>JAUKTV010000002.1:1293120-2586240 GCA_030549205.1 Apiosordaria backusii
AAAGCCCTAAAAAAGACAGTCTTTTTAAGCCTTGTTACACCTTAGTAGGCCTTATATTGGCCAAGTAGTAAGTGTGATAGGCTAGGTCTCCCACACCTACTTACACCTACCATACCTACTTACATCTACCACTTGGCCAATATAAAGCTTACTAAGGTGCAACCAATATCAAAAAGACTGTCTTTTTCAGAGCTTTCTTCTAACATATATTGTACTCAGTTGGGCCTAGTAGTAGTAGAAAAGGTAGTATAGTAGGCCAGGTCTTCCACACCTACTTACACCTATCACACCTACTTATACCCACCACTTGGCCAATATAAGGCTTACCAAGGTACAACTAGGCTTAAAAAGACCATCTTTTCCAGGGCCTTCTTTTAATATATATTGCACCCAATTGGGCTCAGTAGTAGTAGAAAAGGTAGTATAGAAGGCTAACTTTCCATACCTACTATACTTAATAAACTACCTTTTTAACTATCACTTAGCCAATATAAGGCCAAATTTAATAAAAGAAATATACCTAAAAAAGCCCTTAAAGAGACTATCTTCAGTATAGAATTACCTTTATTATATATATTATATTAAAAAAGTTGGTATAGGTCATCCTTGGTATGTTGAAAAAATCGTCATTTTAGTACATTTTCTTCAAGGTTTTATTAATTCGCTTATAAATTGAATATAATAGCTATAATAATAAAAAAAGTGTCATTATATAGTTAAAAGGCAGGCTTTATTTTAATATAAGGTATACTATTATAATTATTGTAGCTGTAGTAAAATAAAAGAATATATTGAAAAAGTAAGTTTTCTTTTGTATGTAAATCGGCACATTTTCTCCCAAAAATCCACATGGGTTCTCAGACTATCTCTGAGAATTGCATTTGGGGGGCCCACTTATATATGCAAGTGGCCTGTGCGGCCTAACCAGGGTCCTGAAGAGATGGTCTGAGCCACTGAGACTAGAAAGGGGGTGGGTCTGACTTACATGACAGTTGGAGGTGGCAGCAAGCAACGAGTTGTCGTCCTCTTCGCGGCCTGTGGCATCAGCACGCCTCTCTAGGAGCAGTCGGACGACCTCCACCCAGCCCAGCTCCTGTTGCCCTTCAACAGGTCGTCAGATTCTCAGAAGCCTTTCCTCACCGCTGGCTACAGAGTCACAGACACGATAGATACCCCCGGTTTAAGGCGGAATATCATCTTCAACTGTGCCACTTGTGCAGAAAGGAATTCGTTTGTCCAGATTTAAAGGCATTTAATGCCATCTTGAATCTATCTTCCTGAAGAGGTCCGCTATCTCAATCGTTCGGCAAGAAACAGCTCTATCCTCACTGAACTAGCCCAGCCGCCATGCTCAAACCCGTCGTGAATCTCTTGGAGCGCTTTCCGTCGAGTCTCATAGTTGATAGAAGCTTTGCCGTTCGGTGAACCCACGTTCCTCAAGTTATCGCCAAGAGGGTACATGTAGCGGCCGGTTTGGATGCTAGTGGGCCATGAAGCCTTGCTGAACGCCGCTCTCGCAAGCTTGATGAGCATTAGGTCGCTCCCTAAGTGGGGTTAGTTGCAGTTATACAGAGGTATCATCTCTCATTACCTTTTGCTCCCGCTGGTCTGCGGACAACGTCAGTGTAATACGCCAAGTTATGTAGGCCGGGTTCTTCTTACGGACTTGGATCATCGCGATATTCCGGGTTAGCTTCTCCGTACGGCATGATGAGGATGGCGTTGGAAAGGGTATCTGAATCTGAACCCATGACAAAGTCGCTGAACCAGCCTCTGAAGACCGCAAGCTCATCCAAGTATGTCTCGTACTCTTCCGGGGTGACCTCTTTCCCGACACCCCTGGTTTCTTTCGTCAGGGCTATACGGACAGGACGGATATGACACTTACCATCGGAAACGGACAACCGAGCTGACAAACGCGTCTTTGCCAAACTTCGCTCTGTATTCGGCAGGAAAATCATCAAATCCATGATAATAGTCGTAGCATAATGCCCAGAACGCACTCTGATTTGATCATTAGTAGCGGAAACAGGAGTAAATTGGAGAAGCATACTTTTTCGGTGTACTTCAGCAATGGCACACCACCGGCTTTCTTGGGGGGTTCTTCTCCCACTCCTCGGTGAAGCTAAATGGGGTTCTCTTGACGCCTAAAAAGTCTTCAAGGACGCCAATGAACTCCTCCGTTAGAGCTTGTTGCTTTGCATTGGCGAGCGGATAGAATTCGGAGGGGTAGAGTATTTTTGAAGGGAATCCAGAGAAGCTGTGATGGATATTTTCGAATGTGTGTAAAACAATGTAGTGAAGATCGTCTAGACTGCGACCAAACTGGCCTACGACATCGAACTTCCTATTCCGCGTCAGTTGAGAATTAGTGTGCAGTTCGAAAGAGCACATACGGCGAATTGGGTGGTATTCCTTTCATGGATGTAGACTCGAAGCTGGGTCGCAGAGAGAAGAGTCCGCTGCAGGGTGCGGGTGCTCGTACACTTCCAGCAGCTGCGTCATTCAAATTTTAGCATGCGGTGAAAGATACACGGAGGGCGGGGATCATACAATCTCCGGCAATGGAGAAATCAAGCCAGTCATAACCAGCCAGAGAAGTGCCGGCGCCTGTGGAACTGCTCGAAGGACTCTGATACCGATCGCCGCGCGGATTAACAGGGCAGTGAAAGTCAACCCATTGGTCCGTAGGCTCCTCGGGCGATGCAAAGGAGGTCATCTTGGTCTTGCCCACAATCACCGCTCCCAGTTCAATGAGCTTCTTGGTGTAGTCGGCGCTCTCTTCATCGGGACCATAGAGCTCGGTCCACGGCCTGCTCATCATGGTCAACTGTGTGCCTTCAAGACGGAATATGTCTTTGATGCCCATGCGCGCGCCTGCAAGAGGTTTCGCTGGCGTAGGTTTGGCGTAAAGACGACTTGGGACGGCGATTCTCTTCCACATGCCACCATGGCTGAGCGAAGTGACAACGGAGTATCTGAGAATGGTCAGAGCAAGTTCAGAATGAACTTCAGCAGGATGGTGGGGGCGTTAGAACTTCTTTGGATTCAAGACATCTTCGGGAATGACGCCAAATATGAAGCTGTCCAACTCGTCGTCGTACAGGCGATATGCTTGGTGGATATTGCCGTGTACGAGGAAGTAGGGGCCCGGAGGAAGAGCGTTGGGCGGGGAGCTTGGAGATGTGTGGTAGACGGCATTGAAGCGATCAGAGGCCTTGAACTCAGCGAGGAGTTGCTCGATTGAATCACTGTCTATCCTGGACTGCAGAATAACAGAGTGCGCAAATGATTGAGAGTAGACATCGTCGACACTTGCAAAGCGATCAATCAGTGTCGAGGCCTTATCGACCGAGTAGATGGCGTCGCCAGTGGTAAGCACGACTGCAGGAATCGGATCAGAGTGGGCCAACGGCTCAACGACCTTGGCCTTCAAGCGGCAACAAAAACATGTTAGTTGTGAGCCTGCTTTGATCTTCTTTGGACGGATGAAAACTGAACGTACCAGAGGCTGTGGATGGACCAGGTAAGGGATACCGTCTATGACCGGGTATTGAGACGAGAGACTGCCGCTAGCCATGGTGGGGTCTTCGCAAGGAAGGGAAATCGTGAACATGCAGGTTGGTGTTTACACTGAGCAGCGAGAAAACATACCAAGTGCCTCCGCAACAGTTGGTGCGGTATGACGGTATCAGATCGAATGTCTACGACATTAAAGGTTGGCATTCTGAAAGTGGTAATGCAGGCCCAATTCGGCCTAATAATCACGTGGAGCCAAGCTAAGCTTACACATCACATCCTCCTAAAAACCCACTTTTTACACACCCCTTGCGAATAGCTTCATTTCTATCGCATTTAACGAAGACACTCAATTATATCTTACATCACAACTCAGATAGAAATTGCGGTTAGAAATCATATATATATATACTTTTATATTTAATTTTAATACTTTTGATTAAAAATAAAGTTTAAAGTTTATAAAAGATTATCCTTTTATTTATTAAAATGTTAAAATCTATTGAACTTTTTATAAAATATTAATAAATTTTCTTAACTTTAATTAAAATAAAGTTAAATCTTTTTATAAAAATATATAATAATCATTTATAATAATAATCTACTTTTATTAAAATAAATAGTTAATATAAAAACCCTATATTCTATGGAAATATTACTTTAATACTATTAACTTATATTAAATATATTCTTAATAAATTTAATATAAAATATATTAAATATCTTTATTTAATTAATAATTATTGAAATAATAACTTTATATATTTAATTAATCAGAATAAACTTAAAGAAATTATATAATTTAAATTTATATAAAACTTTTATAACTTCCTTATAAAATTAATATTTAAGAATAAAGCTTTTTAATTAAAAGTTTTATTAATCTTATTATTTTTTTAAAAAAAAACCTATTTTATTAAAGTATATAATTAATAATCTTTCTTTTTTTTAATTCTATTGATAATTCCTTTTAAATAAAGAAAAGCTTTAATGTAAAAAATTTAATAATATAAACTATTCCTTTTTTAAACTTTAATTTAAAAATTAACATTTAATTAATAAACTTATTACTATCGATAATAAATATTTAATTATTTACTATAATACCTATATATAAATAAAGTATATATTAATTACCGTTATTTAAAAAAGCCAAACTATACTTTTTTATATTTAATAATTTATAATTCTTTAATGATTAATATTAATTTAATTTATTAAACTTAATATTTATAAAAAAGCATACTTTAATAGTAAAATAAAAATCTTTAAAATAGTAAATGTAATATTAAAAAAGTTTAAAATTAATAAAAAATTAATTTATGTTTGATAATTATATTATTTCTACGTATTATATAGTGGTATATCTATATAATACTACTGCTTATGTAATATTTGTCTTTAATAAATATAGTTTTATTTTAATAATAAAACTTTAAATTAGAATATTTAATTACTAGTTTTAGCTAGTAAGCTGATATTTTAATATATAATAGTATATTACGTAAGTAATAGTAATCTTAAATCAAATTGAAATTTGGTTAGGATTTGAAGAAGTTTTCTTTAATATACCGAAAAGCGGGATTCCGGCTCGGTACGGCTCGGCTAGCCTTTGACGAAGGCTTGGCACGGCTCAGAAGCCAGGCTTCCGGGACGGGAACCTCGCCACTGCTATTGTGGTGAGCTTTGTGAGCCATTGAGAGCTATTTAAGCTATTCAACCACCGAAAGGTCCACTGGAAGAAAGAATTACAGTGAGAAGAAGGACCGAATAGTGGGATAAAGGAAAGGCTTTCAGTGGGAGGATTTGTGTATATATAGGGGTCTTGGCTCCTACCAAGACCTACCCTGTACCTTTACCTTTATCACACACTTCAATACTTCTTCAATATATTACGTCTATTCCCTACACTATTTATATATATTTACATCTAAACAAAACGAATTTTTACCTTATTTTCCTACTGGATCAGTTTTTATATGAAATTACAGTTCGACTATTTCGAGCTGATAAAACTGGCCTTTTACAACTATTAATATTAAAATAAAAGGCCTTTAATTTTCCTTTTAAAAAGTAAAGAAAAAAGAAATAGCTGATTAGTTTAAAAGAAAACGCTATTTAATTAAAATATTTAAAATGATATAAAAAGAACTTATTTATAATATTTAAAAAACTATTTCCCTTAAAGCTATTTTATTTTTTAAAAATTAAAAGTAATATACCATTTATTTTATTAATATATATTTAAAAATAAGGCTATAAAAAATATAAAAATATAATATTACTTTATAATTAATTAATTAAAGCGTTATTAAAGTTATTAAAATTAAATTAAATATAGTTATTTTTAATATAAATAAATAAAAAATTGTTATAATAACGTTTATTTTAAAAATTAACTTTAGAATAATTATTGAAACTTTAATTATAAAAAGTTTAATTATTGGATTAATTAGTAATTTAAATATTGTTTAACTATTAAATAATAAGAAAATAAAAGTTTAAAAATATAGTAGAATATAAATAAACACTTTAAATATTAAAAGGATTTAAAAATTAATATCGTTAATACTAATAAACTTATAATTAATTCTTTTAATAATAATTTTAAATATAATAATACTGGTATATTTAAAAATGATAGTAATATCTTTAATAATAATCTTAATTTTAATAATAAAAAGACTTAAATCTATTATACTTTTAAAGTAAAAAATATTTATATATATTTAATATTGAAAATATAATTAATTTATTAATAATACTTCATAATATTTTAAATATTATAAAATTTACTTTATTATATAAAAATCCCAATTTAAATATTTTCTATTTAAAAAAAGAAAGTAACCTTTTTTTATAAAATAAAATCTTTTAAAAACTAAACCTTATTAATACCCTATATATATATTTCTTTCCTTTTTTAACTTTAATGTATTTAAGTCTATTTTTTATAATACCTTTATTTAAAGAAAGGTACTTATTTCCTTAATTTTAAATAGTAAAATAAAATAAATCTATATTAATATAAAAATTAAAAAGTACGTTATTACTAAAAGACTATTAAAATAGATTTTAAATATTAAATAAATATTTAATAAACCTTTTAAACTTTAAAGCATTAAATAAAGGCTATAATAAACTTTTAATTAAATTAAGTTTTAAATTTATTTATATAAAAGAAACTATAAAAAATAAAAAACAATATCTTTTATTATAATTATAATAAATATAATTAAATTTTTAAAAGCCGAAATTTTCTTTAAACTAAGTTTTTTAAATTTATTTATAAAGGAAGCATTATATTTATAAATATATATTTTATTTTTAAATTTATATTTTAAAACCTTTTTATCTTTAATAACTTTTAAAATAAGTCGTAATTTTAGATTTTCCCTTTTATCTATATTTTTATAATTTAATAAGTTAAAGGGATTTTTTAATAACTTCTTTTATAATAAGTTAAACTTTAACTTTAACTTAAAAAGTTTTCTTTTATTTTTATTTTAAGTTTTTTTTTACTTTTTTTCCTTTTAAAAATTTTAAAAAGTCTTTTAATTAAAATAGAAAGGATAGGTATTTTTAATTCTTTTTTATATTAAAGTAATATTTAATAAAATAATTTTTTATATAGGACTATTTTTTTAATATTTTAATAATACTTTTAAAAGTAACGGTATATGGAATTTTTATTTTTTAAAATATATAGATTTTAATAGATTCTTTTAAAATATTATAATATAAAATATAATAGTTTTTATTATTAAGGATATTATAAATAAATAAGTCCGATTTTCTTTTAAATTAAAGTATTTAATAGTAAAATATTCTTTTTTATTTAATTAAATAGTATTTAATTTTATAGTCCTAACGTTAAACTGGTCTTTTTCTTTTTTTAATTCCTTTTTATTTAATAGAAGATAGTATTTATAAACTTTAATATCTTTTAATCTTTATATAGTTATAAAATAAGAAGAGGTTTATTTTTAAAAAGATTAAAGGTTAATTAATCTTCCTTTTAACTATTATAGAAAAATCCAATTTATTAAGAATTAATATAAATATAAAATAGCCCTTAAACTATACTATTTTAACTTTAAAGATTATAATATAATAAATAAACTATTTAATAAACTATATTATTAAAACTTTATATTTATTATTATTCTTTTAATTACTTTTAAAGCTTTTATTTTTATAATCTATTAAACTATAAAAGTTAAAATAAAAAGCTATTCGATTATCGACCTTTATATAATTAACCGAATTATAATATTAAATTTTTATTTATTATCCTTTATTTATATTATTATAAAAAAACTATAGAAAAAGGTTTAAATTATAACTATTGATATTATTAAATTCTTTTATTAATTCTTAATTATAAAGAAAAATAAACTAAAACTTACTATTATTTTAAAGTATAAAGTAAAAGTTATAAAAATAACTTCTATAAATTTCTATAACTTTTATTATATATTTAATAATAAATAAATTATTTTATAAAAAAAACAGCATTTACTTATTATTATATTATATATCTCGATAATATTGTTATTTTTTTAAATATTAATAAAGACTATTTTAAATATATTTAATAAATCTTTAAAATATTTGAAAAAATCAAATTAAGTTCATCTTTTAAAAAGTCCTTTTTAAAATACCTTTTTATTTATTTTTTTAAATTTAAAATAAATAAATAAAAATCTTTATTATTAATAAAAAAGCTAAGGCTATTTAAAATATTAAGTTTCTTACTATACTTTAAAATTTTAAAACGTTTATTAAAAAAACCAGATTTTTACATTATTTAATAAAAAGATATAGTATAAAAATAAATCTATTATAGTAATAAAAAATAGAACTTTTAAAAGTTATTAAAATAAATAATAATATATAAATCTTTAAAGTATAAAAAGAAATATTATAAAATAATTTATATTTAAGTTTATTAATAAAAAGGTAAAATCTTTTAAAAATATTAAAGCTACCTTTTATTTTAAAACTACTATAATCTATTTCGATTTCATTAAAAGATTATATATTCTTATTAATGTTAATAAAGATAACTTTAGCATAATTATTTTCTATTTTAAAGAAAGATCGATATAAAAGAATATATTTCCTTTTAATTTAATAGATATTTAACTAATAATATATTTTAATAAATATATTAATATAATTAAAAAAAACTATTAATTAATAAAACTTGTCACAAGCGTGGAGAAACGCGAGTGTGGCACGGGCCAAGCGACGGATAAGGAACACGATAAGGATCTAGGAATCAGAACGTAGATCCAGGGGATCTAGGATTGAGAACGTAGATCCAGGGGATCTAGGGTTCAGAACATCGATCTAGGATTTGGAACGTAGATCCAGGGGATCTACGTGTTGAAGGATAGATCCAGTGAGAAGGGAAGGCTTGGCATTTGGAATATATATACGGAGGAACTAGATAGCTTGTAGATAGTTCCGCAGTATGCAATCACAGCTTGTATTCACGGTACCTTTGTGTTTACATTGAGACATCTTGTTGTGCACTGTTTAGCTGCACTGAATCAATTGTCAGAAGTAGCCTTCAACCGAGTATCCTTTTCAGAGGTTCTGGACAGGGATTCGTCACAAAACTTAAAGAGACTTTTTATTTATAAATACGTAATTATTAAAGAAGGATTTTTCTTTAAATTTTAATAATATAAGAATTTACTTTAAAGATTATTAACTTTTTTTTAAAGAATTTATAGGTTATTATAAAGAAAGTATTAAATATTAAGTATTTAATAACTTAATAAGGTAAGTTTTTATTAAAATAAAGAGAAAGGTTGGTAATAATATTAAATATAATAGTAAAAAAAGGAAAAAAAAAATATAAGAAGTTAAAGTTCTTTAATTAACTTTTATCGGTTAATATAATTTATTTAATATTTAAAATATTATTAAATATAATTTATAATTTTTTTTAAGCTTATAAATAAAAAAGGTTCTTCAAATTTAATATTAAGTTTAAAAGATTTTAAAATAAAAGTTATAATTATAATAATATTCAAAGATATCTTTTATATAGTTATTAAATATATAAAGCTATTAAAATATTTTTAACTTTTAAAAGTAAAAAAGCCTATTTACTATATAATAGTTATAGAGTTTTTTAAGTTTTTTTTTAAAAATTTTATTTATAATAAACTTAAAGTAAGAGTTTTATTAATATCTTTTTTTTAATTTAATAGTAAAATTTTTAAAAAAAATAGAAAAAGTAATCCTTTAATATAAAACCTTTATAAAATAGTTAATTATAAAGTTAAAGATATTATTATAGGATTTTATTATTTTTTAACTTATTTATAAACTTAAGAATATAGATTTTATTAAAGGTAAATATTTTAAAGTATTTTAAAGTAAGTTTAAAAAGGTAATTAAAGCCGTTAATAATTATATTAGTTTTTTTAAAAATATACTATATATTAAATCGATATTAAAATAAATAAAAATAAATTCTTAATAATCGTTAATTTACTTATATATTATTTATAATATATATATTAATACTAATAATAAAACCTTTAAAAATAATATAATCAGTATAATTATTAATAAGAAAGCCTTTTAATAAATAAAAGACTTTTAAAAAGAAATTTAAAAATAATTAAAAGTAAAACCTTTTATATTTACTATATATTATCTTTAAATTAATAAATTATTAAAAAGGTATAATTAAATAATTAAAGTTACTTTCCGATTTTAAATATAAAAATACTTTAAAAAAAATTAAACAGAGGCTATCCTTTATTTATAAGCTTTATTAAATAATTAATATTTTAAAATAATTAAATACATTTTAAAAAAATTAATTGTTAAAAGGAAAATATACCTTTTTTTTAAAAAATAAGTAATACTTTTAAAAAACTTTAACTTTTTTAAACTATTTTTAAATATAATATAAAAATAACTATAAAAGAATTTATTAAAGATATAAAAAAACGATATAATAAATATTATCCATAAAAGAAATTTACTATTAAAGATTAAATAATAATTAAATTCTATTAAAAATACTTTATTTTTATAAAATATAGTTAAAAGTTAACTTTATAATATAAAAGACCTTTTAAAATTAAAAAAAAGCATTTACTATTAGTATATAAATTTAAATTTCCTTTAAATATTAAAATCTATTTTATTATATTTATTACCTTCTTTAAAAAAGTAAATACTTTTTAAAAAAATCCTTATTAATAAATACCTTTAAAACCTACGTTTATAATTGTTAAATATAATAATTAATACTTTAACCTTTATATAATATATAAAATTAAAAGAATTATATTATATAACTTAAGGTTCAGTGGTATATATACAAGACGTGATATATAGATGCTTACGATTAACACAACAGTATCTTTAAGTTATTTAGTATATCATTAAACTAGCTACCTATTAAAGCATCTTAGCCTTTACTATTATACCTGCAATTAATATTAGCTTTATTAACTATCCTTTTACCTTATCCTTTTATACAAATGCTTTATCCTAAGTCCTTATATTATCTTTATCAATCTATAATCTTCGATCGAGCTTAATTAACTTCTATTTAAATCGATAAAGTTCAGCGTATTATTTGATAGATAAAATATCGAGCTTATATATAGTTAAATCTTAAATATAGGCAAGGCCTATATTTTACTTTTTATTATCTTTTTTTAATATAGCTATTGTTATGTCAGTTAATTTAACCTTATTATAATTCTATATTGGGATTTTATATTTATAGGCTTTTAATATAATTATATACTAGTATTATATTGTAAGGGCAGCGTATCACGCAAGGCAAGGCACAAGCAAGTAATGGCTGATTTATAGGATTTTGATTTAAGGAAGAAAAGAAGAGAAGAATTGCTTAGGCCGTAGCCTTATAAGCAAAATAAACCAAACAGCGAAATACCCCACTTCCGAAATAGGCTAGTACAGGGCAAAGAGCGGGGCAGGTCATAGACTAATAAAGCATGCCAGGGCCGTAACATCACCCCCTCCAAAAAGCCAGCTTCGACTACAAAGTTGAAGTAAAAGAGAAAAAAATAATTGCTCTAATGTTAGCTCGAACTTACTGCTTTCTGCAGCTCTATGTTATTTGCTTTTTAAGCAGAAGGTATTTACCTTTAAGACGGTAACTATAGTAATTTAAAAGGCACTAACCTCCTTATTATTACACTACGTAACCTACAAATCGCATTGCTAATTCTATTAAACTTTCCACTTAATAACCTAATTCCTATCATTTCCTATATACTAACCTCTTTAAACCACTACACTTATACTCTATAAGCATATTATCTATCTTATAATCTTTATTTACTCTATCTTCTAATACCGCTTTCTCTTACTTTTTTAACCTTATCGGAAGACCTGGCTTATTTAAATACTGCTTATAATACTTCTATAACTTTACCGTTATATTCTTAAAACCGCCGGTATTGTATTATATAGGATCTAAGTCCTATTCTTTCTATTGCATCTAATATTAAAGCTTACTATAATACTTATATAACGTTAGTATATAATCGACCTTCTATTCCTCCTTACCGTTAATATTCTTAAAGCCGGGATTTTCGTTTTCTTAACCTAGTAAGGGATTATTTAAGTACTTATATAATCGATCAGTGTAGAAAATGCAAGTCGTATACTAGTCGTTAGGTAGCTTTAATTGATAAAAGTACTTAACTATCTTTTTAATTTTATAATACTAATAAGTAAGAGGGAAATTAAGTTTGTTATTAGGTCTATCAGTAAACCATATCTTTTTAATAATAAATATATAATCTTTTAGTTAAAAGTCAGGCTTATATCGGCACCGATTAGTTTACTTAGCCTACTTCTTTTATAATTTAGCGATATACTCTTTTGTAAAGTCGGTATAGGCTTTTAAATATAGAAAGTGCTATTAAGCTTTTTTATAATTAAGTCGTTTATAGGCGGTTATTTCTTACGTTAAGTCAGTATGTTAGGACCAGTCTTAATAAACCGGTATCGGGAATCCTATTAGGACTTTATAAGGTTCGAAACTAATGCTATTATATAGCGTCAAATTCTGAACTATATCTATTGCCGGTAGGGCAATTGACTAATTGTTTTAGTTGTAGTTAATAAATAGGCAAAGTTGTTAGTTAAGGTATTGATTTATAATTTCGGCTTATTCTATAGTCTATAAATAACTAAAGCTAAAAAGCTTCTATTTAATGCTAATAACTTTCGATAGCTTATCTATAAAGTCGGCAATAAACTATAGACCTCTATCGCTAGCGATCTAAATCGGCATTCTAAATACTTTAAAGGGACCTTCGTAGTAGTAAAGAGCGGTATCTCTTACTATAGTACTTATAGTATAAAGGACTGTCTATATAGCCTTACTAAACCGGTTGATTATAACTAGTACGTTATTATACCCCTTTTTATTCTATAGTATACTCTTAAAATCTACTACGATATATTGCTATAGCCGTTTAGATAGCGGAATTAGATATAAAAAACCTAAGGTTTTATCTTTAGGGACCTTCGCTAATCTACACTTACAATTAGCGACGTATCTATCGATATTGCTGAATAGTTCTAGCTACTAGTAGCGTTAGCTTACTATTTTCTTTATTTTATTACGACCGGGGTATGCTACTAACAGTCGGCTATAGACTTCTTAAATTACAAATGTCCTTAAGTTATCTGTTTTAAAAATGACCAGATAACTATTATATAATAGAAGCTGGTTTATTAAAGAAAATAGGAATAAGTTGCTATTGTTATCTCTCTTAGCCTTTACTTACTAAATTAAAAGGCTTTTGTCAATCTTATTAGCCTTTAATAGGTAATTTAAAAAGGCTATACCGGAATTGTTAAAAGTAGGGATGTCCTTGTTAAGGGCTATAAGGTCAAGATTCGCTTCCTTAGACAAGTCAAGGAGGTAAATAGTAGTAAGTTTATCTATAGTAGCGCTTCTAAATATTTATATAGTACGTTCGGTGTCTTTCCATTTCTATTAGGTCTGTATATCCTTAGACTTCCTTAATAAGGCATTGGCAGCGGCGTTCTTACTATTAGGGCGATATATAATAACAAAGTTATAATACAATATTGTAGTTATTTAACCTACCTACTTAATATTAAATAATCGCTTAGTACTGAAATATTCTAAAGCCTAATAGTCGGTAATAATAGTAAAGAGCTGGTCTTTTAGATCTATAAGCTTAGGTCTCCAGTTCTTTAAAGCCTGCACTACTGTAAGCAACTCTTTATTATATATTAAATAATTATGCTCGGCTCCTTTTATAGTCTTGGAGAAGAAGGTTATTAAGTGCTATTAATTATTTTCTAAGTAAAGCTACGATAGTATATCTGCTATAACCTTGTCAGAAGAATCCGTCTTAACTTAGGTCGGCAGTAAATAGTCGAAATACTGTAGTACCGGTATACTCAATAGCTTCTTCTTTAAGGTATTAAAGGCTTCCTACTATACTATTTCCTATATCTATAGCTAGTCTTTTCTTATAAATATCGTTAAGTGCCTTACAATGCGACTGTATTTTGGTATAAATTTACAGTAGAAATTACAGAATCTTAAGAAAGCCTAGACTTCCTTTATATTCGTAGGCTCTTACTAATCGGCTACGGTAGTTACCTTTTTTAAGTCGATAGCTACTTTATCTATCTTTACAATAAACTTTAAAAACTATATATTTTTAGTATAGAATTTATACTTCTTAATATTAGCCTATAGACTAGTATCTTATAAATAACTTAATACCGTTTTAATATAGGTTTTGTATTCAGTTTTAGACTTAGAAAATATAATAATATTGTCGATATATACTGAACAATATTTATTAAGAGAATCTATAAAGATCTCGTTAATATATCTTTAAAAGGTTACAAGCCTATTGGTTAAACTAAAGGGAAGGACTTTGTATTTATATAAACTATAGTAGATGTAAAATATTATAAGGTCTTTATTATCGGAGTGTATTCGAATACAGTTAAAAGCCTGTTTTATGTCGATTTTAGTAAAGATTTTAGCCTGGAAGAGGCAGCTTAAGGTTTTATCGATTAATAGTAGTAAATACTGATCCTTCTTAATAAAGGCATTTAGCTTGCGGTAATCTATATAAAGATATAACACTCTGTTCGCCTTCTTAGTAAACAGGATAGGCGCTGCCTAAAGGGTATTGCTAAGCTTGATCTATCCTTTCTATAGCTATTCGGTAATGTATTTACAGTACTTTTCTAACTTTTCTAAAGATATTTTATATAGAGGATAAGCCCCTAATTCCGATGGAGTTTTTCCTGCTTCCAACTTGATACAGTAGTCTTTACTAAGTCGATATAGTACGATAACATCTGACTATACTTTACTGAATATATCGTAATAGTCTTTATATACTTCTAGAACCAAATTGGCTACCGCTTTCTAAAAGGATTGTTTGTCTTCTGGTAGTACCTTCTCGATAGCTCTTTTATTTTAAATATAGGCGTCGATCTCTGCCAGACTAGTAAAGAATGTCTCTGACCTAATAGCTTAAGCTGCTAAGGTAAAGGGTACTATATCTAATATTATAATATTAAGATTGATAGGTAGTTTCTTTACCTTCCTCTATAGTAATAGTGATTGTACTTTATAGATTGTACAAAGCTTACAGTATATTTAGGCTACTAGTCGATCTCTTATGTCTAATAAGCCTAGTGATTTAAGTAGGTATAAATCTAGTGCCGTTAAAGTTCAGTATTTTGATTGATAGATAATTTAGATATCTCTCTGCTTTTCTTGACTACTCTTTAACAATTTAAGCTATTATATTCTCTTTTAAACCATTTTTAAATTATTGTCTATTTTCTGCTAATCTATTGTCGATAGGCCTATCGAAACTTCCTCTCCTTTAGAGAAAACTAGGGAGTTGGACCTTACGTTAATTTAAACATTGTAGTAGGCTAACTACTTCCGACTTAGTATTATATTAATAGGTATGTCGATAACCAGTATCTAACTTACTAGAAAATGCTGACCGGCGACGTTTAATGAACCTTTTATAGCGATATTAATATTCTAATGGCCTTTACTATTATAGCTGCTTATAGGGATAGAGTTAAAATCGTCTTTTTGCTTTACATTTAATTATTTTCATAAAAGGTATGTAAACTTTATATTTATAAATGTATTATTATTAGCTTTTATATTAATAAGCGTTTAGGTTCCTAAAAGGATAGCTATTCGAAGGTCGATTTAAACCTTTAAAGGCTTAACAATAGGCCTATAAAGCTAAATAGCAATAGTACTATTAACTTTAATTCGAATGCCTAAAAGGTAAAGCCCTATAGGCTTAGAAGGTCTAAGTTTGGCTGTAAGAAAAGCCGTAGTTAGGGTAGATTTAGAGGAATAAAGCTCCGTTAGTCTATAAAAGGCCTTAATAACTTAAATAACCCTAGCTTTAGAAGATCTAATCAGGGCAGACCTACTAAAAAGCTCTATTAGCCTATAAAAAGCCCTAATAGCTTAAATAATCCTGGCTTACTTAATTAAGAAAAGGCTTAGGGGGGCTATATACTTAGGAAGGCTATTAAAAATATCCCTAATACTGCTATAGATTACTATAGTAAATTACTTTAAGTAGTATTAAAATAGTACATTAGGCTAGGTTATATAGGCCTAACACTGCTAAAAAAGATCAGTAAAATTACTATTAGGCTTTCAAATCTAAATTAAATAAAAGAAGTAGATTTTCAATACTTGGCCTATAATAACGCTAAGGCAGTAAAAAGGCTTTAATTTTCTACTATTCTAGACCCTTTTAAAGTCTTAGGTTCTATTAAAGGCAATACTTTTAAAATTAAGCCTATACCTTATAATAGACTTCCTATAGTGTTAATTTTAATGGACCGAAAATCTTAATTTAAGTAGGCCTTTTATTTATTAAATGTTAAAGGACTAACTATACTAAGTATTATAAAAGGCTTTTTTAAAGGCCTGAAGAATCGCTATAACCGGTACCTTATCTGTTTTTATTACGATAGTAGAAAGGAAATTAATTATAAATTATAGGCCTAGTTTTTTACTAAAGGTGTTAAATTTTTTACTTTTAAGTCCTATATTTACAAGCAAAATGGCCTAATTGAATGCTCTATTAGAGTGTTTTTAAACTGGTTATAGGCTATAATAGTATTATTATAGCTCCTTTAGTACTTATAGTACTATATAGTATTTATAGTACTTAAATTAGTTAACTATACTGTAATTAGTAATAAGGACCTAACTTCTTATTAAACATTCTATAATAAATTAAAGCCTTCCTTTTTTTATAAACTAAACTTAAGCTGGTTTAAGGCTATAGGCTTTTTTATAAAGCTCTTTATTTCTATTAAAAAAAGGTCTAAAGCTTTAAAACTATAGGCCTATATAGAGCTTAGTAAGCTATTAGCTATCTTTAAAAATAAGACCTACTAAATATAAATACCAGTTAAAAGGACAGTAGTAAAATCTTCCTTTATAAATATAGTAAACAAACCTACTATAATTTAAAGTATTATTACTATTTTAGAAGGGGATTTAAGCTAAAGAGGGGTAAAGCTACTATAATTAGTAAATAAAGATAACGACCTATACTTTAAATACAATTTAGTTAGCCGATTAAGTTTGTAAATTGGCCAATAGGCTAATACTGAAAAATTTTCTAATAGTAAGCCAATTAGTAGGCCTATTACTATTTAAAAGGCTATAATCAATAGTAGCTTAAAGCTTTTTAATAGGCCTATTATAGGCTTTAAGGTCAGTTTAGAACTTTCTATTAAAAACTATTTATTAATAGAAATAGAAGAACTATACTTAAGTATAGGTAAAGATATTAAAATAAGCATTAGCTAATTTATTAAATTAATATTAACTAAAGCTAAAGCCTATTACTATAGGATCTTTAAAGGTCCTTTTAATACTAATTTACTACCTTAAATATTAAAATAAGTATTAAAGAACCTTGAAAAATCCTATTGGCTAAAGGCTATATATAGCGAATTTAGGTAAATAGTTAATTAAAAAACCTTTAAATTCCTTCTTTAAGGCACTCTCTTTAAAGACTATATGTTATTAATCAGTAGGTTAATACTATATAAGAAGACTAATAAAGAAAATAGGCTTTTAAAGTTTAAAGCTAAATTAGTTATTAGAGGATTTTTATAGAAGAAAGGCTTAGATTTTATAAAGACCTTTACTTTTATTACTATACTATCTATTTAATATATACTACTAACTATAGCAGCTTTATTAAATTAGGAAATAGAGCAGATTAATTTTATAAAGGCATTTCTTAATAGCTATTTAAAAGAGAAGAATTATATAGCTATATTTAAAGGCTTTTATAAGTTCTATTAAAAAGTAAACTTAATTATTAAAGCTAAATTATATAAGTAAAGCTTTAGGTTTAAAACTAACTAAATAATTTGCCTTTTTAAGGCTTTATATAGCTTAAAGTAGAGCCTTAAACTTTAATAAACTAAACTTACTAAGCTATTAAAAGAAAAGGGTTTTATAGTATTAATTTCTAACTTTACTATCTTTTATAATCCTAAGGTTAGGATTTTTATAGTAACTTACATTAATAATTACTTAATTATAGGCTCTAATAAGGCCTATATTTAACAGTTTAAAAAAAGCTTAAATAAGGTCTATCCGATAGAAAATAAAAGGCCAGCTTCTTTCTTTTTAAAGGTTTAAATAATAAAAGATAGACGTTACTTTTTTCTATAACTTAACTAAGCCTAGTATATATAAAAAGCAATTAAAACCTTTAGCTTTAAAAATAGCTGTAAAATACTAATTCCTTTATAGCTTAAAATAGTAACTTTATATAAGGACCTTAAATTAAAAGAAAGCCCTATAAGTAAGTCAGATTATATACTATTCTAATATATAGTAGGTACTATAATATATTTAATAACCTAAATAAAGCCTAATATTGCTTTTACAATACAGTAGCTTTTAAAAAGTATACAGTAGCTTACTATAATAAGCTTAAACACCGTTAAAAACCTTTTAAAGTATTTAAACGGTATAAAGAATTTAGTAATTGCCTATAATTATATTACTAGACCTATTAAAAAAGAAGGTACTATAGTACCTATAGGCTTTATAGATTTAGACGTTATAAAAGATTTAAAGAACTTAAAATCTACTTACGGCTTTATATTTAAAGTAGCCAGAGGCCCTATAAGCTAGAAATTAAAGAAGGTTAGTATTATAAGCCTCTTTACTTTAAAAGCTAAAACCGACATACTTATTAAAGCTATTTATAAGGCTTTATAAATTAAGGAAGTTTATAAAAAGCTAAAGCATACTTTAGTAAGCTCTATCCTTCTATATACTAACAATATTAACTTTATAATTACTACCTATAACCTAGCCCTTTACAATTATACTAAGTATATATTACTAAAATACTAAGTATATATTACTAAAATACTATTAGATTAAAAAGTAAGTTAAAATACTATAGATTACTATTAATTACTTAAATACTAAACGAATACCAGCTAATAGGCTAATTAAACTATTGGCTAATTAAAAATTTAAAACCTTTATAGGTCATTTAGACTTAAAGAATAGGCCTATAGAGGAAAAGTTAATAGAAGAATAGATTAGAAAACCACCTTTCCTATATTTAATTTTCCTTTATAATTTAACTTATAAAAGTAATTGCTTAATATTTAAATATATAGGCCTTAATGCCTTATATACTTTATATTTTAGTTTTTTAATTAGCTAGTTAGTTCATTAGTTTTAGCTTACTATAGTAGGCCTTAGATTTAAATCTAAGCCTATCATTTACTATAAGTAGAGGAGAGGTATTAAACTAAGTCCCTATAAGGCTTAGTTTATAGTAGGTAACTGCTATTATACTATATAGTAAAAGCTTAAGTTAAAAAGCCTATCTATTAGCTACTTAATACTTACCTGGCACCTTACTTTACTGCAGGGCTATTTAAAGGCTTATATCCTACTAACCAGTAGGCCAAACTGCTTATAATTTTATATTCAGGCTACTAAGGCCTACTACTATAAGCAGTATAAGTAGCCTAACCCTAACCCTACATTAATCTGCACTTTAAATTAAAGGTACTTAATTTCGCAGCCCTTTTATATAACTATAAGTCGATTTTTAAAAAGCTATAAACTATATTAACTTAAGTACCTATAAAACCTATAGCCAACCACTAGGCTAACTAAATTAGCTAAAAATTAATAGGCCTATAGTTAAGTAAGTATATTATTACTATACTAAATTATAAGCCTATAGGCCCTATAAGTCAGAAGCTATAGAGGGCTTAGCAAGTAGTTTACAGGGCTTGGCAAACCTCGGGGTTAACTAAGCTGTACTCTGGCCTATCTGCCCGCTAAGGTATACAAAGCACCGCACGTTAGTCGGTAGGTATATAGTAAAGGTCAAGTACGAACCCTACTACAGAGATTATTACAGTGTATTTACAGAAGGCTAGCACTACAATATAATTGTTTACCTACTATATTTCTATTCTACAGTACCTACGTGGTACTATATTCTAGTACCCCAACACTAAGCTATAGGTATCACGCATAAGACTTCCGCTGCACTGTGAGCTAGTGTGTAAGCACTAATTACAGGGCCCTTAGGCCTGTAATTAGCCATACCTATTCCAATAAAAAGGTATAAAGAAGTTAATAATTGCCTATAGCTATAATACTATTAGACTTATTAAAAAGGAAAGTACTATAGTATCTATAGGTTTTATAGATTTAGACTTTATAGAGGACTTAAAAGACTTAAAATCTACCTATAGCTTTATATTTAAAGTAACTAAAGGCCCTATAAATTAAAAATTAAAGAAGGCCAGTACTATAAGCCTTTTTACTTTAAAGGCTAAAACTGATATATTTATTAAGGCTATTTATAAAGCTCTATAGATTAAAAAAGTTTATAAAAAGCTAAAGTATACTTTAATAGGCTTTATTTTATTATATAATAATAATATTAGCTTTATAATTATTACCTATAACCTTGTCCTTTATAACTATATTAAGTATATATTATTAAAATACTATTAAGTTAGAAAGTAAGTTAAGGTATTATAGGTTACTATTAATTACTTAAATACTAAATAAATATTAGTTAACAAGCTAACTAAACTATTAGCTAGTTAAAAATTCAAGACCTTTATAAGTCTTTTAAGGTTAAGGAATAGGCCTATAGAGGAAAAGTTAATAAAGGAATAGATTAGAAAACTACCCTCCCTATATTTAATTTTCCTTTATAAATTAGCTTATAAAAGTAGTTACTTAATATTTAAATATATAAGCCTTAACGCCTTATATACTTTATATTTTAGTTTTTTAATTAGCTAGTTAGTTTATTAGTTTTATTTTACTATAGTAAGCTTTAGATTTAAATTTAAGCCTATTACTTACTATAAGTAAAGAAAGGGTATTAAACTAAGTCCTTATAAAGCTTAAGTTTACAGTAGGTAGCTACTATTATATTATATAGTAAAAGCTTAAATTAGAAATCCTACCCGTTAATTACCTAATACTTAATTAGTACCTTACTTTACTATAGGGCTATTTAAAGGCCTATATTTTACTAACTAGTAAACTAAACTGCCTATAATTTTATATTTAAGCTATTAAAGCCTACTATTATAAGCAGTATAATTAGCTTAACCTTAACCCTATAATAACCTATACTTTAGGTTAAGGGTATTGGATTTATAGCCCTTTTATATAGCCGTAAGTCGATTATTAAAAAGCTATAAACTATACTAACTTAGCTATTTAAAAGACCTATAGTTAACTATTAGACTAGTTAAATTAGCTTAGAATTAGTAGGCCTATAGTTAAGTAGGTATATTACTATTATATTAAATTATAGGCCTGTAGGCTCTGTAGGTCGGAAGCTATAGAAGGCTTAGTAAATGGTTTATAAGGCTTAGCAAACCTTAGAATTAACTAAGCCGTACTTTAACCTATTTGCCTGTTAGGGTATATAAAGTACCGTATATTAGTCAGTAGGTATTTAGTAGAGGTTAAGTATAAACCTTACTATAGAGATTATTATAGTAGATTTATAGAAGGCTAGTACTATAATACAATTATTTATCTACTATATTTCTATTCTACAGTACCTGCAAGGTACTGTATTCTAGTACCCCAGCACTGAGCTATAGGTATTATGCATAAGACTTCTGCTGCACTGTGAGCTAGTATGTGAGCACTAATTACAAGGCCCTTAGGCCTGTAATTGGCCATACCTATTCCAATAAAGACTATTTTATTTACTTTTAGTAATATTATTAAGATCCTATATAAAGAAAATATTTTAAAGAGATAAGAATAATATAATAATAGCGTTAATTATATTTCTTTTAATAGAATTATCGTTAAGTCTATACTATAAACTTTAATAAAAACTTTTAACTTAACTATAAAGCTAAATATTATTTACTTTATAATTTTCTTTACTTTATAAATAATAATAAGCAATATATTCCCTTAAATTTTATTTAATTAAATAACGCTTTTTATTACTTTTAATTATCCCTTATAAATTTTTAACTATATTACCGTTATTATTTTTTGATATAAATTAAAAATAAAAAGGTTTCTATTATAATTAAAATATATAACTTTATAAATACTATCGATATAGTTAATATTACTATTAAAACTATTAATAAATAATTAAATAATAGAATTTTTTATAAAACACTTTAAATATAGTAAACCTATTAGAAAAAGGAAAATTATAAAAATTATTAAAAATAAAAATATAATAAATCGAAGCTATATTTCTATTAATAAAAGGATACATTAAAAGTTTATGTATATATTCTTTAAATAAAGATAATAAAATAAGGTAGGGCTTATTATTTTAAATGTACTATACTTCACTTATTATTACTTTATTTAATAAAAAAGCTTTTTAATATTTATAAAAGTAAAAGTTAAAAAAGTACTAAAAAAAGGAAAATTGTGAATAAGTAAACAAATAGATTTCTTTTTATAATAGCCATTATTTTAAAAAAGTTAGTATAGGTTATCCTTGGTAAGAAGAAAAAATCTTTATTTTAAAGTATTTTCTTTAAGGTTTTATTAATTTGATTATAAATTAAATATAATAGTTATAATAAAGAGGAAAGTACTATTATATAATTAAAAAGTAAGGCTTTATTTTAATATAAGGTGCACTATTATAAGTATCTTGGTTATGCTGGAATATAAGAATATATCAAAAAAGTAGGTTTTCTTTTATATATAAAGCAGCGTATTTTCGGCCAAAAATCTATATAAGGTTTCAGACTTTCTCTAAGAGATGCATCTGGGTGGCTCACTTATATATGCAAGTGGCCTGTGCAGCCTAACCGGGGTCGAAGAGAAGGTCTGAGCTACTGAGACTAACAAATTAGGTAAGTAAAAAGATGGTTTAAAATCTATATTCAAAATTACAAACGCACAGAACACCGAAAGTTTCGATTTCAAACTATAGCATAACGGCGGAGATCTTTAGAACTTGCTTGTATTGACGAACTTCATGTCTCATTCAACTAGCTTACATTCAAATAACACCATCGGCGTCGCTGATCGACGCTTGATTGCCGCTATCTATATCATCATGTTTTCTACGCTGACCGGTGCAATGCTTCGAAGTTGACACGGCAGCCATGTCGTCGCGCTGGTAGCGGGTGCTCCACTGGCCCCGCATCCGTCCATCGACGGTACCCCGCACGTCTCCACCGCCTCACGCATCCACGCAGCAAGCCAGGACAACCTCCGCTGCTCCTGTCGCAGTCTCCAACCCCTGCCCCCAGGGCTTGGAGATTGTCACGGAGGGCATCGATCCTTCGTAGATGTTGAGAGCTTTGTTCGGTCAGTATGCAGGGGCCGTTTCCCGAAAAATATCGGATGTGGTCGTTCTCGACCCTGTCAGGTCGTTCCGATGAAGATCTCAGAGCGGACCGATGCGTCGCGCCCCACCGTGGGGCGGCTCCTGGGCCGCCGCAAGCGCCGGTAAGACCCGCTAAGCACGCGGAACGCCAAGAAGTTGGAATGAGAGATTATAATCTCCAAAAAAGGACAGACAACACCAGGAATTCGCTGGTCACCGACCCAGCTAACAAACGAGCGGGGCGCAATGTCCAGTTGAAGATATCGGGGTGCTGACAAAGCATGTCCATCCCAGCCACGGTGTCTGCGCCCCAGTGGATGACTCAGCCGCAACTCCATGTTCATTTTGGGCCAATTTCCACCCCAAGATCATTTTCGATTACAGAAATCACTTTCCACCGTCGACAGGGCGAAGCAGCAGCTCGACGGCAAAACGGACACCACAGCGTGCGACACAGAGACCATGGCGCTCCAGATCGCATTGCTAAACTGCGAATACCACAATGAGAGAGTGGGGCCAGACTGCTGATCCTGTCGAACATAAGAACCTCGTCTTCAGGTTCGTGGCGAGTGATGCGGGTAGTTCATCTGGCGCACAGTGTTAGTGGCGAGCGAGAGATGGGCAGGTTTACATACGCCGATGAGCGGGGCTGCCATCGCAACTGCACAGGTGGCGGCACGGCAATGGTGCGAGCGTGGCCGTTACGACGGGTGTGGCTTGCACGAGAAACCTTGACAGAACGGAGATGGGCCGAATCGGTGGAATGTGCCATTGAGGACCGAAGCAATTGCTGACGCTCGACACCTTGCAAATGTTATGCTGCGATGGAGAGGAAGAGATTGCGAGAGGAAGAGATTGCGAGAGAAAGAGATTGCGAGAGGAAGAGATTGCGAGAGGAAGAGATTGCGAGAGGAAGAGATTGCGAGAGAAACAGAGTGGGCGTTGAAAGGAGCAAAGGGCGTCTACAGATGCACCGGACAAAGTGATAGCACAGATGATAGGACGCCTCGCTGGGCGGAGAATAAGAGGGATGTCTAAAGCGATGGCTATCTTACATCGTTAGTTTTGACCTGCGATCTATGTTTATTTCGCAACTACAGAATAAGAGAAGCCTATCCATGGATCACTAAGAGTAACCGGACACTCGGTGCGCTGAGTCGATCACTCGAGAATGAACACTGGTCACAATTCTCAAACAGTTAAACAGAGCCTTCAATTTGTGCTATCTGTTACATTGAAGTCAGGTAGCTAAGGGAGAAGGGAGCAGGAAGGCACGTACTGGTTTAGGTCGAAAGAGGGTTCTGCTATTGCCAGCCAGCGGCTTCTAGGGTCATTTAGCTCCAGCCATTTCCAAGCTGTTCGATAAGCTCCGCGGACGCCATCTCCCATTAATAATTGGTTATTAAAGCTCCCGGTCAATCAGACAATTCAGCACGACAAACGTAGGTGACTGTAGAAATAGGGGGGACGCGGGGCGGCACCGCAGCACATGTTGGGATTGGGGGCCGGGTTTTGGCGTTACACCAAACAAAACGACAATTCTTCTTCACTGCATGGTGGGCCGGTTTTGACTTTCATCACAAATCGCACCATCGAACCTGGATCAGGCATCCAGCGTGATAACTCCAAGCGAGACATCAGGGCTCTGCCCGGATTGGGTGCTGGCGAGCGGCTCCACGGCAGTAGGTTCCGATTTAGCAAAACTGGAGGGAATCTGGCAAGCGCAGCTCTCCTTGACCATTGGAGTCTGTTGGCGGACCCACTCAGGTGGTCAAAATACCTTCTCACGTGTTAACAGGAAAGTTGGCACCAAAACCAAGACCCCACGTCTGCACCGTCAGGAAGCTATCGTCTCTGGGAGAGCCGCGGAGAGCCAAGTAACAGGACAGCTATTGTTCTGTTCGGCGTCTCCATCTCGGCTTTTTTGATCAGAAACTCTCCGGCCAGTTTTGGCGAAGGATAGCACCGGCAGGAATCCAGGGGAATTAGCCGGCCGCTGCAGCGAGGAGGAAAGAGGGATTCGTAAAATGGTTCTCCCGGCACTCGCGGCAGTGCTTGTGAGAACACGGGCAGCGAGAAATGTCCAAGTGAGCGTGCTTCTCGCCGCAGACTACACACTCGATCTTCGGCTGCTCGGCGCCGTTGTCCTCGGGACCGGCAGGCTGGCGGCCCATGTCGTGAACCCAGCGCACCACGGACATATTAGGATTAGGTGCCTTTTCCACCCCATTCTCCACTTTGGAAGGGCCCGACGCTGCGGCCCGTCCCGCACCATGCAAGGATAGATCAAGCCCAGCGCAACCTTGAACGTACACCATGCACGCATTCCCCCGCTCGCGAGAGCCGGAAGTTGGCGGACGGATAGATAGGATACACGCACTGGTCACCAAATGAGGTCATGATCAATGAGCCGTTTTGGCTTGCTGGGGAGTTGCAGCCTTGATGCCTGGCGTGCTGCGACGAGGTGGGGTGTTTAAGGCGTTTGCTCTTCAGCACGATGCAGCGTCCCGCACCTACGGCATTGTCCAGCTCCCTAACTTGTGGCGCAGCACTAGTCTCAGTGCTCAGACCAGCCCAGCACTGTTGTACCTTTTGCCCCACCGCCCCACACCCCCCTGAACCGGCCAATTAGAACCCACCTACAAGAACAGCGACAGCTGGTCTGAGTTCCCAATGCACTTTTTCAGACTTTATAGCCTACTATATACCACCTTTTCCATTACTGCTGGGCCATTACTGGGCCAAATTAGGTGCAATATATATTAGAAGAAAGGCCTAGAAAAGATGGTCTTTTTGAGACTAGTTGCACTTTGATAGGCCTTATACTGGCCAAGTGGTAGGTGTGGTAAACCAGGTCTCTCACATCCACTTATACCTACTATACCTACTTATACTTACCACTTACACCTACTACTTGGCCAATATAAGGCCTAATAAGATGCAAATAGTGTTAAAAAGACTATCCTTTCTAGGGCTTCCTTTCAATATATATTGCATCTAATTGGGCATTATATTGGCTAAGTAGTAAGTGTAATAGGCCAGGTTTCCTATACCTACTTATATCTACTATACTCACTTACACTCACCACTTAGCTAATATAAAGCCTACTAAGATGCAACTAGGCTTAAAAAGATTGTCTTTTCTAGAACTGGCTTTTAATATATATTGCACCTAATTAGGCCTAGTAGTAGTAGAAAAAGTAGTATGGAAGGCTAGCCTTTTATACTTACTATACTTAATAAACTACGTTTTCAACTATCATTTAGTTAATATAAAGCCTATCAAGGTGCAACTAAAGTTAAAAGAACTGTCTTTTCTAGAGCTTTCTTTTAATATATATTGTACCCAATTGGGCCTAGTGGTAGTAGAAAAGGTAGTATAGAAGGTTAGCTTTTTGGACTTACTAAATTTAATAAATTACCTTTTTAATTACTATTTAGCTAATATAAGGTTAAATTTAATAAAGAAATATACTTAAAAAAGCCCTTAAAGAGATTATCTTTAATATATACTTTTAAATTTTATAAGCTTAATATTAAAAAAGTTAGTATAGGTAATCCTTAATTTTTCTTTTTTTCTAAGTATTTGGTTGCTATAAAATCGGGTCTTCTAAAAATTCACGTAAAAATAAAGTACCTATTATTAGAAATTAAAATTTATATATAGAAAAAAGCCTTTATTTATACTATTTTTAATATACCTTTTATGTATTTATATTTATTTTAGATGTTAAGATATTTAAATACAAATATTAAAAAAGTAGTATTTTTTAAGCTATGAAGTTTAAAAATGTAGATTACTGTTTTAGATCTTTTTTTTATTTTTGCTAGAATAGATTTATAAATATTTGAAAGTGGCTAGTGCAGTTAGATTTAGCTAGCTAGTAAAAAAAAAAGAGGTCTAAGCTCTGAGACTATACTGTTATACCTTTTGCGCTACTGCTCTATACTTTCCTGAACTGATAAATCAGAACCTACTTACAAGAAAAGCGCAAGCTGGTCTCAGTCTCTAATGTAATCTTAGTAACTCAGACCAGTGCGTCGTGTGTAATCTCAGAGCTCAGACCTCTTTCTTTTTTGCTGGCTGGCCAAGTCTAGGTGGGCTAGCTGCACTGGCCATTTCTATATATAAGTAGGTCCATTTTAGTAACTAAAAGAAAGAGGTTTGAGATAGCAATGCATATTTTTAGCTATTATAGCTACTAAAACACCACTTTTTTAACATTCTTACTTAAATATCTTAACATTTAAAATAGTTATAGATATATAAAAGATACGCTAAAAATAATATAAACGAAAGCTTTTTTTATATAGGAATTTCAATTTCTAATAATAGGTACTTTATTTTTAAGTAAATTTATAGGGGACCCGATTTCATAGCGACCAGATGCTTAGAAAAAAAGAAAAATTAAGGATTACCTATACTAACTTTTTTAATATTAAGCTTATAAAGTTTAAAAGTATATATTAAAGATAGTCTCTTTTAAGGCCTTTTTTTGTAGATATTCTTATTAGATTCGGCCTTATATTAGCCGAGTGGTAGTTGAAAAGGTAGTTTTTTAAGTATAGTAAGTATGGAAAGCTAGCCTTCTATACCACTTTTTTTACCACTACTAGGCCCAATTGGGTGCAATATATATTAAAAGAAGGCCCTGAAAAAGACAGTCTTTTTAAGCCTAGTTGCACCTTAGTAGGTCTTATATTAGCCAAGTGGTAGGTATAAGTAGGTATGGTAGGTGTAAGTGGGTGTGGGAAACCTGGCTTACTACACCCACCACTTAGCCAATATAAGGTCCTATTAGGTGCAATATACATTGAAAGAAAGCCCTGGAAAAAACGGTCTTTTTAGTACTAGTTGTATCTTGGTAGGCCTTATATTAAGTAAGTAGTGGGTGTAAGTGGTGGGTGTAAGTGAGTGTAGTAGGTGTGGGAGACCTGGCTTACTACACCTACCACTTAGCCAATATAAGGCCTACCAAGGTGCAACTAGTATCAAAAAGACCGTCTTTTCCAGAGCTTTCTTTCAATTTATATTGCACCCAATTGGGCCTAGTAGTGGCCCAGTAGTAGTAGAAAAGGTAGTGTAGTAGTAAGCCATAAAGTCTAAAAAAGTGCATTGTGTACTTAGACCAGCATTTGCTATTATATAATGGAGGTCTCTGATTGGCCGGCTAGAGTGTGGGTGAGGGGTAGGGCCCAGGGTAAACAGCGCTGGGCTAGTCTAAGCACTGAGACTAGTTGTATGTTATATGTACCCTGGGCTCCACCTCCTACCCATACCCCAGCACTCCTCTAGCCAGACAATCAGAAACCTACATTATACAACAGCGAACACTGGTCTGAGGTCCAAAGTAGAATTTTGGAATAAAATAGTCATATAACTTAGCCTGTAAGTTAATATCTAAGCCAATTGGGCTATAATTGGGACTAAATTAACATAGTAATATAAGACTATATAGACCATACTACTATGTAATTTTGGTCCTAATTATAACCCAATTAGCTGACTTGCAGTATGGAAAGTGTAGATATATATACAGTATCATAGCACTAACTAATACTTCACTTCCTAATTTAACTCTACCTATTAAGACCTTATTTTATTAATATCTTACCTTTTATTAGCCCTACCTTTATACCTTAAAAACTCTATAAAGCTAATTAAATAAAGCCCTTTTCCTTTTTTTTCTTTTTTAATTTAAATTTAGTCAATTTAATATAATAATTTAATAACTTTACTTTAATAAACCTATATACCATAATATTATTTAAACTTAATTAATATAATTTTAAAAAGGCTTAATTTTTTAAGGAATATAGCCTATATAGTCTTATACTACTGTGTAAATTTAGTCTCTGTAGTAGCTATATTAGCTAAGTAGTATGGTATAAAGTATATATATATATATGTATATCTACACTTTCTACGCTGCAGGTCAGCTAATTGGGCCACAATTGGGACTAAGTTTACACAGTAGTATAGGCTAATATAGACTAATATACTGTGTTAATTTGGTCCTAATTAGCTCAGTTCTTGACCTACAGGTTAAGTTATATAACTATTTTATTTTAAAATTCTACTTTAAGCCTCAGACCAGTGTTTGCTGTTGTGTAATGTAGGCTTCTGATTGGCCAGCTGGGGTGTGAGTAGGGGGATGGGGCCCAGTGTATATCGACAAACTGGTCTGAGCTACTGAGACTACTCTGAGGATGTAGATCTCTGCAAGTAAATACTCGCCGTCACCACGATTGTTCACTAACCCATTAGCCTTCTAGAACTAACTACTTTTATTGAAATAGGAGGCGACATTCCAGGCTTAGAAGAACTTATAGGCTTTGCAGCTTTTTTTTAATTCTTCAAAAGCAAATTATCTATTTCATTTACTAGTTAGCTAAAGGCTTTCTACAGGGAAAAGCTGTGCACTAAGCTTCCTGAGAGGCTTTTAATTAGATCTTCCTTTAAGGAACAGAAGTTATTAACTGTACTGTCTTTTTAAAGTTGCTTAATATAATGTTGATAGTATTATAGTATGATATTTACAGCTTAAAGGTACTGGGGCTTTAAATCGATAAGGTTTAAATACCGTTTTCTAATCTACTATATACGGTATAATATTTATATGTCTTCTAGGTTAATTACCTTTATAATTTAACTTTTAATAAAAATATAATGTAATATAATATATAAAATACAGTCTAAATCTTTTTTAAATAGAAGTTTCTTTATTAGTTTAAAGCTTTTAGTTTACTTTGAATTATATTAGAAGACATTATTGCTATAAGATAGTTTGTAAGCTTTGTAGTATATAAAAAATTATTAATTATTAGAAAGTTAGATTAAATAGATATAGGAACTTACCGGTTAAAGCTAGTTAATAAATCTAGTTTAGGATGTATACCGATTTGCTTTATTTTGCCAATGGATAGTAGAGTAAGTCTCTTTTTAAGTTTATGTATTAGCCTTTGTATTTGTGCTTAGTGGCAGTTTAGTAAGAAAAAAATTTAAGGTAAAAGTATTTTATTGGATTAGTACTATATTAATAGTAGAGGTAGAATCGAATGTATGGCTCTGGACGCTAGAGAGCTATACCGACACGGTTTGGTTAGTTACCTTTTTACTGGATAGCCAGCGGCTTGTATCAGGCTTGCGCGATTGGATCATGAAGATTTGGGATACGGCCTTAGGCAGCTGCTTACAGACACTTAAGGGCCATAGCGACTGGGTTCAGTCGGTTACCTTCCAGGTTCTTACCGGATGGCCAGCGGCTCGCATCAGGCTCGCACGACAAAACAATCAAGATCTGGGATACGGCCTCCATGGTAGTCGAAAGGAGGATGTTGTGCGAGACCTTGTCCCAAGCCTTCCGCAGTTACTGCAGCCGCTTCTCTCGACGAAGGGCGAGCTTCGTACGGAAGTCGTTGACGTCTTTAACCTTGTGCGCAGCGTTGCTGACATCATAGTGGAATGCTTCGTCATCCTGTATCCTGTAGGGGACCATGTTGTACTCCTTCGCGAGTTTCGTGAACAGGTCCTCGGGCTCCATGCCAACCGTCTACCATTCCCAGCGCCAGGGGGAATTGTCCTCAAAGTCGGGGATCCAGGGCTCGCCTGCGTCTGCGTTCATTGCGCCTTGGGTTTTGACGCGACAAAACGAGAGAGGGTTTGAGTGTTTGAGTGCGGTGTGAGAGGTTGAGATGCGGAGGGAAGGGACGTGCTTACAGCATTACGTGATAAATGGAGCATCGGCAGGAAGGAGTTTTGTAAACCAATCGCTCCTCTGCGATAAAGGGGCCCGCTGAAAAGTTTGACCGCAATATTGTCCTCCGGACAGGATAAATACTGTTACCTAAAAGTCCAACACGTGACTGGCCGATAAGAAATCTCCAAAAGTTCAAAAGAGCGCAGCGAAACACTCACGACCCACCGATGGAAACAGGCGCAGCCTGTTTCTTTAGGCATTAGCATCCATATAACAGACGCGAATAAGACTCATATGCAAAATTGAAACCAGCGAACACTCACTTACGCAAAGCCCCCCTGTTAAGAACGTAAGCAAAGCGAACCCTCTTACCTTGTATTCTATATTTATATTCCCTGATCATCATTGTTTACTTATCAGAGGGTTTTTGCTATGAGCGCTGAAGAATTCCTCGCGGACGCCGAAGGCGGCGCGGTGGCCGTGGACTGCCACGATCACGTGTTGCGGATAGCATTTATCTATCTGGATGAGGGGCTGTGGGACGGCAACGGCGTGTTCGATGTCATGGAGAAGCTGCACGCGCGCGGGTGGTCGTTTGGCAAGGGGGAGCTGAGGTTTAATCGGTAAGTTTACGATTCCCCCAATATATAAAACCGTACTTTCCCCGAAGAAAGACAAAGAAGAAGAAGAAGAAGAACGAACGAACTGACAAAAATCACAAAGCACCCTGGATATCTTCTACCTCGCCCAGCTCGCCGCAGCCATCTACCGCTCCTCCGCCCAACTCACCGGCGACTTCCCGTCCCCCTCCGACTTCCCTACCTTCTACACCGCGCACGCCGCCCTCCTCCACCCCGCAGCATGGCGCGCTTACTACTCCCCCGCCTTCCTCGCACACCCCACAACAGCGCGCTTTTACCGCCTCCCTAACCTCCAAGACCTGCCCGACTCCTCCTCCCCGCTTGCGCAGCCGCGCCAGAGCCTCCCTGCCGCTGCCGGCGCGCACGCCACGAAACTCCCCCGCTGGGCCCACAGCGTCGTGCACACGCACCGCAGACAGCCGTCCCTCCCGCTAGAGACACTCGCCCGCCTAGCCCTCCGCACGCTCGAGGCGACAACCACACGCCTGCGCGCGGCCCACCCCAGCGCGCAGCCCTACTCGGAGACGCAGGCGCGCTTTTGGCTCGAGCACATGAAGCTCGGTTCGCCCGGGCCGTCCGGATCAGGCTCCACCAAGGAGGCGTGGGGGCCGAACGGCTTCGGTGTGCTGGTCGCGCAGGGCGGGGTCGATGTGTTTGCGTGGGAGGCGCGATACTCGGCGCGGCTGTGGGAGGCGAGTGCGGCGCGGGGGGGGAGGTTGCAAAGCCGGATTTGGATTTGGATGGTGTGTGGGAGAGTAGTGTGGAGTGGTGTGGGGAGCCGGATGGCGGGGTGGGGATGCAGGCGTGGTGGAGGGGGTGGGAGGGAGAGGTGGGCAGTGAGGAAGAGGTGGAGTTTTTGGCTGCTGTTGCGGTGGAGGAGACGGCTGGGGTGGGGGTGGGGGAGTTGGATTTTGCGGTGCGGTCGCATGTGGTTTTGGGGGTGATGCGGGCTGCGATTGTGGGGGGGGAGGAGAGGGAGGTTTTGCTGGAGGAGATGGAGAGGGGGATGGTGGGGAAGGGGAGGATTGGGGAGGGAAGGGGAGGATTGGGGAGGGTAGGGCGGGCAGGTGGCTAAGGGAGGTTTTGGGGGTTGTGGAGCCGTATGTGAGGATGTGGGAGGGTGTGTGGCCTGGTGCGGAGGAGAGGGGGGAGGTGCTACGGCGGATCTTGGTAGAGAATGGGCAGCTCTTTGCGAGATGGAAGGTTTCGCCGCTTTTGAAGGAGTTTAGTTTTGAGCTGGGTGCGAGGGAGTAGCATGCATGCGTCTATTCGGATATTCAGGTCAATGGCGAGGGCAATGGTATGACTTGTTTAAATTACATTTATCTACATGCATAATATGCTAACTATATATCCCCGTCTTACCAGCACAACTTGCACACTCTCCCTTACGTACAAGTCCCAAACGCCGCCTGGCATCCCGTCCCACAATACGCATTCGTGGCCCCGCAATACCCATACTCAGAGCAACAGTCCCCAAACGCCGACCCCTCGCATGTCATACCGCTCGGGTCGCTCGCCTGACTGCAGAGCCCGTCCGTAGACACCGGCAGGCCGCTCGGGGAACATGTCCCAAAATCCGTCTGGCACCCCGCGCCGCAGTGCCCGCTTGTGTCGCCGCAGTAGCCGTACTCGGAGCAGCAGTCGCCGAAGGCCGTGCCGAAGCAGACTGTTCCGCCATTAGCAGCACCACAGAGTCCGTCGGTGGAGGGATTCGATGTGCTAGTTGGGACAGTGGAGGTTGTGGTTGACGTCGTGGTGCCAGTCGTGGTGCCCGTCGTCGTTACTTCATTTGAGGCCAGCACGATCTCCGTGGTGTACGTCAACTTCGAGATCTCCTCCATGGTAGTCATAAAAGTCTCCGTTAAGCCCGGGCCCCACGGCTCGGGCGTATATAGCGCCGCGGTCTCCGTGCGCGTGCCGGTCTCCGTGCGCGTGCCGGTCTGCGTGCGGCTCGGGAAACTGGCCGTGTCGCTGATGAGCTGGCGCCTGCGCATCGGCAGCGACGGCGGACTCATCCCCGCGGATCGCTTCTTCAAGATGAAATCGTAGCCTTTGAAGTCACAGGCCAGCTTGGGACCGCCGGCGGACACGATGGCGCGCTCGACGCAGCCGGACTTCATGAGGAAGGGCAGCTGGAAGTAGGCGTATGCATACCGGGTAGAGGTGCGCTCGTGCCATTCCCAGCCCGTCAGGGCGCCGCAGCCCTTCTCTTCAGATTTCAGACTCGAGCCGCCGTCTGTGCTCCAGCCGTCGATGTTGTACACCTGGAATACGTAAAAGAAATCGGTGATCCTGGCTGCTGTCAGCTTTCGCCGTCCGCTATCCAGTTGCTTGCGCCAGGAGTTGGGGTTAGGGGAACAGAAAGAATTTTCTCGACTTACCAGTAACCACAGTTGGCCGTCGCGGTCGGCGGCACCACCACCGTCACCGTCTTGGTCGGCGTGTTCGTCACAGTCGACGTTTTGATAACCGTGATAGTCTCCGTCAAACCGAATTGTTTAGCGGTAAAAGTCGATCCATCGTAGTCCGGCCCATTCGTCGGCGCGGATGCCAATGGGACCTGCTTCCCGTCAATAATCGTCTGGTCAGCTGCCTGCTCAGCAGAGTAAGCGGCCGCGATCTCGGGGTCCAGCGAGCACTCCGGGCTGCCGGGCGTCGTTTTAACCACGGTATCCTGCCCGTTGCAACCCGTGCTCGTCGCGTAGGTGGTCTGTCTCGAGTTAGCTTTCCGCCATCTCTAACTTAGGGTCTTGATTCACTTACCTCTGTTGTCGTCGTGGACGAAGCCAGGTACCAAGCGCTGTAGCTCGTCACCAGATGCGTGCACGCCGATGCCGTGACGGTGGCTTCGCAGTCATTGCTGCTATCGCCGCCGTTGGTACCCTGCGTGTTTCCGCAGCCGCCCGGAATGATGCACCCGAGGCCACCGCATAATCCGAGCGGGCAGCTGGGTGTGCAGCCGAGGGGGCTACATCCGCCGCCGCAGCCGAAGGGGCCACAACCACCGCCGCAGCCGAAGATCCCGCAGCCACCGCCGCAACCGAACAGGCCGCAGCCGCCGCTGCCGCAGCCAAAGATGCCGCAGTCGCGCTTTCCACACCCGGAAGTGCAGCCGGGAGGAGTGGGGGTGGGATTGGGCTTGATGGTGACGGGTGTCACTGGAATTGGGGGATCGGGATAGTCGATCGAGTAGGTTGGCTGGGGTTGGATGGTGACGGGGACAGGAGTCGGGTGGAATGTGACGGGGGGGATGATGACTAGTGGTATATCCGTGTCCGTAGACGTCAAAAGGAGAAACCGTATTCAGCCCATGCGTTCCGTGGATCCTGATGCAAGCCCCAAACATGCAATGGCCGGATGTAGCAGCATCTGAGGTCAGACGACTCTGCCTGACTGCAATTTCCCACGTCTTCCTATCCATCTGTCCTGAATTCGTAGTCGTGATGGTTTTCGAGAGGAATCTCCGTCTTCGGTCTCCAGGGTGCTGCACAAAGGCTCCAACAATCCAATCTATGACGGGCGCGCAACAAGACATCGGCCCTTGTCTCGCGAGGCAGACGCCGCTGCCCAACGCCTCCAATTCGCAAAGAGGCCGCGCTGCGGGATAAGCAGAAGCTGGAATATCCCAACATCAAGAGGCTGGCAATAGTGTGTCGTATGAGGCGGCAACAGAAATAGGATGACATTCGCAGCAACGCAGCGTTGGAAGAACTCTACGGTACAATGGCTCCCGCGGTTATCTAGAAGAAGTCGCTTCTCCGCTTGGTTCAGCGGCCAGGTATTCTCCTCCCGATGTTTAAACCACTCTAGAGACAGTTGGTCGTCTGTATAAACATTGGGCGAAGTAGTCAAGACAGTGGCATCGTCAAGACGATTGCCCAAATGCTTCACCCTCAACAGCCGGCCAGGGAGAATAACGAAGGCTGGTATTGACCGACCAGCTGCGGAGAGAGCTTCAAAGACCGTAATAAGCGTGCGGTCGTCGGGATTCAACGCCTCCACAACCTTGATATCGACGTACCTAGGTTCAAACGGTCTTCCCAGACTGCACTACTCCAACGCGAAACCCAGACTCGTCAGCGTTCCACTCGTTGTCTGTATGAATGCCCTCCTCTTCCTTTCTCTTGCGGTAGAGGTCGTACATCTTGCGAATATCGTCCTTCTGTTGGGCGGCCTTTCGCATCCAAGCCTTACTATTATGCCTACTTATGCCTATCTATAATGCCGCGATGAAATCTAGTAGATTTTTTTGAAAAGGCTATACAAAATGAAATGGCGCTAGTGCAGGCAGGGGGTAGATTTCATAGACCTTTTGCACTCCAAAATTGGTAAAACCAATATGCATCAAAAGCGTAGATCCGGGCGATGAAAGTGGCAAATTCTTTTCAAGTCGCCTTTAGGTTGGGAGGGAGATATGTGCTGTTGTGGTATGTGGGAGAACTCAGGGGGTGCTGGGGGTTGATCGCTCAGACTACCCAACCATTTGTTTTTTGTGCAGGGCTGAAAAAGGGGCTTGTGGTCACCCGGGAAACAAGCGGTTGCGCTCGCCCATTAAAGTAGAGGAATCATCAAACATTATTTGCAGCTTTGGAATCCCATTGCAAAGACCGTTGAAGTTATGGATATTGAGCCGTTTGTTCGTTTACGCGAATAACGTGGTTCATAAGCGAAAGCGCCACACACCTTGCACCCACACTGCAAAAACAAGAACAATTCCACCAAAAACGCTCAAGACGTTTGAAATTACTCAGAATCATCTTCTTCAGACATTTCTACATCGATTTGACAGGTGCGCGCATTATGACCAGGCTCGCCGCAGTTGCCACAACGCCGCGTACGCGTCTCGGTCCTCGGCTTCCGACCACTACTTGCCTTCGTTTCCTCCTTAATCTGCGCCTTAACATCTCTCTGCCCTTGTAAATCCTATGCATCTTGTACAGAAAGTAATCCTCCTTACCGAACACGTTGCTTTTTAGCCTTTCAGCGCTTGCTTAGTATTTCATTTGCTGCTCGGAGACTCTGGTTCTCTGCCCTCAACAATGCTTACTAATACATTATCCTGGACGTCCCTTTCGCAAAGACGTCAACTGCCTTTAAAATCTTAATTGGAGAGCTATTCTAATACTATACAATCCAAGACTTAATAAGATTAGACTGTAAAGAGGCTTCAGTTAGGTTATATAGTGTTTTAGAAACCTATGTATAGGCATTGCTAGGCCGTAAGTTTAAGGGTATTAGCATCTTAAGCTGGATGTCTAGTTTCGAAATTACCCTCTTAGGATCGAGGAGAACAAGTCCGGCACCCCGGAAACCCCCTTAAATATTGTTTCGCGTTATTGATGCCTAGTAGGCTGCGAAAAACGCGGGAAAGAAATCCTCTTTGGTGATATAGGTTACACTTGCCCGCATCATCTCCTCAATCTGCTTGCCGTATGCCGTTTTCAATGGGCTAAAGCACCCAATATCGAGTGACTGGAGGATATGAGATGAGTGGGAAGGCATACAGAGAGTAATAATATTATTCTCTTTGCAGTAGAGTTCGAAGTCAGTCGAGTGGTGGCTTTCGTGGCCGTCGAGGATAAGGAGGCGATAAGCTCTAGTTGTTCGAGCCTTAGTATGCTTGTCAAAGTGCTAGATCCATTCCAGACCTCTCTCGTTTGTAGTCCAACCATTTTCAGATGTTGCAATAGCCCAATCTTTAGGAAATGGGCTGTTCTCGTACCAGAAGGCGAGGTGATATTTTCCCTTGACAATGATGAATGGCGGGATCGCCTAGTTAGTTGCATTGATGCCCGAAATGACGGTTACTTATTCCCGATTGTTAGCTTGCTTCGATTTGGCCTTACTATGTTGTTCGGAACTTGTAATGACCATTGCAGTTGAGATAATGTCTATTATAAATCCTGTCTTATTAAAGTTGTAAGTATCTACTTTCAGAATACTATACTTTGCAATTGTGTTCTGTATAAGTGTTAACCAGCCGCTAATAATCTCTGGATTTTTGCATAGGGCCCTTTGGTAGTTAGACTTCCGACTAAAACGTGTAGTGAGTTCTGGTTGCCGTTTGATAAAGTTGTTCGCCCAGAGTGCGCCGGCGCCTCCTGCATTGCGTTCGGTAAATAATCGGTTAGCTATATCTTCCATACTAGATAAGCGAGAAGGAAATACTTTGGAATCTAGGTCGATAATATACTAAATAATCACAGACTTTTCTAGAATAGTTAGTTTCCGCGAGTTAACTAGGATATCGCGTTGTGATAACTGACTTTATTTACGGCAACCTAGTTTCCGATAATCGATAGAATAGATCTTTACTGCAGCTCTTAGAGCTAGTTTCGGGTCATTTTGCATTGCTTGGAGGGCTAATATTATGCTACTTTCATCGTTTTTTTGAGGCATGTTTAGTTGTAGAGAAGGAAGGTGAAGAAGAGAGATGTTAAGTATGGATTAATTGCGTGGCGCTTTCGCTTATGAACCATGTTACCTATTTATTATTTGCAAAGTATGCCAGTTTATATCTGTAAAACGAGGTAACGAGCTATTTATACAGTCGCTATACTACTGTTAAACCTAATAAATATGTTAAGATTGCTGATAAAATTATTAAAATACTAGAAATTATGTATCGTTAAATGGATTTATATAGCTTTTAATATCTGCCTATAACTATAAATCTAATTCCGTTTATTACTATACTGAAAACCGATAGGTTACGATATTTTAAATATAAGTTTATTATATAAACTTTTCAAAAAATGTAAAGCTATTATTGTAAAAAATATAGATAGAAAAATGATTAATATAAAGATAGTAATGTAATAAAAAAAGTTAAGTAGAATTGTAAGGTATTGTAGAGTGTAAGAGTTTATTATTAGCGATTTTTCCTATAGTAAATAACTAGTTAGTAGTTTAAAGTCAGTTAGAGTAGTAAGATAATAGCTGTAAAAACTACTGTAAAATTTATTAAGTAGTAGTTTTTATAGATTTATTAAGTATAGACTGTATAGTTTAAAAAAAAAACTTAGTTACTTATTAAGGATATAGATAAGAAGAAGGAGTTAAATTTATAATTATAGTAAGTTAAATAGGCTTAGTATTTATAAGGTTTAGATTAGAAGAAATTATAGAGATTTATTAGGCTAATCGGTAATAGTAATAGTAAGGATAACGGTTAAGAAGAGGCCGTATTATAGTAAATATAGAAAAGTTTAAACTGCGTTATGAACCGAGTATGTAGAATAGCTGTAGCCATGTAGATAGGCTCTATTGTATTATTTAAAATTAATTGTAAAGAAACTAACGTTAAATTATAAAAGCTATTTAATAGTTAAGTAGAAGACGATATGTAGGTACGGTATAAGGAAGTGTTCTGGAATGTGTTGTATTTTATTTAGCGAACGCAGGAATAGGATGATAAGAACTGACCACCGTATCAGTTAACAGAACAGCAGGGCAATTTATACGACTCGTTTGAGGAGGCCGTTGAGGGAGCAGCCGGAGGCATATTAGACACGGCGGCGCAACAGGCATACGAGGTCAAGGTAGACCGGTTATGTTTGGACACAGTAATTGCGTTATTCGACCACCAGTTCAAACATACGCAGTATGAGAACGCCATAATCAGCGGATTGGCCGTCATGGGGATCCGAGAGGACGGTGGTTGGGTTACGCCGGAAATTACACGCCCATTTATTCGGCAGTGATCAAGATTATCCGGATGTTGGTTGTATACTAAGCCGTTTTAGAACAATAAGACGAGATTAAGAAGTGAGAGGAGACTTTAGATAAGGAGGAGGCGAAAAAAGCGGCCACCGGGTTGTTCAGGATTGTCCGGAAGAAAGTGTGTTGATTTATGACGGTTGTAATAGACTGGAGCGAGCCGATACCGATAGATTGGATTTTCAATACGCGGATATACGGAATGCAGATCCGGTTTACTATAATAGCTAGGCCAGTTATTGATTAGGTTAGGGAGCGGGTTTTGTATAAGCAGGTCCGATTCAATATGAATGAGTTGGCTGATATGTTGCATGAGTTGGTTAGCGAGATGCGGATGGTTATGGGTAGGTTGTTAATGGTCGAGGGTGACGATTTTGGGTGGATTCCTAAGTTTGAATGGGCTAAGATCGAAGACGACTATAGTGATAACCGAGTTGGATATTTGTGTTTGCAGGATGACTGTAATGTGTAGGTAGATACGGGGACGGGTGGGTTTTAAAACAAATTTCCCAGACCAGGGAGAGGCAAGTAGAGTGGGTATCCGCCGAGGGTTGTTTGGATGCGGTTCTGTACCGAGTGACGGCGGTTCGGTAATACGGGCAGTGGATCGAGATATTCCGGGCCGGCATATTGACCATTATGCACATGTTGGGCGGCATGCCGGTGCGGTTGTGGGAGATCATTAAGATCTGGTATAGCAACACGGCATACGGAGGCGTGTGTAATATCATGATAGACTGTGGTATGGTTTGTTTTGTGACGGCGTATTACAAGAATTACCGTAGTAGCGAGTAGGTTAAAGTAATCTATCGGTATTTGCTGCGAGAGGTAGGTGAGTTATTAGTGTGGTATTTGTGGTTGGTGTTGCCATTTTGGTAGTAGGTGTAAGGGATTATTAAGGGGGCGGACGAGCCAAGTCCGTTTTTATTGGCAGAGGAGATAGTTAAGAAAGAGGGTATTGTGTAGAGAAGAGGAAGAGAGGGGTCTGTGGGCGAGGGCGAGAACGGTAGTACCGGAGAGGTGGAAGATGAGGATGAGGGTAAAGTAGACATGACCAGGTGGTGGCAAGAGCGTAAGTGGACGCCGGACCGTATGCGGCGGATTATACAGGAGTATAGCGGGCGATATTTAAATGCACGGGTCGGCATCAGCGCGTGGAGGCACATTGCCATTGCTATTTCCAACCGGTATTTGAACAAGGTGTTTGGACAGGACGACGGGGGAGCCGAGTTGGACGAGGACGACGAGGGAACGTTGGATAGTATGTGGGATTTACAGGCCGGGCATACCACGCACGTAACGGACATAATATATGCGCGAGAGTTGCAACAAGAAGCGTTCGGGACGGCAGCTAAGCGTAATAGGTTCCGGGCCGTCAGCCGGCAGTGGCATCGATTTTTGGGGTTTGGGGTGGAGGACGGAGGCGTGCCGGGAAGCAAGCGGAAGATGGATGTATTTGATAGTATCCGAGAAGAGGCTCAATTCCGGCGGTTTGCACGGTTACGGCAAATGGATATCGAAGGGCAGTTGAGGTTATAATGGGTGAGAAGCCGCAGTTCCGAGGCATACAGAAACAGGTCATCCGGGCCATCATCCGGGGTAAAAGCCCGATTATCCAGGTTACGGGGACCGGAGGCGGAAAGAGTTTATTATTCATGTTGCCGGCGTTTTGCGCGCCGGACGGGGTGTCTATTGTGGTAGTACCATTGGTAGCGTTGTACAAGGATTTACACAGGCGGTGTCAGGAGAGCGGGATCGATTCGCATATTTGGCAGAGCCGGAGCGGCAACCGGGCCGCGTCGATTATACTTATGACGCCCGAATCGGCGGTTACTAAGGGATTCCAGTTGTTTGTCAACCGGTTGCATGCGCGAGGGCAGTTGTATCGGGTGGTGATCGACGAGTGCCATGCGGTATTGGATAGCGAGCGAGCGTTCCGACCGCAGATGGGCAAACTAGGGTCGGTATTGCGTGGGTTCGGGGTCCAAGTAGTGTTTTTGACGGCGACGTTGGCGCCGGGGGATGTTGCGGAGTTTACCAGCAGGATAAAATTGCAGGGGCAGAAGGTTTGTTTTTACCGACAGCGGACAACGAGGCAGAACGTTGGATACCGGGTAAAGGTAGTAGCAAAGGGCGAAGACGAGGATACGGAGGTGTGTCGGACGGTAGAAAAGGCTTTGGAGAGGTACGAAAGCGGGAAGGTGATGGTGTATAGCGGACTGATCGGGCGGGGGAAACGGCTAGGGGAGTTGTTGTCGTGTCCGGTATATTACAGCAGCGTAGATACGGCGGAGGGTAAGGCGAGGCGGGTGCGGGAGTGGGTGAGCGGAGGGCGAGTGATTGTGACCACCAACGCGTTGGGGATGGGAATTGATATTCCGGACGTAAGAGTAGTTGTACAATCGGCCCCCGGAATTGATTAGCCACTTTCGAATTAGCCGAGTTTGACCCCGCTCCCCTACCAACCACCACGACGCTGTGAGATAAATATTTATAAGACCACGGCACCTATTACTATAACAACCACTGTTTTAAAGCCCTCAGTTAACGTAAAAAATGCTATTTAAGCCTTTTTCCTATATAAATTAATAGTATATAGTACTACCTTTATTTACAATATACTCCTTATAACGCTTAGTAAAACTAAGAACTACCTTCTTCTAGTTTACCAGCGTTAACTGCTTTTATTCCTTTACTAATATTGCCTCTATTTTTTAAATCAAAGTAATCCTATAGTACTACTAACTAATTCTAAGCTTTATAATATACTATAGGTTTTTAATAGGGTTTAAATTAAGGCTTTAAGCTGACTAAGGAAGAATCTTTATTTTAAGCATTTCTTTATAGGCCTTAGTAAGCTTTAAAGTATAATACCGGGTACTATCTTCTTATTAAATAGTAAATCTAAGCTTTTCTAAGATCTTTTTATAAAAAGGATAATTAGCCTTATTTAATATTAATTGGGTATAGATCTTACTATTTATCCTTTAGCTTTAAAGGACTATTATAAGCTTGCTTTTTTAGCTTAGTGTAATTTTACCTTATATACTTATACTAGAGCGGTTAAATTTAAATAAGGGCTTTAGGTTTTTGTTTTTATAGGCCGTACCTTTCTTTTTCTAAATATAGGGAGGTTAGGTATTAAGATTAATTTTAAATGTTGATTTATTAGTAAAGTAAATATAGGCTATGTTTTCTTTCTTTAAGTACTGTATGATTTTATACTAATTTAGCTACTTTTTTTTATAGTCTTTAATAAGGAAAGGCTTTTTATAAAGACAGAAGGTATAGTATTTGTTTTTAACTAAGTATTTATATATAGTATTTAAATAAAGCCAGTACTTTAACTTGGAGGGTATAGAAAGGCTTATAAGCATATAAAATAGATTAGTAGCTATAAACTAGATTAAGTAATATTTAGCCTATTAATTAAGCTTCGGTAACCAGCTAATTTACTTTATAGCCTTCTATTCTTCCGTTCTATTCTTTTTAAGCCTCCGAAGTATATAAGTAATTGTAAACTTCGGTATATTAATTTAAGCCCTAATCGCTAATAATAAATAACTAAGGTAAGAAAGGGTCTAAATAATATAAATAGTCAGCTCGTTATACTCTTTATACCTTGTTTTAAGTAGGCAAGGCATTTTAAATAGATTGGTAAAGTTATTATAGAATTCTGGTATTTTGAAAAGTGTAGGTTGTGGGTGGGCAGTTTGGTGCGTGGCGCTAAGACTCAAATCGGCTAATCAATTCCGGAGGGGGATTGTACATGCCGGAACGCCACGGCGATTGCGGAATTTCGCACAGGAAAGCGGGCGGGCGGGAAGAGATGGAGCGAAAAGCGAGGCGATTATCATCCATAATACAAGAACGCATTGTGGAGAGCAGAGGAAAGGGCGCGTGGTCAGAAACGGGGACGAGAATACATGGTTGGAGGATTCGATGAAGGAGTTTGTAGGAGGATCGAGGTGCCGCCGAGTGGTATTAGATAAGGTTATGGACGGGTGAGGAGGTAGGGCAGGTTGTTTAGACGGGGAGGTGATGTGTGATGTGTGTGAAGGGCGGAGGTCAGAGCAGACGATTGTGGAGGAAGAGGAGGTAGGCATGTACGTAGATGAACAGGACTAGGTGGAAGATACCGATGGTAGGCCGGGGGGTAGCGTAGTGGGGGAGGCGAGCATGGTAAATGATGAAAGTGTGGCACAGGAGGAGAACGTGGCAGAGGAGAGCGTGGAAGAGGAGGAGAGCGTGGCAGAGGATGATAAGAGTGTGACAGAGAAGATGGTGAGAGAGTTTTTAAAGATACGGGGCAGAGCAATCCGGGAAGGAGACCACGAAGCGAGAGAGACAAGGCAAGAGAGCAATGAAGTAGCGGCGTTCCGGGAGCAGCTGGATAGTTGGGTAGGTTGTTGTGTTGTTTGTCGTTTGGGGGGAGAAGAGGCGCAGTATCACGGGACGGAGGCATGTCCAAGGCGGGACAGCGAGGAGCAGGCGGCGATAGAGGAAGGAGAAAGGGATATGGCGAGGGAGATGTTTAGTAAGCGGCGGATGGAGCGGTTTTCGGGATACTACTATGCCTTCTATCTCGTTAAATCCTTAATATTACATTTATCCTATTACTTAGAATAACGCAGTGTAAAGAAGCATAGGGCCTTCTTATTAAGCAGAAACAACCTAGCTATCCTATATTGAAAATGAACGTAAATATTTAAAGTAGGAGCGGGATTAGTTTTGACTAGCTTTACATTAAACTACCTGTTAAACTAGCTAGTAAGAAGCCTACTATTAAATCTTAATAGTAGGACTTTTAATTATCTAATTAGTAAAAAGCCTACTATTAAGAAATTAATGATGGAGTGCACCGTGGCACTACTTCAGATAGTGAGTGCAAAGATGATGTATTTTTGAAAGTGGGAGCCTGACTACCTGGCTAGATATCTGTGGTGCCAGGTCATGTGACCTAGGAATTATGTGCGTGCATATCCTTGCAATTAATATCTTAGTAGTAAGGCCGTAATTACCTAGCCAGAAGAGCCTATACTACCTAGGCACTTTTCCTTAAGATAACTAATAAATTAACTAAGTTTGCACTTTAAGTAAGCTTATTTACAAAACTAGTAGGTAATATTAAATAAAAATACTGATAAAGGCCTAAGCTATCTGTAGTAATAAGTTAAGTTTAATATAAATATATATAGATATTTAAACGTAATCTAATTATTTAATTAAATCGTTAATAAAATAGATTCTTTATAATAATATATATATAATTTTCATTTTGGCTTTAAAGATCAGAGTGGTAAATATTTAAATATATAAAAAGATATACTTTATTATTATTCCGTTTAAAAGCTTAAAAATACAAACTTAATATACCGAAGTACCTATATTTTCTACAGTCCATTTTATTTTCAATTTTTATTTTCTATCAGCGTTTATATACTTTAAGTTTATTAGAAGACTTAGGGGTGTAAATATAGAGATAAGGAAAGAAATCTTCTTTAGATTTTAATAGTATGTCTTTTAAAAATAGTATTGGATTTTCTTTCGAAATAAGAGTCTGGGTATTCTTTTGCTTTCCCTTCTTATTACAGCCTAAGAGACATCTCTTGGTACCGGCGCCCGGCTAGGACAAAAAAGCTACTCGGGCTACGGATGTCCTCAAGGCTCAGTCAACATGACAATTTCAGACGACGGCAACTGGATCACGGTCACGTACAGCAAGTTCAGAACATATATTGGACTGAATCATCTTCCAACCGAAAAAGTCAGGAATGAGAATGAGAAAGGTGCGCTAGGCCAAACTGGGGAGTGGGGCTGTGTGTCCCCCACCATGGCAGGGGTCCTCTGGCGTGATGATCAGCTGTTGCTGTCTCTTCATTTATTTGTCTCGACTTTTCTCTGGAGTGACACAAAATTGCAAAACATTTTTGCGTGCCTTTCGCTATGAGTTCTTTCCATATCATCCTTCAATTATTTAATTTCAATCCGCTGCCGCTGGCACATGACGGACAACAAGACTCGATACAGCTGAGGGACGATTTCGACTTTGTCCGGATAATCACTGATTATGCATCTGCCACCAACCTTTAGTCGTGTGATTCGTGTCGGATTCTGTGTCGCACAGGGTTGCGAGAATGGCAGCTCATTATGCAGCTCGTGGTGTCGGATGGCGGCTATGCTGCTTCGCTGACCGGGGGTAGAGCCTCGTCAGGCCCAAAATATGACATCCAGTCCGGGACACCTCTCGAGCTGAATGCCAACTTCGTCCTCCACCATCTCTTGGGTAACAGGCACAATGGAGAACGAGCAAACAGTGGATTTAGAGTGGCTTGCGGACCTCTCAAAAGGTAGAAAAGCTCCCCATCTTGTTCCACGTTGCACGCCAAGTCTAACATGAATATCAGGTCAATCATTCACCCACTTTATACAGTCTCAGCCTGCCAAGACGCTCGATTTCGGAAGCGATGGCTTCACAGCTTCACTGTCGGAGTGGGGTGAGCTTCTTCAACTTACTCGACCAGATCCAACATGCGGACTGGTTTTTGTGAGAGGTCAATATCCTGACAGCGCTGCCTCCATCCTCGCCCGAGCCCAGAGCCGCAACGTTTTTGGTGACAAAAGCAATGGAACCTTTGGGACTGAGCTAGTTCCACGAGATCGCGAGTCGCCGTCTCCATACTGGAACGTAGAGATTGATGACCGCAAAACTCAGGGTTGGGTCAATTTTCGCTGGCCCTATTCGCAGTATGAGCTGCTACACTGGGACATCGAGACCGACCTGAGCAGTGAGATGGGAAGCTGCGACACCATCTCATTTGTCAAAGACGGGACCCTTTTCCAGATTCATCGTTTGAATTGGGGAGTTGGTAGCTCAGCGAGCAGTAGCGAGCACCAGGACGATATGGCATACGCAAAATTCAAGATTGGGGGTCCCATCCGATTCGGGTGTCCATGCTCTCAAAACCCCGTGGAAGAAGATCTACAGACTGACATATTTGCCATCACCACCAACGGCAACACGCTTGTTTGCAGAAGCAACAATTATCGCACAAGACTAGAAACGACTATCTCGGTTGACGGCATACCTCAGGTGCCCGCCCCTCTCCATTCCCACGACGCAGCAACAAAAGTTGAATGGGTTGACTTGACAAGCGAACATGTGGTCGACATTCGAGTGGGAGATGCCACATATGTGGTGTCAACCTACGCCCTGCGCGCCGATGATGAAGATGCGCACGGCACTTCGCTCCCGGCCGACCTCGCAGACTACCTCGGTGTCAGTCGGGGTTCGGTGAATATGTTTGATAGGCTATGGACCTCTCTCTGCGCCGCCAATTATGAGGCCATTGAAGCTGTGGAATTTTGCGTCGTTGCGCGCTGCGTGGAACAGATATTGGGGGTCACGTCGATTCCAACATTGAGACCGCAACCAACAGATACAGGACTTCCAGATGGGTTTGCAGAAAGAGCACTGATCGGAAACATCATGACGTTTCAGTTTGTCGATGTTGAAAGCGCCTTGTAAGTCAATCCTGCCGCAGTCATGACAGAGTCAGACTCGTTTCACTGACATACCCTCCAGCTATCAAATACGCCTTCTAGCCAAGTTGCACCACTTCATTGAATCCAGAGATCTAAAGGAGGACTTTTTGCATCCATATCTAGAGCTGGAAAAGATTCGATATGCATATCTCGAAAGACTCACTGCTGCCATTCAGTCCTCACTTGCCTGGTTGTTTGTGACAGATCTCAAACCCGGAAGATTGCTCCTCGCAGTACACAGCGAACCATCCGCCATCGCCGACGGCCCACTCTCTGAAAGATTGAAGAACTGCGCGGGCAAGCGATCGCGACTGACCTGGGACATGACATACAATCGTGGCTGCTATGCCACCATGGCCGCTTGGTACGCCTGCAGAATGTGCCCCTCGGCTTTTTCTAGACGATTCGTCGACGAGACCATCGTTCCCAGGTTGCCCATCGCCTACCAGCTCGGCATGGAGCGGGCAGGCCGTGATAAGCAGCCAACTTCAAAGAGCAATGTGCTTCAGTGGCTGCATCTCAGCTCCATCCTGCTGCTCTACGACGAGCTGGGTTGCACAGAAAATGGCCTGGACATAAACATTGATGAAGTCAGGGAAACACAAGAGAGGTCTGAGAAACATGTTTCACGTCTTAAAACAAACCAAGCTGGCGGCTGGAAAGCACACCATGACGAGTTGGACCGGGCCCTCCTCCTGGCGGATGAGATGGATCTCGACCGACTTCAACACAACAGCAGATCTTACAACTTAGCAGTCTCACGAGTGAAGCAGACTAGGCAACGCATCCGTGATCGCAAACGCACCTCCAAGTTTTTGCCCGGGCCGAAGCCTTGGCTGGCTGCGAGAGGCCTCAGCAACGGACCCTGGGAGCTACAGTGCATTCACCACGAAGCGTACCTGCGCGTGGCGGATGTGGTGAATGTTCCATCCGCCCGAGATAGGCTGTTCGAGTTTCTCTTATCGGATTACTCTTTCATGACGTCTTGGGATTGGGCGGATAATGATATGGTGGGACGATGGTGGGATATCCGGCCTGTTGCAATGGTCTGTGCTACCTTGCTGGATTTGAAGTTTGAAGGTGAGCTGGTTTCCACAGAGATTTTGTCAAAGTTCCAGTTCAACTGCTTACACATTACACAGGGAAGCTCCAAGCTGCGGAAGCCAAAAAGCCTCCCGCGGATGTTGAAGCCTCTCAGCTTCTTGACCGTCGAACGGATACCCTCAGATCCGATGACTTGGTCAACAGCGAAATTCTGCAACGGGGACCCAAAGCATCTGGAAATACCAGCGACACCACTACAGTGGAGTCACTCATGTTCAAACTCCTCCAGTCACTCGAAAACGCTCGGGAAAACGAAGGCCTTCGGTTGTTTGACTGGGTATCACAACGACCCTCAACGTCTTGCTTTCCCGTAGGTTACCTCTCCGCTTTCTCTACCGCCGACCCCTCGTCACACAATGGCCCTAATCGTTCTCTACCTTCGCCTTGAACGGACTCTTACAAGAGACCGCTTCACATAATGCGAACATGCGCCCTGTTCTTTTGGGACCTGACGACCCTTTTTTGTTTTGGTTTACGGATTTTAACTTCACGGTTTGTGTTCTAGGACTGGTATAGCGACAATCTAATAACCTCCTGGTTCCCGCCATCGCGTCTAGTACCCTTGGTCGCGCTCATACCGGAGCTGACGGAGTATTTTCGGGGGCAAGGTGCCCAATTTTTATCTGGTCAACCACCGCCTAACGTCGCCATGACTTCTGACAAAGAATGCGAGGATTTGCGCCTCATCAATTTGTGGGATATTGCCCACGGGTCTACCTCGAGCTTCGATTTCCGCATTATTGGAAGATCATGGACGCCGGCGCCCATACCAAACCATATACTATCTCCATACAACGCACTAAGGAACCGTCTCAATAGTCTTTTACGGCTTGCCAACTTCAATCTTGCACGGACACAGCTAACGATAGGCTACCCGCGGTACTTCAGCTCGTAGACCTGGGCGTAAAGCACAGAATTCTGTAAGACGCACCTCATGCTAGACTCGTAGTCGAGGTGTTTGCTGACTTGATTTCCTTAGCTTTTTCCCTACACTTACCCCCTTTCATGTATCCGGGCTCTCATATCTTTGGCACAGCGCCGCGAGTTTCAGAGATTATTTTGGGTCAATATCGCGATTTACTAATACTAGAAAAGGCGCAAAAGGATGGAAGACAAGTATCACCATCTCCCAGTATGTCCATGTCGCCCTCCGAAGTACCGAACTCATCTCACTACTAACAACTTTTCAAGCTGGATTCTTCGATCTGCAGCGGCAGTCAAGAGCGACAAGTACCCTGAGGTTCATCGCCAAAGTGGCAAATTTCCTCCTGACAATATTGCTCAGCTCGGGACTGCGATCGAGTCACAGTATGTTGTGGAAGAGAAATCATCGTCCATGGTGTTTACGGGACACCCTTCTGGTCGCCTGTGGATCTGTTCGGTCATCTCGCCTAGTGTTCAAAGGCATCTTCTAGACTCGCTCATCTCCAACTATGCACGGCCGATACTTGATCGGTTCGTTCATCAGCCATCTACCGCAAGGTGTCTCATCTTCTTGATGTTTCTCGGATACCTTTGCGAGAACCTAGCGCTTGAGTATGAGAAGCTGCTGGCTCAGTTGGATAACATTATCGAAATCAGAGTTAGTTCATGGTTCAAATGTTGAGATGCAGGGGATATCGACTGACAAACATGCGAAACCCAGAACCGAACACTAGTTGAAGGTCTAGAAGACTGGTGGGGCACAGCCGAGGCCATCAACAAGCTTAAGAAGATGCTGTGGGGATGGGACGCACTCAGAATCTTTAATGACAAGCTTTCAACTTCTCTAAGTCAAATCCAAAGGGCGCATGATGTCATGGAGAATGTTATCAAGCAGGTATGTCTCGACCACAGTGCTTAGTACTTGACTTGAGCTGCGCAGCGAGTAACCTTGCGGTCTAGGAAGCGTTGCATCAAGATGCAGAACTTGTCCAAGAGGCGAATACGGTTCTTGATGAGTTCCGGAAACGACACGGCATGCTCATAGACGTTCATGACAAAACGCAGCTCAAGATCAAGCAGGTCACTGGACTGAGGGATGGCATTTCAACTATTACGAATGTAGTTGACGCGCAGACAGCCCTGGCAGACAACAAAACGACAATCCAACAGGGCAACAATATCCGCACCTTAACGTACATTACCATCGGCTATCTCCCACTCGGATTTGTCACGGTTAGTGTAAAGTGTGGTCTTGACCAGCTCATAACTGACACCTCTCTCTCACAGGGTCTCTATTCCGTCCAGCACGGGACCTTCATGAACTCGGCGACAGACTGGCAGTTCGGCGTCATGATTGTCCTTTTCTCTGTTGGCACTTGGGCCCTGGCCTATGTTCTCGAAAAGGCATTGGTGCGCGTCGACTGGAACATCGTCAAGGGACACTTTGACCTGAAACGGCTGTCGGCAAAACCCACTCGATCTCGAGGTCAGAATCAGGGTGCAACTGGTGATGGCATCCCATTGACCGACCCCGACCTGGCGTGAAAGCGTTGAGATCTTCGGCGGTATTTCCCGAGCTGGTAGCCGCTGACTACAAATTGTGCGAACAAAATCCGGACACAGAGGGAGGAATGAAGATCCCAATGCATGAACGTTGCACTCCAGCCACGACTAAACAAGTAGTGGCTCCGCTGAGGTGGACAAGCACGCACGTGGAGAGGGTTGGGAAACGTGGTTTGGGGGCGAATAACCCTAACCCTTCACGGCATGGCCGCATCTTGGGATCGCCAGCAACTCCACAAGAGTGTCCATGCCGAGCACGCGAGCTGGGGCCATGGTTCCGGGACCGAGGATACCCACAGCATCTCGGCCGAGTCCCATTGGCATGTGGATAACAAACAGGGGGCTCGAGCCACTCGGAGCTCTCTAAGCATCCTGGCACAAGCACCCCGTCCGCCGTTGACAACCGACGCCAGAATTACCCCTCAGCAAAACATCTAGACTCGACAGCTGACCCACCCTGGCCCCTGAAGCTAGCTGATCCTGTTTTCGTTTCCCAGTGAAAATAGCGAGCATACCACAGTAGAGCGTGCATGACGCTTTCATGGGAGTGGAGACACAAAATCCCCCCCTCGTGCTATCCCTTCAAGAGTGCACCGCCTGCTACCCGGGGCGGCACTTTGTGCTTTTCTCGGTTCCCCCATCCGAACACCCCTTCATCCCCAACGTCACGTCAACCCCGACTGCCCCCAAAGCTCGCCCCTATTGTCGGAGAGGCTTCTAGGCCAGGGGACATGGGCAAGCTTGGTGGTACTTGGCTAAGCGAATCTAACGTTTCCCTTCTTTTTTCGACCGAGACATATTCATAGTGTACATACATTCACCACCCTCATTCTCTTCCCATCGATCGAAACCCGGCATCTTCAATTTTCGCACACTCACCCCGACATGTCGGTACCCAATCGTGGGACGGCCCTTCTCGCCGTCAACACGACGGGCGCCATCCTCGCCGGCGTCACCTGCATACTACGATGTTTTGTTCGAACCAGAGTTGTGAAGGGATTTGGGTTGGATGACTGGCTAATGGCAGCTTCGACGGTGGGTAGGCCCAGAAGGAAAAAAGCAACCCAAGAACTGCTCTTGGCTAACCCTTGACTTCTTTGATGCAACGCGCAGGTCATCTACATTGCCTTCTGTGCCTTTTCCAACGTGGGAGTGCACCACGGAACGGGGAAACACAAGGCGGATCTCGACCCAGAAGAATACAAGACGGCGATGAACCGATGGTATTATTGCTACCTGACCTATGCCGTCTCGATGATCCTCGTCAAGCTGTCCATCGGCTACTTTTTGCTGAGGGTCACCATCACCCGGCTGCACAAATGGATCATTTACATCGCCGCCGCCATCACCTGCGTCAGCTGCCTGACGTTTTTCTTCCTGGCACTGTTCCAGTGCTACCCCATCAGCTACTTTTGGAACAAGGACCAAGAAGGGAAATGTATCGACATGAAAATTCTAACCGCGCTGGCAATCTTGTACAGCATTTTCTCCGTCATCACCGACTTGACCTTTGCCTTGCTGCCCGCGTGGGTGGTGGCTCAGTTGCGTATGGACCGCAAGTCGAAGATGGCCGTGATAGGACTGATGGGGATGGGATGTGTAGCCAGCGCGGCCGTCATTGTCCGGGCCCCCTACCTGCAGCACATGGCCTCAGAAGACTTTTTGTGGGACACGGCACCGATAGCGATCTGGAGTTCTGTTGAAGCGGCGCTTGCCATTACCGCCGGATGCCTCGCCTGCCTGCAACCGCTCGTCAAGATGATCGGTGCCAGGCTCGGGCTTGCCATTTTCACTGCAACACCAAAATCCGGCCTGGGGAGCAACCTCAAGATGAACGGGGATATCTCTGTCAGACGATCCTTCACCAGGCGAACCGAGATGTTTTCTAGCGCCAACTACCGGGAGCAGCAGCAAAAGGGGGAGTTGGCGCTTCAACCGGGACTATCGGAGTACACGGCAAAGTGCTACGGGAATACGAGCGAGGAGGAGCTGAGGCCGGTGGAGAGGCAGCGTACGGAGACGACGCTGAGGAACGACTCGGAGAGGGACAATGGGAGCAAGGAGAGCATGCCGGGCGAGGTGTTGACGGCGAGGGAGATTAGCTGAGGTTGAAGAGTTGGTTGGAAGATGTTGGATTTCTTTTGTCGCATAACATATGTAATGATACCGTATACGCATGGATACCCACCCTACCTTACACTGCACTACACAAGCGCGTTGATGCTTTAGTCTTTTTTGTCTCACTTAGTTACATGTAGCTTTTCTGTCTGGAGGTTTTTTGCAGCGGCCAGGTTTTTATTTGGCGTGGCGTGTGTTTTGGAAAAGCTTTTGCAGTTTTTGATGTACATACATATTGACATACCGTAACATAGTTTTCATAGATTTAATTTGAGTGGAGCGATGATCATGTAATGTTGGTCATGAAGAAAGAAGCAGGAAGATTCTATTCAAGCTGTGTAGGTAGGTAAAGAGGGGAAACGAAGGAGATTGGCTAGATTGGCCGCCACCATCTTTTTAGCTGTCTCATGTAGCCCACGAACCTCCTTCCCCAACCTCCCCCTCCAAAGCATCACAATCGGACCGAAGATTTGTTTCACCACCTTCGCACGGCTCCCCAACAGTTTCATGTAGGACAAAAATCAGGCCTAGCAGAATGATAGTCACATAGTTTCCATCGAATTTACCACCTAGTGGTGATAGCCCCTCTGCTGGTAGTAGCCCCAGCAGCCTTGACCGTGGGGGGCGGCGGGCTCGGGATGGCAAACGTCTGGGTTGTGGCAGGGACAGTGACGGTGGTGAAGATGTTGGTCTTGGTGACGGCTGGCACGGTGACGGTTGTGAGGATGAAGCTTTCTTCGATGATGGTGGATGCGGTGACGGTGATAATCTCTGTGACGTATTGGGCTGTGCTGGTTGGGTCAATGGCGATGAGTGACAGGGTGCTCGTGGGACCGCCGTTGACAATCTCGGTGACGGATGGGGTGCTTGTGGGGCCGATGGGCCGGTCCGTGCTGGTCGGTCCGGGAATTACGGGAGTCCCGCCGCATGCGCTTGTGGCCCGGGCGTTCGGGCGTCGAGTGGTCGTCTGTCCCTGGCCGGCGGCACTTGAGGGGAGGTTCTCGCACTGGATAATGCTAGTTGGGAAGGGCAAGTCCACGGGGGTGCTGGTTGGGATTGGGACTTCGACGACGATGCCGGTGTTGGTCGGTGTGGGAACAACAATGGGGACGCCGGTGTTTGTCTTTGTCGGGACGGGGATTGCAGCGGCGGCGGCTGTGGAGACGAGGCCTGCGAGGGCTGAGATGGTGATTAGCTTCATGGTTTTGAAGTGCAAGGCTGTTGAAATTATTAGACGGTGGTGAAGATGATGGCTATCCGTTTTGAAGAGCAGATTCAAGCCGGTCTTTATAGAAGACTTTCCTCGCAGGACAACTCCGCTTCATGACTTGACCCCTGAATCACATCATCAAAAACCAGAAACAAGGTTATTGCCAATTTGATACTACTGGTCAGAATAAATTCTATTTCTCAAGACGACAAAACACGGAGCAAAGAGACGATTGGACAATCGAAGCTTGGTGGATTATCCGCGTCACTGCTGAGCCAACAATACCTTGTGTGAACCAACAGATGGGTCCAGTTCATCATGCCGAAGGCTCGAAACAGAGGCATTGTGAAAAGAGAATGCAGTTAAGTAGTATTGTCACGACCATTACTTGCCTATAGGAGACGCGTTGTATGCAGATACAAGGGTGCAACGACGGGAAAAGGAGGAATATGCCTGGAAGGGGCATCGTGTGATTCGTCACCACTACAGGGGTTTCAGTCTCGGTATGCTGTTGGCTAGACAGCCAAGACTTTCACCATAACAGGCACGCTGTGGTGTCAAGAACAGCTACAGAAAGGGAAATATCAGCCCTGAGTTAGGAAAAGCGAGATGGATGAAGTCTACAAGTCTTGCGTTCCGGGGATGATGACGCGGGACGCTTCAGAGATTCGGCGATTTGAGGGTCTCGTTGGATGAGCAAGAAACAGTGATCAAATCGCGAAGATCTCTTGAGTTGGACCTGAGATACCTTAATAGCCATATATCTCCTCTCAAGCCCCTTTAGCCTTGGCCTCGCTTTCTTCCTTCAACTCCTTGATCCTCCTATGAACATCAACAAACACCAATCCATCCAGCACCTCCGTCACCTTTGTGATCTTCTCCCCATCCTCGCTAAAGCTGACAAACCAGGAAACATCAAGCCTCACCTCCTCTTTTTCCCCGTTGGCCAAGTTCAAGTCATCAATGTACACTGTTCTTGCTGCACCTGTCTTTGTCTCGGGATCGACCACCAAGTGCGTGATGTCTACCGACTTGGTTCCGATGAAGCCGGCTTCATTGGCATATTGAGCCTCCCAGGTTGCCACGTCAAAGGCGAAATCCGGGGGTGCGCCTATGCTGGCGAGAAAGGATGCGGGCGCGATGAAACGGAGGCAGTCAGAGGAAAGGACGGAAGACACGAGTGAAGGGTTTTTGTGGGTGGTTGCGTCGATAGGGCCATGTATGAAGCGTGTGAAGGTGGATTTCAATTTTTGATGGGGGCTGGTGGTTGAGTGTGATGCCATGGTTGCGTGAATGGTGGGAATTAAACTTGAGATAATTACAGACCGGAGGAGGACAAAGCACACCGACAAGACAGCGATGCAGGAAGAGGGTGATCGTGACAAAAGAGAACATAAGTTATATTGCGGGGTCGAAGTATTTACCCCTCTTTATACCAGAAAGGTATCATGGTGACAACATGCCAATGTGATTATGCAGTTGGTTGTTGGTAGTATTGTGAGCCTGTCAAATCTTATGCCCCCTTTGGGCTTGCTTGTTGGCCTGTTTGGTTGATAGCTGTACTTGCAAACAGCATCCTTTGCCAGAGCAGCTGGGGACCAAAAGGAGCCATGTTGAGCTGCTGACAACTAAGCCATTTCTGAAGCGGAGAGAATTTAGTTATTTAGCTGCCTAGGTACCTAGGTACTTCCGAAGATATGTCGCTAAGGTGCGGTCGTGTTCGGTTGCCTAAGGAAGGTGATTCTTGGCGGAGAACTAAGCAATTTGTTAAGCTTCAGAGATTAAGTCCTAGGTATACATGTTCGAGAGCGGGAGTTGGTGAAAGTTAACGCTGAAAAGGGCAATTGGCTCTTCTATGCAAAAAAAACCTGTTTAAATGTAGCATTCATCATTTGAAGGTATATCTTTTGTCCCGCCTTGACCCCTTCACCCCGAGATTTTCTCGTTTTGCATGCAAGCCGTCTGATGTCAGCAGAGAATAGCGATAATACGACGTCAAACGCACATGTCTGCCCTTGGCTCTCCACTACAAGCGAGGCTCTACCTGTCCGTCATGCGACTTATGCCAGGCACCGGCATACAACACTCAATACTACTATCGCTGGTTTGAGCCTCGGCACAGGAACGGTTCGAAATGCATCCAATGATATTACCAGCCAGACTGACTATGGTCTTGGAAAGTGGATAGAGAACTGTCAATAGTGTCTCTCGCTTATATTGTATCCCTATAGGGATAACATGGGACAGCAGGTTGCATCCACAATGAGAAACCTAGTTCATGACATCTGGACTAAAACTGGAGATATCTTTCACTGAAGAACGGAATGAGAAAGTCTATAAAAGGGTGACTACTTGCCCTACCTAGAGAACTCCAATTCATCACCATCCTCATTCCCAGCTTCATCTTCAAGCCTTCACTCAAACAATCCTCACCATGAAGTTCACACTCTCCACCGCCCTCCTTACAGGGCTCGCCGCTCTGGTCTCTGCTCAATCGCCCCAGATGCCCGGCTTAGCAGCCAACTGCAACCGCTATCACTACGTCCAAAGTGGTGACACCTGCGCCGTCGTCGCCGCCAACAATGGTATCTCCGTAGCCCAATTCCTCTCGTGGAACACCGCGGTGGACTCGGGCTGCACCAACCTCTGGCTCGGTTATTATGTCTGCACTGGCGTCTCTGGGTCTCAAACCACCAGAGGCCCAATGGCAAGAGGAACAGCTACTTAGATCAATGGTGGTGGGTCCGCAATTGGGACTCAGATCACTCACTGGTGGTGGAAGTTTTCCCACAAGTACCTCTGAGCCGATGCCCGGTCTCCCGGCAAGCTGCTGGAGATTCCACACTGTCGCGGCAGGGGACACGTGTGAAGTTATTGTCAGCAGATATGGAATCTCGCTCGGGTCGTTTTATGCTTGGAATCCGACGCTGAACTCAGGGTGCACAAACATGTGGTTGGGACATGCGGTTTGTGTTGGGGCTTAGCTAAAGATGAGGTTCTGGACTGAAGGGATAGGTTGTGAGGATGGACCAAGACCGCAATGCCCGTGTGCCAGTTATCTGAGTGCCCATAGTTCAGGAGATTAGACAGCTGAGTGCAATAACAAAGGCTTTTTGTCACTCCAGCCGATGTGCGCTCTCCTGACCGTGTCTGTTGTGATGTAGTTATGTCATTTATAGGTAGAGATCGTTATTTGTCTGCTGCTACCTTCAACAATAGGATGTATGTCATTAGAGACATAAAGTAAGTAGTTTAAACGAGTTATGAAAACGCTTTCGTCACTTTTACTACTGATACTCTGACTAACATGCGTGGTTGTCTTAGAATTTGCTTGAGCTTACCAAGACTTTTACGCAATGCAATTAGACATGTGTGCCTTACCAATTCTTGTACCCTCTAACTGGAGCGAAAGATTAACTCCATCAAGAACAACAACAAAAATGCTTACCAGTGTTTGTGGTGGTCGTAAGTGATGCTCTGTGGTCCGGGCTCGTTGACCTCAACTAGTGGCGTCTTCCAGGAGCCGGGGATGCACAGGACGCTTGTATGATAAGCAGGAGGATGCTAAGCTCCATGATGTGAACGGCTTCTACAACGATGCACCCAGCCCCTGGGAGTGCCATCGGAAGGCATTCACGTCTCCGCGGCCAACACTACCGAGATGGAAACCCATGAGTAGATTCCTCTGCTCGTGCGAATAAGGCCGACAGTCTAGGTAGCTGTGAGGGAGAAAGAGGAGATATTAGTTTGAGTCATGGACAATCATTGTTTCAATTTCACTTCTACAACCTGCTCAAGGGCGGTAATGGGATAGAGTTGTAGCCCGCGTGCCTTTCATTTCCGCTATCCCCCCTTTTCACTTATCCGATAGTCATTCTTTTGTTTATTTCGATGGACTAGGGACTAGGAAAAGCTACGTCTACCTTATGTAGGAGAGTTATTTCATTCTCTTTGACTGATCAGATGCTGTGTTGTGGTTTCAACGATACAAGTACCCAGTTGGAACTAGACCAGCCTTGGCATTTTGCTTTGGAATTTCTTCTTTCAAGCATGAAGACCGGGGTCAACCATCTCAACCTTGCTTTATTATCTTGGCCTATTCTCAACTTTCCAATCAGAACCCTGGTGACATGTAACAAGCGGAATGGTGCGATAGTTTCTCTCCTGATATGGACTGGGGCCATGTTGCCTTTCACCCCTCAATTTTGCTTCTATTTCAGGATCCCACCTAGCTTTCTGATTCCCCCTCAACTTCACACCACTTTGCTCCCCCTCAAGATTTAACTACAATATTTCACTACATGTAGAGAAGAGCTCTTTCAACTACCAACTCAGCCGTTGGTCATTTTGTCGAAGAACAGGTACTAGTGTTGACAAGTTCAACGTTAGAACAACAGCCAGCGTCGTACTCAGGTGGATTCATCGAGCTGTAATTACTTGGTACTCCTGGTTTATTCCCTCACTACCTCAACATCCAGGAACACCTCATCAGCACGCCGCGATTGTCCTCTTTGGGCCCATCCCGCAGCTTCCCAAACTCACGCCTGGATCAACCCAGCCAAACACACCCACCATGTCCCCCTCGTCCATCACAACCGTCGGCATAGCCGGCATCACAGGCCGCCTAGCCCGCCTCATAACTCACCACCTCCTCCAATCCGACCCCACCCTCACCATCAAAGGCTACTGCCGCGACCTTTCCAAAACCTCCTCCAGCTCTCTCCTGGCATCCTCCCTGTCCGACAACACCAGCAAGAATAACATCTCCATCACCGCCGGCGACCCATACGACTCCACCCAGCTACGTCATTTCGTCCGAGGATGTGACGTCGTCATTTGCACATATTTGGGCGATCACCGCCTCATGACTGAGGGGCAAAAGCTGCTCATTGACGCGTGCGAACAGGAAGGGGTGAGGAGGTATGTAGCCAGTGATTGGACGCTGGATTACGACAAGTTGGAGTATGGACAGCACCCGCAGAAGGATGCGCAAAAGGTTGTGAAGGGGTATTTGGGGGAGGAGGGGAGGAGGGTGAAGGGGGTGCATATTTTGATTGGGATCTTTTATGAGACGTTTTGGAGTGATTACTTTGGGATTTTTCGGCATGGGGAGGATGGGGAGGAGGGGTTTAGGTACTGGGGGACGGGGGAGGAGGTGTGGGAGGGGATAAGTTATGATGATGCGGCCAAGTATACGGCTGCTGTTGTGCTTGATGAGGAGGCGGTGGGGGTTTTGAGTTGTGAGTTCTTTTTGAGAGTGGTAATGGGGAATAGTGGGAGTGGTCGCTAACGATGAGATCAGTCCTCGGTGACAGAAAGAGCATGAAACAGCTTGTGGCTGAGTTTGCAGAGGTTTACGGAGTCGATCCTACAACGAAATGCCTTGGGACTGTGGAAGAGCTGCAGATCCAGATGAAAGCTACGCGAGAAAGAGAACCGGGAAATATCTTTGCCTGGCTGGCTGAGTATGTTCCATGTATTTGCTCGAGATTCTGAAGCTGACGATGTTGTAGTAACTATAAGGCGTACATCCTCAATAGGCAGACATATGTCCCATCTGAGCTCGACAATGCTCGATACCCGAATGTCAAGCCGGCCACTTTCAAGGAGTTTCTTGAGACGCACCGTAGGGTGGAGGAGTTGAATACTTTGTATACAAAGGCAGCCGAGGATCTTTGAGGAGACTAAGTAGGCCAGTAAATAACGGAGACGGGAGAAAATCAAGGAATGAAATAGAAACAAGAAATCGGGAATCGACACGATTTATCACAATGACCGGCTCCGAATCATCTGATCGGACACGATGACATGCAGTTTGGACCCTGATCCTTCCGGCCCCGAGTCGGCTCGGCGCGGTTCCTTTCGCACCCGGCCGATTGATTGACAGCGAACTTGTCAACTCGCCCGAAAAAGACATTGCCCCGCGCGTGGTATGGGCAGTGCTGGGCATGTACCTATGTATGCATGTGGCGCACGTGGGGGCTACTGCAACACCTAATCATCACATAATATCATCACACGCAACTTCCTCGTTGTCAGACTGCCCAAGAAGTCTTCTATTTCCTGTTTCAGGTCAAGGGAAAGTGTAGGAATGGCTTCCGTGCTGTTGTGCTACCCCAAGTTCAATGTCTTGGGGAGGCACAAAGGGGGGACCATGGCCCCAAGAAGTTAAAACAGGTTCAAAACTTGGAGTGTCGAGGACCAACTGCATTTCGACAGACCAATCGCGGCCTTGCCCGCCCAACCATCCCCACTGAAGTCCCCGTTGCTTTTCGGAGCTTAGAATGTCAGGAGATGCAGAATCGCCCTCCCGCTCCAACTTGTCTCGTCCCAAGTTTTCGTTTCTGCCGTCTTACTCGGGCGGGTAACTACCGAACCTTTTTTTCACTTGGATAAGGTAACAAATCCGCTGAAATCCGTCAAGTCCGGCTGCACTGGAGTCTGGCGCTGACTGTGCCCCCCGCGCTACACCCCAGAGGGGTACAGGGGCGACTCACGACGGGCGATGATGCACGAACGCAGACAACCCAAAGTTCTGGCATATGGCGTTGGTGGGCATATGCAAGTAACTCAGAGGCGGGGAGACGCTACTTAGAATCCTTCCCGGGTTTTGGCAACCTGCACTATCTTTTCTGTGTTGCCGTGATATCAACTTCTAATGTGATGGCAGCTGCTGTGTTGGATGTTCTCTCTGCATCTCGTCGGAAATGTCATCTTGACCCTCCAAGATGATCCAACATGGCATAGTGTAGTGTTTCACAGACGATCTCCTACCGGCTATGGCAGCTCTTGCGCGCAATAACTTGATAGAGGATCCAGTTGATCGCGGTGTCCGGCAGTTCTGACGATTAGTGCTACGACCATAAGCAGCCAAATAGACGCCAACAAGGTCACACAAGCTGACAGGCGGCAGTGTTATTTTGTGCCACCATCACATCGTTAGGAAAAGAAGATGCTGATCTGCATGGCGAGTTTGCTGACTCTGCATATCTTGGGTCTGGAGTAGCCGCGATTTGCATACACCAGGGACTTTTCAGCCAGGACTATCGTGTTGTTGGTGATGTTTGATCCTTGGCTATCTGGTCTGACTTGGCCTTACCAGGGCCCGGGAACCAATACGGTCCACCGAATCTACTTAGGGAATGTGATTCCTACCCTTTCCTCACAGGTCCTGTGTAACCATCTCCTACAGCAAATCTGCCTGTACACTACTGCAGTGGATTCTCCGGCACCCTGGTAACCTTCCCCCCTCCCTACCTTGTCCTGCCCCAGGACTCATCATTGAGTGGCACATGTGCCGAACTTGACCATGAGGCACGTACTACCACGTCCCACTTCATGTAACATGGAAGCGCGCAAAACATAAATCCTTCCCGTTGGAAGCAGCACAGATAACTCTGGGGTCCCAGGCTTCATCTTCCCTTTCTCCATTGTCAAAGCTTCTTGTCTTAATTCTCCGCGTTCAAACTCCACAGATCCTACACTTTCGGCTCCGAGTCATCATATCCATACCCTCGGGTCAGGAACAGCACCTGGTCTAACGATGCTAGTGCATGGCAAAGGATTCAGTTGCTAGGTTTCTTGACCGCTCCACCAGAACTTATCTTGACATACGCCATAACCAGCAGCAAACATGGTCCAACTAGACAACTTCACCACGCAGCAAAAGCAGCAATACATCCTCGCCACAGTTACCATCGGCCTCGTGTTGTCAACACTCTCCTACGTAGCTAGGATATACGCCAGGCTAAAAATCATCAGAGAGCTACGGCGGGAAGACTGGTGCATGATGGGAGGACTAATACTGAGTTATGGAACGGTGGCCTGTTTGTTGTATGGTATGATCTCGAAGGCCAAAAGCCACACAATACAGGTTCGTTCTAACATGTAAGCAGGACTACCAAACCAAGGAGTCCCAATTCCTATACTCGGGAAAGAGGGCCTTAAACAGTTTCTTCTCATGATATGGATCATCCAAGTTCGTCGTCTCTCTCCATCTCCTCCCTACCAGGCTTCCTACTAACTCTTCACCTTAAGAAACTTCAACCCCCAACCCTCTTCCTCATCAAGCTCTCCTTCATCATCTTCCACATGACCATTTTCCAAGGTCAGACCTTTCGCCGCATCTCCTGGGCCGTCGCCATCTTGACTGGTATTTGGGCCGTCGCCAACGTCCTCGGAACAACCTTGCAGTGTAAGCCGCCATCGTTTTTCTGGGACAAGGCCCAGACCGGCGAGTGCCTACATGACCCTGTGCACAGGATGGGTGTTCCCAACGCCATCATCAGCTCATTGGGCGACGTGGTAATCTTTGTGATGCCCATCCCGCCGTTGATGAAACTGAGGGTGCCGAGACGGACAAAGATTGGCCTGGTGGGAGTGTTTAGTTTGGGGATTTTGTAAGTCCACCTTCTTTCTCGCCTTTCCATATCATGCCTAGACAGAAAGCTGACGAAGGCAGTGTGCTAATCGCCAGCTTCTTCCGCTGGATTGCCCTGATCGGCTCAGACCGCGACATCTTCAACTCGGCCCAAGTCCAAACCGGCGTCTGGACCTACCTCGAAATGTCCGTCGGCATCACCTGCGGCAACCTCCCCTTTCTCGCCCCCCTGCTAGGTTGCGTCGGCCCATCAAGAAAGTCGCACATGCCTGCGCTCTCCACTAGGGAAGAGTACTACGCCCGCAATCTCAAGGTTGATCCTTTGGCCAGCGGGACAACGGAGAATAGTAACGTGAGTGGCAGGCAAGGACAAAAGCCGCTGCCGCTTGTTCCCGGGCAGCAAAAGGAGGGGTTTACTAGGCTGTATGATCATGAAAGACACGGCCGGATGGGGGTGCATGGGAGGAATAATGAGAGTTTGAGGACGCTGCCGAGTGAGTTTGATATGGAGATGCAGGCTATTGATGCTATGGGGGAAGGGTCGGAGTCGGGGGAGAAGTTGGTTACTGTCAGGGAGCATGAGAGGGGGAGCAGGAGGAGGGAGGATGAATATCCTTGATAGTGGTGTTGTTTCTTGGGGTGAGGGAGCAAAGGGGCGGTGTTTTGCTTGTCTGTCTTTACCTTGTGCGATGATATCCCTGGATTGTTTGGTCAACGCTGATGGTTGGGAGCAGTGTCAGTGTCTGGCGGTATCTAAGTTATGTATCATGTCTATAATATGAACCGAGTAATTGTAACCGTAACTTCTCTTCATGCCGTTGACCAGGCACTGTGGTCGTCGAATGGAGGACCCTAACCCTCAACCTCTGAGCCCCTGAGCCCCAAGTTCGGTGAGCACGAAAACTGGCGAGAAGTACTGAGACAGATCTACATGCCCACGGAGTCCCCATGGCTCAAGCCACGGCCAATCCCAACCACATCCTAGCGAACTGTCTCTCCCGTGCGGGGTAAATTAGTGCTGTTATCTAACAGTTACACGCAATGTAGCTAAGAGTGTGGCTTCTGTTCAGCTCTCGTACGTGGCCCAACCACGGCGCTCCATATCCAGCTCCCATCTGTGGCGCAAAAGCGGTCAATATATCATCCAAACATTGATCCTTCATCGTCGACAGATTGAGCAGTGATAGCAAGTGCAAGTGAGGTGATCTCCAAAAGAATGTGGCAATTCTTGCTACCCCTCCACCTAAAACACCCAGAATCAATAAACCCTACGCTAAATAAGCCACGACCTTCAGCATTGGCTGCTAGAGGTCATGAGCGGCCGTCTCCCGGGTGGTGGCTGCATAATGTAGCATCCCAAACTCAGCCCTACGACGGCCTCCTCCAGTACCGGGCGTGTTCATGATCTAGACTCCTCCCTTTCTGCACGCCTAGGCAAGAAAGGTTCGGTTCCAGCTAGCCATGGGCCAGCAGCTTTGTCTCTGTTTGGCTCTCGGTCGAGCATAGCGTCGGTATAAGGCTGAGTTACGCAAGCGCTGTGGTGGCATTGCGATAAAGACGAAACGCAGATCCCGGGGACAACGAATCATCGTGAGGGTGATGGTGGAAGACGTGGCTGCCTTGGCTCTTCTGCCCACGGCGAAACCGGTGGTGCCTTCATGGCCTCTAATTCATGAGATGACGCGGTCTATAAGAACTGAGTCACCATCTTTGCAAAGCCAACTTTATCTTCAGCTCTTCGAACGCTTCAACCTTCAGACAACCTTACTAGCCCAACTCCACCCGCAACAGTAACAAAAGCAGCAGCAAACCCAACAACAGCAACAACAGCTACCATGGCCACCCCCAGCACCCCCCAAATCGTCCCCAACCAATGGATCGTCACCCTCCGCCCCTACGCAACCTCCACCATCAAATCCTCCCACGTCTCCCTCCTCAACACCCTCACTGAATCCTCCGAATCCCCCGTCAACGTCTCCATCACCTCCGACTTCGACCTCCCCGAAATCCGCGGTTACTCCGCCACCTTCGACGAAGCAACCAAAGCCGAGCTCGAAGCCCTCCCCGAAGTAGCCGACATCGAACCCGTCCAAATCTTCAAGCACTGCGCCCTCACCACCCAATCCGACGCCCCCTGGGGCCTCGCCCGCATCTCCACCCGCTCCAAGCTCCCCGCTGCCGGCCCGTACAACTACAAATACACCAACACCGGCGAAGGCGCCATCGCCTACGTCATCGACACTGGCATCAACGACACTCACGTCGACTTTGAAGGGCGCGCGTCAAAGGGACCAAAGTTTGTTACTGCCACGGGGGAGATCAGCGAGGAGGATCTGAACGGGCATGGCACGCACGTTGCGGGGACGATCGCGGGGAAGACGTATGGTGTTGCCAAGAAGGCGCAGGTGATTGGCATCAAGGTGTTTGATGACTCTCCTGAACCCGGGGCGCAGACGGGTGATATTATCAGTGCGCTGGATTATGTTGTCAAGGAGTTCAAAAGCCACGGGAAGCCGAGTGTGGTTAATTTGAGTCTTGGTGGTGGGGCTAGTCCGGCAATGGACAAGGCGGTCGCCAGTGCGGTGAGGAGCGGGGTGACTGTTGTTGTGGCGGCTGGGAATGAGGCAGTGAGTTTCTATTCTGTGGGATGTACCATCGTCAAGGGATAAGGGGTTGCTAACGCGTAGACAGAGACAGGCCACGACCAGCTCTCCGGCTAGAGAGCCGCTTGCCATTACTGTTGGTGCGAGTGATGTGGCTGATAAGGCTGCGAACTTCTCGAACTATGGCAAGATGGTTGATATTTTTGCTCCTGGTGTGAAGATTCTTTCCACTTGGATCGGAAGCACCACGGCGACTAATACTATCAGTGGCACTTCAATGGGTAAGCTTTCTCCTCCTCATCCAAGTTTGGAAATCATGGCACTGACAACTTGTTCAGCATCTCCCCACGTGGCCGGTGCAGTGGCCCAAATCATCGGCAAAGAACCCACCGAGCCTCTTCTCGTCGTTCCTCAGCTCCTCCAGTGGGCTGAGAAGAATGATCTCACTGGCCTCAGAGATAGGACTATCAACGCGCTTCTGCAGATCTCGGATGCTTGAGTTACGCGTGAAGATACGCGTAAAAGCGGAAGTGGTTTATGCAGCAATCAAGGTCTGGCCTGGATAGCACGATAAGCCGTAGTTCGATACGACATGCTGGTTGAATACGATGCACATTCCCATTGGCGTGGTTTGCCTACTAGATGCTCGCTCCCGGCTGACTGCAATAGGTAGGTAGGTAATTGACTGAAAGGTTTTCAGAGAGCTTGTTGCAAGTCTACAAGTCTATAAGTCTACAAGTCCACAAGTCCACAAGTCCACAAGTCTACAAGTCTGCAAGTTTACACCCCCCGACAAGCCTTGCAAACTCTGCAACCTTTGCAAGGCTTGCAGCATCAAAAACGTGTCTCCGGCAAAGAAAAGGCTGTTTGCCTCCTGACAACAAAATCTAGGTTAGTATCCAAGACAAAGGGACAGAAAGCCGAATCTTCTACCACCTCCAGGAAGTTCAAGAAGAATCTTGTCAGACTCAGTTTCGGAGTAGGTAGGTGCCGCGTTCACACCTTCATGTGTAAGGTAAAAGAGCAATTCTTTCTTTACATAAGGTAGGTCACAAATCACACATCACGAAAATCATAAAGGGCACAGTTTGTTTGGTTATAAGTTTTCTTTATTATCTTCACCATCATCCACAGGATCACCCTTTCCTTCCACACCCCTCTTCTCCTTTTTTCGCCCTGTGTATAAACTCCGTTAGCAAAGCTTTATCTACCCCCCATACTCACCTTGTCCCTTTTTTTTTTTTCAAGATTTTCGGTTTTCTGTTGCCACTCGGCAGGAATAGGAGAGTTCTTCACACGACAAAAGAAAGTCGACACCAACACCACCCCCCGAACAGTAAGAAATTTACCTACCCTCTTTCTCCCACCTCTCCCTCTCTTCCTTCTCCCTCTGCTTTTCTTGCACCTTATCCATCTTCTTCACCGACGTCCCCATAAGCCACAACCCAATCTTTGTCGTGGTGGAGACATTTTCTGGGTCGAACTTGATCTTTTTACCCTTTTCCTTTTTGGAGGAGGAGATGGTAGGGCTAGTATAGGAGGGGTTCATTTTATTTGTTGGTGTCGAAAACGTCGGGCCAACACCATCTTGGTGGGAAGTGTTGGGGTTGAAGAAGGAGGTAGAGTGGGAGTTGTTGTGGGTGGGATAGTTGGTAGCGGAAGCGGGCTGTTTGCCCTTCTCCTTGTTGGAAGAGGAGATGGTGGGGTTGGTGTAGGAGGGGTTCATTTTGTTTGTTGGTGGTTAGGGGTTGTTTGGGTTGGGAAAGGTTGTTGTGTTGTTGTTGTTGTTGTTGTGGGTGTGGTAGTTTGTTTGTTGGGTCTTTGTTGTGAGTGATTGATGGTGATGGTGAAACGAGAAGTTGGAAAGACTCGAAGGGACATTTTTGTTTAAATAAGACTTGACCCAACGGTTTGTTCTGGCAACAAGGTGAAAGAAACAGTGCTGTAGTTCTGGCTACAAAGAGCATGTCGACGGGCAGTTTAACAGTTTCAGAGACTATTATAGTGTCTTCGCGACAGTTGTGGTCACTGAACTGAAAGCAACTTGCCAGTGGCGGGACAGATGGCAAGGAGCGAGAACAAAGACCTTGTGCATGGTGTTGCGGCACTACCAGTACTGCAACTTGGAAGCACTGAGAATGACCATGCTATTGTTTGATAGATGATGGTCTTTGTCTTCTGTCGATCTCCCTGCATACTGCATTGCAGAGTTGTGCGCCAGGTGTATGACCTTTCCTAACAAATGGGTACTTCCTCAAAGATGTCAGACGCAGTTGATGGATGGCACCTATCACACAAGTAGGCGATGCAGGAGGGAGAGATAGTTGTTAAATACTTCTAGATTCAGACGCGGTGTAATTCATGACGACTAGTCAAAACTCGCTACGCATGCTTGGTAATCCGCTAAACTAGTAGTTGCAAATGCCTCCAACATCATCGTCAATAGTCCAAGTGCCTGCCAGACCAGGCATCTCAACTTCCTCAGTAACGGTATGAGCCACATGTAGACCAGCCCCTTCCTCGGGCTTTCCAGCAAAAAAATCGCATTGACCTGGTCCCTTGTGCACCCTGCTCATGAACCGCTTGGTCCAGTCCTCAATGGCAGGCTCACCAGTCTCATCTCGAGCCTGCTTGAGGAAAGAAATGAGAGCGGTGCCTCCAGTTCCCTTCAGGGCACTCTTCTTTCCATCATCGACAGCTTTCTGGGCAGAGGCAGCAGCGGCACGAGCATCATATGCGATACCCTGAGGCTGTTGCCGGGATGCTGTGGCGAGGTTGACTTTGCGACGGGTGACCTCGGGGCTTCGGCTTCGGCTCCGAGCGCGGACCTCCCGGCTGGGCAGAACGATGTATCGCGTGACAATGGCAATGTGCTTGTCGCGGAGAGCGCGCAGCATGGAGAGACAGGCATCGTAGGCGACGCAAAGAGTTGTGTTGCTGCGGTTCTCCTCAACATATTCGCGGATGTTGGCGACAGCTTGAACATCCTGGAGGAAACGGGCATGAGGACCAGGCATGTACTGGCGCATTTCCATGATGAAGTTGTGCTTGGGGGCAGGAGCATGACCTTCACGTCCGCGTTCCTTGGTCGCCTTTTCGCCGGTGGGACGATGCTCGATGCCCAGCACAATGTCAAAGAACTGGATCAAGCTGCTCTGGGCGTTGCTGCCACCAGCATACTGGCGATAAGTCTCGGTTCCTGTTCCGTCCTCGTACAAAACGCCATTGGGCAGCCCAGCTTCGGCCATGTTCTTGCTGCCCGCCAAAAAGGGACGGATGCGGTTGTAGAAGATGTTGGGGTCGCAGCTCTCATGCATGCGAACCAACAGTGTGGTGAGGTCATCCAGGCGCTCAGCAAAGGTGCTAAGACAACTAGTGACAGCCTTCGCATCGTTCTCCCTGGCCGCAGCGATGGCTGTCAGCATCAAGGGGACGATTGGCGCGCCGCGGGCTTCCATGGCAACTGAGACCAGGTAAAACCACGACTCGTCGATGCCACCGGTGAAGGTGCACAAACTGGCGAGGTTCTCGAGATTATCGATGTCCTCGTCCATGAAAAGGGGTTTGAAGTTCCAGAGACAGACAGCTGCGTAGGTGGCAACGGGTGGCACCTCGAGGTGTTCAGACACCTTCAACAGCGGGACTGAAATGGAAGGCGGCAGACGGTCACTGGGACTATCACCGCCCCAGATGTAGCCGTGGGCCATAAAGGAGAGCAGCACGTAGGCTCTGCGCCATTCTGCGTCGTGTTCCAGACCGATGGTGGAGAGCACTGGGAGCCGGTCGACGACTCCGCGCAGCCGCTTGCTGAGAATGAGGGCCTGCAGGTTTGCAGCGATGGCCTCCCATTTGTTGTAGTAGGGATCCGGGAGTCTCGTCAACGGCAAGACGTCCGGAAGGAAGCCGTGGGTTGGAGAGATTCCATAGTTGGCCAGAAGTGGGATAGGAGCCAACATTACGGCGTGGTTTTGGTGTAGGAGTTGGTGAAAGTGTTGAGAGAAGTGGTGATCGCTTCAGTCGAAACTGTCCTGACGCAAGGAGTATACAGAATTTGTTCTGTAATACTCCTCAGCCGTGCGAAGTCCTGGTTGAGGCGTGGGCATATGTTTGAGCGCTTCAGTGTTCGGATCAAAGATCAGAAGGAGAGATGAGATGGAATAGAAGAGAATAAAAAGAGTCGAGAGTGAACCGATTGCTGAGTCGTAAGACACTTGCGACATCGGTTGGTGTGTTTCTCTGGGAGGCGCTGTCTTTTGTAAGCAGCCGTCACTCAACCTTTCCAGGTTCCATGAGCGAAAAAGTTTGCCCCTCTCCAAAAAACTTATTATGGGACTTCGCCAAGACGTCAAACACTGCGCCATTTAGCTTTTCAGATCATGGACGACAATGGCGAGGCACAGTGGGGACGTTTAGGAAAATATCGCAGTTCACAAAGGGGCGCGCCCTTCAAGCTGGGCGCTGTGTGCCTCCTCCAGGCTGGTGTTCCAGGTTTGAACTGTGCCGACCCCGGCCCTCTTTGCCCCTGGCCCGCCATCACTATGCCGGTCTGTTCCGCCATGACAGAGATTTCGCGTGGGAGGCGTGGGATGAATGTGGCATTTGGATGACAGATGGGCCGAGGAAGGGAAGGGCCTCTCGACAGAACACAAGTCAGCAGAGCATGGAAACATATCGATCAAAGATGCGGGTAAAAACGGTGGCGTGACTGTGGCTGTGGTTGGAGGAGTGAGTGTAAAGAGATCGGAAAAGCAGATCTTCCCCCTTGGACTACCCCGCCATTAACCGAGGCCCGTGCACACCTGTTGCTTCCATGTGTCCTGCGAGTGCGGGCCAGGAGCTTGGGCCAACAGCTTTAAACCAACCTGGACGATCTGGAATGCCAAGCTTCCAGTTGTCCCACAGCATGCTCCAGGCTGCCCGGCACCTCAACGGCTGCAACGACGACGACCTCTCAACGACGTATCCGGAGGGTCTACTGTGTATGCGCCGATAACGACCAGGTATTGCTGCCTCGACCAGCCCCAAGATGGCAGTCCAGCAACATGTCCTGAATTGGCTCTACAGCGTCTTGACCAGTGTATGTTTTGGCTACCTATTGCACTCTATCTGTATTTCGTGATAGAAGCCAAGCTAACTGCTACCCCTCTCTCTGCCCTCACAGGAATACAGCCATGTCAATCGAACCTACAGCGATGTTGCCCAGGCCCTCGCACAATATCCCTCGCTCTCCCCGAGAACCGATGTCCACAGTATGGTGTCCTGATGAATAATTTTGCGAACAAGTCCGGCTCACTGACGATGCGCTGCGACAGCGTTCCCAAACGGCTCCTCGGCCCTCCTTGTCCACTTGACCGGCACGATCCCCGTTCTCTTTCGTGGCACGACGTACCGATTTCCAATATCATTATGGGTTCCCCATGCCTACCCGCAAGAAGCGCCGCTGGTCTATGTGACCCCGACCGACAATATGATGGTGCGGCCCGGCCAGCACATTGATCCACAGGGACAGGTCTATCATCCCTATCTCGTTGGTTGGGCTGCGTTCTGGGATGTATGTGCCTTTGGAAAGATATGATATGGCTACATGGAATTGGGAACTGATGATATACGGAACAGAAATCGAGCATTCTAGACTTCTTGGCAATCTTGCGGGATGTCTTTGGCAAAGAGCCGCCAGTCGTGGCTCGACAGCCAGGGGGGCCACCACCTCCACCAGCCCAACAGTTGCAGACGGCTTCACCACCGCCAGTACCTCCTCTTCCACCCGATCTGGCCCCGAGACCAGCTAGCCAAATCCCACCTCACAGTCCAGAAAATGCAGCCAGACCACCACCGCCGCCACCGAAGCCTGGAATGCCAGTCGACCCACGACAACCTGTTCAGGGGTCGCCTCGACCAGCAGGTCCCCCAGTACCTCCGCTTCCACCGAAAGCCGGAAGGCCCATGAGCCAATACGTGCCCGAAGATCCAAGAATACATCACGAACAGCAAGGAAGACCGGGCCCGTCACGCTACGAGACAGCCCCTCCATTACCACCCCAAGCGCCTCACTCACCTCCAGCACCACCGCGCCCATTCCGCCCATCAGCTCAACAGCAGCAGCAACCCCCTCCTCCGGGCGCTCAATATCAGCAACAACCCCCTCTACCAGGCGCTCAATACCAGCACCCACCACCTCCACCCAGTAACTTCTCCCCCGGAACCCCTCAGCCGTCCTATCTACCCCCTCCCGACCCCCGACAGTCGCTGTCCCCACAACAACAATTCGCCCCCCTCCCCCAACAGCCATGGCAACAGCATCACCAGCCCCAGCAATCACAACAGCAACCCCCACCCCAAATCCCAGCCCAACAACCACCATCCCCTCAACCGCAACCCAAACGCCCCGTCCCAGACCTCATGGACGCAGACGACCTAACCCTTCCCCTCCCCTCCAACACCACCGCCCCCCCTCCCCCAATTCCCCCAAATCCAGAAAAAGACGCCCTCCTCCACCAACTAGCCTCAACCCTTTACTCTCTCCGCCAGCAAGCCCGCCAGCAAAACGCGTCCTCCCTGCTAGGCCTCCAAGCCCAGCGGCAAGCCATGCTCGCAGCAGGGAACCGCCTCCAAGCAGAATCAGCTCAGCTAACCCAGCTTTCGAACCTCTTGACGTCCAATACTTCCATTTTGCAAGATAGCCTCCGAAAAGCTGACGGGGTGATTGAGTCGTCTTCCCGTTTGCCAGAGCCGAATATTGACGGGTTGCTTGTTGCCCCTACGGTGGTGGGTAACCAGCTGTATGACTTGGTAGCTGAGGAGCGGGCGCTGGCGGATGCGATTTTTGTTCTTGGGAGGGCGGTGGAGAGGGGGAGGATTGCCCCGCAGACGTTTGCGCGGTTGACGAGGAGTTTGGCGAGGGAGTGGTATCTCAAGAAGGCGCTGGTGAGGAAGATTGGGGTTGGGATGGGGTTGTCTACTGCCAGTGTTGGCTACTAACAGGTGTTGTTGTTTTGTTGATAGGTATGATGGGATGATATCAGCCAGACAGATCAGAGCAAGACGAGACAGTTAACAAAACCAGAAACAAAATTGATCTATCATCATCATCTAAGGCTACCGTAATTCCACCCAAAGACTACCACTTTTCTTTCTCTCTCTGTCGTCTGTACATATCATGATGCTACCCTTTCTAACAATGCCAAAGATATTCTTTCATCCATCTCTTTTCTTTTCAAGCTCTCTCTTGCTTCAAAAGACCTACAGTTTAGCCCAATTCGCCTTCCTCTGTCCTCCCTGTCCCTGAGCTGCAAAGTGCTCAGCAGGGGCACTTTGCACCGACATCACCCTCTTTCCACCATCCCCCTCTCCAGGACCCCCAGCTCCATCCCCACTATACCCACCATTATTCCCATCCCCCAACCCCCCCTCAACACCCACACCACTCTCCTCCCACCTCCTCCAATCCACCACCCTCGACGGCCGCGGATGCTGCAGCCTACAATTCGGCGTCGCAACCACAACATCCCAATCCATGCCCTCCTTCCTCTCCCTCTCCCTCTCCCGATTATGCTGATGCCCCAAACCCAAAGCTGTACTCCCCTCTCTACTCCTCTGTTGCATCATCTTTCTCGGACTGATCAAATGCCCCCCTTCATTCTGTACACCACCCTGGGAATGGGAATGGGAATGCCTCGCAGCAGACGAACTCGCCCTTCGCTCCTTCAACCGCCTTGTAATCCCCAGCGCTGCCGCCGCTGCTCTCTTGCCCCAACTCAAACTACCGTGTCTACGACTTCCACCATCTTTGACGGCATGAACCAGATCTGGACTCAACACCGGCCCGACACCAGCTGATTTCTTCCAACTTTCGCCAGCTTTTTTCCCAAAGGAGGATGGATACAATGGCGAATGATGTTTTTTTCCTGCGCTTGTGATAGTTGTCGAGAGGTGGGGACGGGGGAGCTCGATAGCGGATGTGCTAGGGGTGATATGTGCCGGGCTATAATGCGTTGTTGTAGGGCTGAGACTGGTAGTAGAGGTGGCTTCATGGGTAACACTGGTGATCACAGAAGGCGTGTGATGGTGGTGATGATGACTGAGTCCATAACCGTGGCCATCACCGCCTGAGACCGCAACTGGCGCGGTGGTGTTGTGGGCGGAGGTACTGTCAAAAAAGGGGTCTGTCAACGGGGCTGTACCGCCAGTGTGGCTTGTCTCCCAACTGGGCTTTTGCTCCAAGGCGCCGTAGCTCTTGCGGTCGGGGAGGATGCGGCCCGAAGTTGTGGTGGAAGGGTGGAACAGGGTCGGTTTGGTGTCTATAGTTTTGTTGGCGAGCTCAGTAGATGAAGGGGGTTGGTAGCTTGGCCGGGGAGGCTGTGCTTCTTTTGGGGCAGAAGTCCTTTGCATTACCAGCGCGCGATCCATGCGTGGAACCTTCCACATGGTCCCCTTGACAAAAAAGGTCGAGTCTTGCCGAGGAGTGAGAGACAGACCATCTGATTTCGCGGTGGTGTTGGCACGCATGACCCTGCTGCCGAGAGGTTTTGCCGAAGTATTTGGGCTCAGCGAGACCTCGCCATCCTTCGTTGGCCCCTGCTTGACAACCGCCACGCTGTGTCTTGCTCGGATCGGCAACTTGGAGCCCACATCTGCGGCCTTCGACAAGGCATCGCGAGTCTTGCTTTCTTTCCGACCCGTAAGCGACAGTGCTCTAAGGGCGCGAGCCCCGCGGCGCAACTCGGGCACCACAGGTCGTTTAGCAGAGTTGCAAGACCGCAGAGCTTTCTGTGATGATCCTTTGCTCTTCTGAGACCCGGTACCTGAGCTTCCAGTTTCTGGGCGACTGAGGTGCTCGAACATGCCAATTCGGTCTTTCACAGGAGAATCTTTCGTGCGACCTTCTCCTGCTCCATCCTGGGACAATCTACCGTACTGTGAGGACGAGCCGGTTGACTTTCGGAGTGCTTCGTCTGCCCTGGCCGGAAAAGGGGTCGATCGTCGTGAGGAAGACGCAATGCTGCTCGAGTCTCGGTGTGTTCTAGCGGCGACGGTTGTTGACACCATAATAGGAAGGCTTGGACCGGACTTGACGGGAAGCGTCTCTCGTCGTGTTCTCCAATATTGCAGAAACGGGGAGGGCGGTGGCCCTGGTAGAACCCTGCGTCCAACACCAGTATCACTTAGCCGGGCCGCCACCTTCTGTTTAGATTCTTTGGTGGGACTGCCATCTGGTACAGGTTTGACGGTCGAAATCTTTACCGAGAGTGTTCGAATCTGAAGTAATGGTCTGGATGAACTGCCCTTCAGTTTCCCTCCATGTTCGAATGCCTCTGCAAGGACTCGTGTGCGTCTTCTATCAATAGGCTCAGTGGCTGGCGCTTGTGTGTGGTCACTGCTGCGTTGCGAAACAGGTCTCCTGGGCGTTTCAGAGTTCGACTGCTTGTAGTTCAACTGACGGGGCTGGGGGGAAAAGGTTTCTTCAGAACTCGCCTTTTTAGTTGTGCTTGTACCTTTGCCAGGTTGACTTCCTCTTTGTGCTTCTTTTGAGAGTGACGACTTGGTTGAAGACAGCCCAGTTTGTCCAGCTCGATCGAAGGCCATGCGCAGATCGGCCACACTGTGTCTGTTTCTCTTGACCGTGTTCTCCAACTCGCGCCCAGGATCCATGGATGACTGGCTCTGCGGCTTGCTTCGGGAGTTCCTGGCTGTTGAGGTGTTCCCCCCTGTCTTGAAATCGGTCTCGCTCGTCCTTGATGCTCTCAGGCTCGCAACAGCTTTGGTGTGCTCGACAAAAACAGGCTTCGAGGAACGAACTGCAGCACGGGTGAGGATGGGCGACGTGAAAGGATCACCGCTACGCTGTTCAAATATCTTTCGTCTCTCAGAAACAAGCTTGGGGTCCCATCCCTTCCTCTCCCCGGATATGATCCCGCTGTCTCGCTTCTGCCGTCCATGTTCCTGCTTGAGCTGGAACTGCGTGGAAGGTACCTAGTCTTCCGTAGTCCCCGACTTTTGCTGATGACGAATGATGAAGGGACTTGTTTCCAGCCGGGAGGCTTTCTTGACCGGCGAGCTTGACAACGGGTATACCGGCAGATCGTGGAGTTTGAGGTCTGGAGCGGGTGTCGGTGTCCTCGGGGATACCACCTCGCTATCGGGCCCTGTGGGATCGGAGACTGGGAGTGCGATGCGCGGAGCCTTGGTGAAGGGTGAGCCTTCTGCAAATATAGGCCGAGGCTCGGTTCGTGGGCGGGCTCGATTCTGCTTTTGGACGCTGGACACACTGGCTGGTGCCGGTTTCGAGGGGGATACGCCATGTCGAGTGTCTTGGGCATTAACGTTGCTCACTGCGTCGAGAATTTCGAATTTGGACACCAGGCTGGCAAGACCCGGCGCTGTGGTTCTTGTAGGAGGTGTCAGTTCTAGGAAGGTCTGGGCTTCCCGTCCGCGATGCATGCTCGGGCGGCGGCTTGTGAGGGTGGGGGTCTCGTGGCTATGGAAGCTCTTTGCTGGAGAGTTGAAAGAGACCTGAGCACTAGTGTTACTGTCGCCATGACTTTTGCGTGGTAGTCTAAGAGGCTCTGGCTTGAGCTTGGAGTCGGAGAAGTCCCGTTTGTTGGCTCTTTTTGGCAAACCGGCATCGTTGAGCGTCAGTGTCGGGATTTCAGATGCCATGTCGCAATAGCTTGTGGTAGAAAGGCTCAGGAGGAACGAAGATAGAGGAAGGTCGATGGAAGATGTCCAGCAATGGCTCTGTGATGTCGGTGTTCGAAGCAGCGGTTGTGGGTCACAAGGAACCATGTCAGGACCGCTCTTTCTATCCGCAGTTCAGGTAACGTCACTTCTATTTTTGCTCGTCCGACTCAAAATGACACCATGGGCAACCTCTTTGCCGCGAAGTAGGTCCAGTAAAACACAGCATTGTCTTGTGATGGAATTCCCACCAGATCCTCAGCCAGTGCCGCCAACACCCAGTCAGTATAAAATGCAAAAAGAACACTCAGAGCAAAAACAGCAACTCCCGTGGCCGCCAGACAACTGATTCCCACAATCCCGACACACCCTCCACTCCCGCTCATCATCAGCCAGGACAATACCACCACAGCCAACACGATCAACAGAACCACCCCCCCGAACACCCCCGTGATGATCCTCAACTGCTGATTCCCCATAATGTGCTTCGACACGATATTCATAATCCCAACAAACCCCACAGCCACCCCCAGCACGTACAACGGAACCCAGTACCACACCCTGTGATACCTCCCCTTCAAGCTCGGAAAGTGATACCCATGCCACTCCTCATCGTCACTGTCGTCCTCCTGCTGGGTCAACCTCACCCTACTTCCGGTCCCCATCGGCGTCTTCAATGGGTAGTAATTCCCAAGATGGACATCTGCAGCCGACGTCCTCGGCCCAGGGCGATCATCGGTCGGCGTACGCTGGTATGTCGACTCCGGATACTCGTAGTCATACCCACCACCACCATTTCCATACCCAAAATACCCTTGCTCCTCCTCGTTCGTCTCAACAACCTTGGTCTTCTTCTTCTTCTTCTTCGGCTCATCAAACGTCTCCAGCGCAGCCTGTACCGTCATGCCCGTTAACGTGACTGACAACACCAACTTCCACACTCCTACCAAGATAAACGGCCATGTCCGTCGACATCTCGCCATTGTCAGCGACGTTAAGACGAGAGTAATCACGAAGCCAACTGCCGCGACCGAGAGGTTGAAGCGCCGATGCTTCAGGCGCTGCCAGACAAATATTGGGTTGCGCCCTCGGGAGAGCATGTACGCCGTGAAGTAAGTCAGGATGTGACTGGCCATGCCGATGGCGCCGTACGGGAGGGCGTAGCACTGGATTTGTTCCTGGACTGTCCCGCCGTCTTCGTAGGGGTCTTTGGAGAGCCATTCGCTCAGACTGAAAGCTCGACATGGGGGGACGAGGAGGGATGCGGTGATGGCGACGGGAAGGAAAAAACGCCGTATTGCTATTCTTGACATACTGAACAATGGATTATAGGAGTAGTCTCAATGCAATGTATCGAAACTTGGAGGTGGTGTTGTCTTTAAACAGCAACCACCCAGCCAGCTGAAGTTGGTTGCCTCTTGGCTCCCCTGGGTATTGGTCTTGGCCTGCATGATGGCGCCAAGGGCTGAGGGGAGAGAGCCTCGTGACGTGGTACCAGAGGTTCAACAAGACTTGTCCAAAGATGGGTGGTGTCCAAAATGCGGCCAAGCTTTTGCAGGCGTTTCTCGATGTTGCCCTCGCTATTATTCTTAATTTTACTCTCTGGTCATTGAGCAATTCTTGAACACCTACCATCTCAACCATTTGCGGAGCATGATAGTGGCCATCTTCACAGCATTCATAAGGCTCTGAAGCAGCGCATGCATAGCCGAAGCCACGGTAGTCGTGGCGTGCCCCACTGGCGCCAATGGCAATCAACCCGCGCTAAACGACCCGAAGCATTGCGGCACAGCCCCCCTGCGATGGAACAAGTATTGATGGTCTGGGAGGGCCAAGCCCCTTATTTTGATGTTTCACTGCTTCGACAACTCTTGATCGGTGCTTTCAAGCTTACCTAGTGGTGACAGTCAATATCATACCTCGGGATAAACATCTCTGTAAAGCGTCAGCAACCGCTATCGTGACACAAGGGCATAGGGAAAGAAAGAGACTTACGTCCGCCGATTGAGTGGCATCTCCCTCCGCACCTTTGCCAGCAGCTCCCTATCAATCACAGCTGTGGCAAGCTCCGGCTCTGGGTGTTCCTCCTCGTCATTGTTCTTGATCTCGGCCACGATCCGGCCCCAGGGATCAACAATCATGCTGTGCCCATAGCTGACCCTCTTCTCATTGTGCCTGCCGACCTGTGCAGCAGCTACAACATATGACTGTGTTTCAATCGCCCTGGCCCTCAACAGCATTTCCCAATGTGCTTTGCCTGTTGGTACAGTGAAAGCTGACGGATAGGTGATGATCTCTGCGCCCTTTCGTCTCAACGCCAGACTGATCTCGGGAAACCGTAACTAATTTCTCCCCGTCAGCAACAACATCAACAGACAATGAACCACGGGGAAGGGAGACAAACATCAAAACAAATCAACGACCCCACCCTCCCCACCCCCTCCAACTCCCACACCTCCTGCACCTTATCCCCCGCCTCGACAACCTCACTTTCCTTCAACACCGGGCCCCCAGCAATATCAACATCAAACAAATGCACTTTTTGATACGTGTGCACGATGTGCCCATTCTCATCGATCCAAATGACCGTGTTTCTGATCTTTTTCTTTGGGTCGTCCGTCCAGGAGGGTTCATGAATACCGACGTGAATGGGGAGTTTGTGTTTTTGAGCCTCGAGACGGAGGCCAGTGACGAATTCGGATTTGTTGGTGGGGGTGCAGAGGGAGAGGGACTCGGAGGGGGAGGAGGCGATGTAATCGGTGGCTTCAGGGAGGAAGAGGGCTTTTGCGCCGAGGGAGGCGGCTTTGGAGATGAGAAGGCGGCATTGGGTGAGGTTGTGAGAGAGGGAGGAGGTGGAGGTTAACTGGCCTATTGCCTGGGGGTGGTGTCAGTTGGTGAGTGCGTGATGAGGGAAATGTGGGTGAGAGACGGACGATGAGGGACATTCTACTGGAAGCTGTATAAGGAAAAATCACCGAAGAAAAAATGAGTTGGGTGAGTGGTGTCAGCAAATGTCAACGGTGAACGAGATGCAGAGCTTCAGGAGCAGTGGTGGATGATGAAAGTCGCATGGAGCATCGGGCGCGGTGGGGATTGCACCCCGTTATCGGACTGGTGGGGCCGGGCCGGATAGCGACTTCATCGGCTCCGGAGCGACATGGCGTCATTTCGTTCAACACCAAACTCGAGACAGCTTAAGAAATTCACCTTCTGGCTTTCAATGTTCCACTTGTCTTGCTCTCTCGCACTCAGGCTTGGCCTCTCCTGTTGCGGAGGTGTGTCGGAGTATCAAACATCGATTGCAACTTGGCCCTTCAACCGACTCCAGAGTTTGAGTCAAGGACATGTAACTTCGACATGCCCCCTTGGCTTGCGGCCATGCAGAACACGGCTGGGACCTATCCCTGAATTATTGCCTGGTTTGCTTCAATATCTTCAACTGAAGGAAGAGCCGACCAAAGGGTCAACGTTGGCTGCAATCACCTCACCATCGCACCAAGATCATCATTCGACATGGAGTTGTGGCATGCTGGAGCACCAGGCAGAAACAAAAACCAAATATCCTCTCGCATTTCAATCATCTTCATGAAACATTTTGGAGCGACTCGTCAGTCTTCATCTCCATGGACGTTGAATCAGCTGGCTGTTGTGAAGCAAAATGTGGGCCCGTGTCAACAACAATGCTAAGAGAAGGTTCAACAACAATCGTAAGAACAGAAAGCCCCAAACACACCATTGCGGCCGCCACCACGCCCAAGTCAATGGTCTTGCCTTCGCCACCAGACTTTCATTGTCCTTATCTCTGGTAACATTATCCTTTTCCGAACCGCCCCTCTTTGAAGCCATGCTCAACTCCCAAAATATGACCACGCACCAACCTCGTGGCCTGGGAAGCTCCTGCTCCATTTCCACACATCTGCTTGGGATTGTTTACACGCCAACAATCCTAGAAAAGGAGAAATATTTACATACAATATAAACGCCCTATCCACCAGCCATTATTTACTTTGCCATTCACCATCAGCCGTTCTTCTCTCGTCAAATACTTTTCCAACATGGTTGTCAAGTTGTTCTTCTTCTCTCACTAAACACCATCACCATCGTGGGCCGCCAGCCAACCCAACCAAGTCTCACAGTCTTTTCTTTGTCTCGAGGTACCTCCCTCCCGCGTTAACGACCACAACTTTCTTTCCTTCATAAGCTGTGATACCCTCAGCCCAAGGTCAACGTCAAGTCCATCGACAAGTGCACGCCTCCACCAAGAGGGCGGAAGATCAAGGAGATCAACCACACCCCGAATACCCCCAACAGCACCACCACCAACCTCCCACAAAATGGCCACCCCCCCCAACTCCACCTCCGGCCCTCCCCCTCCCAACTTCAACCCCTCCACCCAAACCTTCACCCTCCTCGCCCCCGACGGCCTAACCCCCATCCCCTTGACACCCAGCGAAGTCTCCCACATCTACGCCGACGCCTCCTCTCTATCCATCTTGTATGGCTCCCAAATAGGCGCCTGCACAATCATGCTCGCCACCGTCCTCCTCATGACCCCCCTGCCGCGATTTAAACGCTGGCCCACCATCATCTCCATCTTGTCCCTCGCGCTCAATACCGCCCGCATGCTCCTCCTCGCCATCTTTTACCCTTCCTCCTGGACTTCCATGACGGCCCTCTTCCTCGGTGATTATTCAGCTGTCTCTCAAACGGACGTCAACATCTCCGTTACTGCTACTTGTCTGTCGGTTCCAGTCACGATGCTGATCATGGCGGCGCTTTTTGTGCAGGCGTGGTCGATGTTGACGCTGTGGAGGGATATATGGAAGTGGCTAGCGACATTTGTGAGTTTGGGGTTGGGGTTGGTGACGATTGGGTTTAACTTTGCGGGGAGCGTGATTCAAGCGCAGGGGATAGTGAGGAGTGAGGTGCCGAGGGCGCAAGTGTGGGTGAGGAAGACGTACCTTGGAATGGTGACGGCGAGTATATGCTGGTTTTGCTTCTTGTTTAATGTCAGGTTGGTGATGCACATGTGGGAGACACGAAGCATACTGCCCGGGTGGAAGGGGCTAAAAGCGATGGATGTGCTGGTTATTTGCAATGGGGTGTTGATGTTTGTGCCTGGTAAGCTTAGTTACCTTATGTTCTTTTCTTTGGGTTTTGGGGGGTAGTGCTAACATTGTGGAATAGTGATTTTTGCGGCGTTGGAATTCGCCCAGTTCACCAACTTTGAGTCTGCATCTCTCACACAAACATCGGTTATCGTCGTCCTGCCCCTCGGGGTGTTGGTTGCCCAGCGAATAGCCACCTCGCCCTCCCCCTACCGATCCCCAATCGGCACTGGCACTGGTGCTACCGGGAGTACCTCCATGAACTCCAACTCGCGTCACCACACCGCCAGCATGGCCACCCAGCGCCCTCTCTTGAGCAGCAACCGCCGAGGCAGCGCTGCCTCTTGGCAAGCAGGCCCCCATCACAACTCCGGGTTTCAAGGCAAGAACCACGTCGCTGTCTCCGCAGACCAGTACCCCGGAAGGCACAGCAAAAACGACGACATAATCATGGAAGAAGACAAGCCCATGGTGCAACACCGGGATCCTTTTGCGACTTCGCCTTCGTCCTCGGCGTTTGGGGAGAAGGCAGGTCTCAAACTGCCAGATCCTGCTGCTCAGAACAACGGTGAGAATGGAGGGGTCTTGGTGGAGAGGGAGGTGCGAGTGGAGAGGGAGACTGGGACTGGAAGCGTTGTCAGGAAGTCGGACGGCTCGTAGAACGGGAGTCTGAAGTCGCTGTGGACGCCGAGGTCGCCTAGGTGGATGGTTTGAGACGGTTGCATGGTAAGGGGTGGTTTCCTCCCTACATACCCAAGTTATCGGTTTCTTTCTTTGCGAGCAGGAAAGAGTTCTGCAGAACGTGGTGTCCTTTGACTGAGGTGGTAATTACTTTTTGTTTCATTCTGCTTATTTTCCGTTGCTTGATAGTTGTATCCTTCTCTTCGTTCATGTTTGGCAAAACTGCCCATATCTGTACTTGTACCCACCAGTTGATTTTTGTTGATATGAATCAGAGGCTACTATGGCATTTGCGATCTTTCTTAATGTAATGACTTTTTGATGGTCGTCTCGGAGTGAGTGGGTGGGTACCTTATTCGTGAAGAAGTGAGGGCATTCCCAGCCCAAACGATGCACCACTTCTGACATCGCGAGTTACCAGAAAAAGTTCCGCCGACTATTAACTACGATGTTGAGGAATTGATGAAGCATTGCTGAGCTTTATGAGATTCCCGTTTCAACGGTCACGGCAGATTCAATCTGTCGTTGCACCCCAATGTTGAGCCATGAGCCCGACATGATTCACCAACAACAGGTTGTTTGGCCGAGCGGTCTAAGGCGGTAGACTCAAGATAAACTTACTATCTTTCCACCCAGTAATGGGAGGTGCATTCTACTCTCGAAAGAGGCGTGAGTTCGAATCTCACAGCAATCATCACTTTTTATTTTTTTTCTCCAGTCTTATTAGTGGAGATGTCAAATGCTTTTCCGCCGCCACAGGTGGAGTGTATCTCCTTTTAGGTTTGACTTTGACCACGTTGTAAGCGGAGAATAGAGAGATGCTGCGACAATGAGCTTGAAAGACGGCTTGTCGTGTTCCTGCAGTCTGCGATGTACTGTACACACTGTCTCTATATCTAAGCACCGTCTCCGTTTTCTTTGCCCCTTCTGTTAGATTGTGAAAGAGTGACGCCCCTCCCCCTTTGACCAATTACCGTAATATCATTCTAGTCTGGTGTTATTGAAAATGAGTGTCCAGATTTTCCATCTTGTCCCAACCTATCCCATTAGTCCTCACTCAACCCCAGGTTCTCCAGCAGCTCCTTCTTTTCCTGCCTCCACGCCTTCCTCTCATTCATCAAGTCTTCCAGTTTTTGCCTTGCCATGTCCAGAAGTTTAGCTTTGTTAATGGAGCGCCCCTTGACGGTAATGTTCACATTCTCAGTATCCGTATCCTCGTCGTCCTCATCATAGAGCCGCAAGACAAGTTGCAGATTCTCAAACTGCTCGTTGAGCTTGGTCCGATACTTCTTGCCGATCTGGTTGTGCCACAGCCGACGGTTGCTTTCGTATTCTTCGAGGGTCTGCGTCTGGCTCTGCGAGGCGAAAAAGTTGTTAGGGGAAGCCGCAATTACACGGCTTCCCGGTTGGAGTGGAGGTTGCTGAATGGAAGAATTGGTGTTGTCATCCATGGCCATGAGGGTAGAGGCCGAAGCAAAATAGTCATCGCCGCTCTTGTCACAGGGCGGCGGAGGGGAAGAAGCACAGGAAGAAGCGGACCATGACAAGACAGAATGTTTCCTCCCGCCGGGGCTGGGAGTGAAAGTCGGTGAGTGGATCGGGCTGACTCCTGTCTTACTTGAACCCGGCGAGGCGTCGCTCGTCCGAATAGTGGTGTCACATGGATGCAACTGGTGCTGAAAGGAGAAGAGGCTGCGCTCGCTTATGCCGGTGACGGTGGCTGTTTCTGCGGCCCATGTGATGGGCGTGATGGGGTCGTGATGGGCAAAATAACCGTTTCCAGACGAGTTGTTTCCAACCTGTCCGAGAGTGGTGGTGGTGGTGGTGGTAGCACAAGAGGCATGATTGGTGATACCGGGGGATTGGTACGCGGGGTGATGTATGTTGGGAGCTGCCGGTGTGGTGAATCCTCCAGGATCATCGGGCACAGGCAGATGATAGAAACCGAAAGGGACTGGGTGCGGATGTGGGCCTGAGAAGGTGGGAATGGGTGCTGTTGGAAGACACCATCCACCACCGCCCCCGACAAATGTGGGAGAATGCAAGTTGAACTCAGGCGCTGTCTGTCAGATTTTCGTGGTCAGCAACGCTCCCCGCACTTCATTCATTGGACAGTAAGGACACCACCAAAAAGGACTCACAGTTGGGCATCCGGAGAGCCCGTGCACATCCGGCTGGGCTGGGTCAATCTCGGGATTGGTACCCCAAGCATTCAAGTTCATGGTCGTCATTCTCCTAGTTCCTGCTCGAGATGTTCCAACGCAACGGGCGACTGCCTAGAAGCAGTGCGGGCGTAGACACAATCTCTGCTCGACGAGAACGAACAACAGCGCTTTGGGCGGTGGTTCGGCGGGAGGTGTGTTGCAGGCTGGGAAGCAGCACGCCTTATAATAATAGTAATAATAAGGGAGCGCTGTCGGCCACCTGCTGCCATGTCTCTGACAGGCACACTGCCGGCGGGCATGGGGTCACTGCGCGCGTTGCTTCTGCTGGTTCACCGGGTCCTCCATTCTGGGACAAACAGAGACTTGGGCAGCCAATCGTGGGCTCCGAAATGTCCAGTGTTTTTCTGACAAGTCATTTTTGGGCGGTGATCCATGTTCGAGCGCCAGACATGTCTTAAAGCCCGGCATCTCGCCTGGCATTTCCAAGAAGTGTCTTTTCGTTTTTTCTTGTTGGAAAAGTTTTGTTGGTACATGGTTGGGTCCTAATACGGGTTAGGGTTTGACGCAAGGATCGGACCAGAGGCCGTCGCCGCCGATTCAGTCGAGGTCATCTCCCACTGAAAGAGGGTGCACATCACGGCAGGCGGCAGATGGGACGAGAATCCAGATGTTCACCGCCGGGGCCATCATGCGGGGGATTGCTGGATCCGAGCCAATTGCGAGTGCATCTCGTGGAATGTATCCGTATGCATGACGAGAACGAACATCAGACCTGCACGACCTCGTTGTTGATCGCAAGTGTTCTGCGAGAAATCGCCATTTCACACTGTCCCGTGCATGCAGTCTGCCCTTAGCGCATCTTGTCACTCTGTTCGTTGCATTCGAAACGTCGTGTGGCACGAGCGTCTTTTTGCCAAGCTTCTGATCCAATTCGACACATACTCGGTCAACCACTTCAACCACCAATTCAATATACAGGCCTTTATACTGGCCTAGCAATTGAGCCTATATATACTAATAGTATATACAATACTGGGCTATCAATTGCACCTATTTTCTACTACTTTTATACCTGGTTATAATAGTGATCAGCAATTTCGTCTTAATTGCTATTAGTAAAGAAGATGACTGTTCAACTTGGAGAGGTACGTAAAGGGCAGGCTTGGCACTAAAATCCTACTGGAAAATAGGTGCCGAAGCAGAAAAGCTATTGCAGTACTGTCGCAGCTAAAAACTACAATTTCAACGACTAACATACCATAACATAGCCAAAATAGAAGAAAATATACCATACAATAAATATCGGTATACCAATGCAGTATATACCTTTTTTTCTTAGGCCTAAGCATATAGTAGGCGTTGATTGCCAATTAAACGTATATTCAAGCCTCTAGCTAATGCGCGCGTGTGTTCGAATTGGATCAGAAGCTTGGTAAAAAAGACGCTCGTGCCATACGACGTTTCGAATGCAACGCACAGCTGATAAGATAACAAATCCCAGACACAAAACCCCAAAGAGCACGTGACACCACTGAGCACCGACTCCCTCAATACGATGTCACCAACAGACTCTTCATAGTTCCTGAATTGCCTCAGAATAATCACATACGACCATATCCGGCTGAAAGCTCGGGATCCCGTCCGCTCTCCCCTAGATAAACAGCTGAGGAGCCGAACTAGTACTCAGGTGGGTGACCACTGGGGAATCCTTGGTGTTGTATGTTTTGCTTCTTTTTAATTTTTTCTTTAGAGAATACATTTCTCACTTTTAGCTAAATGTTTTGCACCACCTTGGAATTGGTGATTTGTTAGGTGTAAAGCCGGAGATGGCTGCGGTGAGGTGAGTTGTGGTTGGTTTACCCCCATAGTCAACTGGGCCGTGCAAGAGTCAGGTACGTGGAGAGTTGTTCTAGACGGGCTGTTAGATTGCATTACAATGTTTCTCGGTAACAATAGGGAGTGGTAGATGAAGTGGTGACGACACGGGATATGGCGGTGGGTGTTGTTTGGTCGTGAGTCAGGGGTAAGCAGGGTATCATAGCAAATGTCGAGCGTCCTGAGATAGAAAATCCACGCTTGTTATTCCCTTCCACGTGAGTTATTGTTTCATGCTTGCTTGAGTACCAGCTAAAACCCAACTCTTCTTTTTGGTGGATATGTTCTGCTCATAAGACTCAGGTACCTCTGATGGAAGATTGTTGATATTTACGCAACTATCAGTCCTATGTACTCATCGTCCCCCAGTATTTGCACTCTGATGTCTCTAGCCCTTTCTGTCTTTGAAGACATACGGTAGACAAAGAAAGTACCTTACTTCCCAGCCAATGAGTCTCTAATGTAGTTGAGAAGAGGGGGTCCAATCTTGGTAGCCAGGAACCTATCCCCAGAAATGCTAGGGTGCACACCATCGCGCAAGTCAGAAGTCTTGTAACCGGTGTTGCAGTCGGCAATGACGATGGGGCTCTCGGTGGTGTTGAGGCCGGCAGCCCAGGCAGGGATGCGGGCGTTGAGGGCCTGGATTCCGGAGTTGGAGCCAGTGCCGAGAGGGATGACGAGATCGACCTTTTATTGTGGTTAGCCTTCTTTTCTCAATAGTACGGCATACTAAACCTACAATAATCTTCGTCTTGGGGTTGGCCGCTCTCATGATCTGGACCATCTTGGTGTACGCAGCAATGATGTCGTTCGTGGTCCTCCCTCTGAACACATCGTTGGTTCCGAGCATGAATTGGACGATATCGGCCGGTGTGCTCTTGAGCCAGTTGGCGAGGTAATTGTTGGCGATGTCGATGGCGAGCCAGCCGGAGTGACCCTCGTGGTGCTGGTCCCAGTTGGTGGTCGTAGGACGGCAGCCCTGGGGGTTGGAGTTCTGGGAGCCGACGTATTGAACTTGGTTGGCGAAACCGGCTTCGGCGATCTGATCCCAGACAAAGGCGCGCCAACAGGCGATTTCGGTGATGGAGTCACCAAGTGGCACTTGGCTGCGGTTAGTGAAAAGACAATGAAATAGGAGTGGTAAAAGAGTTCACGTACTGATGCGAAGCTTCTGTTGGCGTTCAGCCAACTCAACCGGGGAGGCAGTAGCCAAGCCCGCGAGGGCGATCGCAAGGAGGTTGGAAAGCTGCATGTTGAAATTCTGGGAGTTGTTGGCCCTGTCGAGAAGATGATGGTGATGAGATTCTGGGTTGAAAAAACCTGGATATCAGCCTTCTTATCACTCTCTAAAACTCCATGTCCAGAGTCTTGCGTGGCATAATGCAACCGAACCCAGCTGTCAGTCTGCGTGGAAGGTTCTCTTGCGCAAGCCCTCATCAACCCCGGGTTTCCGCTTAAAACGGTTCATTATGGTTCTGGTTTCTGGAACCTCCCCAATAACCGGTAGTTCGTCGCGTGGTACAAATTAGTGGTGCATTCCAATCCCCCGGGCGCTACGCTATTGCCTCGGGCGCAAGCCACAGTAGCTGATCGATATACGCCTGTCATCTATCTCTCGTATGGATGAAGGGATGGTTTTATAGATCTGAGGCCCTCTGAGCAAGGACTAGAAGTGATTACAAGCGTCATGTCAAGATTGGGGCGCTTGATATCCCGCGCAACAAGAGGCTGAGAACTTTTTACACTTGGGTCAGACGCTGGCCCCTGTCCTGTTCCTGCGTTCTGATTGGGATAATGTTTGGTATACCCGGGAAGCATAGATTAGACGTGCGGAGACGGAAGGGCTTGGTCTCATTTACGGTTAATTTATCCTATGCCTCGGGTCTGAAGACGGGATATCGCACGGACTAGAGTGGGTCAGGACGATGCGGAGGGCACGGATTTCGACGTTTTTGTACTTGAAACCGGAGGAATTAAAGAGGGCATTCCCGTCTCAGAGCGGAGAGGCTGTCCGCTGTGGTTGAGGACTCCACTGGCGATATATTGACTTGTCTTCGCTTCTTGGGCTCACGGAGAATTCATCGGACATTTTCCACGTGTGATGGCCATGATGACAGCCTCTTGTTTCTTGTATGCATGAGGCAGGAAGCATGCTGTGGACTCCGACTTACCTTCTGTTGCTTTGTAGGATTCTGCATCTGCAGCTTTGTGAGATACCGGGTATGGGGCATAAAGATCTAACATAGGTAAGATCAGGAGCGCAACCAAGATCTGGTAACAAGACTAGTCCACAGGGCCATGGAATACGACAGTTGCAATGACATAGCTTGACAGTTACGGGGCGTAGCAGGTGGCTGTCGTAATAATTCGCGGTACTTGAAGGGGGGGGGGGCGGTTGCATCGCTAAGAGCTTCTGTGCGTCCGTTTGTGGATAGAAGAAGCCTGGAATCACACTTCCTGTCGTCCGGGACCCACAGTGATGAGCCCTTGTATGCGCCGCTGTAGGCGAGCGAATTGGGCTAGGAACATGTGTTGATGTCGACATGGACTGAGGTACAGTTCTGCTCCGAGAAAGGCGCGGTGGAAGCGTTCGAATGGGCGCAAACTGAAACGAGTTATAGGGTTTTGAGCGAGTTAAAGGAGATAAAAGACTTCAACAATCTTCCGATTATAGATGGAAGCCCTGAAGTCTAAGTGTGTTGACGGAACAAGCAGTATACCCGGTAAGCATAGATTACATCTTGCAGATCCATGATCAGCTATCCAGCTGTTTGTCGAGCGCCGTGGCCCCCGATCTCGGCGCTCGTCATGAGATGCTCATGTTCGCAAATGATTCCATCTCGCCGCAATACGCGTATAGCTATGCTCTCCCTCTAAGGGAGCCTAACAGACTCAGGCTGTATGTCAACCGACAACTAGTTGCAATTCTGTAATACAAGGGCTTGCGCAGCTGGATTCTCTGCATCAGAAATCCAGTCCAGCCGGCGGCAGTTAGGCTTCTTTGTTTACTTGGCACTGCTTTGATGAGAACCATACGATGCTGGATCTAAGTGGTTGACTCTCCTCCATGAAATAAGCTTGCTTTTTTGCGGGGTTGACATGGCCTGTGCCTGGTTTAGGTAAGCCTAAAGAAGTGTCAGAGAGACTCGGAGTCATGTCAAGTCTCAAAAGGGGTTGAGGAAGTCAAGTCCTTGAGACTCTTGGGAGATTCCAAAAAGCTCTTTAAAGTCTCCACTGAAGTCTGAAGAGATAGCCCGCAAAACTCACAAAACTGAACAAAAAACCAGCATATCCTTCGGAACGCGAGTGGAATACCACAAGACACTCAACATAATAACCCCCTCCAAAAATAACATCCCAACCATCATCAGATGGCTGGCGGGCACGGTCTAACCCTAACCCGAAGCCAGCATACTCTTCGCACTCAAAATAACAACCCCCATTCAAAAATAACATCCCAACCACCACCAGATAGCTGGTTAGGGGGGTCTACTCCGGTACGGGGAATCGAACCCCGAGCTTCGCGGTGAAAACGCGATATGTTAACCGTTACACTATACCGGATTACTTGTTGGAGAAAGCTGTTGGAATTTGCTCTGATGTGTCAGAGGGGCGCAGCTTGTGCTGTGTGTGTGGAGAGGGGGTTTCGGTTTGGTTGGCTGGCGTTGGGTGTTGGGGTTGGGCTGGCGCGAGTCAGGCTTCAACACCATGCAGATGAGGATCACAAGTGACGAGTCAAAGTGGGGCTTGGCTGTGGAGGGACAAAACTCTGCGGACGGGTGGCTTGGCATGTGAAAATGGTCTGGTATCAGGGCCGCAAGAAAATTTATAGACTTCGAAGCTCAGGATCTTGATTGAAAGAGAGACTCCAAACTTTGGACGAACCGAAAACTGACCAAGAACATTTCTGACTTTACGTCATCGAAGTTAGCTCAAAAGATATGTTGGTGAATTTTGTCGCACCAAGAGATCTCAGGGGGGGCACCGGGGGTAGGTGTCGGGTTAGGGTTATCAGAGCATGGAGCACAAGGAAGACTATGTCTTTATCTTTGTCCAGCCTCCAAACTCTGGAAACTTCTTTCGTTTTACAGATTGAGCTCTAAACTAAATTGCTACTATATTGGCCATGATTATTTTTCGTACCTTGTTCGTCGCCCACTTGTCACTGCCGGATCTCTCAAGCGGCAGCATGGTTTCTTGCGATGAACGAGCTCTTACTGATCGACTGTATCACCTCGAAGTTTTAGTCTGAAGGCCAATATGGCCGGTAGCTGGGTGAAGTTTGTGCTTGACTCTACCCTCTTGTCGTCAAAATCATCCTGGGTGAAAGCCGGCTCTTCGATTGCATCCATGACCAGTTCTCTACCCTTCAAAAAAATCGACAACAGTTCGTGAATTGGGCGATGATAATAGATCTGTTTGACAGGCTGGTTTGGGCAAGCAATTCCTTTCGCTGGGGCCACGTCCAGATACTCAGTGATGACTTTGGAGCGTGTCGTTACTTGTTCACCAGTCACGGGGTCGAAGGAGATGGAGATCGACCTCGCTGGGTTACAAGTGAAGAAGACTGGGTGTAGTACTGTAGCGACAAATCTGCGGGCGGTATTAGCGTGAGTACAATCAGAAAAGAATGGAATAGAGTGGTAACGTACACTCCACCTGGGTTGAGGAGATCGGGCAGGGCTGAGGCGAGAACATCTAGTCTCTCAATGTCCATGAGGGCCATGTTGATCACGATGACATCAAACAGCCTTCCGTTCCAATCGAACTCCTGAAGAGCAGCCATGTCCTCCTCGGAAGTAACATCCGTTTTATGAAGCATGAATTTCTTGTCATCATACCCCATAGATGTGAAGTTGCTTCGAGCGATTTTGATCATTTCGCTGCTCGCATCAGTCGCTAGGACCCAACCAGCTCCTTGGTCGAGCATCCAGCGGGCGACAAGCCCATTGCCGGTCGCTAGGTCCAGACAACGCGCATCCTGATGAAGATGACCAGCTAGAAACCGCTCGAGGCAGGGAGCTTGGAGACGGTGGAAGTATTTGTTCCCTCGAGGCGTGATGGCATCATCCCAGAAGGATGCAATGCTGTCCCAGGCTCGTACTGGGTCCGAGTCTGAGGGTTCTGACATGGTGCCGTGTTGAGATGTGGTTGAGGTCGGGAACCCAGTGTTGATGTAAGAAGAAAGTTTCCGCAACTACGATTCATCACCATAGCGCGAGATAAATAGTTAGGGATGGACCAGAGGCAGTGCAAACAGACTTCAGTGAGTCACGTCGGCACGGCTCTATGCATGAGACCTGCATTCTCAAGAGCTCCGTCATTGGCTTATTCTTGCAACAGCTTTCAGCCAAGCTTCAACATTTTCGTAAGAATGGACAAACTGGATGCCAACAAGTGATCAATGAATACATAATTCATCCGTAAACGCCCAAAAAATGTAAAAAAAAATATGAGGGCTTTGCGTCGTTGCCATCCATCTGGATTTGCCTAGCTCTCTGGCACTTTCAGTGAGGTTCGTGTCGTTCCTCAGCCGAGATAGTACCCACAACAGTCGACTTACTGTCCCGCAAGACATCCGTCGAGATAGGAGCAAATAGAAAGTGGGGCATTTGGTTGAGAAAAGGGAGTGGTTGCCCTAAGGTTGCCAGACCTGAGCTTAGATATTCAGGCCTCAGGGGTTGATTGGTTGGTTCACCCCTGCAGGGACCAACGTGCTTTAAAAGGCCTGTCTCCCCCGCCATTGACCACTGCTTTTTCTTCCTGCTTCTCCTCTTTCTCTCGTTCTTGTTAGCTGAGTTAGTATAACAGCCATTTCACCAAATTCCATTACCATTCATCATGTTCGACCGTCTACCCGTAGAGCTCTTGGACAACATCACAAAGGGGCTACCGATTAAAGACTTAAAGTCACTATCCCTTGCGTCCAAGCTCTTTTACGCGGTATGCGCACATAAGCTCTGGAACTCCATCTGCATCAACATACCCCGCGTCAAGGGCAAGAAGAGCCTCTTTGACATCAACCGGGTTGATCACTGCGCATCGGCTCTCCAAAGTGCCGAACCCGCTTTGCACAACGCCAGAAACTTGGTCTTTCGTCGGGATCTACGGTGGACATCTTGGGCAATTTTGGGCTTGGTCGAACGACAGACTGAAGAACACTCTGAAGAGGCGACCGACGAGACACCTGATGTGCCGTGCTTTCACCGCCAGCCGGATCCAGAGTCAAACTCGGCTGCTAGAGATGGAAGAAACAAGTTGCCAGTTGATGACATGCACCGTCTTGCTCGCATGGCTACATCGGTCATCGAACTCATCCCCAAGGATCAACTGGATAGCTTCAGCTGGGATCTCGCCACATGCATTCCCGACAGTGTTCTGGGCGCCCTTTTTGCGAAACAACCACGTTTGACGTCTCTCCGTTTGACCACAGACGCCTCTTGTTGCACCCCAGGCGGGCAGGTCTCGATACCATTTCGCCATCTGACCCAGATCAGTTGGCGTGGACCTAGCTCTACACTGCTTGGTTCATTGCAGGAGATGCTGGAAAAGAACCGGGAGCATCTTGCCGAGCTCGAAATTGGCTTGCACAGATACATCGTCACGGTCGACGACGCCGACAGTGACCGTGAGGATGATTGGTATGATGGCGATGGCGATCACCCACTACTTGACCGGGATAATGTGACTTTGACGCCTTTCAGTCAGGTCCTGCCAAAGGCACGACCCGTATTTCCATCTTTAACAGTCCTATCACTCAGCAATGTCTCATTGGGCGGAAAGATGCGAGAGGCTATCGATATCAGCGCTCTCAAGTCACTTACAATTCGCAACTGTCCGATGTGGGATCAGTTTCTCAAAAGGCACGCGGAGGCAGAGACTCCAGTGTGCCTCGAAACTTTGGAGATCAAGGCTGAGGACGACGATAAAGAAGACTTCGGGATCTGCCAATTTCTCGTAACATTCTGCGGATTGAAAGAGCTATTTCTTGAGTTTTCCAGACCTGTGCATTACTCTGGGACGCTGATCGAAGATTCTGAGACCAACCCTCTATGGGATGTCATTGCCGAGAATCATTTCACCTTGAAGAAACTGGTGGTGCATCAGCGTGGGCGTGAGCCTGGGTTACAAGCTTGTCGCCTGGAAACCATGGACTACCATTTTGACGCCCAGCACTTGGAGATGCCGCAGTTGGCCAGAGACGAGTGGAAGCTTGACCCCAGTACCCATCCCATGGCAGCGCTGGAGCTTGAATGCCTTGGCATGCCTTACGATGTAACAAGGAACTTGGAATCATTGGTGAGTGATCTACCTTACCTTGCCGTACCTAGAATCTGTCAATGAACCGTATCCTCAGCTAACGCCATATCGTTGAATGCAGAGAGAAATGCTGGAACCTTGCACCTCCAAATCCACGCTTAAACTCCTCCATCTCAGACAAACAGGATCCGACTTCAAATGCAGAGGATCACGGGCAATGACCTATCCTAGAGGGCAGTACATGTACGGATACAGCCACTGTCGTGAGCACATCTATACCGTCTTCCCTCCTCACGACTTGGAAGGCATGCTGTTGCCCGCTTTTGCCTCTTTTTTGGACTGGGCATTCGGCCCAACCGGCATCATCTCGCTAGAGGTTGTGGCATTTGGAGACTTTGCACATGGTCGGAATGGTTGGGCTCTGCACAACTTGTTCGTCTGTCGCAGCTCACTAGACAAGAAATACCGGGTCTTTGATGCTCGTGACAGGGCCAACGAACATGAATGGATCGACACGAGACACAAGTATAGGAACTTTCTGGAGTCATGTCCCGTTGCGCCCCTGGTAGACGCTTGCCAGTGGCAGGGCTACACGACAATGATATACGGGTTCTGAATTCACTTGACTCAGGGGTCAGGGGTGTAAACAAACACATTGAACCTGGAACCCACTGCCTGTGGGCCCAACACACACAACACAAAGGTTGATAATAGCTTTTTGCCAGACAAATTCCAGCAATAGCCTATAGCAGGCGCCAACACCTGCTCCAGTCTTCCATAGTATAGTGGTCAGTATGTGAGCTTGTCACGCAACAACGCTCGAGACCCGGGTTCAATTCCCGGTGGGAGAGATCAATAATCTGATTCATTTTTGTACTTTTGTCAAAATACCTAACTGCACTGGCAATCTTTCTATCTCCAAACTACGCTGTTCATAACTTCATCACATCATCACCGCCCAATACCATCTTCTCATACCCGCGCCTTTCCCCTTCCTGATTGCTCTTTTTCCTCGTAGTATTCCCCTACCCACCGCGTCATCTCCTCCACAGCCCCCTCCACCAACTGTTCCAAGTCGTCATTCGCCTCCCAGTTCGGCCCATACAAGTCGCTGCAGTGACTACCTGCTTTCACAACCCTCACTTGCAGCCCATTTTTTTCTAGTTCTGTCACTGGCCCCCCAGGTCGAAACTTGCTGCTCAAGGTTGAGTCCCTCCACGGATCATGCTCCCCATTTGTATGCATCGTCCTCGTCACGTTGACTGTCGTGTCCCAGCCCCCTGTCCTGGCATTGACATCTACCGCTGTCTTGCCCTCGGCCAAGTCAAACGTCAAGTTTGGGAAGAAAAGGGGGCACATCGACTTCCAGTACTCTGAAGTGGTATACTTGGAAATGATTCTCGGATAGGACGAGGGCGGAGGTGGTGTGGTTTGCCACCACTCGAATGGTTCGTTGCAGAGCAGCCACCACCACTGCCTATTCCCCCAGTTTGACACTGACAGGTCGGTGTATAAGAGCGAGGAGCCGTTGGAATTTTGGAGGCACAGGGTGCTGTTTTCGTCTTGCCATTCGTCGTAGCCAGAGGTGGAGCAGACTAAGATCCTGTTAGCATCCTTCGGACGTGGGAGGGAGGGAAATAAAGGGGAGACAAACAGCCGGGAATGACATCTTCTTTCATGTACCTCGCGTATCCCTCAACTGCCTTTTGGACACCGACACCCTTGTCCCCCGGAATTGTCGAGTTAGGAGAAGGTGGATACCCGCCCTCGACGTAATCGCAAAACCGATAAAAAGGTGAATACCCGTACGTCTTCTCGGAGTAGAACTGCGTCGACTGCAACGATGCCGGGCCCCATGATAATTGCCTGTTCCCCAATCGGGTCAGTATTCATCCATCGCTCAGCCTGACGAAAACAACTCACGCAGCGAAATCCTCATCCGTCAACCCACCCAACCCAAACTTCACCTTCAACCCCTCCTTCTCTTCCATCGTCCCATTACCCAACACCCCATCAACAAGCTCCACAACTTTGACCACATCCCTCGTGCAATTCCCCGGCATCGCCTCCAAAACAGGCACGAAATACTCCCAAAAGTCCCCTATCGCTTCCACCACCGCACTGCTCCCATAATACCCCCAAAACGCCCTCTCTTTTCCAACCTCCTCCTCCTCTTGCTCCAACCGCGCCAACCAACCCGCCAAAGCACCAGAGTAACTACCCCCAGTAAACACCCACGGCCCCTTTTTTCTCCCCTCCCCGGCGGTCTGATAGGTCCCATTCCAACCAGTGGTACCATTCCCGCCAGTAGTACCATTCCCAACCCTTTCAAACGGGAAATCCACCCCCCTAGCAAAGTACTGCATATCCCTCAACGCATTCTCCAACGTCAAATACTCCAAATTCTTCTCCGTCAACACCTCAAAAGGCGATGACTCCCCATAGTACCTATGCTCCACTATCACCACTGCCCCTCCTACCGCCTTGGCTATCCTCCCTGGTAGCCGCGCAGTAGAGAAGTACGTCTTGTTAAAGTTTGTCGCTGCTTGCTCGCCGGGGTTGAAGACGATGATGGGTGCCCCAGGGCCGGAGTAGAACTCGGTGGAGTACCAGTATTTTTGCGGGAAGGTGCCCAGATCGGGGGACGAGTGGGAGATGAGTTGCGGGAAGAACCCTTCCCCGGTGAGAGATGATGAGGCTCGGCGGGTGAGGGTGGTGTCGTGGGGGCCGAGGGAGACTTTGGGGGTTAGGAGGGGGTGGGGGGTGGATGGGTGGGTTGAGGAGAGGGAGGGGAAGAGGCAAAGAAGGGGGAAGAGAAGGGCGGGAGTTGGTGGTTTCATCGTGATGAATGGAGGTGAAAAAGAGGGGAGAGGTCAGGAAAGGGAGGGAGGCGGGTGGTCAAGACAGTGGGCAGCTTGGGATATGTACCACCAGCCCTCTGGGTTCAACTCCATTGGCCCTGAATAAGCATGCATACTCACATCTTCCAACTCCACAAGGCCGGGGGTTCTGGCCAAGATACACAATGGATCGACATCTACTGCCAGGGCGGAACACGTAAAACGGTAATTGTATGTGGGTTCCCCAGACCCCCAAGACAATGCTTGCGCAGGTGGAAGCCCACAAAGGGCACCACTGATATGCAGCTCGCCATCGTCATGGATATCTGCCGCCGCTAGAGCAATGGCAGAAAGCAGTGCATTGACAACTGCCATTGGTGGTTGGGGGGCCTACATGCAGAAGAGGTCGGCAAGAGCTCGAGCAGTGTAACCTGCTTGAAAGAGGATTATCCCGGTATATCTTCCGAACCTCCCGCCTCTGCCAGCGGACAGGTGCCTGACAAGCCATTCAGTGCCTGACTTTCCGCACGAAGTGCCGGGTAGGTGCAGTTTGCAGCAAGCCACTGCGTTTCAAGCTTGTGACTGTTTCTCTGTGAGGCCTGTTGTTGTTATCGATATCGGATGAGAATGTCTCGGGCTTCGGGTACAGCCAAGGAAACGTGGTTGTAAAAGCCGGGACGGGTGGTTGGATCGGAAAATAAATTGGCGGAGGAGTTGCTGACGACAGCACCCCACCAACGAGAAAACTCCTCACCTGCCATTTCAGGGAAATAGCTATTGGACCAGATGTCGTTGAAAGAAGATCTGCCCGCAGATAAGGTCGATGAAACGTGAGGTTGGCAGTGGTTGGTGGGGTTCATCCGATCAGTGTTCTCGCCTGTGCTGTGTCCGCCCGCAGGATATTGGGATGGCTGTCTGTCTGATGTTTCTTCGAAGCCGTAAGACAGTGGACTTGGGACCAAATCACAGGGACACGCCCTTCAGCAATCAGCCTGGAAAATCTCTCAGATATCCGTACTGCCAGCCATCTGCTCAATGCCGTAATGGCCAGCCTCAACTTCCAAGAAGATGAGTCCTGACGGCCCCCACTCAAAATAATTTCAGCAAGCACGGACCATAGCCGGGAACGTAGCCTCTCGGGCCGTGACCTCCGCCTCCGCGCCGATGACGCAAAATAATTCCCGCACCTCTCCACCAGAGTCAGGGCACACAAACTCAGATCCCACCACTTGTCCACAACACAAAACAAATCCCCTTGTGGTGTAGTTGGCTATCACGTTCGGCTGTAAAGGCATTTATTGATACCGAAAGGTCACCGGCTCGATTCCGGTCGAGGGGACACATATCTTTTTGAGCTTTTACGCATGGTCATACTGCTTTTCTTGTTTCCTATTCTATTTCATTTCCCTTCTCCTTTGCTGTTGTTGGTAAAGATGAATCAATGGAACACTCAAAATACAATCTGGTATCACTGTCCCAAAAACACTGCGGTGCGCCTGCTTCTCATCCCATTACACGCCCTTATACGCCCCCATATATGACCCCTTAATATGTACTCCAAAGTGTGTAAACAAAGCAGAACATCAGCATCCCAAACGAAAGCAACCCCTATCCCCATCCCCATCCCAACCCCACTCACATATCCCCCAACCCATGCAAACAAACCACGCTCTCATCCGTCCTCCTCTTATCCGTAACATTATACCCGCTCACACTAATGCGCACATACAAATTCCTCTCAATCCCCGCATTCGCCACCCTCACCGTCGGCGTCTCCCCCGAGACCGTATCCACCATCTTGAACCCGCACTTGGTCACCCACGGCACCGCAGCCTCAACGAATATCTCCGGGGACTTGCTCGTCTTGGTCTCGGTGTGGCACTCATTGTGGCACTTGTTGCTGCAGGACCCGCCGGAGCAAGTGTACTTGCACTTTTGCTTGCATTTTTGGGAATGGTAGCACTCGCTAAACCAGCCGTGGATGGTGCCGGTTATGGTGTTGCCGCCGGAGGTGGTGGAGGAGATGAAGTGCTGGGTGTAGGGGGCGTCGCGGGTGCAGGCGAAGGCGGAGGCGCCGGAGGTGGTGAGGGTTAGGGCTGCGCCGAGGACGGTGGAGAGGCGGGGGCCGGAGGAGGAGCGGGCGGAGGAGGAGGAGCTGCGACGGGCGCTGTGGGCGGAGGAGGAGCGGGAGGAGGAGCGGGAGTGGGATCCCACGGGCACTGCTGCGACTGCCGCGGGTCCGGTGGACATTGTTGGCTCCGTTGTTGTGGTTGTGGTTGTGATCTTCTCAGATTTGGTCTTGTGCTTCTTTTCTGATTTCGGCAACTTCCATGTCGCTGGCCGCTTGATGGAGAATGGAGCAGGTGCGGTTTGACTTTGCGGTGGCCAGGGGTTGGACGGCTCTTTTGGCTTTGTGAAGCGCCGCCAGAGAAAGTAGATCAGAATGCCGACGCCCAGCCCACCGACAACCGTGACGGTGACAATAGCAAACCGCTTTCGATAGTGGTTCCTGAGGTTCTCCAAGGCATCGCCCATTATGATCTTACTAACAGCCTTCAGACACTCCCGTGGGTACCGGTCCTCAACCGCCCAGTTCCACATCTTGTTCGCATCGCAGATAACGCCCTTGACATTCACGCGGGTGGTGAGCTGGCACGCGTTGTAGGCAAAGTTGGGGTCGTCGCAGCTGGTGCATCCCAGGTAACAGCCATCATAGGCGTCGGTCCTCGCCAGACGCATCCATTTGGCTTCATCGTCATCTACCGCAGCGTTGTCGATTAGGTTCTGAACGTATGCAACCACGCCATATGTCCCTCCTCCTATTATGGCGGCGCCGACCAAGAGCGCAACCGGAAGCGCGAGCTTGGAGAGAATCGACGGCTTTTCCTCCTCGGCATTGTGAGCAATGCCTGGGTCACCGGCTGGTGTGTCTTCGTCGCGGTCCGAATTTGATGATGAGCGCGCTGCCGAGTGCTTGTCCGCATTGAATGGATTCCCAGGGTGGGGCTCCTGTCCGTCGGTGGAGCCACTCGCTCTTTCGATGATGTCCATCTTTCTTTCGTGGTTTTGGTTGGGCACGTCTCCACACCACAAAGTGATGCTAAATCAACGGATCGTGAACAAAACAAACCGTCTTCTTGCAACAATTTGGACAAAAGACGATAGAAATACCACAACAAAGAGGAGAAGAACGGTGAGGCAGCCCCGACACCTGACAGGAACAACCGAGGACGAAAGGGTCTCGCCCGGTCTGGGACTTTTCAGCTGGTTGAGCTAGAGCAAGCCACTAAATTTTGTGGATGCTTGGTGAAGTCTGGATCGCGTAAGGCACTGAATAGACCAATGGAAACCCTTACCAGTTCCTCACGCGCACGTCCATGAAATCACTTGGCGTTCTGTTTTGGGGATACTGGATGCCAGAGGAAAAGACACCATAAAAACTAGAGCCGGAACAAGCCGTAGATTCACCAACCTCGAGATGGGACTTTGCTTTCTCATCATCGCTGTCATCAACCACATTGACGCATGTCAGCTGACTGCAGCCTGTGCTGGCTTCCATGGATGGGATCATGAGGAGCTGGAATAGAAAAGCTGCTCGAAAGGGTTTGAGGACAATCGTGAAAACGGGAGCTTGTCTTTGGAAAGCAGACGTGGAATTTATTTCAATCGTTATTACTGAGGACAAAGGTACACACGGGAGAACATAACAATATCAGAAATGCCAGACATCACACCAACTGCCAATCACTATCAGCATCTTGTCTCACAAATTCCTCCATCTCAACCTGATCCCAATCTGAATCCAACTCATCTTCACCCGTGGTTGAATTATCCTTCATGCCAACAGGTTCAATCACTCCTTGCCCCAGCGCCTTCTCACTGTCTTTAGGTACAACTAGCCTTTCCGGTTGGTTCGCGCTGTCTTTCTCCTGCGGTACCAGTAACGTATCTTCTGTTTCCTCCGCAAGTTGATAGTGCAACTCCGTATGAATCCACTTCATATTGTTCCCAGGATCCGCAAGCTCCCGATCGGTTTCAAGGTGCATCCCCATTACCACGCCCTCTTGTTTCACACCTAGCTCGGCCCCTGACGGTTCTCGAGCCTCAAATGAGGACTGTTGACTGTCCGCTTCAGGCTGTACCTCCTCGCTTGGTGAAGGTTCACCATACACTGTAACATTCTTGCTCCCATCCACACACTGCACTTCTGTCTCGGCTTGTGAACACGGCTTTGAGAGTAAGTTTTCTCCTGCCACTGCGGATGAGTTGGTTTCTTTGAGCGGAAGCTTCGGGCACCCGCCAATAAGCATCTCTCCTTGACCGCGCAACGACAAATCAAGTGGCTGTATCATAGCTTGAAGCTCCGGTTCATGATTTGTGGCCGGATGCGAACTCGGAGCCCAATCCCCCGCTGTCGTCGTCGTAGCCATCATCCCCACCAAATAATCCCGTGCATGTTCTTCCTGCCCATATTCGGGCGGCTTCGCGGCCTCTGTTGGCAGTGACTCTTCGACATGACGATACGCCGTTTCCAAATACTGGGGTACATCCTGAAGTTCGTGATGCGGCTTCCCGCCTTGACACGGTTCTTCCTCTTCATGCGGGCCTTCTTCCTGGCACGGCTGTTCCTCCCCATACGCGTCTTTCTCTCTGTATGCTGCATCCATAGTGGCGAACTTATCTTGTGACAGCGGCAGACTGTCCACCCCCGCCATTGTAGCCTGAAACACTTCGGGTAGTTCTGCCCACTGCTTCAGGCTTTCGTCCCAAAGCCAGTCAATACCTCCAGAGTCACGATATGTCCACCGCTTCAGGTCATCGTTGTATGTCGGGGAAGGACTAGGACTAGACAAAGTCTGGTCGCCGTAATGATCACACGTGTCCGTATTTTCCGATTGGTGGCACTGTTGTTGCTCTGCCTCGTGGAAGTAATCTGATGATTGATGCTTTCCTTCGTCGTGGTCGTTGTCTTCGGCTGGGTCCTCTGGGTGAGTGCAGGTAGGGTTTTGATGGAAAAGTAACCATTCTCTCATTTTCCTAACCTGGCGCAAACCGCTCACCATCTTGATAGCAAGAGTCAAGCACACCCAACCTTCGTCGCCGGTGCCGTTTAAAGCCTTTTCCACCGCGATCCCAACTCGTGGGGCCCCATAGGTCTGGTCAGTCAGGGTGGTTGCTGTTAGTAGACGCGCGGTCCCTCTCTGCACGGCGGCTTCAAACATTTGAAGGCTCTCGGAGCTTTCCTCAGGACTGACATATGCACGAAAGACCGCGTGGAGGGAGGAAGAATACGACCACGGTCGCGCTGTCAGGGAGAGCTCATGGTTGTGGCCCCTTCTGAGTTTGAGAATCTCATATTCGCACCAAGAACTCATCAAGCCTCGGGATGTCCATCGACCAGGGTTTGCTGCTTCAGAATTCCGCATACCACTCAAGACCGCTGGAGCCCAGCCAAGATGCTTAGCCCTGGCTGGTCCATGGTACAAGACTAGTCTCATGGCTTCCTCCTTTCGAGACTCATAGATTATTCTCATGCCAGCCTCGAGGGAGAAGTGCTGTTGCCATTCGAGACCCAGGGTCGTAAACAGAGCGCGCGCATAGTCCAGCTTCACACCAGCCTCCCGGTTCTTGCACCCAACCACGATATCCGACAGCTGGACCAAGAAGCGGTCATCCCGCTGCAGGCTGCGAAATGTCTGGGCCAAGAAGCCGTATTTGTTGGGGTTCAGGCGGGCTCGAGTCGTCACGGTGTCAACGATGCTAGAGAAGCTCACAGAGCCCTTTCCAGTCATCACGACGGCATTGGCTGCAAGTTTGATTTCTTGATAAGTCCAGAACCGGGTCATCCATCCTGTCTTAGTTAGCCATCCTTGACCAGCCTCTCAAGATCAATGCTGAGCACTAGTAGGCTACTTACTTCCGCAACAAAGAACCACTGCAACCTCAATTGGATCGACCGACTGCAGCTGTAGAGCTAAGGCATCGATTACAATGACTTGTTTTGCATCTTGGTAAATCCTGGCCATTGCATTGATAAGCTGTGCCTTGATCCGCGATTCTTCACCATTCAACATGTCTGCTGGACCAGGGATTGACAAGCTATCAATCCACAACCAGTGTATTCCTAGAGGCGCCAGCTTGTTGAAAATCTGGACCAACAAGCTCCGACGGAGACCTCTTTTGCAGTCGTCTGTTTGCAACCCCTCTTCCCACACATGTGTCAAGGCTGCATAGTCACCAGCAGACCGGAAGCTGAAGTCGCCATCCCTGTTCACACAGAGGGCACCAAGCGTCATACCAGATCTTTGGACCATCTGCCAAGCTGGCTTCACGAAGCCTGAGTCCGAAGAAAACTCGCAGGATCCGTAGGCGGCATGGAAGGATCGAAGCGCATGATTCTCGATATCGCTCTTGGTTGCATCGACTCGTAATAGAATCCGGCGTAAATCAGACTCTTTCCACGAATGCAACTCGTGCTGGGAAATGGCGCGGGCAATCTTGTTGGATATGCCATGCTCTTGAAGACATGCCCAGATGGCGTGTGAATTGCTCATCCTTGTTGCCGGTACCTTATCGAGCAACGATCGCTTCAAGTTCCACAGGGATAAATTGACGAGGTCTTTGGTCACCCACCAGATGACTGCGGTTGTCGTGATTCATGATCTGTAGACGTAGCTAAAGAGGTAAAAACAGATACAAGCCTCGAGTTAAAGGTTGTATTATAATTGACGGCCCCCAACGGTCCTCGGTTATTCACTGCAGTGTCGGAGCAAGGTGCGACATATGCAGGTGAGCTGGCAGGCATACTTGACTCGGAGCTGACCAATTGGTGAGATGGACGGACGGTGTCACACATCCTTCCTGATAGCTCCACTCAAGGCAAACCGATGAGCCTCAAAGGTCTTTGCTTACCTATGTAGCTAAGGCAAGGTATGTTAAGAGAGCAGTAGATGACATCTGTAATGAAGTGAGACAGGCTTTGATGACTGAATGATTGAAACGTTCCTGATCGTTTGAAGTTGGGCCAAGTTCATGTCAGCTTAGATACCGTGACTTAGGGCGCTACACTCACAGCTCAAAAGTGTAGTATAAGTAGAGACGGAGGTCGTTATGAATCTGCCATGCGGGGTTTGCATTCGCTTGAAGTCAAGGTGGAGGGGTCGGCGTCCACAGCTGACCATTCACTCAACTGGAGTCGGCCACGTCGAGGTGATTGCGCCGTGAAATGCATGTTTGGCATTTTGGTATCGAATCAACACTCTTCGTTATATTTACCATGAATGCCCGCGTCGTCCCAAGACAACGCCGAGGGCCTCCAACACACACCGTTCACCAAGACAGTCTGCCTGTTTGTCAATTCATGATCTACCCCTCTTTGTCTCACCTTCGTCGGTTGCTTCCCAGCCTATCACTTAACCTCCCCGCACCCTCGCCTCAATATGGCAGCAGCAGTGATGGAAGTTCCAGCGTCCACCGGATCCCCGGCCAACCAAATATCAGTTGAGGTATTATCCCGATCATGGGAGCTGTCGCAAGTCTTGGGGATTTGTATCCTTGCTGGGAGGAATTGAAGAATTATGCGCACGGAATTGTTCTGGTGGAGATCTACTTTGAAGTGTACCTAGATAGGTAAGGTGCCTAGGTACCTAGCATTTACATGATCAAGACTCGAGAGCACGGCGCCAGTCTGGCTTCCGTCCACTTAGACTGTCAATATTCAACCCAAGAATCTTGACACCATTCTCGTTCATGAAGCTCAGCTCCATCCGATTATCGAGCTCCAAATTAAGGTCCCTAGTGAGGCTAGCCAGAGAGGCCGTCGTCACGATCGTAGTCAGCATTCACCTGGTTACCTATCTTCGTCGGTTTCAGGACCGTTTTTCCACAAGTGGATATTATGCGACGCTTACAACCTAGGACGGGCTTTAATTGCGAAATCGCAAAATAGTCCGTATTCCCAGGAAGTTGATGTTCGTCGGTATATAACTCTCGCATCCAATCCTTTGGCTAATTGTGATATCCTGGGTACCTACCTAGTGTGGCTATGATTCTTGAAGAAGGCGCCAAATTGCTTGTTTGGATTGATATGGCAACACTAGAAATGCCCCATCCTTCTCCTGACAGTGACTCCCTTGATTTCAATCTGATGTGTCGATTCCCATGTTACTCAGCACGCTCCCATTTCCTCCTCCCCGGGTCAGGCATTAGCAGCGTGTCATCAAAGCTTCATCCAAGTTATCCACAATATCTAGGCTCTGTTTCATCCTATCTCGTTTTCGATCCTGAGGCCTACTCCAGTCTCTCCCTTGTCTCCTAACATGATAGCACCGACGCAACACCGTCTCTTATCATCAGCTGAATCAGCTTGGCCACGGCACGGAGATTATCGTGATAGCGAGTTCTGAGTACCATGATAGGTCCTATAATTTCCGGGCCGTCGAGCTTCGCAGGAGCCTTTACTCGAATGTCTTCTGGAAGACACTGCCAGAGGTTGTTGTACATGCGACAAGAGTCGAGTTTTTCTTTCTCATTAATCCATCTGAGACCGTTCAGCCGCCTGAAGAGTTGCATTTCCACATGAAGAATGTTGACGGTGGTCAGTAATGCCTGTGCGTGTGAAGATATGCATTTGCCATTTTTCGTGAGCTGGAGCACAAGTGCAACCGATATCTTGGCCTTGGCGAGCTGGGCAAGTTGCTCTGCTGTTGCACCAGAGAGTACGGACGACTGGATTTGCCAGTCGATGTAGCTGTGCAGAGCAGATGGGTCATGCCGTAAGGCTGAATCATTGAGATGCTTCGTTTGGTCGACAATGTGCTGAATATCGGTGCAAAGCTCTTGCTGCAAATTCAGCTTATTGACTGTTTTACGTAGTATGAAAGCCTCGTTTGTTTTGATGTCACAGAATTGGCCTGCAATCTTGGTGCGCCGTATAAACAGAGAAACGGCTGTTTGAAGCTCAGCAGTCTTGACAAGGTTATCTGAGGTGTCATCTCGAAGTTGAGGGAGAAGACTACGTAGAGTTTGTTCGAATTCGGTTGTAGCGGCTGCAAAGGCACCACATACTTTCTCAATCTGTTTCCTGATCTTGGGGAAGTATTGCTGAAACACCTTCTCTTCCAACAGCCCGAGGCTATCCAGCTTTAGTGTTGTTTCTGTCCCTGCGCTGAGCGCTGCAGCAGTTCTTTTGACAAGGTTGGTATCAAGCTTTCGAATGGCGCGCCTCGCTACATTGTCAAGATGCTCCAGCGGCAGAAGCGTATAGGACAGCGCATTCAACTGTTTCCCCAGCTTCGAAGGCATGTCGTGAGCTACCCGGCGAGCGCTGTCAATGTCCGTGACATTCTCTGCCATGGCGCCGCTGTAAGAAATTCTGACGTCGTCTAAAATATCCTCAAGACCAGCACTGGTCTCAGCCGAGAGCTCCAGTTTGCTGGCTTCCAGCTCTGCTGCCAACTCGCTGGCTCTCTCGGACGAAGTACAAGATTGGACAAAGCTCAGCGTTGCGGTTCCACCCTCGACCACCTCTGCGACGAAATGCGTAAACCGACCACTTTCGAGATGGGTGGCATGCTTCACAGCGCCCAGTACTTCCTGCGGAATGCGGCGTGTACGACGTTCGATGGTGCACGAGACATCCATGCGCACTTCAAAAGAGGCTGACTTCTTGTTATTAAGATAGCTTGCTGATCCTACGGCTTTGATGACGCCCAAGTCTAGATTTAGGCCGCCCTCGATATCAAGGCCCGCGTTATTGCGTGCCTCTTGCAGGGAGAATGAGTACTTGAACTCGGCATTCTGCACTGCACTGTCGCCAAGGGCCTGCCTTTTGTTGACAACCGCGTCATCCCATAGTGATAAGCCGGTATGTAGTCGGGCAGTGCGCGCATCGTACAGCATGCCGAGCTGAACATCCTGACCAAGAGCTGGCAAAGTCAAGATATCAATACACTCGGGGGCCGTCATATGATGACTGAAAGGGAACTAGCCGGTGATGCCGAGAATTCATAGGCCAGGGACTCTATGTGAGCGGGGCACTGGGCGATGAAGCTGAAAAGACCACGACATAGCGAGAACCTCCTCTGCGGGCGCGTATGTTCTGAGCTCACCTTTCCCCGCCAGCTCACGTGCCTGTCTTCTGGACCAATTGCAATACCTACCACATCAGTTGGGATGCATGTTGGGCATCGACGACGCATACACTTGTGTCACCTCAGAACGGAATGGTTTGGGCTTATTGACTTTCTGCCAGTATTCAGGTAAGTATGATGCTTTTTCGTTCAGCGCACCAAGAAGCCATACCATGCAAGTTGAGATGCCTTAGCATATGAGCAATAATTAGTTTTGGGACCCCAATTTTCTCTTTTGGGACACGCTGACCCACAATGTTACATCTTAGACACAAACCGTCATGCAACAGCCCACCTCACTGCCGTCAAACAGCCTCGCCGTCGTCAAAAATGAAGGCATCACGAAGTCCTCATAATATAGTATCAATTTTCACACCACCGAACTACCGGACTGGCCATTTTATACGTCACCCTCCACTGCCTGCCGGCCCTGCGCTGGGCTTTGCCCTTGCAGCCCTGGGAGCATATTGTGGTGTACCTAAGGCTTGCGTTTTCTGATTGGCATCAGCCAATCATAGTTCAGCGCACGGACCCAGAATTTAACCCTCACCCTGTTGTAACCCTAACCCTAATTATCCTCGTCCTCGTCCTCGTCCTCATCCTCGTCTTCATCACTCTCGTCCTCCTCCCATTCATTGACCTCGGCACGAGCGATTGCCTCCTCCACGGCCAAATGTACTCGGCGTGCTGCTTCTTGGGTTTCGTCATCGCTTAGCTTTAGAGGCGACTCAGGCTCGAAACCGTAATCCGTGATCCAGGACTCGACACCATCCATGTCGGTCGTCCCGAAATGGGTAGCTAACACGAGCAACATGCTCCGTCGCATATAGGCCCCGGGCGTTGGAAAAGGCCGTTGGGTGTAATAACGCGTCCAGACATCTTGCCATCCCTGCCGCTTAACGTCCCTGATTCGGATGAGAGCCATGACGAAATGAAAATACATAAAGCGTGAGACAGGGCGTTTCTCATTGCGGAATGCAAGCTCCTTCCCATCAAGGTCCCCCCCTGTATGATCGTTTGAACCCCAGCTGGTCATGATATCAGGGGAGATAACATCAATCCGCCAGCGCGTAATCGGCGTCTCTCTTGCATCGACAGGAACGATGAGAATATGGTAAGTGTCAAACCATTTCTGTATCTGCTTGTGAAGGAGGAGAGAATTCCCAGCTCGTCGGAGGGCTGGTGCTCGGCTGCCGAAGAGAATCTCACCAATCTCATCGCTATCGAGAAAGAAAGGGACGATATGTGCAGAGACGATAAAATCGCTAGGAGCCGAGGTCCCTGTCGCATGACACCAGACGCGGCCGCTACCATGCTCTCCCGCGTAATATGCCAGCGATTCGTGACGCCAGGAACTTGGCCGTTTCTTCGTCTTCTCGAGGCCGCCACATTTCTTATAGAGGGCAAGAAGGCAATCAGAGATCTCACCACCTCGTGGCTCTAGCAGGCGGAGAATGCCAGAATCCTGCAAGCGCACCTTTTTGGCTTGGTGCTGCCACAGGGCGTCGCCTGCTGAGAGGAATCGGCCAGTGGCCTCCCGAAGTCGTTTTTTGGCGTCGCGAGGAGGGATCACTTTGGAATCCCGCTCTTGGATAATGAGCTCGCGCTCAAGTCGGTATTCTTCCTTTTGCTTCGACGCAAGCTCGATACCAAGGGTCGCAAGTTCTAGGCTTGCCTGCCGGTCTGGTTGGGGGCGCTCCTCATCGGGTTCACGGTCGGGGAGAACTTTTTGAGAAAGGTCGTCGAATGCCTTCCCCAGTTCCTGCGATATACACCGTGCTCTCTCGTACTGGGCTTTTTTCGCGGCAAGACGGTCGGGGTCTGGCGAGCGAGCGCGAGAGGGGTCTGGCGAGCAAGCGCGAGAAGGGTTCATTTTTCAGGGGTTGCTGCGAGGCGAGATTAGTGCTGTGAAGAGGCAAGCTACAGTGATTGTAGAGGAAATTCGGAGAGTTGAAAGCTAAGAAAGAAGAAGAAGCTTTTAAAGACCCCACGGCCGAAAAAAAAATAGTGACTCAAACTTAAAATAAAAAATAGCGATAAGGCGTTACAAGATAGTGGGGAGGCGTTGAAAGATAGTCGATACGTTTTAAAGATAATTTGATAGGCGTTCAGATATTATTGGAATGCTTATTGATTACTTTTAAGGCCTTTCAACTATCTTTCAAGGCCTACTCACTATCTTTTCAGACCTTTGTTTTATACAGCAGTCTCTATTCTTTTGTCAACGACATGTTTGTCAAGCTACTTCAGGACGGGATGTGTGGAGGTGCGGACCAACTGATCCGCTCCTTAGGCATGCAGTTGGGGTAACACTGCGGGAATGGCGTCTTGGGGTGCATGTCTTGCGTTGAATGTCGAATCACCATCCAGTATATCTACCTCCAATGTCTCCAAGCCTCGCTCTACTCTACCTTGTCATTCAATCTTCCATTGCTACTTGACGCGAATCCCATTTCAGAAGGCACCCTTCCAGAGTCTATCAATCTGCACGGCCCAGGAAAAATGGCTACGGAAGCAGTGTCTGGACCTCCTGGTCAACCTGACATCAGTTATCTCCCGGATCATGACAACTACTTGGCGAGAATCAAGCGTCGAATAGAAACCGAGGTCTTGACCAAAGCCCTACCTCATGGCTTTCCACTCCAGCTTCAAAATGAACTTGTGTGGGATGGAAACGAGCTTGCCGAGAAATACGACTGGAATTACAGATTGACCAACAACGATTTGGCCGAAATTGAATCGGCCCTCCAGCATTTCCAAGCTCAAAATTTGGGCCTTGGATTTATCAACCAGGATACATTCCCACTTCCCAACCTCCACAGAACCCTGCGAGAAATCTCGAAGGAAATCCACACAGGCCATGGTTTCAAGGTCGTCCGCGGCGTTCCCGTGACGGCACATACACGCGAGGAAAACATCATCATCTACGCTGGAATCTCTTCCCACGTTGCTCCGATCCGTGGTCGCCAGGATTCTCAGTATGATGGAAAGCCGGCAGATGTGGTGCTTGCCCATATTAAAGATCTGACAGCCAGCGTGGATGCAAGCAGGATTGGAGCACCCGCATACACCCACGACAAGCAGGTCTTTCATACGGATATCGGCGATGTTATTGCATTGTTCGCCCTGGGAGAGGCTGCCGACGGAGGACAAAGCTATCTTTCCAGCAGCTGGAAGGTGTACAATGAGCTCGCTGCGACAAGACCTGATCTGATCCAGACCCTGGCAGAGCCATGGGCAGCAGATACGTATGTGTTCCCGCTTTAACAGGATGGATGTTATGACTGACATTCCGCAGCTTTGGGAAGTTGGATACCCCCTACTCACTGGCTCCATTGCTGCATCACCAACCCGCCACAGCCACCGACCCAGAACGGCTGATCATTCAGTACGCTCGGCGGAGCTTCACCGGGTACTGGGGCCTTCCTCGCTCAGCAAACATCCCGCCCATCACTGAAGCTCAAGCAGAAGCGCTGGATGCACTGCACTTCACAGCGGAGAAGTATGCGGTCTCCCTGGACTTTCACCAGGGAGACATCCAATACGTCAACAACCTCAGCATCTTCCACGCCCGTGCCGGATTTCGTGATTCGGCAGAGAAGCAGTGAGTTTTCCTCTAAGACAGAAGCTTGTATTGGTGCTAACAATCGCAGACGCCATCTTGTTCGACTTTGGCTGCGTGATCCGGAGTATGCTTGGAAGACTCCTGAGGTCCTACAGAGCAGGTGGCATCGGGTTTACAAGGGTGTAACGCCTCAGAATTCCGTTTTTCCTCTTGAACCTTTCGTCAGAAGTGCCAGTAAGGGAGAGTCCAATGGTGAGAAGTCGGATGGTAAGGTGCTGGAATAGCTAGGTATGGTTGCGGGCGATTTGGGTCATGTTTCCTCGTTCTCCAAAGTATGTCGCCACGCATGGCGCACGGCTGTCGGCATCAAGCCACAATAGCATACAATCACAGTTGATATCGAATCAGTAGGAGGATGCATCGCGAGGAAGTTGAGATCGGATCACATCTTTAACAGTGGCAATGGCGAACATGGGAAGGTAAATGCCTGATCTGGCAGGTAGTACTGGCCCCTCACCTGGGAGGTACGATTCGCAAAGCTGAATGGCCACCCAATATCAACTCATTCGGACAGTACATCCATTCATACCTGTTTATGCTGCCATCCTGCCGGTGTTTGACGGAAGAACTTATCAGGTCAGAGAAGACCATGGCATCCCTTCCCATGATTGACCCTGGCCAACCACTGATACCCGGTGTGTGGCTTGGAAAGAAACAGTGGCATGCGCACGCAAGATGGCGGAAGAGGCGCAGGCAAGCTTTTTAGTGAAAGTATGTCAGCCACAAAACGCACATTTGCAGGCTAACGAAGACCACAACCACAATTCACTGGTCACCGACATCAAATGATGTTGCTCAGCTTCCTGTATTTTGTCTCTGGCTCTTTATTGCAGCAGCTGCCCAAAGATCATCCTGCATTTTCCCACCCCGCTTCTTCCCGTCAGATATACGACCCCCAGGTATTATCCTGCCACTGAGATCTCGGCTCACCCGATGGCGTTATTCTTGCCAACAATGAGCGACAACCATCCAGACTGATTCCAAGATTGCATTTGCATCCTCCTGCCAATACGGGCAGGCAAAATCCTACCCGTACCTTTTCTCGACCAAACAAACCGTCAGTTTCTGGACGGGTGATCTGCCGCCCAACCAACATGACATTGCCATGCCAAAAAGGACACAGCCAAGGCCGGGAAAACTGCAGACAAGGTCTTCAGGCCTTACTCTCCAAAAGTTCCAAAAGTACCATCCAAGTCGGGGGATATTGCTCGTACACAAACCAGGGGACTGATAAGGAAAGTCCCCAAGGAAGATGCTGCTGGTTGGATGCAGTATTTTCCCAAAACAAAATGCAATACAAAGTGATGCCATGAGCCAGGTATCTGACGCTTCCCTACACGTGTCAAACCCCAGAGTGCGGAATGCGGAATGTATCACCAGCTGCTGAGACTGGAACCGTCCACCACTTAAGGTTGTTCTATGCCCTATTAAATGAACTGCAGTACGACTTGAATGTCTCACCAGCAGACGGGTAGATAAGGCCGTGTGTCCACGGCACGTCATCTTTCCCCTCGATTCCCCGCTTCTGTGATCTTTCATTGTTAACACTGCAGGCTGATCTTGAAGCTGTAAGTAAACAAATAATGTGTTGATGTCAACAACCAACACTAATAATTGTGATTTAGCACATTCCTAACAATGTCCTTCAACTGGCGCCGTCCATTCCGGTCCCGGGACGACAGCGATGAACCGGTCACACAAGATGCGCCCGCGTTGGACCGTGTCGACAGCGCCGAGGTCTCAGACGGCAGTCTGAAGTACACCCTTGAGAAAGGCGGCAATGACTCCCAGCCTTCATACCAGGAGGCCACAGGGGCACCGGTGGAAAGCCGCTCGCCCCTGGGATACTCTGTTGGCCCCATCACGATCATCTTTCTGAATGTTAGCAAGATGATTGGGACCGGTGTTTACTCTACCCGTCAGTCATTCCTTGTCTTGTGGATAATGACCCTAGAGATACTGATAAATGACAGCATCTGCCATTCTGAGAGGAACTGGCTCCGTCGGGTTGAGCATGATCTATTGGACGCTTGGGTTTTTCACTTCCATCTCGACTCTGTCAGTGCTGCTAGAATTTGCGTCTTACTTCCCAAACCGATCCGGAAGCGAAGTCGTGTACCTCGAACAGGCCTACCCAAGACCAAGATGGCTCTTCCCTACAGCATTCGCCTTCTTGAACGTCGTCCTATCCTTCAGCAGTGGAAACTCAATCGGTATGTCCTCCCACCAACACCACACCCCCAGAAAGAAACCCCTAACAAATCCCCAGTCTGCGCCCAATACCTCTTCCGCATCAACGGCCACACCCCCTCCCCCTGGGAACTCAAAGGTGCCGCCATAGCAGCCTACACCGTCGCCTTCCTCGCCGTCGTCTTCCACACCAAAGCCTCCTACGCCTTCTCCAACGGAATCGGCATCGTCAAAACCCTCACCCTCCTCTTCATAGCCATCACCGGCCTCGTCGTCTTAGGGGGCAACATCCCCTCCATCCCCGACCCCCACGCCAACTTCCGCGACGCCTTCAACGGCCTCCCCCCCCACCCCCTACGGCCTCAACAACGCGTTATACCGCATCATCTTCTCCTACACCGGCTTCGACAACGCCTTCAACGTCGTCAACGAGGTCAAAAACCCAATCAAGACCCTCCGCCGCAACACCTTCCTCTCCGTCTTCCTCGTCGCCGTCCTCTACAACCTAGCCAACGTGGCCTACTTCGCCTCCGTCCCCCTCCCCGCCCTCCGCGCCGCCAAGGAAATCACCGCCTCCCTCTTCTTCACCGCCGTCTTTGGCACCTCTGGTGCTGTCCGCGGGTTGAACTTCCTTATCGCGTTATCCTCCTTCGGCAATTTAGTAACCGTCCTAATCGGCTCCTCCCGCATGATCCGCGAGTGCGGCCGCCAGGGCGTCCTCCCTTTTCCCCGGTTCTGGGCCAGCACCCGCCCCTTTGGCACCCCCATCGGCCCGTATTTTGTGAAGTGGTTCATGACGGTGATCATGATCTTGGCTCCCCCCGCGGGAGACGCGTTTAATTTTGTCGTGGACTTGCAGGTCTACCCGTCGGCGCTGTTTCACATACTGGTTGGGATTGGGCTTCTCATCGTGAGATATCGAAGAAGAAGACTGGGGCTGCCGAGGGGGGAGTTCAAAGCCTGGAATGTGGTTGTCGTGTTTAATATCTTGGTGTATGCGTACTTGTTGGTGATGCCTTGGTACCCACCCGAGGGGGGACCCTACGCGGGGAATGTGAGTTTTTGGTATGCGACGTATGTTGTTACCGGTACTGGGATGTAAGTTCTTCTTTTCTTCTTTTCCAATCCACACTGTTGTGACGAAAGGCTGACGATCAAAAAGTTTGATCGGGTGCGGCATCTACTACTACGCCTGGATTTGGCTTCTCCCCAAGCTGAGAGGGTACCGCATCCGACAGGAGGTCTTGACCCTGGAAGACGGGGCACAAAGTCACAAGGTCATCAAAGTCCCCGTGGCAGAACTTGCAGAGTGGGATGCCACCCACGATGCTGTTGGCAGGCCGCTCAACCGGGCAAGAGACAGTAACTCGGGAGATTCTGAGCGGATCGGTGTCTCGAGTACCGCAGGAGGAGAAAAGAGGCAAGGTGGCGATGTGAGGGATGTAGACCCCGAGAAGTAACCTCCTCGGCTGCTAGCCATGAAAGAGTAGGGGACAAGGCACACACATCAGCCAAGGCGAGGCGGAGGTAGCAAGTGAAGAAATTTCTCATATCTGCACTCCGATATTCCTATCATCTCCGATTCGGACACCCATCCTCACCCGCAGTGTCTGACAATATGTATCCTGTCATACCCATTGCTTCCCCCCTCGCTATTCGCTTGGTTACTCGGATTACCCTTCTTGGAACCAACATTCTCAGCCTCATATCGCGCAGTAGTCCCATCCACAACCGCTACAACATCTCCCATCCTTGTGATAATTCCAAGGCCCAGACCCTCTAAAAGCTCTGACCATTCTATTGCAGCAGATACAATAATCATCAGGGTCCATCCGCCCACGTCGCCCCGCAGCGGAAGTCGCCTTCAGGGGTGGCACGTGAGCAGAGCTAATCCCCAAGAAGAATCACACTTAGGTAACGGCGTCTGCCATGATTGGGTACACACACTTCACAACGTTTGCGGCTGGGCGGGTAACAGGGTCCGGTGCAGCTCATCTTCTCACTTGCATGAAGGTCACTGCAGAAGTTAAAGCCGGTCTTGTTGTATCTCACGACCCGATTTGCACTGCAGTTCCGCGGTAGATTCCTTTCCGAGGCGGGCGAGATGGGGTCGTCTGGCAATAAAACAACATGTAAATCTGAGAGCAGTGCACAAAGATGAAACTGTCGTGGCCTGGCCAGTGCATGGATTTTGAAGGCCCGTTGTGCCCCCGCATTCCGGTGCGGATGGCCCCGGACCGTAACATCGAGGATCGGGGCCAAGATGGACCTAGCGGCGGACAAGCGAGCCAAGGGAAACCAATGCGTGTCGTAGATAACGATGATAGCCATGATAACCCTCATGAGGCATGCGTGTGTTGTGCAACGAAGTATCGAGATAAGAAAGTGTCAACGATCAAAAAAGAGAAACAACAGCAGTGTAATCGAGATGGAGTGCCATCCAGATCTACATATGACGATGCCCTGCTTGAGACAACGCCTCTCGGGCGAATCAGACAGAAAAAGGGGGAAACATCAGGAAACATTGCAAGCCTGGAATTCGCCAATGAACAGACGACAGGAGATTTCGGACCATTTCTGAACCAATGAGGAAAGGAAAAGTGATGTCGAGGGCTGGCAAGAGATTCTGCATGTAACATGCGGCACTCGCTGATAAGATGAGGGTGCGGGGAACGGCGTCGGCCTGTCTCACACTAGGTCGGCCAAGCGCTACACATCGGAAAGCACCTTGATGGGTTGGGGAAGATGAAAAAAAGGAAATAGAAGGAAGCTCAGGTGTCAGATGCCTCATCTTTTATGGTAAAAAGTAAAGTCAAGATGGCTCGAAAATGGCGACATCTCACATCAGAACGGGGTACGAAAAAAACAAGTTTGAGGACCGCCCGATGCTGGCCGGTGTCGGTTCCGGATCGGCTCGCAAAAGTAGTGTGTTTCTTATGTTGCGTGTGCCGTCCGCTGTCCAGGCGCCCACTAATTATGCTGCAAGAAACATGGAGGGGTGTGCGGTGCTGCGGTATGCCGAATTTGGGGGGGTTGCAGCGCATGGTCCAGGGCTGGAAAGGCGTGAGGTCTGGCCTGACTGACCACTCGGTCTTCCCCTCAATACCAGTTTTGCCACTGCGTGCAAGTCATCGTGTGAAAAACTCTAAGTATCCTCCCACGCAACCCTCTTGTGCGAAAAAAAAAAAAGAGAAGTGATACACATACTTGTCATACTCCGAATCAGACTGAGGTATGCATGTCGAAGAGCAACCCCGACCCCTCTCGGGTGACCCTGAGATGGAGCAGACGGATGAGACAACCTCTCTCCTCGCAGCAAAAAAACCAGGATACGTGACATTCCCAGAGTCTCACCATGAAGACTCATGGAAGCCTTCTGCTGGCTTCTGGTGGATCGAGACAGGTATGTTGTGTTGTGCTGTGTCTGGAAAACAAAAAGAAACGAGCGAACAAACCGACTGACGACCCCCTCACCAGCTCTGTGGGCCAATGTGTTTCTCTCTGGATTTGACGGAACCATCACGGCCTCAACGTATGCCGCCATCAGCTCCGACTTCGACGCGGCAAACAACGCAGCCTGGCTGACAACCTCGTATCTGATCACGAGCACGGCTTTCCAGCCTCTCTATGGCCGCTTCTCTGATATGTTTGGGCGGCGAATTTGCTTCTTCATTTCGACATTGACCTTTATGATTGGGTGTTTTGGCTGTTCCATGGCACAGACCATCTTGACGCTGGACATCATGAGGGCTGTGACGGGCTTTGGCGGAGGCGGGTTAATTACAATGGGTGAGTTGACGTTGACAGAGAGCGAAATGTTGGGCCACAAGACATAGCACTGACGATATCTTCGCAGCAACCGTCATCAACTCCGACATGATCCCCTTCCGGAAGCGGGGCATGTACCAGGCCATGCAAAATATCCTCGTCGGTTTCGGTGCTGTTTTGGGAGCATCGTTGGGAGGCGCAATTACCCAAGCCATTGGCTGGAGATGGTGTTTCTTGTTGCAAGTGCCAGTTTCGCTCTTCGCACTCGTTGTGGGTTACTTTGTGTTGGAGAATCCCGTCTGCATAGTGCCCCAATTGATCCCAGTCACTGCCACACAACGGTTTCGCTCAGCGATCAAGCGGCTGGATCTCTCAGGGTCGCTTTTCCTGGTCGGCGGACTGCTCCTCCAACTTTTGGGCTTGACCCTTGGCGGCAATGAGTACCCATGGGCCAGCATGCCGGTCGTCCTGGCTTTGGTTGGAAGTTCCGTGCTGTTGTTCCTGTTTGTGGAGATTGAAGCCCACACCAAGGCAATTCCCATGATTCCGCTCCGCATGTTGAAGGGCTGGCAGCCAATTGCGGTTCAACTGACCAACATCTTTTCTGGAATGGCTTCGTATGCCGTAAGTTCTCCTTCCCTTTTCCCACGATGTATCTAGCACACTTGCTGATGTTGTCCCAACAGTACATGTTCATGGTCCCATTGTATTTCCAAGCTGTTCGCGGCGATTCTCCGTCGGCGGCCGGTCTTCGACTTATGATTCCCGCTCTAGCCACTCCGGTTGGTGGTGTTATTGCTGGGTCGTTGATGCAGCGTGGGACTCGTCTCTCGTATAACGTTCGCATGGGTACCGCTATGATGCTCGTCGGGAACCTGCTCGCGCTGTCGATGGGAACGACGGGTGCTCGGTGGAAGGAGTTTTTCTATTTGATACCTGCCAACCTGGGCCTTGGCCTGACCAATCCCAGTGTCTTATTTAGCTTCATCTCATTTTGGGAGCACAGAGGTAAGATAAACAACAAGACCAGAGGAGATCAACTTCGAGACTGACCATCTATGCAGAACAAGCCGTTGCCACCTCGACAGTGTACCTGATCCGGAGTATGGGAACCATCTATGGTGTGACAGTAACAGCTGCCATCGTCCAAAACGTGTTGTTGGCTGGTCTTCCTGGGGCGCTTGGTGCTGATGCCAGTGAAGAGGTGCGTATCTGTGTTCCCCATGTTGCCTTGGTATGTGGTACTAACAGGTGGTGTGGTTGCACAGCTGGTTGAGAGGTTACGCAAATCGCTCTTCGCCATTGGGGACCTCTCCCCCACGCAACAGCTTGCCGTCAGGGCATTGTACTGCGACGCCCTCAGGATAGCGTTTGCGGCGTCGAGCGGGTTTGCATTGCTGGCCTTTGCATTCTCGTGGGCGCATAGAACAGGATCGATGCAGAGAAAGGCGTGATGGCGATCAGTGTCAGTTTGGGCGTTCATGGCGTTTGGGGGTCAAAGGTGACGTCTTGGCTGCTTGATGGTGGTCATGTTGGTGTGTACATACATTACAAAGAGATCATATAGAGATAGATCAAGAGAAGGTATCAACCAAGGAAAAGAGCGTGAGACAACGCCACCACCCTCCATCATTACGGCAGATGATGGAATATTTGGGGAAGAAGGAAGTGAAGAAGGAAGGGAAGTGTCGGTGCCGGTTGGGCGATGCCCTCCTTAGCATCCCAATCGTCAGTCCTCCCCCAAATTGCGTGCGCGCTTGTTGCACCCCCGCCCGTTAGGTACGTGCGACTGCATCTCTGCACCTTCCTCTTTGATGCTGGAGATAAGGCCACAAGCCCGCTTCTTATTATCTGATAGCCCCTGATGAAGTAAGACAGAAATATATGTGTTCGATGCATGCTTTGCAGGTTGACGACACCCTCTACCCTACCTAGGTACCTTATTATCCCGACCCTAACCCTTCCACAAATGATCAGTCTGACCCCTGAATGTCACTGGGAGCAAGATTATCACCAGCAAGACGCCTAAAGTCATTCACAACAGCCAGAATATGTCTTGAAAGCACATTCTCGCAACAGATAACATTTAAGATATCGATAACTTTCCTGCTTTTATCCACACTATTTTTAATCAAAGAAATGCGCTTCAAATACCCACAAGAAACCGACAAACCCAAAACTCCTTCACTGATAATCCTCCAAGTTAATATCCGCCCCAAGATTCGTCTCCCACATCTTGCCAAAGAAATCCGCCATATACTTGCACCTCACCCCACAAACATGATCCGACTCGATATCAATCGCATACCTCGGATCGTTCCAGCTCTCCCTATAACAATAATAACTACTCGTCCTCTGCGTCCCCGCCTGCTGCGTGTTCTTGTACATCTGCATCGCGACCCAAATCCCATCCCACCCATCCCACAAATCCTTCTTTGTCAACTTTTCCTTCTCCAAATCCGCCCCAGCATACAGCTGGTGTCTCACCCACGACTCAACCTTCCACTCGACATGCAGATATTGCAATCTCTGCAAGATCGGCGCCCAATTGTCATAGTCTAGCACCCGTGTAGAAGGGGCGTGGGGGTAGTGATAGAACTCCACCTCGGGGATGTGATGCAGGATGTTTTTGAGATTGGGATTAATCTTGAAGTCATGCGACAGATGAAGCTGCCTCACTGCCAAGCCAAATGCCTCCGGGAGGAAAGTCAACGGGTCAGCGTAGTATTCCCAGTTGACCTTGATCTCAAACGTGTTGAGCCCGTAAAAGACCCTAAACGCCTCGAGGTAAATCGCCTTGCAGGTCAACATGATCCCAATATCAAAGGGCTCTATGTCCAACCCAAAGGTAACAAGCGGCGCACCGCGCCCGGCTTTGATCAACCTAGCCTCCTGGGAGAACAACAGCTCTTTGTAGATCAAGAACCGGATATCGTACGGGAAGGCCATGATGTAGTTCTCCCCGCCGCGCTTGCGGAACCGGCCGTTGAAGATCTGCCCGGAGCCGCATCTGACCTTTTGGGCGTGGCCGGTGCGCTTGAGGGGGGTGTAGTAATACAGGTCTGACGTGTGGCTCTTTTGATCCTCCTCAATGACAAACGACTTGCGCTCCCGCAATGTGAATTCCTTGCTTTGAGGCGCGGCCGTGTAGCTCGGAGCTCTCCTGGCAGCCGCTGCAAGGTCCTCCTCACCTTGTTTGCGCTGTAGAGTTGGACGGCTGGGGCGAGCAGATGCCGGCTGAGGAGGCTCCGGCGGGCGATCCGCCCCTCGAATACCAGCACCGTCTTTCTTCTTGGTAACTGGCGGGCTGTGACGGTTGATGCCAGCCTCGACGAGGGGACGGTACGGGTGGTAAGGCGTGCCGTCTGGCTTGAGCTGAACGTCAGCCCGCTCTCCTCGGATACCAGCGCCGTCTTTCACGCGCGTGGCCTGGGGTGAGTGGCGGTTGATGCCCGCTTCCACGAGCGGACGGTAAGGGTGGTAGTAACGGCCAAGGGTGGTACCCTCCTTAGGTTGGACTTGTTCCTCGTCAGACCATAGCATCTCGTCATCCTCATCCTTGTCCTGCTGTTGGCTCTTTCTTCTCTTCTTTGCGTTAAGCTTTTCTTTCATGTCTCTCAAGATCTTCATCATCTTAGCCGTAGGCGGGAACGGCGGATCGAGAACCATTGGCTCGTCCTCAGGGGAGCATTCCAGTCAATCCTGGGAAGCTGGATAGACGTTCGCGGGGGGTCCGGCCTGGCAGAGGTCTCCGGCTCCCAGTCCATCTCGACGTTCAATCCGCCAAAAGCTGCGGCCAAGCGCCTCACCTCAGCGGAGTGCTCACGGGCAGCCTGCGCTAGAGCCAGTTGCCTATTTGCTCCCGACGCGCCTCTGGTGCCCGTGGCTTGTACGATTCTCCTCTGCTGCCGAGCCGCCGTGGGGGATGGCGGATCAGGCTCATCATCTGAGTCCTCTCGCTCGTTATCCATGTCCTCATCCTCGACCCATTGTGTTGGGCTGATCTCTACGGGCCCGCCACGTCTCAGTGGAATAGCCCCAGGCGGAGTGGTAGGGCCATACCCCGTGGCTGCGTCAGTCCCGACACGGCGTCGCTGAGGGCGAGGTTGTTTCCTGGTATTAGCCTCAGCCTTTCTCTTGTTTCCGGCAGCGGCGGCCTCTTCAGGTGTGACCGGCCCGGGTGCCGAAGGCCCGGCTTGTGAGCCAGAGGAATCTCTGATACGCGGGGCTGTGCCTACGGGGGCGAGCGACGGCGGTCGTCTCTGGAAAAGGGGCCTTCCAGGGAGTAGGTACTGCTTTGGTTTACGTGTTCTTTGCTGGATTGGCGAGACATCCATTTCATCGTCACTTTGCGGTATTCCTGGAGGCGGCCTAAGCTTAAACCGCCCGGTTCTCTTAGTGCCTCTCCTGGTAGGGGCTCTCGCCTGTTCTGGTGTTGTATCTATGTCATCCGGATCCTTTTCACGCCATCCCGTGTTCGACGACGGCACCGGCGTTCCGGATCTCTTAGGAGGAGTCTTTGGAGGCATCGTTTTCGAGGTGTACCAAATGTCACAAATCTTATGATGGTTGCATGAAAGTAATGTGATCTAACGTTTGGGTTGGTCAGGTATTGGGACTAAACAAGAGGTTGGATTTATTATGTACGTGAATGCAATAACACACCCTGGGCGATGGACAAAGACGAGGTGGTTTTGTTCGAGCTCTCCGAACTTCAGGGACACAAAGGGATGGTGTTGGTATGTCTGCATTCAGACTCGACCTTAAAGGACGATTCGACCACAAAGGAAGGCGTAGCTCAATTGTCAACAATAGAGCAAGAGCATGAAGTCAGGTCAATTCAAAACCTCAACAAGTGAATCCCGCTCAAGACAAAGACCAATTGTCGAGGATTCGTAGCCTGACCGACCGTATACGTACCATGGATTACAATTGATTGCATACATTGTAAAGACCAACCTCTCTATCTTGGTTGTGATAGATGATGTCCTCCAAAGACCCGTGCTGCTGGGTTAAGTGCAGCTCAGGGGTAAAGGCGCTCCCGCCATCAGAGTGCTGCACATAACATACAAATTCGATCGGTTGATATAGAATAAATACACAATATCTCTCTACCTTCTCACTCTTCGTCCCAACTACAGACACACTCTACTCGACCCGCCCTACGTCCATAACCCTCCCGTCCCCTTCCCCCCTCTCCACCCCTTCCCCTTCCCCCACTTACCTCTCCACCCCTTCCCCCTCCTCTCCCCAACACTCACCATCCCCCCCCTCATCTCCTCCGTAGCCTTTACCCACCTCGTCTCCCCAGGCCCTAAATAACTCTCCCTCACCACCCCCCTAACATCGACCACAATCTTCTCCAGGTAAACCTCCGGCGAATTCACTCTCCAAACCACCTCATGCCTCCCCTCCCCCACCTCCCCCAAGTTCACCTTTTTTGTCCACACCTGATCCGCCACACTCGGCAACCACTCCGGCGGAATATCCCCTGCGTGTGGATTCTTCTCGTAATCCCCTAACACCCGTTGAAATTTTGCAGGCTGGTCGTCGAGCGTCAGTGAAAACTCCATTTTCAACCGGGGGTCAGTGTCCAACCCGGCGTTGATGTACACCGTGGCAGTAACGTTGTGTTTTGTTGCTGAGGGGCTGTCAGAGAAGAGATAGATTGGATATACTGCCGTGGCTTCCTTTGCTTTTTGGACATCTGCTCGAGCAGATAGGAATGGTCGGAGGGCGAGACTGCCGGTGTTGGATCTTGTGCCGAGGTTGGGGATGGGTGTGAAGTGGATATCATCTGTAACAGAGGTAGAGAAATTAGGTGAGAAATGAGGTGCTTCGATGGCGATGTACCCGCCTGAGGATTCAGGGTATCCCTCAAATGTGTTTGGGGGTAGGAAGTTGAGGATGGGAAGGCGGATTTGATCAAAGTATGGATAGCGAGACGGGGTGGAGCGGATGCCGATGAAGAGGGTCTTGTTGAAGTCCACTGGGACTTTCGACCAGTCTGGCACAGAAAGGATAATTTTATCGTCTGGGTGGGTTGAATTCAGCGTGCCGGTAATGGGGGTGATGTGAAGCCAGTCTTCCTCCCACGGGTCAAGTGTCCAACTGAGAGGGACGCGGTGATCACCCCGGTGGAATACCTCGACTATCCGCTCTTGAGACGCGGCAAAGGGGTCGAGCTGGGGAAGTAAGGGAGGGAAGTTGGTGGTGGGCATGCTCGCGTCGACGGACTCGGCCCAGCGGCCTTGTTCAACCGGGGATGAAGACCCCTCGGCGTAGAGGCCGAGGTTGCCGAGGGAGAATTGCATGTTTTGACGAGTTTGGACGTAGGAGAGGTTGGAGAGGATGTCTCTTGCTGGGTTGGCCCACATCTTGGGTTCTTCTACCGCGTCGTACACGGCTTGGGACATCATGTCGGCCCATTTCCCGTCGAGCATGCTGTCCCACTGCTCGATGAGGTCGAAGGCAGTCTCAAAGTGCTCCAGCACGCTAGCAGCGAGGAGGTTGGCAGAGTTTCTCCGTTCACGAGCATATCGTAGGTTGAACGCTGTTTTGATGGCCACAGAAGAAAATGTTGAACCTGACAGGACTGGTTGAGCGACCAACTGGAAGAAGGCGGGCTGAGTCTCGACTGGAAGAAGAGCAGTGATATTGTTCACACGCGCCGACAAGTAGTCCCAACGTGAAAGAACCCGTTCAGCCTCGTGATATGCGGTAGTTGAAAACGTGGCAGGGGTAATATGCTCGTATCGACGTAGGCCAACCAAACGAGAGTGCTCCATCAAGATATCACCAATCTCTTCTGCGTGCTCGGGACCGAACTCTCTCGCGGCATATTGAACCAAATAGGACGGGATGCTGTCAAACGAAATGCTTGACGCATTCCAAGCGAGATCCATAGCCAGGTTCAGCGGTAATTCCATCGGTTTGATGTCACCCACATTCATGATCCAAATTCTGTTTGCGCCTCTCAGGTAAGAATGCAACAGCTCCTTGTAAACTTTGCCTAGGTTATTCGTGTTGTGCCACTTGTAAGACCTCGGCAACCCGACATACTCAAAATGGAAATACACGCCAGTTCCGCCAGGGCGTTCAGTTTCGTTGCCTGTGGGCAAACGGTAAACATTCCCCTGATTGTCGTCAGGGAACAAAAGCGTGATGTCGTCGTCTGGATCCAACCCAGCGTCGTAATATGAAGCCACCTCTTTGTAAAGCGCCCACACCTGATTCACCGCTGTCTCAGATCCATGGTATTTCTTGATGATCCCTCTTTGAACCTTGAATACATCCTTTAGCATCTCGATCGCGTTTTGTGTATTGGCAGCCTCGTCTCCCAGACCTCTCATTCCGATTGTAAAATAAGACTCGTTTTTCCCAGCACGGGCAATGCCCTCTTCAAAGAATTTGGTGACGTTGGCTTTGTTCTTGGACCAATCCCAGGGGCCCCTCTCTGTTTCGTTCCACTCATTCGTCGCCATCTGCATCGGCTCATGATGGGCTGTGGAAATAACAATGCCGTAGTCGTCGGCCAGCTGCTGGTTTCCGGGGTCGTCGGTGAAGAAAATATTTCCTGGCGGGGGAGTCCAGGATTTCCACATGGCTGGCCATAGGTAGTTCGCTTTGAGACGAAGAAGGAGATCAAAGACGTGGGCATAAAACTCGGTATCGAGAGGATGGCGCGTGGCGTTGTGTTGACGGGCCCACCAGGTATTCAAAGCTGGCTCTTCATCGTTGATGAACAATCCCCGGTACTTGACTGTTGGTTCGCCATGAATGGTCGTTTTGTTGAGGGCAAATATTTGGGAGTGCTTCTGGGCGGGCACATCAGCGAACCAGTGGTAAGGAGACTGCCCAGACTGCTCTGCCAGAGTGTGGATGCCGAATATGGCGCCCCTTTTGTCGCTCCCCGCAATGACCAATGCCTGACCGCTGCCCGGGAGCTGAACGGTGGATGTCTTGAATGTCTCCCATTTTCCTTGGATATCCGACAAGTCGACGATGCCTTCCGAGGAGAGGTCACGAATTAATGACGAATTCACCGAGCCAGCAATAATGACAACCCCCTGATCTGTATTTGTCGAGATGATGGCCAGGGTAGCATTGGTTACAGTTCGGGCCACTCCAGTGATTTGCTCGAGATCCCGAGCCAGGCTGTTGGCCGCGATGTGAACACCTACAAAATCGTCCTCGGAGACAAGAATTGGGGCATTAGCAATGTTGAGCTGCGCGCTTGCTGCTGACGCATCAGTGTCGACCTCAAACGAAACAAATCGCTCCTCCAGCAAAGCAACACAGCCAAAGGAGAGGCTGGCAGCAGCCCAAACCCAAACAAAGAGCCGCATGGTGTTGGGGACAAACCGCATCCAAGGTCGGGGTCCCATCGCCGCTCCCAAGCGCAACAGCTCATGGCTATATACGTCCATCCATGACTGGTCTCGACTTGTTTGCCAAGGTGTGACACTTCGCCAAGAATTGCCATTGATGGAATCTCAACAGTTTGCCCGGCGGGGTACCTCGTTAACAGGCCTTGGTCGTGATGCTTCTGTGGTTGGATTTGACTTGCACCGGCACTGTCACTCGGCTAATTGTGCGCTGGTTAATTGGGTTTTCCACGGGACGACTGCATTTGCGGACCTGGTGGCGGGATCTAAACCTGCCCCGATAAATGAACCATGCAAGGGACCGATATTACCCCAACGTGATGATACTGCGTTGCATTACAGCTCCTTCGGTGGGCATGCAGCTCTGTGCTTTGTTGACAACAGTTTACCTAATTCTGTGTGAACAAGAGGTTGTGGTAGCCATTTTAAGTAGAAGAAGAGAACCACGAGTAACTCTGCCGTAGTCCTGTCGTACCGAAATCTGGTTTAGAGGTGAGAAATAGTTTTAAAGGTATGAGACATCAATTAAATTGTTATTTTGTATAATGTGTGCACAGCACGTGCAGTCTTAAAGGCATGTGGTGGGATCTGTAAACGGCCCGACCTTCTCGCTTTGTATGGCATTGGGGGCGATCCGAGTAGCTCTGATCGCGATGAATGTTCAACGGACCTTCTGGATCTCGATCAGAAAGACCCTCAAGCTGTTAGGATTATCATTGAGTAGGTATCTGGTTACCATGTCAGGTAGGTAGCCAGCCGGAAATGATTTATTTCGGGCGTAATCCACCCAACTATCAACGGAATAAAAGCCTAGACATCCAGAAGAGGATTTTGGAGTTTCGGCAAAGCGGCAAAGATGCAGAACTTGATCGGTGCCACCATCACAAATCTTTGTCGTGATGGAGGTTTCCGGGCGGCGCAAGATGCTGAGCCATAGGTGCTGATACACAGGGGACGGGCCGCCAGGCCACCCGTGACCTGATAGGATCAGTGGCTCTCATAGAATGATCCGAGGATACTACACATCGAGAAGATGTAGCCAATGGCAAGTAGGCAAATTTGTCCGTACGCCATCCATTTCAGTTCGCCTGCACAATCAGGGTCAATCCTCTTAGTCCCACGAACCAGGTCGAAACTAATTATGGAACAGATATGTCGTATCCGCTTCGTGTATGAGATTTTGGTGACCCCTAGTTGGGCTGAGATCTCCACTTCTTGCTAACCTTCGCCGTGACTTTGGCTCACCTTGAGTGTGGCCAGTCTGTCAACGAACCTCGTGATAGTGAGGCTCTGTGTTGGTGGGCTTGTTACAGACCATACTGTTAGTACATGTAGATGCCGTGAATATGAGAAGTTGAACATGGAGCAGACGTGCAAGCTTGAAAAAGTTGTATTTAAGGGGACCTTTTTCTTCATGTCAAAGATGAATCTCGACATCTTCCAATCACTCATACATCCAGCAGCTCGTTGATCGAAGCTTATCTTTTTTTTGCCTTATCTGTCTATCAACTCCTTTAATTATCAAACATCATGTCTCGCCGATCTTCCAGCTCGTCTACTTCTACCCGTTCTGACGCCGAAGCGCCCCGGCCTTCAAGCAGCGCTGGGCGATCGCCTTCTAGTCACGGTTCCGCCAGTCGTGGATCTACCCGTCCCCCTTCCAGAGACTCCGACAATGCTCGCCCTGCCTCCAGAGACTCAGGCCACTCTCGCCCTCCTTCCAGGGACTCCGCCAATGCTCGCCCTCCCTCCAGGGACTCCAGGGACTCCAGCCACTCTCGTACTTCCTCCAGAGACTCCAACGCCCCCGAGTCCCGTCCAGGCCTGGTTCCAGCCACGCCAGCTCCTCAGTTCAGGTGGACCTGAACGTCCCTCGCCCTCTCTACCGCGTCGGATGGGGAAGCAACACCCGCGGCCACCAAGGTCTCTTCCTTCCTGACTACGAAGGCAGTCCCTTCGGCACCCTCTACCACATCAACATCCAGAACGGCGGCCTAAGCGGCACCCTGGGCAAGCACGGCTACGAAGTAAAAGCCGAGGGCTACACTATGAGCACTTCCAACGCCAAGTCTGCCTTCATAATCAACGGCGCAATGGTCACCAACAACATGGTCAGGCGCGCCACGCAGCACGTTTTTGACAATGGTGGCAACTACAACATGTTGTTCAACAACTGCCAGCACTTCTGCTTGGAGAGCATCATTTACATGAATCGCGTCTGGCCTGAGAACGTCGGGCCTGAGGCAATCGCCCATCTGCAGGTGGATCGCCCATCGACTATGGTTGCGATGACGAGCATGATCGGGAGGAACAGGGCTGCTCCTGCGCCGGCTCCTGCTCCTGGTCCGGGCAGGCGGGATAGCCGTCGTTCGGATGATCGGTTTTCTATCAACTAAGCATCACCATGGAGGACGATATGTGCGGTATGGCAAAGCACAGGTTGGTGTGTATTTTGGGTAGGGGTCGTGGTTTGTTGGCGTTGGTAGATGGCGTTTGGAGTATTGAGGTTGATCTTCTGGATACACGTATGTTCCCTGGTTAGGAATCAAATAGGTAGACACAATTTCATTGCGCTGTGCGCGACACTTATCTGGACTTTATTTGCCATTTAATGACTTTATTTAAGGTTTCTTCTAACTTCCGTGACAAGTATGTTTCGACCATCGAGGACCTCTTGGGTGATTTTATTGCACAGAATATTGCGCCCTCATAACTTCTCAAATTGTCGATTGGGTGAGAGTAGCACATGTGGTGTTGCTTTGAGATGTCTAAAGCTTACCAAGACACATATACTAATTCTTGCAACGCCTGAGTAGAAACCTGGTAGGCAGCAAACAGGCCTCTCGAGAGCAGTCCCAAATATCCATTCATCTTGGGTTGGTGTGGCCTGCTGAGTACCTACCTATCTACCTATACGCATGGTATTTTCGGTGGATTTCGATTTGATCGACGTTTTGTCGGTAATGGAAGGGGAACATCGAGACCGTCAAAGCCAGGTAGCAAAATAAATCATGTCTTCATTCGTGAACAGGCCTCTACTGCCCTCTATCTCTCAATCAATTCCGTAAATTCGAGTCTCTCCTTTGAGCAAGGACTCAGCACCTCCTTCAACACCGGGATCCACCAATCCTCATGTGAGTGACAAAGCTTCATAGCAAAGGCGTATTCAGCATACCCGGGGAAAAAGCCACTCCTCTCCCAGTCAATAATCCCCGTAATGACGCCGTCCTTAACCATGATGTTCCTCGGCGTTAGATCGCCATGTGTCAAGACAAAACTGCCAGAAGAACCGCGCCGCTCTCGTTCCACAAATTTCTTCCATTTCCACCTCGACAGGGCATTGCCCCTCAGGCGGGCCAAACACCAGTTATCAAACTCTTCTTCGCTGTCAAACGGTCCCTGTTGAGTGTTACCGAGGGAGTCGAAGTTATTGCGCGTTGCTTGACGACCTAATCGACCAATGAAGGGCTGCGTGCAACTGCGCATCCGAGCAAGTTGAGTACGGAGCTGATCTTTGATGCTGGATTGTTGGGCAGCTGTCATGTCGTGCCAGACTTGGTCGAGACTCACACCTGGAACAAGCTCGCTCACCATGACACGGGCAAGAGGCATGTGGGTGATAATTTCATAGACTCCACGGACATTAGGGGTCAAGACGCCGTTTGATGCCGCATACTGCATCATTTCTGCTTCGGAACGGTCAAACGATTGTGGCGGCTTGACTTTGACAGCGAGAACGACCCCTGACGGAGTGGTGGTTTCGATGACGCGGTTGCCGAAGACATTGTAGATTTCTTTCCCCTGGACTGCGTCTGGGTAGCGCATGCGACTGAGCTTTGGAAGCTGCTCCTCGTTGTCGTTGACGTTTGGACGTGGCATGGCCAAAACAAAGTGCCATGTATCTGTTGCTGCGTAGAATGAAAACAGAATGGGCGGTAGCTGAAAAAGCGTGATATACCATTTGTTGTCTGCGCCCCTTGGACGTATGGAGTATGCTGGCTTGGTGGTTGTTGGTTTCATTCTCCATCCTGTGCCACAACATCACTTCGCCGTCCCACATTTATTACGGAGATGTAAGCCAGGGTAAGGGTTAATCATAGCGCAGTCAATGCCACATCATAAACAGGCCATACATAACCCTAGCACTAGTGATGGGCATCACCATGGGCAAAAGGAGCAAAAACGGCTGCTAGCCGGGCATAATCATTGTTCCCTCCCATCACCCACTGTCATATCTGATACAAGCAAACAGAGCCCAACCCACGTTAAGGTAACAGACATGGACACAACAAAGACTAATCCCCTAGTCCACCTTCACCGCTTGGATCTCCGCATCCACCTGCCCAGCAATCTTCAACAAACCACCGCAAGCCCCGGGATACCCACCGCAAACCCCAAGACACCCAAGCCCACTCAGCCGCCCACCCCAAGAGGCCGTAAATCAGCACTACACCAGCCAAACCACAACCGGCAGGCCCCACTCCTAGATGATGCAGGCCAGAACCCCCTAAGTGATTGCCGCAGCTAGAATCCAAACCTGTCAGCCTCCGTGATACACTGTGGTCAACCAAGGACAAAAATATACTTGCCCCAAGACATTGTCGACGCGAGGCGAGGCCCAGACTTGAAAAAAAGAACTGGCGTGGGCTGGCGGGCGCGGAAGAAGCAGAGCGCGAGGGGGTGAGGCAAAGACTTGGAAAGAAGGTCGAGACGGGCGAGCAGATGTTCAGGTAGGCGCTTGCTGGTGGGGCGGACGGACAGGCGGGCAGAGTCGGGTAACCGCTTGTTGCTGAAGAAAAAGCAGAAAAGCAGGGAGAGGGGGGTTGGGATGAGATCTTTTAAACATGTTTGGCCAGCGGGGCCTTGAGTAAGCTTCCTTCCTCTTAGAAATTTCTTCCCGCTTATGTCATTGCCCTTGGGGGAGAATGACACCACTTTGGTCTACCGAAGGTTCTGTAGAGCTGGGGACTTGAGCAGATCGACAACAATTTGTTGTCTTGTCGTGGATCAGAGCACTGGCGGGAAAGTGTCAAACTGTCAGGCTCAAAAGATTGAGAAGAACAACTTGTCTTGTCGGGGGTCGGAACATCAGCTGGGAAAGAGTTAATCTGTCGTGGGGCAGTGAAGCATACGTGCTTGTTTCCCATTACTTAGGTACCCTTTTGTTGGGAATGAGACCACTTTGGTCCAATGACGGTTCATGAGACGTCGAGACTTGGGGCAGATCGATAACAACTTGTTTATCTTGCCATTGGTTCGAGGACCAGTTGGGAAAGGCCAGACTGTCTTCGGGAGCAAAGCACTGGCCCTGATCCGAAGAAGCTTCGACACATGGCTAACAGCGGGTGCATATCTCAGTTCCTTCCATCCTAGTCTGGTTCTTTCCCATCGCCGGCACTGTTTTTGCCAGGCGTTAACCGTGCCATGATGAAGGTGGATATTGACGGCTGTCGTCACGGCCGAACCGTCATCCTGCGCCCACCCCCTCCGGTGCCTTCCAGTTTGTGGCGCCCCACTTGTGCCGTTCGAGATGGAAGCCTCATGCCTTCCACAGACATCGTAGTTGGCAACAGCTCGGACTCATCGTGGCACCTCCTTCAGAACCGGGGAGTACCACCCTCAGCTTGGACGGTTGCAACTTGCACGGGCAAATCACTCCGAGCCTATCTCAGCCTGCCCTTTCCCCGTAGTTCAACGAGGACGGGGAGGGATGCTTCGCATCGCGATGGCAGCTTAGCCCTTTTCCAACGAATATTCCGATCCATTACACCACCTCAGAGACGCGGATTATGTCTGGGACCCATCTGCCCCCTATTCCACCGGCAAAGCAACGCCATACACTGGCGTGTTAGAGGCCATGATAGCGGAACTCCCGAAAGTCGGTACAACTTGGAGGCTGTTACGAAAACTATCTACTGACGTCAATTCTCGGATACCGTCCAGGATTCACGATCCCTTCTTGAGGCGGCAAATGATCATGATTGCGGAGAATCTAGCTGCTAAGCATGGGCTTCGAAATCTTTACAACACCAGCATTCCACATCATTATGACAGTTTCGTTAACACTCCGAAGAATGTGGATATCAAGGAAGGAGGAACGAAGCACCCATCTGTAAAGGGTCCTGCAGGGTCAGGAGAGGACGGACCTAAGGATTCAACACCTCTCAGAACCGCCCAGACTGTCACGGATGAGAATTTAGATGCATGGGAATGCATCCCGGGGTTGGAACCTTGAAAAAATACGAGTTGGATGTTTTAGAGCTTGGAGTTGGATTTGGCGTATGTAGATTCTGGACCCTCAGCTCTTGAAACAAACTTCCATAAAGGGGGTGTGTCTTTGGGCGGTGTTTGCTATAATACCCTCTGGACACCGTACCAATACCACAGACTGCATCTCGATTACTGCGAAGCGCCCTGACAATTTGTGACACGTTGTGAAAGATCGACCGCGTCTTGTTGCAAACAAGCCACGCTGATATAGTGGTCAGTCAGTATGAACTAACAGGTCAAAAGAAGGTGTGAAAAAAGGTGATAAATTGTAAAGTTGAAGCTGTCAAACAGGGCTTCCTAAAGTAGGATGCGTGAAGTGGTGGATCTCTTTGACTGGGCCAATAGTGGGGCACAGTCAGATAAGAGATAAGAGATAAGATAAGGATTTGTGAATGCGGTATCACATGCATTCTTCAACGTTAAAAAGGCCCTTGTTGCTAATGGGAGCTGTCTTCGAGGTTTATAGAGATGAATGATAGTCTTCAATAGAGGGATGTCATTATTGTGTACCTGGTTGAAGCTTGTATGTGGAATGTGCTGGGTGTGAGGAATGTGTAGGATCATTGACTGGTACCAACTTGAAGTGATAATCATGGCATGGATATAAGTACATATGCCTACTAACCACTCGGAGTGTAAGCATTCGCAACCACACTGATTCTCGGTCTACACTCACAAGTTCCAGGCATTTTTATTGCTCCCGCCATCAGGTTGGATAGCTTACAAGTACCTTATCCAACCTCCTCACAAAAGGCCAGTCGTTAGACACGCCTGTCCGCTTCCCCCAGTAATTATCATGTCTCACGCCGGCTTATGACCTGCACGGTGATTACATGTTGGTTTGGTCCTGTCACGGATGCCAAGGGTCGAGCTGCTGTGCAACTTCGATCGTTGGGTCCCAGCTGACACAGGGGGCAAGAAAACCATAAGGCTGCAAGTTAGCACATCAAGACTAGACACAAGTAGGAACATCATACTTTGTAGTAATGAAAGTATTGGAGTGCTTGCCAGCTCGCCACAAGCGGTTGAAGACAAGACTGAAACATCAAGCCATCTAATCACCAAGAATAAGGCCGCAGCTTGGGACTTGAAGGTTTTCAAGAGGGATGAGAGGCGTGTATTGGATATACGACGTATAAGAAATGTCCAAAAGCTCATACTATAACCGGGGCGCTGGGGAAATAATTCGAAGTCACCGTGACCAACAGCAAGTTCTTCTTACTTTTATTTGCCACGCCAAAAGGTATAATTGCAATTATTTATCTAAGTAGATATACCGCCCTTTCAAAGTTCCTATCATTTATGCTACTATCATGACTTTGTTATTGGTTATTTGCAAATAGGGTGTGTCAATTTATCGTGCCCTTTGATAGTATTATGCAAATTACTTGATTTTTTGATCTTGGCTTATTGTTGTAGACAATTTTTACCATTTATGGACTATAAGAGATGTGAGATATCCTGTATTAAAAAGTAAATATACCGTCCAGGATAGTTAATTGTTAACTGGCCGTCAAAGATAGTCGCCAGGCCTTTCAAAATACGCGACAAGGCCTTTCAAAATAATCACTAAGACTTCAATGATAGCTACTAGGCCCTCACAGATAGCTGGTAGGCCTACAAAGATACCTGATTAGTGTGTAAATATCTGCACAGTTGGTGGAAGTATTGCTGTCTATGTCTTTACGCTAAAGATTAGGCATAAAAAAAATCCGCATCTGTGCTTTTACCTGCTCATATCGAAAAGTCCAGATGTGTTTTCACAAAGTTCTTCCGTGCGTGGCGAAGAAAGTTCCTCTTGTGATGGCAGTCCCTCCCTTGAGGGACTGTAAATACCTGAGAATCGTCACGGTGTGATGCCGACTCTGCCGCCCTACTTCAACTGTCCCTTCTTTGGCGGACTGTTTGATCTTCTGAGATGCAACCGCAGAATCCCAAATCCTGATACAGCTGTCCCACTCCTTCTTCCATTCTCCTAGTTCCTTAGGTCTGTCTCCCAGCCATTCTCGATGAGCCTTGTAAATTGCGTACAGTGACGGCTGGGAAAATGAACTTTGTTGGTAGATTCCTTGGCTGATAAGCATGTGCGACGATTCCCCAAGATTGTAGGTGCCAAAATACTCCATAGCGCGCCCCATGGTTTGTAGTATTGCAGTGCGTTCACTCAAGAACTGGTCTGGATCTGGGAGGTTGAAGATCTCTGTGATTCCTCCATGATAGCGTTGTTGGATCTGAGATGAAGTTTGAACTGTAATGGCGCCGAGAACGTCTTGCCATATACAACGGGTCTTGTCTGGAGGGTCTGGTTCATGAAGTTCTCTGGTCATTCGATATTTCCTGAAAATGTCGAATGGGAGGATTGTCTCCGACCACCCGTATTGACTCGCTGTTGGATCGAGGATGAACTGTAGACCGCAGTCGAGCTCCACTAGAACCACACAATGCGACACTATTGTGTTTAGGACCGGCTTTTCTTCGTCATTCTCAATTTGGAGCATAGCTCTGGCGACGTTTCTAGTGGTTATTCGCAGAAATTCCATCCTTTTGCACACAGCTAAATCATCACCACTGGTCAGTGTCTTTTTCTTTTGATGTCAGATACCTATCGAGAAACCCCTAACTTACGACGTATAAACATCTCCAGCAAAGCCCGTGCTCCGCGTGCGGGTAGTTCACAGGACATGAACATGAGCATCGCCCTTTGCGTGGTTCTGTCCAAAACACTGGCCGTTTTCGGCCGGCTGTTAAAGTCGACCACGACTATCCCGTTGACATCCGAAACCTTTGGCTTTATGTCGCCGTAATATTCCGCGTGTGTCCATCCGGGGTAAAGATGGATCAGAAACAGCTCAAAGGCGACTTCGAACATGGAATAAGCCCGGTACAGATGGCGGACATCTGTATTTGGGTGTTCCATTCCCTTAAGCCCTGTATCAAACCGTTTATTAGACTTGGTAAAAAGGATAACCATGATTAGATAGGTAGCATACCATTTGCCTCCAACCCACACCAGGAATATTTCCTTCCGACAGGTAGTCTGCCGAGCGACTTGCACAAGACCGGATGTCCTCTCACAGCGACCAATGGTGCCGTAGCATCCTTCCGGCCTTGGGAAATCCACATGTAGTACTCGAGGAAGCGCGCCTTGAGGCTCTTGTCCCGCGGCTCCAGACCTGCATTGATCTCGGGGCGTTGGATAACATAGCCTACAAGTTTGTGGTCGTACCGAGTGACAGGGTACGGTGCACAGCGCAAGAGTTTCAAGAGCTTCAAGAGGTCAGGATCGGCGCTTTGCCTCTTGGTGCTTGTTTCCCGAAAGCAGCTAACAGCTCTGCGAACCTGTTCCTTCTTCTGCGAGTCTTTCCAATCTTCGACAATGCCCTTTTGATGATGCTGGAGGAGTGACGGCAGATTGGCAAAGAAGTCGGCCACTGGGTCTCCCAAGTGCTCCATGCCTGCCCACTTGCAGCCCCGCGCGCAAGCGGGGCCGCAGGTGCGGACGGGGGCGTTTTGTGTTGTCATGTTTAGAAGGAGGAGGAAGGAATGTGGCTGGAAGACAGGTTGACAGCGTAGGCGACTGGAAAAGATGTTGATGGATGCTGGTGCGGAGGGTTCAAAGATTCGCTTTGAGATGGTGTTGGTTCAGGACGAAAGCTTAATCAGACGCCACGTATCATATTAAGGCTGCCTATCGAGTATGCTTTGAGGCCTGTGTATTGCACAGTGTGTCTACGTTCTTCTCCACAACGTGAGTGTCCAAAATGTTGAAAAAATCCATTGTTATAATATGCTAGCGCTAGATAGAAAAATAGAAACGATAGACAGGAAAAACATGTTAACAGCAGTCCAACTTCCACGTGTGAAAGCTGAAACAATAAAATGAAAGTGACAACAGCAGGAAACAGGATACTTCCACATCAATGCTCAAGGCAGGCGGCCGCAGAGACAATTGGCCATGTCACTGACGTACGTAGCCGTAGCACCAAGCCCATCGCTCAAGTTATTCTGGTCGACCCGTCCGGAGTTGTAAGCTCTCAAAGCTTTGTAGATAGTATCGGCATTCCACCCGTTCCCAAACTCCTGCAAATTGCGCTTATAGTGCTCAGTGCCGTGGCGGACCATGCCGGTGATTTGATCCTGCAACAACCCAACATGTCAGTCTCACTCTGTCCAACCCCACAATTCTCTACAAGAGAGAAATATACCTGAGAAAGGCCATGCCGACCAGGGTAGCCAGGGCTGCCAGAAGCCTGCATCAGCCCAGCAGTGGCAACCCCGTCCATGTTCCAGGTGGTGCGCACACCAACATTGCCAGTGGACTCTTGCATGATGATGCAGAAGATGACGCGCTCGTCGACGCCGATCTTGGCGCACTCGAGGACGGCGTTCCAGATCCGGCCGATGTCTTCGCCGGTGTTACCCGTGCGAAACAGCTCGGGCTTGTTGAGGTTGAAGATCTCCTCGAAGGACTTCCACTGGTCCATGCCAGGGAAGTTGGAGGCGGGGCCTTGGTACCAGGTGAAACCCATTTTGATCGTGGTGGGGTTTTGAAGATTGTTGTTGGGGGTGAGCTTGTTGGAGGAGTATGGAGGCGAGATGGTGATGGTGTGAGTGATGCTGATGATGGAGAAAGATTCATTCATGGGAATTGTGTGGCCCTTTGTACACATTCTCGTCTACGATATTTGGTCTCACAGCTGCCTCATTCCAACAATTTTTCTTCGTTCCTCCACACCAACACTTCTCATGATACTCTCTGAAGCTCACCGAGACGATTGCTGACCAAGACGCTAGTGATGAAGCTGTCGCTGAGGATGTTTTCCTGCCGAGGCATCAAGACTGTCGCTGACGATATTCGTGATGCTGTTGCAACTCTGACACCACTATTTTCGTTAGCCTTGCGAGCCGGTGACTACAGTCAACCAGGCCGTCATGGTCCGCGAGGCACTGGGAGTATGAGGCGGAGCTAGCACGGGGACGCATTCTCTACGTCGATCCAACGCAGCTACGAGTATCCGTAACCACTGTTATCACTCCCTTCCTTGCCCTCCTGGGAAGGTACTCAGGTCCTGAGTCAGCACTAGTAGACCCCGAAAACCAGACAGATGATGTGATACAAATCTTCCTCTTCCTGGTCAAAAGCGACCGACTAGGAATCTCACAGTCAGCACCATACCACCTTGGTACCTAGTAAAGATCAGGAGTAAACTTTGCCAGCCCGCAGCAGAGGCTTTTACGAACACACCTCAGTCAACGTCACAAGACATAGCGAACGCACAGCCATGGCGGAATGAAAATTCTCGCAACATCATTGTCTTGATGATCTAGAGATCTCATGATCTAATAATCCATAGAAAATACATATATAAACATACTACTACATTATGTATCTCCCCTCTCGGGCAGTCTTTTCCCCCACCTCTCTCCCTCTTCTATCTCCCCTGTTTTGGCACCGCTCTTACTCAATGGAGCGTCTGTGCTTCCCCTTGGCCTTGCCCTCCTTCTCAACCTTGTAGGTAGAGCCAATCTCACCCCACCTCATGTTGTTATAAGTAACAACAGGGAAAGGCTCAACCTTGACAATGTTCTTGGGGTCACCCTCAGTAGGACCGCACGGCCCAGCCTCCCCGCTGTCAAGCCACTGCATGAAACCGCCCTCATCCCACCAGATGCTCATAGCAAGAACCATGCCCCTCGTCATCGCCTCACCCATGCCCTTGTGCGCGCCCAGCTCGAGGAACCTCTCAGCACCAGTAGCCTTGCAGAACTCATCCGTCAGCCCGTCGACCTTGCCAAGACCCTCCATGTCGACAGAGAACGTCTCGATGGTCTTGCCGTCTTGCTGGTGGAAGCGCTTGATGGCCTTGAGTTTGCCGTCCTGGCCGGCGGGGAACTGGGTGATGACGGTGAAGGGGCGGCGGGTGTCGACCTTGAACTCGTCCGAGTTGCCGTAGTAGTCGGTGACGTTGACGCGGTAGGGGTTCCAGCCGCAGCCGGGCTTATCGCAGACGCCGGCCTTGGTGCCGCCGCACTCCTCGCCTTCGCAGAGGTAGAGGCCGGGCTTGTTGCAGGTGTGGGGGGCGACGTGGCTGGCGCGGGAGTTGGCCTCCCAGATGTCCATCTCGTTGCAGCAGGCGCCCTTGCCTTCGATGTTGCCCTGTATTCGGAGTCATATTAGCATGATTTCTGGGGAAAATAGAAGAGAGGAGAAGACATACCTCACCACCGATGAACGGGGTGGTAAAGCACTGGGCGTCGCAGTAGCCAGTGCCGTAGTAAGCGCCGCCCTTGTTGAGCTTGCTCTTGTTGCCATCCGCGGGCATCTCGCTCAGGTAGAGAGCCGAGTTCATACCACATGGCAGGCGAGTGGCATCAACGTCAAAGGTGAACTCGTTGCCGGTGAGCTTGAGCATCTCGTACTTTTGCTTGCTCTTGTCCAAAAGGTAGACTCTTGGGCTGGCGAACTTTCCATTGGGGAGGATGTGCTCGAGGGTCAGCGCGGTCTCGTTGGTCGTGACACCGTAGGCAGAGTAGTCGGAGACACCGTCCATGACGCAGTTCGTCGCGCAGGCCTCCTTGGTAGGGCAGGCGGTGGCGTTGGGCTTGTTGCCCCAGGTGCCGCAGTCATACTGGGGAGCGGCCGCCTGGTAGACGGGGTGGGCGAGGGAGTCGAGGACGATGTAGTTGGTCTGGGGCTTGCAGCCGTTCTTCTTGGAGCACCGGAAGGTGGTGATCTTGGGGTGCACCTCCTTGGTGGGACCGGGCTTTTGGGCAACGGCCAACCCGCTGAGGGTGAGACCGGCCGAGAGAAGAGTGACGAGGGAGGGCATGGTGGCGGTTGGTGATGACACAGGAGTGAGGAACCGTGACGAGAAAGGGGAGAGAAAGGAAACCGAGGAGAGGGATCGGGTCGGTTAAGTATCATTTTTCACGGCGGTTCGTGCCAATGCCTGGTGCCACTGTCACCTCGCCTCCGCGTCGGAAGAAAGGCTCCATCAATGTCCCATTCTGACCTCACTGTCTTCTGCCCTCCTCCGCATTGTGGAGAATAGTGAATTGCCGCCGCTATGTGAACCGAACAGGGGCTTACACGGGACAAGAGAATAACCGGAGCGACGGCCCCGGGGTTCCGGCCGAACATGGCCTGGTTGACAGTCCAATCCGGTAACTTTATTCGTGCCTGAGAGGAAACGGTCGTGCCTTGCAGTAGAAAAGTAGGCGGGCCAGGGTTGAAGCCGATCGATACAACGTTTTGCCAAGCGTGGCTCAGGGCGGCGCCGCCCAAGAATGCAACGTCGGATCGTAGCCGACCGATATTCCCCAAGCTGGAATGCGGGGAAGCGCCCCGTTGGGCATCTTGTCCTGGGCTTGTGTTCTTGGAGAAACCAGAGTCAGGGATGTTGATCGGCCTTGTTATGACCTGGGCTCCTGGTGCTTTTCGGAAACATGGCAGCTGGCATCCGTCTAACAGAGCGAATCGGAGGTTTTCTAATCTCGAACAATGTGAACCCGAGCGCTTGGGATTGACCGAGTTTACACGACGACTTGCGACTGTGAGGGCTCTTTGCCTCCCTTGCCGCTTCGTAGGTCAAGAAATCCCAAGATATTCGTTAGGGAATTCGGCACGCAAAACTTGAGAAGAATTTGGGGGAACGGACCCTGGTGTTGCAGTGAAGTATTGGATGCAATTCCAAGTTTTGATGCGCCAATGCCATCCAAGACATATGCACAGTCCCTTGGTGTGGTAGGAGCGGCTCGTGGAGATTGACAGGCGCGGATCAAGGAGACCCGACCTACCGGATCCCGTATTGCGTGATTAATACACTATGCACCACCCCTTAATCAATTCGTGGGTTATATAGCCTCCTATGACCGATCCATATGCACCCAAAAATCGAAGGCTGATCACTGCAACCACACTTAATTGTTTGTCTTGGTGTCCAAGCACTCAAAGGGGCTGCTGGGGGCAGCGGTCTCTTTAGGGTTAGGGTACCCCTTTTCATACCCCTGAGGCCCTGTCACCTGTCATGGGTTGTACAAAAAGTCAACAAAGGCTCCAAATTGCACAAAGCTACCAATAATCTATAAAGTTGATTTTACTAGGTATACACATATTCACGTCGACAAGCATCAACCGTGGGTCCCCTCCTCTTTCGCCCGCTCGCATTGTATGTACCATCCCCATCCCGGCATTTACTCATGGTCTGACTCCTCCTCAATAAAGACCGTCCTTCCAACTCTCCCCGGCCTGACGAGCATCGCTCTTGTGATAGTCTGGCCCGGCTCCAATACTGGCACTGGCACAGGTGAAGGGATCGATCGTTGGATAGGAACTTGGCGTTGTGCTTGTTTAGCAGCCGGAGCTGGAGATGGAGTCTGAGCTGGGACCGAATTTGAAGCTGGAGCGACCATGCTCTCCTCACTAACACCCCCCTCGCTGCTCAAAGTGGACTTCTCCCCCTTACTACCCACTGGGCTACCCGGCGAAGGCCTTTCGGCATCCCCCCGGTTAACCGATGGAATCCACCCTTTACTCCTCCACGCGACGGCCTTGGGATTGGTTTGGTTGTACATCTCGTCGACCTCCTCCAGCGATAGCCCTTTGGTCTCATAGACAAAGAAGTAGACGAAAGCGATACAAAGGAAACAAGCACCGAACCAGACGAAGAAGATCTTGCTTTGAAGGTTGGCGTATTTTCCTGGGCCGTAATTGACGAGGTAGGGGGTTGCGTAGGCGATGGCCCAGTTGAAGAGCCACTAGTGTCTTTGTCAGTGTCATGCCGGGACGTCAGAATTGGGGGAATACACTCACGTTGGTAGCAGTGGTAACACTCAGTCCTCTCGCTCTTGTCTTGAGTGGGAAGATTTCTCCAGTCACCACCCAGGCGAGAGGTCCCCATGTAGACGCGAAGAAAAAGATGTAGATACACACAAAGGCGATGCTGGCTTTCTGTGCAGGTAGGTTGAAGACGAGAATGTTCCCATTGGCGTCTTGTCCGGTGGTCGTAGTGCCAAGAATGGCGACGAGGAGCTGGGACAGACACATGCCAATAGCACCCCAGAGCAGGAGTGGTCTTCGGCCCCATACATCGATGGCGTAGAGGCCAGGGATGGTCGAGAAAACGTTAATGCAGGAAGTGATCATGGTGATGGTGAAAGGGTTGGAGATACCACTGTTGAGGAAATACTGGGTGCCATAATAGAAGATGAAGTTGATGCCTGTGGATGTCAGCTTGTCATCGTTCACAACAACAACAACACTGAGAGGAACCCACCTGTGAGTTGCTGCAAAGCCTGGATACCCATCCCAGTCAATTGCCGCTTCAGCATCTTGCCCCTGAACAAATCAAGGTAGCTTGCCTTGCCAATACTCATTTCATAATCGTGGCATTCTTTGACATCTGTGAGTTCTGCCAAGATAGCAGGGTGATCCTTCGGAAGGCGTCTCAGCTTTCCTAACGAAACCGCTGCTTTTTCCATCTTGTTCTTCTTGATCAGATATCTCGGCGTTTCTGGTAGTATCAGCATGCCCGCGATCAAAATCAGAGCCCAAGCAAACTGTAAAGCGATGGGTATCCTGTATGAGCTCGAGTCCTTTCGTTCGTGTGTTGCATTATCGAGGACAGCTGCAAGCAAGAGGCCGATGGTGATGGCAAATTGATAAGCGCCAACAATGGCACCTCGTATCCATTTTGGTGCGGTTTCCGCTTGGTAAAGAGGGACTGTGCACGATTAGATTACAAGCATCCTGCTATTTGACTTGAAGAGACCCACCGAGAGCAGAAATAAGTCCAACACCTAGGCCGGCAAAGAACCTCCCAGCAAGAAATAGCGGTAGTTGACCGGCAGCAGTCTGTAAGATAACTCCAAGATTGAACACCCAGCAAGAAACAATGAGGCCCCAACGTCGACCAATGTTGTCACCCAACAGCGGGCTAGCTAGCGCGCCGAAGAATGTTCCTGCTGAGAGAATGGAGACAACAGCGGAGGTGTCGGTTGGTGAAACGTCCAAGTGACCTTTGGCATCGCGGTACCCCGTGGAGAACTGTTCGCGCCAGTAGTCCATGGCAAGGATGCCACTAATGGTCCCTGTGTCATAGCCAAACAGCAGGCCACCGAAGGCAACGAAGGCCCCAATGGCGATAGCTGGCCAGGACGAGCCTGCTTCAGCTTCGATTGCCGCTGGAAGGCGCTTCATCTTGGTCAAGACGTCCGGGGGTGGAAGTAATTTTGGATAGAACGCTATGATGGCAGGAACACAATAAAACGCCGAGAACTAGAACTCCAGGATTGGGGTCAAGGGTAAGTGGAGGGGGCCCACGGTGATGGGGGTGACGTATGTGCTTTGTCGTGACAAACTCGATTCCATGAAGACGGGATGAGTCAATGTATTTATGATCCTAAGACCAGGGGTAGTCCGGATATCATGGCTTGCGCCTGACAGGACCCGAGAGCGTCGGTAGTGGCCGCTTCGAGCGCCCGTTGAATCTGAGTCGTCGTTGTAACCGGTTGCTAGTTCCTATAGCCGCTGTTCATCAAGCAAAAGATACTGTCGGGGACACGACGGTGGGCAACGGCGCGTGTTCCGTAGACAACGGTTGTAGGGCCTTTGGGATCCACCAAATAATACTTGAGTCCCCGCCCTGCGTGGATAGACAAAAGGGTTACCTTTCCTGTACCCGATCCTCACAAACTGTATATGCCACAGGTCTAGAAACCTGAATAAAATGCATCCATGAAACCAATTCAGTTAATTCTTTAACAACTTTTCTTATATCCCAATGCTTGATGCTGACATACGAACATTCCAACTTACGTTGGGGTCCGGCTGAACCTCGGTTGCTGAAGAGTCGCCTGGCGTGGCGACCGCACGACTCAGATGTCAGTGAAGCCTCACTGCAGCGTTGGACTGCTGCAAGTAGCGCTGTAACGTGTCAGTGGCGCAATTAGTGGCATTCATGGGAAGTTGTCAAAAGCCAGACGGACTCTGGCCAGCTCTAATCAGCCAACAAGAACACAACTTACATGTAAGTACGGATCTCACGAACCGCTGGCGTAGCGTGGAAGGCGTCTTGTAACGAGTTTCGGTTCAATAAAGAAGCGTTATTTGAAGGGAACAAATTGGCGGTGAAGACCGCGTAAAGAATCTTCCGTTCCTGTCGAAGCTTATTTGCGATCGCAAATCCAAGAAGTGATAGGATCATCAAAGAATCAAGTCGGCATCATCCTGGTTCTTGTACTCCTTGCCTTCACAGTCGCGATGTCTATGAGCGTGCATTTGTCAGTACTTGTGTTGCATTAATATTGAGCTCGACGGGAGTAGTCACTTACTCAAACCACTTGCAGCTGAACCTGTCCCTCTCAACGTTCTGGATCGAGCTGATCACGTCGTTCCAAGCCTCATCAATGTTGACGTCACGATCTCAGCATCAAGTAACCAAAGGTTCTGGAAGCTGAACTAGGTACTCACAGCATTGCCCGGCTGGAGTGTCAATGGTACGGCAATCTCCAGTGAAGCGCGCTTCGGTACAGGCAAACACGGTAGCCGTGTTGGCGTCGCGTTCGACCTTCGGGCTTGTAGAAGGGGCCGCGGTGACGGAGAGTGCTCCGATGGCAAGGCAGGCAATGATGGACTTCATGGCGATCATTTTGAAGATTGAGTTTGAGACTGTAAAAGTTCGAAGGTTTGATGCTTTTGGCACGTTGGAGCGGTGGTATACCGTTGAAAGTCGCTGGTGAGGGGTTGTTGAGTATGATGTTGAGAAGGGAGCTACTGGATGGGATGAAAGGGTTCCTTTATATCTTTTCTTTGAGAGCATTCCTTCCCAATTCTCCAAGGAACTATTTCATTCTATTCCCTCATATTGGCCTGGGAGCTGACGCCGTGGTCGCCCCCAAATTCGACATAATGGACCATGTAACCTGTAATCTGAGACCGACAAGCGCGTTGACACAGCCCATGGTAGCATTAAAGTGCCCTAGCCTCGCCAGTACGTAGGACATCGCTAACATGGTTGCACAATGGTCAGCTGAAGTCTTCAGATCATGTCTCACATGGGTGTCACTTGATTGGTAGCCTTGTCATATAAAAGTTTTAAGTTTGCCTCTAGCCTGATGCAGGAGGGTGGTTGCGAGGCTGACCTGGTATGTAGGGGGGCTTTGGTGGTTCAGGGGTTCAGGGGTACCTTATTGACCACCAATCGACTCAATGGACATGAACGAAAATGGACGAAAATAGTCGAATAGGCTCGAACCAGTGTACCCAATGGCAACTTAAATCTTCATAGTGGGTCACGGGCTCAACAGATACGGCTCCATTGATTACCCAGGTGAGTTCAGGTATGTACCTATCATACCTAGGTGTACATATCGCTTATGGCCATCAAATACGAACGGTGACCCCCCTTCCCCAGCTAAAAGTTGGCCTTCCTTTTTACTCTACGTATCAGGTATCAGCTTTAAGTACTTCAGCTACTAATGCTTTGACCAACCAGCCGAGTCCTTCCCTGATCAGGGGTGACCTACTCCCTGTACTGCTTCCCCTTGTATAACTCCTCGTATATCTTGATGGCAGACTGGCTTGCTCTTCTGAAATCATCATATCCAGAATCGACATCTTCTGAGATATTATCATCCCCGTCTCCATCACTGCTTGAATCCGAGCCGTCGTCCAACTCCATAGCATCGTTCTTAGCCACCGTTGAATCCTGAAGTAGGAAACATGTCAGCCTTGGACCTCGCCACTTCAACACACAACTTGAGCAACTTACCTTATCACCCCCAACTCTCCTTCTTTTCGGTTTCCGCTCCCCTTCATCTTCCCCCTTTTCACCCTCCTCTCCCCCCGATGTCAACACTTCCCACCTCTCCACATCATACACCTCCCCCGGCAACCTCACCCCCCTCGGCGCAGTCACAATCCCAAACTCCGTACACAAATTCCCATGACTTCCGTGATGCCCATAAAACCCCACAATTCTCCTCCCCCTCCCAGCAGTAAGAAACTCAGTCTTATTCCCCCCCGCATGCCTCGCATTCAGCGCCCCCATCCCCCTCCCATCAGAACCCCACACCCTCAACCCGAGCAACGGCCACCACGCCCTGTCAACGGACCACCGCGTAACCGCCACGCACGTAACATCCACCCCTTTTTTCAGCGCCATCGTCCGCTTCTGGTGACCGCCGGGAATGTTACCTGGTTTACCACAGGTTGCAAAGCTGCCGTCGCGGTAGTACACCATCGCCCCGTCTAGCACATCCCCGACATGCAGCGCGATCTTGCTGGCCCGAACTAGTTTCCCCTGGGCGTCGCGTTTCTTGAGCATGACTGTCCAAGGGTGCCAGTTGGAACTGGGAGGCCCGGTGCGTGGACCGACTGATTTCTTCTCGAGGGTGATGTGCGGATGGCCGGGGATGGTGAAGGTGGTTGCGGGGTGTAGATGGGCCCAGATGTTCTGCACCTCGGTTTGGACCCCATTGTCGGCTAGGACCTTGATCCCCCAGGGGAACTGCACGTTTTTGGTGATGTAATCTTTATCGAGGACTGTTTGCCAGAGGTGTTCGGTGCTGGAAAATGAGGGGTCAGGCTTGGGGCCCTGTGTTGTAGTGACTTTTCTTATCTTGGTGACGGAGCGGATGCTGATGGTGGCTTTCTCATAGGTCCCGGCAATTTCGATGACGGGGGCATCGAGGGGAAGGTTCTTATCACCTGGGAGTTTGAAGTGTGGTCGGGAAGCGCGGAGGAAAAGAGCGTCGCTGAGACTTCCTCGGAAAGAGTCTGATGGTGGCGAGAGCCAGGATGGGTCGGACAGGTCATATTCTTCGCCGTCGGTATCGCTTTGATGACAGTATGCGGTGCGCGAGAGAAAGGCCTTGGGCCACTCGATGATATCACCGCTTCGGACGAACTGGTCTGGCGTGCCACCAAATGCACGATGGACCTCACAGAGAAAGTCTCGTTGGCTTACTGCGCAGGTCTCCCAGAGGGACAAACACTGTCCGTTCTCATTGGATACTGACTCGCCGGATAACCTGGCGTCGAGCAAACATTCAGGAATCTCATCCATGAATCGTGGCCAAGCATAAGTGAGATGGCTACCAAACACTGCGAGTGATAGACCGTCCGGTTCATGCAATCCGAATGGTTCATGTCCGAGGACCAGGTTACGCTTCGGATCGTAGTGTGAGTCCAGAACAAGGCCTGCCACAACAGGCCTAGACCGAGCAACAAAAGGGCCGCCGTATTCTTTAAGGGATTGGGCAAAGACGTCGTGCAATGGGCCTTTGCTTTTGGCGCGCTGGTTTGGCTGTGCCAGGTCCATGTGACGGAGTTCGGCAACTGTCTTGTCGGTACGGACAAGGTGGATTTGAGGAACCCAACCGAGAGTCTCCTGAGGTCTGGTCGTGGAAATTTGGACGGATTCGCGGGTGAGCGTATCTGTTGCCCATTCTTCTTGTAGCTGGAATGAACGACGACCAAGATCTTTTTTGCGCATGTCTTCGGCAATGAGGGCCTGCCACATCAACGCTGTGACACGGAACTTGGCGATAACGGCATCGAGGCTTGAGTGGGTGCTGCTGAAAGTGCCGAACTTTCTTGGAGGACAGTCGATTGACAGGGGCGAGTCTTTGGCAATCAAGATAGCTAAGTGGAGTGGTGGTGTCTTCGGTAAGGGCACATAGCGTATCCGTAGTGCAAGTTTATCATCATCGTCGTTGCCGGAGGTGAGGCTGACCGTGTTCATCCCTGGCGCGAGGAGAGCCAAAGCCTTAAAGTGGCCGTTGGAAACTGGCCATCGTTGCTCAGGAGTGGCAGGCTTGCCCCTTCGAGATTCGGATTTGAGCAGGACATGATCTGTGGATGCGTCGGTTGTACCAGTCATAAGGATGCATCGTTGATACACCTGTTCAACCCCGTCGGCGTTGAAGTTGTCGAGTTTGAACATTGTGATCAAGTGTATCTATCCAATGCTGAGACCGACGTCTTGTAAAGGCGGCGGTGCCATGATGATATATACCAGATTTAAATCTCCGTCTCAATCTCCGTCCTGGACGGCTAGAATCCTGTGTCGACGTTGGTGCTTGGTGTTGACATGGGTGTAGCGTTAACAGAACCCGGCCTCGTTTTGGTATCGAAATGTTAGTAACGCGATATAGTCTCTTTAGGCAGGCAGTGGGGCACCGTGGTTGATGCCTGGTGTGCCTGAAATGCGGGGCTGAAGGCATCCTTTTCCAACCTGGAACCTGGTCATACATGAGCTTGGACCCTTAATATCGTCGATTTTCATCACTGCAATATCCTGTCATTGCAAACCGAGACACATAACGTAACCGACTGGCCGGTCCTGAGTTTTCGCATCCGCATGCAGGCTGCCAGAATAAGCTGTTAGCAACATCGCACCGGATACCGAGCAATTAGGCCAAGTGCTCGTGGAAGGCGTCACAGAAGGTGAATAGCAGCGATAGTACCAGGTAGTCATAATGAGTGTATATTAGCCAGCTTGTATAAGAAAGAGTCAAGAGAAAGAACATAACGAAAACTACCTAACTACAAAGAACCAGAAGAATATTATACAACAACAACCGCTAACGGTTTGAGAGGAAAGAAAGGAGGGGACTAGAGAGTCAAGCGAGCGAGAGAGGGAGGGAACTAGCAAGGCAATGAAGGAAGAGGGGGACAGTGCTAGAGAGGATGCTTCCGAGCAAGAGAAGGAGGGGACTAGAGAGGCAATAGAGCGAGAGGGGAACAATGCTCTAGGCGAAACTTCCAGGGTCGAGCTTGCGGGAGAGGCAGCAGAGCGAGAGGGGGGTAGTACTACAGGGGCCGCTGCCTGTTTTTCTTGGTCTCCGTGGACATGCCACGGATAACACTCCGTCCGGTCCGGTCAACGCCGTCGACAGTCAACAGCCGGAGTGCACGTACGCACCCCAGATGAACGCGTCGTGAGTGGCATCCCTCATGTTCCGGGCAGCTTTGTGCAGTGACCTGGCGGCTTTGCGGATGTCAAGGTCGCCCTCCGTTGACTTCAGGCCCCTGTAGAAGCCCGCCGCAATATCTACCGCTTTCCCGTCTACGATCTTCCACCAGGTAGCAACCGTATTAGGAATCCCAGCCATTTGCAAGGCTCCCGAGATGTGTAGGCTCTCCTCCCTCAACCCCTCCTCGACGATCACGGCGGTTTCACAGGCCGACAGATACGCCAGCTGGCACTTGTTTGGATCCAAGGACATCAGGGATGCTACTTTCAGTGGCTTGGAGTACCAGTCTTTGAGGTAGATGATGCTCTCCATCGGATCCTGATGAGCCTCCGCGTGGCATGCAAGATGCGCGATGGTGCAATCCTTCAATCCATCCAGAGCCATGTCGTGCGTGGGAGCTGGTCTGATGTGCTTGGAAATCTGGAATGAAGACTCGAGAATCGAGGCGACAGTTTCCGCCTCGACAGGAGCAAGGGGCAGGTTTGGAGGCTTGTCCATGGTCTTTTCCATTGCCAGCAGTAGAGCCGTCTTCTGCTCATCAGGCGTGCATGTCGACGTCAGATGGCCCATCCGGTTACGGGAGTATAACAAGGCCCTTGCCGTGGGGATGTAGGACGAAACCACACAGTCGATGACGGTACGTACGTCGGTGCGAATGCCATCAGTCGGTGAAGTCTTATGATGCCCGGCAGCATGAATAGGCAAGAGACTGGCCCATCCGCTCAGTATCCACCAGACTCTTGGAAGATCGGAGGATTCCGACGCCCTTCTCGTGAACCCAAGGTCCTTAAGCACCGGCTCCGCGGCCGCGTCCCATAGCCAGGAGAGCACATCGTCGATCTGATCCTTCGCTCTAACCCTAAGAGCACTCTCGAACCGAGAATATTGACGGATGCATTCTACCTCGCAGAACAAGGGAAGCGCGATCTTGCTCACTCCTCGCTCACTTGCGACAAGGGCGTAACAGGAAATGCTATGTACGAAGAGCACCACGGGGCCGTCGCGGACAAGCTCCTTCAGCAAGTCATCCGTAAGGCGCCACCGCAGGAAGTCTGCGTCCGCCGCAAACCGTACGAGCTCCACCAGCCCAGTAAATCTACGGGCGTGGGTGACTCGGTCCCGCTCGGTCGTGTCGAGCATCATGGCTCTCAGCTCTCTGAGCTCGCGAGACATCCGGGGATATCGCGAGTAGGCTTCATCGTACGGGAGTCGACTGTTTAGACGACGCTCCCAGAACAAGCTCCTAGTTGTCTCCAGCTGTCGTAGAACCTCCGGCTCGGGGTGACCAGCCATGAGGGCATATGTGGCGGCGGTGCTCGGGATTCTCGACCATTCCAACAAGAACATCTTCTGCTCGGTCGGCGTGTGGCCTTCCGTGGCAACACGCTGCAGTATGGTTGCACATAGTCCGTAGTTTTCCGAAGCCTTCTCCCAGTTCCTGTGGAGCAGCGCCTCAAGTTTCCCAGCTATCTCCGCCACCTCCATTGCTGCGACACTGATCGGGGCGGACGACCCGACCGCCACGTATGCCGTGGCCAACGCGGTCTCGCCGAACGTGGGATCTCCCGTCAACTGCCACATGCGGTGTTGTATCTTGGCAAGACCTAGGGCAAGGCCCCTCGACATGGTCGACTGGGGTTCTGTGATTCCATAGGCCTCACGGAGGTGCTGTTCAGCCTTTCGGTAGTGGCACAGGGCGACATTTCGGTTGCCTTGCTGAGACGCGGCTATGTTTTCATACGCAAGAGCCATCCACGCATCGCACGACTCTCGCGATTCGATTTCCTTGCAGCCGATTGCCTTTGCTGCGCAATAGTGATCCAGAGCAATGGCCCAGAGCGAGAGTTCCGTCTCATCCTGTAGGGACTCTTTCCGTATGGTCCCGAGCTCCAGAACGAACTTGACTCTTTCGCTGCGCGCAAGGGGTCCTGGGCAAAGAACGGCCTTGTCCATCCACAACGCTGCCTCTTGTATGTCCTTTCGTCGCCTCAGGGCGTAGAAGCGCTGCCTAAGGGCCTCACTCAACTTGGCGGCTGGGGCCTGTAATATTGCATATCTCACCCCGGTTTCCGTACCCACGAGTCCTACAGCCTTGCGGAGAACCAAGATCGATTCGTCGATGTCAGAAAAGCTCCTCGTGCCACGTCCGCGAGCGAGCAGAGCTTCTCCGAGCGCGACAAGGTGAGGCATCTCAGCGAGGTCGGTTTCCCAATGATTGTTGTCCCGGACAATCTGGCAAGTTTGGCGCATCACGGATATCGATTTCTCAAGGCTCCCTCTGCTCTCGATGTCCTCGACAGTGTGGAGGTGCCGCAGCCGGAGCGAGTCCAGGTGCCGCAGCCGGAGCCACTCCGGAGTGTCCAACATGTACAATGCTTCCTTCGCTTGCTCTATCTCCCTTGCGCATCGTTTCAAGGCTTCCTTGGGTTCCGTCCTATACTGTGCATCGGCAAGGAGAGTTTCGGCAAGTTCAAGCCTGCAATGAGCGATCTCCCGGCATGTGAGTCCTTCAGTGCGAAGCGCCTCTTCGATCATCGATAGGGACATTTCAAGGTCACGCTTGTCCTCTTGAGCCAAAAATCTCTGGCGAAAGGCGGCTCCCAGGTGTGATCTAAGCCTCCATGCCCTCATGTCCTGAGGCAACAACGCATCGTATCCGCCGCGGAAATACTCAATGGCTTTTTCCACATCGTCCATAGAGCCTGCCATCTTAGCCCTCGTCAACAGGATCAGACCGCCGCCTTCAAGGAGCCAAGGGAGACCCTCGTGGTTGGTCGGGGTCTCCTGCTTCGTCCGACGCATCCTCTCCAGATTAAAGTCGAGTGATTCGAGGTTGAGCTTGTGTTTGGATACCATGCTCTCTAGCATGCAGAGCCTCGATGTGGCTAGGAGCCGTATGCTGAGGATTTTGTCCCGGTCCACTCCTAGTCCCCAAACGATCCCGCGGAAGAGCCCTTCGGCCTCCTTGAGCGCGCTTGTGTCACCGGATTGCAGAAAATACTCCGTCAGCATTTCTGCCATGTCAAAAGTGACATGCAGTTGGCGCTCCATCGGAGCATCTTGCCAAACAAATCTAGCGGTGCGGAATGAAGCATCCGCATGTCGTAGGTCGGTCATATCCCATGACCTCCGGAACCGTTCAGTGTAGCTCAACCCCAGATTGCGATAAGCATCCCACAGTGACTGGCCACTGGCCTCAGTATCTTGGTGGAGCTGCATCAGCCGCTCTTCGCAGCCAGAAATGCGATGGTCGACATCTGCTAGGTCCTCAGGCTGGAAGGGGACGGACGAGCAGGCCTGTTTCGCAACTTCCTCCAGGCTTTCGGTTGCAGCAACTCTGTCGCCTTCCAGAGCCCTTTCTGCTTTGATATACTCCCCAATCGCATGTGAACCTGCCCGTGCGACCGCCGCTTTGTGCGCCGCTACCCGCGAGTTGTGGTCCATCATGGACGACGACAAGCTTCTCGAGTATAATTGTGTCCAACGAGAGCAAGACGCGACGAAAGCCGTATTTGGAATAAGAGTTATAGATATGGCTCACTCTCTCCAAGTAAGGTAATTTTAATTCCTTGAACACAATTCACTCTAAACTCTCTGACTTGTGGAGTAACCGAACTCTTGCAATTATCGTGGGGCGGAGGTTTGTTAGGATAAGTCTGGACTGACCGATGACGACAGAGTGAGCAAAGTGCCACCCTGTAATCACATGCTTCTCTATATCCAGATCGACTGACTGACTGATGACGACACAGGTCGCAAGTCATTTTCAACTGTTACTTGAAGTATTAATAATATATATGAATAGTCCCGAAAAATAATTTCCAAGAAGCATCCTGCTGTATGTACCTATGTTACCATAAAAATAAAAGAGAGTCAGATTTGAATTATTTCGCCTAGAGCTTTTTTGCAATGTTTTTAAACAAGCTTTATTCAGAGTATATGAAACACCATGCATTTGGATATGCTCTCTATCACCCAACTCTCAATAGCGCCATTAATATTGGTGCTTGCGGTTATTTCGATGAATCCGACAATTGGAACCCTATCGGGAACATTGCAGATCAGGACTTTACATCCAAATTTGGTCTTGATCCGATCGACAAGGAAGAGCTAGAACAAGCGCCCACTGATAAAGGCACCACCTGGGACTGCCTGCTAGCGGCAGGAACTAAAGGCCGGGTGTTCTCCATTGAGGCCAGAGCAACGTTAGTCTGTATTCCTAGTGTGGAACTGAGCCATCTGCTTATACATTTCACAAGAGCCGATGAGATGGGAATTCCCGTTGGCGCCAAAGCTGGGATCGAATATACGTCCGAATCGAAGTTCGGTGCCGTTCTCGTCCCACTGCCCCCCATTCACCATGATGCATACTACTTCATGAGTCCTTTTCAAGACTGGGTGTGTGAAAATGCAGCCGCTTTGATGAAGAGCAAGGTTGGGAAGGATGTGCGGGAACATGGCTTGTGCATTATCACGCAGACTTACGCGACGCCTAAGTGCACCATGACAGCCTGGAACCGACAAAATGGCTCCGTATCCATTGGGTTCGATGTCAAGGCAAAAGAGGGAATTAAACTAGGCATCGATACAAGATGGTATGAAGGGAAAAGCGTGGAAGGGTGGAGAAGTTACGAGGCAGAGGTAAGTTTTACCAGAAAACGTCACAACGCAAGACCAGAGGCTTACTGCAGCCGCTGTAGGGTGATGACTTGAGAGTAGTGTTTGTAGGTGGACTAAGATGTACCTTTCGCAAGGAACCCTGGGCAACGATAGCTGGCATTGTGCGTTCCAAAAAGACGCTTCGCGGAACCCGCGGAACCCAGGAGCCCCTCTACGCCCTTGGAAGTGAGGAGGAAAATGAAGGTTATAAAATAGAATGCGAGCTATATGGTGAAGTGGCACGTCCTAGGAAAGAGGATCCCCCTGAAAGGTCATAGTTACATTGGCCGAGTTGGTAAAGGGTTGGGTAGAAGAAGCATGGCTGGATATTGTATAGAAGACGGGGTGAGAAAAGAAGATACCAGGTAAATGAATCGGCCGGATAGCCTCCAGTACGATTCAAAGAACAAGATTCCGGCGAGCGAAGCTGATGGGTCAGAGAATCAGGCGCAGGTGCGAATCAGGAGCGACGAGAATGCCTGGATCTACTCGTGCCAGGGCGTGACCATTACCTATCCTGGCTTTCATATCCGTGCACTTGCATTTCCTACTGGTCGTCGTCCATCTCGCCATAATGGCTTTCGGGGTGGAGCAGCATTGCGTGGACGTGTTTAACTAACTTTATCGGCTGGGCATCGGGTGAGCGTCGTCGAATCTCGTCAAGAGCTCGGGTGCAAAGGAGGCGGGGGGGGGGGGGGCAGTCGATGGACATGGTCGTACCTAACGTCAAGCATGAAGATCGGCTAGAAATTGGCCATTTGCGACAAGGACAGAGACGAGGACCGCGGCCTCTCAGGGAGGGAACAGAACTTGAAAAAAAAGGGCACATGAGATATATAGAGCTAGTGTTGAGTCAAAAGCGGAATCGCAATTGTTCGTTCAGCAATCGCGCCGATATTTGACCTTGACAGCTAGACAAATAGACAACTGATAACGGTACCATTAAGAAAATGTATTTCAGACGTGATGGGCGTTTATTACTATGCCGAGGAGCTCGAGCTAGGACCTGCATGTTGTGTGTGTTGCACAGCCGGAATGAAGCGATCCAATCGCTGCACTCTCGGATATTTGTTATCCCGCGTTCCAGCAACCAGCACCCGACCTGGTGCCTGGGCAACGTCACTAAATAATCATAACCCGTCGTCTTGCAATGTCGGCATCAAAACATACATCGTTTCCGGTCCAAAATCATCAATAAACGACATCTTACCCCAATTGGGTGCTTCTTTAACTAGTTAGTCTTCAATTGTTGTTATCCTGGCGCCTCACCCAATCCAGGTGGTTTGATCGAGCCTTTACAGTGACTCGCGAGACGTGCATGTCTCACGACTCCATCAACATGGCGTCGGAGAAGACGACCTTTCTGGGGCCCAGCACTCTCCAGGAGCTTCCTGCCGCTCATCACAACCGGAACGCTGAGCGATCCCTCTGCCGTCGCCGGTTCCTGCGCGGCGTTGCCTTTGCCTCGCTTGGCTTGGCAGTCTTGCACGTTTGCTTCAAACCCACACCGTTCGTCGTCCCGAACCCGGTGGAGCCCGCCAAGAGCGATGTCTGCTTGACGCCAGCATGCATCCACGCCTCTTCCGAGATCTTGTACAATTTGTCCCCGAACTTCAAGGAGCTCGACCCATGCACCGATTTCGAGGAGCTCGTCTGCGGAGGCTGGAGGGAGCGTCATGATCTTCGACCCGACCAGGGCGATGCCTTCACCGGCACCATCATGTCCGAGAACTCACAGCTCCTCCTCCGTCACATCCTCGAGGCCCCCTATCCCAAGTCCTCGAAACACTCCTACTTCTCTCCGACGCGACTCGACACAGCCAGCCATTCTTCTGATGAGGACAACTTTGAGAAGCTGACCTCTGCGTACAAGGCCTGTTTAGACGAGCCAACCATCAAGAAGCTTGGCATTGCTCCCCTCGCCAAGATCGTCGAACAGGTCAAGCTTTCTTACCCCCTTTCCGGCAGTTCATCAGCCAACGCCCTCAGCGAAACCATCCTGCTCTTGTCCAAGTATGGAGTTTCCGGGCTCGTTTCACCCGGCACGGGTGCTGATGACGCCGATCCGGATGTGGTTGTTGTCTCTGTCTCCCCGCCGTGGAGAATCGGTCTTCCATCCAAGGAGCGTTACGCCGACGATGTTCTCGTGAAGAAGTACCAGGAAGTCGTTGTTGAGGTCCTTTCCCAACTAAGTCCCCAAGAGAACAAAGACGTTCTAGCTGCCGTTGTCGACTTTGAGAAGAAGCTTGCTGCTGCTTCGCCCTCGACTGAGGAGCGCCAGGACGTCACTGTAAGTGCCATGCTGCTCCTAACCCGTTGACGGATGTTGACCCTTGCTAGAAATACTACAACCCAATGTCGCTGCAAGATGCATCGGCACTGGCGCCGAAGATCGACCTGGCTCACATCATCTCAACCCTCGCTTCCGAGAACAAGGTTGAGCGTTTGATCGTGACCTCCCCCAAGTATCTCAAGGAGCTCCAGAAGATCATCGACGAAACGGACGCCGCCGTTGTGCAGAACTACTTTGTGTGGAAGGTTGTCCAAGCCTTCTACTCATACGTGGACTCTCCTGTTGTGAAGCCGTACAAGGGCTTCGTCAACGAGCTCGCTGGAAAGGTAGGATGCATCATCGACATGGGCCAGCCCACATACTAATAGCCCATAGGACCCCAACTCCGAGCCCGAGCGCTGGCGCACCTGTGTCAACCATGTCGACGACGGTCTTGGTTGGATCTTGTCTCGCTTCTTCGTCGAGAAGGCCTTCTCCGCGGAAGCCAAGGATTTTGGTGACCTAATCGTCTCCGACATCAAGGACGAGTTTGTCAAGAAGCTCAAGGCTACCGAGTGGATGGATGACGAGACTACCAAGAAGGCCATTGAGAAGGTCCACAACATTGTGCAAAAGATCGGCTACCCGACCAAGAGCCCCGACATCATGGATCCCGATAACCTGGCCTCTTACTACAAGACTGTTAATATCAGCTCCGAGGCCTTCTTCTCAAATGCGCTTTCGGTCATTGCTTTTGCCGTCACCGACGAGTGGTCAACACTGGGCAAGCCTGTTGACCGGGATCAATGGGGCATGACGGTACCTACGGTCAACGCCTACTACAACCCCCCTGGAAACGAGATTGTGGTATGTTCGACTCTAGATTCCAAAATCAATCATTAGCTCTGACCAAAATCCTTCAGTTCCCTGCCGGCATTATGCAGTTCCCAGTATTTGACGTTGACGTTCCCGCCTACGTCTCGTACGGCGCCTTTGGCTCTGTCGCAGGCCACGAACTTTCACATGCGTTTGACTCGACCGGTCGTCACTACGATCAGAACGGCAACTATACTGACTGGTGGACGGAGGGAACCGTCAAGGCGTTTGAGAAACGTGCCGAGTGTTTCATTGAGCAGTACGGTAACTTCACTATTCCCGGCCCTGACGACAAACCTCTCCACGTCAACGGTCGCCTCACACTGGGTGAGAACATTGCCGATGCTGGTGGCCTCTCGGCGTCGTTCCAGGCCTGGAAGCGCCGCTCCGCCCAGAAGCCTAACGCTCACCTCCCTGGCCTAGAGCACTTTACTCAAAACCAGCTTTTCTTTGTCAGTTACTCGAACTGGTGGTGCGGCAAGTCGCGTCGCGACACGGCCATTAACCGCATCTACACCGATCCCCATGCGCCGAAGTGGGCGAGAATCCTGGGGACCATGGCGAACAGTCGGGAGTTCAGGGAGAGTTTCCAGTGCAAAAGCAAGAAGCCGACCTGTGAACTTTGGTAAGGGAACATGTAAAACAATAGTCCTATGAGGGAATATCATTTCTCCGTACCTATTCTTGTCGTCTATTCTCATAAATATATAGCAAACATATCGCAGAAAATTATAGTGCATCATTACTGTTCACTTTCATTCCGAGCTTGGCGATAATTCGGGAAGTTTCGTCCAGTCAAGTGATGAAACCACTGTACGTTCAGCAGAATCCTACACATGTAGTTGGTTCGTGAGACAGACCCAGAATGTGGCTAATTCAAAGCGACACAACGCATCCCAGTATATAAACAATGCCCTCTCGGTAAACCGTGACATCGAGATTATAATCAAGATAGACGCTGATCTCCACCCTTGCCACAATTAACCAATACTATTGCCTGCCAGTGCCCTCTATACATAATCAGTCTAACCAATTACATAAACCATAGCAAATATTGCAGAGTCCAATGTACCGTCATTGTCTATAGCTTGGACGATTTGTTTGCAAAGAGAAAGTGGAGTCTTCTTACAGCTTCTAATATTGTTTTACTGGCCGAGGTCCATACTGACCAGAAATCTGCTATCCCAACCACGAGTGGTCGATTGCACTCTTCCAAAAAACGCCTTGCCATTAGGTAGACTTCTCACTTCCATCAAATCGTAACAAAACAGGACCAAATCGTCGGTTGTTAAACGTAAAGCTTATCAGCCAAGATCTAGCCGTACCGTCTTTTTCTCTCCGGCTTGGTAAAAGACCAGGAAACAACCGACTCAAAGAACTCTTCATAACATTTGGCAATTTGCATCTCGCTGCAACAAATGTTCCAGACCAAGACAATCAATCGGACTGCATCCCTCTTCTGTCTGGTAACATCACGCCGGGTCTCGGCTCGCAAAGTCTTCTATTGGCTGGCTGGCTGTTGTGCAACTGGTAACGGCGGCGGCCTGCAAAGTGCACACCAGTTCAGCGCTACACTCGGCTGTTTGGCGTCTACCAGTGTGCAATCTATCAAGCGAGACATGGCGCTATAAATCGACCTTGCGAAATTGAGCTGAACGGGAAACCACACACCCGATACCAGAATGAAGCATTGTGTCGGACATCACGACGGCATCGAACCATGCAGTGGAATTAGGTATTCGGCGAGTTTGTAGTTCCGAATGCCTCAGTCCAACAATGTTCGTCGCGGCTGTTTACGTGTATAAATGTCGTGATGATCTTCATTCAATCTACCTCTTCTGGACAGTCCTCATCGCCTCGTTCAGCCTCTTGCAAGTGACAAAGCTTCAAGATGAGACTTCTTCCCTTCCTTCCCCTCCTGGGGCTGGCAGCCGCCACGGCTATCACTGCCCCTCGCGCCACCACTGGGACTGAAACCTCTCTTGAGCCCTACGAGTTCCGCGCCGTCAAGCCCCGCGGCACTGTCCGCCTTTCCGACCTCCTCAATCCCATCATTGGCTTCCTAGAGTGCTCCCAAGGCGATGCCACGGTCCAACTCCTCTGCCGCCTTGTCGCCGCGAAGGTCAACGAAGCCCTGGCTGCCAACAACATCAAAGTCGACCACAGTGGACTTCTCTTCCAATACAACGACCCCACCAACATCAAAATCGACACGGGTCACTCCTGCACCGTCACCGCCGAGATCACCGGTTCCCAAGCTAATGCCAAGCTCCTCGCCGAAGCGGGCATCAAGTTCTCAGGCAACCCCATCTCTCTCTCCAATCCCGGTCTCTTCGTCGCAGATCTCCCCGTCGAGCTCTGGGCGCGCTCTGATATCAAGCAAAAGTTCGGCTCTCGTCTCCTAGGCAAGTGTATCGGCGCCGGCTCCGATTCCTTCCACGTCTCTGGCTCCCTCGCCACCCGCGCCCAGCTCGCAGTGCTCTTCACCTTCGCCCCTGCCCCCCTCAAGCGCGACGCAGCAGGCAACTACATCCTCACCATCCGTCCCATCACCAAAGTCGCTGCCCAGCTGGCCGACACAAACATCAAATTCAACATCAGCGGCGTGTCCTTCCTCAACGGCCTTGCAACGGCCATCTTGGGTGGTACCTCCAGCATCCTCAAGGCTGTAACCCACATCTTCAAGGGTGACTCGCTCAAGGCTGTCTGGAATGATGTTCTCCGGTCCGTCATCGACGTCACTGCTGGTGCCTTGCTCGCGACGCCATTCGATCTCCTTGACAACCTTGTCGAGTTGCTCGCCAACAGCGTCATCGAGGAAAAGACCAAGGGTCTCAACACTGCTTACAGCGGCGAGCTTGAGAAGGCTCTCAGGACCAAGGTCTCCCAGGCGCTTGGGCTGAATGCCAATGGTGAGAGGTCATTCACCTTGAAGAAGGACATCGTGGACTTGGTTGCGGCCTTGGGTGAGAGAAGCCCTGAGCTCTGGCTTCCCGACAAACCTGCCAACTTCTGCTCGTCCGATGCCCAGTGTGACGACGGGAGATACTGCAACGGCGTGGAGAAGTGTATCAACGAGGTTTGCATTGGTGGGTTTGAGCCATGCGCGAGGGTCGATGCGGTTTGCATCGAGGCAAGCAAGACCTGCAGGATCCAACGGCCGACGTGCGGAACTGGGAGGTGCCAGATTCCGAGGGATGTTGATGAGTTGGAGAAGATTGAGGCGTATTGAAGTAGCGTATGGTTTGGGTAGACAGATTGCGGGTTGGCAGTGGCGTCTGGGAGCGGCAATCACGAAGTGACGGGCTGCTGCTAAGAGCAGTCCAGGGTTTGTTGTTGTTAGCGAAGGTGCAACGTAGATTAAAACAATTACTCCAAAAGCAACTCTCCCAGCTTGACCAACGTGTTCTCGTAGACGCGCGCCACATCCATGTACAAGCGTTCTTTTTCGCGGTCGTTCCATCCCTCCCCGTCAAAATCATCTTCATCCTCGCCATCTTGTCCGTCTTGATCATCGATTTCTTCCACTCTGCCAGCTTCTTCGTCGCTGTCCAACACCTCGACGATGATGACTCTTGTCTGCTGAACGGTGCTCTTGAGGCGGACCATGTCTGTCCTGGACAATCCTGAGCCACCTGTTGGTGACGAAGCGGTAAAAAAGCCTGGCAAGGGTTCAGAAGTCACAAAGTCGCGGCCACCCAACAGACTGGCAAAACAATGATCCAATCTCGACAGGGTGCCAAAAACGGCTGCCGGTGATGCTCTGTGTGGGACTGAAAAAGATGTGGGGGTTTGCAGCCAGTCATTGAAGTCTGAAGCGATGTTGAGGAGGTAAGGTATTTGCAGATTTGCTGTGAATGGTCAGTCTCTATCAAAATAAGGTGAAGTCATTAGAAAGGGGAACATACGTGTTCCGGAGAGCCAAATAATATTGATCAGTGGGTCAAGGTCAGTTTGGCACAGGTCAGCCAGGGATGTGTATGGCTGTATGTCAGACTCCTCCTTGGTGACCAGGCGACGATTAATGTGGGCGAGGCGGTCGGAGATGTAATGGCGGACCTTATCCTCTTTGGCTGAGCCCGGTTTGAGGGCATGGCCTCGAGGGTGTGGTAATGGTGAGGTCCCTCCGTTGATCGTGGTAGCTGTTGCGGTTGAGGTTGTTGTTGGGGCTGGTGATGGGGGAAGAAAGCCGCCCCCAGTCTGGTTGATATCAGCCATATTCAGTAATGGAATATTAAGAAGAGAGTTTGCGTGGTCGGTTTGTGGTTATCGTGGAAAAGGTTGCATTGCATTACGGTATTCTTTCTGTCCGTATAGCCGCCCTTTATCGTGGTGGGACAACACCTGAAAACGACCTCAAGAAAGGGCTCGCTGATGTCGTCAGGAGACACAAGCCGGAAGGTGGGCTGAGGTGAGGGATCGGGCACGCCACCTTTGTGCAAAGCATCCATGTTTGTGGCTGGTGAGCCTGGGGTTGAGAGTGGGGTTGGCAATTGAATGTGGCTGGTGCTGAATTCTTGGACCTGCGTCACTGCCAAAATTTCGATTCCACATCCCCGGACACGGCAATTCCACCACCATATTCAGCGCCCGCAACACCAACCGTCGCAATCAATTTCTCCGACCAAACACACATCACCGCCGACAAAATGAACCGTCAATTCATTGGCATGGGTGGTCAGGGACCCGCCCCCCGCCGCGCCAAGAAAAGCTCCATGAACCCATTCACCATCTCTACCAACGCTCTCTTCTACTCCGAGAACGCCGAGATCACCCGCAGCGTCGCCATTTTCGGTCTTGCTGTTGCTTTCTTGAGCACTGGCTTCGGCGAGGCTTTCCTTGTGTATGCATCTCCCTCTTTACTGGCAAGAAATACTGTGTCTAACCTACATTTGGGACAGGCCTGCCTAAACGTCGACGATCGATCTGGGGCGACGAAACACAAAACCGAACGGCACGAATATGTTGTACGATAGCGACTGATGATCTATGGTCGGGGGCGTTACTCGACCGGTTGCAAAAGAATAGGGATGGGATGGATTGGGCAGCGTAATGTTATGTACATAGACGGAAGAGGTGGACGACGGCGTTTACTGGGTTTTTTTTCTTGTCGGTCACCAGCGAGTGTTGTTGCAAGAATCTCAAATCTTCAATACCCACCACCCCGTTTGCCCGCCAAGTTGGGCATGAGCAAAGTTGATGAAGGGGACGCGACAAGCGATCGGGTTATGGTAACCCGTAGGGGCAGACGATAGCAAAGCTAGGCAGCACACATCAGCTACACCAAATACACCTCTCTCCCTCCCTCCCCTTCCACCCCCGGCGCAGCCTCCCCATCCATAATCCCATGAACATACCCATACCCAACCAACTCCCTACACTCCTCCCCTTGCGTCACCGGCCTCAAAACCAAAGGCACCAAACTCCCCAGCACAATCCAAACCTCATCCCCCACCTTTGTGTCCCTCGGCCCTGACCCGAAATGTCCCTCCTCCGTCTGGAAAAATACCCTATCTTGATTCGCATACCAAAAGTTCTCCTCGGCGAACCTAACAACATGATCTTTTGCCTCGCCGTCCATGACGGTGCCATCAGGCAAGATTAACACCAGCTCCTGACCTACCTCTTGCGCGCGGAGGATCTGCCCAGCGAGGAGAAACATTTTGATGTCGCCTGGGTAGGCTCGGTCGAAGACTACTTGGCCGGCTTTGAGGGCGTAGTTGAGTTCGTAGATTTGATCGGTGAGGAGGGTGCGTGCGAAGGACGTTGTGACTGGTTTTGGTGGGGATGTGAAGGGGTAGGAAGCAAAGGGGTCGCCGGTGGGGTGGTCGATGCCGAAGAAGGTTTCAAGCGATGTTAAGATAGACACGAAGGAGATGTCGGGGGATTTAGTCATCAGAGGTGTGACGGCGGTGATGGCGGAGATGAGTTTTCCTTGTACCACTAAAGCGTCGGGGTAGGGGGTGTCAGTTGCGAGATGGGGGAGATGACCGGGGCCGGGGGGCCAGGCACGGAAGTTGGTGGTGCGTTCTCCGATTTGGAAGGGGGTGAAGGAGCCGTAGGTTGGTCCCCAGGTTGGTACCCAAGATGGTAATTCGGACATGATGGGGGAGGATCGCAGTTCGTGCTGGTGGAGGATGGAGAGGCTTTGGGAGAAGGTGATCATCTGCAGGGCGACTTTGATGTAAAGATCTTTGGCGGGCAGGTTGTAGTCTGGGGAGAGGTCGATGGGGTCGTCGCAGTTGTTGAGAAGACCCAGCAGACCGTAAATCTTGTCTCTCGGGTCAGTGGCTTCTTTGAAGCGGGTTTTGTCCAACAGGTACTTGAGCATTTCTGTTTGCTTCATTTTGATGATGCTCAGTGTCTCGCGGATCCCCTCTAGCTGACCCATCGGGTAGGCAAACGCTTGAAGGACTCGTTTCTGGTCCTCAGGCAACGAGTTCCAGAAACGTTTACAACAATCCCCACGTTCGTAATGACGAGGGAGGATGGCTCCCGAATCCTCGATGAGACCCATGGGAGCGATGATCTCACCGTAGATGGCATTTACGTCACGCTGTGGCAGGATCGCTTCTTGGAGGACCCAGGCTCGGGACCACCATGCTAGATTCGCAAGATGGCCAAGTGCCTCGAGCGCCCCGGTCCACGCTGGCGAATCCAGAAGACCTTGACAGCAAGCCTTCAAACACCTTCCATTCGACAACATCTTCATTATGGCAAAAGCGCCAGTCTGATTGTCTCGCAGTCTCTGAAGAGGCGACAGTTGTCCATTTTGATCATATTCTGGATTTTGTTGCCTGGCGAAGAAGTCATCGACCCTTTGTTGGTCTGTCGCATTGAGGCCGTCTTCTGGCTCCCACTGCCATTGGTACGTTAGCAAACTAAAAAGGAGATCTTGAGGGGAATGTACTGACGATAGCCCACATAGGGAACTCTTCCGCATCGACAGGCTCATAGCCAGGGTCTGAATCCGACTTGAACGACTTCAAGTAATTGGGCAAATCAATTATGACGCCTCTGGAGTCCAACTTCTTTCGGTAATCAGTGTCTGATCTCAGTCAAGTATCGGAGACACCTACGCCAACTTTGTGTGGTGGCTTGTCGGTATGAACCAGCATCGTCATATCCCGAACCCAGTGCAACCTCGGAGGATCGTCCCACATGGCTTGATCCTGCTCCGGTATGAGATCCAGCACCCCGCTTTCACCGAGAAACACGTGGACATCGGCAGCATCCTTATAGATCCTAGCCATCATTCCCACTTGATGTGTCTTCTCGTCATTGTCTGCCTGGTTGATGCACACCGCATCCACCCAGAGAACCTTGAGATCCACACTTGATCTCAACCGCCGAAGAGCAGCCATCAAGTTCTTGGTTGCTTGGAAGTGCGAGCCGTCAACTATGATAGGGCCCGTATCTTGGGGGTTGCCCCAGACGTACGACAGAGCCTCGTATGCGGGGTTGTCGTCAAGAGAGGCGGTTTGCAGCTCGCACTGGATATCGTCGATCCATCGTCCTGGGAGGAGGCGTAAAATGCGGATGGAGTTCTTGTTGGGATTGAGGGCTTCGTATTTCAGCTTTGGAGGTGACATGGTATTTGTGGTGTTGCTTTTGTGCATGTGTGTCAATACAGTATCATGGTTATTGTCAAACTTGCCGGCTGAGGAAGAGATCAGGTTTGGAGTTTGGTTCTCAGCTGGTCTTGGCATCCATCGTCGAAGAGTGCCTTGGGCTGACTTGTGAGGCCGGTTGGCAAAGTTGGCAGGCAGCACGGAATCACAGTCAATGCAAAATCAGTCCCGTGATGGTTAACAAAAAACACAAATTTTCTTCACAACATGGCTACCTAGGTCAGTGGCAATGTGAGAGTGTCTTGGTCTAGCGTTTTCTTGTTTTGCAACCCCGTTTTTCCATGGCATCAAGCCAGCTCTATCTTTAACCTCCAAACTCCGCCGTTAACTCCCAAAACAAGCCATGAATGTTGAATCTCCAGCATGACGCTTCTCAGTTCCACATTCCGACCCCGTTTTCCTCCTTGACTCTTCTTTCCTCCACCGCAACCCCTTAAACATGAGCAACAGCCCACTCAGCATGACTATTTGTCTCGCAGCCAACAGCACTAACGACCTCGACCCTGCCCTCCTCATCATAGCCACTGCGGGTGTGCGCGTCGATGTAGAACTTGACATCATAAGTGCCAAAGTGAATCTCCTTGGCCTCCTTGCCGCGGATCTTGAACTCGCAGGTGCCGTAGGTGCCGAGGCTGAACCACTGGCCGGAGCCGGCCTCGGTGGGGTTCAGGGTCCAGTAGCCGGGGATGTTGGCGGGGGAGGACTTGGTGGGGATCTCCCAGCAGTCGGAGGCCTTGGGGGAGGCTTCGCTAGTGCGGTACACTGGGTTGGCCTCGCCGCAGAGGTTGGTCTTAGTGCTGTCGGGTGTGTGGGTGAAGCGGTTCTGGAGACGGGAGCCTGAGCCGGAAGCAGGCTCGGGCTGGAAGCTGGCGGGAGGGGCGGCCAGGGCGACGGCGCCGAAGACGAGGGACATGATGGTGGTGGTGCACTTCATTTTGAGGGTTGATAGAGCGAGGTGGTGGTTTTGTTGGTTGATGGATTTGCTTGGTGGATGGAGCTGTATTTGATGGTGATGATGGTGATGATGGTGGAAGTAAAGTGAGATAATTTCAGGGAGGATCGTGACTTATATACCTTAGATCAGGACCTGAGGGCTTCAACAGCATGGACCGAGAGCGGCATTGAGACTCGCTTCCGGCATAGCAACATGCGATATCTGAACTTTGAGAACGCCGATCACAAAGCCATGGCGTTGAGCAACATGCCAAAAAATCCCTGGAGCCCGCCAAAGGCACAAGGAACGGGCGGAGAAAGCTTCGTTCCCTGATGATCATCCCATCCCCCATTCTTTATGTCGGCCCCGAGAAGGGCGGAGACTCGGGCAAACCTCGCCCCTCACCTAGTGACTGGCACTGAAAAGAAGTTACATCCGAAATGTATGTTGCAGTGCTTAATGTGTTCTCAAGAAGTGGGCACCTTCATAAGTCTTTAAAATCACTCAAAACACAAAAACAAAGACCATCAACCCCCAAATAACCGCCCACAGCCCCAGCACCCAGCAGCACCGAGAGACCGAGCACTAGACTGTAAGGCCAGCGTCTCAACCATCTCAACATCTAACCACATCGCAAGCGCCATTGGGCTCCCCACAAACGGTGAGTCAAGAACGTTCTCAACACTCATGCCCGACTTTGGCAGCCACCCTTTCTCTGCATCATTTCTCCCCTTATCCAACCTTCCAAAGACCTGCGGCAAAGCCGAGGACATAATTAAGAAGATCCCCGCCTTTTCCTTAGTCTCCAACTCCTGTGGAGTGGGAGCAGTCGTTGGTGTTGGAGCCATTGTTGCACCGCTAACAGTCGTCAAGCTCGAACGCCTGAGTCTATCCCAGTTCTCAAGCGCTGTCATTTGCTCCCTCGCTTCAGTCGGTATAGACGTCCGAGTACTGGTCATCGAAGGTGTGTTGATAGTATTTGCCTGCTGTTCCCGATACAGCAGCTCCCCAATCGCACGTTTATCATCGTCTGACAGATTTCCAATTCCAAGCAAGGCCAGATGTTCCTGACGGGTCCATTCCTTAAGGAGGATACCACGGTAAAAGAGCCCGGTGTAGATAGCGCGCGGGCTGAAACGGACAGATGCGGCTGTCCAGTTCGTATTTGCGTACCTTAGTCATATGTCTCGTTCGGTTCCAGTTCAGTGAGGTCGGGGAAAAGGTCAACGCGGCTGGAGAGACAGTAGCTAGGCTGGATATCCCAGTCGGCTCGGTTGGCATTGGGGTCGAGACGGGAGCTAGGCTGGATATCCCAGACGTCTGTTTTGGCGTAGGGGTCGATACCGCAGAGGTCGAGGGCGGCGTATTCCATACATAGATGGAAGTAGTTGAGTTTCTGCGGCATGAGGAGTGAGGTCGAGGATTTGGTGATGTTTGGGCGAGGCACTGGGCCGGGCGTATCACCGTCTTGTCTATGGGTTGGATCAGCTACGGCTATACAGCCGACCGACAGAAGGAGAAGAACTCGATCACGCATCATTTTGAGTACAGTCTTCCGATGAGATAGCTTCTGCAGTAATTCTTGGCGGAGCCTGAGGTGACTACCAGTGTGGTGGCTTTGAACTGATCATATAGGCGCCGCCTTTCGTCTCACCGAACTTCTCGAGCTGGGCCAGTGAGCATGATGGGACTGAGAAGTCGGTGCTCCTACTAAAAGTAGAGTCTGAATTTGTTATTGGGGGCGGGAAACGCCGTACGAGGAAGGTGTGGTGGCTTCATTCTCGCACTTCCGAAACCTGATATCAGACCTCAGATTTTTTGTAATTTGGACATGCTCTGAATTAAGTAGTAGGAGCTGGGCAATTGGCCATAGAAGCTCGCGCTTCTACGGTTATGGTGTGGTAACACAAGGTTAAGTCTAGTAGCTATTGTCTTACCAGGCTAATTCTTTTCCTACCATTACCTAACTTGGATACAATATTCCGGCATTTATAACGCATCATGAGGCCCAAATATCTCCGGGCAAAGATAAAAAGTATTTTCCCGTCTTCCCCCAGCCCGCTGCTTCAAACTGACCCAAGCATGGATACCGCGCCCATCTCTCAGTGGCCTGCGCTGCGCAGCAGCAAGCACCATGGCATATCTCACCCTCGCGACGGGCGACGTTCCGGTAGCAACTAGATACGCCTCAACCCGTCTTTTGACTTCGGCATCATTCTGCACATATGCATCAACAGGGAAGTGCACAGTTCCCACAGGCCTGTCTCCAGTCTTCCCAGAGAAAGCAAAACACGAAATCAGCGACTTCCTCTTGGTCGAACTGTCCTCACGACCAAAGTCGCTACCGGCCATGGCGGCGAAGAAGCGCTGGATCTCGAAGGCATCAGCGTCCGGGCAGATAGTGGCGTGTTTCCGCGCGACTTCAGCTGCGAGAGACCGAGAGGTTGCGTCGGCCACGCCATGAGCGATGTACACCTTGACGCGGGCTTCATCCTTGTTCGAGGACATATCCAGGGAAAAATAGATAACCCGATCTTCAGGGCCGAGGATACCCTCCACCAACTGCCATCCCGTTTGCAGGCCAAGACGCCGGAAGGCTTCGCGGGTTTTGGAGACGGCGTTGTCTTTGCCAGCTGCGCTTGGGTCGAGGTAGATCTTCCACTGCGGTCCTTTGCTCGGCGACCAGGCGCAGCTGTGCCAGGCGGCCATCTTGACGTTTGGCTGAGATAATGGTGAGAGCCGATTGGGTATGAAGAGGTCACGAATAGATTCGAAGCGCTCTAGCGAGATGGGGTAGGTGGCAGCAATATCTTGGTTGAGACGCAGCGTTGCCTCAGTCAAATTATCCCAGTTGTTATTGTTTGGCTGTGCCTCAGTCAGGAATCGCAGCTCCGCTTTGCCAGTACCTTGATCAATCGACACAGAGTACTCGATTGGCGAGCCGTCATTGCTCACGCTGGATACCCAAGCCGTTGGGTCCAACTGTTTGGGAACAAGGGTTTGGCCCCATTCGCCAGTCGCCAGAGCCAGAGCTTTGCTCAGTTCTTCGGCTACTGCGTCTTGTCCAACTGCCGTAGACAGATAACCGAGCTGCCTGCTCGCCTCACCATGAAAGGTGTCATTGATAGCTTGGTCGACGGGCACCGGTTTCAAGCCAGCTGAGAAGTGTCGAAGCTTCATATGCTTGCCGCGGGTGATGACAGCATTAGGAACAGTATGCCTCCTGTCATACAGGTCCTTGATAGCCGCCACCGTGTAATCGAAGTGCTCATCAGAGTAGACATGACGCGGCACGGCAAAGCGGACAAGATTTGGAATCTTGATGCGCTCTTCGGGTGCTTTGAGATCATATGCCCAACCGAACGGACCGGCCTCAGCAGCCCGAATGCCGTATTCTTTGATCAGCTCAAGTGTAAAGCCAACTGAAGCAAAATCCTCGGGCTTCCGGTTACACCCGAAGAAGAAGTGATCCATGTCAAGGTAAACAGCGTGTCCTCCAGGGGGGGATAGAGCAGCGATATCACTCGCTTGGAGCTTCTGGGCGAAGGTCTGAACCTGCGTGATGCGGTTACGAAGGTACGCCTGGTCAGTCACCTGGTACAAACCGGCCGAAGCTGCCATCAAGTCACGTCCGCTCACTAGAGAGGTGGATGGTTAGTACCAAGTCTTCTGAAGCCACAAAGAGGAAGTTGACTTACTGCCACCATAAGAATCGTTCCCATAGCAGAGGATTTGTCTCTCCTTCAGCAGCATACCGATGCCTTCGTATCTCTGAATAAACAATCCCTGGTCACGAAAACACAAGACACCGCCCATATTGGCTAATCCATCCTTCTTCAGGCTGATGGTGAACCCTTCGGCGTAAGAGAACATCTCCTGAACAATGTCGGCAATGCTCTTGTCCGCGTAGCCATCCTCGTACCTCTGGATGAAGTATGCATTCTCGGCAAACCGACAAGCATCCAGAAACAGAGGTATCGAATGCCGCTTAGCCAGGGCATCAGCACCACGGATATTTGCCATAGACACAGGTTGTGCAGCAGCCCAGTTGTTAGTGATGGTCACCAAGATCATAGCAACCTTTCCTGGGTTCTCGTTCAAGTAGGCCTCGGTGGCGGCCAAATCCAGATTCCCCTTGAAGTTGTTCGTCTTACCGACCAACTCCTGGGGGAAAGGATTAGTCAGACCGGGTTGCGTGAACGTCTGAAGCTGGAACCCCGCCACTGCAGCATTTGCCCCTGTCGTGTCGAAAAAGCCGTTGCTGATAATGGTGGTTGGCTTACCATGCTCCGGATGCGAGCCGTACCCTTCAGCAATCATGGCGCTGATGGTGGAAAAGAGCAGTGTCTCGGCGCAGCGCCCTTGAGGGAGAATGAAGAAGTTGGGACGCTCGAGCTGGTAGCGGCCTCCATTCACGAAACCACCCTGGGAGGATACAAGGAGCTTAGTTTGATAGAATCCCACATCGGTCTTGCCTGCCAGGACTTTTTCTATTATGTGTTGCCGATGGCCTCCGCGCTCGAAGATGTCTCGAAAGGCATCCAGCAGGCAGTAATACCCCCAATTACGGCCGTAGCTTTCATCTCCCCTCATTACTAGGAAGACATGTCAGTGGGGCTCCCCGCCGCTCAAATGTTAGAATGAGAGTATTCACTTACAAGCCGCCCATTGCACATCCGTCATAGCGGAAGTCCCCGAGTCTGACAAGAAGTCACAGGTGAGAAGCCCGGCGGGGAAGGCAAAAACGTTGTACTCGACATCCTTGAGGATCCTTTCCCGTTCCTCTGCCGAGGCGGTAGGGAGAGATCTGACAACAAGGGCGGCGTGGGCCGGTGGGTGGGGGATCGAAGTCGGGATGGAAGCCATGATTCGGTATTAATGGTTTGGACAATTCTGTGACAGTTGTGTCGAGCCGTGAGCATGGGGACGGCTTTATGACTACTTCTTACTGCCACCTGAACGCCTGAACACATCTCGTCCACTCCCAGCCATAAAATCCCATGGAGAGTCTTGTGGATTCCATCTTCAGACTAAGGTATGCCATTCTTGACCAAGCATCTGCTGTCATACCATGGAATCGTTGCCGTGCAGAGACCAAGATGCGGTGAGGTAGCATTAGCACAGCCATTACTCTCCTTGATGGTATGGTCACAGCGACTTGAGCATGTTCGAGTGGGCGGACGTTAGTCGGTGCCTAGGTAGGCTATCAAGACCAGCACCATACAACACTAACAGACTAGCCCCCAATGTTATGGGTCAGTGCCCTGGGCTAAGGTGGGCTGAGTCATAGCCTCAGCCGGTCACAGGTCGGCTCAACACCATGGATTACGCGGAGGAATTCTAAATAAGCGTACTAACACTTGGGGTTTACAGCGTTTCGTTTAATTTAGCGTGGAGGTCCGTAGGTGGGATTGGGATTTAAAAGGGCAAACAATTCCTGTATTCTATTAAAGTCCTTTATCGATTAATATCAATATTATATTTGACCTTACATCTGGCCTTCAGTTGTGGGACCACACCACCCAAGCCCCCCCCCCCACAATTGTTAGTGCAGAATGTATCTTTGACATGCTCTTAATATACCGAGATCAACCATTTCCTATTCCGAAGCATCAAATGTAAGCGGTTCCGCTGACGATTGCGAATCGGAGCTTATACCCGGAAGGGCTTCCGGGTCCGATCCACTTTGGGACACCCGAAGACGCCTCTCAAGAGAGGAGCAACATCAAACAAAAAGACCAAGTTCCTGAAAGCAGGAAGCAATCACGGACTTACAGTTAACAGAATAGGGTAGATATATCCTTGAAACATATTGTCAGGGTTGGTATGGATTTCTGGACACCTTCAGGGGGTCCTTGAAGCTAAGATCACACTGTAGCTACCTACCTAATCAGCTAATGGCAGATGAAGCGATCGCCCTTCCTTGCCTCATCGGTGCCTTGGGCACATTGATATGTGTGCCTTTCTATTGGTTCCTTGCGATTGGTAACTTTTTTTGATGTAGATCTCTCTTCACAGTCAGCCCCTTAAAAGAGCGTGATATCGGCATCTTGGCTGTTTGAGGGGGATTGTCGCTGTCCAACGTAAGACTGTCCACACCACGATCAGCGCGACGCAATCAGCGCTACAAACATTCCCCCTTTGCTCAGCCTGTTCTTACGCAGGCGTTTCGTATTGGTCGGGTTGAGTAAATGGACCCGAGTATTCCGTCCCAAGGCCCCCCAAGTATGTCCAAATTATGGCGTGAGCCTGTGCTACGGGACTGCGCCATCCATATTGCAGACGCCATTACCGCTTTAAAGTGCCTCTTGTGGAAGCCAGCCATAAAGACCACAGCCCTCATGCAGCTTTATTCCCCGGAGGAAATTTGCTCCATGCTGGCAATTGTACACGCCTGGCACGCACGCCTCGGATTGAGAATGGAGTTCGTTATCCAGCCAACCGTTATCCCGACCAATAATTACATCGCCTCGATGGTGGTAATGAACTCATTGACCGCTTCTTTGGTCACCATCAGGCTGTGTACGAACTGGAGGCACCACAAGAAGCTTTTTGTGGATGACTGTGAGTCCAGCCATAATTTTCTAGTTATGTTGTACAGGGCTTGTGGCTGATGCTGTGACATGCATAGACCTAACCGTTATCGGCTTGGCGTTTGTTGCTAGCTATTCAGCAACGTCTTCCATGATGAACAGGTGTAAGTGATTATGATACGCAACCTATTTTCTTGGATAAGAGCACTTACTCAAAACATTGTCAACACATCAGCCTTCAATTCGAAGCCTGAGGATATTGAGATAGCATTCATAACCAGTGTAAGTTCTCCATAATTCCACTCCTTACGACGAAAAAGGTTCTTGTGCTGACCGGCAGCCGTCTCCAGTTAGCAGCAGCATGCCTCTTCACTGCCACAACGGCAATGTACTTTGCCAAACTGCCCATCCTCATTTTCGTGATGAGGACCTTCGGCATTCACAAGTGGCTACGGTACACAGGATACTCCCTCATCGTCTTCACAGCACTATGCTTCTTTGCCGCTGCCATGTGGACCGGGGCTCATTGTAGCCCGGGCCTGCATACAGTGAACCTCGACTTCATGATCAAATGTGTAGATGCCACGTACTACACGACTGTCTCACGCAACAGCCTGTCGCTGGTGGTGGACCTCGTTATTTTTGTACTGCCGTTACCCTTTGTCTTCAAGCTGAAACTCTCCCGGCGGAAGAAGCTTGGTGTCTCGTTGGTGTTTCTGACTGGCAGCTTCGGTATCGCGGCTGCCGTCGTGTCCTTGTACTATCAGTTTGGCCAAAGGACTCAGACTTCGAGCAGTATCACCCTGGCAATGCTCACGACGTTGGTGTCTCTCCTCTACACTCATACCGTTTACAATGGGCTGACTTTTGTCACCCACAGGATCATCGAGTGCTGCACATTCCTCATGGTCAGCTGTGCACCCGCCCTACGACTGTTCTGGTCGCATTACTTTGGAAAATCAGCCTTTGCTGCTCGTTTAGGTCTCGGCATGTCGACGACAGGACGATCATCTAAGAGGTCTGAAATTGCTCTCGAAGGTTCAAGTTGGCACCCTTCACAAGCAATACGCAGTGCTCAAACCCCTATCAGGGTGACGACAGATCACTACGTTGAGCTTCATGATGTTGCCCAGGCACCAGTTCCAGCTTACACCGCCAAAGCCAATGATCAGTGGGCCAACAGACATGTGTGGGAGAGAGAGTAATCACGACCGCTTTCGCAGTGTAATATCTTGTATGTGGCAGATTAGCCGCAGAGAGTGGGCAACATCTGCCACCGTGGCAGTCGTTGAAAAGTCTCTGTACATGTACGGCACGGTTCGGTCCGTTCGGAGGTATGTGGGCGTAAAGTGAAATTCAAGGCAAACTGTCAGATATGCATGTTGGTGCTGACATACCCACCCTATCCGAACCAAACAGGCACAAATTCACATACGAGCCGCATATCACCCAGGGTCAGACCTGTCATTAGCAGTTGGTGGGTTGGAAGAATGGTGGTGAAGGGCTTGACTAAGAAAAGAAAACAACGACAACCCCCCGCAAACCCTTTCGGCGTCTCCCGTGTCTTCCCCCCACCCGCGATGACAACGGCTGATAGGTGTTACTCCGTTCCTTCTATCCTCAGCTTGCATCCCAGTACTACCGCTATCCTTTCCACTCCACTCGGGAATAGATGGCTTCCTCAGAGCTGTACGTGGCCGCAGCTGTGGTCCTTCTGTCCATCTTGGTTCTCACAAGATTTGTCTCTTCCAAAAAATCCAAATTCTCCTCCTTGCCACTCCCACCCGGCCCGCCGACCTTGCCTATCCTCGGGAACGTCCATCAAGCTCCCAAAACGCACCCATGGCTCCAATTCCACGCCTGGAGCAAGACCTACGGGCCCATCATCCACCTCAACATGGCCGGGCAGCACGTCATCGTCTTGACAACCTCAAAAGCAGCCCACGATCTCCTAGCCAAGCAAGGCGCAACCTTTTCAGACCGTCCTCACTTCGTCGTCGCTCACGAACTAGCCCTTCAGGGTATGCACATGCTCCTCCGCCCCTACGACCAACGCTTCAAGCTCCACCAAAAACTCCAAACCCCAGTCCTAAGCGAAAAAGCCGCAAAAGCCTACCTCCCCATCCAAGACCTCGAATCAAAACAACTCCTCTTTGATCTCCTAACAACCTCCACCACCACCATCAACCCCCACGACCAAATAGAGCGCATGACAGCCAGCCTAATCTACACCCTCTTCTACTCCCACCGCGTCCGCACAGCGCGTGACCCCATCCTCCTCCAAGCCCACTCCGTCAACCACGAATTCGACCAACTCGCCCAAGTGGGAAGATACCTCGTCGACTCTTTCCCCATCCTCAACAACCTTCCCCCTTTCCTCGCCCCCTGGAAAGCCGAAGCCGCCTCCCACTGGAAGAAACAACGCGCCCTCCACGTCGGCAACCTCGAGCTTGGCATCGAAAGCAAAAGCTGGAATGTCTCCAAACAAATGCAACAGGCCGTCAATTCCATGACGGACATTGATGTGCCAGTCGAGGAACTAGCCCTCAACATCGGCATCATGGCCGACGCTGCCCTCGACGCAAGCACAGAAACGCTAATGTGGTTCATCCTCGCTTGCGTCACCTCCTCCCACGGGCACCACAGCTGGATCTCCACCGCCCAGCAACACCTCGATACAGTCATCGGACGTGCTCGACTCCCCACATTTTCCGACCGCCCCTCCCTCCCCTACATCACCGCCATAGTGGAAGAACTCCTCCGCTGGCGACCCGCCGGCGCAGCAGGCGTACCACATTTCACCAAAGTTGAGACCAGCTACGAAGGGTACCGCATCCCCGCCAACTCGGTAGTAATCCCCAACCACTGGTCCATCACCCGCGAGGAGGCCGTCTTTGGCGTAGATGTGGAATCTTTCCTGCCTGAACGCTGGTTGGAGAGCCCAGAGAAGGAACTCCCCACTGTTGGGTTCGGGTACGGACGCCGGGTTTGCCCCGGTCGGCATGTTGCTCGCAATAGCCTCTGGATCGCTGTTGCGAGATTATTGTGGGCGTTTGATATCAAGCCTGAACTGAACAAATTGGGTGAGCCGGTTGAGGTAGACACAAAGGGAACTGATGGGCTGGTTACCAAGCCGTTGCCGTTCAAGGCGCGGTTTGTGCCCAGGGGTGACTGGGTGAGGGATGTTGTGATGAGGGAGGGCGACACGTGGGATGTGGATTATCACGAGGTTCTGGATCAGATTGCAACTGTATTCAGATGAGACACGTTTGTAAGATACTTAACTTGTAACTTTAGCGGGTTCTTGTCACTCGGTATGGCGCCTCGGGACCGAAAAGGCAGGTGACAAAAGGATAACCGGACATCCCAAAGGCCTTCCATCACGATGGGTAAGAACATCGATATCTACTTAAAACAAAAAAAGATTTAGTTGGCGAAGAATCATCAGAGGCTGCCGGAGGGCGAGGAATGTACAAAAGAAGAAGTTCCCCCCTAGCATGCTACCAACTCCTTTAAATCAACGTCTTGAGGAGCCTGTCGGCAGACCTCTTCATGATACTTGAACAACGCTACTCTACATCTTGTAGAACTACAGCAAGACAATGCAACTTGTCCCCAAACCCAAATAGCCATATATCCTGTGTGGATGCGCGCAAGAAAATCACTGCAAGACCGCTTGTGTTGGACACTAGAGCCAACACCTCCTCAATCAAAGGCATGTGCCCAAATTAAGTCGACAAAGCTCCAACCGAAGACCGTTGCCCCATCAAGCAAAGCCCTGTTATCTCAAATCCGACATGTTGTGAAGCTCCCGGAATCTTTGGCTCAATGCCCTTAACCCTCGGAACTGTGCCTCAACAAAGTTTTTTGTGACGACTTCAGGCTCTTCTTGAATTGGTTCTCAAGAAGTCTACCGTTGGCAGCCTCGACCCAGGCCGCACTCGGGGAACATCCCTCAGAATCGACAACTGTTGCAAACCACGGTTAGCAGCCGTTGCCTTACCAATGAGCCTGTGTCGACGTTTACCGGACATACCTTTGTGAGAAAACTCCCTGATAATGTCCTCCTTGGTATATTTACGATTGGAGTCATGACCAATGCAATCAGCGCCGTTGAAGTGCGCCTCAGCAAGATAGTTGGGCGCAGCAAAGGGGTGTTCGGTGAACATGAATGGTGCCATATCAGCACCAAGATTGCAGCGCAAGACGATCCATCCCGTATTCAACTCTTGCAGCTCAAAGACGTATTCAACCCCCTCGATCTGCCAGTCCTCCACGCCGGGATTGCCCAGGCATTGCTTAGCTTCGAGACGCGGAGGAGGGTCCGAGGAAACGCGATGTCTCTTGGTCACGGGTGTGGTACCGAAGTCGGGCTGGGTTTTGCTCCGCTTGGCCTGGTGGGACGGCAGAGTATTAGCCCCATGTTCCAAGCATGGACGAAACAAGCGAACATCGTAGAGAGAAGAACTTGCCATGAACTTGGCCGGCGCGCTAGAAGGTGCGGGCGACGTCTTGGGCACGACGGAAATCGACTGCTCGGATTTCAGCTCGGATTTCAGCTCTTCCGGCTTAACGTCGAGAAAGCGCACCGCCATTTCCTTCGCTCTATCTTTTCCAACTGCGGCCGACAGAACATTTGCAGTGGCCTCTAGGAGTTGCTGCTTCTCGCGGTTGACGATCTGGCGCTCGAACGCGAGGAATGCTTCGACTCGTTTCTTGTGGTCGCCTTCAATGCGTTGAACTTCGGTCTGGACGTGGCCTTTGACTTTCTTGGCAATTGCGGCTTGTTGCTCGAGAATGGCTAACTCGACCGTCTTTGTAAATTTGACCAGACGGTCTTCATCAGGAGGTTGAGCCATCGTGGGCAATGAATAGCAGTTTGCTTGATCTTAATTGTTTAGAGGTGGAAGTCGGTGAGATTCGCGAGCTTGGGAGTGTTTGTTTGGGTAGGGTAGGTAAGGATAGTTAAGCGGAGGAAAGTTTGCGTCATGGCCGAGCCCGACATCGAGGATGGAAGTTGCTCAGCGGGAAGGAACGTACCTTATTGGTGATCACGTGGAACACAGGAAAGGGAAAGATTTCAAGTCACAGCTCTGCATTCAATCCATTCCAGACTACCTACGTAGTGTGGACCGGGAATCATGGCGAGAATACCTCGCTATATCGTTCCGATACAGCCCAACCAAACGAGACTCCATAGGCATCAGTAACGCCCACTAGCAATTGCCCTCACTGCCCTTGGGGAAACGGACAACAGTGCTCCACTTGTCCTTCTTATAGGATACCTGCCCCTTCACCTTCATCACCCCAGCACAGTTGTCGAGGACCGTCTGCGCGCCATCGGCAATCTGTTCCCAGTCAAGCTCCTTCGAGATGGTGTCCTCATTGCACCAATAAATGGCAGAATCCCACGAACAGCTCACACGGCCGCAGTTCTTAGGACCGGGTCCGTTCTTGGCTTTACCCGTCACGCCACGGAGATAGTGGATTCCCCATTTGATCGCCAGGATATTGGCCATGTCAGTCTTGATTTTGCAGTCAATCTCTACATCGTCAAGGGCAGTGCGTGTGGCGTTGATATCAGCTGGCAGCGTGGCCCGGAACGTCGCGTTCCAGCCGGGGTAAGCGGCCTCCATCTTGGCAATGGCCTGCTCGATAGTGCCCGTGACAGTGGACTTTGCGCCGTCGGGATTGTTGGGGTTGATGGGTAGGTCCCAGGAGAGGTCGACAATAGTGAAGTCATCGACGTCGTCAAGAGCTTGACCGAGGACCGGAGGGGCGGCGTGGACGAGCTGGGTTCAAGTTCCATGATCAGTCATGTATCAACTGTGAGAGGGGAAGGGGGCATACACCAGACAGCACCAGAAGGCTGGGGATTAGGGTGACTATGGAAAACATTATGCACGGATTTGTGAGTTTGAGTTGCTTTCTTCGGTTGTAAACGAGAGTGGTGACTGTTGCTATGAAGAGGATAGTCAAGCAGTGTGGAAGACCACAAATATATACTTGCCCAATCATGGGCTTGATGGCTCCTGCCAGGAGCACCTTATCACCACTTGCCTCGTATCTGGTAGTGAGTGACAATTTCCTAAAGGTTCCGGCCGCAAAGCTCCATGGCTGCTCCCCCGATTACTTTGTTGGAGCACCGTCAGGTTAGTGAAAGACTCGACACGTGCACTCCCCTCTCCAACTTCGGACGTATATCGTCCCTACTTTCAGACGACGAGGTGGCTGTGGGTCTTATCGTTTTGGCCCGATGTCATTTGAAAGACTATCCCGCACCAAGACCAGTGCCGTGTAGCAATACCTTGATATAGATCAGCTGCTGCGGCATTTTGATTCACGGTTGAGACGGGTGTTTCAACCACTCACGTACCAGTTTGTCCGATGACTTTGCCGATGGTATGCACTAGTTGTTGAATTGTTCTTTTGATTGACAAAGGAAATATTGTACATGTGCAGTATGTAAGTTATTGTGGGTAATCACCCCCCCCCCCCGTCACACCATTTCAATACATCATCTCCAGCCGCCTTTTTGACGGACGGCTCTGTTTAGAGCTCATCCTTGACAGCCTTAGTAGCCTCCTTGGCAGCTTCGGTGGCTTCCTTGACAGCCTCCTTAACAGATTCCTTGACCTCCTCAGTCACGGCGGGCTTCTCAGCTTCCGCGGTCTTGGCCTCGGCCTCGGCCTGCGAAGAGCTCTCGACTGGGTCAACATCATCCGTCTCGCCGTCCTTCAACTTCACCACCTGAGCCAACAGGCTGAACTCAATGTCACGCTCGCCCTTGGACCTCTGGGGCTTGCTGTGGTAGATGGGGTAGCCGATGACACCACCGTTCTTGGCCTGCCCGCTGTACTTGGCGAGATCCAACATCTCATCTGTTGGCACAACAAAACTTAGCATCCACTGTGTCATCAAGAAAGCATATGAGCTATAGGAGGAGAGAACATACCATCACACCCACTGTCCTCACCCAACCACAGAGGCAGAGTCTCATAGACGGCGCCCGGCGCGAAGATGACCACTCTTCTGTCATCCTTCACTCTGAATTCAGGGGTGGGCTCCTTTGGGACCGGCACCTGCTTGAACACTCTGGTTCCTGGTTGAGGTCTGGCAAAGAGCGCAAAGAGCCCCGATCCAGGGAGTTCCTTGCGCTCCTGCTCCTCAATCCATTCCCTCACCTTGAGGGGGACAGTCTCGTAGTCCATCTTGAGGATATTCCGGTCGTAGCCGTGGTTGTCGATACCGTCCCAGCCACCAGGGTACTCCCGCTCGGCAAAGACATCCTTGAGGGCGTCGCGCCATGGGAGCAAGCCGAGGGGTGGGTTCTGAGCCAAGTCGTCGAGCTTGAACTCCTCAGCCTTGAAGGAGCGCTGAACCTGGCAGGTGGCTTCGTACTTCGCGGCGCGGGAGGACTGGAATGGATTGGGCCATTTCCAGTTTGGCATGGGCGAGGGCTTGCCAGGCAGGCGCTTCTCGGTGTCTGGCTGGTTGGGGCCGATGGCGGTGGTGGTGGAGGCGAGAAAGCTCGCGGCCAGCATCCAGGAGTCGACCTTCATTTTGCCGGTGGTATGGTGGTTTGATGGTGGTGAAGTCTGTGAAGAGGAAACAAAGATCGAAAACCCGCGGGTCAGGAAGGGGGCCTCAAGTAAATAAGAGCAGACACAACAAGCCGAAAAGGACACAAGTCTCCATTAGCGGCACCGGCCATGATCTCCATCGTCCGGCTCTATCTGGCCCAATTCATGCTGGTGTTCCAAACAAAAAAAAAGTTGTCGTGTTGTCCTCCGGAGTGGTGTTCCGAATTTCCAGATTTGATGAAGTTCCGGCAGGGTTGATTGGGGAAATGTGGGGGAGATGCGGGGAGAGTCAGGGAGCCCTGCCGAGAACCCCGACAACCCTGGCTCATCCCCGCAATGTTCGTCTTGGCATTGACCACCGAATCCACCCATCGCATCGCCCAACGTTACACTGGCCTACACTGGGCTACTCCAAGAACAAGTCACGACGATTCTCTTCAACCGCAGCCTCATTGATCTGATAGTACGATCTGATCGAATTCGACTTCCAATCCGGCACCCAGGACGGCAACCCCGGCAGAGCCTTTGGAAACCTCGAATAACACAGCACATCCACCCTGCCCGAAATCTCATTGGCAATCATTCTCCTCACCACCTCCGTCATGATGATCTCGCTCGTCTTCTCCTCGCTGTCCATATCCTCGAAATCAGGCTTGATCCCCAACGCCTCCGCATCAACCGCCAACCGGAGAGGGGGGTGGTGAAGAGGCGGCAGATAAGGGGTGGGTGCTCATCATCGTTATTGTCATCTACTTGGAGGTTCGGTCTAGATGCTGACTCGGGGTGGAGCTCCAAAAACGAATTTCTGTCTTGGGTTTGTCTACCTAGTTTGGCGGCAGTGTGGTAGTTAAAGGCGCGGAGCGTTTGCGCGATGGTTTTAAGCTTTTTGACTGACATTTTTGCTGTTTTTACTATTGTTCTGTTTCTGAAATGTGACACGAGAAGAATATGTGTGTAGGTGTCAGAGATTTGAATGTCTTTCCCAGTCTTTAAATAGTCATCTCTGCCCCAAAAGGAAATGCGGCGTTAAGGCCAAGAGAAGATTCACCTAAAAGTCATAATTCCCAGCTGCGTTAGGCTTATTGATTATCTAGTGCAAGGGTCTGTCAATAGCTCTCCTTGAAATCGTGACCATTGAGACCAAGCGAGACCAAAACGTGTGTGCCATATTTAGGGTAGTTTGTGCTTTCGAACAACAAAGATGTTTTCTTACGTAAGGTAAGTTGGTGTGGCAACGAAGATGATAATTGTAAACAAAGTGCCAGGTGGATAAAGGGGCTCGGGGATTCAGGGGTAAAGCTGCGGCAATACCTAAGAAAGTCCGGCGGCTGATGCTTCCCATCCGCTCACAAGTATATCACGCTATATGTACTTCGTTAGCGATATATGCCAACCTTTATATATAAAAGAAATGCCCTCGAGAGCTTATTAAATTAACAACAGTTCCCCTCAGAAGAACACTTCTTTTCACAGGAACAGTTCCCTGAGCGGAACAAATCTTTATTGACTCACAGTTCCCACAGGGCAATAGTTCTTCAGGCCTGACCCTGCCAGCAATGCTGGTATTCAACAATTCTTCTGTTATTGCGCTAACCCCTCCCTCTATGTTTCAGTACCCCGACCTAATCTATTACACACTTAGGCAACATCACCACCGGGCCGATGCTCTCATACTAGCCCGATTCAGAAGAATCAGAATCAGACCAGTAGTCTGCTTCATCAGTTTGCACTTGAATTACCTGGTCAGAAGACGGTGTGCTGATATCACTTTCTGTCTCTCCTTCGTCCTCCTCATGAGTTTCTTCTGAATCAAGATCAAACTCTACTCCACTATCCATGAGCTCCCATTCGTTGACCGCTGGGAAGAATTCTCCTCTGTACGAGAAACATTTGGTGCAAAGCCATAGACGAGCGCTAAAGTAGCCCAGACCAACGATGGTCTGATGAAAAATTAGCATGTCGGGTCTCAAAACTCTGCCACTTTGAACATGGTGGTTTGAATACGTACGTATAGACACAGGTAACACATCTCCCCGTGAACCTTTGCCTTGCGAGAAAAGTGGTCTTCTGGGTCCCACCCCCGCTCCTCCTTGTCTTCTTGCACTGTTTTGTTTCGCTTTGGTGTCAACAAGTTGATCACCTCCGGACTTGCACCATGATACCAAGCTAGTCTCAAAGCTGACCAATCTTGTCGATGATGGCACTTGCCAGTCGGCCAGAGATCCGCACCCTCTTGCAATAGAAGTCGCACCACGTTTTCCAAGTCACCAGTTTTATCATTCCAGCGGTCACAGCTCCGGAGAGCCCACATGAGAGGGGTCCATCCGTCTCGATCGGGCTCATTCACCAGTTGCTTGTTTGTTTGCCTGAGGACCGATAAGATAACGTTAACCCTGCTACTGGCGACGGCCGTATGGAGGGTAGTTTGCCTAAGCTTATCCCTCACGTATGGGTCTGCCCCCCTGGCCAGCAGGTTGTAGACGTGCTCTGTGGTGTGGAAGGCTGCAAAGTAAATCGGCCGACACCCGCTCAAGGTTTCTGTGTGAACATCGTCGTCTGCTGCTTTATCCAGAATGAATTGCAACAGTTCGGGGTTGCCTTGCAGGCAAGCAGCGTGCAGTACGGTATGGAAATATATCCCGCCCCGTTTTGACACATCGGCTCCAGCCTCCTCGATAAGATACCGGACAACCTCGCCATAAGCTGCGTCTCCAATGTCGAATACATGATAAGCCAAAGCCGCTTACAATGGTAGGCCGTAAAGCGGATCTTCCCAATTTACATTTCCGCCGTTTAGCACCAGGAACCTGATCTTGTCGATGTCTGCTCGACAGCAGGCCTCGTGCAGCGGCCCTCCGAACTTGGCGCCGGTTATGTTAATTTGCGCCTTGGCCGACACGAGGTACTTGGCGATCTCGAATTTACCCTCTTTGATAGCATATCTAAGTGCGGTGTATCCATCTTTCTCGCAGATTTCGAGGTCAACTCCTCGCTTGACAAGCATCTTTGCGAGGTCGAGAACCGGAGATTCGTTCTCGAGAAGCTCGTGGAGTGCTGTGTTACCTTTTGCGCACTGAGCATTCATGTCGGGGTTGTACTCAAGCAGAACTTTCAGCGTCTGATCACTTTTGACACGATCAACGGCCAAATGCAAAACTGTCCGTTTGGCGGGGGTCCTCGCCTTGATGCTGGCACCGGCCTCTAAAAGAGCTCGCGCGATCTCGTGGCGCTCCAAACAGACCGCAGCGAGAAGTAGAGTGAAGTTTGCATCCCAGGCACCAGGAAACTCATAGGTAACCTCGGTATTGGCGCCACGGGATGTCAACAACTGAACGCTTTCCAGGGACAATCCATTAAAGGCGGCAATGTATAAAACGGTGCCAACTTCACAAGCGAGTTCCATGTCTGCACCTCTGTCCAGGAGCGCTCTGATACAATCAGGGTGGCCATTTGCATAATGTAATGGTCCCCATGGTGAATCAGCCAGATGGACCTGGTCGGGATCGGCACCTGCATCTAGAAGAAGCTGCACGATGTTGATCTTCCCATTCCAGCATGCCCTGTGAAGCGCGGGTCGTCCTTTGCCAGTTTGTTTGACATCTGCTCCCCTCTGGATCAGAAGTTCGACAGCTGCAAAGAAGCCTTGTTCTACCGCAAGTTCAAAAGGGCTACCAGTATCGTTTTGTCCACCTAGGGTGTTGACATCGGCACCACGATCGAGGAGAAGCTTAACCATCTCCAAACTATTCTTATGCTTTGTAGTAACTGCTTTGCATAGCGGGTGGACCAGGTCCGTTCCGGACACGCAAGCCCCGCGGTTCAGAAGCAGCTCTGCCGTTCTAAGCCTGCCCATTTAGGCTGCAAAGGCCAGACTGGTCCGACCTTCATGATGGGTTTCGATGCTTGCTCCGTAATCAAGCAAGAGCAAGGCGCATATATTGTAGGAATCACAACAGGCCCAAGCCAAAGCTGAATAATGCCCCGATAAAGATATTGGGGCTTCGGCGCCTGTTATCTCGGCCCCAGATTCCAATAGCTCTTTTAGCACCTGATACTGTCCAAACACTGCGGCGGTCTGGAGTGCGTTTTTCTTGCGACCATCCTTCCATTCAAGGCCAGCACCACCCCTAATAAGGGTCTTCACAGCCTCCGCGCTACCGGACCTCACAGCTGCATATAAAGCAGTCTGTAACAGATGTCGAGTATCTCGATAATGTAAGTCTTGGCCATGATCCAAGAGAATCTTGATGGTATTGGCATAACCGCCAGCCGCAGCACAAAAGAGCGGAGAGGGAAACTGGTCAGTCTTCTTTAACTCGACAGATGATTGTCCTTGTAACAACCTTTGAAGGAGGCTGTTCTCTCCGGCCCATACTACTCGACATATAACTGAGTCAGGGTATTGGACGGTTGTTGTCTCGTGTCGGTTTTGGTTTTTAATGTATCCAAGCAGAGTCTCAATGACGCCGAACTCGGCTGCACAAGCTACTGCGTCCATCGAGTTCATAATTGCATCAACTGAATAGGTGTGTGGTGCTGTGAGCAAAGTTGTCACGACCTGGCTGTGTCCCATTCGAGCCGCCTCGCAGAGAGCATCGTCCAACATCTGGTTTGTCCCCGGCGCGATGGGAAGACCAGAGAGTAGCTCTCCCACGAGGCCATTGAACCCAAGGTAAGACGCCACTGGGAGGGCATCTAAGTATGACTTGTTAGACCGAAGGTGAGACGGGGAAAGAATCCCATTCGCGCTGAACCATGCTCCCAATCCTTTCATATTCCGGAAGAAGAGCGAAAGCTCTTCCGGGGGCGGGCTGCTGTCACCCCCATTTAGGTACCCCAAACGGTAATGGGCTGGCCATTACTGAATGGCGTATGAAAGGAGATCATGTCTGCTACTGAGAAAGACCTGCGAGATTCTCTGGCTACCAAGGTGCGACACGATTCGCTCGGTAATCTCTGGTAGGTTCAGGTATTGTAGACATACTCTGGCAATCTCTTTGTGGTCGTTGGTGGGTGAAGATAGCGCATACCAGTCACTCTCTGTCTTGGTTTTTGAAAAATATTTCCGGACCCACGGCTGACGAAATCTGACCTCGCCAGTCCGGAAGTCCAACAAAGGGCCAAAGATTTCGGTCATGACTGACTTGATGTCGAGGTACTGGACTTTTGAAGGTCCGAGAGCAAGAGCAGAAGCGAGCTCCCGAGGATTGAGAGCCCTCATAGAGCGCATAATCCATAAAAGCATCCTTCGACCACCCAGGTGTTGGAATGCAGGAACCCGCTGTAATATCCTTCCACAGAGTTTGAATCGTGAGTCGGGTGGGTGCAACATGGTGATTTCGTCGACTAGAGAATGCTTGTTATCCCATTTTGTGACCCGCAGCCAGTCATGCACAATGTGGTAGAGCTCCTGATCAGGCCAACAGGCCATGAGCAACGACCGAACGTCGGGTAAACAGGTTTCAAGCTCCGGACGATCTTGAACTAGCTGTTCGGAGTTAGGATCATCCCCCATGTCCCCAATAACGTACTTGGATGTTAGCAAAGTGATCCAGGGGTATGTTTTTTGCCCCTTCTTCAGCGCCTTATGAATCCGGGTGCAATTCTGAGTTGCGATCAAGACCTTGAAGTACATCTCGCATTGCGCCGCAATCGACACTAGTTGCGAAAGAAACCACTCGCACGACGTCGGTTCGCACTCATCAAGCCCATCGAGAATCCAGGTCATCATTGCCGCGGGGCCGCAGTCGAGTCTTACGCTGTTAAGAAGGAAGAACGCATCGGCCTCTGTCAGGGAGTCCCCGAGCAGCGGTGGCTCAAACGCAGGAGCGTGTATTGTGGACGGATTTGTCCCGCGATTGCCGAGAATCTGGCCTAAAAATGCGGTAGCCATCCCCCTGATGTTGTTCCGTCGACAGTCGTGACGGTCAAACTTGAAGTAGAGGGTCATCTCCCTTCCAATGGATCCAGGATACCTGATCTCGGACAGTTTGGAACAAGCATACTCAGCATCATCGGACACACCTGAGGATCTATGGAGGTGTAGAATTCCAAATCCTTCCCGACGGGTCCAATCTTGAAAGTCAGAGTTGCCGCGCATCCATTTCTCTGAGCCTGAGTCCTGACTTCGTATTTTCAGGGGCCACGGCGGAGGAGCCTGAGACTCGATTGCCTCATTTAGATCTTTGAACATGTCCATTGGACCTGAGACTAAGCGTGGTTGTAGTCAGCATGGTGTTATCCAGCAATGCTTCCAAGTGACCATGTCGAGATCAGCACTTACAGGAGCGCACTCGATCGAGCCTCGAGTTCAGCGCTGTAGCAATACCACCAATGACAGCTTCTTCGGTCATGGATCTGAATGGATTGCGTATCCCAAGGCAGTGTTCCGTGGCAACTCCGAAGGTCGCTGTCGTTTGATCACACATCTGGCTCTCTGTCGTTAACCCAAGGCTCAGCCTAAGGGGTGTTGAAAGACCTGAGCACAACTTACCCCGATTCTTAGCATGCGCGTGGAATACACATTGACAGCTGCCGCCTGAGTCAACATGTTTGTCTGCAAAAACTCGCCAGTAATCGCTGAAATTGGCTTGATGAGCCGTCGAGTGTCCCGAGCCGTAACTGTAGCGGAGCCCTTGTCTCTCAGGAACCTGTTGACTTCTGTCTCCAGAGCCTGAACGTCCTGCCACCTGTGAGGAGTACCGACAAAGACCTGTGTATTGTGTCGCCGCAGGTTAAATTGCTGGCAAAAACAAAAGAGCACAGGCTGCTTGACATGGGGGGTGGCGATTGGCATACTAGAAGACGTGTAGATGCCTTGATATCTGCAAACTTTGCATTGTGCATGCTTGCTTGGATCAGCAGCTCCTTGACAATCAAGCCACCAAGATCCACGGCGAGAAAGACAATAGGTCGCGACTGTTGCCAAGTCAGTATACTAAGTGTTGGGTGACTGAAAATCTTCCCCGGGTAAACTTGCCTGATTTCTGCCCCCTTTCTCGTCAGATATCAAAGACAGAAGTCTAGTCGCTTCGCGTTGAATGGCTTGGCGGGTGCAGAGGCCGTCGACAGTTGGGATTTCCTCGGCGTAGTGAAAAGGTATAAACCTGATTGATTGACCTACGGTTGGATTTACCCCCCATGTTTGCTCTCTGGAGGTGTGGAAACCGTGGACAGCAACAAGACTGGGAACAAGAAATGGTTAGTTGTGAGTTTTTTCACACGGCACTTAGCATCATGTATGGTTCAACTTGCTCCAAATGGGCGTGTTTGGATTCCCCCATGGATTCAATGTCGTCATTCATGGTCGGCTTTCTGTGCAAGATGCGATACTGTTGATGGTCGATTTTTTGTTGCTGTCTAACCGAGGCGTTGATGCGCTGGATACAACTCGGAGAGCCCACGGGTATATGTAGGGCAAAGGCCTGTTGTGCCTTATACAAACGAAACGACGTTCACTGTGCCTTGCAAACGAATCGACGTTCGGGCCCAAGCCAGGCGTCTTTGCCGAGGATTTGATCTGAATTCAAGATACGTACGTATCAACTAGAGGCCTGAATATGGTGGCAACAAACTTGATAGGTCCACAAATTTATTGCCGGTAAAGTCGTCGCCGGAGCTACTTTTGACTGAGACGAGCCGGACGAGAACGGCCCAAGCCCCTACTTCATCTCCGCCAACGGTCACGGCACAGTCATGGTAGATATGATCTGCCGTGTTTGTCCAACAGCCAAGCTTTACCTCTTCAAGCTGGAAACGCATCTGTCTCAGGGCCCTCTCGCTGATGGGCAAACGCACAACCAGATCGTTGCCAGAAGCGCCACCCAGGTACGTGCCCCCTCAATAGGTGCCTGCCCCCTAGCCCCATACTAACAATCCACCAGTCAATAGACGCAGCGGTAGCCCGCCGGGTAGACATCATATCCATCTCCTGGACCGTCAAAGCCCAAGGAACGTGACCGCGACGCTGACCTCAAGGACCTTGGTGACGCCATCGAGCGTGCCCTCGACATCGGAATTTTCGTCTTCTGCGCCGCAGGTGGCGCAGGTAACTTCTCCCACGAGGAGTACCCATACGAGTTTGACCGCAATCGGATCATTCGTATTGGTGCCGCCACTGGCGACGGGCGACCATGGGAGAGATCAGGCGATTCCCACAGGTTAAACTTCATCTTCCCTGGCTATTCCGTAGTGTCAAGGCACTCTCCCGTTCATATTGGCAACACAATACCCACCGAGCCACTTCCAAGAAAACACCGGGTTGTGAGTTGCCACCGCACTGGCAGCGGGATTGGCGGCGTTGGTGTTGCATTGTGTGAGGCTGGCTGCTATTGTTAGTGAAAACGAAAAAGAACGGGCAAAGAGGAATAGTTCTGGCTCTCAAGGCGTGGTGGTCAACGGACTTGGGACAGCAACTCCGGTGGTGTCTACCCCAGTCGAGGCTGCGAGGTTGAACAGTCTCAAAGACTACCGGAATATGAAGTCGGTGTTCCAGAAGATTGGTGTGGACAGGGAGATTGGGAAGTTTATTGAGGTATGGGAGTACCTTGAGGGCCCTACGGCTGCGTTGGGGAGCGGTGGGGCGGCTACATGTAAGGCGTGGGAAATTGTGACGAATTTGGCGGTCAGGTTTGTTTCTTCGATGAAACTTTGGTCAATGCCTTTGCAGTGTTTCAAAGGTGTTGGCACCATACCTAAGCAAACACATATAAAGGCCAACTATAGGATCGCCGACCCTTGCACATACATGTACCCAACACCAAGGTTTTACTCTTCCTAGCACCCACCATGAATCAAGAAAATAGCATGATATGCATACCAGGTAGTAGCACTACCGTTCTCGCTAATCTCGGCTTTTTTGGTGGAAAAACAACGAGTGACGTTACTGATTGGGCCGGCAAACCCAGCAGATTTACCCATCCGCACCGGCAGTCTACAGGTTATTCTCCACTGCTATGAGAACAGTTGAGAACAATAGCCGCGAGGTACCGTATACCCGGTTACCACGAGTCCGAGAATATATGCCGAATACCCCCCCTCTCATCGACATGCCAAATGTTTTCGTCATTCCATGACAGGAGCTGACAGTTGCGCTGCTGACTGAAAACAATGAGGGTTTCTACATTCTGGGTATGCTGGGCCATCGCCATCGCCCAAGGGGCCACAACAGGGACCCTGAAGTCTCACAAGTCAATAAAGGCCCCTGTTGTTGATCTGGACTATGCTGTGTATCAAGGATCCTACGACTCAAAGTTCCACACCAACATTTTCAGAGGGTGAGATCCGACACAAAAACAGCCCTTGTCCTTTGAACTAATATCATACCATACAGCATCCGCTTTGCCGCTCCGCCAAAACGATGGCAACTACCTGAAGCACCTAAGGCCAACCGGACTTCAATAATCCAGGCAACCGACAACCCACCCAGATGTCCGCAGTCAGGGGCTGCGCCAGGGTAAGGATTCGCGCTCCAGGGTCAAAGTGCATCGACTAACAGAACTTCTAGGCCTGCCGTCGTCAACTTCACAGAAGCTGTGCTGGGCAATGAAGACTGCCTCTTCCTTAACGTCTTCGCACCAGCCAATGCCAAGAAGCTGCCTGTCTTGGTCTGGATTCGTATGTCTACGCAACATTCCTTCTATCAAAGAATCCCGTCGTTGATACTAACCCTCCTATAGATGGCGGCGGCTATGGCCTCGGCTCCGCTGCTGGCTTTGACTTCTCTCATATAGCCCAGACAGTCAATAACGGCTTTGTCACCGTGACTATCCAATACCGTCTGGGAGCTTTCGGGTTCTTGTCGTCAGCTGACTTGGTCAATAACGGTGGCGTCACCAACGCAGGCCTTCACGACCAACGCTTCGCCCTCCAATGGGTAAAGAAGTACATCAGTCGTTTTGGCGGTGACCCAGACCAAGTCACCATATCCGGCGGCTCAGCAGGCGGTGGCTCAGTAATGCTGCTCGCCATGGCCAACGGCGGGACTGAAGGCACCTCCCTCTTCAGACGTGGAATCGCAGGCAGTCCCTACCTGCCTACTCAGCCGCATGTCACCCCTTGCCTTCCTTTCCCTGCCATCGACTAACAAAGTAACAGTAACTTCGACGACCCCCTCCCCACCTCATACTACCACGACCTCGCCCGCCGCGCCAACTGCCTCAACACCACTTTCCCTTCCATCTTCTCCTGCCTCCAACAAGCCGACACCCTCGTCCTTCAAAACGCCTCCTCCCTAACAAGCTACTCCGCCCGCTTCAACCAATGGGCTTTCATCCCCGTAACCGACAACAAACTCATCCTCTCCCCTCCCACCAAGCAACTTGTCTCAGGCAAGGTAAACGGTGAAGCCGTCCTCGCCGGCGTAAGCCACCCCTTCCCCCCCTCCCCAATCCCATTGCTAACCCATATGAACAGAGCAACTCAAACGAAGGCCACTACTTCACCCCCCAAAACATCACCACCCCCTCCTCCTTCACCTCCTTCCTTTCCTTGAACTACCCCTTCCTTTCCCCTGCCCAAATAACCTCCATCCTATCCCACTATTCCCCCTCCTCCAACCTCTCCCTTGATACCCCCGTATACGAATCCAACGGCCTCACCCCCCCTTCGCAACAACCATCTCAGGCACAGCCAAAGGCTGGCAGCAAGCAGCCAACAACCTCTACGCAGAAGCAACATTTGTTTGTACCGCCTACTGGCTCATGCAGGCTTACTCCCGGGATGGGAAGAAAGGGTGGCAATATCAGTTCTCTCCGCCGGGGGTGGGGTTTCATGGGAGCGATATGGCGCCGTTGTTGAATGATGCTTTAGTGGGGAGGGAAGGCACGGTGATGGATGAGGAGTTTCGACGGGGTTTCCAGGGGGTATGGGGGAGGTTTATCACCACTGGGGATCCGACGCTGAAAGGTCGTGGGGAGGGGGTGGCGGCGGCGGTGGAGAAGGGGGTTTGGAGGGCTGCTGGGGAGGGTGGGAGGTGGGATTTGCTCAATCTTAATGTGACGGTTGCCGCGGATGGGAAAAGGGAGAATACATGGGCGGTGGTGGATGCGGATGGGTGGGAGGGGGGCAGGGGGAGAGGTGTAGGCTTTGGGCAGAGATTGGGGTTCGTTGAGCGAGCACAAAAGCAGAGGAGAGATGGACTGGATGGTTGGGGTGGCAATATGTCTGCCAAAGAGTGTAAATATGTACTACAACCCGGTAGGTATCGCCTGCCTGGGTGGTAAATGCTAAAGTATATACAGGTGAAGAAGAATCCCGTTGGTATCATCCCGCCGTTGTCATGCTTTTCTCTTGGGTCGAGCCCGCTGCAGGCATTTATGGGAGGCATTGGCCTGGAAGGAAGATATGTTAGTATGAACGGTTTAAAGGAAGGCATGGAGGACAACATACTGTACCACTGGTTGGACGCCGTGCACTTGCCCTGAGCGCAGGTAGTAGGGCCGGTGTAACCCTGGCCACCGCACTGGCCGTAGAGAGGAGCACCAGCACCGCCGCCATTTCCACCAGTAGGCTGAGGAGTAGGCGCCTGAGAAGTTGGCTGAGGCTGGGGGTTGGGGTTGGAACCACCGGAGCAGGTGAGAGGGGCGGGACCGGGGATGGTGTATGGGCGACCACCGTTGGTAGGGCGGCCCTGGAGGTCGTAGATGGAAACGAGAATACCGGGGTGGTCGGCGGCGTACGCGCCGGGGAAGCTCACAAAGTTGGAGCCGGTGTTGGTGCCGGAACCAGTGACCTCGATCTGGGCACACTCCATGTAGAACTGGGCGGCACCGCGGGCGCTGGCAGAGTGAAGAGCGAGCAGCTCAACACGCATGAGGTAGTGGCCGGGAGCGACACAGCTGGGCATGTCGAAGTAGTGCCAGCCGCCGTTGGAGATCATGTTATCAACAGCCCAGACGCCGTTGTTGAGACCTTGCTCGGCGACCTTGAACCACCTAAGGCCGGAGGTACCAGCGTTGGCAGCATTGTCGACCTTGGCAAGGTAGACCTGGATGGGACCCTTGTGCGAAGCGGCGATGGGATGATCCGGGTCGTTGGGGCCAGAGGCACCTCCGATCTCATGACCCCACCAAGCACCGACTCTGGCACCAGCCGGGACCTTGATCACGGTGTTGTCCCGGAGCTGGATGTTGGTGTTGCAGGCAAAGTCGGGGTGGTTGACGTTCTCGATGGGGAAGTTGCTGTAGGGAGCGCGGAGACCCTTGAGCTGGCCTTGGTCGACGCCGTTGACCGACACCTTCTGGAAGATGGTGTGGGCGCTGACGGACGCCGCCAGAGAGACGAGAGTAATGGCCTTCATTTTGTGCTTCTTTGAGACTAAGACTGAACAAACAAGCTGGGAGATTCTTAAGGTGATGGCAAAGGTCGAGAAGAGGTGAGGCTTGGAGGCTGACGAAAGACAATCTTGAGTTTCGGGAATGAAGTCTTGTTTTATACATGACAGCCGATGTCATCTGGCCTGGCCTCGCATCGCATAGTAATTTCGTTGCATTGCCGTGGGGCAGCCTAGCGGCTTAGGATTCCGGGAACCGGTTCTCGCAACTGCTCAAATAGGAAACGGAAGTATCCTCCACGACGGAAGCGAACTCGATCGCCTTGGCACCGTCCAAGCGACACCCTCAAAACCCGGTAGAAGTGGAAAACAAAACCTGGGGTAGATGTGGAGGTTGACTCCGCGTGGTCAGTCGGCCCGTTCATAGTTACCGACATGAGGTGGACGGCATGGCGATACACATAGATCGCCCCCTTTTCACCCCCGTGACAGGCTCGGAACTTCTCTCCGTCGTTGGAAACTTGAAGAATCCTTCTTATCTTGCCAACACCAAGGAATTTGCCCCACACAGCCTCGCGTCGATGTTCCGAATAAATTGATGACGGGTGCGGGATGGACTGTTGGTTGTAGTTTGGATCTTGGTTGGAGGATTTGAGTTGTCTTGTTGAGAGCCCAAGACGGCGGCCTCGTCACTCTTAATTAGAACGCCTGCACATCTTTCGCCTGAGGCCATTTTTGATCAAGACCAAGATTTCCAAGACGCCACTGTTTCTTGAAGATGTATTGATTGTAGCAACAAAAATCAGGTTGGGTAGGCCAGCCGTCGTTCAAATCAAAGCGTCAGATCTTGGAAGAGCTTGCTTCACGTCGGTCTGCCCACACAACAATTGCTGAAGACCTGATAGCTATCGTCAACAGTCACAAATTGCAACGGCCGGTTATTAATAACGCGCCCCCCACACCACGATATGCGGAAAGAGGATGGTGGTTGCGAAATGGAGTGTGAATGCGACGATGATGTCAACTTGGCAAGCGACACAGTGGCAGCCTGGTATTGAGTTGCTGCCCAATGCACGGCGTTCTCGGTGCTAGCTGGGAACCTGGAAAGCACTTTGTCGGCTGTGTCGAGAAATAGTCGGAAACTTCAGGCAGTGATATCAGGTCGAGTTAGGGGATTTACATCCTCACACTTGACTACACTGCTGTTCCCATCACATCCACCCCCCCGATGTTTCGCTCTGTTTGGTAGGCCCTACCCCGTGACTAGGTCATTCGGCACTGGCACTGACTCATCGGTTCTGTTTGTATCGTCGATGTGCCCCTTCCTAAGCATCGACACCGCCTTCTGCAGACCGTTGGCAGTTCCAACTCTAACTAACACTGTCAGCCTTTTCGTCTTTGTTGATTTTGGAGTTCGAGGGTCAGGTCGAAGGTCGCGGCGTAAAGTCCTTCATATGTGCTTGTAACGACGGAAATGACCATGTTTGGAACCGCTGAAAGGGTCTATGTCATCGTCATCCGTGTCATCGATGAAGACTCACCTCATCGTGGTCAGGGATTCGCTTGATGGCTGCTCGGTGGTCGCTCCCAACTGCAGAAGCAGGGTCACAAACGCCTCATGTCGTCTTTCTATCGCTAGCTGAAGCGCCGTCTTCTCTGTCCGACTCAAGTGTTTGAACTTGCCGCAGGCTGAGTGCGAAGCCTCGCTTGTCACTTGCGAAAATATCGAGGGAAGGCCCGGCTTCTAACAGTGCCTGTACTATTTCTTGTTCAACCATGCGTCCTAATTATCGGTGCTGACCCCCTATATCTCTCGGATTCGGCCCTTGATCAGCCGGTACAGCGCCAGGTCCTCTTGCGCAAGTCGCTGCACCGACCGAGACCATATCGGGCTCTTGTCATCGAGGGATTGGCTCAATGTGGGTCGCTCGAGGAGCTCCGAAGTGTTCTCCCGGGACGTGGTTACCGGGTGTTCGAACGCTCCTGTGTCTTCATTCGCCATGTAGCTGATTTCGGTCCTGGCTTAGTGAGGGTGGGTCGATATGGCGAGGTCAGTTGTTGGTAACCTGATACTGGCTAATGACGATCGGGCCTAACAGAGCCCCCGATAAAAGTTGATTGGAAAACAATGCAACGGAAATAAAATACTCTGAATCCATCATGAAAGCTGTTGTCGTTGATAAGATGAAAGATCGGGGAAGAGGGCAGGGCACTGACCACATCTGTTGATGGTCAGCACGTGCCCAGGTGATTACCTCGCGTTTGATTCGCTAACGCGCTGCAAAATCTCGGGCAGTTCCGTCAATAGCGCCTGCACTACCACAATTTCAGTGGGGTCGCTGCGCCGTTGGAACAGGGGTCAGGTCCACTGGACTTGAGTGCTGACGAAGATGAAAATAATCTGGAGTCTGCTTCTCGGACTTCAGTTTGAACCTCGCGTTCCATCGCGTTCATTCTCCTCGGTCCTCATCTTCCTCGCCAAAATGGCGATATTGACAGCACTCAGCGGCGATGCTGGCCTCAGCGGCCGCCACGTCGCATTGGCCATTGGCGTGCTCCTGGCGTCGGTCATAGCTCACTACATCCACCGAGGATATCAAGTGAGAAAAATGTTCAAAGATCTCGAAAAACAAGGAATCGTTCGTACTCTCACCTTGAAACATTCCCGCACTCAAGACACTAACACATCCCCCAGCCAATAATGAAACATTCCTGGCTCCTCGGCCACCTCGAAATAGTCGGCAAGCTCCTCCAATCCTACCCCTCCGACGCCCACGGCAACTACCTCCCCATTCTCATTCTCGAAAACTGGCGGGAGCTCTTCCCCAACTGCAAGCACCGCCCACCGGTCCTCTACTTGGACATGTGGCCCTTCGCCCAACCCTTCATCCTGCCCCTCCTGCTACCAATCGCAGTGCAATTCACGCAGGATTACTCCCTGATCAAAGCCCACGAGCAGAAACAGATCCTGTACCCCCTGACGAAAAACAGGGATATCTCCTCCATGGAGGGCCCAGAGTGGAAAGTCTGGCGGAAGAGGATGAACCCTGGCTTTTCCATCCAGACTATCACCAACCGCATCCCTGACTTGCTTGACGAGGTGGAAAAGTTTTATGCCGTTCTCGAGTCAAAAGCAGGGAAGGATGGGCAATGGGGACCGGTTTTCCAGCTGGAAAAGCAAACGACAAAGTTGGCGATGGATATCATTTTCCGTTTCTTCTTTCGTAAACGCATCCACGCCCAACTTGCCTCTTCTCAGGCAGCGCTGGAAAACGCGGTTATGGACACGGTGAAGAGGTTTTATTTCTTTCATCATATTGGGAATTTCATCCAGGAACACAACCCCTACAGGAAATTCCGGCTCTGGCGGAATTACCAAACTATGCTGTCTGGATTTGGACCGGTCCTGCAGCAGAGATTGGGGGAGTTGACTACGCATGAGAAACCCCGCGCCAAAGCAACAGACACTTTGGTGGATGCGCTGATTCAGGGTGTGATGGAAGACCGCGAGGCAGGGCTCGTGAATACATCGGATAGTGACTTTTTGGAGTTGGCGGTGGGTCAGATTGGGACGTTCATCTTTGCGGGCCATGACACGACTGCGAGCGCGATATGCTGGGTTATTCACCTTTTATCTAAACACCCTGAGGTTTTGGAAAAGGTTAGGAAGGAGCATGATGCTGTTTTGGGAACTAACCCTAACGCTGCGGCAGAGGTTCTGAGGGCGAAGCCAGAACTGATTAATGCGTTGACGTATACCAATGCGGTTATGAAGGAGGCTATGAGGGTGCATACTAATGTTGGAACGATGAGAAGGGGTGAACCGAACTTTTACTTGACGGGCCCGCCGGGGAGCGGGTACGACGGGGTGAAGTTCCCTGCTGGGGAGGGGTGGGTGGTGTGGGATAATACTTTTGCGCTGCATAGAGACCCGGAGTTGTGGCCGAGGGTGGATGAGTTCCTGCCGGAGAGGTTCTTGGTGACGGATGAGGAGGATCCGATGCACCCGCCGAAGAATGGGTGGAGATTCTTTGAGCTAGGGCCGAGGAACTGCATTGGGCAGCATCTAGCGATGGTGGAGATCAAGATGGTGCTGGCGTTGGTGTTGAGGAGGATGGATGTGGAGGTTGCTTGGGGGAGTGGGATGCTGAGAGGTATGTTCTTTCCTGGTTTGTTTTGTCTTGTCTGGCAAACTTCGTTTCTTGGGGCTATTCAGTCCGTTTGTGTGGCTACTGAAGAATCTACTTCTTTGTCTTGGAGATTATATGGAAAGGAGGCTAACAATTGTCAATAAAACAGGGGACTCAAAGGCAAAAAAGCACCGTCTGTATGGGGTGATAGGTGTTACCATGCTGGAGCGGATTCGCCGCCGCATGTGAAGGATAATATGCCTGTTCATATTCGGCTGAGGCAGTAATTAACAGGAGACTGGTGTTATTTGGATATATATGGGGTCATCTAGAACAGGTTGGAAGATCAACGCGCCGAATAAGCAGCAGATTGTTGAGGAATGTCAAAGATTTTGGAGTCTGGTGCACTGCAAGTGGCCACCTGGCCTTCCATTCATCATTCATAACTGCGAAACCATCTATCTATACATCCTTGTACCCTTTTTTATGTTGTACTCCTATTCCGATTGGCACTATCCCTCCTCCTGGGAGGCCCAATGTCGTCGGCATCCTCCCCCGGGTATAACACCCGACTGGCCGAGTGGGGTCTCCTGCTGCGTCTTGAATGTGAATCGGGAGACTGGCTGATGATGATAGGCCTTCTCGTGTCATACACTACTGGACTGACGAGAGTACCACTACCGGTGCGAGACGCAGAGGGCCGTCTGGGTAGTACGACAATATTGACATCTGCGCCCGATATTGTGGCCCCCGGGGTCATTGAATCTCCGTATACCGAAACGTAGTGATTACCGTGAACCTGAACTGGACCGTCAGGTTCAAAGTAGCTCCTTCGAGTGGACCTGTTGAGAGTAACTTGGTTCGTTGAAGGTCGCAACCCGCCGCTGCCCCCGCTACCGCCACCAGAGACTATGCTTGCTGGCCTGGATGCCGTCGAGCCTTGTGATCTGCTGGGCGATGCCGGTGGCGCTACCGGGTCTGGTTCTTGCTCTGGGGCCGGTATGATCGCACCGGTTGGTGTGAAGACGAAGGCAGGGGATATGTCCGCGGGTTGTATGGTGTTGTGTCGTCTTCTGCTGCTGCTGCTGCTGCTGGATAATACATCCTCAACGAGGGCTGGGAAGAGGACTATTTGCGTCGTAAGTTCCCTTGGGGGTTCTTTTCGGTGCGGGCACCAGCGGAAAGTCCAAGTAGAGGGATGGCAAAAAAGCTTTTCCCCAATGCCGATGGCTTGGACGGCAATTGTCCTGATGCTGCCCTCCCAGTCCTGATCTGTGTTGAAGCCATCCGTGGCATTCTCAAGTCCTTCTGGACGTCCAGCATCCGAGTATCGTTTGAAGGGCCCAAGAAAGTTGATCAAAATATCGACGCATGGAATCTCGCCTGCTGAGTCTGCTCGTGAGTGCTTGGATTCTGGGGCGAGGAAGAAAGCGGTGATCATGCGCCAGTGAGCGAGGGCAGCTTCTTCCTCCGGACTCCTATCTGGCCGCAATGTCTTGAAGCGACTGAGAAGCTCCACGACCTGGCTGTCAAGAGACGTTGTCTCATAACGGCCATTCTGAAAATCGATGCTTGCAAGGATTGCCCGGGCAATACATATTCGCAAACCCAACTTTCTGTGCTCAGCGATGTAGAGTAGTTCTGAGAGGTTGTCGACCTCTTTTGTGCCCTCGACAATCCCGGAGCGACGGAGGGCTTCCTGTATCTTTTCACGGGAGGCAACAAAATCGATGTCGTTGATGTTGCTGTAAAAGGTTTGGACGTGGGAGTCGATGAGGTTGTTCAGCTGCAGCCACGGGCGCTTGATGGAGCTTTCATCAGGAGGCTGGAGCAAAAAGTCGGTATCGAGCTTTGGGATACTGTTTGTCCTCGATGGATGCCCTGGTGTTGGTGGTGGCGGCATAGCAGTACTAGCTTCTTGAAGGGAATCCTGTTTGGACTGCTTATTTCCCATCGTCGTTCGAGCGCTGTTGTCACTGTAAAAAAGAATATGACTCAGCTGCTTGCGAATTGTTCAAAAGTGAGTTCGAAGGAACAGTGCCAAAGCCTTGTCTAATTTTCGGTATGAATGATTATGGGGAATGTTCAAAGAAACGAGAAAGGAGCCGGGAAAGAAATTCGGTGTGGTTGTCAGGGAACAATGACGTGGGACTCGGGCGCTGCCACGAAGCACTCGAGGGCCGGGTGACACACAGTGTCGTGGGAGCCTGAAGAGGCGCAGCTTGCATGAGCGTGCATGACTGGGTGACACTGCACGCAATAAAATGGACAAAACTGCTCACACCATCAACCGATGAGGCGACCACAGCTACCATATGGAATTCCGAATTCCCGACGAATGGGAACAGGCAGCGGGGCACCCACTGAGGCAGTCCCCGGTTCTCAAACAGGGCTGGATCCGGTCGATCCATGCAATATTTCCAGAGGCAGTGCAGCATATTTGTGCCACTCTCGCAGCCTTGCGGCTCATGATTTGACCCGATACATGTTAATTCCGCGGGTCCCCTCGATCCCTCCCCGCTGACAGCAAGGCAGATCAATCATCGCTCTCCTCTTTTCAGCGACAGTGTTTGTCAGAACAACTTGCATAGCATTCTTTCTGCTGGAATTACTCCTCACCATAGCATCTTTGTTCATTCCGTTTAATTCGCTTATTGGCAACCAGTGCAAAGTGAGGCGCACTATCGCCCCTCTCGACCATGGCTCCAAGACCGGACGAAGCTGATTTGACTGTCGGCATCGACTTTGGCATGACATGCACAGGTAAGACTTCCACCGGAGAAAGCAGAATCACAAACTGACAATTGATACCAGGTGTCGCTGTTGCAAGGAGGCATCAGGAAAGCCCACGCATGATCCAAGAATGGCCACTGCCAGATCAAAAGTCCGGAACACACAACAAAGTGCCATCAACCCTCCTCTACGACCACAATCATGGTTCGCCTACAGCATGGGGCTTCACCTGTAACAACCATGAAAAGACCGTTGACTGGTTCAAACGATATCTCGATGAGAAGTATCTGCAAGCCATGATCAAAAGAGCTCAAGAGACAAAGGAAGAGCTTGAGTTCGAGACCATCGACCAGGTTCGGAAGTACTTTGGGGATTACATGAAGTGCCTCTACCAACATATCAGCAAGAACCAACAAAAGAATGAAGACTGGAAGGACAAAAAGGTCGAGTTCGTCTTCAGTCTTCCGGCCACGTTCCAGTCCCTTGAGATCAGCGATGCTCTCATGAAGGAGATCAAAAAGGCCGGCTTTGGAACCGGAGGGAAGAAGCACAACGTGTCTTGGGGCCTGTCAGAGCCTCAAGCAGCGGCAGTCTACACAGCCAAAGACGGCGACATCACCCTCCACACAGGCGACGTCATCCTGGTGTGCGATGCCGGCGGTGGCACGACTGACTTTGCACTGCTTGAGCAGTGCGGTGATGCCGAGATTGTCGAGCTCAAGGAACGCGCCATTGTTCAAGGCATCAACATCGGGTCGACCAACATCGACCTGGCTTTTGCGAAGCTGGTACAAGGGAGGCTGGCCCAAGCGAAGGCAGACACCAAGGCCGGCCGTTCGCAGCTTGTTTTCCACAAGAATGCCGCCGAGACCATGATGCACAGCGAAGAGTTTCAGACCTGGAAGCATGAGTTTGGCAACTTTGCCGAAGCCCAGTTCAGAACGCCAAGAGTGGCGGTTCCGATCAGATCTGGGGGAACCTCGAGCACGTCAGCGAGGATCACGGACGGCAAGATGAACTTTTCTTAGTAAGTGACCCTCCATCACACGGACTTCACCTCCCACTAATACCATGGATTGCAGTTCTGACTTCCAGGACATTTTCGATCCCCAAGTTGAAGGTATAATCAACGCCATGCGCGAGATGTTGGAACATGGTGCTAGGGCTAATGTTCCACGGCCAGTAAGTAAATTGTCGTGACATGCAGAAAGAAAAGGTTCAAGAAACTAAAGTCTTCGCAGAAATACTTCATTTTATCAGGAGGGTTGGGCAGCTCAGCCTACGTGAAACAGAAAGTCAGGGAGGCTTTTCCAGCCCCCATACAGGTGGTAGCTGCCGAGGGCGATGAGCCGTACGTCCCCTTACTCTTTGTCTGTTTGTGGCTCCATCCAGCTAACATATCACACCAGGCCACTCGCTGTTGCAAAAGGCCTTGTCCTGGACCGCAAGCAAAAGGCAAGACATGGAAAACCAGTCTTGGGTGTCAGGAAGGCTCGTGTGTCGTACGGAGTGGTCACTCGAGAGAAGTATGATCCAGAGAGGCATGAGCCACATGAAAAAATACAATCAGACCTTGACGGCGAGGATGTGGTGCAAAATCAGATCAAGTGGGTCATCGAAAAGGTAAGCCTCTTGCATCTTTTCCCCAATATGTAGGACACTCTCGAATCAAAATTGACACCAATCATAGGGACAAGACATCGACACCAATTCAAGCGTCCGTGAAAAGGGATTTAGTAAAGCCTTCAACGATCGCAAGCACCCCGGCGTCTCCAAGAGGGAGCTTGTAATATGTCACAAAGACCCAGATGATCTTCCTAGCAGTAAAACAGATGGTATGCTACCTCCTCCACGATTTGATGTCTCCTGAAAGCTAGACACTAACTGTACTGTAGTGGATGTCTTTCCCCTCTGTACTGTCAGGTCTGACCTCACAACAGTAGACAAAAAGCACATACACACCCGCGCCAGATATGTCAGGAGAAGGGTTCTTGGAATACCCAGAACAGAAAGGCAGGAGTTTTACGAGATCATGTACGATGTATGCTTTGTTGTAGGGGCTTTGGATGCGCGCTTCGAGATGTGGATTGATGACAAGCAATATGCGGACAAGAACTCTTTCAAGATAGAGTGGGAGGAAAAGGGCCTGAAATCGACACCTCGGTGAAGGCTTCAGGCATCAGAATAGCTACCTTACTACGGTAGATACCCATCCAGAGAACAATTTTTTGGCAACTTCAAAGTCTCAAGGTGCCAAACCGGTGAGAATCACGAACTGCCGACTTGCCCGTCCTCGCCCAGCCCCACTAGCCCAATAAGGGTCCCTGTGGGTTGCATCACGTCAGTCAATTGCGTGTTTGCGGCTGCGGAGGAGTGCATAGCAGCTGTGCATGCGCCAATAGCGCCTATAAGGCACAGTCCAATCAGCAGTAGGCAGTGTAGGCAGTTCTTCGTCGGCCATCGTGGCGAAGCAAGTGGTGTGGTTGCATTCCCAGGATGACAGAACGAACAGGGAGGCCTTAGAAATCAAGACGCCCGCCAAGGGCAATATGCCCGGTAGTGCGCCTCAAACCCCCAACAAGACCCTTGTGGAACACAGACCGAGATGGATCGCGAACCATGGAAGAAACCGAGCCTTCTAGAACTGGTATAAGAGCAGAGCAACCCCGGAAGAATCAGGCCTGCAAAGACCTTTTGTTGTAGTCATCTCGTAAAGCACAAATCACCATGACCGCCGTCATTGAACCCATCACCACAGGCCTGAGCCTCTTCAATGAGTCTTTCACAGCTGCACAAACCATCACAGCTCTGATAGGCGCCCCCGAAGAAATCCAACGCGCAGTCCGACTCATCTCCAGCGTCCAGGCTGAAATCACCAACGCAAAGGCCCTTCGCGATAAAGTATTCGACGTCAGCAAGCCCGAAACCGCCCGCGATGAAGATTTCAAAGAGGTCCAAGAAGCCATCCGAAATCTAAACGATCTCATCACGTCAAGCGCCCGGACTCTCCAGGCAGTCCCAGCTGATAGCTCCCCCAAACCAAGAGACAAGCTCGCAAAAAGACCGAAAACCTCAGTCAAGAAAAGATTTGGCTGGGTCATCGGCGGTCAAGCTCAGCATGATGCGAACCTTCAAGAGCTGCAAGTCCACTATCAGCGTTTTATAGCCGCCAAGACCATGCTGCAGAACAGGTCGCGTGAATCAGTGCAGAGCAGTCCGCCTTTGCCTTTTGGGGATTTTGAGGTGCTGCACTCCGAGTCGCCCAAGATCGGTTACAACCAGAGCCCCACGAGCAGCAATCAGTTGCTTCTTCTCCCTACGAGCTCCACATCGCTTATTCCCGTCTCGCCGCGGAGAAGTATGGAGAGGTTGCTGTCTGAGCAAGAGGAGTCGGATCTGGAACGACTCAGCGTCACACAGAGCAGCGATGGTGGACATGGAGGCAGTCAACAAGGTAAGCAGTGTTTCCGTCCGTTTCTGTTTACTTAACATCACGCTAACAATGTCAAACTTGCAGTCGCAACACCACCCCCCACTTCCCCAACCCCAGACCGACCTCCAGTTCTGATATGGAGCGTGGAAGAACCATCAACAGTGGAGGACGCCTTCTTTGAACGCAAACGCAAAAGAAGGAGAAGGGATAGCTGATCATAAAGACGTCATGAAAGCCAAAAATAAATCCACTCGAATTCCGAACCATGGTCCAAATCTCGTGTCCGTTACTTCCCACTTTCTGCCTCGGCCATCGCGTCAGACCGTACCTGCCCACACCCCATCACTTCTTCTTATCATCCGGGTTCGGCGCGGGAAAGTACTCCTTGTCCTTCTCCGAGTAAACGGCCGTAGCTGGCATGGGTGGGATGTAGTCGCGATGGGTCCCGTTTTGCATCCTGCATATCCATATCATCATCAACACAAGGCTTCAAGGTAAGTCTGGTGCGGGCTGGAGCTCACCGTCGCTTTTGGATTGCTTGCTGTCTGGCGTGGGCGAGACAGACCACGTTGGGGCGGCAGGTGCAAGGCATCTTTCTTCTGTTCTTCCAGGTTGATTGATTAGGTAGAAGGGTGAAATTGAATTTGAGCTGCTTGTGATCATTCAGAACATGAGGTTTTGACCATCTTTTATCCTCATCTTCGCCCGCCGATCCATGCCCTTCAAGACGCCGGCAGTCAGCGCCTTCTGCTGTACTTCAAACACGGATACCCAACCATATCACTCGATGTTCTTTAGACGAATAGGAACCTGCCACTATTGAGGAAGGATTCAAAAGTGAAGCTGCTGAAGGCAACACCACAGCCTGATATCCCCACCTCACTGAGAAGGGTAGCAGTCGACTCGGACTCGACGCGCGGTTCTTCCCCAAGGTAGCAGCGAGCCTTACCTTCGTCGCCCTGCTTCAACTTGCCTACCTACCCTCTCTGATTGAAAACTGCATTACCCATCCCCAGTAACACCTACCAAAACAAATCCCCAACCCCAGGCTCCCAATTACCGAAACCCCCCCCGTGGCCTCCAACAAGGTAGCAGCGAGCCTCACCTTCTTCGCCCTGCTTTTACTTGTCTTACCCTCTGATTGGAAACTGCATCACTCATCCCCAATAACACCTAGCAAAACAAATCCCCCACCAACACCACTCCCCCAAACTCAACAGTCCCCAACCTGGACACCAAAAAGAACCCAACAAAAAAGGGCTCAATCGGGGATCGAACCCGAGACCTCGCACATGCTCATCATGTTCTGATGGGGCTTGAACTTGAATTGTTCAGAAATACCCGAAGCGCGAATCATACCACTAGACCATTGAGCCAGTTTTTTGTGTTTGATTTGATCATGGAAGGTTGGAAGGAGTCAGTCGATATTTGATGGAGCCTCTGTGGCTGGGAGGTTGTGACGTAAGACACGCCGCATGACTCAGCGCCTTACCCCACCAACCAATCCCTCAGTTTATTTACAAATGCCCCACTTCTGCCCCTTTTCGAGCCCCTTTATCAGGATGTCATCGAAAAAAAAAGGGCAATGCACCAACAACACCAAGGGAAAAAACTTGTCGAACTCCATCAGATTGTGCAAAACGGAAAAAGAGAGAGCGGGATTTATGTGCCGGGAATTGGTATGTCATGGATTCTTGTTTCAACCACGGTGAAGGTCTCGCCGCTTTCGATGTCTTGGATCTTTTGAACCCCCACCCCCAAGTGTCAGTCAACAGATTCTCTCTGCCACCAAAGTCCAAGTCGTAAAACACTCCCCATATAGAGAGAATTGTGGGAGAAGACAAGAAATACCTCATACAGCGTCGCAGCGGTACTGCTCGTTGGTTCCATGACCGACCTCACGATGCCAAGCGCATCGTCGCCATCTGGATCTGCAACGCCCCCATCTTCATCAGCACAACGCGAAACTGTAATGACGGCCCAAGCTTGGATGTTAGACGCATACCTTTGTAGATGATCGCGTCCCCAATCTCATGCATGATGATTTGAGTCTCTTCTCGGTACTTCTTTTGGAGCACCTAGGGAAGTAGCTGGATCCGGTTGCAAATGAAGGCGTGAATTAGATTTGAGGATGGTAATAGGAAAGCCTTGCGCTGGAATTACCGCGGAACCCTCAGTTGGGCTTCAGGATAAAAATGCTGCTCTTATGCAAAAGCAAAGGTGATTTCACCTTCAGGGCTCGGTCACCATCACGTCATGGTGACTAGTCCGCCATGACCATCTCAACTTGATGCTGTATGTGTGTATGGGTGCGCATGGGGCAGCAACAGGGGCCTCTCTCACCTTCCAAGATCCAAGCATCATAGATAAACCTTTACCGTAGCAATTTTCGACCTGAGGCCATCGCCTATTCCACTGCCCAACCAAAAAGTTGCTGGCAGATCCCGGATAATGCACGTGACTTTGGGGCTGGGGGTTTCTCAATCATCGATATGACTGGACTTTGATAAGTCGCTGGCCCGCCTCTGCTGCCATGGCGAGTTGTGGCTTTGGGCTACGCCGCAGTAATCTGCCAGGTATTGAGTGACCTTCTGACTTCAAGTTTCACCCGAAAAATACTCGACCGGGTCCGGGATAATCTTCATGACCAACTAATACGGTTCAATCAAGGTGAGAAACATTGCACATGGGAAATTGTTGATGCTTTTTGTATGGAGGATTTGGACCAGTTCATCGCCCTCAGTGGGTCTTGAGCACAACTCTGGTCGCGCCGAAGGGACAACGAGATACTCTCGGAATGTGTGCAGGGACTTGAAGAGGGCGAACCACCATGATGGCGAGCACCAGCTGCTTGCGCCAAGCCTCCTACGTCTTCCATGACATTCCAAGCAGCTCCAAAGTGTTCTATTTACTTCCAGAAGTTTCTACGTGGTTCTGTTGTTGTGCAATTTCTGCCTGGAAGTCGAGGAGTCACTCTGCCAGTGCTTACCATGATGGTTGCTATGCAAACACGGGGTAGGTAAACAAACTAACATCAGATGGACCCATCCACTTTCACTTGCCCCCCACTGCCGCTTCGTTACCCAGTGTGTTGGGCAATGTTGTTTACTTTTTTGTAGGGGGCCTCTTTGGGGGGCCATGCCAAGATCCATCAAGCTCGTGGGGACCCCAGATCTGCAACGGCCCGCCCCCAAGAACAGGGACCTGGGCCGCTGTCTTAGCGAGCCCCGCTTTTGACGACAGGGCATTTGAGCCGCACCCAGGGTGACCAAATTTTGCCTGTCGTGAAAAGCTGCTGAAAATTTGTTTGGTGAACTTGCTAATAACTTTTCCACGACAACTGGATTTCTCATCTTCTGATGTACTTTGGGGGGGGCATCCTGGGACCCCTGGCAAACATGCTGTGTCAAACAGGGTGTCGGACTGCTTTGCCTGAGGTTTTAGACTCTCTGGCTGTGATGTGTGACTCTCCAATGTACCGTAGGGTGACTGTGTGATGGTAAGGGGATTGTTGTCCAGACATGATATCTACCCAGTGGTACCAGTCCCAGAGAATAGCTCCATTCGATCATGATATCCTGTCTACCACTTGTATATCAAGATCACAATTGCCAGAAGACGTCGTCTCTAGGATGTCTATCAATTCCAAGGTTTTCGCAGACAGTTGGCGACATCAATAGAGGGTGTGCGCCACGTCTTCTCTATATAATCTCTGGCATGCCGTCAATTCTGTGTAGATTGTCCTGATCAAGATGACCAGAGAGGTGTCCATGGTGATACTGATGCCAACAGAGCTGCCCATGAAGTCAAGAAGAAGTCGCATTCTCTGTTCTTAAAGTTACTCATGATCTTAGGTTTCTGGTGGAGGTTGATGTCAATGTTGATAGTAGGCCCAAGGAGCCTCGGGAAGAACAACGATGTAGAAACATGCCAAACCAACAAAGGAAATGTATATATCACACCCTCAAAGCACAGCATAGCACATCAAGGTGTTTATTCATCACATCACAAACTTCATACACAGTCCTGCACATAGTTGAACAGCTCTTTCAACTGCACAAAGGTTGTTGTTTGGGGAAGAAAGGGAAGTCAGAGCAGAACTGTGAATGACCCGCAATTCCTCCTGTCGCTGCGACGATAGAGCAACGTTTACTTACAAAATCTGTCCCATCGCCATAGCGACTGACCAAAGCGTGGGCCACATCCGCACAAGTATTTATTGACCCTTTGTCCTCCCAAATTTCCCAACTTTTCCTCTTTTCCTCACGGCTTCCGTATCGCTCACTGCATGCTCTAAGCTTCACAGCTATTTCTTGTCCACAGGATTTCTCGATCACGCACTGCATACCGTTGCCTTTCGACTTCATTGTCTCATACACATACGTCTTTTTCTTTCTCCGCGTCATTATTCGACTTGAGCGACACCATGTCTTCGTTCGGTAATGGCGTTTCCTTCCCCTCTCGCGTTGGTTCCTCCCTTCGCGATGGGACACTCTCTTCCACCACCTCCGCCTCGCCCTCCTCTGTCGTCGCCGCCTCCCCGACTCAGCAGGATCCCATCCTCGCCATGCAGGATGAAGTCTTCGGTAAGAGCCATGCCCCCCCTCCTACTGATACTATGACTTCTCTTGCAGGTATCCGTGCTCGGCGCCAGCACCTATGCGACGCCGAGAGCCGCCAGCGGGACCATTTCGAAGGTCTCAGCAAGCAACTTCGCGCCGTCTGCCTCGAGCGCAACCGAGAGCGGGGGGTTCGGCCTGACCTGCCGGCCCTCGTGTGCGACCGCCGCCCTCTCGTCAAGGCTTGGTCCAAGCAGGGTTGGTGGCCCCAGAAGGTGCACAGCTTCTGTAAGTTTCTTCCCTCTCAGCACTCCTTGATCATTATCCACTGACGTTGCTTCAGGCGTGTATCTTTTGGATGGAACCTTCTGGTTCCTTGCACTGTTCTACTTCTGGTGTGAGATCTATCACCGCCAGAACGTGGTCAACCAGAATGAGATCATCATTTCTGGTCGCAAGGCTGAGCTCGCCAGCAAGCAAGCCGAGCTCGAAGACGGCCGCAGCCGCCCACTGCCGGTCGCCAGGGACTTCGCCGAGATGTCCCAGTACACACGTAAGTCTCTCCTCTCTTGTCTTCTTGGTCTGACATTTTGACTGACAATGCTTTGTTTCAGTGCCGCCACGAGAGCCTGTCGAGTACAGGAGCAACCCCTTTGCCGTTCCCTTTGGCATCTTCGGGAGACCCCTCCCCCCTTGCGACCCAGTTTACCCGCGTGAGGAGGTCGAGTTGCCTCTCCATCGTTCGGCCCGGCTAGCCCGAGAGTCTGCTGTCCAGCAACTCTTCGCCGGCGTCGACAATTTCGAGCCTGCTTTCGCGAGTCAGGTTCACCAGCTCCCGCAGTATCTCGACACTGCGTTCCAGATCGAGGCACCACCCCAGGTGCTCATGATTGAGTCTGCTCCCGCTTTCGACGCGGTCCCTTCCCAGCAGCTCACTCCCCAGCTCGCAGCCGAGCCCGCGCCCACGCCCGCTGCTGACGCTGATCCCGTTCTGAAGCAGCTCCGTCTCGCTCTCGCCCGGCTCACCATTGAGTGCGCCCACACTCCCAAGGCTTCTCGTCCGCAGACGACATGCCTTCGGGTCCCTCAGCAATTTGGTCGTCCTGCGCCAAACCTGGTGCCCGCAGCTTTCACTCCCGCCCCGAGGCTGCCCGCTGTGACTTTGCTTGTCAATCCCGATCCTGCCCCGGCAGTGATCCCCGAGCAAGTCATTGCGACTCCGACCGTGACCGTGCCTCCTGCCGGTCAGTTGCCTTTGCCCGTTGGCCAGTTGCCTCTGCCTGCTGGTCAGCTGCCGCTTCCTCCTCTGGCCCCGATTCCCATCCCGGCCTTGCCTGCCCCGACACCCGTTGCTGCCCCCGTCAACCCGGTTGTCCCTCCCACTCCCGTGGTCGAGGTTCAGCCCCAGCAACAGGCTGTCCAGCCCCCCAGACGCCGCGTTGCTGAGCCCGTCAAACTGGTGTTTGTTCCTCCCACTCCGGTGGTGAACAGCCAGCCCCAGCAACAACAGCCTGACGTCCAGATGACAGAGGAGGTCGTCGCTGCCCCAGCCCAAGCCCCAGCCCAAGCCCCGCCTGTTGAGGTTCCCCGGAACCGTGTTGCTGCCCCCGTCAAGTTGGTGATGGTCCCTCCCACTCCGGTGGTGAACACCCAGCCACAGCAGCCGGCCCCCCAGGCTCCCCCAAGGAGACATGTCATTGCTGCCCCCGCCAACTTGTTGTTTGCTCCCGCTCCGGCGGTGAACACTCAGCCTCAGCAACCTGTCGCCCCTGTCCAGCAGCAGCCTCATCCTCAGCAACAGCAGCCCCTCGACGTCGCCATGACCGAGGAACACGACACGTCTGCTCCCGCCGCCAAGCGCGCTCGTCCTGCCCGTCCCGACTGGCAGCCGATCAAGCGTCTCGATCCGAGCCAGGCCCAGGCCCAGCTCACCTTGCCGACGCTTGCTCTTCCGAGTGGCCCAGCCCCCGAGGTCGCCCAGCCCCCCATGGCACCTCAGCAGCAGCAGCCAGCAGTGGTCCCCGCCCCCGTGGCACCCACTGTTCTTCCCTCTCCCCCTCCCCCTGCCCCGCCTGTCCCCGCTCCCGTTGACATCCCCGATGTCGACGAAGAGCAACAGGCTCCCGCACATGGTTCCCGCCCCGTGGCCCCCATGCGCAAACGTCGCGTCTTCAACACCGTGACGTGCCCCCCTCCCCCATCAGCCGATGTCCTCGCTGCGATCCCCGCTCCTCCTCCCTTTGCCCCCGCATCGGAAGTTGAGCAGCAGCAGCACCCCGCTCCCCCTCCTCCTCCTGCCCCTGTGATGGAAGAGGAAGTGGTCGAGCAACAGCAAGCTGAGTCATCAACTGCTCGGCAGCTCCCCCCGGTTCGAACAGACCCCTGGTCTGGCCTCGAGCTCCGCAGCCTCGCCTCCCGCCTCATCAGGGAGTGCGTCGACATTGACGCCTGGCGCCGCCGTCTCTTTGGCAACATTGAGACGTACGTCGGGACTGAAGACGACGATCTCGAGTTGTTTTCACCTGAAGATGCCGCCAAGATTCTTCAGACTTTGTTCAGGGTTGTGAGGGGAAGTGATGTTGGTACGCAGAGGCAGAAGGATAACACTTTGAATAAGGTTGTTCGTCTTGCTCGCAAGGAGGGGATGGTGATTGAGAGGGTGTGAGTTTGGTTGGCGTTTGGAGTTTTTGGTTTGGGATATGGGATTCATGGATGGAGTTTCAGGAGTACAGGATTATTGGATTTGGATTGGAGGATTTGGGTCATTGGTTGATTGGGTTTGGTTTGGAGGAATTCAGCATCGGAGGATTGGATGGAGGATTGGGTCATTGGTCGACATGGGTTCGGGATTGGGATTGGGATTGGGATGGGAGGATTCGGATCTTGGGCTCGAATGCCCTTCACGGTAAGGATACACTTCTGCTCTGCTAACTTGTCTTAGGGTTTCTTCCGCCATTTCTTTTTGGTGTTCTGGGATGGAGGAGTCTGGGATTCGGTCGACAATCGGTTCTTGTTCTCACGGCATTCGGGACTCGTAATCCTGTCTTCGGCAACACAATCGGTTTGGGAGGCAATCGGCTGGATCATCACGACAAACTTACGCAAGTGCAACATCCAGGACACCCACCGTCGGGTCGAACGACTATGGAGAACAACTTTCGCTTCGGGGGATTCATTCGGCAACAGAACCATAGTGCAAGGATCTTGGGGTTTGTGGCCCTGGGGACTCTTTGGGGTGTTGGGAGGACCGGCATGGATCTCTTTCCGCGGCGAGATGCCTTCGACATGCGACTTCGACAGCGACAACCATCAGCGACATTATCTGGTGGTGCCAGCTCGTGATCTGGTTGTGATTCTAGGACGGCAGTCGCGGCCGCAGGGGATGTAGCTCAACCTCTACCCTCTGTTGGATTTGCAGCCTGTGGTGATGGGTTTTTGTTGAGTTTTCCCCACACCCGCGTCAAGTGGCGCGCCGAATGGACAGGTCCCAAGAGTTAAATGCACGGCAAAACGGTCATTGTACAAGTACTGTATGGATATGGTGGTCATGGGGTTGGAGTATCTTTTAGATTATTTACGGGGGGTGTTTGTAATGGAATTCTTTGGGGAGTTTTTTATTTACCTTTTGTGCCTTGCCATGCTGTGATGTGACTTGTGAATGTTGATGTGCCTGCCCAGTTGAAGTCCTACTGCCCAAGCCTTTGTCAATGCAGAGTGAAACCGTAGAAATAGTGCAGTGGCCTTCAGGCTTGAGTTCCACCAACCCGGCATCCTTGAACCCAGTTGCCATCTTGACGGCCGCGTAGAGAGGTGTGACAGGATCATACGTGTTGCTCAAGAACAAAACCGGAAAGTCAGTCTCAACCTGTTTTTGATTCCTTGTCTACGGATCTATCGACAAAACGGCAATGTCCCACCCATTGCACTCCAGCATCAGTCCCATCCATATATCAGCAAACTCTGACATCTCCTCATAGTCCAGCAGTCCGCTCTCGGGGACGAGTACCCCACCCCTCGTGGATCAAACCCCAGTAACCCCTGCTCCGGGCCAAAGATCTTCTGCATCGTCACACCGGAACCGCCAGGGCCGCCGGGGTTGAGTGTCAGTGGTTGTATTGGTTGGAGAGGCTGGCAATAAGACAAGCGCGAGATGCACCTCGTTATCCGGCGCGAGCGGAGAAGAGTGATCCATTGCCACGGCGAGCTTTGCGCAGAGAAACCGCTCGTCGACGAATTGGTAGCAGGGGTGCCATTTCAGCTCTGGGCTGGGGGTGATCTGTAACGACACACAAAATGTTTAGACACCTGATATCAATAGAGAAAAGCAAAAGGCCCAACTGACTGAGTCCCATGGGTTGTTCGGGTCTGGCTCTGGCTCCTTCGCGGCAGCGGTAGGATTGGAGCTCGGAAGCGGCGATTCGAGAACATGGTCTGAGTGCCGGTTGTAATAGCACAACAGAGAGTTCCAGCTGTAGTACATGTTGAAAGTTGAATTCAAAAGCAGGAGAACTGTTAACAACATTCTCCATCGCCAGCAGTCGACGCGGCGGCAGTGATTCTCCTGGGGAAGGGATAGGACCGCTTCCTCTTGGGGGAGGAGTGATTCCTTTTCCATTGTGATACCGTTTGACGTTGCCTGAAAGAATCTAAGAAATTACTCTGGGTAGTTGTTAAGGGGAGAATTCAACGATTGGTATTAAAGAGCTGAAGTGCGAGAACCGAGATTGACGTAATGAGCCCCGCTCGGAAGCCACCGCAGTCATGGTGCAACAAAAGACGGGACAGCGCCTGGCTATTTCCGGAAGTCCGCGGTGCTCCTACAGCCCAGCCTTGTTGGGCAAATGGAAAGGCAGTGGTGGACAACCATCTTGTATTAGTGGTCGTGATTCATCGCTATAGGGATATCATCAAAAACAAACAACGCTTGCTACATGTGATTTAATATCAGATCACCTCCCTCCAAATCAGACCAAACGCCTTCATATCCCTTCCCAAACGTGTTATCAAGCCAAAAACTTGGTTTCACCTTGTTGAAATAGCCAGTCCCGGTTGGCATCCACCATGAACTCAGTGATATTGAACTCCCCGTGCCCAAGAGGCGCTCCTATCCCGCCATTCCCGCCATTCCCGCCAGCACCCGACACTGGGTGGCCATGGGGATCAGTTACCATACCAGCTTGTGCCACCGGCAGTCTTGGGACATTGAAGAAGTCAAAGACATCCAAATACTCCAGCTCATTCGTTGCTGGCGGCCTGGTCTGAATCTCTTGCGCATATCTGTTCTGCCAATCAACGCCTGCCCCTGCATTACTGACACCAACACCGCTTGCACCCGACGCCCCATTCTTCCCACCGTTACGGGGCACATGCCGTGGCTGCCGGCTGATCAAAAAGTCGAGATCAAACGCAGTCCGGCGCATATCAGCCAGGATTTTGACAATCTTGGGTGTCTCACTCCCGCCCTGCCGCGCATTATCGTGATGTTCTTCCAGCACACGAGTCAGAAGCCCACAATAGCGAGTAGCAACAGGCCAGTACCGACCCATTTCGCAAAGAGTGTCAACGAATGATTGTATCTGAGAGGTATCCAGCTTGTGCTCTACCGTGCTGCCGTGAACAAGCAGAACGCGGGCAGCCACCCACAGCGTAAAAGCGAACGGTGGCCCAAGCTTGTTGAGCAGGTTATTGCTGACGACAAAGTCGCGAAGGGCAGCAATATTCTCCGCCGCACTGTGACATCGCTGCGACGCGCTGTAACTTGGGGTAAAGATTGGGGATCGTGTGGTGGGGTAGGCCGCGGATGAGTGCAGGCGGATGACGGCGGTGTGGAAGGTGGCATGCAGCATCACCCAGCCGCAGTTGAGTGTCTTGATAGAGCTTGGGTTGAACAGCTTGGCCATATTACCATAGTCCCCTGGAAGATTGAACTTCCAGGCTGCCAGCATGGTATCCAACTCCTTGTAGCGCATTTGCCACTGTTCAACGTCAGCAAGCGCGCTGATGTCGACGGGCTTCCGGAGAAACTTGTGTATCCGGGAGAGGATGGATAGGATCTCAATATAATGGCTGAACGCGCCCAAGTTCTCGGGTTGATCTACTTCATACTCGGGTGTATTGCCATTTGCTACGTTTGGTCGACTGTCATCGACACGAAGCCATCGAGTGTCGACCTTTTGGTTCTTCATCCACAAGTCATCCCGACATGGTAAGGTGCGGTCAACTTCTCGGTCGTCAAGCGCAAAGTCGAAGGCGGTGGCTATCGTGGCGTATCGGTCAAGCAGGTACACCATCCAGAATAATCGCCGCCTGGATTCTTCCTCAATAAAGTCGCGGGGCTCCGGAAGAATCATGGCCCGCAAAGTGTAGATGGACTGGTAGTTGGGGGCCACCGAGATGGAATTGCTCTCTACCGCAAGACCTAGTTGGACGACAGCTCGAGTAATGATGGCCATGATGTTCCATCCGGGGGGACCATTGCCGCTTCCGCAAAGGTCTAGCGCCAAGATGACCAATGCCTGCAGCGACTTGACAGAGAGGTTCTCCATGCCATACAGTATGACGCGGTTCTTGGACGCGGAATGGTATCGCTGGCGAGCCTCGTCAGTCAGCCGTGGATCTGTCGAGTAGCGCAGAGTCGTGGCTACAATGGCATGCAGTAAGATCTTGTCCGTCTCGTCCAGTATCGATGGCCCAAAGAGGGCGTCCAAGGTTGTCGTTCGGTGTAGAATTGGGCACCATGTGTTGACATGCTTGAAGTACAGGTCTACAAGCGCGTATAGCAAGTCATAGGGTGGCAGTTCTTGCTCCTCAGCCATCTGATTGCCCACTGGTGGCGTGGCATGGGCCTGCGGGGACTGGATCGCGGCTGTAGATGTGGCTGTGGGTGCCGCAGTGTAATACTCTTGTGCCCCAGTACTTGGTCCGCCAGTCGTCGGTAGTTGGGTCCGGGGCGAGACAATGTTGTTTGACAAACTCTGGAAGGGGTCTGGCAGGGTTGAGGTTGCTGAAAGAGGCCCTTGTATCCCAAGGTCTACAGACGTGGTAGGTCTCTGGAGGAACAAGGCTGTCTCGGCCTGGGGGGTCCGAATGGTGTCGCTCCGGGCGAATATCGATGGCGGGGCGGCCTCACGGACCTCTCGAGGGGTTCCACGATCACTCAGTTGGCTGGTATGGCTTCCCCTGACGCTTGGTGGAGCGTTTTGACGGCCAAAGGTGCCGGCACCACTTCCATGGCCACTTGCTGGGCTCGTGTTCGAGTTGGAGGTCAAGGCTTGTAGCAGCTCGTCGTGCGCCCTCAACTTCTCCTCCAGTTTGTCCAACCGCTGCTCCAACTCCCGTCCATAGCCGGCGCGGAGCCCAGGCTTCTTACGCTCCTTGTACTCGCAGGTGGCATGGTTTCGGCTACACCAACCGCATGCCGGTTGAACGCGATCGCATTTCACCTGTCGTGGTCAGCAATGGCTGGCAGGTACCTTGGTCGGGTCGGAGGGGACGAAAACTCACTTTGCGCTGCTTGCACAACTCGCACCTAGCAAGAAGAAGAAGACAAGAGGCCAATTAGCATTTTCCTTGACCACGGGCACCCCGAGAAAAGCGCCAACGTCACACAGCGTGCCGAAGCAGAGTTATCGGCAGAGAATTACAGTTACTCACGAAACAGATACTGGTCTCTTACGCTTTCCCAGGCGCACGCCCTCGCCCTGGTCGTCGAGGTAATGGTCATCTTCCCCACTCTGGTGGCCTCCGTCATCGCTATCTGCGGGGTCGGGATGGTGATGGCCATGCGACGAGTACGGCGACGACTGGGCGTGGGAATGCTGGCTGTTGTTGTGTCTACCCGTAGAACTGGAAGCTTGGACCGGCTGCATCATGGCCAGAGCTTCTTCCCAAAGCCTCGGGCTCAAGCTCAAGCTCAAGCCTCGCCGTCACCGAGTCACCAAGCGCCGGGCGTTGAGTGGTGACGCTTGCTGCGCGCCGATTGAGTGGATCACAACGCAAGTTGCCGAAACACAACAACGTAGCCACGTCGGGAAAACGCCAAATTCGTGACAATTTTCGGGGGTTCGGGTCCTCGGGTGTCAGGGGCGGCAGCAGCACGTGTGATTGAGACAATCAGAGAATATCCAAGACTCCAATTCCAACCTGGAATGGCCGGGCCTCGAATCAGGTCCACGGGTGTTGGAGAGAGGACTTCTCGGGGTAATGATGGGCAGAGCAGCGAGGCGGGTCGGGAGGTGGAGAGACCCTTTCACCGTTTTATTGCAGTTGCATACGAAGTACTGCCTGGTCTGGTATCTTTACCCAGCATGCATTATTACACCCCTGGACCACGTTGCGGTGGTCATCTGGGGGGAGCTGGGGAGCTGGGGAGCTGAGGTGGGCGGACCATGCTTCTGCTGGATTTCCGGGGTGGGTGGAGTGTGTGGGGAAGGGGAAGCGAGAAATTGTGGGGGGTGGGGTAGCACAGCAAAGCAGCGTGTCCCAGCGGGCTGTCTTGACACCTCTGTTCTGCAAGAGAGGGTGTTGGGGTGTTGTGCTGTGAGACTCCAACGCCTTTTAGGGCTGTCATGAAATCAATATCTGCATTGCAGCCCGTCTCATCTCATGTCATCTCATTTTCCTCTTTTTTCGTCTCAAATCTCCTCACCGCTTTCCGTCTTCAAACACGATTGTAACCACGCGGAGACTTGAGAGCCCGAGTAGGTGGTCAGCCTACGAGAATTGGACAACCACGCACGAGGTGAAGTCGGAAGGATTCAAGGTTCATTGATTGGGGGCAGTTGACACATCAGATTTCCTTGAACTCCCGCCTCTTCAACACGCTCCAGCAGTTCCTGTTTGCCCTCAAGATTGTGACAGCCTTGGTCCAGATACCCGGTCCACGTGCCTATCAGCATGACCGGAATGCTACACACAAACCCAATGGAATTACTTGCAGCCGTCTGCAGCGTGTGTGCACTCGGCGCAACGAGAATGCGGTGAAGACGGCGCGATGCTACCCAAGTCGTTGCGCCTGACGACGCTCACGTCGGTCACATCCAGGTGGTTCGGCAGACGGACGGGTCAACGAGAGCCCAACGGCAAGCTTGAACCGAACCGCCGCTCTGGGTCCAATGGCGACCACAGACGGTTACTGACCACCGCAGCAGGCCGCCGCTATCCACAGCATGCCCAGCCAGAGTCAAGCCTCAAGTCCGTGTCCAAGAAACCCGTGGCGTCTTTGCCGCACCCAGGCATATACAGGATCCCCTCCATGAGCACCTGGTTGGCTTGACGAGGCGGTCCGACATCTTATCGACGGAAGACGCGGGATTCCTTGTTAGTCGCGGCAGCCGTCGACCAAAATGGAATAATCCTCCTTGTCCATCACCACTCACCACTCACCATCATGTTTGCTCACGCATATGCCCACTCCACCAGCTGCAGCCCGTCACCCGTCACCCGTCACTCGGTTGTCCATCACCCGTCCAAACCAACAAACTGTGACGCCCTCGGATAGCCCTAGCGCGAAATGCCCCAATGGCTCTACACAGTGATCCACCAGTCCGCCTCTGCTCCCTGGCAGCATCCCTCCAGGTGCATGTAAGGTGGGGTTGATGGTGTCTTTGTTCTCGGATCAGAGCTGACGGGCAGCTCCACGTTCCCGGATGCTCAACTCAGAACAACAAAGCTCCAGAACTATGTCGCCATCGTCGGGGCATCACAGCCCGACCGGTTTCACTATTTTCCCAAGTGCTATCTTTGGGAAGACGTTGTTTGCCCCTTGCCATGCAAGGCCCCACAGGGACTTTCGGGGTCTACGTAGTTGACAGGGCGAGTCGAGAGAAATAAGGGTGCTCTCATCCCCCTTTCTGTCACCAGGCTCTCATTCTTTGACCTTGATCATCCCCCATGCCAAGCCATTGGACACTAGGCGTTGACGCTAGGCATCGAAACCGCATATAACCTCTGGCTAGGACTCCCAGAGGCTTGCTTCTCAACGTTTCGTTCCACCGTTGTTATTCCGTGGACCAAAAAGACGTTGACACCATGGCGACCCTAAAAGCATTTCCTACCATCAAAAGCATTCGGTCGTTCGTCATTGGCGGTGTAGGCTCAGGTATGTGGAAACCTTGAACGGTCGAGACATAACGGCTTGCTAACCAGAATGCAGGTGGCGACTATCACAATGTCAAAGGAGGTCACTGGTGAGATGGCTTCTCTCAGGGCCAGCAGCAGTTTCTAACCTCCATCTAGGCTCATAGACAGCCCGATTTCTACTCCATGCTCAAGGTGGGAAAAGTATCGTGCATCACGGACGAGTTGGGGCATTAATGTCCTCGGCTCGTTCTTTGTCGAAATTGAGGCCAGCGATGGCACAGTTGGCTTTGCAACAGGCTTTGGCGGTATGTCAACACGGCCCCTTTTCCCATGCAAATACTGATGCTTCCAGTACAGGCCCTCCGGCGTGTTGGCTCGTTCACCAACACTTTGAGCGCTTCTTGATAGGAGCCGACCCCCGCAACACCAATCATCTGTTCGAGCAAATGTACCGGGCGTCCATGTTCTACGGACGCAAAGGTCTTCCGGTTGCCGTGATCTCCGTCATTGATCTTGCGTTATGGGATCTCCTTGGCAAGATCCGTGGAGAGCCTGTCTACAAGCTCATCGGTGGGAACACCAAGGACCGTATCGACTTTTACTGCACCGGCCCAGACCCCCCAGCTGCGAAGGAGATGGGCTTCTGGGGCGCCAAAGTTCCCTTGCCATATTGCCCCGAAGAGGGCCACACCGGGCTCAAGAAAAACGTCGAGTTCCTCCGTAAGCACCGCGAGTCAGTAGGGCCAGACTTTCCCCTGATGGTCGATTGCTACATGTCGCTAAACGTGCCCTACACGATCGAAATTGCCAAAGCCTGCGAGGACCTCAACATCAACTGGTGGGAGGAGTGCCTCAGCCCGGACGACACAGACGGCTTCGAACAGATCAAGCGCGCCCATCCCACCATCAAGTTCACCACGGGCGAGCACGAATACTCCCGGTATGGATTCCGCAAGCTCATCGAGGGCAGGAATCTCGACATTATCCAACCAGACGTCATGTGGCTTGGTGGCATGACAGAGCTGCTCAAGGTGGCAGCCATGGCGTCGGCCTATGACATCCCGGTGGTCCCCCACGCGAGCGGGCCGTACAGCTACCACTTTGTTATCAGCCAGCCTAATACCCCTTTTCAGGAGTACCTGGCCAACTCGCCCGACGGGAAAAGCGTGCTGCCGGTGTTTGGCGATTTGTTTATCGATGAGCCCATCCCCACCAACGGCTTCTTGACGGTTGCGGACCTAGACAAGCCGGGCTTTGGCTTGACGTTGAACCCTGTTGCGAGGGCCAAGCTCATTCCGAGCACCTATCTGTTGACTATTCCAACTAATCCCCTACCCGCACCGGTGACTGAAGAAAAGAAAGAAGTGAATGGTGCCAATGGGCACCACGTGGATGGGGAGTTGGCTGCAGAGGCCAAGGCTTAATTGCTTGCTGCCTTGGACGTATCCCACACCTCAGGCAAACTACATGATGGAATGATTGGACAGGAATTTGTCTTCTATTCACTACAAGTTATTCTTACCATCTGGAATATCAGTTCATTTTTACACTACATTGTCTGGCAAGCATGGTCCTTGACCTTCCTGGGAGCGGCGGTGCTGACGTCATATCTACACTCCCCAAGCCCTTGAAGCTGTCTACACTATTTGTCTCTCCATCATGAAACACAAGCTGCCAAACAACAAGTGAACCGGGTATTCGGCTCCCTTGATGTTCCCATTCTCTGCCGTGTCTCCAAGTCTGATCGATTATTAAGAGACAATGCGGGGAGGAGGAGAGCTGTCTGTGCAAGTGGGATCGCCCTCGCTGTATTTAACCCCGAGCGAGGTGGGGTACTCTGTAGAGAAGGTGGATCCACGCTTTGTGACGGGACGGATAACCTACCAGGGGCACCTCAGGGGTGACGGTCACCTATCATTCTCTTTTTGGCTTATACCTCGAGAATTACCTACCGTGGTGTGGTGGGTGGGTGGGTGGCTTACACGTTTTTGAGGAGGTACAGAGATCTAGATGAGACATTTGCTTACCGTTGGAAACGCTGGTGCAGGTGGTGAGGTGAGACATGGTGTTGTGTGTCCCATGAGGGGATGTTGCATTTGTTGCAATTTACCCCGCGAGCCGCGGACGGGAGAAAAAAATGGGAATGGCAATCACCCCTCCTTGCCTTGCGTGTCAAGATGGGCAGGTGGGATGGGTGAGGAGAAGGCGTGGGAGGCTCCTTTAGGAGGATGTCGTGTCACGGTGCACAGCTTACCGTTGTCTGCTCCTCCAACATCACTACTTCGAGCTCAACAACCGCCATCAACAGCCAGAGCCACATCAACAACAAACCCCCCTTGATCCAAACTCCCTCCCAATCCACTGAAACCATCACCATGCCCCCCACAAACCTCCTCCTAGGAAAAACAGCCATCATAACTGGCGGCACCACAGGCATAGGCCGCGCCATCACCCTCGCTTTTTTATCTCAGGGCGCAAACGTAGCAGTAAACCACTTGGATCTCCCCTCCGACGCTGCCCACCTCACCTCTTTGATCTCTGAAGCACCCTCCCTCCCCGGCAAGTTCGCCCATGTAAAAGGTGACGTCCGCGACCCAGCCACTGGCCCAGCTCTCGTCTCGTTCGCCCTCTCAGCCTTTGGTGTCTCCCGACTCGATATCTGCGTCTCCAACGCCGGCATCTGCACCTTCACCCCCTTTCTCGACATCACCCAGTCCCTGTTCGAGAACACCGTCAGAACAAATCTCGACGGTGCCTTCTACGTTGTCCAAGCTGCCGCCCGGCAAATGGCGCAGCAGGACCCCCCCGGTGGGAGCATTATTGGGATAAGTAGTATTTCTGCCTTGGTAGGGGGAGCAGAACAAGGGCATTACACGCCTACCAAGGCGGGGGTGCTGAGTCTGATGCAGTCGGCGGCGTGCGCGTTGGGGAAGTATGGGATTAGGGCGAATGCGATCTTGCCGGGGACGGTGAGGACGCAGTTGAATGAGGAGGATTTGAAGGACGAAAAGAAGAGGGAGTATATGGAGGGGAGGATCCCGCTGGGGAGGATTGGGGAGGCGAGGGACGTAGCGGGGCCGGCTGTTTTTTTGGCTTGCGAGGAGTTGAGTGGGTATGTGACTGGTGCGCAGGTTTTGGTGGATGGGGGGTTGTTTGTTAATTTGCAGTGATTCGATTGCGAGATACTTGAGGGAGAGGTGGTGAATGGTGATGGTGACTGTACCAACGGGAGGAACTCTTGAATGAGTGACAGGTCGTACAGTTTCAGCCCTGTGTATAGTAGAGTCGTCCAATATATCTTTTTCTTAAGGGTCACCATGTCTGGAAAGCCCCGACAACAATCCGTTCAATTCCATCAACCAACAAGCATGTAATAGCCAGGATATCATGACGGTGAGGGTTGCTCAGCTCTCGGCCAACTCACATGTCCCGAGGGCACACCGCTCTTGGCTGCCGGTCAACACACCCGGCACACGTGGCTGTCGCCAGCAAGCAAATCCACACATGCAAGACGCCCGAAAGAATTGGAATTCCTTTGAATGCGCGCAGTGGGGGTTTGTCCGCTTCCTCCAACGAATAATGTTCGTCGAAATGACGCCTGTTAGGCACGAAGTTTTTCTTTCAGTGTTGGAATGCGGGGGATGGTATCCGCTCTCAAGGGGTTCCAGGTTCCGTCATCGCGACAGGGATGCAGCCAAGCATCCACATCCCTGTCAATTCTGCCGAGGAAAGTAGCGGGTCTGTGCCTGGCGCTGCCCTGGTGTCTTGTCCTTTCCAGAAGACGCAGTCGGGTCGCATCCATGTGTCGGTCGCGGTCAAGAGGTCAAGTCGCGCGGCCATTAGCCATACCTGTCTGTGTCTGTTGGCCGCGCTTGGTTACCGCGTATGGTTGGCTGGCATTGCCAACCTCCTCTTGGTGTTTTCTTTCTTATGATACCGGGATTCCTGACAACACCTGTCAATCCACCTTCGCCATGTGTCTGGCGCATCGTGACAGCATCACTCAAAACTGTCTTGGCTTTGACGGACCGGATCGAAAACCCGGCTAGCGCACTGATAGCGCCGATAGTCTTTTTGACCGCCCCTGGCCAGCCTCCCAAGACTCCACCTGTCGCTGGGGAGGCACCTGGAGGTTCATCTTCGACAGAGATTATGTGATTACCTTATCGCCTTCCAGGTTGCCCGTCACCATCAATCCACGAACATCGCTGGAGCCCGCGAAACAACCAATCCTTGCGCTTTTTTGCCGCGCCAGGATAGCTCGCTCCTTGCGCAGACCACCGCCTCTCTCCCTCCTCTCTCCTGCTCACACCTGCCATCCGAAAGGCGGTAGCGACTATGCTGCTACGAGCATCCGCGTCCCCATTACCAACCCACCACCGCCTCTACCATCACCGCCTTCCATCTCCATAGATCTGGAATGGCAACAAGCCCCGGCTCGAACCCCGACCCTCCGCCGCCGAACGACACTATGGGCATCGTTGACGCTGTCGCATCCGCGCCGGGCGATGAGATTCGATGCTGCTGCGGAAGACAGGACTGTGTTTACCTGAGACACAACTGCTCCGTCTTGTCGAGCGTCGAGCGGGATGTCCACGCGGCAGCCAAAATGGGGCAGGTACGTGTGGTCCCTTTCGTGCTTCCAGCTTCCCGCCACATTCCTCTGTGACACCTTCTCTTTGACCGTCTGGACTCTTTGTGTCTGCCCCTGCCTGCCCGTTGTCTTTCGAAAAGCCATCGTGGACCTGTTCTGTGCCAACAATGCATTCTGGGACCACTTCTTCTTGCTTCTATTTTCCAAACCACTATGGATGACCCAGAGGACGAGACAGCCCCGGCGCAGGAGCCAGACCCAGAGCTCGAGCTGGAACTCGGCCTTTATTTCCCTTCGCAGACGCTAACATGGTCGCTCCAGACGCTCCTTGTACGCCATGAAGCATACATGGCTTCCGCCGAGCGGGACAGAGCCGAGCTCAATGCCCGTATCGAACAACTCGAAGCCGAAAATGTTGAACTCGAACGTAGGAACCGAGAGCTCGCCCGCGAGAACGACAACATGCGAGACGAGCTGGAACACTTGAACGACACTGTCAAGGACACAGACACAAAGATAGAATTTTTGGAGACCACACTACGAGATGCACAACGCGAGGTACGAAGGCTCGAGAATGCAGCCGAACGAGCGGCCAGTCTGGAAAGACAAATTGGACTGCTGGAACAGGAACAAGTCACGCTTCAGGCCACCGTTGTCACCACAAGAGAGGAGGCCCGGACAGCCATGCACCGTTGGAAACGAGCCGAGAAGGGACTCAGCGATTTGCAAGAACAACTAGAACGAATGGAGAGGGAGGCGAGGGAGGATCGCGAAAGACATGTTGAAGTCATCAGCCGCATGGAAAGGCAGCGCGCCATGGAAAAGGAGCTCAACACAGCAGCTGGAAGACTTAAGGGCGCCGCCGCGGTGAGGTCGCTGACCGATAGCAAGAATGGAGGAAATGTCGTGTCTCACTTTGTGCGTGATCTCTTGCACGACAATGCCAATCTACAGCTGGGTATGGCAGAACTCCGGGAGATGCTGGTCAGCTCCAATGACGAGATTCAAATGCTGCGGGAGCAATTGCTCTATCACCAGCCAGCACCACCAAACAATACCGATCAACAACCCGAAACCCCCGGGGAACCCACACCTCATGTCGGGTCGCCACAGTCACTCCGGGCTGAGTTGGAGAGACAAGAGCAGCCTACATCACCTCCACCGGCGCCTCGAGTCTCACAGCAACTACACATCCATCATCATTACCACGTCACCCACAGGCCGGAACTAAAGAGAATGAGGAAGAAGCGACAGGGGATATCATCTGGTACCTTCGCTCCGCCAAAGGTTTTTTCTGCCCCGTCATCACCAATCACCTCGACCATAATGTGGCATCGGGGCCCCGTCGGTGGGAACCATGAGCCACCAACGCCTTCGGAAGGCCAATGGCCACAACACGATGACGAGAACCCGTCAGAGTATGGAGTGTCGTCAGAGATCAGCTCCCCACGGTCCAACAACCGCAACTCGGTGTTTGATCGTATGGTGGACGTATCCTACCCGGGGTCCCCCACGACCAGCCTGGATCCTACATCTCCTGCATGGAAGAACGCGCATCGAAAACGAACTTCGGAATGGTCCACACGCAGCATCGGTACGGCCATGTTTCCTATCGACGCTGCAGCGACTTGGAACGGCCCTCCACCAACCAACCCGCACCCGTTAACCAACTTTGTCCGGTGCGGCGAGCGCTCTCCCAGCAGCCCGAGACATGTCCAGGATGACCGGACACAAACAGACTCTGACGCTGGCAGCACAGACGCTGGCGACCTTATCTCACCACGCTCGAACTACTTTGATTCCGGGGTGTTACAGCGCCCAGGCAGGTTACGTCGTGTAACCTCGCAGGAGTCCATCATGTCCCTGTCAAACGGCATGGACATCCACACGCTTAAAGTCCGACCAAGCCAGCTTGCACTACAACCACTCGGCTTGTCCGCTGCTGGGACAAACCTCAGCGACGTAATCGCCTCACCAACCCTCACAAGCGGCAGCACCGACGGCAAGAGGGGAAGCGTTTTCTTGCGAGACAACCTCGCGAATCAGCTTCCAATATCCAAATCCCGGCCGCCTGCCGGTAGGACAGTCTCTACGCCCACTCGCGTCCGACGTCAAGATACTCAAGCGATAAGACGAACCCCTTCTGCGTTGGGGAGACTGGTATCATGGCGTCCTTGGGGTGGGAACACTACCCCATCTTCACCGGAACCAAGAACCCCAGCTACACCACCTAACCTTATCACGACCTCGACGACAATCCCGGCGTTTGGACTGGCGGTGTCCAGTCCCACAGTGTCGGTTTCGTCTGTGCCAAAGTCACCAGAGGGAAGCTTTTCATCTTCGGGAACGTTTAGGGCGCCGGGGATTAATCAGAAGGGGGTGATACCTGGGTTTAATGAGTATTGGAGTGCGCATCAGGTGTTGAGGAAGCCGAAGACTAAGGTTAGGTTGGAGGGGAGTCAGCTGGGGGGGATTGAGGACGCGGTTAGGGAGGCGTTGGAGCCGTTGGAGGAGGTTTAATGGTTGTTGTGAGTGTGGGGAGTTGTGGATATTGTGCGGTCGGGGAAAGGGCGGCGGAATGTGGGAAGGTTTCTTTTTGGCATTGCATATGGTGTTTTTTTGCATTATTTTTTGGAAGGGAAGCAACATTTACAGATGATATCCTGGGGTATTTTATACGCCGCTGATTAACAGTGGAGAGAGGATTTGGCATCGCGGTAGTTTTTTTTTGGTTTTTGTTAAGTTGCATAGCATTGGACAGTGGGTGGATGGATGGATGGATGGATGGATGGATGGATGGCGAAGTCATGCATGGTGGATGGATACCCCTGAGGGAGGAAGCATTAGTTTGATGATAATGGGTGGGAGGGAGAAACGTATATATGCATGTGCCCCTCGGGCCAAGATTCTGCATTCATTGTTTGGCCAACTGGCCGGGACTCGTGTGGTACGTACAAGACTTAGGTAATCATTGTCAGGGAGCGGGGTGATTAGTTTGCAAAGAAAGGCAAAAAGAAGCGATAGGGTTAAGCGGGCATGGGATGGAGAGGTGCATAGATATTCGTTGTAATAAGAGTATTATCAACTTTGATCACCTTGTTCTGAAGAGACAGCTTTGCGAATACTTATTTTCAAAGTTTCGACTTGGTGGTTGTGGCAATGGTTAGCCCTTGTAGTACCAGGTGTCTGTCGATTGGCTAAAACTTGTCGATAGTGACTGTGCTTTGAAGGATAGGGAATTGGGTTTGAACTTTGTTGTATTATAAACTGTGGCTTTTGACTTTAGGATGTATCTTGTGACGTTAACTGGCTTTGCCTTCGACTTTGGCTTGTGTCTTTTGACTTCACTTGTGCCGTTTGAGTTTAATTTGTATCTTTCGACTTTAACTTGCCACTGCCCTAATTGTAAAAAAAAAAAAAAAAAAAAAAAAAGTAAAGCTGACGTTAAAAGTTATGGTACTAAGATTTGTGGCTTTCGACACCAAGTTATATCTTTGCACTTTAATCTGTATCTTCTGATTGTAACTTGTGTCTCGATGCCGTGTGCGGTGTTTGCACAAGCACAAGGTTGCACCACAAAGCTTTGGTTGTAAGTCACTGATGGTAGACGCGATCAAGTATAAAGATTAAACCTCATTACTCAAAAGCTATATCCCTTCTAGAATCGAAAGTCTCCCCCACCTCCCCCATCTTCCCCCTGTATCCTTCACCCATGTTTTTGTTCAGGTAAGGTAGCTAGCACAAACCCAACCACCCCTCCATCAATCCATCCATCATATCTTCATCCCATCATACCTGAGCCTTACTACCTATTCAAGGCCCAGTAGGAAACTCACAGCTCCCCCCGATATTCTGCAAGTACGCAATATTATTAAACTCGACATCCAACCCCCCAATCTTCCACACATAGTCATTCTCCCCCTGGACATACTCCGCCTCGGTATCCTCCAGCTCGCCCAACGCCTTCAGAATGGCAATGCCCCTCACAGGCTTGGGCTGGACGTGGGGAACGGCAAAAGTGGCGGTCCAGATCAGGGTGATCTCCGTGCTATATTATCCCACAACAACAGTCAGTCACCATTATATATCATAAAAGGGGAAAAGGAGAAAGGGAACATACCAGTCAACAATATTGTGGGTGATAACCAAGGGGAGGTTGTCAGGCATGACGTGCTGATGCTCAATGAAGCTCTCCTTGGTGGGAAAGGTGGTGGTGCCGAGGGGGATTCCAGCCAAAGAGTTGATGCTGTCGGAGGCGTCGTAGAAGGACTCGGAGAGGTAGTAGGCGTCGTCGTCGTTCCATTTGGTGATCATACGGACGTAGGCGTCGATGAGAACCTCGGCGGCTTCCGAGGAAAGGCAGGTTTCCGCTTGGCCGGCGGCGGGGGTGGCGGGGAAGCGGATGGGGGTGTTGTTGATGGGGCGGACGGTGATGCCGCCAGGGGTGTTGGGGTTGGTGACGGGGGTGTTGGGGAGGGTGATGGTGGGATCGGTGGTGGTGGTGTCGTCGGTGGTGTTGTCAGTGCCGTCAGTGGAATCGGTACCATCGGTGCCATCAGTGCCGTCATTGCCACCAGCGCCAGGGTTGCCGGTGAGATCAGGAAGAGTGACGGGAGAGTCACCGCCAGCGCCAGGGTTGCCGCCGGTGAGGTCGGGGAGGGTTACGGGAGTGTTACCGTCGTCAGTGTTAGGGTTACCCCCAGTGAGGTCAGGGAGAGTAACTGGGGTGTCGGTGCCATCATCAGCACCATCATCGCCGCCGTCGTCCGCGCCGTCGTCCGCTCCGCCGTCTGTGCCATCATCGCCACCGGTGACATCAGGAACGGTGACTAGGGTGTCAGTTCCAGGAACGACGGTTGGAAGATCGATGGTGGTGGCAGTGGCAGCGGCATCAGTGGTACTGGAAGAAACCCGATCATTCCAGGGATCGGGGATCCAGCCTTTAGAGTCGGAGTTGGGACCCCTCAAAGTATCGACCAGGTCATCAAAGACTGGTTGGCGCTGTCTGATAGGTCTCAGAGTGGCAGCAGCTGAGAACCCGGTGAGGGTGAGAAGAGGGATGAAAGAGCGCATCTTGACCGACTCTGTGGTGTTGTGTGTGAGAGAATGTGGGAAGTGAACGAGTGTGAGTGTGATGATGAGGTGGAGGAATGAGAGAGAGAAACCAGAGAGAAATGTTCCCTTTTATCCTTCCTGTCCCTTCGGTCAAACTTGGCATTTCCCATCCAACTCCCCCTGATCGACACCAGGACTTCCTCACAGGAGCCCTGACCGCAGGTTGAGGCCGTCGGATAGGGGCATGTCTCTGGCGGGAGGGCCTCATCTATGGACTGCATGCGACCTGTCAACCGCCTGGTAGCCATACAGCTGCATTGGCGATCCTCATGATCATCATGACATCGACGTCAATGACCGTGTGTTTGTGGTGATGATGGGGGAGTTGAGGTCGCTGAAAACAATGTTGTGGATGGTTGAGAGGGAGATGGTGTGTATGCGAACGGAGGGCAGCCCTTGAATTCCAGCCCAAAGGCCGTTAACGGCAATGAATTCCTGACACCCATATTGGGATGTGTGGAATGCTCGAGATATCCACCCTACGTGACGCGGCATTGCTCTGGAGAGGGATCTCAATCCAACTCCCTCCAGCTCTCCATGTACAGAGCTGTTCATGATGCATCGTTGGAGCCTGCCGGATGACCATCACCGTTTGCCGTACACACGGACGTTGAATGGCCATGTAATTACGAGCATCGGTTCCTGCATGTGCCTGCATAGGGCCGTGGGCCGTCCGGCGGGACAACGGCAATGTCTCAGCGCACAAGCTTCCAGGATGAAATCCTATTTGCCAGAGGAGTAATTACTGCCGCACATTTGTGTCTCAGAGCATTGACGGCCAGCGAAGAGGTCTCTCCTCGGAGATGTCGCCGACAAAAGTGATGTTTCTCATGAGTGACCGAAACAAGACGTGGCCTTCGCAGCTTGGGCATTCCGGGTTTTGGAACGGTAATCGACTTGGTGAATCCGATGTGTTGGTTCGGTGTGGTATTTAGCATGAGGGTGATGGAATCGGCGCAAAGTTGTCGGATCTTACGAGGCTTGTCAAGTTAAGCATCGAGCCAAGGCGGCAGTTGCACCATCGCGGACCGTCCCGGCAGCCAGTTTGTCGATCTGACGCGCGTGTGAGCTGTATGGGTCAGGGGTTAAAAGACGCAGGCCAGCCTCTGTGCCTTCGCTTTGATGTCCGAAAGGTTGCTGCTGTTGGTTGGTGTCACTTGCCCCAGGCTTTGCCATGTTAAGGTAGCTGCAGTGAACGGGAAAAAGCGCCTGCCATCAGGAATTTCTTTCATCATTTTGATCTCGGAAAGTTCTCTCCGCCCACCTCCACCATGATTGTCCTGTCCCGCCAAAAACTCCGTCCCAATGCGCTTCTAGACCACGCTCCCGAGCACTGTCAGTGTAACAAGACATCGCCCCGCGGTCTCTCCTCTGGCGGATCGATTGCATGACCACACAACCGCTGACGTCTTTCATGAAAGTCCCGATAGATCCCGTTCCAGATCTCTCTCTCCACGCACGTTTCGAGCCCGTTCCTCACCCGACAGCTTGGTTCCAGCTTCAACCTCAAGTCCTCCGAAACCCCCAACCATGGCTTTGGCAGCGGCCAATCCGAAAAATGCAGGTATTTCGCCTCGTTGAGCACCTCAACTGGATCCCACTCCTCCCGATCGCTTCCCAAGTACTTGGCATGCTCGCCGTCCTCCCAACGAAACACCTGCGTTAACAGGGCGTACCGCCTGTGTGGGATTACCAGAGCACTGTCTTTGTACAAGGTGTTCAGGATTTCCATGTCATATTCGTTCTCACCGCCCTCATTCGTTGCGTCCAATACCCGCTGGAACTCCACGGCGCTTGGCTCGACGAGCAAGATGTGGGACGCCAGTTTCTTCTCGTCAGGGTACAGCCAATACGCCCGCGGCATTGCAACTGGAGATGCCGGGAGGGTAAACAGCTCGTCCAAAGAATCCAGCAAGACTGCATCCGAGTCCAGCGATAGTACCCGAGAATATTCGGTTTGGTTGAAGGCTAACAGTTTGGTGAAGGACTCGGCCCATGTGGCTGCGGCATACAGTCAGCAAAGTCACCAACAGTCAAGAGCACTGCCGGATAGAGAAACCTACCATCGGCCGTCTTCTTATGCCGCACTGACACTGGTACCAACCTCACATCGAACTCATCCCGCGCCTTGAGCAACAACTTCTCACCCGCCTCAAGGTTGAACATGCCAACGGGATACATCATCACACGGTCGGCCTTGCTCCCGTGCTGATGTAGCTGCTCAAACAGCATGACCGAGTTGCAGAGGTAGTGGCTGTTCGTAACATATTGAAGATAGGCAAATCTGGACCAGTCAACCCAATCTGAAGGGAGTTCATTGGGCTCAGGGTTCGCCGGACTTGCGACGGAGCTTGGTAATGGTGCCTGGCGCACGAAGAACAGCAACAGAACGCATGTCAGCGCGAACACAATCCAGACACGCACCCGCCGAGGAGAAAGGAGGTCGCTGATGCTGGGACCCATTGTGTGCGACTTGTGAACGATCATGGTGGTCGAGGGGGGGAGACACAAGGACAACAGTCCACCATCAATCCCAGTGCTTGCCGTCGCGCTAAATCGTGCGTCTTATCTTTGACAACTTCATGATCTCTGGCGAGGAATGAGGAATGAGGAATAACGCTTTTCCATGAGAAAAAGAATTCGTCCTTTGGGCGTAGCGGCCATTCCTCGCACTTTTGGCTGGCGGCAAGGCCTTCAGCTCAGTGCCCCTAACAGGGATGCTTATGACGCCAAGTTCGATAGCGGATATTAATGTATCAGCTCAGCTGGTGAATGTTGCCAGTGGGTGGCGCCGCTGATCTTGTCGATAATTGAATCATTTAGGGATACCCGAAAAAAAACCGAATTCTGAGACAACGGCTGCAATTATGAATCATGCCCATCCTCTGTGGCGGGACGGGAAAATTCCAAGTTCTGGGTTAAAGGACCATACTATTTTGGGCACGAGATGATATTTGCATTTACCTATGAATCGGCCCCTCGTAATGAATTTCCTGCTATATGCATATCGCTAAGAATTGCATGCGCTAGAGGCATCTGCTGTTCTTTCCGGTCGAGGGAAATGTTTTGCCGTTTTCGGACTCGCTTACAGGGAGGGTGTGGGGTGTGTCGTTAAGGAACAAGCGGCACCCCCGCCTCCAACCGCCAATGCTCTCTTGACTTTCCAAGGTTATTTTCAATTGTTTAAAAATAGTTTCGAGCTGCACATGCACTGCTTTGGTTTCTATTTTTTAAAAATCGGATATAATATTTACATGGACAATATGGAGAAATAAAAGCTCAGAAATCCTTAGATACTCTCTACATACAACGTTTTTCTCGATACTTTAATTTCATCTACCTATAACGTACATTATAAGCGAGTGAAACAGATAAGCGAGTGAAACACTTTCTACCAGTCTACCACAACTAACCTCGATTGCTATACAACAATATTAAGAACCAACTATAATAACATCAGAAACAGCTGAGTCTGAGGCATCTACAGCCTCCTGGCAAGTGCGCGCATTATGGCCAGGCTTGCCGCATACACCACAGCACTGAGTCTTCGTACGAGACCCCCCTGTACCACCACCACTTTGTCGATTTTCCTGGATTACCTGCTCGCCCACAGCTTTCTGATCCAGTAGATCCTGTGCCTCTTGTACGGTAAGTGACCCTCCAAGCCTCACACGTGTTTTTTGGCTCTCCGTCTCTTACTAAGTGCCTCATTGGCCTTGCGGAGTGAAGTGTTCTCTGCACGAAGGAGAGCTACCTGGTGCATTACAGCCATTGTACTCTTAGCAAGCTGGTCTACCGCAGCCAACATTGAAGTCGGAGAGCTATTTTGATGGTTGGTAATGCGAGTCTTAATAAGTGTTGACTGTGAGTTGGCTTCTCGGGGGTTGTGTGGTGTCTGGAACACCCAAGGTTGTGGAGTACCGGGCCGTGAGGTCGGGGGTGTTGGCGTACGAAGCTTCACATCCAGCTTAGAAAGCACCCTCTCTGGATCGTACGGCACAAGGCCAGCACCCGCAAAGCCACCCCGTATATTCTTCTCCGTTATGGAGGCAAAGAAGGCCTCGCGGAAGGCATAGAGGAACTCGAGCTTGCTCACGTGGTTGATGTGCGCGCGTAGCAGTTGGTTGGCCATATCTTCCACACCACGCAATCTTGGTGGAAAAGCTCGCGCACATAGCTCAATAACGTATTGAACAATAGCATCCTCTTCTAATTGCGTGAGCTTTCTCGAATTGGGCGTAGTATCGCGTCGTGCAGGCCTGCCGTCGCTTCGTCGCATAAGTGTCGCGGGGCTAACGCTATAGATCTTCGCTGCAGCCCGAAGACCAAGAGTATGGTCATTTTGGAGAGCTTCAAGTGCAAGATTAATTCTGGCCTCGTAGGAAGGTAAAGCCATAGTTCGTTGTGGAAGAATTCAAGGTTGAGGGTGGAGGATACGCGACGCGGTGGAAAGTGTTTCACTCGCTTATCTGTTTCACTCGCTTATAATGTACGTTATCTGTTAGATAGGTATTACTACTGTATAACGTTAGTTAAAAGTTAAAAATTTAAGTTCATAACTATGACTTTCAGTATGCTATTAATTGATGCTTCTTCTCTATTATACCAAGCAGAAGATATAAGGTAATTATAGAACTACAACTTCATCTTCCTCTATGCCTAATACACATCTTCCTCCGGTACATCTATAATTTGAAGAGGGCTCCTGGCCTGACTACGTTCCATTCTATCCTCGATTTCGTGTACAGGATCCAAGTGAAGAAGCGCACCGTCAAGTGTGTCATCGTCTCCATATGGCTCATTGCTGGCAAGCGCTGAGCCATCATTAAGCCGGCGGCGCTTCTTTGCTAGTAGAAGCTGTTTTCGCCTTTGCAATATACCACATTCAGGTTTTTCTTGTTGTTTTTTTTGCTGTGCAAACTCCTTTATTAGCGATCGGTATTTTGACGGGAAAGTAGGACCGCCTGTCACGTGTCGTCTAGCTTCGATTGTTGGATTTACCGTGTTAGATGCTGCAGGACCTACAGATATCGTTCGCGGGTTGTCCAGCGTAGTGTCACGATTTGGAAGTGCCGGAGCGCTCGGTCCCGGCATATAAGCTCCCCGGTTGATTAGCTGCTGCCGCGAGCCTGAGATATCTTCCTACTGTATTGACTGAGATACATCGCGGTTCTGCATTTCCCGAGGCGGCGACTCATCCACACCCCTAGACCCTATGAACTGGAATGGTGCAGAGCCCTACAAGCCTCTTCACGAGATGGTATTGGAATGCCTACATCGGGTAGTTCGTTGCCGCTAAGCTGCCCTCTAGTATCTCCTCATTGTGTAGCTGTGTAATGCCCGGTGCTTCAAACTCTATAGACTGAAATGGTTGCGCCATTGGCCGAGACGCATCAGCTAGCGGAATCAAAGAACCCTGAGGTATATTTAGAGGGGCCTCGAGGGAGGTTGATTGTATGTCTTGCTATAGCATTAAAGAGCCCTGGGTTTCATTCTCTTGTGAAAAGGGTACTTCACTAGGTGGGCCCTCTATTAGCTGCATCTGTGTAGTTTCTACCGGCTACATCTCTGATATGTCCGGCTGTTGAGGTACTTCATTAGGCGGGCCCTCTATTAGTTGCATCTGTGTAGTTTCTACTGGCCACATTTCTGAGATATCCGGCTGTTGAGGTATGTTTAAATGGGTAAGAGGGGCCTCGATGGATGTTGATAGTCTGTTTTGTTATAGTATACGTTCGAGTATCGCTCTCTGTCCTACCGGGGTCAGACCGTTGATAATTCCATGTTCGGTAAGGTGCGTTTCTGAATTTCCGGACTCTAGCGAGGAGGTAAATCCCTTTCTGACGGCGTCGTTGGATGTCGGATGTTGGGAAACTGGAGACGGGGTATTCAACATATCTATTGGATTGTTCATGTCATCTAACATCTCAGTGTCGTCTCTATAACTAAAATCGTCTCGAATATCGAGCTCCCTAAAGAAAGCCCTGATAAGGTCTCGCTGTACAAATGCTGGTGTGATATTATCCATAGTACGTGGTACGGATAGTGAATTAAGTAAAGCTGTCGTTTGGTAAAGATGAAAAAACGTGCGGAGGAAGGGCTTGCCTCCACGCCAATCGGACGTTGATTCGCTGGAATGAAAATCTAAGGCTTCAGGAGGCGCACTTTCTGGTTATTGAACCCCTCTTTCTATCTTTAAGCCTGTAAAGCCTAGACGTTCTGCCCTTCGACAGAAAGATTTGATGCTTTCCTGATTAAGCAGCGACTTAGCCTTCTCTCCATAGAAATCTTGCAACGGTCTATGATCTGACAAAAACAGAAAGTGACGGAGCGCGTCCAGAAATAGGAGAATAAACGCATGACGAAAAGTGTTTGTCGAGCGTGGCGGGCAGCTCCATTGCCGGGACAGATTTTGGTATAGGCTCCTCCGAAGATAAGGAGACTTTCTAACCTCAATGTGCTCAGCAATAATACTTGCTCCAATTCTGATGTATTTCATGTTCTTCTCCCAGGTGGCCAGACTCGGGATGATGCGGGTCTCGGCCAGAAGCCTGTCTTTCAGCAGCTGTCGATGATGCTTACTAGAGATATCTGGAAACAGTATACTACAGTCCATACTTTTTACTATGAACTTCCGATCCGCAAGGCTCGCGGAGGGCGCGCGAAACTGAAGAAAAGCCACTGACTCTATATCCACACATGCTTTGAGCTCATCATCGTGGCCTACGATATTGTCCCAGACATCTGCGATATAGTTAAAGTGATACACAAGAAGCTCATCACATCGTGCCGCAAGATTCGTGTGTATGTTTCCGAGCTTGAAACCGTGCCAGTGACCCATGTATGGTCGCAGCCTATCCAGAGCCGTTACTATACTCCTGTACTCCCGCTTGTGAGGTAAAGTATCGACGGAGGCATTGTAACCTAAGCTGAAGTCGCCCTGGACTCTCATAGAGTTCAATACGTCTCCCTTACTTAGCAAAAGCTTCACGTTCTTTTCTTTGGACGGAGTAAGCCTCCGTTGCCACTTGAACCGCTGTAATGGGTCGTCTTGGTATTTCCTAATGTGCCAATAAATCTCGCCGTCGGTATATGTTGCTTCGTAAATAAAGCTTTCGCTTTGGTCCCTAATAAATCCTTTCAATTCCCTAACTACAATTCTTTAGTTAAACAAAAGAAAAGTTGGCTTATTCCGCCTACATACCATCACTATTACAATATAACTTGACCGTTATGTGACAAGACTTTCTAAACGCCAGTAGCGCTGCAAGTAAGCGCCGTCTCCCACAAAAGCACCAGATAGTAAAGCGCCCTTCAATAATAGGATATTGTGCGGTTGTGATGGTCTTTTGGAGCCCCCTTAGTGTGAGATCTCCCGCACGGAGGATCAAATCCAGTGTTTTAGACGACACGAGTCCAGAGATCTGGTGCTGCGCATCGGCTAGTGTATCTTCCCCTTCGTCCTTCAGTATTCTAGCTAAACGTTTTGCTCTCGCTAGATCGAGCCCTAAAAGATGTTGTTTGTTGAAGCCAGTGATGCCCAGGTCCTTTGGGGGATGAAGGCTAAGGCTAGAGATGGGGACAGTGATAATCCTAGTGAGCGGATGTGACCGCTTCGACGAAGACATGTTTACATCAATTGGCTGAGAGTAGGTACGGTATTCCGGGGAGAAAAATATTGGGCGAATCTGTAGACAAATACTAAGATACCTATCTAGTAGGTTTAAAATGAGGTAGTTATTTAGTTTTAAAATTAAAGTCCCTTAACGTTAGTCAAATTTAATTACGCCTCTGAAGTCTCGAAAATAAATACCTTACTTGTATATTTCTATCTCAACAATCCGCCCCCGTCCTTCCAAAAAAATTCCGGCGAAAGGAGCACGATATATCCATTATCTTAATATAATTGATGAAAGTTCCTAGCTAGAGTTTAGATCCGGGGCGCCGGGTCTTAGAGGACCGTTTCTTATTGAACGCTTTCTACTATATTTAACACTTAATAATCTTAGCCCAGTCAAGCCCGAGCTAATTTTAGCGATCGGCGATTCGCATAAGCGACAGATGTTGAGCAAGCATCTCGGTATAAGCGGAGCTAGTATGGAACTTCACGCAGTATGCCTCCGCAAATCGGTAGACCACAAAACGTTGATCATAGACAGCACATACACCTGCACCGGACACCACCGCGCATAAAGGCAAAGCAACGACCAGGCTCATTCACAATACATGATCTTTCAAGATTCAGTCCTGTATTTACTGACATTGCGTTTGAACTTTATTTAGCTATGTTTGTGCCTTTTTGCTCCCTTGTTCTCTTATTCGAGACCGATCTCGGCGGAATGACGGGCGTTGTAGAGATATTGGCAAAGTGGGCGGTCAACATGCTGCATCGTCCACCTTTGAAGAAGATTCGAGTGCTTGTAGTGCACAACAACAGTACCCTTGTCGCTACAGAAAAGATTCATAAATACAGTGATTTTCTTACCGACTTGTCTATGCAGGTATTTGCGGAAGCGCGTAAATTAAATCCTCATAGACTATATACTTTTAGTAGTGTGAAGCGCATACTCCAACAGAGTTATGAACTTTACTAAAATAACTAGATGCTATTAAACCAACTTCAATACAATATCAAAACAATAATATCGGAAGATATAGATTTGCGGTAAAGTATGAAGCTGCATTTTTTCAACGACTCACCTACAACAATTTATGCGCTTATCGCTAAGTTACTTTGTAATAGGGAACCAGACGCCTTTTAATTTATATCTTGAAGCTAGAGCGTATAACCCGGTTCCGTCTAGCATATCTGCTTGCATCGGAGAGTTTCTTAGTATTGTCAGTTACTTCAATGATTACCTATGTTCCGAAGTTGTCGTATCCGCGCTCATCATGGATGCGTACCCCCCCAGGATGCATTGTAAGGAAATGAGAAATAAATTGAATCTAGATATATGTACTGACTGTCGAACAGATTTCGATCCTGCTTAGCTTTATAAACACATCTATGAGGCTCCGATTCTACGTACGAGCATTGACCAAAGAGTACCTCCTTCTCCCAACACGTTTTGACCTATTTTGTACGTATTGCCGAAGAGCAACGAGGAAGAAGCCTGCTACTATACCTAAGACACCAAAGACTGTTGAGAAATAACAGTCTCATCGCAACCAGTTGTAGTACTTGTGCCTTCTGCTTAATAAGACACGGATCAGCCACTTTGGACTGCAAGCATAGAGTGTGCCTATTATGCCTGCGGCTTCTTAAAAAGGTGATTAAGGCCAACTACTTCCTCGTAAACACTTGCCCCTTATGTCAAACTAGTAACTCCGCTACATCTTTAGCCTCTTAAATAAACGCTTCTCCCCGAATTATGAGCCTGAAGGGTGCATATCCGGCCAATATCTGGCAGTTCCTAAGAGACTTGCAGCAGACCGCAGGGTTAGTAACCATGCTTCTACGGGAGTATTTTGATGTCATTATTGCAGAGGATGCAGGTATGTCTCGCATGAAGTAAATTTAATAGATACATAAAATGCTGATGCATCTAGGTATTTTCCTTGCAATCACGTTCCTTATTAAAGGGTAGACTCTCGCTCGATGCAAACAGTACATTTATAAGGTCAAGCGCACACATATCACTTACAGCAAAATAGTATTTAGGGACGGCTTACAATGTGCGAAGTCTCGAATAGAGGGGATCACGACTATCGGTGTATTATTGAAAAGAAAAGGGAAGATTGTTAGCAATCGTACCGACGATGAGCGGGCAGAGTGGATGTAAGTGAATCTGATGTTAAAGATGGAGGGAGGGTCTCAGCTCATCATAACTGACTTTGAATGACATCAAGAGACTCAAATGAGTCGCCCGAAGCTATTGTTCAATATAACGGAAATCCATATTTACCGTCCTTCATCCAACGCAGCGCTGCACAGATGATCGCAAACCTCTTCTACATAGAGGTTAAGAATCAACCTAGTCGGTTCTCATTCCCTCAGAACTTATTTGCTTCAATGCGGTGCAGACTACCACCAGGACCTGCCCTCTTAGACCTCATCGTGAGGCTGCACCGGCAACAGATGAAAATATATTCATGCTTCGCTAATACGGGCAATTGCGACGCATTCCTATGTCCTAGCTATATAGTGGATGCGTGTAAAAGAGCCTAGACATTTCAAAGGAGTTTGAACATCTCAGTGGAATCTCTTACCTCGGAGATCAGTATTCAAATTGGCATTACGGTCGATCAAAGCCAGTATATTAACAGTTCCCCAATTGCCTTTGAGGAATTACTCGACACTGTGCCATCCACTAATCCCTTTAGAAGCTTGCAGGACCACTGTTTAACTTCTGCCCGAGCAGGAACTACTAAGTCCCGTAGATTATATATGATATTGAATGATGAATTAGAGAGGATGCAGCATATTTTAGCGCCGTTAAGAACTTAGTTGTGCTATAAATACTACTAGACAATTGAAATCCACAGTCCACGCTAAATACCGAAGTTCAGATACAATCTTCGTAACTATTACTTACGAATATAGCTCGTTAAGTCGTTTACCAGCGTCAGCAGCCTTTGCTTCTTAACTAACGACAGCGGCCTAAGCTTCTCAATTGACAAGACGTTAGGGTGTACTGTTAATTCACTCAGACCTTTTTTAAGCGTAGAAGAAATAACCTAATACTCGTTAGCTTTTAACTTCCGCAAACGTCGGTAGCTCTAATCCTTACAGTTAAAGCACACGTGATTGTGCTAGGCGTTTGCGGAAGATGTCCACCTGCTCCTAGTAACAGGTCCGTGTCGAACAAAGTCAGGTCCATTGCCGCGCTAGGAATCTCAAAAAGAGCTTGGTAGTCAGCCACCTACTGTGCTGCGGCAATCATATCTACGCGAGATCCGAAATCGATTTAAGTCTGCGGCAATTCGTTGGCATCTATGCTTGTGGATCCGGTTGTCCATGCCGGAGATGCTGTCAAATCAGCCACATCGCCCACCTAGTTGCCATCCAAATACGGGTATAGCGATAATGAACTGTAGGACCCTGAGGAGATAGGCTATATGCCATAGTTTTCGCATAGTGCGCCGTATTCCAGGGCAGTCTGCTGTCTCTGTCGATAGTTGACTGTCAGGAAGTCATCCGAATTGGAGATGTGGCTTAGAGAGTAAATAAGCGATAGCACATAGGTTTTAATAAACCCGTTTAACGACTCCTATGCACATCCCTGACCGTTTTTGCCTTTGATGATGACGGCGATGTCTTCTTAGTAAAAGTCAAAGTATGTAAAAGACTTCTTGAATATACTACGCTAGCGGTTGCGTCTTCCAATTTCATAGTTTTTATTCCGGTTCCGTATGCGAGGCATATTGTATTACATATAATATGAATAGTGGAATTGGGTCTAGGATAACCTTTTTGCGATCGTCTTATATAAACGAATACTACGAATCCATCTATCGTTTAAACGCCGAACTGACATTCCTTTACGGTAAGAGCCGCTCGCTAAGCCCGGCCGTTAGACGGAGCTGTAGGGCGCCGCTGGCGCCGAATGCCGGCTGCCCAAAATAAATACAGTGAAGCGCTAAAGCAGCTAACTAACAAGCGATAGTTAACGGTGCGTGAGGGGCTGTTAGTGACGTCTATTTAATTCTAGAGTTTGTTTATACGCGCGGTTGAAGGTTAACTCCGGAATATAGCATAAGTTTGTTTTTCGATTTTAACTTGCGCGTTCTTCTACTATAGAATATCTTTTGTTCCTAAGTTATATGCGAATAGTTAATAAGATATAAGAAACCTATTCTTTAATAACTGGGAGTTCTTCTTATTCTTTCGTCTAATGCTTTACAATAGAGCTACTATATTACTACGTCATCTTTCTTGCAGCATTGCCGGTCTTTGCCGTTTTGCAGACTCTATTAACTTATATTTCGTAAAGAATTATACCACATATTACATTCTACTTTACTAAAAACTTGCGATACCGTCTATTATTCTCATAGTTTACTCTTACTCCGCTCCAAACATTGATCTTACTATTATATTTTAAGATAAACATCGTCGCTTTAGCTCTTAGGATTTCATTTAAAGACTTAAGGGCTTTGGAACAGAGGGCAGCGAAGCTTGCCCTAATGAACTTTATACCTTTATTTATAGGCAAAACTGCACTTAAACCTATCAGCTTCCTCAACATCTCTCTTCATTCCTATCAGTTTATACATAGATAGGTTAGACAAATGGCAGCGGCGGAGGTAATTTTGCACGCCATAATTACAATTACGCTGCGACCTATTCCAAGGCAGGTCTCGACTTCTAGATACATCGTATATACTTGCTAGCTCAAGTCCTTAAGCTATCACAAACGTTAACACTGCATATAGACAGCTCTGTTGTTACTGTTCCTCTTAATCTCATCTATTCGTACCTTTTAGCGCCCGCGTCAACAGTTCTATCGACTCCTTCACTACATATTAGCTGCAGGAATGCTGACAGTAGCAGCATGGCATATCCTCCTCCTCGCTTCTACAGATGCTAAAGTTCTTGTTTTGATCTCTTTAGCTCTTTTAGCGTTAGGCATTCTCGTATATATAACGGTGCTATTTTATGGAATAAAGGCAGTTGTTACCGATATATAGATTGATGATATAGTGATCGGGCTAGAGGTGTCTCTTAAAAAGCCCATTCACGTACCACCAGGGAGATACTTCTATTTATTCCCCAAGGGGCGGTTATCTCGGTATCAGCTTCTCTATAGTTACCTTGCGCAAGCTTTATAGCGAAATGTATCTAACCGTCGAACGCTTGATAGCAGCCAAAGAGCAAATGCTTTTACGTTTGTACTTCTAAAGACTACTTACGAGAGTTTCCTAAGACTTTCTCCTGGAGACTCCGTTCTACTTCAAGGGCCGTATAGGTCAGAGCTGAAGCTTGAGTCTTACAAGAATGTCATTCTCACTGCAAAGGGGATGGGGATATTAGGCGTCATGTAGATAGCATTTTGCATCGCTTTACGCAAAAGGCACGATGACGATATCCGACAGGAGCTCCGTGAGCACGCAAGAAAGGAGACCAAGTTTCGGCTAGATCTTAAGACGATAAAGGATAAGGAACATACTATTCTAGCTGGCGAATGGAAGTATACACCCCTACAAGACGATGAAATAATAACGCAAGAGAAGGAGTTAGCAGAAATGGAAAAGTCCCTCTTACTGAAAGAAAGCAATATTCATAATACTAAAGAAACTAGTCGTACAGGGAATAGCCAGTCGGAAGAACTCGAGGAGAGACGCTTGAGACTTATCCCTGAACAAGAGGTATATCGCTTAGAACGAAGTCGGAACATCATTATACAGGAGATCTTGTCGATTTAAAAGGGGCTTTTAAAAGCTAAAGAAGGGGCGCGCAGAAATAGACAGGCCCAGGGTCGCCTTTTGGAGAAAGAAAAGGAGTTGGTAGCATTATTAAAGGAATAGTTACAAAGTTGGAAAACGCTCCTAGCTGCCGAAAAGAGGTATCTGACTGCAAAGCCGCTCTTTTGTGACTCTACATGCAAGGTAGACATTTTCTGGATAACCGATTCCAGCTTTTAAAGTGGGTGGATATCAAAGAATATCGAAGCACTGAGAGAGTTGGATCTTAATAATGTAGGTAATGCTTCGATTTAAGAAAGGCATACTTTGTTACTAACTGGGACGAGATTCTATTGATCTTCATCTGCTTAAATCCCGATCGGGAACAAGGTGCGCCGCTATTTAAGGAGAGCGAATATTTCCAATCAATATACCTAAGCTCTAGGACGCCCGATATGTGGAAGACTATGATATCGACAATTTATAACGAGTATAAGTTACCTAGCAAGATTGCAGTTATCGGTAGGTTATTTGATATAATTTAATTATCAATGCTGATTATGAATGATAGGATGCGGGAGTAAAGGATTTCTTTAAGAGCTATGTAAGGCTATTCAAGAAAATACATCGAAAGTTATCCGGTTTGTTGAATCGGACTTTGTAACCAGTTACAAAGTACACACCACCGAAAAAATTGCACCACTGTTATCGCCGGCATCTTCATTTGATAAGACCATAGATAGTCTGCGAATAACTTAAGAAACATCGAAAATAGACATTTATTTTCAAAAATACAGCTAGGAGCGAAATTGGCGTCCGGTCTTGTATTCTTTGATTTAGGCACCGGCCACATGTACTTTAGAGACATTCAGGTACATTGTGACGCTAAAACCAGCTAACAACTTTCCGCTTTCGTATGCTGACATTCCGCAAAGCAAGTACCGTAAAGTAGCGCAAGTGCAATGACATTGATATGTACGTGGCTATTCCAGCAGATACAGTACCTGTAAATTTGGAATTTTCTCTCCGTTAAAGTCAGTTTGCCTTCGTTGCTCGTCTTAGTTTCCTCATTTCATATCCCACAAGGTATTTTTCGCATTGTCGCTTAATTGTGAGAGATGTTTCAAGTGCACCAACAAGGATTACCCATTTCACTTACGTGTATCAATTTCGAAGACGCATACCAATCACGATGCTTGAGTGCGCCCAATCACTCGCCAGCCGTTCAGGCGCCAACGCACCGACATGCCTACGTGCGGGGTTGGTTATTGCGGCAGGGCAGCTTGTCGAGCTCGAAGGGCGGCAAAAACAACCACATCAAGGTTCAATATGCCATGCAAAACCACCGGGATGCGCGCGATGCGCCTCGACTTCCAACAATAGGTAGTTCTTGCCTATCACTAGCAGCTATCAAGTTTCACTCGCTGATGCCTCGAACCTACAGATCCACGACTTTATATCCTTTCCTCCGCGCACCCATCACCGATCGCGGTATAATACCTACTAAGAGCTAAGCCTGGTGCGTGATGCGGCTCCTAGAACGAAGCGATACCGGCGAATTCCGCCTAACGAAGCACCTTCCGAACGATGCGATCCCTGAGATCCCCCCTTACGCGATACTTTCACACACATGGGGCGACGAAGAGGTCCTCTTCAAAGACCTGGAGGACAGTACGGCCAAGAAGAAAGCGGGCTATGCCAAGATCCAGTTCTGTGGAGATCAAGCCAAACGCGATGGGCTGAAATACTTCTGGGTCGACACATGCTGCATCGACAAGTCCGACGCTGCCGAGCTTCAGCACGCTCTCAACTCCATATTTCAGTGGTATCGCGATGCGGCCAAATGTTATGTTTATCTCACAGACGTCTCAAGCCGCAAACGGAACGTCGATGGCAACTCTAGCTGGGAACTGGCTTTCCGAAAATGCAGATGGTTCACCCGTGGATGGACTCTTCAAGAGCTTATTGCTCCAGCGATCGTTGAGTTCTTCTCCAAAGACGGCGAGCGCCTGGGAGACAAGAAGTCTTTGGAACAAGAAATCCACAATATAACCGGGATCCCGCCAAAAGCCCTCCAAGGCAGCCCTTTGTCCGATTTCGGCGTCGCAGAACGGATGAAATGGATCGAGAAACGTAACACAAAATATGAAGAAGATAAGGCGTACTCGCTATTCGGCATTTTCGATGTGCATATGCCGATCCTATATGGCGAAGGAGAAGAAAAGGCGTTCGATCGGCTGCAGGAGAAGATCGACAAGAATTCTCACCGTCTGGCAAAGCTGTGGTCCACTGACCCGCGTGACCCGCGGGTTGAAAAGAAGCGCATCGAACTGGCAAAAGGCGGTCTGCTGGTTGACGCTTACCACTGGGTGTTCAACAACCCCGACTTCAACAGATGGCACCAGCTGCCCGATAGCCGCCTACTCTGGATTAAAGGAGACCCAGGGAAAGGCAAGACCATGTTGCTATGCGGCATCATCGATGAGCTCGAGCGACCTGTTATCGCTGACGGTGGCAACTTGGCATATTTCTTCTGCCAAGCTACCGACTCTCGCATCAACAACCCAACTGCTGTACTGCGGGGGTTAATCTACCTACTTGCCCAACGGCAACCACGTCTCCTCTCACATCTGCCCGAGAATACATACGCTTCGGATGACGCTATGGCATGGATCGTCTTGTCGAAGACTCTGTTGGAGATGCTAGAAGATCCGAACTTGAAGGTCACCTACCTGGTGATTGATGCCCTGGACGTATGTATGATAGACTAGCCCAAGCTGCTTAACTTAATCGTCCAGATATTATCGGTATCTACTCGTGTTAAGTGGGTCGTCTTTAGTCGTAATTGGGTACAGATCGAAGAACAGTTGGCGATCGTTACGCAATAGTCCAGACTTAGCCTCGAGCTAAACGCCGAATCCGTCACCGCTGCCGTCAATGCATTCATTCGCCACAAAGTCATGTACCTGTCACAACTAAAGCAATACAACAGCACAATAAAGAATGCTGTACATCACTATCTCTCCTTCAACGCGGATGGGACCTTCCTCTGGGTAGCCTTGGTCTGCCAGGCACTCGCTAACCCGAACGTTCGTAGATGGCAAACGCTCAATAAGCTATGCGCACTCCCCCCAGGGCTGGATTCTTTATATGCGCGAATGATGAAATACATCGACAACTTAGACGATGCGAATCTTTGCAAGCAAATTCTCGGCACTGCTACCGTCGTTCGCCGACCCGTCAGCCTTGGTGAACTTACTGCTCTTCTCGAAATGCCAGACGATATTTCAGATAATCCGGAGTATTTGGAAGAACTTATAAAGCTTTGCGGTTCGTTTTTAAGCCTCCGAGAGCAAACTGTTTACTTTGTCCACTAATTAGCTAAAGACTTTCTGCAGGGAAAGGCCGCGCACTAAGCTTCTCGAGAGGCTTTCAACTGGGTCTTCCCTCAGGGGATGGAAGATGTCAACCACACTATCTTTTCAAGGTCGCTCAATACGATGTCTACGATCTTGCAGCGTGACATATACGGTTTAAAGGCACCGGGATTCCTAATTAACAAGGTTCAAACGCTATCTCTAGACCCACTGGCCACAGTACGGTACTCCTGCGTTTTCTGGGTTGACCATCTCCGCGACTTGATTTCCGATGAAGATACGCCACAACGCAATACACTGTATGCGGTCCAGATCTTCGTTGAGCAGAAGTACCTTTATTGGCTCGAAGCACTCAGTCTAATCCGAGCAATGTCGGAGGGTATCATCGTTATACGACAGCTTGAGGGCCTGCTCGTAAGTATAAATTACTAACGCCAGAGAGCCCATACTAACGGCGATGCAGGGGCGTACTGGTCAAAGTCATCTAACGAGCTTTGTTCGAGATGCATATCGGTTCGCTCTCTCCTACGGATGGATAATCGAGCAAGCTCCTCTTTAGGCGTACGCTTCAGCCCTCCTATTTGCACCAGCTTGCAGTTTGGTGAAGAAGAAATTTAAGACGGAAGAACCCGGCTGGATTAGTACGAAACCGGTAGTGGAAGCGGACTGGAATACATGCCTCCAGACGCTCGAAGGGTATAGCGACTGGGTTTGGTCGGTCGCCTTCTCACCAGATGGCCAGCGTCTCGCATCGGGTTCAGACGATGAGACCATCAAGATCTGGGATGCCAACTCGGGGCAATGCCTCCAGACGCTCGAAGGGCATGGCGACTCGGTTTCGGCAGTCGCCTTCTCGGCGGATAATCCAGGCTGGGATAGGTATAGTTTAGGGAAGGACCAGAGCTGGATTCTTTGTAACGGCCGAAACGTGTTATGGTTACCACCTGAATACCGCCCATACCATTTTGCAGTTCAGAGGCGGATGGTAGCTATTGGTTGTCGATCAGGGCGAACTTTCACTATTGGCTTCTCGCGAAATATTTAATACATTTTCAAGTTCTGTCTATTCCTTCTTTATTTCTTTTCTAACGTAGTATAAGATGGGCCTGGGAGGGTAGGTTATTTTATAGATATTTTGGGAATTCTAGCATCTTCCAGCGCAGCTAACATAATGTTCGAACGGCAAAATCAACTTCGGAATTTTCCATCTAAAGGTTTATGTGGCGAAAATGCTTGCTAGTGGTTTTGTATTGCACTGTTTTAGTTCTGCTTAGTTCTTAAGATTAGCTGCGTCGGCACGTGATTGCTACACTTAAAGGTCAACCCGCCCTCTGAGATTTGGCGCCATTGCAGTTATGGTATGCATACTATTAGTGATGCTGCTGTCAGCGGGAACGACGATGATGCTGCTGTTAGCGGGAACGGTCATGATGATACATCATGGCGGCCTTGGTCCCAAAATTCGGCATGGCTCTTTCGGACCAGCAAAATTGTAAATCCGTCATCCGAAAGAAGTACCCATAAGTACTGCGTATGAATAAATGTTATCCGTACTGTAGTTAGGGGCGTCCGTGCGTCTATCAAAGGAGCGCAAATGACAGGAGCCAAGTTCGCTCTAGCTGTAAGTTAAAATCTGAATTTAAAACATACTGCAAGTTCCTAAGATTTATAAACTACCACCGTTCTTTTCTTAAGAAATCTTTTTTATAATTCTTTCTCACTTCTACCAGTAGCTGCAAGTTCCTAGGATTTCTAAGCTAGTAACCGTTCTTTTCTTAAGAAATCTTCTTCATAGTTCTTTCTCACTTCTGTCTGGTAGTTGCAAGTTCCTAAAATTTAGATGCCAAGCACCGTTCTTTCTTAAAAACTATCGACAAACGAACGCTTATTCTTACACACTATATTTACCATTATCAACGTTCCTACGCACTTTTTTAGTATACTTTTCTTTTTCTTACGCAGTACAATATAGCGATATTTAGTTCTTAAGGATATCATCAAGCACATCATGCACCAATTGCCCCAGGAGACGCTCTTAGCCGTTGCCCAACAGCTGTCCGTGCAGGACCTCTCTGCCTTCAGATTGGTGTGCCGCCGCTGGGCTGGCCCTGGCTTCATCGTCTTAGTGCGACATCTGTCTGTGCTCAACACATCCTCTTGTCTCAGCGAATTCCAGCACTTCATATCAGAGGACTCCAACGTTCATACCAAAGAACTCACTATCTACCACGGCTCTTGGAAGCCATCTTCAAGGATCGACTGGGAATTCCATCCCCTGCTGTCTGGTAGAGATGGATTCGCGGTTCACCACCGGTTTGGACCTAGTGCAGACATGGCATTCCACGAATTCAAGAAGTTTCTGGAGTCAGAGCGCAGGGATACATTGCATGACCGTCAGATCAAGCTGGTTAGGCTCCTGAGGTCATTCCCGTCGCTTCAAAAGCTTACGGTGGGGCATTTAAGAAGATATGGCTGGCGCAAGCCTAAAAAGCCGCAATACGCCAGACTAATAGAGAAAATCTGGATGCTTCCCAAGCTGGATTATGACATCGAGGACACCCTTCGCCTTGTGCTCTCTCGCCTACACCTCTTCCCCAACATCAATCAACTCGGGATTCAAGGTACCTTTGTGCATGATGCGTTGCATGACGCGTCCTTCCAGCATATCACGGACCTACGAATCAAGCCGTTGCTTGTCCAAGACGCCCAAGGTACAAGCGCGACCAGTTTTCTTACATTATTTCCAACTCTTCAAAAGCTCTCACTGTCCCTGAGTCCAGCGGGGTCCAGATGTCTTCCTTTGGCAAAAATGCATTTTCCGCGACTGAAAGATTTTGAGGTTGAAAACGGCATAACTAGGTACGACGCTATGATTGCTTTGAGACATTCTACTCGCGCATTACCATTTTTCTACGTGCGCATTACCTCCCACAGGGGTTAGGGTTTTATATGGCCCCTGAAAATTGAACTTCGTCATCAACCATCAAATTCATCGCTGCAATTCTCCCTCCTTCAATTACAACCACCACGAATTCCATCGCCAACAAGCCGGTAATTGCGCGCGCAAGCAGCGCAAGCCAGGAAGCCCGTAAGTAGGCCTGATTAGCAATATTTCAATGGTTCTGACGATGAAAACGCAGTTTACGCGATGGATTCCGACCGCGAAGAAGTCGAACGCGAAGTCGAAGTCGAAGGTTACTATTTCACCAACCTACCTGATGGCTTTAGTTCTGAAGACCCCGCGCCCACTGTTGATGAGCTCTGTATAGCCCTCAACCTCTTTGCCAGGCAGCACGGTTATGCTGTTACCAGGGAGAAAGGCCGCAATAAACAGGGCCCTCAGAAGCAGTATACTCGATACGATATTGTTTGCGACCGCTATGGCGATCCAAGACCATCAAAGAGTACTGGTCTTCGCGTCTCTTTCTCACGCAAATGTGGTTGCAAGTGGAAGGGAGTAGCAGTCAGAACCCCCGAGGACTGGATATACAACAATCACAAGGATATCGAACACCGAGTACACAACCACGAGCCGTCCTCCGATCCCTCTGCTCATCCACAGCACCGCAAGCTTACCGCCGCCGTAAAAGAAGTCATCGTGAGCAGTGGCAAGTCAGAGTCTGTTCTGGCAAGGGAGATTAGGACTATGGTACACGATCAGGTCGATGGTTCAGTCATCCTCGTCAAGGACGTATACAACTTCAGGGATGCCAAACGAAGGGCTGAGGGTGGTGGTTATACCGGCGCCGGCACGGTCATCAAGCGGTTTAACGATGAGAAAGTCAAGTACCGTGTACAATGGGAAGCTGACGATTCTCACCAATTCATGGCTTTGGTCTTTTGCCACCCGAAAATCGAGCAGTTCATCAAGTCGTTTTCCCAGGTACTTTCTACTGACCTGACCTACTCAACCAACAAGTACGACCTCCCTTTTCTTCACATCACAACAAGAACTCCCTTCAATACAAACCTCTCGTTATTCTTCGGGTTTTGCCATGATAAAACAGAAGAAGCCTTCATTTGGCTGTTTAAATCCATCAAGTCTTTACTCGAAGAGCTTGGCGCCGATATACCAGACGTTATCATCACAGATCAACAAAAAGAGATGCGAGCAGCTCTGGGGCAGGTCTTCCCCGATGCCCAACAACAGATCTGTATCTACCACGTCACCTCCCGAGTCCTCCTCAAGGCCAGAGAGAAGTGGATTGGCAAGCCAAAAGACACTGTTGACGACGATGTGGTAGACAACAGCGATGCTGAGGATGATCAAGGTGACGGGAGTGGCACGGCGTGGGGTACTGAGCTAAGCCTTAATCGACAAAGCTATCAATTCCGCGCTGCTCTCTTTCAACACCTTGGCGGTGAAAACGATGGCTCCATACCCAAGAAATGGCTCTACAACCACCATGGTTTTCTGGTATGGTTCAAGGCGCTCCTCTGGGCAAAGACTCAAGCGCAATTCTGGGTGGTTTAGGATGCCATTCGCAAGCTCTTTACCAAACAGAACAAGGTCCTGGTATACGTACAGGAGCAGTGGATACCTTTGAGGGAGTGCTGGGCTTACTGCTTTACAAAGCGGTATATCAACCGCGGCGTTACAACAACCTCACCCACCGAGTCAGCGAACTGCTCCATCAAGAGCTACTTGATCAGCGGCAAAGGAGATATTCCTAAGGTTGTGAACTGTATATGGGAGCTTATTGACCAGCAGTACAGAACCCTGGAGGAGAAGTATGCCGAACAGCGAGTGAGGGTTCGCCAAGACTACCTGAACAACCCGTGGTATTCACAGGTAGTTCAAAGGCTTTCCTGGACCGGCCTTGAGGCCATCAACAAGCAATATCTCATCGCCAAAGCTTCCATACCTGTGGGCAACGAGCCCCCCAAGAAAGCCCTGGGTGACTGTGATGAGGAGTGTACAGTTGGAGACCAGTATGGTATACCCTGCAGCCACGAAATCCGGATTGGTTTGCTTGAAGGGGAGCCATTAACACTGGAGCATACTGATGGATTCTATGTACTGGCTAAAAGGCTGGTAAGTAGGCCTCTTCAGTATCTGTTTGGATGCCATTCGCTGACTTTATACTCTTGCAACAGGATGAACTAGATCATTACCTCAAGTACAAGAACCCTCGCAAAGCCCTCCCGAAAGGCCGGCCAAAGAACAGTAGTCAAGGAATGCCTACCGGCAGGGAGGTGGCAAAGGCGCCGGCCAAGCGCCAAGCCCCGAAGAAAACACCGGCAAAGGCACCGGCGCCGAAGAAAACCAAGGTGCCTGCGAGGAAGACCAAGCCGGGCCCTGTGAAAGGCAACGGGCACCGGCTCAATCCCTCGGTCAGGCGCCAGCTCTCACAGCACGAGCGGGAGGCTACCCCTGAGCCAGCCCCTGAGTCAGATCCCGAACCTTCACCACGTCCGTCATCGCCTGCGGCACCGGCACCCACAGAGGCGGCGGCCTGGGCTTCCGACCTGCCGTTGCCCACAGAACCCGGGCGTGGCACCCTCCAGGTGCAACGCAGGCCCCGGCCCGGGTTGACTACCCTGAGCGAAGGTCTCCGTGCCCAGCGAACCCGTTCCGGGAGACAGGTCCGGCCTACTGCCAAGGCGAAGGAAGCCTTCGGCCCGCTCTCTGACGTGGATGAATAGGCCAGAAAACGCGTTTTCAGGGCCTTTGCCACAAAGACCTCGGAAAACGCGTTTTCTGAGGTCTTTGGCAAAGGCATCAGTATGGGTGGGAGTTTGAATGGGAGTTTGAAGCCTGCATAGCGTTTGAAGTGGTGGAAATCGTGTTTCAATTGTAGCTTATTTGTAGCATTTGTAATCATTACTTTGTATAGGACTTTGTATGGGAGAAAATGCAGTACAGTGACAGTTGTGGTTGTTGATGGCGGTCGTGATGATGAAAAGTCCTGGGAAATGTTCAGGGGCCATATAAAACCCTAACCCCTGTGGGGGGTAATGCGCACGTAGAAAAATGGTAATGCGCGAGTAGAATGTCTCATTGCTTTTATGGCTCGACATGTTCTGCTGTCAAGCTTGACCTTGCGGCAGATGTACTTGACAACTGGGTCATGGATTCAAGTTTACGGCTATATTAAGTTATATCGACCTAGTCTGAACGTGAAAGCCCTCGAGTTACACTCGCACCGTTCTTGATGGGATGCTCGTTTAGGCACCGGATATGGTTTAGGACGCTTGCGATTTTTTTATTTGCTTTAAGACGCAGTTTTCTTCAATAGGCAATTAGGTACATACAATCATACATTAAATGGAAAACATAGATCCTTTCATACTCCAGAGCGCCTTCTTGATCGTATATCTATAGTTCGATATCCTCACCTCCCTGCCGCCACTTCCCGGTCTCATGCAAGCACTTTAATGTTAGAAGCACATGATCCTTGGACACCTTGAACGTCTCACACTCGACGAGATCCTCTATCATAAAGCAGCTTGCGGACTCATTCCATGAAATTACGAGCTCTGTGCTCCAGTCGACCCGACCATAGATCTTGAAATTCCCAGGAATCTCCTCCACAAACTCCAACATACGATCTGCCGCTATGGTTAGGCGAGGACGGAAGTACTGAGGGAGACTCTCAAATTCCCAACCATCGGTAATCCAAAGCTTTCGACGGTGAAGCCAGCGGTAATCGACCACAAAATCTTCAGTCGGGTCAGGGAGCATGCCTAGGCTGTCAATGTGCAGAGGGAACGAGTCCTTGATAAATCCATCTGGACCTAGAACCGGCGCCTTTGCGCCGGCGCTTCCGCATCGCCACAACAACCCTGCCATACGGCCTTTCTGCCAGGAGCACCTTCCTTCTGACAAAGTCAGCATGTCACTCACGGGCAGAGATGACTGAGAGTAGGGCGACAAAGTCCCAGATCTGTATCTGGATTCCGCACCTAGAATGGATGCTGTGAGCCAACGTGAATACTATTACCCCAGCTTACTATATGATCCTTTACATGGTAAGCATTTGGGAATGTGGGGTCTGAATATCTTTCCTTCGGTGGCGCGCGCTAACGGCCGACCTCAACCTCTGTCAATATCTCTGACTTTTTCCAGAACTGTGCAGGATATCTTCGAGCCCATGCAGGTCGTTCTCGCAGTGCCTTCATATGCTCAACGCCGCGCACTAACCTCTATATCCATGCACAGGTACCCAAGGTTCGAATTTCGAGGCCTCAGACCCCAGCGCCAACGAAATAACGGAGGACCTATATCCATTAGACCAAGGCACAAGAAATAGCTTCATGTGAGACATTGAGGGAGTATTCATCTGGCCAAAAAGGGTATTAAGAAGTTGTATGTCAGCATGTGGGAACAAGCCCATACAGGAGATCTTCTTTTGTTGACGCCAGTTTGATATCTTGCTGTAGCCACTTGACCAAGCCGAGAAAGGTATCCCAGCTTACTCGGACGAGGTTTTATATATATCCCTTGTAGCGAAATATAGCCTTGCAGCAACCGTACTCTTCAAGATGTTGAGGCTGACAAAGATGCAAGGTGGAGACAATATGAAGAGCGCTAGGACTGTAACCGAGATATGCTGCCGACAGTGAAGCAGTAGCTTTATATCTCTTAGGGAGATTGTAACCTTAATCTCAATTCTCAATTCTCATAAAATTCTCTAAAAAAAATTTGAGTGGAGGAGCTTGGATCTACATAAGGGGTAGAATTCTTTGTGTAACGGGCGAGGTAGTGTATTGCAAGTAGTTAGGCTACTTTGTGAGTATGCAGAATATAAGGAACAAAAGGAAGAGGGAGATACCGCGTGATAGGACACTTTTCTTGTGTATATAATTATGCTAGTTTAACTAGAGGGGGAAAAAAATCCGAAGCCTAATAGGCCCCATTGTGGTTTAGTTGTAATCCGTGTTCCCAACTCGACTTCACATTAGGTGAACCATTTTTCGACTCTTTGCGGGCCAAGGAAATATGTCAGCTCTATTCATCAACGTCGAAAACGTCATGTTAGACGTACTAAACAGCATCAAGTTGTAACAAGCAAGCATATTGCTCAACTGCTCAATCGTATCTCGGCTATATATGCGCACTAGACGGCTGATATGGACTCCAGAAACCGTACGATATCGTCCAGCTCCTCCGGTTCCTTAAGCCAGTGTCCTTCCTGCTCTGCCCCTGAATACTCGCGCCATTCAACCCTTAGGCCAATTTTGCCCAGAACAACAGCTGCCCGCCGCCCCAAACTGACATCCACATAAGCATCGTCCGTCCCATGGCCCAGGAACACTGGAACTGACAACAAGCCATGCTGGGAAGCATTCGGCTCCCGTAGCGTCCCCCGTGTCGCGCCAGCCATCTCCTCCACGAAAGCATCAGAGTCAACCTCTCCGGTGTCAGCAGCCCGGATGGTGTCTTGCTGCGCCTGAGCCTCCCGGCCAAGGTGCCGCTCAAGCTCGTCAGCGAACGGGAGCCAAGTGCTCGCCCCGACAAATCCCCCCAGACGTCCGGCTGCGCCGTCGGCACCCGCACAGAGCAAAGACCACAGCCCGATAGCACCTCCCTGGCTGATTCCGCCCAGCACCACCTTGCCAGAGCCACCGCCCAGCCTGTCAACCTCTTGACCGAGCAGTCGGGTCAGGTAGCGCACCGAGTCCCTGATCCCAGCCATCTGCAAGTCTTGTCTCGCCGTGGGGTCCGTCAGGGAGTGCGCCTCAAACCACGCCGGCATGTCCTCCTCAAACGCCGTGCTCCACAACTCAGCCGACGACGGGAAGACCCAGCGCCAGGATCCGAGGTGTTCTTGCAGTGTCTTGCCGGTGGAGAGCTTGGACTCAAAGAGCTCCTCGGCGAATTCTTCGCCGGTACTACCACGGCCGTGAAGGAGAATGATGGTGTGGGTGTGCGGAGCGCGAGGCTCTACGACATGGATGGGTCCAAAGTCGGTCATGGCTGGCTTCTGAATGATGTAGTTTGACGGACGGCGAGCTTGATATGGCCGTGTCACGTGTGGAATGCGAAGTTGAGTTTGACCAGGTTAAGAAAAAGGAGGACTGGAAGTTTGTCAAGGCGAGAAGATTGTGAAAGCTGGCGGCCCAGGGACGTAACGGACTTTACTTTGGCACCCCAAGAATAGAAGGCGTGTGAGAACAAAGAGGGGCAATGCAAAAGACAGTGAACCGTAAAGCCGCTTTTGTGACAAACAAGCGCTGATAATTCATGGAGTGAGCCCCACTCTGCAAGCAAGCGCCCCGTCGGCGGGGTTGGTCCAAATTTGTCGACTGGCGCCTGCAAGACGGTCAAATCACGCGATAAGTAAGGTCAAAAATAGGTAGGTTGCAACAGCCATAAACAAAGTGCTTGATTGATCAAGGTAATCTCCTTTGCAGTCCAATTCCTCGAGCAATAAAACCTTGCTGCGCCCCAAAGTTGGTGGTTAACAGCAACCGCCTACCCGCTCTCAGTGTTTCATCCTAGCCACCGGTCGAGAAGTGTATCAATGGAATATTCAACTGGCCATGACCCAATGGCGTCTGTCGGGAGGTATTCAAGCCAGTCGGACAATTTCCCATGCGCCTTGATTGTAGAGAGCGCTTTGACAAACTCCCAATGCTCCGGATACCAGCCGCTCAGTTCCCAATCCAAGAGCGCCGTGACTCGGATCTTGCTCTCCGTTTGGTCAGGCGCGCTTCCCCTTCCGTCGACTTCCCACTTGACCATGATGTTTCTTGGATGTAGATCGCCGTGTGTCATGACGAGCCGGTGGTCGTCTCTCATTGCAGACCGGATCATGGTTATCCAGGCAGTGGCAGATCTCCCAGGTTGGTGACACAGGAAATCGTTGAATTGCGCTTCAGTCTCAATCGCGCGCTCGCTCAGGCGTTGCTGTCTCCTCATGTCCTTGCAGATGGCAGATGTGAAGCCGCCAAACCTTGGCTTGTCACCCTGATAAACATCTTGGGCGTGCGGTCCATCGCGGAGCGCACGGAATATATCGTTGAGCTGGTTTCTTATCGAGATCTTGTGCTCCGTAGAGAGGCCTGGCCACAGAGATTCGAGCGTGACGCCATCAGCCCGGGACATAAAGACACAAGTCTTTTGCCTCGCTGTCAGGCAGCCTAGATACGACGGTGCAGGGACTGCTGGGGCGCGGGTGTTGACGTATCTCAGATTCTCCACCTCGTCGGGATCAAGCGAAGAGCCGATCTTCACAACCACCGACTCTCCGAGGCCGATGACAACGGTGCCGTGCAATGCCCACAGTACTTGACCGTTTTTGATCGCCTTGTTCATGCCGGCGGCCAACTCGCCTACTATGTGAGGATCGGCGCCCGGGCGGCAGCAGCTGTCATCGTTCAAGCCAACTAGTCGCACGACACTCTGATCGAGATCATGGGTGATTTGAATGGGCGGTTCTACGACAAAGTCCTGCCATTGCGCGTCCCTGGGACTCGTACCAGTTGTGCTTCCTTCCGGCTGCCTCTGCTCAGTCTGCTGTGCTGCTTGGGGCTGTTGACCTCTCGCCGCAACCTTCTTCTGCGCAGCGTGTGCAAGCGTCCCTCGAAGCTGCGGATACGAGTTCGCCTGCTGCTTCAGGGCCAGCGCCAAGTCTGCTGTTGGGTCGCTCTTGAGTTTCGACTTCAACCGATTAAGTGTCAGGGTATTGGCCAGCTCGTGGGCTTTGTCGATCTCGGCCCCCGCAAGCTGACTCTGGTCGCCTCGCTGCAGCGATTCGCTCATAACTGCAAGTTTATCGGCTGTTGGTGGTGGCGCGGATGGCAGTTGAGAATGATGTCTGGTTTCAGTTGTGGTCTTTGGCAGGGTCGAAGAGCATGTTGGCTCCAAGTGAGACACCCGTGCCAAATCCCGCTCTCTGGCCGGCCAATCGGCTTTCGTCTCGGCCGTTGGACGCCAGATGCAGCGCTACTGCTGGCCGTCTTGGCGCCCACACCGGGCCAACAGCGTCCAGCCTATCTGGCAAAGATCATGACCATGTTGGATCAAGATGCCGCCCAAGTGACATTAGTCGATAAAATCCACAGCAAGGCGCTCAAAGGAGCTGACTGCTTCGGGCCTATCATCTTTCCAATCGGGCATAAAATCCAACCCATTAACACATGGAGCGTCAGCAGGCGCACCAGGTTAAGCGCCAGCCAGCTTTCTTGACCATGGCAGGTTTTGGAAGCCGCCGAAAGTCGTGAAGCCGACGAGATACACAAATAGCTGTGGTCTCGCAACAGTTCATCATGCTATTCGGCGATCTGCTTACCATCTCATCTGCTTCAATACCGCCAGATCTACGTTCGCAAAGAGGGCTTATTGACGCTTTGTCCATCAGTGGCCCCGGAATTTACCTCAGGCGACGCTCTCTACGATCTCTGTTCTATTGCTTGGCTCACTTACACGGCAACGTTTGGCCTCACTTCTCTTCGAAAACATGACTACCACTGTATTCATCGCCATCTACCAAACCTTCGACGACCGGGATCCAAACCATTGGGCAATCTTCCTCCATGACAGTGCCAAGGGCGATGTGATTCTTCAAGTCAACGACGACAAACATGGTGTTGGATATTACGTCGAAGAGCCCATGTACAACAAGCAGCCTCAACGCTCCGGGCGCCACGAGACGTCCATCGAGGTTGGCACCATCAATTCGGATGACTACGACACTGCCGTCGCCACTATTCAAGCCACACCAACCGACAACGAGAGCACCACGTGGAACTGTCAAGCCTGGGTTATGGAAGCCCTGGACAGCTTGGAGGAAGTCAATATGTTCACTTGGAAACGCGGTGCCAAGGAGCGGGCGCTCAGCAGGAGGCAGCACTGGCAGTGAGGCAGACGGGTTTTGCACTTCTTTGTCTTTGGGATTTGGTTATGTGGCACTTGGATAGCAGACAGCCAAGCTCTGGGTTTTGGTTTATTCAAGGGACGGTATCATATGTTATCTACTAAGTTGAAACCATTGGGAAATACAGGTATGTCGTCAAGACGAGAGTCTTTGTTTCTTCACCGCCATAAGGTACATGTGTCTCATATCACGGCCGCCATTTTCACACTCTTCTGGTTCTACTGATCTGATAACACTGATAAGTCCGAACTAGGTTGATCATGCTGAAGTGAGTAATTGTACCTAGGTATGAATGTTCGCTTTAGTGTGCTACATGTAATCTCATTTGCCTGGTCTATACCAGCGCACATAATTATCAGGCTGTCTACCTAGCACCACACCAGGAAAGTGCATAAGCCAACCACCTTGGTTGTTGGGGCTGGCCTAAATGCCAATTATAAAGCTATTAATGGGGTAGTCTAGACTAAAAATTAGATTTATTATAGCAACCAACCTAAATGACAGTGGGGGGCTTGCTGTTAATCTTAGGTAGCTTGCACAAGATGACCTGTACGGATTCAACAAAAGAAGGGAAGAGGAAAAAAAGAAGGAAAAAAACCAGCTCGTGACATGCACACAACACCGTAACCGGCATATTAATACAAGGCTGAAAAAGGAAAACACAAAAAGAAAGATAGAACGTTATATAATTGTTTTGGGTTTGAACTGGCTAATCTACCCATCCAATTGTTCATCCAAATCTACCACGGACACAGTTTTAGCCCTCAGCTCAGAGTATGTTCTTTTACACTTTTTTCACTTTCTAAAATGCAACGGGTCAGAGTCCCGTCTGGAAGACCCTCGAGCCATCTCCAGAGTAGGAAAATGGAACTTTCCAGTCCATACTCTAGGCGCATAGTCCATCGCAATCTGAATTGAAGTTGGTCTTTTTTATCATGATTGGTCCAAAGTATCAAAAAGAGCCGCCTTCAAATGCACTCTTATAGAGAAGATAATTATACTTGATCTCGGTTCTTCGGCTGCGTACCGGCAGCAAGTTTGGGACTTTGTTTCCTTCCCCACCTAGACAAAGTGTTTTCTCGGTAGAGTAAATAGCTGGGCTGTTATTCCAAGGCATTTGCCTGGTGGTAAACATACCCCTTGGATGCTTGGCATTCCTTTTCCGCCACTGCTAATGGGATTTTACTTGCAGCATCATGCGCACATGCTGGACAAGAAGCTCTCAACCCTTAGACGTCCTTTGCAGGATTAAGATGAGCTTCTGACAGACAGGATAAGGGCTCAGCAATAGCCGTTAGGTTGTCTAAGTGCATCATGACCTCTCTTTCAGCACTTGTCGGTAGAAGCTGATTTCATGACCGACGACAGACCCTCCGAAACCACATGCCGACACGAGGGAAACCACAAGACAATCCCCCTTGTATAGCAACCAACAATGTCTTGTCATAGCGGCGAGTCTGCTGCCACCGACCACCGACGCCGACTTCCCCGACCTTTGTCCCACAACGCTCGTACCTGACCAAGGACAAAGCGTGCCAGCGGATGTGAACCCCCGATCATCTCTAATTTTGGCGTCAAGGACAGTTTCCTTGTCCTCGAAATGCCTCGACATCTCCAAGAAGATGGCGGCTTCCGACCAACCAACACATCAAGCCTCCAACTCAACACATGCCGTTCTCCTGAATATATACCAGCCCAACTTGACCCGTCATGTCCCACTCTTCCACCATAACTACAACTATAGCTCCTTCCGTTCCAAGTTAGTCAACACCGTGAAAAACCACAACCATCATCAAATCCATCCAGTCCAAGATCACAACCCCCCCGCGCCCCCAAAAATGCCAACCCTCTCACCATCTTCTCTCCCCCTCCCCCCATCCCCCACCCCTGGCTCTGGCGCTGCCACCGCTGCCACACAACCTACCGCCTCTCGTGCACCCGACGCTGCCTCCACTGCTCGCACACGCTCTGCACAACCCCCTCCCAAGCCGTCAAGCGCCGCCGTTCCGGCCCCTGCCACACCGAATTCGACTACCAGTGCTGGTCGCAATGGGGCGTCTACCGTCGCGTCACCGCCAACAACAAAATAACCAAACCCAGCCGTCTTCAGAAAACAGCAAAACTGGATACGACAAAAAACGACACAGACGTCTTTGCGTCGTGGATCCTTTCGCCCCGGGGGGGTTATTCGCCGATACTCCGAGCGAGGAAAAAAGGCTGAAACGGAAAAAGGAAATGTTAAAATAGGTCCCTGTGAGGCCTAATTTACAGTGGACTGGCAGCTGTAATACTACGTGGTTATAGGTGCAAAGGAATGGAGGATTCGGCCAAGTCCTTGCCCGAAGAGCTTACCCGTCACCGAGCACTTACCCGGCACCCGTGTCTGGGCTCCACTCAGCGCTACAGGCCACTTCAAAAGCTTGCATCGGGCCAACCAGTGGGCCAAAATAGCTATAATTTTATAATTAAGCTTATAAGGCCTAGTTATATTACTGGTTAAAAGGGCTAAGCCTTGGGCTTACGTTGACCCGCACTTCGGTAGGAAGGGGGGCGGTTTGGGTGAAGATTTGTATGGGCGTGAGTCGCCATTTCAGCAACTCTCACCAAAATCGGGGTCCAGCAAGCCGAACTCTGGCTTATCTGCCCGCCCCGGCGTGCGAGGCCCTGCAAGGCACTCGGTGGGTATGTGGTAGAGGTCGAGTACGAACCCTACTACAGAGGATATAACAGTGGATTACAGAAGGCTAGCACTATAAATATAGAAGGTTACCACTTATACTCTCTGTTCTACAGCACCCTTGGTGCTGGAGCCCAGTACCCCAGCAGTGAGCTATAGGTATCGTGTGTGATAATTCCGCTGCACTAAAGAGCACTGTAAGTACCTACCGTTACAGGGCCCTTAGGCCTATATACGGCTCATACCTTTTCAACAAAATATAATTTATTTTAATATTAAATATTTTTACTTTATTTTTAAAAAACTTAATTGTTATAAACTTTAAAAAAAAGAAAAAAATATTTTTAAAAAGAATAGATTTTCCTTTATAAAATGATATCTTTTTTAATCTTAAATTACTTATATTTATAAAATAACTTTTTATAAACCTTTTTTTAAAGGATTTTACTATTAAAATTTCTCTTTTAAATATTTTACCTTAATATATTTTTAAGTTTTTTAAACCTATTATTTTTTTCTATTATCTTAATATATAATATTACTATTTTTCTTTTATTTTTATCTTTAATATTGATTTTTTTGTGAATTTTTCTTTAATGTTAAGGTTTCTATATAAAATGTTAGTCTTTCTTAACAGATTTTATATTAGTAGTTTTAATACTATTTAAATAGTTTAAAAATATATAAAAATACTTTTAGATTAAAATAAAAATCTAATATCTACTAGTATTTCTTTTATAATTTTAAATTAAACTTTCGATTATATATTATATTTTAAACTTTTAGACTTTTAGTGTAATTTCAGTATAAAACCCGGTCCATTTCCATGGGTGGGCCATTTCCAGGTCATCCAACCTACAAAGTCTAGCTACTTCTAACGTCTCTTCTTACGCAAACGTAACGAAGCGATGGGCAAAGACGTCGTATAAATGCTCAGTAGCAAGATGGTTTTTGAAAGCCGTGATCCCACTAACATTATCATGCCCGCATATAGGGCTCGGGCATCGAATCGTAGTAGTTTCATTATATTGGTCGAGATAATATCTTTCTAGGTGATCCCTCGCTTTATATCTTGTGCTGAACCTTCTGTCGCTAGCAAAGTCCCAGTAGCAGAAGAAGCAATGCGTGGTTCCGCAGATTGATCTGATATCTTGAGGCAATTTACCCTCATTTGTTTCATTTGTCGAGGGTGTTGGCTTCTCTGCGTATATCGATCTCGGCTCTGATAGCTCTGTGAGTTTGCTTAAAAGTATTAAAGCATCTACTGCGTAGATACAAGCCTGAAGCTTTTCGCTCTCGGGCCTGTTACTTTGATCCTCAATAAGCAGCTGGGTAACGACTCTCCGTTCGTTAAGTATATGTCCAGACTGCAGCTTGGTGTCAAGTTCGGCTTCAAGTCGGTTAAGGTACTCCGATTTCTTGTTGTGGAGCTGGCGATCAATCTCCATGCTGCTGACATTGTTAAAAAAATAGTCCCTAGTTCTCTTTGCTGCCTCCTTTCGCACCAGAACCCGTGTTGCTCGGGCTTTTTTGTCAATATCTTCGAATACAGAATACAAACTGGTCGGCGTCTTGCGAGCAGCTTTCAGTGATCTAGACTTTGAAATAACTAGACTCTTAAGGGCTTCACGTAAGTGCTTAAGTTTATCTAGCTGATATTCCTTCCCAACGGTCTAGAGGTCTTCAGCGGTTGCCGTCACCGGAGCTCTTGCGTCAATAGAGCGACCTAGGTATGTAGCTGCCCTGATTAAGGCTGATTTCGAAGGTTGACCGATGAACGCGGCGACAACGTCCACCTGAACGCACTGGTTGATATACGCTTAATATATACCTGCATCTCGGTGGTTCATCACCTGTTGTAGTTGGCCTTGTGTTGCGACACCTGCGATGGTCAGCGACTCTATTCGAGTATACAGGGGAACCGTTCTGACCTTCGATTGCTTCTCCGGCCCCTCTTCGAAATGCATATGGCGTGAGAAGCTTCTCAAACACTGAGTGCTTTCCGAGCATGTGTAGGTAGTCCAAATAGGTGTTGTAAGCTAGGGGGGGTAGATTCCGAACACACCTGAAACCGAACACGCTCCACACCCTCTCAAGACACCACAACTCCTTACTTCAAACGCATCTCACACCTTTAATTCTTAACCAATTCTTTTCCTTTTTTTTCCCTCACAATCACCATGGCTCGTTATACTGAAGAAGATCTTCGAAAGGCTTGTTCTGAGGCGATCAATACACGAAAGCTACGTCTAGCTGCGGCAAACTGGAATATACCCCCCTCCACCCTTTTCGACCGCCTCCGTGGTGCCCTGCCTCGTTCAGTTGCACACCAGGATGAACAAAGGCTCAGCCAGCCACAGGAGGCTAGACTGACCGACTGGGTACGGCTTCAACAAGCTCTGGGAGTACCACCTACCCACGCGCAGATCAGAGAATTGGCGCGCCGTATTGTGGCCGAACGTGGTGATACCAGGCCACTCGGGGAGAGGTGGTGCCGCGCCTTTATTGCCAGAAATCCAGTTATTAAGACCCAGAGAGCTAAGCCCATTGATCTTAAGCGTGTTCACGCTGCCACAGACGCAAATATTCGGCCTTGGTTTAACCACTTCCGAATACCCTCAGTCTTAGAAATCAAGCCAGAAAATCGTTGGAATAAGGACGAGGCCGGTATTATGGAGGGCAGGGGGACTAACGGCCTTATTGTTGGAACTTCGGATCAGAAAGTTATCCAGAAAAAGGATCCCGGAGGCCGGATCTGGACTACTTTTGTGGAGTGTGTGTCAGCGACTGGCCGCTTTCTACCTCCTTTGGTCATTTTCAAGGGCCAGAAGGCCCAACAGCAGTGGTTTCCTCGAGATTTAAGGCCGTTTAAGGATTGGGTCTTTAATGCAACAGAAAAGGGCTGGACTACTGACGAAACAAGCCTGAATTGGCTCAAAAATGTCTTCATACCCTTAACCAAGCCAGCTGATCCCCGGGAGAAGCGCCTTCTTATTATCGACGGCCACGGCAGCCATACAACCGACGATTACATGTGGGAGGCTTTCTCCAACAATATCCACATCATATACCTACCTGCACACACCTCCCACGTCCTCCAGCCTCTTGATCTCTCTATCTTCAGTCCCCTCAAGCGTGCCTACCGCAAACGCCTTGAAACGCTCCTCGCAGAGCGATTTGACGATAGATCTATAGCCGGTAAGCGTGCCTTTCTCGAATGCTACCATTGCGCCAGGCAGGAGGCTATCACAGAGCGGAATATACGTGCTGGGTGGAAGGCATCTGGCCTCTGGCCTCTCATTATGAGCAAGCATCTGATGAGCCGCCTTCTTCTTAAGAATTCGAACCAGCTAAGCACTCCTATCGCTACAAAGGTATATTCTAATGCTCAAACGCTTACTACGCCTCTTCTGGAAGAATACGCTAGCGAGAAAGCATTGTGGTCGACGCCGAGGAAGGCTCACGAGTATCAGAAGCAGGCCAAGGAATTTGCCCACGTAATCAAGGCCATGCCGAGCGACCGGTTGTTTCTGAGGAAGGTTGGAAAGGCTATGGATGAGCAGGCCTTCGAATTGGCTGCCGCCAAACGAAAGATCCAAGGCCTGGAGGCTAGTTTTGAGCATCTGCGAGCCACGAAGAGGAGGAGGGTAGAAACTGATCCCAATAAGCTATTTGCCACTATTGGGACCATTCGTGAGGCACAGAGGGCAGTTGGCCGAGTACCGTTGGATTCAGGCGATTCTGGAGAAGAAGAGGATCAAGGAGATATACGCCATAGTATCACCGTATCATAGAAATATATTTGTTTTTGGTGTTTTGATGTGGGTGTTGATGGTGGCACGGACCAGCCGGAGTGTTCGGTTTCAGGTGTGTTCGGAATCTACCCCCCCTAGCTTATCGAATTGGCTGTACGCAAGCACCCGTTCTTAAACAATCGGAGCCGGGATGGCGAAAAACTGGAACATCAAGAATGCTATCCTTCCAGGCCAGGTTCAAAGAACCGCGATTTGGGGTTGTCCGAATGGAGTAGAGGTCTTGTACCGAGTTGATTTTATCCTTGAAGGCGTCGTCTAGAAAACCGATTGCAATCATGAGCACGGTCGCGTCGAACATGAGGTTGTCAACCTCATATAAAATGAACTTCTTGCTATGCTATATCAGTATATTTAACGGTATCCACCCAAGAAGTCCTCGCTTACGGGTTTGGATTTTTCTCCCAGCCTTTTGTGTACCTCAATGTTATCTCCATAGCGATAAGATCCTTTGGCCCCTCTGGGTTTGGCAAAGTGAATAGCGATACGTCCCTATACGTAAGTGTTTCGAAGTCCTTCTGTTGTTCGCTCTGCGAAAGGGAATGGCTGGGTGCTTCTTGGCCGATGTAATGATTGGCAAGTCGATCTGGATTGATAGGCTTGTGGGTAAGAGTTGCCGGGCGTGTAGCTGTGAAGAATGAGAGTTGCTGCATAAGCGCCACGTTCAGTCTTTGACGCTTGCTGGGGTATTTGACGCTGGGACTGCCCCAGTGTGTCCGCAACACCCGAAAAACATCATCGAAGCAGAGTACAGGTTTTAGTCGGCGTTTTCGAACAAGGTTGTAAAGTATATAAAGATTATGTTCAATCCACTATAAAACTTTGTTAGTTATTTTACTTAGCTAGTTGGAGGTATCTCTTACAAGGTGAAGTACTTGATATATCTCGGCATCCAGCGTGCCTACTGACTTCTCGTACATCATCTTAAATGCTCTTTTATAACCCAGCAATGTCGCTAACTTATTAATCTTCGAAGTATCGCAAATCCACTTAAAGAATACCATAAAAGTCTCCTTTATCCCATTTACTAAAGCGTCTTTATAATTAACGTATATCTCTTTATAGTAGCTTTTTATTATAAGTAGGTAGGTAGCGAGCACCTTAAACGGAGGAAGTTAATATACTTTTCCCATTTCTCTCGCAACTGACTTATTTTCACTTTCGTTATTTTAGTATATTTACGCTTTGGCTTCTATATCTTCAGAGTCTGTTAAAGTAGCTAGTATTCCCCTCTAATCGAAGGCTTGCGTTCGGGATGTAAAATGCAGCCTCCAGTATAAAACCTCCGTATTATCGGCATATTGCTTCGAATCAGAGATCAGAATCTGGTCTATAGCTAGAGTCGAAGCAACACGCATTCTTATATTCCTTTGGAGAATAGCGAGAAAGCTTAAGGGGTTCTGCTGTACCGCACTTCGGGATGCATGGACCCTGCCAACCAAAAAATGCGAACTTCAAAGATAATGGCACTTTCATACGTACCTAAACCAGCCGAAATAAACCTAAGGAAATCGTAAAAAGGTTTAGTATATTAGAGATAGTATTAAATATCTTTATTTAATAGTTTAGAAAATTTTAACAGGGTTTAGTTAAATAAAGGCTGTTTATTGTAATTGGAAGCCGTATAGGTAAAGCGGTTTGCAGATTCATATTATTTTGATACACGCTCTTCCTCCATCTTTACTTGGCAAAGGAAATATGCAGAAGGACACAATCACGAAAGCGGTTAGACAAAGTAAGTACTTACCTTATCCAATTATATTTGGATTGTATTAGAAAGTTGGCTAGGTATTATTGTTGGAAATACGTTTTCCGAAAGTGATTTTGCCGCCCATTTTATTTTCGAGTCTTATTTTCTGTTGCGCTTAGCGGCCAAGCCTGAGATTATGAGAAGGTGGAGGGGAGTGAATGTAAAAATACGAAGGAAATGCTCCTCAGATTTTGGAAGGTTGTCTTCCAGAATCAGCACTAGATTTCCCTTGAAATGAGAGTATTTCTGTTCTTTGCTCACCCCCTCAAAGCCTTCCATTTCCCCATCTCCTCAGTCTCGGCCCGTATGGCTGCCAAAGCCCGGGTTCTGTCCATACCCTCCCTGGACATCGCGAAAATCCTACGACCATCAGCACAGACTCCAGTCAAATGGAAGAAAGCTTTGACTATGATCATTAAATCGTTTATTACTTACTCAGCTAGGCCGCGTTTCGTCATTTCGGGCATACGAATTGCTTGAGACCCAAGATCCCCAGCCTTTGATTCCAGCCCTGGAACAATGGAGGGTGAGGTTGGTTGATAGCTGGTGCATCGATGGGATCGAAGTGTGTGAGTTTGTGAAAGAGCAAGAGATTATTGTCAAGTGATGATCGGGCATAGAACGATCCGGCGGTGTTGAAAATGGGGTGGTAGTGGGGGTAAAGAAGACTGTTGGCCTTTAATCAATCGTCAACCCAGCCAAGTGACTCTGGATGTTGTGAAAGGGCCGCCAGGATGGAAATATTCCACCTTTCAGACCAGTGGGCAAGCACTTTGCTCCGACGATGATAATGACGTAGTCAACCTGGCAGTCTCCCCACAGCTCCCTCTCCGTGCCTGCCTCTGTGAGCAGCACAATGGGCAGCTGGAGCAGGAAGCCCTGATGTCTTGAGTTCCACTGCCGTGTGAATCTTTTCGGCACACTGTCATAGAATGCTCTCGTCACTTCCCACCAGATGCGTAGCTGCTTTTTCCGAACAACCTTCTGTCATCGCGACCGCAAGCGACCTGTTTTCCGTCCGAGCAAACGGCCTGTTTACGTCCGAGCAAGTCACCATCCCCAAAAGAGAAAAACAAAAAAACAGCAAAAATGCCCATCAGCTGCACCCAGGGCCAGTTCGCCTCATTCTGTGATGCAATGATCGAGTATCACAGCGTCCAGAAGGCCAGCTTTCGCCTGAAGGTTGAGCTCTGCAAAGACGAGGCCAAGAAGATCCTCGACACGATGCCGGCTGTCTGGAAACCCGGGTTATTTTGGGGAAGAGAGTTCAACGACATGTATTTCAAACTGAGAGTCGATCCTGAGCCACTTAGCAAACAAGCGAATCGCAAATGGTATGTGTCATTATCTGTTACTGTCGGTCGACTCTCTTTTTTCTACGAACATGGACTGACTGGGATGGTACAGGCTTGCCACGGAGATGAAGCTGCGTGCGGCCCAGCGACAGCTCAGCTACCATACCGACGAGGTTAACAAGTGGATGGAATTGAGAGGGTAGATACTGTTAAGGACCTGTGCCAACTGTTGTTGAGTCAGAGGATGTGTAGCCACGGGTTTTGGCATTACGACATAGACTTTGTCATCATAGGTGACGGAGGGAGCTGGTCAGCCTTTCATTGGCATTCAGGCTCAATACATACCAATACTAGTTTGTTTGCCTATTTACTGTCTTTATATTCATGTGGGTTGTTTTCTGATGCCTGTAGATTCTCTTTTGATGCCTAACAACTATCTCTTGAGGCCTACTCACAATCTCGTCAGGTCCACTCATCTTTTTGAAACCCTATCGACTATCTTTGGACACCTATTAACTATATTTACAGGCCTGTTTGATCTTTTGACAGATTCTTCTGACATCTGAAAAGGCATGTTGACATTGTTACCATGCTTTGAGCTGCTTGAAATACCAGGAGGTACTTTTCATCCACAGCGTGCCAGACATACCTTACCGCAAATCTCAACTTCCAGGTAAAGACTTTTTTATTTCTTTTGGGGGCGTTTTTACTTGACTGGAGGCCTTTAGTGCTTAATAACGACATTTCCAGTCACCAAGAAGCGCCCCCCTCAAATTCTAGAGCCCTCATATGGTCTTGAGCCCGGTGTAAGCGCCCCCCGCACCAACAAACATTCGAAAGTTGGGCTGTAGGCCCATGGCAATGAAGATACTTCCTCCGTCACTGTATGAAATGAGTCTCATCCGTCATGAATAAGTGCCTGCACGGTCACGACAACAGTTTCTGGGTCAGTACTCATGATAAATGCAAAGGAATATCGGTTGTGCTGGTCTGACGACTTCAACGCCCCTGTCAGTAATAGCAATTCACCCCAGGTCACCCAAATATTTATTGTCCCCGACAGCGATCCAGACCGCATACTCCTTCTCCAGCTTCCACCACCCGTTTTATCAAAACTCCCACAGCACCAAACTCGACAGCCCACAATTGCAAAATGTATACTCGGGATCAGTGGAACGCTTTCTGCGACGCCATGATCAAGCATCATGCCACTCAGCTCAAGCGCTACGACGATATCAACAAGACAGAGGGCAAGGACCCCCAGAGATCCAATGAAGCCGCCAAGCCCACGCTCACCGAGCCGCTCTTCAAGAATGTCCTCCACCTTTTTGGGAAGCCGAATGAAGACGATCTTTTAAGCTTGTAAGCAACTCCTGACTGCTAGATGGAACCTAGTTGTAGTTTCTGACTAATCTTTGGGTTGATGGGAAAAGACCTGGGGTTGAGGATGTTTCCCCGGGTGTGATGCTCCAGATTTGGTATCACAAGGGCGAACTGGAGAAGTGGAAAAACTGATGGGACAAAAAGCGTATTTTTGCCCATGACATGCCGAATGGTGAACTTGGGTGGGCAACCGTGGTGACTCTTTCACTGTCAATCGGCGACTTGACAGCCAATTCTCGGCGGTCGTGAAAAGAGGCAGTTACAGTATTAAGATCAGATGACTTTCTACCACCCTTGAGCTATCCAAAAAAGCGTCTCACTGATGTACCATGTCCTCCAACACTTTTACCCATTGCGGAGAGAGCGGTTCCCCGCCCACTGCCCTTTCTTCTTCTTCTTCCTCGCTGCTGCGGCCAGGACCACCGCCTTTTCCTTCTTTCACACCACACAATACTGCGATTTGCCCACAATTTCGTTGTTTTCCGGCACATCGTGATCCACTGCGCACACCGCACTCATTTCTGACTTGCGGCGGGAACCACCACTGAACACTACAGCCGACCGAGCCGACAATGCCTTCTCAGACCAGATTCAATGGCTTTTGTGATGCCATGGTCGAGTATCATATCGATCAGAAAGCCAGGAAGATGGCAGAGGTCGAGGATCTTAACAAGAAGTTTGCCGACTACAAGAGGAGGATGGACTGGAGGCATAAGTACAGGCTCAAATCGTATGAACTCCCCATTATCGTTGAGACATCCGCTCGACCGTCGTCAATCCCCCGTTTGATAAGCCAGAATGGAGGTTAACTATCGACGTACGAGTAGTTTGCTTTTTGAGGAAATGGTGAGGAAGGCCGAGCGCGAAGCCAAATGCCACAAACAGGAGGTTAAGAAGTGGCTGGGCTTGAGGGGTTAAAAAGCTGTTTCATGGTGGGGAGCTTTGGGAAGGTTTTGTGAATGTGTGGGCACGGTCGCTTCATTCTGGCAGGAAGGGAAGACAGAAGGAGCCTGGAAAATCTCGGGGCGAGTGTTCAGTAGCCGACAATGACAGGACTAAAGCTGCGCACTAAGGAAAAGAAAGAAAAAGGAATCCCTATTTGCAAATGAGGTATCCCTTTTGGAGGCCCTGCGATCCCCTCTGAGGTACAATCAAAGAGTTCAGGAGCAAGCAGACCTTTGTTTACAACTCGCAGCTGAGCTTGAATATGACATCGTGCACCACTGCATCGGACCTGAATTTGACTGTTGTTTTTATAAGGGGGCTTTCACTTTTGTTTCTTACCTGGTGCTGTTCCAACTTTGGTCCACTTTAAGCCACGCGCCCAATTGTTGGGCTTTAACCTTTACGCCAACATCAAAATCTGCACACAAACTGGCAACAAATCTTCCACCAAACATCATCGGTGTTCCATTCGAGCAAGATGCCCATCACTCAGAGCCAATTCAACAGTATTTGTGATGCAATGATAGAGCATCACATCGACCTCAAAACTCGGGAGAAGCGAAAACTCTCAAGGCCCTGGCGCCACGGCCCACGCGGCATCGGCAGCATATGGTACATGTATGCACCAACCCGCTATTTTCAGTGAGGCATAAGAGTGCCTCCAGTCTAAGGTATGTATTGGACTAATATAATGGAGACGGCTCAGGTTCCATGCATTCATGAGGAGGGGGGCGACGGAGTTACGCATCGAGTACCACGAGAAAGAGATCGAAAAGTGGAAGCAGTTGAGAGGGTGATCTACACAAGAGTGGAATTCCATGAAAGTGGATGAGGCCGGCCATGGGCAAGCTCAATGTTCTTGTCCGTGGCTTAATACCGCTTCCAAGATTTGGAGCGAGCTGCTGATTCGGTAGCAGCCAATTTCAACTACTTGCTCCCGCCGAGAATTGATGGATCTATCTGATGTTATTATTTTCATAAGTGTCATTCACCTCAACGAGATTTTCGTCACCCCACTTTCAGCTTAATCACACAAATCCATCTCTATATAAACAATAATCTTTTCCATGCAGAGCTTTGAAACAAACTTCCAGACCATCCTACATGTACCCAACTTGACCATTCACAATAACACTTCTATCAAAGAAACCCCATCGACCATGCCAACTCAAAGCGCGTTCAACAGCGTGTGTGACGCCATGATCGAATTCCATCTCGGTCAGAGGGCTATGTTCGTACAAGCGATCGAAGCATATCACAGGCAGTTGGACGTTTGGGGGCTCGAGGAGTCCGAACTTCGACGCTTAGGCCAGATGACGTACCGGTGCCGGAGACACTTCTATCTCATGAGGTATTCGCCCCCACAACCTCTTTACTTTGCTCGTTGTCGAGTTTTTTGGAATCTAGACTAAACGGTGCGGCTTTTGTACCTATATAGTCACACCGTGTACAGCAAGATCAGCAAAGCTACATCAGAAATGCAATACCACAAAGCAGAAATCAAGAGGTGGGAGGGACTGAGGCATTAAGGGCTGATGGGCCGTGGGTAACTGGATGGTTGAACTAGAACAGGTGACCGGTGTGGTTCTGGAAAGATGGGCAGAGGAGCAGTCAATCTCGATCGACCTTGTGCTTGCGCCCTATCGGATCCTTATCAGTCTCTGTGACTTGATAATTTGAAAAGTGCTCCTTACTCCACGCGAATGGCCATCGGGTGCTTGCTCTTCCACTCTTTCTAATTTCAACCACCTACAACGGCAGATTTTCTGCTCGAACGACCACACCCACCAGCTCGACGACAGCCAAAAATGCGTACCACAAACCAAACCAATAGCTTTTACGATGCCATGGTTGAGTTCCACCTCGACCAAAACGCTATCGTCGCTCAGGATATCAAGGGATACGAGTCCCAGAGAGCTGCCTTGCTCGAGCAGCTCGAGGCTGACAAAAGCCTCCACGGAGGTCAGATGACCATGGGTTCATACCGGTCCCAGATGCCTCTCAGGCATAAAATGTAATTGACTTGCCGTTTTCCCCTTCACTGCACTAGCCATCATTCAGCTGTCTGGAAGCCTGGGCTAATCGGAATTCTCAACATGCAGTCGTACTTTCACCACCAAGATCGATAAAGCGAGAGACGATGTGAATTATCACAACAGCGAAATGGAAAAATGGAAAGGATCAAGGGGGTGAGATACTTATGGCAGAGAGTACAAGTTAGGTGCACCGGGGTGGCACGAGTATGAGGCGAGACAATTATATTAATATATAAACCTGAATCTGTTTACTCGTTGGGCCTACAGAACCGGCTGCCAAAGGCCCGACGAGTACAGCTTCGTAGCCCCACACTTCCTGGCTTTGTCGGCCCACGTGTCAGACTTCGAGCTCAAGTCGCTTTCTTCGTCCTCTCACGACATTTCTAACCATTTCCCTACCGGTTTCTTTGCAAAGGGCCAAACTCTAGCTGTCAGATGATAGATCTCTCAATATGCCTGCACCACTCATAGGCAAGAGCCCTCAGCAGCTGCAATCTGAGACACGGGCAATCAAGACTTGGGAACCACCTGCGGATCCGGACAAGCCAGTCTGCCCGTACCGGACAGATTTCACGGTGGACATCAAGAGCCATACTCCCCCCGCACCTTTTGGTGGCCGTGACTACGGTCGCGGAACACGAACCGCTGTGCCCCGCGAGATTCTGCAGTCCATCAGGCAGTCCGAGCTCGTGATCAGACATCCTCCGCTGACGACAGCCGACCCGCCAACGCCGCGCACCGCTGAGCTCATCATAACCGGCGAGCTCGCCGTCGCTGATGGCCGAGGCGCGCAGCTGGCCATTTGCACCATCACGCCGAAGATCGCTGGTCAGGCTGCCTTCAAGGCCGTGGCGAAAATCTATGACCCGCTGTATTACTCTTTTCCCAACAAAGACGTGCTATCCGTGCCCTGCGATGTTACCTGGGACTCCGACGTGGACTACAGCCGTGAGGCCGCTGCGTACGAGCATCTGGAGCGCATCGGCGAAACGGGCTCGCTTGCGCCCAAGTACTTTGGTTCCTGGACTTTCAACATGGCCATCCAACTGGGTGACACAATGCATCAACGGCCAGTGCGCCTACTTCTCATTGAGAACGTCCCAGGACCTAGCATTCGCCAGCTATGTCTCTCCCACCACGCCGAAACTTTTGACAAGGCATATCGCCTGGAAATTCTGGCCAGGATTCTGGACGGTAATGCGAAGCTGCTGTTCAAAGGCATCGCCCAGAACGATCTGGCCGCCCGCAACGTCATCTGTTCATATCCACCAAACACAGAGCCGGCAGAGCTACAGCACACTCCCCCACGGATCGTGCTGATTGACTACAATGCTGCGATTGTCTATGAAAAGACAAGATATGGGATCCGACCTTGGCAGAAGGACACGCTCCCGCCGAGCCCTATGGACCTTTACTGGAACGACACGCTTATGGCCTTCGATGGTTGGATTCCAGCAGAGTGGGAAGCAACACCCAGCTTGCGTCAAGAATGGTTGAGCAGCCGCTTTGGAGGGCAGAATGCGGCATTGCTTACCACGTAGCCGAGCTCCAGAAGTGGAAGATTTTGAGAGGTCCCTTGAACATTACGACGAAGTAGTAGCAACACTGATGGGATGACTACCTTAGGATAGGCACGGAAATTGTGGTTTTGAAACATGCCGCGCAAGGCGTACCTAGTTACCCTATATATCTATGATTGGAGGGAGGTTTAGCAACCGCTAGTGGGCAGTCAAACCTCAAACTGGCTCTTCAACCCAAATGTCTTATCACTCTGGTTGCCTTATCATTGTCCAAGGGGTTTATGCTCCCCGCTCGATCCTGCCATTTTGTTTACCTACTTCAATACTATTCCTCCAACAACCCACAAAGACCCACAACTAATCACTGCAAAGATGCCGACCAAGAGCCAATTCAATGCTTTATGCGATGCAATGATTGAGTTTCACGCCGATCAGAAAGCGATCTACGTCCGCTGGATGGAGAACCATGCCAAAGAGGTGGCGGCCTGGAAGCGCAAGATCGCTAGGATAGGACTTCGAAAGATAAACCAACGACTCAAATATACCAAGGACCCAAGGTATTTAATCTCTTTTCTCTGCCACAGTCTTCCATTTTGAGTGCTCCCTTTGTTTTGTCTTGGATCTAGACTAATGTTCGAAATGATTTAGAGCCAAATTCGTGTCTGATATCTTCAGTAGTGAGCGAGGCATCCCTTATCACAAGAACGAGCTTCAGAAGTGGAAGATCCTGAGATGTTAGACACTGCGACAGCTGCCAGCGATGGGATGGCATGGTTAGGGTGGTCATATCAGTTACAGCTTTAAGGTGATAGCGCCTGGGTCATGATTGGTTGTCTACCACGAGGGTAAGATAAACAAATGGTGTGTGCTGGGGGGGGGGGGATCCTCGAACCCTAAGATCTCGGTGACTCAGGTCAGGGTCAGGTGCGGCTACGGTTAGCAGATTATGGGGCATGGGTGCCTAAAAGAGCATGCATGAGAGCTAGGTCCCTACCTAGGCTGCAGCAGGTTGAGACAAGGACTGGAGTGCAATAAAATTCGAGTATCCTGCGTGCTGTGATTGAAGCTTCGAATGAGATTGTGATTCTCTGAACTTGGATCGATTTCCAGTTCCCTCTGACAAAATATGCTGTTTGTGGTGCCGCGAGCTGCGTTTCTCCTCCATCTCATCTCTCATCCAAGCCCACCCTGATGACATCGCCTCGCCGCGAAACACCCAGTGAACATCGTCGTGAGCTCGCCGAGAACAACGAAATCGCCGGCACACGGCCTGCAATGAATTCTCCCAATTCGCCTCGCGCTCGGAAGCGCACCAAGCCCTCGCTGCTTTCCCACCCAGCATCACCCACAAGCCACTCTCAAACGCAACCACCAGATCACCTCAACAAGACTCTCCCACCATCACCATCCATCACCAAAATGCTCCCCACAGCCAACCAATTCAACTCCATCTGCGACTGCATGATCGAGTTCCACATCGACCAGAAGGAATACTACAAGGAGGAGGCGAAGAGAAAGTGGAAGGTTGTTGGGGACGCTATCAATGAGCCGTTGTCTACACAGTGAGTACTGCCTACCGTACCCACCTCACCTACCTTACTTGACTAGGTATCATTTACTTTCATCCTATGAATGAAATGCTAACTCTGAGCGACGATAGACTGCGCTTGGCTGCCGACGCGTACGAGGCTGAGGAGCTTATTATTTACCACAAGGGGGAGGTAAAGAACTGGAAGAAGGCGAGGCTGTGAATTTGGGGATCGGGCAGGGGACAAGAGGGTTTGGGAAAATGAGAAAACAAGGATTGTAGGGATCAAATGGTGGAGGATGGATAGTTCCATGTCACGGTTGTGATCAGAGACTCGGGGCGCGGCAATCATGGTAATATCTGTGTCGGCGTGAGGAGACGAGAGAGAAGAGTCTTTTTTTTTTGACTTGGCCATTATCGGGCCCAGGGATGAATCAACAGTGCCAAAGTTTGGCATCCGTCAATATGGTTCTTTTCCCTCTTTCTTTATGTTCATTCTAAGTGTCATATGTCTTTCACCCCAACATTATCTGTCTTCTTTCTAATCTTTGTTTGAGTGAGAAATGTTAACGGCTTAAAGATAGAGAGAAATAGTGTAGATTTTCGCAGTATTTCCTCCACAAATTCTTACCTGAGAACGAATACCTTTGGCGCAAAAGCTCTCACACCGAGCAAGCTCTCTTCGGGAATCAAGGTCTCTTTACTACCCACTATCTATTTCTCGGCGGCAAGCCCGAGTGCGAGGCAGCGACAACATGATCGACAGACTGCCAGCAGCTGTGGCGCTGACACATGCAGCCATCAATTCTCTGATTGCATAAAGTTCGTGAACCATGACAGGTATTCCTATTGTCAGGTCACCAGTTTTCTTGCCCTGCAGCTTCAGACGACCTCCATGTTAGGCCTTTTACATGGATAAAGGGTCTGTCTTTTTTTCTTATAATGGCCACGATAAAAGCTTTTCTCCGTCAATTCCTGGCTGGTTTTATGGTCAGTTTGTTCTTAATTTTCTGCAAAACGATCTCACCTGATTTCACTGACAACAGACTCAGTGGTGAAACATGCAGATGGATGCAATGCTGTCACACCTAGGCTGTCACTTAAATCAACGCTAGATCACCACTTCCCAAGGAATAGCTCCCAAACAGCAAACAAAAGGCAGAATTGATGCCCTGTTCAAATGACACTTTCTGTCTCCAAATCTGCGTGTTCCCATCATTTTACCTCGCAGCAGGTTTGGCAGAGACTTGGGGTACGGTCTCAATTTTGTATCTTCCTGACGATCGCCCGTATTATTGTGACACAAGCGCTAGTGTAACCCCGTGGTGGCGCATGCGGTGGACGACGATTACTGCCGGTTCTAGACTTTTAACCAGCCTTCGGAAGCGGCTTATTTCTGTCAGTTGTGCTTCTTGATTTTCGGTTGCACTCAGCCCAATACGACGGGAGATCTCCCCCTCCCTCTACCCCTTCTTGTCGGTGTGGCTCGTGTGCGGGCAGGGCGTTCGGGTCATCCCATAGGTAGTTCGGCATATTGTGCAGTTTCAGCTCCCACCAGGCTAAGTGATTATTGGTTGCTATTCGTCGCGCCGACTCCGAGTATGCCCACTGCATATGAACCCGGGAGGGCGGTCCGCTGATTCTTCGGTGGGTCCGGCCTTATTATGTGGTAGCTAGCTATTGCTTTCCTTGCCCTCCTCCCCCGGACTGGAGCTGGACCGGGTTTCTTTTCTCTCTCTCGTCATATTCATTTTTATCCTCTGTTTACATGCTCAGACGACACTTCGCAGAGCAAACCCGTTTTCAGTCGGGCCGATGCCGACATGGCTGTGTATAACCCAAACATCTCTAACGGCACCTGCTATTACACGGAGGACACCCCGACAAAGGGGGATTTTATCCCATGCGGTAATGAGGCGATACAAGTATGGCCATGCTGCCATACCGGCAGCTACTGTTTATCTCTAGGGGAAGCCAACGCATGCTGGGACATGAAATGTAAGTCGTCGCTCTCCCTTTCCCATGTTCCAAATTTCCCCGTCTCCGCCTCATCGTCTCTCTGCTAACCCCATCTCCCCTCAAAACAGCCGGAAACACCTACGTCGCAGGCTGCACCGACCCCTCCTTCACCGACCCCAACTGCCTCTACAAGCGACCGCCCTTTCATAACCAAGAATGGGTCGCCATCAACCAGGCCTGCAAAAATCTAAACTCCGCCTCGCCCGATAGCGACTCCAGCACTACAAACTGGACCGGCTGCCGCGTCGCCGACAACTCGACGGAGCTCGTTAAGCTCTCCCTCGACTCCTGCACCCCCTACTGCAACAAAGACCAAATCCTCTACCCCGGCGCCTCCTCCCTCGCCGCCTACGCCTCCCTCCCCACCGTCCCCGGAAGCAGCATCTTCTGGCAAAACAACTACGTGCCCCCTACCGCCCCAGCAGCAGGCTACACCCCCGGCAAGACCCGCGGCGTCGTCCCCTCCTACACCGGGAAACCCGGTACCAGCCCCTCCAACAACCCCGACAATTCCTCCGGCGGTCTCTCCCCCGGCGCCAAAGCCGGCATAGGCGTCGGCGCAGCAATAGGCGGTATCCTCCTCCTCCTCGCAATCGGCTGGTTCGTGGTGCTCTGCCGACGAAAGCGGCGGCGACAAAGAGAGATTGAAAATGGCCACTACAACAGCATTCACGGCGGCAGGCCAGGAGGTGGGGGGTTGCACAGCCCGGGGGGGTTTAGCAGCCATCATCACAACCAGAGTCACTACTCCCAGCAGGACATGATGACTGTCAGCTCGGCCACAGCTGTGCACCCGAGCCCGCCACCACCGTTTAATACTATGCCATATTATGGGAACAACACAGGAGGGCCTTATTCACCGGGGGAGCTGCCGGGGACGACGGTGGGCGGGGGGCAGAGCCCGGGGCAGAAGAGCGAGTTGCCGGCTGATGAGAGGTTTTCGGTGCAGCTGCCCAGTTAAGGGGGAAAATTACCTTAGCTGGGCTAGTAGGTGCATTTTGGAATTTTTTGGCTGCCAGGAGTTGGATTCGACTTGGCCGGGTATGGGTATGGTATACAAAAGATGAAAAGAGGGGATCTTCTTTTTGGAGTTGAAGTGCCTACTTACATGTATTGTACTACTACTATAAAGACGCAAAACCAGTTGCACACACACACACACACACACACACACACATGCAAAGCCTCAAAGTCTTTCTGGTAGAAATGTCAGTAGCATTACCATTTATTCATACTGGAGTTGTTCAGAAAGATCGGCGGGCAGCGTTTTGGGTAGTAGATGAAAGAATAGGTAAGCACTGTAAGTCAAAACCAGAACATAACAAGCATCTAACTCACACAGCTGCTAGACTTTAAAATAAGCCTCACTAGGTACCTATTAGGATAGGCCTCACCAACAACGCAATCTTTGAAGCCTGTCGACTACCTATTCTTGGAGGGCTAGTCACGCTCGTTAAAGGCCTATTAAACAGACCTAAAGGCTTCTCAACCATCGTTTAGACGCCTATTCAGTCTCTCTCTCTGAAGCCTCTTTTAGAATTTTCCCAAAGCAACGTTAATTCTCAGTGAGAGCTAAACCTAGGTAACAAGGTTGTCAATGACAAAGTTCAAACCCAGCCTCATAACGTAAGTAGAGCTTTCCAACCCAAAATCTCTTCCCTAACAACATCAAAAGCCTTCATCCAGGGTATATCATACACACATTTTCCCCCATCCCAACCCAACATCATCACTCATCACATCAAACAACCTTCATCCCTCATACCCCCCCATCTCAAACCCACCCGGCACCTCAACCTCAATCCCCATAACCCCCACATGCCCCCCACTAGCATGAACATCGTCATCATCCCAGCTCCCGCTCACCCTCCCCCTGGTAAACGTAGCCTTAAACGCCAGCGCCGGCTCCCAAAACATAAACTCTGTAATCTCCTTCTGCTCAATCCCGTACAGCTTCCCCAACCTGTCCTTGGTCAACACCCTCGCCTCCCTAACAAGATCAAAGATCGCTTTTGTTGGAAACAAGATGTCCAGTGTAATCAAATAAGGCCCCGCATTCTTCGTCCTGAGCGTCCGGGCGAGTTTATACAGCGGGACAGAAGAAGGAGACGGAGACGGAGGGAAGCATGTCAATGGAGGGGGGAGCAAGGTAGGAGGAAACAACGGCCGGGAGGATTTGAGTTTTTCGAGGGGGGAGACTTCTTTGGGGTGGATCCCGCTGGAAAGGGGGTTAGTCAGGGGTAAGTGGAGACAAGAAAACAAACAAAACAATGGGGCAAAGAGGGTCGACGTACTTGGTTTGGATCTCATCCGGGGAAAGCGGTATCCCAACTGTCTGAACTGCAATAGGGAATGGCGCCACGGGGTCGTCGATTTCCTTGAGGTGATACATGCAAAACTGGGTTGCTGGACCGATGGAGATGTCACAGGGGGCAAGTGGCATGGCGAAGTTTCCTGCTGTTGCTACCTGCCCTGGGTAAGGGACATGGACGAAGAAGACCTTGGCCAGGTTGGCCACCGCTTTGGCTTGCTCCGGAGTCTGAGCCAACACCTTACCCAACACGCCGATTTCGGTTGGGAAGTGGGCAGGTTGAGGCGGAATGCCGGATATCAAAGGGGTCTGGCCGTAGAACTTGAAGTTGAGGTCAAAGTCAAAGGTGTAGACTTGATGCAGCCGCTTCTTGATCATGGGAACCAGCAGGTCAGTGAGCTGAGATTGCATGATGGGATCACGAATTCCTCCAATGAAAATCGCGAGATGGCCAGTCACTTTGGCCGCTTCAAGTTTGATGGTGTATTTCGTGTTGCTGACACTCGGTTCAGGGGAGGGCTGTTCAGGCGAAAAGGGGATGAACTTGGAGCCGGTTACACGGATCGTCCGCTCGTCGGAGAGTTGGGTGTAAGTTGATTCGCGGACGTCAAGAATACCGCCCGGACCGGCAAGTAGGTCAGGTCGTGGTTTCTCGTACATGGTATGCGCAGCTACAGAGAGAGGAGTGCATTTGGCTACCGGGTTTAAGGGCCTGATGTCGAAGCTATCCTGACGGATGATAGCCAGGGCTTCAGCACTCTTGGGAGTTGCGCAGACAGCACCACACTCCATAATCTTGCCCATGTGGTAAGCAAGACCCAGATCTGGAAACCCATTGTGAACGCAAAAGGCCGCGTAAGGTGCAGGATCATAGGATCGGCCGGCGATGATGATGTCGAAGTCGGGGTGGTCTTGCATGGCTTTCACCCAGGGCTCGAGGCCCATCTGGGCAACGATGACCACGGCATCGTCGATGTCTGAAGACTGCAGTTCCGGGACTCCTCCGCCGCATGGGGCGATTTCACCTCTCTCAAGACTGGCGCGTACCTCGGACTTGGGGATCTCGGAATGGATGGTGACGATCTTCAGTTGGCGATACTTTTCCTTCTCAACAACCTCTCTGACGATATCCACAAGAAGCTGCACGTGGGCATTGGTTCCGTCACCTCCGGCAGAGCCTGTGAGAAGATTACTTAGTCATCATTTTCTCGCGACTAATGTCGGTGTAGACGCCCCCGAAGTACATATCCGCACATTCCAGAGCCAAGAAACGCGGGACGTATCAAATGAGTGTGGAACCTCGTGTCACGAGACGTACCGATAAGAATTGGGATATGTTTCGTTGCGCTGGCCGTGACGAGGAGCTTGAGGTCTCTCTCATATGCCTCTCGTGAAGCAGAGGTCAATCCCAAGGCCAACCTTGAGGGACCACTGTCTGTTGAGCCACTGTCCAGGATGATGGCGTCGACCCCGTTCTCAATTTCAGTCCAATAGAGGTGCTCATCGAAGGAGTACCCCAACATGCCAATGGGCGTCAGGATTCTGAGCTCGTCTTTGACCGCCATGCTGGGCCTTGGTGTGTGATTGTCAGATTCAACGCTCTCTGATATTGACAAGATGTGGTGATGGTTTGGCTGATATGGGTGAGATAATGACCCTGCCCGACCAGGATCTGATCGACAACGGGCGGGGGGATTGATTGCTTGGTGGTACTGACGATCTTGGAATCTTTTCGGCTGCGCTGTGCCACGAGACATGACCTGTCGAGACTTGCATGCATGATGAGTGTGTACGCGTCCCGAACTTAAGCACCCCCTTTATATATACGGCAACCACACCAATCCGCCAGTGATGGACCGCTGTCCACATCCAGTCAAACGGTACGAGTTGGCAAAAGACCACACAGACACGACATGACGGCAGTTTGCATCAAGTGAGGGATGATCCCATCTTGAACCAGCGACCTAATTTGCCTCGGAAAGGAGCCGGACTTTAATTCCTGACCCGACGCTCCGTGTCTCTGATGTTGTGCTTGACTGACTCAGTGTGTGTGTCCTTCGTTGCAGCGTCAAACTCTAAAAAGAAACCGTTTCCCCAGCATCATGGACGAGAGAAAGACGAAGGCTCAGGTACGAGTGTAGATTGTTCGTGACGATAAGCTCATGCAAGTGCCGGAGTTTGGCATTGAGGTGGTGGGTAGTCGGTGTAGAGAAGTGTAGGAATGTGTGTGAGAAATGCTCAACGCGCCTCAGTCGTGCAGTCTTACTCTGTATTCTCTGCACTTTCTCTGCGGTCAGCAGTGAAAAAAACCAAAGAAAAGATCCGAACGGAGTCACATGCAACCAATAACACTCTCGGGTGCCCAAGTATTAATTGGAGAGTGCTACCCACAGTGCATGGGCGGGTCACAGTGCTGGATGCTCGGGGGTGGTAGGCGAGCCCGTTCCTAGTAAACTTGGGCGGCGGGTACCTAGCGGCAGCTTGAAAGGTACCCTGAAAGGTGGTTGGTTGGGACCCGGCTGGGGACATATCTGGGGTTACAGCAGCCAGCAACCCGCCATCCGATCTTCATCAAAGTTCATGTTCTTCACTACCTCCCCCCCATCTTCCGGCTTCCTCCCCCCCGCACACATGCACCTCTAGCCAACTTTGGGACCTCGGAATGCCAACCAGCCCTTGAACTGGCAGGTATCACAAGTTGCCATCCCATCGTCAACGACTCGAAGGTTTCATGTTGGGCGCTTCCTGCTGCTGCCACGCAAGCAACGTTCCTCATTTCCTCCCAAGGTCACCGTCACGATAGGAAACCACGGGATCTGTTCGTAGAAGGGGCGGCTAGGTGAAGTAAGTATGATTTCATCCTCCCTTGCGCGCCTTCCCCAACCCGGGGTATGTTGTCGTCACCATCCCTTGCATCCTCCCCCGCGATTTCGGATACTGTAGTTTCCTCGATGGCGGCGCTGACGATATCTCCTAGGGATCATCCTTCCTATTTGTAAGACAATTTCTAGGCCCATTGCCGATCATTGTCTTGACTATAGTTATATGACTCGGCCTCGGCACTTCACGAATCATGAGCTATTCTCTTGGCCAACATCGACTGGTTCGACAACAACAAGACATGGCACACTCGCCGGTGACCCCCGTCGGCTCAAGTCTGGGACTTGACGACAAGAGCATCTCCAAGGCTGGAATATCAACAAGCGACCCAGGTGATGGCGAGATAAGCGACCGTGTCGACACCAGCCACAGTGAGGATGGTGACCATTCAAACGGGCTGTACGCCCACAGAGAGATATCCTTGACACCAGAAGAGAGGAGAGCCGAAAGGAGGTTTCTTCTCAAGATTGATATCATTATCCTACCGTTAATTGCATCAGTTTACTTTCTTGCCGCGCTGGTACGTTAGCCTCTCATCCTCTTTTTGATCAACCCGCAGACTAAAATCTTTCACAGGACCGAAGCGATGTCGGAAATGCCGCTGTGGCCGGTATGACGAAGGACCTGAACCTGTCCGCTGCAGAGCTCAGTTTCTGTGTAGCCTTTTTCTACATTGGTTTCTTGGCTTTCCAGCTGCCAGGTTCAATCATGGTCAGGTTGTTGACACCCCCTATCCAGCTGGGTGCTGCCTTGGTCATCTGGGGCGGTGCCACCGCAATGTATGTTACTTTCCTCTCTTGTTGACCCAAAGCAAGAGACTAACAAGCCCCCTCACAGCATGACAGAAGCAAACAACTGGCAAACCATTGCCGGTCTCCGCATAGTAGTCGGTTGCTTCGAGGCCTTCATCCAAGGCGCCCCGTTGTACCTCACCTTTTGGTACAAACCCCACGAGCTCGCCACCCGCGGCGCCATCTTCATGTCCATGACCAGCCTAGCCGGGAGTATGAATGGTTTGATAGCATATTCCATTCAGACAACCATGGAGGGTGCTCACGGCCGCCGAGCCTGGCGCTGGATTTTCCTTATTGAGGGTGTGGCTTCTGTCGGGTTTGGGGTCCTCATCTTTTTCATCTTGCCGAATACTCCCGAGAAGGTTAAGAGGTGGTTCACGGAGGAGGAGAAGAAGATTGCGTTGAGGAGGACGAAAGAGGCGTATAATATCCCAAACACAAAGGTTAGTTTGGGGCAGCTGAAGGCTACGGTTAGGGATCCGAAGACTTGGTTCTATTGTGAGTTTTGCTCTTCCCTTTGCTTCGGATGGGAGGATATGTAAGGTATGGGCTAATATGAGATCAGGTGTGATCAACCTTGCTGCAGCCATCAGCCAAGCAGCCTGGGGCCAGTTCCTCCCCGTGTTGCTCAACTTGAACGGGTACACCCCCAACGAAGCTCAGATCATGAGCATCCCCGTCTACGTCTGCGCCGGCGTGTCAGCTATTGCCTGCGGGTACCTCTCTGATCGCTTCCGCATGAGGGGCATCTTCGTCGTTGTCGGCCTCCTCGTCGCCGCGGCAGGATGGCTGGTGCTAATCCTAAGCAAAAACCAACAACTCTCTTACGCAGGCACTTACTTTGTGGGGATTGGTTCTTCGCCTTGTGTGATTGTCATGCTGGCGTGGATGAATAACAACGTCCTAGGCTACACTAAAAAGTAAATTTTCTGCTTCACCTCCCCCTTTGGGAACTTTGCTAACATGACGATAGGGCCGGCACACTAGCAATAGTCAACATGATCGGCCACCTCGGCGCCATAGGCGTCTCCTTCTCCTTCAACAACAAACCCGATTACTACCTCGGCAAGTCGCTCGCGATGGGATCAGCCCTCATCGCGACGTGCACGACAGTCATGTTTTTCTTTTACCTGGACAGGCAAAACGCGCAGAAGCTGGCGAATAAGGACACGGTGGAGGCGAGGACGCTGAGACAGAAGACTGTCGAGGAGGTGTACGATGGGCATCCTGATTTTATGTACTCCAAGTAGACTGGAATGGACTGGGCTGGGCTTGACAAGGCATGCCTGGGACTTTGGGTTGGGGGGGGGGGCTGGACTTCGAGATGGGGTACCTAAGGTAAAGCGGATCTTATGGGGGTAGGCGTTTACGGCAGCATATCTGGGTCAGGGTGTGCAGGGTTACAGACGATGGAACTTTTTTTGAGCATAGAAAGCATCAAAAATCGAAGAAGACGGTAGTTGAAATCATTGATAACAAGGTCGGGGTTACAGAAAATGAGGAGAAATGTCTTGAGTTCAAGCATTGGGGTAACTGAGGTCCCTGACCTAGTTGTGCATAATACTGTGGTAATAATGCACGAACTTGTGTGCCAATTGGCTTGGTTTACGAAAGAGAAACACCCCCCGATTTAGGAAGGTGGAAGGACACGCGCAAAGGTGGAAAAACGATGTCAGCAGGGGACAGCAAGCATCTCAGTGGCTCGGGTTCGGTTTTCTGTCTCTGTGGTGGGGGAGGATCTTGGGGATCACTGGGATCTGCAGAACTTCCAGGTTTGTGAACACCCTACCCCTGCTCAATTAAATGTTCCGTTTGTTCCCGTGCTTCCCCAATTATGCCCGGGAGGATTTTTAAGTAATAGGTTGCAGGGGATTGTGGCTTTGAAAAGCTTAGAGAATGGCGCAGCCTGGGTTACAGGGTTGAGGGTAACTACCGGCTGCTGTGTAGGGTAGAAAATCAGCATGGCGGTGTCTTGGAAGACAAGGGAAGGAGTCGTACGGATCGTATAATGTCTTGCCAATGAGGCCTGCCTTGGGTCTACGCGTCGTCATAGGTAAGGCATAGTCGATGGGTACCCACGCTCTCGGGTGCAACGGGTTTGAGATGAATCACGATGAATCGCGACTTTGTAAAGTCCGAGGTGATGATCGCAATTCTTGGTGGAATATAAGAGTTGGAATAGTCTTTCTTTCAGTGTTTCAATTCACTGACTTTGATCCCTCATCTCAATTAATTTCAGCAGCCCATCATGAGATCCTTTTCTCCCTCTTTACGAGGGTTGACAGTCTTGTCGGTTCTTCTATCACTCTCATTAGCAGCAGCCAAACCCCTCTCTTTCAGGGCTCTCAAAAATGACACAACAGTAGCCGTGAACAAGATCAGTTGGGCGCCATGTGGCTTCAACACCTCAATCTATGCCCTGCCGGATCACATCGACTGCGGTAGCCTTGTTGTACCCCTCGATTACACTGACTCGAGTTCCAATGAGACACTCACTTTGTCGCTGTTGAGAAGCAAAGCAATTGTCAACACCACCAGTCATAAAAAAAGCATGCTCTTCAATTTTGGTGGACCTGGCTATGAAGCGAGATTGAGTTTGGCTGCTCTTGCGCCAATGTTGCATAAGTATGCCCCCTTTCTTCCTTGAGTTGATTAGGTAGTCATAGACTGACAAAATCGTAGCATGACTGGCGGTGAATACGATCTTATCGCTTTTGATCCTCGGTATGTCTCTGACTTTGGATCCTCTTCATCCTTTCTTGTCAGATGCTAATGTCAGTAACAGTGGCACCGCCGACACCATCACTTTCAAATGCTTCGCCAACGTCACCGATCGCCTCGTCGCAACAACCTCCCTCCCCATGCACGACCTCACTCCCGGCGCCAGCGGCCCAAATGCCTTCGCCGAAAGCTTTGCCAACGCCGTCGCCTTCTCCCAGCGCTGTGCTTCGTTCAACGTAGACCCAACTCTCAAAAAGCGAGCCGAAGTCCTCGGCACGGGGATGGTAGCCCGCGACCTCATGGCCGTAGTCGACTCCCTCCACGCCCACGAGGGAGAGGATGGGCTCCTGCACTACTGGGGTATCTCTTATGGCTCCCTCCTCGGCGAGACCGTCGCCGCCCTCTTCCCCGACAGAATGGAGCGCGTCGTCCTCGATGGTATTGTTAATGCCGAGCACTACTACCATCATTTCGGCCTCGACATCGACCAGCTCCTCTCCTCCGACACCGCCTTCCGCAGCGTGCTATTCGACTGCATTACCGTCGGCACCTCCCGATGCGCCCTCGCTGACATCAACTCCACCGCTGCCGAGCTCGAGACCACGCTCTTGCAAATGGTCGACCGGTACCAAACCAACCCCGTCGCTGCCGCTGGCCGGGTGATCAACGGGAAGTTTGTGAAGGAGCTGCTGATTATCATTATCAAATACCCCACCGGCGTTGTCCCAATTGCTACAAAGTATATCAGATCGCTGCTAGAAGGGAAAGATTTGAATCAAGTGGTTGCGTTTTATCAGGGGATGTATGAGAGTGTGAGCATGGGAGATAACGATGCGCTGTCGGGGATTGCGTGCTTGGATAAGGTTGTTAAAGCGACGAGCGTTAAGGATGAGCAACTACTGGAAGATACCGAGTACATCCGGAACACTACCAAGATCTTTGGAGGGTTCTTAGCTGGGATCACCACTCAGTGTGCGGAATGGCCATTTGAAGGGAAGGGAAAGTATGAAGAGCACTGGTTTGATGAGCAAGGAAACCCAAAGGTTATTAAGACGAGAAAGCCGGTTTTGTTCGTGGGAAACCGGTATGATCCGGTTACTCCGGTCAAGTCGGCGGTGACTATGTCCAAGATCTTTGAGGGGAGCCGGGTGCTGGAGAGGGATGCGTTTGGCCATGGGTCGGTTGCGCAGTCGTCGGACTGCACGACGCAGGTGCTGAGGGGTTATTTTGGGAGCCAGATGGTCTTGCCTGAGGACCAGAAGGTTTGCGAGGTCGATGTTGGCGTGTTTGATCTCGGTCCTTTTCCTTGAACATGCTTTGGGACTTGAGTTAGTTTATTGAATGATTCGTGTATAGGTAGATAGACTTTTGGGTTAGAAAGGCGCGTTCGCAACTCAGCATATTGATATCACATAGACGATATTACCTCTTCTCTTCTCGATACCCGACCGGGTTGGACTCGTTGCGGTTTGGTCAGACATTGAATTCATGGGCACGGGTTGATATTGAATAACCGAAAAACCAACCCTGGTCAGCCATGTAATAAAGAAAGCAGGCACCTGTCCTGATATACCAGACAAGTCTGTAGTCTGCCGTCACGAGTTCCGGGCGTTCATTTCGGAGATGGTCGTCCGAGCCAACGAGGTAGAGCGTTATACTCCCGGTAGACAAGAATCTCAAAGTGAGACATTGAGTTTCTTCTCTCGCTGGTGAGTTGACGTTGGGATCGTCAAGGTCGCTGATCCGGGGTCATGTCTGCGAGACAGCCCATGCCAGCAGACACGTGGTGGAGAGACATTTCTATTTTGAGGCCTGATTTGAGTGGATAGCAAAGATGCAAAGATGCAAAGAAGCGCGTCGAGGTCGTGATTTGTCCCGGCACTTGACAAAAAACTCCGGCCTCCAGAATATGAGTTCAAGAAGTCGTCAAGATATTGCCAAGCTTGACTTGATCAGTGTCACACAGTGCTTTTGGTGGCCCGTGCTACAGTCAATGCCCCGCAACGCGTCCTGCGCGTCCAAGAGGGGCTGTCAGTGTTGCATCAAGCACCTTGCCAGTTGCCAGCAGAACTCGCTGTTTTCTTCCGTCGTTGGCATCTCCCTTTTTGACAATTGATTCATCAATTTGCGACAAGTGCCCAAGACCTCATGACGCACATTCTCCCGCCTGAGTCGGCCAAGGCTGCGCAACGCGTGTGGAATCGAAATGTCTTCACCTCCAACCTCGCGACTTTCACCAACTCCATCTCCAACCTCTCAGCTTTTGCTATTCAGCTGTCCCGCACCTTGCGACTGAGGAGCATACCCTGAAGCATTTCGCGATTATTGAGTCAGTCATTCTCGGCGCCGCCATGTTGGTTGTATTCGATATCGCGGTCGGCAATTGCGGTTGCATTGATGCGTGTGTGTGTGCTCAGTGTGCATGCGTCAGAGTCCCGAGCGAGCCGAAAGTCGGCTAATATGCAGCAAGATTGAGTGCAGGACCGCGAGAGCCTGTCGCTGATACTGATTTGGACTTTGCAGTTTGCTTCTCTCGATGCGCTTCACGTCAAAACTTCGTTCTTGGCCTCCCATTGGGCCGCCCAGCTCTGCGTTGGTGGTTGCAGGCGCTCCGAATCTGCCATCGTTGCCCCTGCCAAGACATCATCGGCTTCTGCTTGGGCCACGACCCTGGTCCGAACGACTTGCGAACACCTTTGAACCTCTTCAAGGCCCAATGGCCCAGAAACTTGCAAACATGCTCATCCTCGCAATCCAAATTCAGGATCTGGTGCTGGGTACTTGGTCGGCGTCGCAAGCAGAAACTTACAAACCGCACGCCCAGCTTGGTTCATTGACGTCTACGTCGTTGGGTCCCCACAAGTTTGAGGCTCTTCAGTGGATGGGAGGCGCTAGCCGAGTTCATCTGCCAGCGTGTCGTTCGGTTTCATGTTGAGCTCGCTGGGTTCATGAGTTGCGCAGGTACTGGAAGGTTGTCCTTGGGAGACGCATAAGGTGTGGTGGGGCAACCATTTGTTTCCCCTTTTTGATGTCAACCTGCGCCTCACTTCCCCTTTTTGCGGCCCAAAGAAGACTTGCATGAATGTTTCTGCTTGCCGCTCTTGTTCATCACCGTCTTGTCATCCTGCTTCCAGGGCCAGAGCTTGGGCTCCATTCAGTCATCGATGCGGCCCGTCTAATCTCATCAGCCCTGTTTATCTGCCAGTGGCAGGTTTTACTGGCATATATATATCAGGGGTCTCTGTTAAGATATCACCGAGATATATCTGATGCTCTGCATTGGGCCAAGTCGGGCTGCTTGTGCAAGCTGCCAACTTTTCTCTGTACCTGGAACAAATCTCCTCGAATTATACCCGGACGCCACGTACCAATTTGGCGAGATATCTGCCGAGGAGGGTTGATGAAGGACTGGAATGACGGAACATTTTTTGCTTGTTTCATGCTTTGCCAAGTTCACACTGAGGCTCCAATCATTCAGCACTGCCCACACTGTTTGACGCTCGATGGATTCAGATGTGGACTGATCCAGACCTTTGCATCTCCACTTAGACGCGATCTGGTCAGGGGTACGCAGCCCGCAACCACAGGTCCGGTTGATACCAGCATGCCGATGGTGGATGTTGCAAGCGCTTTGAGATGGGCGTGGCGGGCAATATAGATGCATTTATATCTCCCTATTTTTCCGCGCTCTTCATTTCCTATCCAGGTTCTCTAACCTGTCTGCTGCCTTGATTGCTTGAAGCGCTTACCTTCTTTTATTCCCTTACCTAGATCAGTTCTTGTCTTTGGTCATCATCACTGTCCTTCTTTCCTTTTCCCGGTTTTCGAGAAACCGCAGGCCCTTCATTTTTGTTGATATAGCTCTTTCCGAGTTTATCATCACTCACTTTTCGACATCACGTTCACTTTTTCCCTGACTAAAGCCTCACGCTGTCTCTGACACTCACTCTTTGTATCTGAGCTTCAACAACCACAGCATCTTGTTCTGTATACATCTTATACCAGTATATTTATACCCTCTTTTTGGGCATATTGTCCAACCTCGTCACCATGCGCGCCGACATCATCGCTTTTGCGTCTCTCTTTTCTACTCTCGCCTCGGCCGGCGCCGTCCCCAACTACCCCGGCTACCAGACACTATGGTCGGATAACTTTGCAGGTGCTGCGGGTCAGATGCCCAACAGCAACCTCTGGAATACCATCACCAAGTATGTTTCTCTCCTCCCCTGTCTCTCCTGCTTTCCCTGCTAACACCACCCAGCCTCAAGACCAACAACGACCTCCAAGAATACACGACGTCCAATGCGAACCTCCAGCTTTCCGGAGGCGGCACCGTCCAAATCATTCCCCGGCGCAACCCTCAAACCGGTCAATGGACCTCGGCCCGCATTGAAACCAAAGCCGTCTTCGCTCCCGCCCCAAACAAAGTCACCATCTTCGAAGGCTCCATCCGCTTCGGCGACCACCCAACCCACCTCAAACAAGGGATATGGCCCGCGTTTTGGATGCTGGGGAAGGCAATCCACCAGGGAACACCATGGCCGCAGTGCGGGGAGCTCGATATTATGGAGACGATCAATGGCGTGCCGACGGCGTATGGGACCGTTCACTGCGGGAGCTTCCCGGGGGGGCCGTGCAATGAGCCGATTGGGAGGCATGGGACGATTGGGATCACGCCCAGCGGGTGGCATACTTATCGGATAAAGGTTGATAGGTCACGAGCTGGGGGGAGGTGGGAGAATGAGGAGATTCAGTGGGAGGTGGATGGACGGTTGTATTATACGCTGAGAGGGAGTGAGGTGGGGGATCAGGGGGTTTGGGGGACGTTGGCGCATAGCCCGATGTTTTTGATTTTGAATGTGGCTGTGGGGGGGGATTGGTGAGTTTTCTGATTTCTTCATCTCATCATTCTTTGTTGGGGACTAACGAGTGAAATAGGCCCGGCGCACCCAATGCCCAGACTGCAGACAGCTACGGCAGTATGATGGAGGTCGAGTACGTCGCTGTGTACTCGTCGTAGTCTGTCTGTTTGCTGGCCAAAAGCTTTGACATAATGATGAAAAATGGCTGGAAAATGGGACCACTTGTCACTCGTTAATGATACGGCGTTTTGGAATGGATGGATGATACCAAGATTGGATACACATACAATGGGCTCACTTCTTCGCTTCTTTTGTACATATTGCTCTTGCTCAGCCTGAGGCTAGACTTAGTGTTAAGAAGTGTTACTACAGCAACCCTCGGTGACTTAGAGTTTACTGGATCTATGAGCTGATTAAGATTCAGTAACACGACGCCACCTATACTGGTGAACTTATTACCTACCTTACCGATATTTAAACTCCCAAGACAAATCATCGTCGCACGACACTGACAGCCCTCCTCCCGACAGTCATATGGGTGTTCCCGCAAGCGAAAACTCTCCACTCGGAAAGGCTCGACACGGACATGTCGCAGTGGTTTGACATCTGGGCGCTTGAAAACCTGCGAGAACTCAGCGAGGTGCAGGTCCCGGGTTTGCGGGAGAGTGTTGATCTCGTTAGCAAAATAATCAAAGACGAGGAACGGCTCGCTCCGAGAAGCGGGATATTTCTTGGGGGGGGGTAAGCCAGGGGTTTGCAACGTATAGTCCTCCTTCGTATCCTCTCATTTTCATCCCAACTAAGTCATCAGTTACTCATGATATTGATTTGACTCTAGCTCGCTGGCCACCCTCTTCGCCGACGGCAAAGGAGGTCTTGTTGGCCTCACCGGATTCTGCAGCTGGTTTTCCCTCGCAGACGAAGCCACGTTCATAATCCACCAACATGGTGGTTCGAATCCCCTTGAGCGGATGGCTAGCTTGCAGCGCCTCTATCTCAGCGATAAAAACGACAACACCAAGAATGACGGACAAAACTCGGAGCCATCATCGGTAATGCAGCTCACATCGGCGCCCATTCTTCTGGAGCAAAGTCGGGACGACCCCTGTCATCTCTGTCGACAATGGCATGCGCATGCGGGACATCTTGATCGAGCAGCTTGGCTTTTGCGGGGTTGAATGGCGAGTGTAGCGATGAGGGGCACTGGGTGAATGAACCAAGGGGTTGTCATTTTTGTGAGAAGGGCTATGTATGGGCGAAAGTGGAGGGGGGATGGCTGTAAGGAAACTTACCAAAGCCGATTCTTCAAACGAGATGGTAAGAACAAGGGGGTTGTGATGGTCCCTTGATGCGGTTGCAAAAGTGGGGACAAAAAAAGAAAAGAGGTTGGAGTGCAGAAAAAATGGTAAATAAATTCGACGTGGGCCTGATTCGAACAGACGCTCCCGAAGGAACAAGATTTCTAGTCTTGCGCATTAGACCACTCTGCCACCACGCCTTGAGATGCTAAAATCTGCCGAGTCAACGCATCATGATTGGGTGACTCCCATCCCAGCTTAAACTCGAATGCTTCGATTTGTCCCGGGCTTCATCACCTTTGCTTGAAGTCACCATCTTCTCTCATTGTTTGTCAGGATTGTTGCGGAAACGGTAAGAGAGTAAATCTATCTCCCTCAAACAACCAATCACTCCCTTCGCCTGGAGTACCGGAGTTTTGTCCGTCTTGTACCCTCAAATCCCACCAGGAAACAACTGAAGATCGCAATGATCAACGGTGCATGACATCGTTGCCTCACTTTTTATTAGTTGAGTGACTTGCTTGCTTGATGTGTGATGTCGCGGGTGATGATGCCACACAACTAAGCATGTGGGAAACCGATGAGTCGCCGCCGTCTGCTCAATGCGTAACCCGAGCCGGAAGAAAGCCGTTTCCTTGCAGTCGCATCATCGTGACGCCGCCCATCATCAACGTCAATGGCGGCGCCAGCGACATCGAGAAGAAAAGAAACATGGCTGGAGGATAAACACACCCACTACCCTCCTACTGTACTACTGGGAGTTTGGAATCGTTTTGTCCTATTCCTGGGGAGGTATATATTTCTCCGTGTGCGCGTTCCGACTGAGGTTCAAGGCCCGGTTTTGTCGGGAGTCGAATCATCGGAAGTCGGAAGGGGGTACAGTATGTTACAGGGCCGATAGATAGCCCTTCCGAGTTTCCGTCCATCTGATAGTTCTTGCACTTTCCACTCTACTAGGTTCGGGACTGGGAATAGGTATTCGGGCCCGGCGGCATGAGATTTCGGGCTGAAAAGATCAGATTTGGAAAGTTTCTCTGAAGAGTCTACTTCAGAACTTCAGATCCGGGGCTCTGTTTTTTCAAGCCACAAGAGCGTGAAGATCACAGACACTCAAGAATACCTTATGGCACTCCCGCACAAGCAGTACTAAAATCGAAATGTCCGCTCACACCCTCAAGTTCCTCTTCATGTAGGCTATCGGCCTTCACAAATTCCCCTCCGCACATCTGTCATCACCATCAGGAGAGCTTTTAAACGAAGAAAAGAAATATTGAGTTTCGGGTCTCATGCATGGCTTGTAAAGAAAGTGTGCTAGTGAGAACATGAGAGAAAGAAGAGGGGTGGGGAACGGTGACACGAGTTGCCTCACACAGTGCCTGCTGGCAGTCTCTCTCACTCCTTACTGCGTATGTCATGGGTGTCTGCAAGTGAGGCAGGCACCTAACAAGATGTCCAAACCGGCCAAGACTTTGTTTAAAGAAGTCCTCGTGAGCGATATACCCCCAATGGTCCCATTCTCCATGTCTTACCCCCAAGCAAGAAACGCACTATTCTTGCAGAAAAAAACCCTTACTTCATTCTTTGACAAAAAAGCGGCCCGCTGGTGGGGGTACCGGGAGAAGAAGCAAAAAAGAGTTTTGGTTCACCCGTGTCTCTCCAGACAGTGTGAGTAACTCTAAGCAAGCAAAGTGGTCATGTATGTCTCACCTCCCACGCCGCCGCAAATAGAAGTGTGACATTGAAACCGTGTTATTCGTCAGAGACTGGGATAGCTATACCGGAACTGAACATACACACTCCATTACTTTGAACGATGCATGTTGCCGTTTCTTGGTGACATTGGGATTGGGCGCTTATCCCAGAGGAGTTTATGTATCAGGTGAAGATGTTCTAGATATTGTGTTGCTGGGAATTTTGTCAACTGCATGATACTCCTCTATATTCTAATCTTCTGAACAAGCAAAGCACATACGACCATAGACAACTGAAAATACGGGATCCCGTCCGCTCTCCCCTAGTCAAACAGTTGATCGGCAGATTAGTACTCAGGTGGGTGACCACTGGGGAATCCCTGCTGTTGTATGTTTTTTTTCACCAGGTCTCCACCTGGTGGGTCCCCTTTTTGACCCCTTTTTCGGCTCTTCAACCCCTCGCCCTGATGATATCTGCCGCCTTTTCAGCAATCGCGTACACGGTCGCCTGGAGAGACGTGCCGCTGATCAAAGGAATGACACTTGCATCCACCACGCTCAGCCCCTTCACGCCATAAACCCTCAGATCAGACCCAACGCAACCACCCAGCTTCTCTGGCATCATGGCGCATGTGCCAGACGGATGGGCCAGGCTGGCAAACAAAGCCAATGGATTGGCCTTGAGATAGTCCAATATCTCTTTGTCAGTCTGGTACTGCACGCCTGGTTGTCTTTCTGTCGGGCCCAGCTTCTGCAGAGCCGGGCTAGCCCAATACTGCCGGGAGCGCCGAACAACGGCGACGGCAAGCTCTTCGTCGATGGGGTTCATAAACGTGTTGTACTGAACCACCGGCAAGCTTTCCGGGTGAGTCAGATTGAGCGTAACGCTGCCCCTGGAAAGAGGCTTCAACAAAGGCGATGGGCTCTGGCCGTTGCCACGCAGAGGTTGGGTCGTGTAAGACGATGTGTTGGTCTTGAATCGTTGTGCGAGAATCGCGCGCTGGGCTTTGAATCCCCGTAAAAGAGCCGAATTCGTGCTGTAAATGGAGGGAAGATACTGTCTTGCATCCTGCGCAAGGAGTCGAGATGCCACAGAGGCGGCTGCCGAAGACGATAGGACCTGCGAAAGAGAATAGTAGATGATACTGTTGCTGTTTGCGGCTGCGATTGGGCCTGTTTTGTTTGTAAAGTATTCTTCCCAAACGGTCGCATTGTATGTGGCGTTGTTGGAGATGGAATCAGGGTTGGGAAATGACGGGGTCGAGAGATTGAACCACAACACAACTGTCGCGTGATCCTGAAAGTTTGCGCCCACAGAAGGCAAGTCCTTCTCAACCTTGACACCAGCTGCTTTGAGTACCGCAGCTGGACCTATGCCGCTCACTTGCAACAAGTGAGGAGTCATCACAGCCCCTGCTGCCAGAATAACCTCCTTCCGTGCATAGACATTGCGAGCCTTCCCGTCAACACTGGAAACGATCCGCACCCCTCTTGCTCTCAAACGCTTCCCACGATCAAAAAGCAGCTTTGTTGCTGTCTGACCGATTACAAGACGGAGATTCGTGCGAGTCTTGTTTACCGGGTCGTAGTACGCGCTGCGTGCAGTAGAGCGGGTCATGTCACGAGCATCGACGGTATTTGGCGTCCAATACGCGCCCGGTCCGAATCCTGAAGATGCTCCTGGTGGAAAGGTAACTCCGGGTTGTTGCCTGAATCCTTCCCAGATGACGTCTATGTCAGGATACTGAAAGTTGGAAATGTGAACCTGAACGGGCCCCTTGCCATATGCGGAAGCGTCCCAGGTCATATTCCATCGCTCCACCACATCAGGGTTAGGAGGTGTGAAGTTGGTGCTCTTCTTGAAGTAGGGTAGCAACCCATCCCAACCCCAGCCGGGGTTGCCCAATTCCTCCCAAGCATCGTAGTCCGCCTTACTTCCACGATCACATCCCATGCCGTTAACGACTGTGGCGCCTCCAACAACAGCTGCCACGGTCACGTTGCGGGTAGCATTGTTGAGCTTCGGGTTCGGAGCAGACCGCGGACTGAGTAGAACGCTTGTGTCGACCGCATTGGCATACCAAGGAATGATGGCTTCGGGCTTGTCGTCAAAGTACCCTCGCTCAATGACCAAAACAGAATCTAGAATGGTGTTAATGTCATTGATGAGACACCCAAGAACGGAACACATTGTAGCAAATTGTACGTACTGCGACGGTTCTCAGTTAGCCGATTGGCTACCACCAACCCAGATGTTCCGCCACCCACAACAACATAGTCAAAAGTGCTGTCGTCGACGGCATGGTGATGAGAGTTTGTCGCAGCAGCGGATCCAATGGCCAAAGCACAACTCAACAAGATCAAACTGGAATGCGACCTGGAACCCATATTGCCGTTTTATTGACCAAGTCAGCAGTGAAATGAATAGTCGAATAAATTGTTGGACAATGGTGCGAGCCAGCTGAGAGATATATGTCGGGCTAAGCACCACCATTGCAACTTTGAATGCATCGTGATGTTGACGAAAAACCACATTGGTCACAATCAGCTTACTGCGTCGGAGGACTGGCCTCTGTTCTGCAGCGAGCGGGGTGATGAAAATGTGGTAGAGTCGTTCATTGGCTATGCGGCAGTTGACAATGCAGAATCGAACCCAAACTATTGCCGAAACCAGAGCAAGAAGTGACATTCTTGCTGCTATCTATCAGCAAAATGTGACGCTCTGACTAAGCGCTAGACGTCTATCGATTGTTGACCCTGGTGCAAAGCGAGCTCGGTCAGACATCACAGTAACAGTGGTATCAGATAAGATTTGCCGTTTAAATGTCAGTCATGTCGGGTGGTGCGTAGACAGGCGTTGAACACACCGAAAGGCAAGCGAGGGAGAGAGGGGCTTGTGGTGTGTCTCCCATGTTCGTTATATGATCGTGGACATGAAGCTGACAAGACCTAGGATCGGCGATGGCTGAGAATTGTGAGGCGATAGTTCATGTTGCCCATGTCAGCTGCCAGAGAATGTTCGATGGCTTCCAGGGCACATTGGCCACAGAGAGCGGCCTGGGGCGTGGGATGGCAAGAACGAGGTGGCCCAAATGTAGGTGTGTAGTACAATCTGAGTCTTGTCTCCGCGCCATTGTTGTCCAGCGTAACCGTTTCGCGAGGGCTGTCGCAGAATGATCACTGGATATTGGTGGAGGTTTTGGGGATCATCAGCTGCGCAGATCGAGTAAGCCATGTTGCGTTGTTCAAGATCCGGATGTATGCAGGATCAAATCCACCCTTCCAATACCAAACAAAAGCACAAAGCAACGGCCGCTTGATGAAGAAGCCAGGTGACACTGAAAACCATCAGCGAGTCGGCAGCGTTCCCTCACATTGAGCTGTGACCAGAACATCGTGCCTTCCCCTTCTCAAAGTTGTGCGTAGCGATTGTCCAATCATTTAGTGATGCTAAGATGAAATAGGGCAGCAGGCTCCTTCCTTGACAGCCGTGGGCGGCGGAGTCTTCTCAGAGCCAGAGTCGGGAATCTTTTCTCCTCTCGGACGTGTCTCTTCCAGAAAGTCCGACCTCATTTTACGTTTTCATTTTTACTTCCAATCGACTTGCCATTGTCTGAGTGCTCGATTTTGCGGAGTGCAGCGAGATGGTCTGATCTGTCACCAAAAAAAGCAATTCTTCTTCTATCACCCACGGAATTTCACCAACGAGGCTTGCCCAGGCTTGAGCCATCCCCCACCAAAAATGCCACAAACTCACCGTCGGGTCGCCCCAGCGCTGATTCAGCAGAGATGTCTCGCCCATTCTTCCTGATAGGTGTGTCCCATCTCGTCCTCCGTCGCACCTGTCGTGAACAGGAGAACAAACTCAGCACACCACCCATTGGCCGGGACCCCAGACAAGTCATCCAGAGCGGTCTAGAGCCCAGGGTTCATCCCCGGCTTCATCCGCCAGCGTTCACGGCAGACTCAAACACGATACGGACCATCTTCTACTGCCTGCGAGCTGCGATCGGCCAGCCACTGGAGCGACACAGCTGCGGTGCCCATTGGACAAGGCCTGCGACAATAACTCTTTTGGGCCAGCGTTTGTCTCATTATGGCTGTCCCGACCTCGCACTGTGGCGTTCAGGATGTGCTTTCCGGCCGTCTCGTCGACTCGATCCCCGGCCTCTCGACATTTCCCCATTATCGCCAGTGCGCAAAACACTCGGCAGCCGCCTGCACACTTATGCGTCTTCAGGGTTGTTGCTGTTGCTTTTGCTGCGACGAGATGATATTCGCCCACATTCACCACCTCAACCACCACGTTTCCGCCGTCCCCTGAAAATCATAGCTGCCGCTACTGGTGGCACTGATGCTGACGCCTTCTTCTTCGACACACGCCCCCAGGGCACCCCTACCTTGCCTGCCTTTTATTCCATATTTCTCTTGTGTTTCCGCGGCGCTCGACCTCACCCGAAAACACAAGTCAATGACCTCTTCGTTTTCTCCATCTCCCTCAGAGAGTTCCTTCCGTCCTCATTAGACGTACCTCATCGCCCTACACAATCATCACGATACCGGCCCTCAGACTGTTTGTTCTTCCTCTGCGCTGTTGTCACGGCCGTCTCCATCTCCACGTGCCGCATACATACCCCCTGAATCCCTTCCCAATCTCGAGTAAGGTTGGCGCCACGTCCAGCCATCAGTCCTTCCGCTGGGACCCACGGTTCTACAATAGCTTCAACATCTTTCCTCAGGAACACACATCCAACCCATATGTCCTCGCCAGAGCCGGTCGAGAGAGTCTTTCCCATCCGCCTATCCATTCTTGAGAATTCGCCCTACTTGAGAAATAGTGACGGTATGTGTTTCATGGCCTCCTATCCTTCTTTTATATACTGACCGAAGGTGCTCAGCTACTGGCGTTGCCCTTTCAGTCGTTCCTGTCCGGACAGAGGACGCTCCAAAGGACAAAGATGCCCATCCTGTAACCATCGTGGAAGCCAAGGGCGCACCTTCTGAGGATGTCGCCCCTGATCCAGATCCTCAGGTACCCTTGATAATGCCAGAAGCCGTGATGGAAGATGGCCCTGAGGAGACTCTGAAATCTTTAAATCCACTGGTCACGGACAAGTTCGAGTATACCATCATGAGCGATGGCTCCCACGCAGTCTTTCAAGGCACTCGAAGGGTCGTTACCCGATGCGAAGATGAGTTGATTCACATTCCCGGCGCAATTCAATCGCATGGAATGCTAGTGGCTCTAAAGAGGCGAGCTGAAGGGGTCTACATTCCCCGAATTGTGAGCGAGAACTCCTTTCAGATCTGTCACTTTGAACCCGCGCATATCTTTGCCCTGGACAACTTCAACAAGGTGGTTCCCACCTACCAACGGCCACTGTTTAATACACAGCTCAGAAGCGTGAGAAGCACTTACGAGATTACGAGGAAGGAACAAGAACCTGTGGTCTTTGATTTTTCCTTCAGTGATCCCGAGGGACTCATCATTCCGTGCTGGTGCGCTGTCCACTATCTTGGAGGCGAGGTCGACCTGTACATCTGTGAATTTGAGTTGCAGGACAACTCATTGCACCCCATGGCCCCTTATTGGCAGGCCGATGTCCCACCAAATCCCATCGACACTCTTGGAAGCGATCACATGGATCTTGCCACAGTTTCAAGCATGCAATCCCGCAGTCAACCTGTCATATCTAGCCCAGATGCCCTTGGCGGAGGTCTTGGTCCCAACGCATCATCCATCGAGGTCGTCAACGTTGCAACAAAGATCCAAAAACAGTTTTCTGACGCCACGTCAGTCCCAAAATTGCTGGATTCAATCGTTGGAGTGGTTAAGGAACTCTCAAGGTTCAGCCGGGTCATGGTGTACGAGTTTGATCGGGATTTCAATGGCACAGTTGTCGCCGAGCTCATGGATCCCGCCGTAAGTCACGATGTTTACCGCGGGTTGCACTTCCCACACACAGACATCCCGCCACAAGCACGGCGCCTTTACATTATCAACAAGGTCCGTGTGCTATTCGACAGAGCACAGCCGACGGCCCGGTTGGTGGGCAGAGATCGAAAAGATATTGAGACCCCGTTGAATCTCACACACGCCTATCTTCGCGCAATGTCGCCGGTTCATCTCAAGTATTTGGCGAACATGGAGGTGCGATCCTCCATGTCTATGTCTCTCGAATCAGAGGGAAAGCTTTGGGGGCTGATTGTCTGCCACTCGTATGGCCCAACGGCAACTCGTGTACCATTCACCGTGCGGGAATTGGCATATTTTGTGGGCGTCTCGGCATCAACCTGCCTGGAAAAACTGCTCAACGCTGACAAGCTGAAAGCTCGGCGTATCATCGAGACGCTCCAAGACCAAAAGAGCCCAAACGAATGCATCACGGCATCATCAGACGAGTTGCTCAAACTCTTCGAGGCGGACTGTGGCTTTCTTGTGGTTGAGGGGGAGGCCAGAACCATTGGGCGACTCGCAGCATATGCCGAGGCGGTAACGCTGCTCAAGTACCTGTTCTTCCGAAGATCGAGTAAGATTCTCTTCTCGAGCAACTTCGCTCATGACTTTCAGGACCTCCACTATCCAAGTGGCTTCAAAGTGATCGCCGGTGTCTTGTACATTCCTTTGTCGGGAACGACTGACGACTGTGTGGTGTTTTATCGCCGTAGTCAGCTTCGAGAGGTTCACTGGGCAGGGAAACCTTCCCTTACGGGCAAGTTTGGCACGCTGGAGCCTCGCAACAGCTTTCAAAAATGGACCGAAGTGGTGGATGGGACCAGCAAGAACTGGACACCAGAACAAGGTAGGTTATTATTTGACCACCTCCCCACCTCCCGACGCAGGACTTCTCTAACATGGAGCAGCCAACCTGGCCGCGATGGCTCAACTTGTCTACGGCAGCTTTATCAGAGTTTGGCGTGAAAAGGAAACCGCTGTCAAAGAGACAAGGCTCAAACGCCTGCTTCTTCACGATGCATCTCATCAAGGTAGACATCGATAACCCATGGTCACATCCCAGCGCTAACTTGTCTACACAGTGAGAACTCCCCTGAATGCCGTCATCAACTACCTTGAAATGGCCCTCGAGAAGCCGCTCGAGGAGAGTACTAAGCAAGCCCTCACCTCGTCTTATACCGCATCCAAGTCTCTGATCTACGTCATCGACGACCTGCTCAATTTGACAGGGAGTGCGACAGGGTCAATCCCGCAACTCTCTAATCCATTCGATGTGGGAGTCTGTTTGGAGGAGGCCATGGAGCCTCTGGAGCGGTTAGCAAGGGAGAAAGGAATCGAGGTTGCCCTGAAACCGTCCACAGGAGCTGTTCGCTTCGTACGAGGTGACCCATCCAGTCTGCAACGGGCGGTCTCCATCCTGGTGGCCAACGCCATTGAGCATACAACCATGGGGCGGGTGGTGGTCGAGTGGACCGAGATGCTCAAAAAAACGGAAAGCTGCACAATGCACATTTCAGTGAGCGACTCGGGCCCCGGTCTTAGCGAGCGCGCTCTCGACGACATGTTTCAGGAGTTTGAACAGGTCCCAGACGAGGATTTTGACGAACTCATGGGCCAGTCGCTGGCACCGAGAGACAACGTTCTCCGCATCGGTGTCGGCCTGGCCTTTGTGGCTCGTTATGTCAAGCAGCGAAATGGACAGCTGCGGGTGCAGTCAGTTAAAGGACAAGGCTCTACTTTTACCATTGAGGCGCCCTTCTCGGTGGTCTCTCGCGCACCTTCTCTGGCTGCTCGTAGGGATGCATCTCCACTTCCAGCATTGCCTATGCCCGGACGCCCGTCTGTCTTGGGATCACTGCCGCCCAAGAGGAATGACACTACCCCATCTGGATCGTCAGGGGCAGGCCCAGTGCCCAAGATGGGGGCGTCACCGCCTATTGTTGCTCCGACACCAAGCATCTCGCCCATGGACACGGCGCGGACACCAACGACACTGTGCTTTACTGTGTTGATCGCCGATGACAATATTATCAATATTCAAATCCTAAACCGTCGTCTCACCAAGCTGGGCCACAAGGTTCTCATCAGCCGGGACGGCCAAGAGTGCTACAATATGTTTGCGGCGAATCAAGCAACTACTGACTTTGTGTTGATGGATCTCAATGTGAGTTTACTTCCATCCTCCGCCGTGCATATTTCTCTTCTAACCAGACGCTCGTCAACAGATGCCCATCGTCGACGGCTGGGCCTCCGTCAAAATGATCCGAGAGCTCGAAAACAATAACCCGACCCCATCCCGCGTTGTTCAAGCATGCGGTCGTGTGCCCGTGTTTGCCATCTCCGGCATGCTCCGCCGGGAAGATGAGCAGCAATACAAAGATGTGGGGTTCGACGGCTGGATGCCCAAGCCTATTGACATGAAGCGGCTGTCAACCTACCTAGCCGGTGCCGTCGACGTCCCAACGCGGAAGCAAGGCGTCTATCACGAGGCACACTTTGCGATGGGTGGATGGTTCCCAGAGGAAGTTGTACCCCCATTGGTCATCACTGAACAACAGCTGCAGCCTCCACAAGAAGAGATCGAACCGTTGGAAGAAGACGTCCCGGAGGCAGCGTACATCCCTCTTCCTGTGACCGCGATGGAGGATCCAAGCGCGTTGAGGGGCGACGACTCTTTTTTCCCGAGCAAAAACTGGGACGAGGCGCCGGTCATGGAGGAGAGATATGATCGGTTGCCCTGTTCTCCTCCTGTGGATAAGAATGATGTCATCTTGGAACAAATACCTCCTCCCGACAGCGCAGTTGCCATTCAGTCGACGATGAACACGCCCGCAGCTGACATTGACCCAGGGTTGTGGAGTCTACAGCAGCCACAGGCACAACCGGCGGAGAGCATTGAAGCTGTGCTTGAGATTGACGATTGTCCTCCGTTGCTTGAGAGCGCAGCAAAGCCGGCATTTGGTCGGGCACACGCCCAGACACTGGCTGCAAGACCACTTGAGGCAGATCCTTTCTCAGAGTACTGCTCTCAGCCGGAGGTGTCGAGCCCAGCGAGGACGATTTGAGGCTTTCTGCTTTTTTACTTTGACTCTTCTTCATGTCATCTCACAGATAAAATAATGATCTCTGTTCATTTGATATTCGACCAGGGGGTTTCTTGCGGCGTTTTGGTTAGGCTATCTCTTTGTTACAGACACGTGTTGGTGGGAATAAGGCCTGGTAGCAGGCGATTGGAGTGATTGGTATGGTGAGAAATGAGGAGGAGACGGTATGGAGGTTCAAGATCCGATGTATTCCCTCTGTTCATTTCTAATCCGCAGTTCAACCGGGAGGCATGAGCTATCTTCTATTTCGGGAAGTCGGGGGCCATTCATTCTGCCAGCCCCTACCCTATCATGGAGCACACAAGAAAGCATTATATACAGAACAGCACATTGGAGCAAGCACACTTTTCTTTTTCTTTTTCTTTTCTTCTTCTAGCAACAGAGGCAGGTATAACTAGAGCCGCTTTCTTGGATAGTTTTATCAGGATTATTGAATGAGGAAACATAGCTTACATAGTTGCCGTGTGTTGACTTTCTGGACTTGCAGTTGCCTGCTTTTTGTCTCCGCTGTGTTAGGGTGGCTATATCGGTATGAGGATATGAGTACGTACGTGCCTAAAGTTGTCACTCTGAGAACTTGGACCTGAGGCTGGAGGAAATTCAGGAGGAAATTCAAGGCTGGAGTGGTTACTCATATGCTCGATCAAAATATAGTGAAATACTTGGATAGATGCACACTTTATTCTGCAATCACAAAAGACTTACTGTCATACTGACAGATAACTTGACCAAATGATAGCTTACGCAAGTATAGCATAGGTACTAACTATCCCATGCGTTTTTTTTGAAATGGTACATGGGCCTTTTGAACTATTGAATAGGCCTTGAAAGGTCAGGTAGTATGTAGAAAATACAATCGGACGTCTGTGTCTTATTGTTCCCAGTTACGTAGGTATGCATGTCTCTGGGACCATACACTCAGGATCGTGATAATGTATGTGTAGTTGAATTCAAAAACACAGGTATAATTCGCCGTCGAAAAGGGGCATAATTCAAACTGCAAGCAACGCAATACTACCGAGTCGCTAGTCAGGTAACCTCCCCAAAAAGATAGAACAACAAGACATGACTTAGGAGGGGAATATAAAAGATAAAAAAACACTACTACTAGATACAAAGAGCCTCCCCCTTTCTCCCCCCCTATTCCCCACTCCTTCTACCTCCCCTTTTCCCGTCTCCCTCGTGCAAAATCAAACTCCCCCATCTCCCTTCCCCCAAGCCCAGCCTCCATTATACGTGAGTGTGTTCATGGTTCTCTTTACGCATACGGTATTTGCGTTGTGTATTCTTTCCAGTCAGTACACAGAGCTACCTGTAAACAGAGTGATATAGTAAAAAGTGATTCGTTCATAGCCCGTTCTCTTCTCTGTCTTTTTTTTTCGTCCTTCTGCACCTGCATGACAACAACCCCTCTTCAGTTCCCTCTCTTCCCACCTCCAACCAGCCGGAGATGGAAACAACAACTTTTTAACAGTAAATCACAACAAGTTAAAAACAGACACACACCATAATTTGGGGGAAAAACAAAGGTTAAAAAAAAGAGGTATGTGTGAAAACGTGTGTGTGATGTGATATCTCAAGTTCTGAAACCGACATATAGAAGAAAATAAAAAAAAACAAGAACACAAAAAGTGTATGTGGTATTAAGGGATCTCCGATCCGCCGTCTCCCCGTCTCCATTTCCCAACGCTTATCCGTCAAAGTAAACAAACACAAAAACAAGAACAATAAAAGAAAAGTGCGTTTGTTTGAACATGAAACAGTTGAAAAGTAAACAGAAAAAAGCAGAGTGAGGACCGACACCCATGCATGCGAAGCCAACCAGGACACCGACCCGCACCCGCATCCAGCTCAAAACCATTCCTTCTCAATGTGAAAACAAAACGAGAAATAACTGAAAAGAAAGATGACCGCTCAGGCTGGGGAACCCATGGTGCGCCAAGAGCTACAGCGTAGCGCTGTCGTGAATGCTGAAGGTATAAACAGATAAACAAAGGACTCTGAAGAGCTACGAAACCTGAACCTCCAAAACCTTGGCCATACTGAGAAATTAGACCAGAAAAACGCCGCGGTAAGAGTCGGGGAAAGCCCCAAATGGCTTGCTGGGTTTAACCAGAACAATCAAGACTGGTTTGACAATGCTGCTCTTTCAAAGGGCTTGGATTGGCGCCTCGGGGTCGTAGATAGGACGAACAGTATTCCCGACGTCGAGTACTCCGGGCACTTATGGTGTAAGTTGATTGAGCAGAGCGAGGTCCTAGTCCGCCGTGCCGATCGTGTTCGTTCCGTCATCCATACCGAATGCTCCACCGCCAAAGTCGAAATTGCCCACACCATCATCGCCGTTGTTGCCGTCGTGGAGGAATGAGTCGAAATCGAAATCGGTCAGGACGTCGTTAGACTGCGTAGGATCGGCAAAACCAAGGGGATATTCCTGTTTAACGTGTTAGTAGACGGAAAAACGCCGCGGACTTGAAAATACGCACCAATGCGTTTGGATCCATGCCATAGATATTGGCATCTTGATGTTGCGGGGCGGCAACGGATGGCGCCTGTGGAGGAGGCTGTTGAACAGCAGGCTGGCCGTTGGAAACAACTGGACCGGCATTAATGTTCTGGTTCTTGGCGAAGCTGGCCGGGTTCGACGGCGTGATGGGCGTCGCCGGTGTTGGCGCCTCCTGCGCAGTCTCGTCGCCGGCAGGTGTGGCCGCGGTGTTGTTGGGGTTGTTATTTGTCTTCTTCTGCGCGGTCTGAGAATCTTGTCAGCATCACTTCAGGCAAAGGGAGGCACAAGTCTGGAATCCAGGAAATAGCGGCCTACCTTGGCCTTGGAATTCTTGGTTTCCTTCTTCTTCGGCGCGGGCTTATTTCCTGCCTGTGGGGTGGGGGGGGCGGCGGTGCTCACTTGGGGTGACGATGTGGCGTTGCGAGAGTTTGCAGCGTTCGCCGCAGCGTTGGGCGCCGATGGGGGACCCATGGTTCGCTGCGCCTGTGTTGGTGTTCCTTGGACTTGAGGAGGAGGTCCTTGGCCGGGAATTTGGCCATTAGGGCCGCCTGGTTGCCACTGCATTCCTGGACCCTGGATACCCTGCCCCTGGCGTTGTGCCATCATCTGCTGGTGAGCCAGCTGGGGGTTGAAGGGCTGATTCGGGTGAGAGTTCGGGGGGCGCATTCCGGCACCGTTCATCTGCATGTTCATAAACTGCGGACCGTTGGGGACCATGTTGGTGCCGTCCATGAAGTTCATCGCGTTCGGGGAGCTTCGGGACTGTACTGCTCCATCAGGAAGGGGGGAGCCACCCATGTTGGCAGCGTTGTTCATCTGCTGGGCGCGCTTCATCTGCTCGGGGTTGGGAGAAGCACCACTTCGGCCCCCTGGCGGGGAAGTGCCTTGCTGGAAGCCTTGAGCATTGGGTCCTGGCGGTCCGCCTGGCGGTCCGTCAGGACGAGGCATGTTGTTGGTACCAAGATCCTGTTCTTGCCGAGCCATCATCAGCCGCTTCTTATTTTGCTGCTCGAGCAGCATCAACTGCATCTGGTAGTCTTGGAGCGCATGATTGCTCCCGCCGGTCGCTTGCCCGTTGCCTTGAACTGGTCTCATGCCGCCCGGGCCCATCTCGTTGGGATTGTAGTATTGGTTGAGAGTCGGGGCGTCGGGACCTTGGGGGACCATCGGAGAGCCCTGGCCTTGCGGACCGACGGCGTTTGCCATGGGTTTATTGGGCATCTGATTGCCATGGTGCTGCTGGAGGTTAGCCGAGTACGTGGCAAGAGACTTTGCTTGTACGTGTGGAGAGGCAGAGATGAAGGCCTGGAGCTGGTCAGGATTCAGCTGCGTTGGGTTGATGCCATTTTGAAGCAGTAGTGCTCGTGCTGACTCGGGGCCGTTTCCTACCTGCTGCTGACCCGGCATGCCCTGCGGTCTCCCGTTCGGCATCATGACGCCTGGTTGGGGATTAAAGGGGGCACCGCCGTCTAGGCGCGGTCTCTTGGATGGCGATGGTGCATTCTCGGCTGACGCTGGCGATCCCGGCCTCACCCGGTTGCCTTCCATGTCGGAGGGGTCTCGCTGCATCTGGCCGGCAACCTTATTTTGCTGGAGCATCTGCATCGTTTGAGGGCTATCAAGTCATGGATCAGTCACTGTCTATGTGTTTCCGGGGGGGAAGAGGGGGGTAGGGCGCAAACATACTTTTGGTTGTTGGCCATCGCGGCTCTCTGGAGATTGTTCCCTGGCTTGACGCCCATGTTCATGGCACCATTTTGCATGCGCAGCATGTGCTGCTGATACTGCTGCTGAGCATATGCGCCGTCGGGACGCATGTTGCGCAATAGGTCTCGTTGTTGTTCTTGCTTCAAGCGAGATTGTTGCTGTGATCACGTTAGCCAAGTGCTGCTAGGTGGAGGGCAGTGCCTCTAGAGAAGACACAGGTCATCGTACCTGAGTATGCTGAACATATTGGTTGACGACCTGGCCGGTGTGGCCGGAAACCTTTTGGTGCGAAAACATGGTCCAGAAAAGAGAAAACCAATCAAACAAGAAGCAGCTGTCATGGGCTGCCATGGGCACGTTAGGCGCAGGCAGATCGTCTGGTCGCTTATCGAGCAGGTCTTTCGAGTCTGTATCCATGGGATCATCGCCGAGGCCGTTGCTGTGCCCTGGGCTTGGCTTCTTGACGTTGATCTCATTGTCGGCCTGGAGGACAGCACGGGCACATTCCCACATGCCCGAGCGAATGAAGTACTCGTAGATGTACGTGTTGAGCAACGTCCTATGTTGTCCGTCGGGGCCGTGACGTTGGGCGGCTTGGGGCGCGAGGCCGCCATTATTCATCATGTTCATAGGAGCGTTGACCGGGCCGCCCATGCCTGCCATGTTGGCCATGTTGTTCATGGTTCAGGCGGGGAGAGCAGACAGGTGTCTGCTCAGTCGCGGTAGCGTGTTTTTTGCGCGTCGAGTGGTTGACGAGAAGAAAAAGTGAGGGTGCGCTATCGCCGAGTGGATACGACTGCTGCGGGTGAAGGTGCAAGCGGTTGATCCGCGATGCAAATTGAATGTCTCGGTCGCCACCTGTGGCACGCGGTGCGCTTAGACCCGGCAGGCGGTGGGCGTCTCGGGGATTTGAGACGTGGAAGCGGAAGCCAGCTCGGCGGTGTTTCGGAAGCGGAAGAGCTGCAGACGTGACACGGTCGGGGCCAAGTGCTCGAACGATCGCGAAAGAGGTATGCGAGCGTGGAGCACCAAGAAGTGAGAGAGAGTAAGGTACAAAGTGGTGGAGATCTAATCAGCCAAAGATCGGGGGGGCTGGGCCACGAACAGCTTGTGGCAGCTAGTGGGCGCTGGTGGTTGTTGCTTGAAGTTGAGGTTGAGGTTGAGCGTGGGACGAGGACAGTCAGAAGTAGGCAGGCAAACTCCAAGGCTGCGGTCGGCCACGGCGGGTTATTGGAGTCGCGCTGGGTGGTTCGGCGGTGCTGTTCTGGTGGTCGGCGCAAGGCAATTAATTGTCGTCCTCAGTGGCTCACCCGCGACTGTTGGGCCAATGCGGCTTGATGGGAGACGTCGGCGCGGCGACACTGGGACCATCAAAGTGACATGGCTCTGCGGGAGGTGATGTTCAATAGCGACGAGCAGGGACCAGTGCGGTAGCCGAAGAGGAAGAGAGGAGGATGGGGGATGGGGGTTGGGAATTTTGAATTTTCGGCGTCGCTTGAGCGCAATGGGGGGGAGAGCACAAGAGCAAAGCAAGGTGATTGGGGATGGTCCTGCCACACTCTCCCGGGACGAAGCCTCTGCGCTGCGCAGTTTCTGGCACGCCTGGCCAACCTGCCCAGCGTACTTTTGATACCACAGCCACAGCTGCCTTGGCATTCAGGCGAATGAGGCACACGTGCATCATCATAAGGCATCTATTACATTAACGATGCCTTGGCCCCCGATTATCCATTGCATCAGCCTCTTCTCTGTCATCCTTCTCTGTCATCAATGGCCGATTACATTTCCATTGATGTTCGATCTGATGCTGAATTACCAAAGACATTGGGTTGGCTTTGCAGTTGGAAAATGCAGTTTCGGGCAGCCTCATGACATCGGCCAACAGCCCGCGTCGATAACTCCTGAGCTAACTGCCGTTGGGTGCCCCCCAGAGCCGCTGGTTTTTCGGGGCTGTACAACAATGGTATAGACAATGGCAGTACATGATGGCCTCCTCTACGGTCGGGTCCATGGATACTTTTGGATACCTTTTCGCCGAGTTGCAGAATGGTGGCGGGGAAGTTCATCGGCAAGCAGCGCCGAAGAAACTCCTGACATCAGCGGGATCACGGCACGCAATATCGGTGCCACGTTTGGCAGGGATTTGTCAGGAGCTGGTTGGCAGCGTCACTGTTGGGCATCTCTGGTTGTGCTGCCTCGCTGTCACTGACTGAGACTGTGTGCGAAGAGGGTTGAAGCCCGATATTATTCAGTGTCGGAGATAAGCATCAGCATATCTCAACCTTCATCTCATGTCAATGACGATCCCAACAGTAGGGCAGTCCATCAACGCGTCGTCAACATGAAAGGAAATCCAAACACAACCCTTGCCGCAGCCGTCGATTTAAGCTTCAACGGCCGCCAAATCTACGCTAAATTAAATCATAGAGACGGCCCGTTGCAGCTGGTGCGCACGCATGAAGGTCGATCCGATCCCGTGACCTGTGGCTTTCTCTTCCCACTTTGCAGGGCACTGAACCAAGGGGTTGCATCGACATTGGATGTCAAGTTCTGGTAGGTGCCGTTTCGGACATGGATCTGATAGCGGCCGGCCAAAGACCTCCCATCGGCCGTCGGCAGCGTCTCCCGTTCAGTTGCAGAGGCTTGCCCATCCACCTAGCTTTCAGGGTCGTCACAGGGGGCGCCATGGCAAGCTGTACCTTGCATTAGCCCACTGTTGTGGTCAACAAGCAGCCAACTCTTTCACTGTCTCCCCACGACCTGGGTCGCCCAAAGCGTGCATTTTGATTTAGATGACAGACCATAGTGATTACAGCGGTGCCATCTAAATCCCTTCCAACTCCCGGGAATCAAGCTCATAACCAGCCAGCATCCATACACTTCTTGGGGCGGGAATACAGGCAATGCCCGCCTGGCAAAACGGCAAAAATGCGGGGGAATTTCCACCCCTCCCGCTGTGATCGACAGCGCCATGAACAGTGAGACCCTGGGGAAACCTCCACTGACAGCATCACCCTATGATGTGACGGCTCAAAATAACTTTCATATTGTAATGTAGAAAGATAAATATTTCGCAAAAGTTTCGACACATTTGTCCATTCAGACTCAGCAAACTTGTGGGCGCAGTCAGGCGAAAAGAATCACGGGGCCCGATAATCATCACCTGAGTTTGCTTATCCGTAAGGCTGATAAGGTGATCTCGGGCCATCATGAAACTAACGGGTCTGCCTAGCCCCTCTAGATGCATTTCGATGTCCTCCACACAATCAGCAGATCTAAGACATTTCAAACTTTCTTTTTCTGACGATTCTCACACACGATGGAAATTCATGCTTGCGGTGAATTGTGACGAGTTTAAAAATCAAATGCTGGCTGGCAAAACGCATTGGTATCCGTATCACGATCCACAGACGGATCTCTCTCTTCAAGTTGCCTCCCTCATGGCACTCCGGCCCAGATCTGCTTACTCACGGTCAACAATGCCAAAAATGGCTCTGATCTCTACAAACGAAAGCGTTTCCTTTAATCGACCACTCACAAGTCCCAGGCGCAAATTTATCTCTCTGGGAGTTTCGAACCCCTGACCCCTGAGACACGGTGCCTTCCGATGAACCACTCGTATCCTGCGCGGCAAAGTAACACAACCTCATGCAGGTTTGTATCATCAACTCCTTTGCTTCATACCTAAAAGCTCATCTCCTTACCCATCTACGCAACCTGCCTGCCACTGACCTGCACGATCATCAGCCTTCGTTGCCTTCCAGGATGCTAAAGCTAAGGAAGGTAGCAACCTGGACCCAACCTAGAAATTCAATTAGGTAACTCCATAATCATAAAGATGACAAGTACGAAACTTTATCTTAATCCCAAATCCTCGAAATTGTTCGGTACTTGGTCAGGTAAACAAGGGGCTACAACCAAGAAACAGGGGAATAAAACTTTTCTAACCGCGAGCGGGGGAAGGAGATGGTAAGACAAACCGTCACACAGGCGATCGCAGGGTGGCGTCATTCTCGTAAGGTCTCGTGATCCCCAACGTTGCCGGTTTTCGGAGTACGAGAGAGCGCCAAAGCCTTGCGGCTCTTCCGGGATGCTCACAAGCTTTGTGGATTTTAGGTAGATACTAAGGTAGATAGATAGCTGACCATACGCCAAATTCTAGATCTTCAACCTACCTAGGCATCAAAGTTGTACAGACTTGTGCGCCCTCCTTTCTTCCTGTGCAAGGGCAGAAAGCAGCTCTCAAAAATAAGTTGCCGAAGTAATCGCAAGGAAATAAAAGCAGTTCCTGAGGCTGATAGTTCGGCCACTCCTCCAATGTTCAGTCTTGGGAAGCTGCTGTGGTGTATGTTTGAGGGGCCATCGTGCAACACATTTCTCTATCCCTCAAATCCTCGGCTGACGGAACTGACAATGGTCAGAAGCAAAGCTTTTCAGACTTTAAATACCATTTATAAAAAGGCTATTGGCATATATCAGGGCTCTTCAAATAGGTATATTGGGACTCTCCGCTTGGTCGCGTGGTTCCATACCTATACTCAACTACAAAGGTCATCTTATAACTGTGTGGTAGTCTAAAACATATCAGAAAGATGATCTCAAAGTGCGCAAGATGCTACCTAAGTACCTACTCCATAACAATGGAAGTAATTTGATAAATTCCCGTCTACCTCCTATCTAAGCATTTAAATGACTCTTCTCAGGTACCTATTTAGACGACTTGATCCAAGTATTTACATAATTCTATCCAAGCGGGCATCCATCATCTGTTAGTTCTATCTAAGCTTGTACATTGTTCTATCTGAGCTTTTATTCTGTTCTACTAAGCTTCTACTCTATTCTATCTAAGCTTTTACATCTGTTTAATCTGAGCTTTTACTCTGTTCTACCCGAGCTTTTACTTCGTTCTATCCAAACATTCATCGATTTGATCCGAGCATTAAACGTTTCTGGCTCAAATTCAAGAGGATATTAAGAAGTTTTTGGCCGATAGGTATCCCAGGGGAAATTGGTGGAGGCAATGGTGGGACGGGAGCCACCACGGGCACCTCAGGGCCGCCGGCTCCTCCGCCTACCTTAGGTACATCATACGACTCTTCTGGCGGGCTTTTAGCACGTCACTCTGCCTGCATCCGCTGTAATATGCAAGGGGAACAGGTATGTACCGGTTACTACATGTGCCTACTATTATGTATATGAGATCTCGACGCTGATCATTTTGTGAAGTGTCAGGTTAAGAACCGTGAACCTACTACCCCTTGCTGGCAATGCACGTCGGCTACGATTACCGGTATCTATCATCTGCCATGTATCCGGTACGAACTTCCCGACTCGCCATTGTTCAAATATGCGATATACAACTCACGCTTCTACGCCAATTATCACCTTGTCGGTTACAGATACGTCGACTTCTATATTCCGAAAGCTTGGCTGCCAGGCGTCCCTACGAAGATACTCAGTGTCATACACCATGGTGGTCTACGCCTAGATATCACAGTACGCCAGTTCGCTCCGCCCCATAACCATGACAAGAGTGCCACAGACGACAGAAGCATGTATGGCGCTATTGCGCGGCCCATGTATGCTATTCCATGGGCAGTGGCTGATCCGGATGTCGAGAGCCGAAATATTGGTCGACTTGTGGATGCCTATATCAAGCCTTACACCTTCAACCTACTCAAACCTGAGGATGATTTGGTTTGGCCTGTCTATCAGGAGGCACTGAGGTTGGTCGACATCACGATGTAAGTCTTTACCTATCTATGCGAACAAGCCTATAATCTCGCCTTTATACTGGCATTACTCGTTACCCAGGGTACCCTGATTCACAGACCGTGCAAGATAGCCGTTAAGCCTCGAAAGATAGTTGGTAGACCTTTAAGGGTAGTCCACAGGCCTCCTAAGATAGTCGATAGGCCTTGAAAAGGGTGTAATAGGCATTTAACTGTAATCGGAACGCCTCAATTTTAGTCGTCTATGTGGTAGGTTGTGCAGGCAGCGGTGCCAGCTTTTTTGACCAGGCCGTGACCATCAACTACGGCTGGCTGTCGTGGCAGCCGGGCCTTAGATGAAAAGCTAGATGACACAGTAACCTTTGACCCTCCCGCCTGGAACATTATTTGGGCTATTCATCGGAGTTCACGGTGATGGTATCAAATATCTTTAAGAACTTGACGATGCTTTCGCACATCCGTTGTTGATGTATTGAAAATATTAATGTAACAAGGACTAAAACTAAAATCAGGGGTATCAATCTAGAAACCCAATTCCACGGCGCCATGCCATACCAGTGCCATTTCCAATGTCATCTAATGCGTTTAATGTTTGGGTGTGCCAGCCCAAAACGTAAATGATCGATGATACCAATCAACTCTAACAAATGCGCTGTGGTGGGACCATACGCCACGCTATTATTCTCTCCTGGCGGTGTTGGGTCATAAACATCCGGAATCATCGTCTTCCGGGGTACTGGTACTCTGCTCCTTGATGCCAGCTTTGTTGACCCCATCCTTGCCTTGTTCTCGGTTGTGGATGGGGCTGCACCTGGTTGTGTTGCTGGTTTTGATACTGCTGCTGCTGCTGCTGTTGTTGTTGCTGCTGCGATGGATAGTACGCTTGCTGCGGCTGTGATTGTCGAAGCTGTGAATGCTGAGACTCTCGTACGCGCTGAGCTTCCTGACCTCTCGGCTTATAAACCTTCTTTTTCACATTGCTTCGATGCGCGATTCCATTCTCTTCCAGCTTCACAAGCACCTCATCCACACTAATCGGCCTTCTCCTCTCTTCCGCGCTTTTCATGTACTTCTCGATCATATCCGTGCCGGCCTTCTGAGTTTTGCTCCACCCGCAGCAGTCGATTTCCAGTTTCCACGTCTTCAGCGCGTATTCTTCACAGTAGGAGCTCCCGTCTTGGAAAGCGAGGTTGCTTCCGCCGTTAGCGTTGATGTCGTTGGCTATCATGCAGGCATTCTCGGCAAGTCCTTTGCCGGTGCAGGTCAGGCAGATCAGCCGGAGTTTGTATTCTGGTTTGGTGCGCTTGGATGCTGCAGCAGGCGCTGTTGAGGAGGTTGCTGGGGTTGTTGAGAGTCGTGAGAGTCGGAACTTTGATTTCGACCCCTTGGCTACGGCTGATTCCGAATTTCCCATATTGCTGTCTGGTTCTTGTTGTTGTTCTTCTTGATATATCGGCGAGGAAGGAAAGGTAGGTGACGGTAACGAAGCCTCGGTCAGGATTCTGGGAGAGATATTCGACAGTCCTTGAAATAGAAACAAGCTACTCCCGAGTCCCGCCGCCATGGCAGCCTTTATTGTAGTAAATGAGTTGGGGCACTGAGAGTTCAGATTCACTTCGTCGGTCTCGTGGGCCCGGCGCACCCCCCGGGCGGGCTGCCGAGTGGGCTGAGAACTTGAAACTGTGAGCATGATATGTTGCAAGTGGTGTCAAAAAGCTCCTTTGAGCTCTTAGACAAAAGACCAAGCTTCGAAAGAAAGGGTTGAATAAGTGATGGCCACTGATCTCCCGTGCAGGACAATACCCTGGACCTTGGGTTGGTGTTTTATACAACAAAGAAATGTTTTCAATGAGGGTCTTTGACACAAGACTTGAGACGATGGCGACCCATCGGGTGATATATGCGTAAGTGAGCAATACGTGGGTTGGGCGACCCGGACCAGGCGGGGCGCGCGTGGCCTTCCATTTGTGGTCTTATGTAGTCGAGCTGGGCTTTATAACTGGTTATGTCATTAGCCAGCAGTGCCGAGAGAATAACGGACAAGAAAGGGGGCTGATTCGTCGGGAGTGGCAGTGAGTACAATACCATTTCACAAGGTGACGGCTTGGTGTAAATCCGAAGGCGGTGCCCGAAGCTCCCAAGCACAAATTCCAAAAGATAGTGGTGTGGTCACCATATCCGCTGGGCAACTTCGGGGCGACAATCTGCACAGCCCGCCGCAAAGGATTGGCTCTGGGGTTGTTGGGCAGCGGGCAGTGTGGCCAGTTGGGCGACGCGGCTACTGTTGGCCACCCACCATATTCGGGGCGCGGCAAAGTCGGATGATAGCCCTGAGAATGGGAAAATGTTGGCCCGCGTCGTCATTCCATTCGCAATTTGTGAGGCTCCGCAGTGACACCAAGCAGCCAAGACGAACATCACGATTCTTGGAGGACGGTGTCCAATGCCTCAATGCCCGAATACCGAATCTGAAGTTTGTACAACCGGAACGGCGCATGATGGGTTTGGTAGTCTTATATATGTGAGAGTTTGCAAATCATTTCCGCGTGGGCACATCCGATGGTATGTATTGTCGATTCCACGTGGTTGGTAACTTGAAACAATGCCGTTGCTCACGCCGGCACGCAAGAAACACGAAACATGTGGCCACCTGAACAAAGAGTAAGCTAATAGGATCGGATCACCGTACTCTTCCGGATCTTTCCCCAGAACAGCCTGGGCAACGTCTGGCACAGGCTCAGATTAGACTGAACAAAAGCTTAGACGTTGTAGACAAAAAAAAGAATAAGTACTGTAAGTTTCAGCCCGGCCTACCCATTATCTTTTAAGGCCTATCGACTATGTTCTGAGCGTCGTCGACTAACACCTAACAGACCCCACAAGATGAATGAAAGTCAATAGGTCTTAAATGATTGGTCAGTAGGCATTTAACTGGTAGCATAGACGTGGTGGGTTGTGGAGGAGTGCCTATTTTCTAAAAGATGGAGCCCAATAAAGCGGCTGCGGCTTCGACACTGACTAAACGCTAGATGTGAGCTTCTGGTTCGGAAATGTTTCATGAATTGGCCTGGCCAGCGGCCTTCGGCCCTCCGACTCTCCGTTCAACGCCCACCGCTCAAGACCATGTTCCCCTGGCCGCTCCTGGCCGTTCCTGGCCGTAAAGGATGTATACAGGGCTGCGCAAGGCAAGTAGCATCAGCCAGTCCCCATGATAAGTCATTCTTTGGCCCAGTCCTCAGATTTGAACACATCCCAAAGCCCATCATATTCCCTCCCCCATTGGCCATCTTGAGGGGCGAAGGGGTCGGAAAACTTGGGTCGGACCGCTCCGGGGTAGCTCTCGCAACATCAGCCTGCAGGTCGGGGGTGGCGCTCATCGCGAAGCCTCTTGTTTGTGTACCATTTAATCGTCCTCTGGCGGGAGCTCGTCGTCAATGTATCGTATCAGCGTGATGCGCATCTCGGTCGTATCGTTACCCCTGAGCACGTCGCTAATAAAATGGGCCTCCACCTGCATTTGTACCATCTCCAACGCTCCCCTTAATACGCCGCACAAAATATTCGAGTACCACAGCTCGTCTTGCGCCCGGCCGTCGTCGGGCAGTTCCACAAAATCGGCAAAGGGGTTCTCGTCGAATATCAGCGAAAACTGTTTGCCGTCGTTTGTCCAGTTCGCTATCGTCGGCGTGATGTTGAGGAATATCTTGAACCCAACCTGGAAATCGCATTGTCAGGCATGATCTTGAGCAGATGGTAGTCCAAACGCAAGACCACCTACCTTCGCAATCATCTCGGCTGTCTCCTTAAAGTTCGAACATCGCCGCACGGTGTTGGATTTGGCAAGGTAGTCTTCGATCAGGCGCAGACCAATATTGTAGCCCATCTTGTCGAGCTGCTTGTTGACCTCCACATAGTCGCTGTCAAAGTCCTTGCACAGCTGCGAAACTATGGTGCCGTACGTGAGGACGACCAGCTCGGCGTTGACCTTGTCTATCCGTGTCCTTCAGCGCCGGGTGACATTAGCGATGATTGAGTCAAGCTGAGGGCATGGGAGTCCCTTACTTCCAGATCCTGATAGAAAAGCAGTGTTAGCAGAGAAACCGACAGAACGGACAGAGGATGGATGCGCAGCGTACTCTTCCCCCAAGCGGGACGCCTTATTAGCCGCCATTGCGGAGGGAGAATCGAGAAGGCGGTAATTGGCAACAGTCCAAATGTTACGACCAGAGTGCGAGAAGGCGTGATGTGATTGGTTTGTTATGCTCAAGCAAGAACTTAACCTATCGACAAGCACAAGGTGACGATGTTTGAATCGAGAGAGAGGGCGGTGATGGCGCCCAAATGCAGCTTTCCCCAGCGGCAGCTACAAGGGTGCTCAGTTGCATGTGGGGGACAAAGCCCCACCCAACTCCCTGAAGTGCAGGGACCCCCAGCGGTTTCTCACTGGTTCCCAGGCGGAAAGCGGGGAATCTAAAATCCATCAGGCGCGTCTTTCAGAGAGGAAGGGAAGGCGCATCATCAATTACGTTCGGTGAATCTGAAAGTCAACATCGTAGCCTCGCCAGGAAACCGCCTTCGAGAATCGACCCCACGACAGCATCGCGACATCAATTGACTCTAGAACATATCGTATATTCAGCATCATTGATAATGTCTTCTGAAAAGAGACCGTTCCCAGGAGACGACCACCAGCTCGTGGTCAAGCGGCAGAATGTGGGCTCTAGTCGCGCCCTCGCCACCCGCTCTGGCCCAGCTGGTGGGAGCTATGGTGCCCTCATCCAGACGGTATGTCTTTTGGAATCTGGATGGAGTGTTAGGATGCATACTCACATATGCGGTACAGGTTCCACGAACGAGCTCCTTGCAGGCTCCGGTAATGGAGCTGTCAGGACACAGCGGCGAGATCTTCGCCGCCAGGTTCGACCGAACAGGCAATTTGATAGCGTCCGGGTCGATGGACAGAACAGTTTGTACGTGTTCTGTTTCGATGGAATATAATGTTTGGTTGCTGACACCCAGTCCAGTACTCTGGAGAACCCATGGCGACTGCGAAAACTACGGCGTTCTATCCGGCCACAAGGGTGCCATCCTGGACCTCCAATGGTCCCGCGACTCCGAAATCCTCTTCACCGCCTCGGCCGACATGCATCTTGCCAGCTGGGACCTCACATCAGGCACGAGAATAAGACGCTACGTCGGACACGAAGAGGGCGTTACCACACTGGACCTTAGCAAGCGCGGGGAGGAGATTCTGATCAGTGGTAGTAACGATGGCACAATTGGTATTTGGGATCCAAGGACGAAGCATGCAGCCGATTACATTGAGACGGATTTCCCCATCACGGCGGTTGCCATCTCGGAAGCTGGCAATGAGATCTACTCGGGCGGTATTGACAATGATGTCAAGGTGTGGGATGTCAGGAAAAAGGCTGTGGTACACTCCATGTTGGGTCATCAGGATACCATCACAACGTTGAGGGTATCGCCAGATGGGCAGCAACTATTGTCGTATGCGATGGACTCGACCGCCAGGACGTGGGATATCCGGCCTTTCGCCCCTGCTGAGCGCCACATTCGCACTTTTGACGGCGCGCCGCTGGGTATGGAGAAGAATCTGATCAAGGGCAGCTGGGACTCGGATGGGAAAAAGATTGCTGTGGGTGCTGGCGACGGTACGGCTGTGGTGTGGGAGGCAGGATCCGGAAAGTTGCTGTATAAGCTTCCTGGCCACAAGGGGACGGTCAACTCGGTTGACTTCGCTCCGGGGGCGGAACCTCTCAGTACGTGTCATTTGCTTCTGCCTGTGGTGGATGTGTTGCTAACTTTTCTCTAGTTCTCTCTGCATCATCGGATCGGACCATGTTGTTGGGCGAGCTCAAGTGAAGTGGCGGCTTGCAGACAGTGCCTTCGTGGATCTGAGGAAGTGTTTAAGCCCAGTACATCCCATCGTGAAAGGCCAGTTGTCCTTGACAAAGGCATAAAGGCCGGTTAACCGCCTCGCTGCGGTCTGCCTGAGGCGATGCCCCTATTCCTACCAAAGGGGGCCGTTTTGGCTGTTGTGCTACGAGAAAAAACGAAGCCTTGGGTTGCAGCCTGCACCAGCATGGCAGGGCTGCATATTTGGAAAAGGGTTGTGCCAGGGCGCTCCAATGCTACCGCCGGAAGGCTGAGCAAGAGAGCAGTGATGGAAAAGATGAAATTAAAGCGAGCTTGATACCCAGCCTTGTATGAATAAAAACTTGAAAGGATTTACACCATACACTACAGGATGCATATAAGCGCGCGCCAAGAGGTACACAGGGACGAGGCACAGATCTCAAAAGATAAAGATAGCTAAGACCACGAGCGATCAGCAACTCGATATGCGGACATATTTCTGGTACCAACCTTACGAGCAATCGACGTCGAGTTTGCGGCATCAGTCACAGCTTCTACATGAGACAAGGCTTTCTGTCAGATATTGATTGGCTCTGTCTGGACATCAATCAAGAGCAAGTCTGGGCTTTAGTTTGACAGCCAGACACGCCGTTGACTCACACAAGTTTTCTTGCTAACCGTGATGTAGTCCAATACACCTTCCAATACTCAAGATTCACTGGCAGTCATTCCCTCTTTTTTATTCTCTTTTCTTACACTAAATCCTCAATTCTCTCACAGCCATTCCCCAGAAAGTCGAAAATCGTCTGGGGAGATCTGAAACACGCTTGTGACCGTGGTCCGCTTATGCGCCAAGCCGACGTTGCACTGGAATCACTCCCAGCCAATCAGTCGAATTTTCCCTTTTGTCGTCGGTTTTGGAAGACCAGGACGACTGGATGTCAACGAGCCCCTGCCGACGCCCGACGATGCAAGGCACGCTGCCGTTTTGACGGTATTCGCAGCTGATGTGTCCAAGGCAGCAGACGCAGGGGAAATGGGAATGTGTGTTGGACAACAGGTTGCCATACGTACACGATAGAAATCGTAGGGATAGCCGTCCCGGGAAGGGGGTTTCGAGATGCTGCACGAGCCTCCTTCTGGACAGGGCCCTCGTCGTTCATCCCATGATAATCGTGAAGCAGGGTCCCGATAAACCTCTGAATCTTGCGTCAACGGAGATCCCTTCACTTTCTTCACACATGGCAGGCTGCTCTCTTCGCCAGTCCTTTCCCACTACATGCAAAGCTTTGACGTTTCTCTTCTTCACCCTTGAACAAAGGACTCACTGGCTCACCTCGTGTCCGTGTTAGTTGAAGCCAAGCGCAGCCAGACCCCTGCATATGCGATCACGTCCCCTCTCGCGCACCCCATCCAATTAAGCCCCTCCCTCCTCTTCGAGACTGCAACATCGTCAATTCCTGTCGAATGTCAAGGTCCGTCTTTGCGGTGGCTTGGGACGAATCCACTTGCATACGACGAAACAACGAAACAAAACAGGGGAGGGTGCTCTGGACCTATCGACACACATTGTCACCTCACCATCACCACACTCTAAATCCTGCCGGGCGGGCATTTTTCTTTCCCTTCAGCCATTATTCTTCTTCTTGGTCTGCCCTCCCTGCCTTGAGCTCGGTTTGGTTTCTCTTTCTCCATGTTGCCTTGACGGTGGTTGTTTTTTTCTTCTTTTGCCCCTTACATTCGCATCGCTCTGGGAGCTTGGTAATTTATTGGACGACGGTCATTCGCGACGACACACGCCGTATTTTCTTTCCTTGATCACCATCACTTCGATTCACGCATCTGGCCGGACCTTTTATGATACCCTAATCGCTTCTCTCTCGCAAATCCAATATTTCCGACCCGACGAAAATAAAGCGTCCTTCTTTCGGCACGACCTTCCATTTCAATTTCCGCAGCCGTTTTTATATCCCGAGTCCCAAGTCGACGTTGAAGGGAGGTAGTCGAGGCGCATTAGTTCCAAGGGGGGAATCAGTTCGCGAACCCTTTCAAGGACAAACGCACGGCGACCTGCAGGACCGGGCGACCTATCACCGCGCATGGTGACGATCGAACGGGAGCAGGGAAACACAGACGCGGGAGCTTAGGTTGTACAACGTCAATATCAACATCAACAATCGTTGACCACTGAGGTGACGAAGTGGGACGCGAATTATTGTTCTCATACTTCAACTCACATTGGGGCTGGGACTCATCTTGATTCATCCTGACAGCTCCATCTTGGTCTGGAAACGACTCATTTGGTGAAGAATACGGGAGGAAACAGCATGATCACCCAATAAACTCATACTCGACGACACAAGACAACTCAGACTCACTCACCTCAAGAAAAACACAAAGATATGAACTTCCCCTTCACCCTCAACCGCCCAAACATGGACCGCTTCAACTTCTTCACCGGGCCCTCCTCCCGCAGGAACAATAACAACAATAACGACACCAACGACACCATCACCGACAACACAAACACCAACACCGTCACCATCCGCACGGCTCCCGCCCCCCGAACCTCAGCCTGCAACTCTTCCCTCCGCCCCCCTCCCGGCCCTCACCCTGCCACAGTAGAAAACTACAACCCTTACGCCTCCTCCTCCTCTGCCCAAGCAGCAGCCAACCCCTCCCCATATGGCCTCTCATATCCCATCTACCAGTCCTACGACCCCCGCACCAGCGACGACGAGCACGCCCCTCTGTCCCCCCGTTTCGCTCCTAATCACGATCCCGAATCTGGGCAACAACAACCCCAGCGTCTCTCCTTCCTCGCCCGTTTTCCTCGTCCGTCATTTTTCGGCTTGAGGCCCCCCAGCAGTAACTACTCCGGCGCCGGCCTCCGCGGTGCGCCCCCGACAGTCATCAACAACGGCCAGGGAAATGAAGAGATTGAGTCTCCCAAGTCACCACTGTTCAGAATCGGAGAGCAACAGCTCCCGTCAACGAGACTTCACCTCCCCAATCTAGAGCGGACTTGGACGGGGGGGAGCAACGGCCCCCCTACCCGGCCTGGTACCACTGCCCGAAACGGGCAGGATAATGATGCTGCTGCTGGGCAGGTGGTTGAAGAGCCAGAACCAGCCGTAACGAGAGGCCACCACCGCTCCAGATCGGGGAGGAGTAACAGTAACCGGAGCAATAGAAGGCACAGGCGGAATGGCAGTGGGAGATCCAACCGGTCACGGTCAGGGGAGGCGGGTGAAACGAGAGAGGAACGACGCCAAAGGAGAAGGAATAGAGAAACCCGCCGCCGAAGAACCGAGACCGATAGTAGCGGGAGCAGGACTAGGAGTAGCCGCAGTGGCAGCAGTGGCAGTAGTGGGGGGAGTAGCAGAACCCGAAAACCCCCCAAGAACTTCCTCTTTTGCTTCCCCTGGATCAAATCCCGCCGGATCAGAACGCAGATACTGAGGTGTTTTGTCTCTGGGCTGTTCCTCATTCTTATGCTCACCGTTTGTATGTTCCCCGTTTCCATCCGAACTTGGTGATTTGACGCTAACAAAACCGACCAGATCTGTCATTGACACTCACCAAAAATATCACCGCGTCGGAATTCACTATTCTGCTGATCTTGATCATCTTGTTCATCACCATTTTCTTCTGTCACAGTCTCATCAAGCTGTGCATGTTGGTGGTGAAGTCAAGAAATGGGACGCTCAGCAGCAGCAGCAGCAGTAGCACTGGGTCAGGAAGCCAAAGAGCGGTGGTGCCAGAAATGATGCAGCATGCCCCTGGCGGCTACGCCGTTCCCCGGGAGCCGATTAGAGTTGTGCTGGCCAGGGATGAGGAAGCGGTGGGGATTGAGAGCGAGGCGACCAAGTTCGGTCCGCCGGCGTATGGGCTTTGGAGGGAGAGTGTGGTATGCTTATATCCTTCCTCATATATTTACAAGGATTGATACTAATTTGATAAAATAGAGGGTCGACCCGGACAGGTTCTACTGGGCCAGAAACCAAGCTGCAGCTGCCGAGGCCGGGAACAGCAGTGAGGCGACGTTTGAGAGTACCGTCTCCTCAGACGCAAGTTCCGGGGGCACTGGCAACAACACCGCCCAAAGTGGCAGTGGCGCTGGTTTGAGAAGGCCACCATCATATGCCTCCGATGATGGAGTCAGTTACGTGGTTGAAGCCCGGCCGAGGTCAATGGCGCCACCACCGCTGAATGGTGATGACAATGACGTGCATGCGGCTGGTCTGCATCCGTTGGAGAGGGAGAGGCAACAGCGGCCGTCGGTTTGGGTTTAGGATATCAAGACAGGCAGAGTTCGGTGAGGCGAGGTGAGGTTGGTAGGGCCCAGAGGTCGTCGAGCTGAAGGCACCCCAAAAGTACATAATAATCAACGGTGGACAGTTTTGAATCACTGTGAGACACCGACGCCATCATGAAGTGAGACTTTGTCAGGTATGAGAGGGGGGCGTTGAGTACAGTACGTTGTCATGGTGCGGCTGAAGGCAACATTTCAGAGTCAGCAGCTCGTGGTATCCCATCCGTCAACATCAATGCGCGAGCTCAACCACGGCTCCGTTGTCGCTGTCCCTGACCAGGGTTGCGGGATGAGAGATCAAAGCTCAAGCTTGGAGCTTTGTTTGGTGCCAAGGCCAATCGAAACTCACTATCGGGATTCAGAAGTTGTCCGAGTGGTATTCTATGCACAAGCAGGTCGCCAACTTGTGATACACGGTAGCCTTGCGAGGTTAAAGTTCTGGGGAATTTCCATATTGTCGGGGTCAAGCACCTGCATCTTGATGCGCAATTTCACGTTCTCGCTGCCGTCCAACCGCCCAGCCGCCCCCCGATGGCAGCTCACAGGCTCGGCACAACCCTTTGCGGACTGCGAGATTGTCCAGGGCCAACCCTTTTTGGGTGTTCCGGACTCTGCACCTCCTTCGCGCAGTGGAGGGTACCGGCATCCAGTCTCCCCTCGCATTCAATCACAGTGTCCCGAGAACAGCTCCGGTTGGGCATGATTGGGTCGAGAGAGGGGGATATCAACGCCGACAGGGGTCCGTCACGCTTGACGCAGCTGCTAGAGGCGGGGTTTGTTCAGACAGAGCGTTCGGCTGCCAATATCATCACCAACAACAACGCCCCAACCGCCTGTGGGTGATGGTGATCCAGACCAGGCTGCCATGTACACACTGTCTCTCATGTAAATATGCAGATACCTACCCAACCACATGTATGTATTGAAAGCCTGGGCTCGCTGAAAGAAAGCTCACACTGTCGAGAGGCGAGGTGCAGATCGAGATGACAAACGAAGCCCCGCAATGGAGCAAGGGTGTGAGTTCAATATGGGAGGGGGATGGGAGTCCTGGCGGAGGGGAACGAGGGCACGGAGGGACGGCGGAAGAGGGGCTTTTCACGTTGCTTCCAGCAGTCGACCGGCACAGCCGTGTAAAAGCGCGCGATATAAGAGCTCTAGCGCCGAAAGTAAACCGAGGTGAGCTACTGTTGCGATTGTCAGCTGCAGCCGTATGACCGGGAAAGCCCCGCGAGAGCCTCATTCTCACAAACACCGTATATATAAAAATAGGACAGAGAAAAGAAAAAAAAGAAAAAAAACATGTGGCGTTGGGCAATGGCGTTGGTGACAGGGCGACTGCCGAAGTGAGACACCAGCAAAACGATAGGGCAGAGAGAAAACAGACGGCAGGCAATTCGGTTCCAGTCAGTGTTCGCTCTAAAGTTGCCTCTCTCAGCAGTGGGCACGAGTCAGCGGCGGGCGCCAGTCACGAGCCGCCGTGATGTGGGGTGTGAAGGAGCAATGCCAAGCCCCAAGAGATTTTTTAGCGTGCCTGGTCGCTGAAATTCAGTTGCTGCTGAACCAGACAGAGCATTGATGCAGAGGAGTACTTGGGAGTACTTATTATCACGGTGCTGGATGATAGAGAAGAGAAGTAGCAAACCAGTACCTCGGCTGACGTGCTGAGTGCTGACTTTCCTGCAACAACTGGCGCTATCCCTTCCTTCCTGGTTCCCTGACTTGGGGTTCCCATATCCCTCCTTGTTTCCGCCTCTTCCGCCACCTTCTCTCCTCTTCCCTTTCAGCAACCTTTTGGAAGCCATAGGCCATTATTTTTTCTGGAGTTGTTGGAGAGGACGTTGGACGCTGACGGAAAGAAGGAAGATCGAGGTTTGGAGAATTTGAGAAAGAAGGATACAGGACACAGGAACAGGACACAGGAATCAGAAGGAAAGGGTTATTAAGGTACGGATTTTATTTTTATATTTCCTACAGGTGAGTTTTGTGTGGCGCACTCATACCTGCATAACCTATCCCCCCTTCCGCACATGAGAGCACCTCGGTGCATTTCTATGATTTTCGAGCGACACGTTTGCGACTGGACACTCGGCTCTCATCATCGACAATGCGGGAAATTACCTCTGGCTCAGGTTGAGCAACCGTTGGAAGGCTGGGACGACACATGGAGCAGGGCTGGCCGGCGCAACTTTGTTGGAGCAAGCCCTATGGCACTTGGACGTCGAGGGCGCATCGACGAGGCAGCAGCAACAACGTCACCCACCTCTTGATCACAACCACGACGACAACCCCTCCCCCACGGCTCTTTCCCCCGTTCTGGCTTGGCTCCGGGTTTCCAGACTGATGGTCGTCTGCTGTCAACACCCAAAAATATTCCCAACCGGCAAGAATTGTGCGCAACAATCACTCAAACTCTGTCTGCCTTGAGCAACCAACAGAGTCGACCACACCACCAAAGCCGTTTCATGGAGCAGCCAAAAGGTTAAAGCGCCGCAAGTGGGGATTGTCAACGGTCGCCCTACCCTTCGAGCCTGGGAATTTCTAAAAAGAGTTGTTCAACTGCTTGTCTATACCATCACCCACCTCGGAATCGATTTCGGCAACTCCAGTCTTTGTCTGCAAACGTGTCGCTCGAGAGCAAACAACATGACGATGTTACCGTCTATTTTCGGTGGCAACCTGCCAACAACAAGCCAGGCACCTCAAACTAACGGCATTTCACCAACTAGCACCCCTATGTTCGGAAACATGTCTTCGGCTCACAAGCGCGCGTGCTACAAGTGTGGCGAGTTGGGTCACCAGGCAGATGGTTGCCCGGCTCCCGCCCGTCTCTGCTACAACTGTATGAACCTCCCCTCCTTTTTATGATTGGTTCTTGGCAGTCACTAACACCTCACACAGGCAAGCAGCCCAGTAAGCATTTTGTGCCTCCTCAGCCCTTTCTCGACGTATTATTCTGACGCAGGAACCGAACAGACCACGAGTCGAACGAGTGCCCTCTGCCCCGCACGACCAAGTCGAAGCAGTGCTACCACTGCCAGGGAGTTGGCCATGTGCAGGCTGAGTGCCCTACCATGCGCTTGAACGGTGGCCCCGGCGGCCCTCACAACCGCTGCTACACCTGCGGCCAGCCCAACCACATTGCTGTAAGTTGACGGAATGATTGCCACAGAAAAGATGGCGAGCTGACACGAGTGAATATCAGCGCAACTGCCCTACCGCTCAGGGCGGCATGGCTCCTGGACCCATGCCCGGCCGCGGTGGCTTCGGTCATGGTCGCGGTGGCTTCCACCCCGGTGGTGCCCGTCACGCCACTTGCTACAAGTGCGGCGGCCCCAACCACTATGCTCGCGACTGCCAGGCTCAGGCCATGAAGTGCTACGCCTGCGGCAAGCTTGGCCACATCTCCCGCGACTGCACCGCTCCCAACGGCGGACCCCTCAACACTGCTGGCAAGACCTGCTACCAATGCGGTGAGGCCGGCCACATTTCCCGGGACTGCCCTAAGCGTAACGGCGCCAACGGTGCCGATGCTCCCGAGGTTGATCTTGGAAACCCCCAGGTTGCGCAGGCTCCTGCCCCCGGTGCCCCCCTTGCTTAAGTGGGCGGCTCGCGCGGGCTAATGCTGGGGATCTGGTCGAGGTTTCGATTGTTACGACTACTGCATGGCGTTTACGCTCCGATGATCTTTACCCCCGCATAGATATGAACGACATGGGAAAGGTTACGACATGACTCTGGGTTTTGTTTTCTCTCTCCCTACGGCGTTCACGGTTCTTCTGGCTCTACGGCAATTTTGGGAACCCTCTACATCAACACGCATTTTTCTTCTTCTTTCACTGGACAACAACACATCGCCAAAAACGATACAACTTGGAGGGTGAAGGTTGAAAAAAAAGGAGAACAAGATCGACGGTGCGGTGTCTATTTTTTGGGGCAAACAAAAAAGGAACTGATTGTCTTCTTCGGCTTTTTGCTACTCGAGAGGCTTGGGAGGATGATTGTGCACGCTTTTTGCAAGCAGAAGAATAACACATCGCAGCCTCAGCCTTCACTTTTTGTTGTTGTTGCGGTTTGCATTCTTTTTCTCATCAGGGCTTCTCTCTCGTTCTGATCATCATGTATTTTTTCAACGATCAAGTCCTTTTTCGGTTTCTCATCATACCCCCATTTAACCATCCGTCACTCCTCAACACACTCACACACACTTTACACACACGCTTTGGAAAAACGACAAGATATACACCAATTCAGAGATACCCCCTCTTTTTAAAACCACGCACGTGGTTTTTGTTGAAGGACCTGCGAGGCGCGATAACGGAAACCGCTTTTTGGGCAAGACAACAGAAAAGAGTTGTTTTTGGTTCAGGGCAAAATAACTCTAGACAGGGCCGGGCGACAGGGCGAAGACAGGAAGTGGAAAAAAGCAGAGAGGAGGGGCGAATATATGGAGGAGGCAGGCAAAGACAGGGTGGTGCGGTGGTTGATAGGTAGTCTGTGTGTTCAATAAAGGACCAGTTGTGCGCATTGTGTGTTGTGTGTGTCTTGGGCGTGGTGAAGATAAGGCATGTCTAGGAGTGATGTCAGAAAAAAAGGCAAGGAACAATATCGGGCATCTTCAAGGTGTTGTTGCTGACGTTTCTCATCCCAGGTCCCCAATCAAAAAGATGCCAAGCATTCCCCCGCCTTCAACCCCACGTTCACTACCACTCCATCATCATCAACGTCACCCACGAAAAAGAATCAGTCACCCAAACAAAAGCAGCAAAAGATGTTTCCTCTCTTCCTCCCCCTGGGAGCTCTGGACGAGTTGGGAATCGAACCCAAGACCTTTCGCATGCAAAGCGAACGCGCTACCAATTGCGCCACACGCCCTGAAAGGGAATTGTTGATGAAGAGAGAAGAAATGGACGAGCTGGGAATCGAACCCAGGACCTTTCGCATACAGGAAAAGGAGAGTATGCTAAGCGAACGCTCTACCAACTGAGCCACACGCCCTATCACCTGAATGTTACTTGGGAAAATGGCACTGGCGCTATGACAGATGCTCTTGTTCTGAGATGATTTGTTGCAAGTCAACTAATAGCAGAGCAGATATGGGTGAAGGTTGCTCCATCTAAAGCAGCAGTTCATGCATTGACAGCACTTGTCATCTTAAACCTGGGAGCAAACACGGCACAGGGCAAAAATACCGGATGGCAGGGTCCTGTGGCAGTTAAAGTTTGTCCCCCGCACCCACCGTCCAATCCCGTCCACCCCGAGGTGATGTCTCAGTTCTTTTGCATGGTCGTTGGTTACAAAGTTGGAGATGGAATGGTTGCCCGGGAAAACGGGTGTGGGGTTGTCACACCGACGATCATCACCAGTGGGCATTGGACTTGAGGGGAAAGTATAAACTTGGACATATCTCCGCAATTTGCATCTCGACTTCATTCTTGGGGGTCAATCCGGCATCAAAACACAATGATACGGCTCAGCACCCAACTTTTGGTCGTCTTGGCCCATGTGTATACGGCCTCATCTCAATCATGCCCCGATTACTCAACCTACTCCAAAACCCGGCATGAGCCCTTCTCCTCCGGACGCTACGCCCTCTCATCAGCCCGGCCACCCCCAGAATGCCGAACCTTCAACTCATCCGCCTTGGAGTCTTTATTGCAGTCAGCATCGGACACCATCGCCGACCCAGACCTCCTCCGCCTTTTCCAAAACACTTACCCAAACACCTTGGACACAGCCATCAAATGGCACGGCTTTGCCGCCAACAACTCCGAAGAGGAGCTCACCTTCATCATAACCGGTGACATCAACGCCATGTGGCTCCGCGACAGCGCAAACCAGCTCCAATCCTACCTCCCCCTGCTGGAACCCTCCCCCGATTTCATTTCGTTGGCTTCCCTCTTCCGCGGCGCCATCAACCTCCAGTCCCGTTATATTTTAACCTCCCCGTTTTGTAACTCCTTCCAACCACCCCCGGAGTCCGGCCTAGGTCCCTCCCCCAACCCCGCCTCCGACTCTGATATTGTCTTCCCCCCTTATTCCCCTGACCAAGTCTTCGAATGTAAATACGAGCTCGACTCCCTCGCCTCCTTCCTCCAGCTCTCAACCGAATACCACGAAGCAACCCACGACTCCTCCTTCTTCTCCAAGTTCTCCTGGCTCGAAGCGGTCAAAACCATCCTAGCAACAGCAAAAGCCATGACAGCCCCCACCTACTCCCCCATCACCAACCGCCCGCTCTCCTCCCCCTACACCTTCACCCGCAAAACCACCCGCTCAACCGAGACCCTCCCCAACGACGGCCTCGGCCACCCCGTCTCCCCCACCACCGGCCTCATCCGCTCCGCGTTCCGCCCCAGTGATGACAGCACCACCTACCAGTTCCTCATCCCCTCCAACATGCTCTTCTGCCGGTATTTGGCCTCCGCCTCCCTCATCGCATCGGCCATAAATCAATCCTCCCTCGCCTCGGAAATGATGGACTTTTCCAATTCCCTCCGGCAAGCCATCCAAACCCACGGTGTTGTCTCCATCCCAAGCGGGGACAATGGCACCACCGAAAAAGTCTACGCCTACGAAATTGACGGTTTTGGGTCGAGCCTGCTGCAGGATGACGCCAATTTGCCGAGTTTGCTATCCGCTCCGGTGATGGGGTACTTGGGTGCTGCAGATCCAATCTACACTGCCACGCGAAACAGGGTGTTGAGCACCAAGAACCCGTACTACGCCCACGGAGAGCTACTAAAAGGCGTCGGGTCGGCGCACACCGGGCCGGGAAAAGTCTGGCCTATGAGTCTTATTGTTCAGATCATGACCAGTGAAGACGATGATGAGATCAGGGGGGCGTTGAAAGAGATATTACAAAGCACGGATGGATTAGGGTTGATACACGAGAGTGTGGACGGGTGGGACGGAAGCAAATGGACGAGGGAGTGGTTCGGCTGGGTGAATGGGTTGTTTGGGGGGATGGTGTTGGATTTGGGGAGGAGGAAGCCGGAGGTGTTGAAGGAGAGCTTTCAATAAGTCTTGCGAAAACAACCAGATTCAGAGCAAGTCGGATCGTAAAAAGACGGTAATGTCAAGTATACATGAAAATCATAAAAAGATCAAATCTATGCGGAATGAGATGGAAGACATATATAGGAGTTTTCACAGTACCTCGTAAAGCTGGGACGAAGCTTGGGCAAACCTTTAAATACCTACGTAAACAGAGCAAGCAAAGAAAACAACGAACTTGGTCATGAAACCGAATTATGGAAGAAATTGTCACTAAGCGCAGGATAAGATATATAGTGTGTATGATCTATAATTCTAGCTTCTGTATGTTGTTTGTCTATGTCTGCCGTCTGACTGACTGACTGGCTCGAAAATGATTCCCTCAAATATTTCCCCCATCCAGATCCATGTGACCCCCAATGCCATAAAAAAGCGACAGAACGTTGCAAATAAAACAACAGAAAAACTCACAACCGAAATCAAAATACAAAAGTATGTCCATAGAAGCGGGAAGGAAGTCGAAAAGAAGTTAAAAAGCCAAAGAATGGATAACACAGTGGTATCAAAACGCGTGTTGCTCGTCGCCCGTTTACTTTCCCCTTCCGAAAATTCCCAAGTGCCCAAAGATGTTCAACTCCTCCCAAACAAAACAAAAGCCTTCGTTAAACCACCTGCTGCTCCACCGCCTTAGCAAAAGGATCAACCTTCAAATCAAAATTCGGCGTCCTCCCCTCGCTAATCGCCTTCAGCGCGGCATCATCCAGCGGCAACTTCCTCCCCCCGTCCTTCCTGCTCCCCAGCTTGGCCATCTCCCTCCTGATCCCGTGATTCACCGCGTCAAGCACAGTGTCAACCAGCTTCCTCGGCTTGTGCTTCGGCTCCGTACCCGCCTGGTACACCCCCGTCTTGACCAAAATGCTGTACCACTCGTTCCTGCTCTTCTCGTTCATCGCATTCGTCCCCTTGATGTCGCTCTCGGGCGTGTCGCCCACAAAGTACACCGTCTCAGGCGGCTCCGACTCGGCAAGCCCGTGCTGCGTGGCCCTCCACTGCTGCAGCAGCCGAGTCGCAAACTCAAAAGTGGACACCTGCGGCTTCCCAAACGCGTGCGTCTTGAGCTTTCTTCCTCCTGAAACGTCCTCAAAGACGGTCTCGACAATCTTTCTCAGGGCGCCCATCCCCAGCCGGACGTGCTCGTGAGCCGCCGACCAGAGGACGTCATTGTGACTAAAGTAAATCGGGGGGCCCTCGTCAAAGTTTTCCGAGCGCGTCTCCAATCGACCGCCCTTGGACTGGGCGATGTCAAGCATGATTTGCAAGTCCGACGCCCAGTCTCGGCTGTCGGCAAACACAAACACCGCCTCGACGACGATGTCGCTCATCTTCCCGCCGCGAGCCAGCAAATCGCGAGAGTTTTTGATTTCCGACTCGGTCAGGGCGCGGAAGGGGGCTGTGGCGGCGTTGGCTTTGATGATATCACCTGGGGTGATCACATCTCTGAAACCGTATGACTCTGCAACCTCGCGGCACTTTTCCCCTTCCCCACCGATGACGAGGACGGTGCCGTACTTGTTGGCAAACTCCCGCATGGGGGTGTGACCGCAGATGAACTGCCCCGGCGAGACGTCAATCTCGAGCTGGCGGGAAAGGTCGCGGCAGCGTTCCGTCTCGAACTTGCCGCCGCCGTTGGTGAGAAAGATGTAAGGGACCTTGATACCAAATGGGTTCTCGCCGTTGAGGACCTTCATGGCTTCGATGGCCTCGGGGATGGGCTTGCCGCCGCGGACGAGGACGCCGTCAATGTCAAAGGCAAAGGCAAAGTTGTCCGCGACGTCTTGGTCAAGAGGCGGCGTGACTGGCGCGGTGATGGGCGAGTGAAGCGGGGACGCCGCCTCACTGGTGGTGCCGCTCTCGACTGGCGAGTAAGGGGAGGCGTCCGAGTCATCGTCTCCCGACGAGTTGGAAAACGGGGAAAGAGTGTCGTCGTCGTCGGTGTCGGGCTCCTCGACACCGAGCTCGCTGAGCTTGGTGCGGGCAACCTCAAAGGCTGAGGCAAAGCTGCTGCTGGACAGTTGGCGAGGGCACATGGATGGCCTCTGCGGGGTGAGGGAGGTCGACATGGTGGAATAAAAGAGTGACTACCAGTCGTGTATCGAGCAGTGATAATAAGGATCGAACAGGTGAACTATGAGCACACCTGGTGGTTGAGACATTCAAACGGTCGCAAGTGTAAACTCAAAAAGTTAGAGGCACCAAGAGGCAGTGGGCGTCCCTATATATATTCGAAAAGCCATCGATGAGAGGCGGTCTCCAGACAGTCTTCGAAAGCGTGGCTGCCTCTGAAGTGGAACGCAGCCACACAGCGCCAGCAATCACAGAACGTTGAGACGGCGTCAAAACAGGGTCTCAGGGTCCATGTGGGTATGGTGGATATCGGGAGGCGTGGTGTGGAAGCAACAAGGTTCCCTAGGGAACCAGTTTTCCGCCAGTCTCTCCCTCGCCTCCTCCAGTGGGAGCGTTTGACGTTGGCTTGTCATACGCAGTAATGCGGTGAGATCCATCTCATCTTTTCCACTGCCTCATCTCCACTGTCTCCCCCTCCAACCCCTCTCCAGGCAAAGCCCAAACGTGCCGCAGTAAGGGTCCTAAGGGTCCAGCACCGCTTATCGGATTGGCAACAACACGGCTGCTTAGATAATGGCTTGTGGCTTTGGCTGACTCGGTTTGAACCGGAAATGGCACAATTGGGACCATGAGGAAAACCGGGTCTTGCAAAAACTTTGATGCCACCAGGGCGAGAGCAGATTATCGAGTGAAGATCAGGGTTTGTGGGACGAATCGGGTGCTAGAACGTGTTGGGTGAGTCTGCAGTTACTCGATGGCCTTTCCGAATGGGAAGTGCTCGGCGCCGCACACCTGGTCAGTTCTGTAAGATTCCCGCAGCAGTGAGATCCGATGGCCGTTGCGCCGCCCGCGGTGAGGCCGTGGAAGATACGGAGGACGAGCGGATGTCGGCAGACGTCTGACTGCCAAGTCGCCGCCCGGATGCAGTGCCGATCACCATGACGTCAAGGCGGATCCCCCTGATACTGTAGGGTTTTTTGTCCTTCGGGCAGGGTAAAAACGCCCGATAATTAACAGGAGGCCGGCCAACAAGCAGGGTAGGCTTGTTGATCCTCCGGCCGTGCTCTGCTTCTTATCACGAACGAAGCTCCTTGATTGGATGTGTTCCATTGGGACTGTTGAGCCGCTTCCGTGCCGGTGAACAACAAGTGACGGTGTGGTCAACACTGTGAGTTCTTTTGGGGTGCTGCCCGGCATGTGAAACCGGGCAGCGGCTTTGAGCAGGCTGTCACAGTTTACCCTTTGTTGACAGACAGAAAAATATTCGCAAAATCTCCTGTCGATCAATGTACGTCGGGCTGGATGAGGCGAGATCAGTGAGAAATGTCCCTGAAACTACCTCAACACCATGCTCTCCGTTCTCATCATCATGAGTTTAACCCGGTTATGTCTGTTCTGTTTCCCGGTTGCCGCGGCCCCCATCCGAATGCTGTTGTAGTTTTCTAGCCTGTTTCTGAGGTTGATCGAGGGGTCGTAGTTGCAGACTTGGCTGATTCCAACGCCATGGCGCCATGGGTCCTTAGAGGAGCCGTGAGTCGACTCAGGCCACCCCCGCCGTTAGGCATCCAGCCCGTATCTCTTGGGCTGAAAGAAGTGTGACTTGTGGATCTTTGTCGAGAAAACACTCATCCGGCCGTGCCAGTGCCATCCAGCTGGTGAAGGCTGATATTCAGAGGCTATCACACGTGTGCCAACCTCGAGATGTCATATTCGGCGTGAAGTCGACATCGATCGCATAAAGACGCTGTGGACTCCGTGGAACCCGATCACCATCAACTCCCCCTTCCCCCGCTCCGTACCCCGTACCGTATTTACGGAGCCTCTGTGCCAAAGGAAAATCCTCCCCATGGGGAATTCCCAACCCAACCCATCTGTTCAACCGCTTGTTGCCGTTTCTCCCGATCTCTCACTGCCTGTTCCACAGTCAACTCCCCAAACCCAGGCACGTCCGCCCTCTCCACCCTCAGCCACCCCCTCCGCCCGGCCGTCACGGCGACCTGGGCGGAAACCGCCTTTGGCAGGCCTCCGATGGGGTTGAACCCACCTCCGATGACCACGGTGCCCCACCACTCCCGTCCCCGGCTCCGGTGGGCTCCGTAGAGCAAGTACTCCTCCATAGTTGTAAGACAAGCCGAGACGAATCGAGCAGGTGGTTGCTGCTCCCAGTTTCCCTTCTTTGGTTGTAATATGTGAACATGCTCCAAATCTGCCTTGTTCACCCTCGCTTTTTTGGTCACTTTTCCCTCATTGTCCGGTAATGTTGATGATGCCGATCCCGCAAGAGGAGCAGCCAGCACCCTCAAAGGATCAAACCTCCCCTCAAAGTCAATCACCACCACAGCTTTCCCCCACGGCTTCGCAATAAGCGTCGCAATCAAAACATAAACCAGCTCGTAATACCGTCCAGAAATCGCCAGTGGCGCTGACCCCGTCGCCCGAAAGTTGCGCTGCACGAGGTCGTTGAGCGCCTCAATCGGGAACGTCCTTGGCCCGTAATGCGTCAATCCCATCTTCACCTTCCCCTCCTCCTCCCTCTTGACAATAATGCCAGCATCATCGTTAATGTTGTTGTCGTTGTTGCCCGCAGCAGTGGTGTTGCCAAAGCCCGTGCGAAAAGCGGCAAGAACCTGAATATCCATCCCATCCATCCATCAGCCATTTTCCACACTTCCCCATCAACCCCCATCATCACCACACATCAAAAAAACTCACCTCATCCAACGCCACCTCCTCAATTTCCCCCAGCAACTTCCTCCCCGCCGCCTCATTCGCATTCATCATCTTTGTTGTGTCGTGTTTTTGAGAAAGTTCAAGTAGTAACAAGCTCAAGAAAAAGAGAGGATGGCCCCGCACGTCCAAACCTTCCCCTCCAGCCAGCTCCCCTCCCACATCCACCACCTCCCCGGCGGCGGCCACCGCGCCCGCAAAACCCCCGACGGCAAGCGAACCGATCTCAACAACTGCGAGCTCTTTTCCTTCGTGCAGTACGACTGCCACATAGCGCGGCCAAACGAGGAGAACTGCCCCGTGATATGCGCCCCGGTCAAGAGGTTTTTCAGGCAGTAAGTTCACTTTCACCGCTTGGGCACAGTCAGGGGTTGCAAGATGAATTGAGTTGTGGAGTGAAATTAAAATGGTGGTGGTGACTGTTTTTTTAGATGTCCAACCAAAAACGGCGGCACCTTCACAGCTGAGACGACAAGCTGGGAATACTTGAATGCTCTCAGCAAGGCGACCGAGACTACAACAGGAGGAGGAGGAGGAGGAGAGGCATCACTGGGGGATGGTGGTGCACGGACGGGAAAGTGATGATCTGAGATTGAGCAAAGGAAATTCACAGATTCTTTATTAGACTGTATGTACACTAAGGCCATTGAGAAGCCGAAAACAACCGTGTAAAACTGTTCATGCATCCTGACCCAGGGCACATTGAAGCAAACAGAGCTCAACTCATCAAAATCGCGGGGTTGATCCCAGTCCAAAACCAAGCTCAGGAGCCAAGCTCTGGAAGCACATGCATCACCGAGCACCTCGAGCTCTTCTCCCTAAACCACAAATCTTGTCACCAGCCACAGCATACACCACTCAACTCAATACACTCCAAGCAACAGCAAACATCAATATCTCAGCCCATAAAACTGAACTGTGCCGTCCTCATTGCTCCTGTCTATACGGATATGATACACTTCCAAGCCCCCTTCCCCAATGCTTGCCAACAGCATAGCGCCCAGCATAGCAATATTTCCTCCCCTCTCATGTCTAACCACCCCCCCCTTGAAAAACTCAAGTGATATCATCCCTTATTAGCCCTGTCTAGCAGCGCGGGCCTCCTCCAGCTTGCGGTAGTAGTTATCGCGAGCGTTGACCCGGGGCATGTGGTAGCCGTACCTGTTTTCAATATCATTAGCTCTCCCATGTCGTCATGGCCCTTGCACATCTTCCTCCTCCTCCTCCGTCTTCATGCTTGTTGCGAATCGCGTAAAACACCACATCATCGGGGATAAATCGTACCAGAAAGCGTTGCCAAAGACAAATCCGAGACCTGCCACCACCAGCCAGCACCTATTAGTATCCATTTCCAGAGGAAGGTGGGGGGGAACCGGATGAGGGAAACGGGGCATACCAAGACCAATGCTCAAGTCAAGAATCAGACCCCGGCGGAGCATCTACACATTTTGCCAAATCAGCAATCAATTGCCCTTTTATATTCCCTTTCCCAGTGTGTGTATCCCCCGCATTCGCAATCCGTCGTCGGCGTCATCGGGTATCCCAACAATCGGTTACCAATTCGTTTTGATCCAACAATCACCAGAGCGGGCGGGGCACCCCCCACAAGAAAAAAAGGGCAGAGAGAGAGACGTACGCCAGTGATGGGCTTGAAAGCAGGAGCGGCGGCGGCCATTTTGTCGTTGTTCTTTTGTCGTAAGACTGTGGTGATGGAGTGGAGGGTTTGCGCGAGTTTGTGACGACAATCGAGAATAGCTTTTGGCAGCGCAACCCGGCAATGGGGGACCTTGTGATGACCTGATGTTGCTGTGTCTTCGGGCCGGCACAGGCTGGAGCCAAGGTGCACGTGACTTTGCTGGGTGGGAGAGCGGATTAGGTAAGCATGCGGTCACTGAGCTGAGGTGTGGTCAGAGCTTCAAGCTCAGAGCTCAAAGTTCAGAGCTCAACTGAGAGGATTCAAGTTGACTTTGAATGGCATTGTTGATGGCAAAAGAAAGAATTCCGTCCCTAATAAATAGCCTTGTTTTCTTGATGATGTATAAGTTTATACCCGTCACATATCAAGTGTTGCTTCCTAACTTTTTCTATCGTCTAAGCTATCCCAGCTTCTCATCTCACCAGCTTCAAAACTCAACCTCGCGACTCATCAATTTCACCACCACCGTCACACCCGAACCGAGATATCCTACAATCCTATAATCGAGCTGTGATCTACTCTCAGATCTATCTTACACGTCCCCCTCTCCCTCATTCAGTTCGGCAAGCTCTCCATAAACCCCCTCCTCGGCCCCTCCCTCCCCAGCAACACCTCCATGCCGTCCTCACACCTCCCCATAGCCCTCCTATACCCCTCCCTCTCCCCCACCCTTCCCAAATACCTCAGCACATTCCCATACTCCCCCACCCGTAACCCCGGGTAAAAATACCGAAACGTCGTCAGCGGGAAAACAACCATCACATCCGCCACCGTGAACTCGCTCCCCGCCAGCCTCGTCCAGCATCCGCAATCCCTGCTCCACCTTTTCCTCCGCCATCTTCCTCGCCTGCTCAAGGCTCTTCTCCTGGCGCAATGATAACGACGACGACCGCCAAAACACCCTCGCCACCGCCGGCATGAAGCTCGCGTTGGCCCAGTGCCACCAGTACAGAAAGTCGGGGTAGTTGGTGTACCCCGGCTTGAGGAACAGCTTTCCAGAGGCGTACTTGTGGCAGATGTACTCGATGCACGCCCCCGACTCGGCAAGCACTACATTCGACCCGTCGTCGGTCAGGATCGGGGCGGTGCCTTGTGGGTGAAGGGACTTGTACTCTGGGGGCGCGAGGAGCGGGGAGCGGGTGTAGAGCTTGAGGTTGTACGGGATCTTGAGCTCCTCGAGGAGCCAGGGGAGGCGTTCGGATTGGGAGACGTGTCTTTATTTCAGAGTTAGTGAAAGGCGAAGGGGGTAGGTAGATGAAAGGGGAGAGGGCTTACAGGTGGTGGACTGTGAGCTGAGGCATTTTGGCGGTTGTCGTGTGTCTTTTTCTCCTTCGGGCTGAGATGGAAAAGGGTTGGCGATGAGGTGAGTGATGGTGAACTGGCGGTTGAAGGAGGGTAGTTCTTTTTTTGTCATGAGCAAGCCGTTATATCCTCCCTTTTCTTTTCCACCGAGCTCCATGACAGCCGATACACCGCCGTTCTGACTCTGTTCATGGATCGTGATCCCCCGAGTCATTTCCTCGACTCGGCGTGCTTCTTAGGCGGGCTGCTCGGTGACATAATTCCAATCCTTTACTACCTAGACGACGATGGCGGAGGTTGAATGGCGGGCTCCGATGGTGTGAGTCGACCACAACCGGCCCCGGCGGATGTGAGGACATATTGAAGACGGTAATAAACCGGCTGTTTATCACCCACCAAGACTGCTGATTGTTGCGGCTCAGATACTCTTTCGTAAGGCCGAGGCGAGAAACTCTATGATCCAAGGAGTAGTCACTACAAAGATGTAAGCAAAAGAGTCATCCGTGATGGAACCTGACCAGTATGCATGAATGCGGTCCGGATCAACGCCTAGATGCGCGGATAATGGTATAGAGGTCTGGAGATATGGAGATATCGAAGATATATCCCCTTTCGAAGTTCCAGTGGAGCATCTGCCTGCCAGTATCAGTATACAGCGTGCCGTTATTTGTCACGATTCTTACATGTCATACCTGCAGTTGGTTGATTCGGACTTGCTGGATCAACGAGGCTGTAACTTCATTGCAGCTTCATTGTGATATCTCCGTCCATGTCCGAGGTAAAGCCCGTGACAATGAATGAACCTGCCTCCGCAGGATTCTACAGCCCGGATCAGGCGGTCGGTTCCATCTAGTAACTGTACATCACAGGGCGCTGTGGGAACAACATGGTGTTGTTGATTGGAGGTTAGGTGAGAAGTATGACAATAACAAGAATATGCTTCGCTAGCCCTGTAAAATGGGTCAGCACAAGTGTCTATTCTGAACATGGTTGAGGGCATTCCAGTATTCTTGTTGCCATGTGAGAAGATAGACGGTGCTGTTGGTATCGGCAAAGGCAGTGTGGAGCTATACTCAAGGAAGCAGACACTACTGGAGCCTGCCAGGATTCACCACGAGTGGTAGTGAAGGATTATCCGGCGATGTGATGTCCAACTCTTGCCGTCCGTCAGACGGATGAAAGATCATGCTGCCTATCAACAGCCAACACAGCAAACACCTCCTCCTCCTCGGTTCAAGAGCCACTTCCAGCAAGGATTCAAACCATACTTCCCCTTCCCATCGATGATATGCATCTGACTAGAGACGTAGCATCGGGGCATCTCATCGCAATCGGTAGGTACTCTGCCATCTCAGCGGAGACCATTGTTAAGAAGCAGATGTCAGGGGGGGCGAACAGCAACAGCAACAAAGAAAGAGAAACAGAAGCGGGGGTTACAAGATATGTGTGTGTGCGGTCACTGTGGTACAAAGTTGTCCGCGTCTGTACAACCCGACTGTCCCGACCACCAGGGTGGCGCATTGAAGTGCAATTTCCTCTCTTGTAGCAGCATCGTGGCGCAAGCATGATGAGACCACGGTAGCGACCCATTATCCCATGACGACATGCCGCTATTTTGAGGGTTTTATTCGAAATAAAAAGTTTTCTCTTCATAAAAGCTTGTGAGAACTCTCCAAAGGCGGCGGCTCCGAGGGAATGACTGGCTCTTTTGCAAAGCGCCCATGGTGAAACCACGTTGAGCGGCAGGAAGGAAGATCGACGGCACTGGCAATCTGATGTTCCTGGTTCTCTGCCCTGCGAATGATGTTTGGGACCTGCAGGTTCGGCTAACACCTGGAAGAGATCGGCATGCCGAGGCGCTGGGATGTGTGAAAGAGAGTCTCTCCCGGCATCAGATAACGAAAGAAGCCAACTTCAACACCAGTGCTGGGTCTGTATGTCTCTACTTGCGGTCAGGGGTGTTGAGCATCGAATCGGAAGTCGTTGTCGTCCTGCGGGATAAGCCATTAGCTAGCCTATCAAAGAGACACTCGGTCGGCACATCATGTTCAGAGTTTCTGAAACAGACGGATGAGCGTTTTTTGCGGCGCGAATTGCTTGTTCTTGCTGCCCCTCACGGCGTGGTCAGGGGTCACTCCCTACAACTGCCTGATGGACACCTAAAAGCCGAGGGGGATGAAGGGAGAATCTGGGGGCCGAACAAAACTGCATCTTATGATCCTCGAAAACAGAACGACGAGAACAGCTCAGTCGGAACACCAACAGTGGGGCGCCTCATGGTTTCGTGAGGAAAAAGATTCCCAGGCCGGGTTGTGAGATTCTGAAACGGCTACTGCGGGGCTGGCGATTGTGGTTATTTAGCGCTGGTCTAGCACTTGTTGGGCTGCCATGCCAGGGCAAAGGTGAAGTCAACTGCCAACCGTACTGCCAACCGTTGTGCCAATGCCGGCCATGATGGCGAGATGCAAGAGGAGATCTACGGCGCATTGGCAGCAGAGCATCTGTAAAAAGTGTCTTGGGACCATATTTTTGGCGGGCGGTTGTTGACGAGAGGCACAGAGAGGGGGAGACCTGTGGGCCAACGTGAGGTGACAGAATTTCTGGAACTCGATTAAGGTAGCTGATCCTTGTCCAGCGTCAAATTGCGACCTCGAATTTGATTCGTGGAACTATCTGTGGCTGATGAGGGAGGAACCTGGGAATTGATGAGATGACATCTGCGAACTGTGTGACCAGACCTGTTTGGCGTTGGCAGTTCAGATGGATCTTGGTCGTCATGGCGTTCTGCTTCCAATATTGACTAACGGAACTTTCAGCGGCGGGATCAGCCGTCATCCCGATAAGGTAGTCAGCAATGTTGCCGTTCCGCGACTTGCATCGCTACATCGGGACCGATACGTGTCCAGCCGGCAGTCTCGATCGGGGCACAGAATCTATGTCGGGGTGTGTCGATGCAGGGGAAATGCAGCCCAATCTAGAGATCCGGATGCTGTGCTTCAAACAGAGACACAGAAAAAGAATCTGGTCAACTCGAGAATCTCAAGCTGTGGCTGATGCTTGGCAGGGGTTGAAGCGCACAAGAACAGGGATCTCAGACACACGGCCCGCCTTCTTCACCCCAGATCCCGGGGCGCAACCGGGGGTACGTACCGCCAGAGCCAAAATGCCCCAAAACCACCCAATCAGTCCGGGGAAGGAACAATTCCAGGTTCCAGTTGACGGGTACGAGGGCCCTGGGAAGTGTGGATGATTCCTTCCTCCAGGGGGCATAAACTCTTCAAGGTCCCCCGGAGTCCAGCTGACGCCCGCCCTTCTTTCCTTCCGCATCTCCTTATGGGGTCGACTGATCTTCAGCTTCCTTCGTCTTCGTTGCCTGTTTTGTAGAAGTGCCACAGTCTCTTTCACCCACCCGACACTCGTTCATCACCAAACACTCACTTCGATTCTCACTCACACCAGCGATCACTCCTTCAGCGCCGGTTTTTTTTGCTCCTTTTCTGCTTGCTTAACACCACATCTCCGACATTTGACAAAATCTCACAACACATCGACTCGAGGCAGTAGCACTGGAACACAGACAGACACAAGGGAAATTCGGACTGGTCGTGTCACGGGAAGGAATCCATCTCAACGCAGCTCAGCATTCCTCGGACACCCCCCAAAGGCTATTACTGGGGCGCCATCCCCTCTTCTGGGACTTTTCGACGACACTACCAACTTCACACATATAGTTCCTCACTGCGAACGTAGTAACATCTAGCCATCATGTTGACCCTTCGGTCTTTGGCGCTGCTCTCGGTGGCCGGTGGCCTTGTCCAAGCTTTGGACATCGCTACCCTGGACCCCTGTGCAGTAAGTCGGGAAGACACAGTTTGGGAGGGCCATGGCTGACAGTCTGATAGCACAACTGTCTCCTCACAGCCCCTACTTTTGACTGCCCAGCTTCCCAATATGCGTGCCTGTGCCCCAAAGCGGATTGGGGATTTGCTGTCCGGGATTGCGCGGTGCAAGCATGCGGTGCCGCCTATGAAACGGCGCTCATGGCTGCACTCACCACCGGCTGCTCAGCAGTTGGCGCCCCCTTCCCTGCTGGAGAAGCCGCCGCCGCCACTCCTCCCACCGAGACGACTGCAGAGCCCGCTCCAGCTGAGCCAACGACCGAGGTGCCTCCCGCTGCCGAGCCCACCACCACAGAATCCCCAACAGCAAAGTTAGATGAGGAGGTCACATCAACTGCCGTAAGTTGGCTCATTCGTCAGAGACTGATCTCGTGCTGACCGCCCAATCTAGGTCGAATCTAGCCCAACTGCTGAATCAACTGCCGAGCCCACCACCACTCCTACTGGATCCCCCGGCAAGTCATCTTCCGCAGACGAGTCCGCAGAAACCTCCGAGGCGCCCGAGGATGAGGGTGCTCCCGCCGGTCTCCCCGAGGCAGCCAAGATTGGCATTGGTGTCGGTGTCGGCGCCGCTGTCCTCGCCCTGATCGGAGTTGGAGCCTGCATCTTCCTCCGCAACCGCCACGTCGACAAGAAGGACGATTCTTCCTCTGGAGCCGACCGGTACAAGATCTCCCCACCGATGCCCAGCCGGGAGCAGAACCCCTACAACCACGGCAACAACAGCTCAGACTATGACATTGGGGCCAACGAGTTGGAGATCAAAAGCTACCGGTATGATGACATGACGGAGGGGAAGCAGCCGAAGCCAATGGAGCCAAGACAAATGGTGTAAAATTATGGTTTTGTTTTGACTCGATTCGGCTGGGTTCGGATTTTGTGTGTGTAAAAAAGGAGAGCAGGAAAAGATATGTCATCGATATCGTCAGCGGGACTGTACACAGAACATACAATTGGCATGAAAAGGGATCTCTGTCAGGGAGGAGCAAAACTTACTTGACTGAACAATCAAATGAAGGGGAAGGGGAAAATTAAGGTTTTCATGGGACGCAAAGATTTATCACAGCACAGCGCGCACACAGCGAAAAGAAAGAGAAAAAAATATTACACAAAACACACCACAAGGCGACGTTATTTTGCGATGGCTTTTGACGGAGTGTTTTTTATCTTGGTTGCTTGTCAGTCTCGGCCGACAAGCATTGGTGCAACCTACTTATGTGGATGGAGTGGCCCGAAAGGAGAGCATTGTTTTTGAGAGGTGGATGCCTTGAATCAGGGGGTAACGACGGACAAAAGTTGGTCGTTTGGTCCGTCTGCTCAACTTTTTTTTTTCGTTTCTTGTTATTTACTTTATGATCAACACGGCCGCCTGTCTTTTTTTTTGTTGCTTTGTATGTACATAACTACAGAATTTGAAAGGGAGAAAATAAACAAGGATGTGATCTTCTTGAGGGTCAAGCCCAGATTTGCTTTGCCAATGTCCTAAGGCCCATCGTTTTGATAGGTAATCCAACGACCACAGCAAGACTGTTTTGTTGAGTGGGTTATATTTTTACTGTTATAGTGTACTCCGCATTTTGTCAGTGATACACACATATCTCTCAACACAAACTCTTCTAGATATGAGAACTGGGAATTCGAGTTTTGGGTCGGGAAAAAAAAATACACATTTGTTTCGTATTGTACATGTACATCGCCCATCATCTACTACTCAACTACTCCTGCTACTTTTACCAAGAGTAATGCGCCCTCTGAGCCGTAATCGGCCTGTCGGGCAGGTGAACCCAAGGGCCCTGCTTCTTCTTCCTGTGCTCGCGCTCCTGGTGCTCGCGGACAAGAGTCTTGTGCTCCTTGAGGACGACACTCAGACCTATTCAATTATGTCAGCTTACTCTCGCCTCAAGCATATTATTGGGAGGAAAACATACTAGTAGAAGGCGAATCCTTCAAAAACATCCTCCCCCTCGCCCTGTAATCCGGGCTCCTCGCCCTCAGCGGGCCCTTGTTGACCCACGCCTCGGCGATGTACATCTTTGTCGGGTCGGTAACCGTAAACCACTTGCCGTCCTTTCTCTGAATCTCCATCGCTGGTGGCTTTTGGTCCTTGAACCCCAACCCCATCCCCCTCTCGGCAACCGCCAAATCCTTCGCAATGTTCAACTGGGTGATTACTTCGGCTGCCATCTTCTTCTTGCTGTATTTCATCTGCACCATCGCGTCCTCCACATTCTTCCCTTGGATCTGCCGAGCGAGATGAACGAGCTTCTTGACTGAAGTCGGCAGCCAAGGGGATTTCGATTTGAGAACCCGTTCGGTGCGGGCGATTCGCAAATGCCGCGGCTCGACAGAGTAGGCGTCGGTGCCATTGGTGACTTGTCGAATAGCCATCTTGCGCTCCCACCTGACCCTCGCTTGCGGGTCGGGGTCGATTGCTCTGGCGAGGGCCTCCTTCACCTTGGAGCCTCCCAGCCGGGTGAAGGCGTGGCTCTGGCGACGCTTTTGCTCGGCGGTGAGTTTGCCTTGCTGGAGCCCTTCGAGGCTGGCGGCTTCTCTGGCGTTGACGGCTTCCTGCTGGGGGGCGACTTCATCTTCGAAGATGGCGGGGGCTTCGGAGCGGTTCTGGAGCTTGGAAATCAGAGACTTGCGGGCCCTGGCGCTGCCAGAGGTGATGGTGTCTTTGATGTTGCTCGGGGAGGAGGAGTCCTTTTTGGACCAGAACCAGGAGTTGGGGGTTGTGGTTGAGAGGGGTCTGCTTTGGGGAGTGCTCTGGGGTGGGTTAGGGTGAAGGATTGGAGGGCGGCGGGGAGGGTGGTGGTTGTCGCGGGGGCTGTTCGGTTTGGATTCTTGTCAGCAAGGTTGGGTTTCTGAAATGGGTAGGGGAAACTGACTTCCCCGGACGAGCCGCCGCGATGGCATGCTGAGGCTCATGGCGGCGATGGGGTTGGCATGGAATTGCGGCGGCGGTCGTCGTCGTTATCCCGTAACCTGGAAAGCGGGATGTTGAATTGGGAAGCTTGAAAATCTCGGTCGGCAAATTCCGGGGTGGGGCTAGTCCCGATTAGGTTACACTGTTTGTTGATGCTCCTTCCATGTCTTCTGCAAGGAACAATGTCTTCTTCAACTCTCATCCCAGCTCTTGACTGAATTGGAAACTCAAATTCGGCGCTTCTCCTTGTGTTGTGGCTGTTGTGTTCATTTTTGAGGCTCAAGTGAGCATACAAGCCAAGCGGGTTGCCACATGTGCATCACCGTTGTTCAACGGGAAACATGAAGTTCTTACAGCAACACCAGGGAAATTTGTTTGGTGGAACAGGCTTAAGGGGGAGTTGGCAAGTGTCGTCCTTTAGGGCAAGTTGATGGAAGTGAGGTAATTCCCTTTTCAACTACTGGAAATCGCCCCATCCCATCTAATACCCCAGGTCCCTGGGCTATAATGAGGAGCTGTGGTTCGGTGGTGGGTGTGGTCGTCTGCCAAGTTGAGCAGCAAGCACGGGAAAATACACAACGGGTCATGAAGTGATACAGATCGAGCGAGGCTCCCTGAAAAGAGTATGATGGAATGGACAGAGGGAACTTTCTGTGCTTTTCTGTGTGTAATGGGCGGGCACAACCACTGGGCTTTCTTTGCTGGCTCATCTGCCTGCTCCAGTGAATCTGCTCTACCCTTGAATAGCACTCACTCTACCTGCAACCTCTCTGCAGTGGATGCAACAATAATACCCTTCTCAGGGCAAGAGATCTTCAACTTCTGCCTCTCCCATTTGACAGTCAAAACATCGACAGCTGTACCGCAATTTCCACAACCATCATCGCCCACAAAGTCGACTGACCACCTTTTGATGGCATATCCTCCCCTCGCCTTCCCTCATTTTGCTCACTCGGCCGACTCGATCAACCATCACGATCGCCATGGTCTCCACCACTTTACCCCAGCAACTGCTTTTCCTGCTTCTCCTCGTCGTCTCGATCAGAATATCGGTTGCAGCAGATTGTTTCTATTTCCACGAGAAAACGACTGACCTTACCCAGTGCAGCAATGATGAAGACCCCAAAGCAGGAAGCACTTTGTGCTGTGCTCCAGGAGACATCTGCATGAAGAACTCGCTATGTCTTCATAAGGAGGACAAGAAGGACGACCTCTACTACCGCGGTGGCTGCACCATTGAGAGCTGGGTAGGGGAAAACATAAATGACTGTCCACTTCATGTCTGCAAGCCCAAGAAGATGGCAGAAATGATACCCTGCAATAGTTCGCATCCGGATACACCCTTCTACTGCAAAGAAGATTATCCCCGCGACATACATCGTCTGGAGAAATGCGAACATGCTAACCAACTGTTTGGAGGTAAGTATTAGAAGCGCCAACCTCTCAATCTTGGTGTTTGCTGATCTGAACTTTCATAGGGAACTTGAGGGACGTTATTGGCACCGCAAGCATTCCCCCGAGTTCATCGGACAAAAAATCGACGTCCTCGCCAGAACCCACCGAGACTGAGGATAAGGGCGATCCGGTGAGGGCATCATCTGAGACTATCACCAGCTCGTCTTCTGCTTCGACAGCAACAGACTCCCCCATAGCTACCGCGCCGACACAAACGCCCGAGGTCTCTCCTCCGATAGCCACCGACCCCCCCACAACTGCCGGGCCGACGAGAACACCCAATATCACAGCCTCAACAGCTCCTGAGGAGTCAGCAACTGCACCACCCATCCCTCCGCCAGATGAGCCCGAGCAAAACAGCAGGGCCGTCCCTATCGGCGTGGGCACAGGAGTTGGCATCGCGGTTGCGATCGCGGGGGGTTTTTTCGCCTTCTTTTACATTCGTAAGCGACAGCGCGCAGCACCGGTCCGGGCCGAGACCCCTCCTCCGCTTGACCCCAACATCCAGAAGCCTGACAACAACTACTACCCCTTTGTTCCTTATCGTTCAACAAGCGGTAATTTTCCTGCCGAGCACGGGTCCATGTCAAGTCGCAATGACCACCTTCGTCAGCCAAAGATACCCATTGTGACGGAGTCTGTGGTTAGTCCTCGAGAGGACAACGTATATCCGGGTCAGCCTCGATATCAACCGCCCAAGCGGACCTTCAGCCACGAACTGGCGTAGCCAGTTTCAGGAGTGAAAGAGCGGTGGGATTTTGATGTAGTATGACACAACGCGCTTTTGTTGTTTCATCAGGCTGTTTGGTGGAACAGGAACACGGCGCTCCAGGCTCGCGGTTAGCCCGGAGTTAACACATTCTCAGAATAAGAAATATTTTCGGTTGCTTAACCCGAAGAAAGAAATTTCAGGCTTGTGGCTGCTGCGGATTACCAATATTTGTCATGAATCTTATGGGCAAAGGAGGAAGTTGGCTGTCTGATGAACAAATAAAGGATCGTGTTGGGGTGTCGTCGGCAGTCGGGGCTTGGCACCGGGCAGTCATCGGTGCTCGCCCTTCCAAAGCTCCGGCTTACACGCCGGGCTTGAACCAATCGAGGTAGTTTGCGGACGCCGGTGGTTATTTGTCACCGACGTCACAGAGCATGGCCAGTACCTTACGGGTACTTTTGTTCTTTTTTCCATGCCCCTTTCCTCAATCCAGTCAAGCTGCCTGGACGGATACTTGATTAGGCAGGTGCGAGGCTCAGCTTGATAGCGTGATGTATTTAATGTGTCACTGAGTTTGTCGGGCCCAGACTAATAGCTGTCAGTGACTTTGCTCTCTTTTAGCTGCCGCCGCCGTCCAAAGTTTTACAACGTCTCTGTTACCATCTGACCTCTATCAGTGTTTCTGATTGATTGATTACATTGCGCACTACCATAAGGTAGCACTACTGCAACTTCTACAACTAAGCAGACAACCGGCATCTAGCACATCGCACCACCTGACAGAAGAACACTGCACTGCATCACAGTACCATATACCGTACCCCCATCACACCCGCGGCATTAGTCCCCATCAAACGACATTAGCGTTGTCCTGTCACTTCCACTACTGCATCACATAGCGACCCTCACATTGTTGCACCACGGGAGCAATATCCGATCTGCTCGGACCGACCACGTACCCTCGAAAGTATCTATTTCCTCCGACTCGCTATTCTCTTAACTCGGAAGTAAAGTCGCAACGGAAAAGCACCGATAGGTTCGCGAATTTTACTTACAACCATCTCACGACTTCGGATTAGTGATCTCACCCCTGATATTCAACATCCACCTTGGGGTTAGTTTTCCACAATGCCTCTCCCACGACGACAAGTCGTAATGCCAGACCCATCCCTCCAACCATATGTACGTCCCTTTCCTTCCCCCCCGTTCTATATCCCCCTTACTAACCCCCTCCCAGTTCCCCCACTGGCAGTTATCCCCCAGCCCAACTAGGCCTCCACCCCACCCCCTCCCCGACATCCCCATCTCCTCCTGTCTGTTGGCCCTCTTCATCCTAGGCGCAGCAACCCACATGACAATATTCCAGCTCAACAGGCGCCGCTCCCACAAGTTTCTTTTTTCTGGTTTATTGTTTGGCTTCTGCATGGCCCGTATCGGCGCCCTCGTCCTGCGCATCGTCTGGGCCAACCGGCCCGACAACACCGACATTGCCCTGGCGGCTACGATTTTCGTCGCGGCGGGGGTGCTGCTGCTGTTTCTTGTCAATTTGGTGTTTGCGCAGCGAATGCTGAGGGCGTATCACCCGCGGTTTGGGTGGAATCGGGTGCTGGGTTGGGTATGGAAGGGGTTGTTTGGGAGTGTGGTGGCGGTGTTGATCATGGTGGTTACCGCGACGGTGTACGGGTTGTTGACCACCAATCTTGAGGCGAAGGGAAAGACGAGGGATGTGCAGCGATTCGCGGGGGTGTATCTTGCCGTGCTGGCGTTTTTGCCTGTTGTGGTGGTGGCTGGGGCGGTACTCTGGCCGACTACGCCAGGAAAAAAGAAGGAGATTGAAAAGTTTGGCGAGGGGAGGATGAGGAGCAAGGTTGGCTTGCTTGTGGGCACGTCGATGCTGTTGACGCTGGGGGCGGCGTTCAGGGCGGGGATTAATTTTGTGCCAAGGCCGGCGACGGATCCGGCTTGGTATCACTCCAAGGCGGCGTTTTATTGCTTGAACTTTGGGATTGAGTTGATGGTGGTGTACGGGTATGCGATTGCGAGGTTTGACAGGAGGTTTCATGTGCCGGATGGGAGTTCGGGTCCGGGGCATTATGGGAAGGGGGTCGTGGTGGTTAATAAGGAGGAGGAGGTTTTTGGTGAGGGTGGGGAGGAGAAGGAAGAGGGAGATGATTTGGAGGCGCAGAAAGGCGGTGGGTTGAAGGAGGTGGGGAGGGTGGTGCATAGCAGTCGCGGGCAGAGTAGGAGTAGGAGTCGGGGACGGGGACGGGGTGCTGCTGGGGAGGAATCGGAGAGTCCTACGCTGGTGGAGGCGGTGTTGCAGGATGGGGTTGATGGGAAGAAGGAGGGCGTGAGTGAGACGTTTGTAAAGGGGGAGGTTTAATATCCAATGGTTTTGTCTTTTAGGATCACCAAAGAGGAGGTGTATGATATTCTGGGGAGGCTGTAACATAAGGTAGGAAGAGTCTATTTTCTGGCCGTTGCGAGGGGAGATATGGGGGCATCCCCTGGGTACTTGTATAAAATTTGGGAGGTGTTAAGGCTGGGTTTGCTTTGAGCGTAGCGGGGGAATTCGTTCAAGGAGCATGTTTGAGCGTGTGATTTTCAGGGAGTGCATTCTTTTCAAGGACGGCTTTACTGGATGGGAAAAGCTTGTGCAATTTCAAATCTCAAAATTTACGCCGTCGATGAGGCTTCTCACCGATGGCTACATTGCCGCTCTCAAAAGACTGATGAGAACTGCTTGGATGATGGTGACTGTCTGTGTTTGTGTGCTGTGTGCTGTGTGTTCCATCGGTCAGAAACAGGTAGCCACCTACTCTGACCCAAACACTCGCGAATTAAAAAGGCTAGACCTTTACACATACTAAAGAACCCGCGTTGTGCTTAATCTACGTGGGGCAGATGCTCTGGAACCATGCTGACAGGTATGGCAAACGCGCGGAAGATGTCGGAGTGGCCAATAGCACCGAACAATTCTCCGGCCACGTCAGTGACAGCGCGGGGAAGAGTACCACAGACTAGCAGAAGAACAGGAGAGAAAAGGCCCAGACCTTGTGACAGTGTTTTGGTTGTGAGTTGTAAGGTAGTAACAATGTGAGGTCCGGTGTGGTACTTTTGTGCTAGGGCGGTTTTGGGTCGTGGGAAGCATGAATAGGATGTTGAAATTCCTGTAAATATCCATGTTTCTCCCTTGAAAGTACTTCTGATTCTTGTTTGCTTTCTTAATGTGTCTCTATTTATATGTTGTTGATGAGAAGTGGCAATGTGGGTCTACCCCTGATTCTTGCCCCTGATATGTTGCCAAGAAAAACAAAAACAAATCTGCCAAGCTCTCGACTTCAACTACGGCTTTGACTTTCTCAAAGGGCAGAGAGAGAGAAAGAGTAACAATGGGGGTTATACCGCTTCAGAATGAGTCTTCCGACAGGAAAAAGACAAGAGATCACAGTTCGGGAGCTTGTGGTCCCGAGTCTCGAGGCACGTCATGTCATCAATCCCAGCATGGCATCGATCAGAAAATATTACCACCACCACACGCGATACTTCGAGCATACCAGAATCAAACCTCGACCATATCTACACAATCATTGCCAGCACCGCCGTTGGAGACGACCCAGATAACCCGCGAAACGAACGCGCTGTTCAATACAAATGGTGTGACGATAGCAGTTGGACTGGATGCAATATTTGGATTGGCGCTGGTGGTATTTTTGAGTGGGGTTATCTACCAGTGGAAGAGGGGCCAGAGACTTCGTACTGAGCAAGAGGAGCGAGATAGGGTCGCGGATGGGGTGGAAGTGACTCCAGCGGTGTCGGTCTCGAAGGAGTCATCTCAGGTATCTTCGGAGATGTCGGGTACGGGAGTGAAGGTCGTGGAAGAACAGCTCGGTGATGAAAAAGGTGGGAGCAGCAAAGGGCAAGTGAATTAGCAAGTTCAGGGCAGCATTGGACGATGAGGCAGATCTCAACAAAAGTTGTTTGACGGAGATTAGCGACTGGTGAATTCGGCTGCTCCCACGATTCATCCCATCTTTGCGTACCTGATTATTGCGTGCAAAGGCAGGAGCCCCAAATCGATCTAATAAGATCGCCCACAATAGACCCAGTTTGCCCTGCAACTTTCTTATTCTCTCTATTCAAGCAAATTTTAGTTCAATATTACTGGTATGCTCCCCACATCCTATTCGTTCTGCCTGCAGAGGCCAGTGAAGAATCTCTGCCCTTTATTTCTCGTCTGTTGCGACTTTGCACTTCCTTCATCCTTCTCTTTTTTCCCCAACCACCACCATCACCCTGCGGCGCACCACCACAGAATTCCCTTTGAAAGGTTCCGCAAACTCGATCACAGCATCCAGCACCGCCCACGGTTTTGCGCCGCGTGGTTTTGGTTACGGCCGTGGTACATAGTCAGAGCGCGCAAGGCGCTCAGTACATACTTGAGTATCTTGGAGCCTTCGACTCGCGAGGTTAAGGCCTGGTGGCCGTAAGTCACCCCATCGACTTTGCGATTTCTGGTTCTTCCAAATCCCGAGTGTTGTGATGGGGTAAATCGAATCGATGCTGACCTGGATCACAGAATTCTACATCACCCGTCAATCAAAAAAAAGAAACCTAAGCACAAGGATGGCCGTCTACTTCAATTCTTCCTCCTGCGAGGAATCCAACAAGATGGCCCACTTCAACCCGGCCCCTACGTCGCTTGGAAACGAGCATCCCAACTCAAGGGAGTCAGGGACAGGCTGTTACTGGCGCGATGGCAGTCCGGCTGACGGCACCGATGAAGATGCTAGTCCCATTCCGCTCTATCCATGCCTTGACCCCTCGAAGGTCTACTCAGCGAATGAATCTATCGTCTGTTGCGAGGCAGGGGACCCGTGCCTACCCGGAATCAATCTGTGTGGCAAGTTTACGGTTGTCCCGGAGACTCTCTCGCAAATCTTCAACCCTTATCGTGGAGGATGCACCGCCAGAGAGGATGAATGGGGTAGTGCTGCTGGCTGTCCCCAGAAATGTTTGTCGAATCATCGTCCTTTTGATGACCCGCTGAACTCGCCGGTACAAATTCTCACCTGCTCGACCACGCCTGGATTGGACAATTACACCGTATTCTGTGTCAACGATGAACTGAGCACCCAAAAGTGCGGTAATGATGAGGGAGCCTGGCCAGAGAATCAGAAGTTCGACGAGAATGAGGTGTTTCTTATGGATAGTAAGTCTTGATCATACATCATCCGTTGTTGTGTCATATGATCGCCGTTTTTTGCAGCATAGACGTCTTGAAAACTTTTCAGATTCTTCCTCGACATAAATGGTCTGGTACGGATCACTGCTAACAAGAATTGCAATGACAGCCCGGGTATCATCGTGGGGCGTAGCCGACTCAGCCATCACCACCATTCCTCGATCTACCGAATCGACAAGCACCTCAACGGCGACCTCTTCGAGTATGTTGAGCAACACACCCGCCAGCACGTCTATGGGCTCGCCCCCTCCTAATGTGCTTGCCAACAACTCACCCAATCCCACCACCATTACCCTCGCCGTCGGCATCCCCCTCGGGCTCCTCTTCTTTTTTGGCATGGTCGCCGTCGCGTTCGTGTGTTACCGTCGCCGCAACGCCCAACCCGAGCCCGAACCCAAGCGGAGATCTTTCACAGTCCTCAACGTCAACCACGCGACCGCCCGTCCCGCCGAGACCAACTCCCTGGGAACAACCTACTCCGAGCGTCGCGCCCTCCCCGGCCCTCTCTCCTCAAACCCCATCCTCCCGCTCTCCCCCTCCGACGCCGACCTCGCCGCCATGGCAGGTACCTCCGAGATCCCCCAACCGCCCATCCGCATCCCTCCCCCGGTCCACGATGACATCCCCCCGGTCTCTATCTCCCAACCAACCCCTGAGCATAACCAGCGCAGAAGCGGCACCCCCACCCCCTGGCCCGTCTCCGACCCCTTTATCCTAACCTACGCCAACCCCAACCCCAATTCCAACCGCAACTCCCACGCGACTCTCCGCAGGTCTCACACAGAAGGCGACTACCTCTCCAGCCCAACCACCACCGACCAGCGCAATCGCAACAGCCACTACCAGAGCTACCAGTCCACCTCCAGCACCGTCCCCTTCCCGTCATACTCCGAGCCCAACATCGGTATCTACGGTCCGGACTCTGGCCCCCAGTTTCCATTTTACAGCCGGGAGGTCCACGAGAGACTTCAACAGGTGGAGTATGAGAGGGGGTTGGAGGAGTATTACGCCGCTCAAGCTGGGAGTCGGGGATATGGTGATTTTGCCGGCCCCAGCACCAGCCACACTCATGATGATGTCTGCGATGAGAATCGGGATCGGGATAATCGGAGTGGACGTGATGGAGGGCAGCAATCCCAATTCCAGAATCAGGATCCCCAACAACAGCAGCAGGAGGAGAGCTCTCACCACAACCTCCCCAGCCAACAACAGCACTACCGTCCACCGTCCCAACACTTCCAGTTTGATTTTCCTCTCCCTCCCGCCTCCGCACAGTCTTCTCGACCCCAACCCCCGCCCCAATCATCCCACAGAGCCACCTCGCTTCCCATTCCCGTCGGGAGCCCTGGTCCCTCCCCGAGGATGTACGCCTATGGGTATGGACAGCGACTCGCCGGCCGGCCACAGATTGTGCAGATTGGTCCCCATCCTCCGCGCACTGGCTCAAGGGAGAATGTGAATTCGAGACAGGGCGGTGGTAGTGGTGCTGGTCAGGCTGTTGGTGGTGGGGAGAGCACTAGGGCAGTAAGGAATATCGGAGCCGCTGACAGCAATGATGCTGGTGATGATCGTGGTCATGGTCATGGCAGAAACCAGAGCGCTGGCCCTGGTATTGATATTGGCAATGGTCGTGATGGTGGTCGCGATGGTGGTAGTGGGAATAACAGTGGGAGTGGAAGTGGTTACATACCCTACCGCTCATCCGCCTAATCAATCCATCATTTCATTATCAACAACACTATTTGTCGCACAGAGATCTCTTTCACCAGTCTCAAAAAAACAGATAGATTGATTGATCTTGAATTTGATATTTCCGCCTTGGTCCTTGGTCTTTGACATTCTTGCTCTTGGTCAACAAGCCACCCACCCAACCAGACCAGCTGCTCATATCGATCTTGATCTTGTCTATGTCTTGGTGCAGAGGACTAAGACGCTCGTATACCCCTTTTTCACCAAAAAACCAAGGAGGACAAAAACTCACACTTGGCACCCACCCATCTTCTTTGTTTATTCACAGCAGCAAAAAAAGCAAGATGGGGATGATACCCGCTGCTGCTTTTTGACTTTCAATGTATGTACACAAGCAAACACATCAACATCAACATCTCAGCCAATTTCTGGGACAAAAAGTCCAGGAAAAAAAGGGGATAGAGGGAAATAAGTGGGAGGGAAAAAAAAGAAAACTGGGAATGTTAGATACATGTACATACATACACCATCACACACTACCTATCTCTGAGGTTAGAAAGTTTACCTAGTCTTTTTACCTCTCTGCCGCGCAGAGATAAGTCTACCAAAGACAGAGAGAGAGAGATTCATCAGTTTTACTCAATCAACGAACCAAACCTAATAACTAATTTTTAATAACTTGCCTGTTCCCAAAACCTTAGAAGAGTTGCATGTGATGATGCAAAAAAAGCCGTCTGCCCACCACAATGACGAGACATGTGTGTCCATGATTCACGAAAACTTGTGTGCGCACTTACGTCCTGTTGATGCTTCTGGAAAACGCCCAAAACCATTCAACTCCCTCCTCAATCGTAGATACGCCCTTTAGGTAGCCATGCCTCACGGGCCTCCCAAGATACCACAACACGCTTAGACTCTATTTTGAGGATTACAATATGTCCTTGCAATAGAGTGCTGGTAATAAAGAGCCCGAGCTTTCAGGAGATATCCATATCATGAGGGACCTGTTACTTCATCTCAGGTATGATGGGTTCGGGACAAGACGATATTTTGTAGTGTACCTTACATAAAACACGGGTTTAACACAACTTCAGCAGAGAACACCACATGGACAATTCATGATTCGTTGTTGGTCATGGGGTCGCTATTATCTCTGCCACCAGGCAACGGGCTCACCCCGCCGCGAGGCCTGCCACGGTGACAACAACGAGAGCGGTGACGGGCACATAAATTTCTTTTATTCCCTGCTCCCTGTTTGCCTTGCAAAAATCCTTTGTCATGAAAGAGAACCCAAAGCGAAGACAAGCATTCCGAAGTACGCCCCTCCCAGCCGTTGGAACCCATCGAATTGGACGACGCTTCCTGGTATTTTCTCCCCACGCGGCAGTGCGGCCGATTTTATAGCAAACATCCCATAAAACCAACCTCATCCTCCCCGTCAGCCGGCCCCGACTGAACCCCAAACACTCAAGCATTAACCTTTCCATTAAACTTAAGCGCGGGACATGACACCCCAGGCACGGATGATGTTATCCGTGTACCCAGCGAACAGAGTCTGGCCATCAGCGCTCCACGCAAGGGAGACGCACTCGGGCTCGCGGCTCTTCTTGCCAACGTTGGCGAATTCGGGCTTGAGCTCATCAACCTTGCTCTTCTTCTCAAGGTCGAAGATGATGATGCTGCTGGAGGTGGCAGCGCAGAGCCAGTAGCGGTTGGGGGAGAAGACGAGGGCGTGGATCTCGTCGTTGGCGTTGAGGGAGTAGAGGTGCTTGCTCTCGTTAAGGTCCCAAAGCATGGTGGTACCGTCCTTGCCGCCGGAAGCGCAGAGAGATCCATCGGGGGAGATGGTGACAGTGTTGATGTAACCGGTGTGGCCGATGTGGTCGGTCTGTAGCTTGCAGCTAGAAAGCTCCCAAACCTATGGCAAACAAAACATGTCAGTTTGGCTGTTCTCTCAACTAGAACTTCCCAAAATGCGTCTGCAATTGTCGTGGCTCAGTGCATGGTGAAATAGTTTGTCTCATGGCCCGGAGGCTCTGAAGTAGCAAATACTTTAGGTTGCAAAGCATCATCGCCACAACAATCGCAGTATCGTCTCACACAAAGACATACCTTAACGAGCTTGTCCCAGCCGGCAGAGACGATCACAGGGTTCTGGGGGTTGGGGGAGAAGCGAACGCAGGAAACCCAGTCGGAGTGGCCCTTGTCGGTGATGGTGAACTTGCAGTCACCGAGGGTGTTCCAGAGCTTGATGGAGCGGTCGCGGGAACCGGACACGATCTGGCGGTTATCGGCGGAGAAAGAGACGGAGAGAACGTCATTGGTGTGGCCGACGAACCGGCGGGTGGTGGTGCCGGAAGAGAGCTCCCAGAGACGAAGAGTCTTATCCCACGAGGCAGAGAGGGCATAAGCGCCATCCGACGAGATAACCTGCCATGCCAATCAGCACATTGCCCCTCCATCTTTCGTGATCTTGTTTCTGTGATTTCAACGTACGCAGTCGGAGACGATGTGAGAGTGGCCGTGGAGTGACCGCTTGGGGTAACCATACTGGGTCTCATCGCGGGTGAGGTTCCAGATGATCAAGGTCTTGTCGCGGGAGGCCGACAGGAGCATGTTGGGACTAGTTTCACTGGTGAGCGCATGTTCTCGCGGTTAGACGGCGGATTCGAGTGATTCGTACTTCTCCATCGAGGTGGCCAAGCTGGTGACCCAGCCATTCTGTAGTGAGCAGTCAGCATCATGTCGTTTGTGGTTATTTCGTCGAGAATCATGGCCAGCATCAAACTCGAGATTTCGGCTGCCGTAAACTCGAATTGGAGGTCGTAAGGACGACTTACGTGGCCCTCCAGGGTGCCCTTGAGGATGAGTTGCTCAGCCATCTTGATGTGCTTCCTGAGATGCAAAGATCGTGGGAAGAATGGTGCTCAAATCGTCGGGGTCAGCAGAAATCGGGGCGCTGCGGGAACCTCTAAGAATTGCCAAAACTTTTGTGCGGCCAAAATAGGGTCCGATCGTGGGGTACGACTGGGCGCCGGTCCGTTAGATTTTGGACAGTCACTCCCAGCTGGCGCAGACTTGTGGGGCAGCAAACAAGCTCGGAGCTCTGTGGAGCTCACAAGACACATGTGGACGTCACTATCGATAAGGCATTGATAAGTGATAACAGATTGGTTGTGAAAGAAGATAATACATTATAGATAAATTACATGCTTTCTGAGTGACTCTACTGTCTAGACAGTATGCATGGGGTATCATGTTTCCGTTTTCCTGTCCGGTCTCCCAAGCGCCCCAACAAACTCCAAACACCTGATGCATCCCAATTCCTGTCTTGGTCGCTCTTATATCCCATATTCCTGAGTCCCTGATTGTTTTATACGCCCCAATATGCTCTTCAACCCTTGCTAGAGATGCCCTGAGCCGTCGTCATGGCCTTTCTGGCACCGGTCCGAGGGACTTCATGTCTGAAGTAGCGCTTCTCCGTGTTGACAATCATGCTGTGGTCGGCAATCTCGAATCGACCCTTTTCGCCATGCAACCCTCCGGACGCGACCTCTTTACCACTGGCCCGCGTGTCATCCTCAATGAATTCACGCATAGCGGACTCCCAGAGTTCGTGACGTTCGCGCCGAGCTGGCTGAGACTGTGCCGAGGTCCAGACCTCTTTCTGCTTGGCGATCTTGGAGGCGCGCATCAACCTCCTAAGTGCCGCCTCACCTGCCTTTGCTTCCTTTGCCGCTGCCTCTCGCAGTTTCTTGGGGTCGCCGTGGGGAATCTCCTCAGGCGCGAGTGGCCGTTGTGGTTGTGGGGTGGCTTGTGATCCGTTGAGCGTCTGGGACTGCGTATCAGAGGCAAAGCTCCCCCAGTCCTCGACCACGGTGGCAGTCTCGACAATCTCGGGCGTGTATTTGTAGGTGTGAATGCTTGGAAAGGCAGGGAATGACTTGGGGATATAGAGCTTGGATTCCTTGTCGCGGGCTCCATCCAACTCGGCGCCGAGTACCGGCATGTCGACAAAGACAGGATCGGGCTCGGGTATCGGCTCGTAAGTAGGTATCCTCTTGGATCTGTGGATTGGATTCTTCTTGTGCGGTTCGAGCGCAGTGGTGGTTAGGTTGAAATGCTTGAGAGCTCGCTCGAAGTCGCGGGGAATGGGTTGTGAACGGCGAGCAGCGTTGGCATTGACCTTGACGGTTTCAAAGAGCGATTCGACATCTGAATTTCCTTGTTAGAGCCTCAAGTACACGGTCAACCGTGCCAATACGAGAACCTACACTCTTCCACCATGGAAACGAACATCTCCATGGCATCCTTTGAGGACGAGTCGAATCCAACATGGCTCAGGGCAAGCGCAATGGCGCGACGTAGCCCAGCACGCGCTATCTCCTCCTGGGTAATTGATGGCGCAATTTGTAATGATTGGAGTTGTTCCAGGGCTGAGTTGAAGTCGGCCTCCTCGCTTCGTAGCCTCTTGGTTGCTGGCAACTCATCATCGGTGGGCTCGGCTGTCCGTTTGCGCGCCTCGGACGCCATCGTGGTGACTTGTATCGATAGATTGTATACGGAGTCAATTTTATCGTGAAAACCTGGAGGAGATGGTTGGGGGAGCGGTTTGGTTGCTTGCAACTGGCTGGTCTTTTTCTGGAGATGGCCGACAAGGTCAAGTTGGCGTTGAGATTGGAATCAGTGGAAAGCGCAGCCGAAGTTCGTCTTCGGATCAATAAGCACGGGCCACTGATGTCAAAGAGCCGCCGCGCTAGCTTCAACGAGCTCCACGACCCTCCCCACTTGGACCATGTCAGCCTCGAAACATCAACTCACTTCACGAATTTTATCTCCCATCAGTAAGGTATATTTCACGCGAGTTACGCGCGTTGTCACTGTCCATATTCTGATACTAATTGACTGATGATGGAGTTACTCACACACTGTCCTGTGATGCTCAGAACGCGATGTGGGGCGGATGGTGGGTGAGACGAGAGCCCCAGCATGAGAGACCCGCTCGCTGAGGCTGGGAATTCAGAAGCCTCACCCGCCTCGACTTCAGCTCACCGTCAGCTTTTCGCTCCGACTTTCCCCATGACCCAGTGAGATAACCCAACCAGGCACATATCACTCAGTCCACCCAGCATAATCCGCACGACACGATGAGTAACGACACTTACGACCTCGAAACTCTTCAAAATGGCTCCCTCGCCAACCTCGCCCTCACAAAGTTCAAACTCCAACCCAACCCCTCCCTCACCGTCTTCCCCAATGAGATATTCTCATTCGGCTCATCCCTAACCCACCTCGACCTCTCCGGCACATCTTTATCCTCCCTCCCATCCAACTTCTCAACCAGTCTCCCTAATCTCAAAATCCTCTTCCTCTCCAACTGCGCCTTTACCACCTTCCCAGACCTCTCATCATGCCCCTCCCTAGAAATGGTCGCCTTCCGCCACAACTCCATGACCGCCATCCCAGAGTCATCCTTCCCCCCCAAACTCCGCTGGCTAATTCTAACCGACAACAACATCTCCCACCTCCCCACCAGCATCGGTAACTGCCCCAATCTGCAGAAATGCATGCTCGCCGGCAACTCCCTCTCCACCCTCCCAGACTCCCTCACCAAGTGCCAAAACCTCACTCTTCTCCGCCTCTCCGCCAACAACTTCACCACCCTCCCCAAGTTTTTATTCTCTGCTTTCCCAAAACTATGCTACCTCAGCTTCGGCGGCAACCCCTGCTCCGTAGAATCAAGAAAGAAGCACAAACTCCCCTTTGGCCTCCTGGACATTCCCTACTCCTCCCTCACAATGGGGGAGATCCTCGGTCAGGGCGCCTCAGGCGTCATCTCCAAGGCTGAGTGGCGCCAATCCCCCGAGAGCGACTACACAGAAGAGGTAGCCGTCAAGATGTTCAAGGGGAACCTCACCAGCGACGGCAGGCCAGAGGATGAGATGGAATCTGTCCTCTTGGCTGGCAGCCACGAGTCACTGATTTCTGTTCTGGGGAAAGTCACCGAGTACCATCACGACGAAGAGATCAAAGGGGGATTGTGATGCAGCTCATTCCTGACAGCTACAAGGTTTTGGGCTTGCCGCCTGACTTTGGGAGTTGCACGAGGGATAGGTTTACGGAGGGGCATAAAGGGTGGGAGGTTGGACAGGCGGTGGAGATGCTGACTGGGATTGCTGGGGCGGCGGCGCATTTGCATGAGAAGAGGATAAATCATGGGGATCTTTACGCGCATAATATTTTGGCTAGCAGAGAGGATTCACATGGATTATTAGGGGATTTTGGGGCGGGGAGTATCTATGGTGAGGAGGAGGATGGGGTGGAGAAGCTGGAGGTGAGGGCTTTTGGGAGATTGGTGGGGGATGTGCTTGGGTTGGTTAGTGATGAGGAAGGAGGGGAAAAGACGCCGGAGGGGGAGATGATGAGACGGGGGTTGGAGGAGCTGCAGCAGAGGTGTGAGGAGGAGGTGGTGGAGGAGAGGCCGGATTTTGAGGAGGTGTTGGAGGGGTTGGAGAAGATGATGGGGTGGAGGGGGATGATGAGGATTCCCAAGGCGCCGAATTAGACTTGGGTTTGGGGGGGATTTACTGTGGGGATAACGTCAACCAAGGGGATTTGTTATGATGCAATGGTTCAGGATTTGTCTTTGCGGGGTGACACCACGGGAACATCAATCTGATTCAGCATTTTTGAGCATGTAAACCCCGAGAAGTCATCCCGACTCACTCGGGGACCTCGGGTTACGGGTCTAGACATAGATCGGAAAAGTTAGAAGCAGGCGTCCGGTGGAACAGACAAAAAATAGAAACACGGCTACCAGCATGAATGTCTGGGTTCGGGGACTCTCACTCACTCACTCGTGTTCAGTGCAGCACAGACCTACCTAAACGGCGACGCATCTTTCCGTCTTCCCGTGACCGTGAAGATCCCGTCTTGGCTTTGCCAGCAAGACTCGCTCGCACTGTTGTCCCTGCTTGCTGCCCCCAACTTCAACCAACTCCAGATACCTATGCAAGGTAGGCAGGTTGATAGGTAGGTAGGTAGGCAAGCAGGCGGCGGGCATAACCCGGACCGTGCCCTCAATCGCGATAATTTGACAGATAATTAAGTGGGAATGTGGGATAGCTGCAGGTGCTGATTCCTTCTCGTCTTCGTGGCAATGCAACTCCAGAGCAAAAGGGTTTGCTCACCGCCAGGCAGGCAAGATCCTGCAGCTGCCTCCTTCAAATTTGGCTAGCTATGGATGTTGTTCTCGCTCGTGTTGATCGTCCCTGCTTTGGTGTCTCGGGTGGTGGGATTATTCAGCCCATGGCTGCTGTTGATGCTGTGCTGTGCTGCTGCTGCTGTGCTTTTTGAGCGCAACGCTTTTGTGTGTCCGATATTTCTGTGGGGTAGTTAAAAAGTTCAGGTAGAGAATGAATAGCAAGTCTGGGGGGGTGTGGTATGCTTGGATGATTCGCATTTTACACCGTAGTCCATGCACGTACTGTGCCACAACTCTGCTTCGTGACGGCTGCGCCGCGGCGTGGAAAAGCAAGCTTGTCCGTTCAAATTAAGCGCTAGAATCATGGCAGAAGGAGGGTTATTGATGCGGAGAAGGTTGAGAGGAACCTGGAAGGAATTAAGGTAGTTCGATGGAGTTAAGGCACGTACTTGGTCTGTGACGGTGTAGCTTTGGCCGCTCATCAACGATTCAAGATATCTCCAGGAACAGAAATACTGATGCCATCTGCCGCGGATCCAAACCCGGACTAAAGGCTCTTCACTCCGTTTCCTTTTTCATTTTTATTTTTCTCTCGTGATATGGCTCTTTGCGTCTTGGCTAACCTGCTTGTCTCGATCCCTGACCGCCCCTGCCGTGTGTCTCTGCGTCATGTGAGCTCCCACACATAACACACAGACGCAGCCAGTTTTCGCGAAGCGCATATGCAGGCCGGACGGGCCAAATCATCCAACGTTTTCTGCGGTTTTTATACCTATCTTATATATAGCTTGGTGATAATATATTTCAGATGCAGTATGTGGCACCACCTGCCCTACCCTACCCTACCTTACCCTGTGCGCATGTGGCCGGCCGCTTTCCGCGTCCATTGTTGCACAGGAAACATGAATCTCGTGATGACGTCTACCGTCTTCGCAGTTTTTCCGTGGACTTCCGTGGATTTAGGGGCGGCGAGGTGGTTGGTGAGGTGAGTGAGTGAGTGGCGTTCGGTTGATGCGTCTGCCCTGGTGTATAGGAGGGGCTATATCAGATGCAGACTTTTTACGAGCAGACCAACAGCGTGTCGACTGTGTGATGTGGGTGAGGGACGTGGTATCTAGGTATTGTGTCTTCAGCCGCCGCGGAAGTTCAGCGTTTCCAATGTTGCAGTTGGGTGGTAGCGGTCAGGTTTTGGCTGGATGCCCGTTGCCGAGGGTCCTCGTGCTGTCCAAGAAGTTGCATCATAACGTGAATATCACCCTCCTCTTGGATGTCAATCTCGCCCTGATGATAGACCGAGGCTGACATGTCGACGAGAACCGAGTGGATGGTGGGGTTTGAATGCGCTGGAGCTGGCTCCGGTGATGCGTGGTTGGCCAATGGCCCCGTTGTCGCTATCCTTGTCAGGGTTGGAGCCGTCTCTTCGACGTGCGGGGCAGGGGTCTTGACGGAGCAAGGATGGTGGCCAAACTTCATGACCGTCTGAACTTCTCTTACGGGGTACATAGTATGTACTCTGAAGAGACGAGAAATGTAGCAGCTGTGTTAAGTCTCATTGGCGTGGTTGTAGACGTTACAACTGTAAGGTACCTGAAACTAGACCTTGATAGCTTCGGCTCATCTTTTCTTTTGATTGACCGGCCTTAGTGTACTCGACTGTCACCGATGCACGGTTCACATCTGATGCCCGATACGACGTGTTGAACAAAAACGACGTTGAGTTGAGACATGCAGGACCGTTATCCGTATAGACTAGGAGATCAAAGAAAAGGAAGAGGTTGCCGTTGCCGTTGCCGTTGCCGTCGGGGGTGTGCTATTGCAGTTCTTGGCGAGGGCCTGGCAGGGCTAAATAAATGGCGGACCACCGCCCAGCTCGGATCTGACCATGTCTGGCCCATCGCTGAGAATTTGATGGACGTTGTATCGCACTTCTTTTACCCCACCATCTTCCGCTGCTACACTACACTACTCTTGACCCTTGTCCCGGACCTCGATCCGTTTCCACTGCATAAAACTGTCTTGTCACCTTCTCTTGTCTTCACGGAGAGTTTTTTGCTGTCTTTGCTGACCGATTCTTCCTTGGAGAAACCCTTCCAAAGTGCCCAGTCCGATCCCGATTTGCGCCGCCGCTGAATGACTAGATAGCGCCTGGCCTAGTCTTGACATTTTTCTGATATTTATTTTCTCTGCCCCAAACCGAATCAAGCGACGAGACCCTGGCCTCCAAGAACCCTTGCCGCAACGTGGTAGAAAGCTTCAACTAAAACGCCCCGCCACGCCAAGTGGATATTCCATTGACAAGCTCCGATCCGAGAACGGCATCGTTTGGTCCACCAACATCGACGTCAACCTCGGGGCAGACGGAGCTCACAGAGTGAAACAGAAAACCATTCACCCGCTGCAACCTGACACGGCCGACACTTGCCATGTCAACAACGCGCCCTATGACTTGAATTTTCACTTGCCCCTTGCCTTTTCGAGTATTTCTTATTGCTGTTCTCTTTGGTCTCTTTCGGCAATTTAACCGTGATGTTGAGTGGGAAAGCCAGGAGTACTTGAAGGTCGCTTGCTGCCCTTTTCTTTGAACGCAGAATGTGTTAACTCCTCACAGGCGTCACGTTTTCTAAATTCTGTGTTGTGAGCTTATCAACATCAACGTGGTCCCGAATACCAAATTCCACCATGCGGCCAGCATTCACCATCAACCCCGCCGCCATCCCGGCCATACGGACTCGGAAGGCTCTTCTCGTCATCGACCTCCAGAATGACTTCATTTCGCCAGACGGAGCTCTGCCTGTGAGTGAGCCCGGAAGCTTTGTGAAGCGATCCCTCGAGCTGGCCAAAGCGTTCCGAGATTCCGGTGCCGGTGATGTGGTATGGGTACGCAGCGAGTTCGAGCGTCACCGATCATTGACGGCCGAAGGAGAGCAGATCATCACTGCCAACATGCCAATACGCCCACCAAGACCGGGAAATGCACGGGGCCGCCCTCCAACTTCACGAGAGCATGACGGCGCGGCCATGGAGGCCGACGAGGAAGCGTTCCTGAGCAATGGAGGAAGTCCGAAAAAGCCATGCGTTCGAAAGGGGACCAAGGGAGCCGAGCTTGTTGCAGAAGCCCAAGAATCCGTCGATGCCACCCGAGATATTGTCTTTACAAAGACACATTACAGTGCCTTTGCTTCGAGTCAACAGGAGCTGGTGCAGACGCTCAGGCGGCGCTTCGTGACGGAGCTGTATGTGTGCGGGGCCTTGACCAATATCAGCATCTACGCAACGGCCCTGGACGCAGGCAGACACGGATACGAGATGACAATTGTCGAGGACTGCTGTGGTTTCCGGAACCAGCTGCGGCACTTCAATGCTGTCAAACAGCTCGTGCAGCTGACAGGCAGCGAGGTGGTCAACGCCAGCGCAGTCATGGAAAAATTACAACCTCCGCCCGCAGACACCCGCGCCTCCGGTCTCTCGCCCTTTATCTCTAAGATGCAGTTGAACCGGCCGAGTGGGGCTGCCGTCACACCATCGGTCAACAAGGCTCCCGGGCCCACCTCCACTTGCGCCAAGACGGCGCCGCCTCCACCGGATCGGGACACAAGCGGGCCAAGCACTTCCGATCCTGCACGACAGCGCCCTTCGACAGACACACATGTCCAACAACACACGCCCTTGGAGGCTGAGTCGGACTCGTCGTCTTCGGATAACGATAATGAGTCACCAAGACGGCGGGGCAGCGCAAACGCTGCCAGTGGCATTCCTCCAAAGCAGGGCGAGCTGTCATTAGGCAGCCCAAAAGGTCCGCCCCGCGCCCCCGGCGCACCAATCACTAAATCTGAGAAACCCACTAGGGTAAGAACTCACGCCCGACTACGGCTGCGGCACTCGTGTTCCGATAAAAGCACCGCATCGCCGTCCAGGTCTCCTCCTAAAGCTGACCCATCTCCGCCTGTTGTCAAGGACTCGACCGAGAAGAAAGCCAACCCTGACGAGCAACGAGCGAAGAGGACCAAGATAGAGGTGGACTCTGGTGTAGACAACATGGCTAACCCAACCAGTAGCCTCAAGATTGAATCAGACCCAGAGGTTGAGAAGATCACCCAGCAACTGAGCAACTCCAAGATCGAAGTGGATTTGGACCGCGAGAAGAAAACCAAGGAACCAGAACACCCCAAGATCAAAGTCGATTCTAATGCCAATAAGATGGACAACAAACCCAGCAGCACTATTTCCGAGCCCTACTGCGAGGGTGACACCCATGTTATCACCAATGTTCTTCCACCAAGTCTAGCAGTTGACGCCTTTGAACGTTTGCTGGAGGAAGTCAGCTGGGCCGGCATGTCCCATATGGGCGGCGAAGTGCCCCGTCGTATCGCTGTCCAGGGCGACATCGACGCGGATGGAAACATGCCCGTCTATCGTCATCCCGCCGATGAATCCCCTCCTCTCCTTCCCTTCTCTCCCACCGTCCTGCAGATCAAGACCGAAATCGAAAAACACCTCGGCCACCCCCTGAACCACGTCTTGATCCAGCACTACCGCGGCGGCAATGACTACATCAGCGAACACAGCGATAAAACCCTTGACATCGTCCCCAACAGCTTCATCGCCAACGTCTCCCTAGGCGCAGAGCGAACCATGGTCTTCCGAACCAAACGCCCCTCCAAACACCACCGTCAACCCGAAACCTCCTCACCAACCCCCCAAGAACAACAAGAAGAATCCCCCTCCTCCAAAGCCGCCCGCCAAATCCAACGCGCCCCCCTCCCCCATAACTCTCTACTCCGAATGGGCCTAGCAACAAACAAGCACTGGCTCCACGCCATCCGCCCAGACAAACGCCCCCCCACCACCAAATCCCCCTCCGAGCTCTCCCACCAGGGCCACCGCATCTCCCTCACCTTCCGCCAAATAGGCACCTTCCTCAACCCCTCCCAAACCCTCATCTGGGGCCAAGGCTGCCCCGGCAAAACCTCTTCCACAGCCCAACCGGTCCAAAACGGGCAAACCCCCTCCGCCATCCAGCTGTTGAAAGCCTTTTCCGCAGAAAACAACACCTCCGACTTCTCCTGGGAACTCCACTACGGGCCAGGCTTCAACGTCCTCCACATGGGCACCCCCAAGCGTTTCTGTTTTGGTTCCGGTTCCTCCGACAGCGGTGGCAATCTCATCCCCAACGCGCGAGTATCCTTTGCCCTGGCAGAGCTGGGCATCTCCTGCGCCAAGGGAAGCGTGAGCAACACCGAGCCCCGCTTCGAAGACAACGACGTCGACCGGGCCGTGATCGACGGCCACGGGAATATTCTTAGGTATCTTGACGCTGTGTACGGCCCCGGGAGAAAATACGACCAGCTTACTCCTGGGCAAATCGCCAAGAGGTTCAACCTGTTGGACAGAGCGCTGGGGTTGTGGGAGGGGGTTTGGAAGCCCTTGCGGGTGGGAGTAAACCAAACCGAACTGCCCGGGATGGCCAAGACGAAGAAGGTCATGACGGTGTTGCTGTGGGAGGAGCTGGAGTTTTGGGAGGGGGAGATGAGAGCTGCTGCGGCGAGACGAGACAAGGGCAGCAAGGAGGGGGGTTTGTTGTTTGTTCTTGGGGGGGACGCTGCTTCACCGGTGGATTTTGCGCTGTGGCCGGTGCTGCATGACATGGTGAGGGTTTGTGGTGACGAAATCTTTGCGATTAACTTTACCAAAAAGAATAAGACCGAAGAGGGGAAGGAGAAGGAGGAGGAGGAGGAGGAGGAGGAGGAGGAGGAGGTGAGGCATGAGTATCTAAAGAGGTATTACGAGGGGATCAAGCAGAGGAGCGGGGTGAGGGAGAGGGTGTTGGGGGTTTGGGAGGGTGAGTCCTCCTGAGGGGGGATCTTGAGGTGTATTCTGGACTTGATGTGGTGGGTATCGTTTTGGAAAAGGGCAGGAAAAAATAATAAGGGGATAATTGGATGGATGGACATACAAAAAAAATATTTTGCATACAAATTTGGATGACTGGAATTCTGGATATTTATTTAGGTCTTCTCCATGTTTGAAGTTTAGCAAGCGAAACAAGCGAAAAATACATAAAACATTCTCTTTTATACATGGACAGACACATGCTGCGCCACAAGGTTTCCTAGTAAGGCAAGTCAGAGTCAAAAGTATGAACTTTATAACCTACACATTTACAAAATCAGGCACGTCCAAAATCCCAAAAGCATAGGTAAACTACACAGCTATCATATATGGGTCAACTAAGGTAACTTGCAGTGCCAGTCCTTTTGTCCACATCATGACAGACAAAAAACAATACCACAAAAGAGGGCATGGATTTAAATAAACCAACTTAGATCAGTGACATTAGACCGGCGATCTGGAACTTGAAGCCTTCGTATGCACCAGCAAATAAAACAAGCAATGACAAGTACCAAAAATACCCATGTTGGGACAGTTCCAATAACGACCCTACAGAAAAAAGAGGAACAGTTACACATCATAAAAAAACACAGGAAGAAACCCCCCCTTTGGTGAGCAAAAGGACTGTTAAACCCCTTTTCCACCCTCCCAACATATCACATCACTTTCATTTTCATCAACTCATCAGTCACACCTCCCTCCTCCCAAACTTTCTCCGCTGCCACTCAACCAAATCCATTCACAAATAACCGCCCCCTTAAGGATTCGCCTCCCAAGGAACAGGATACGTCCCAACCCAATCCGCCACCTCACTCCTCAGCTGCACAATCTCCGTGTCCGTCTCCCCGCTCCCCAAATACTCCATAAAAGTCTTCACCTTCGCCGCGTTCTTCCCCTCCCCCTTGTCCTCGGCAGCCTTCCTCGCCGCCTTGTCCACCCTCACCGCAATCGTCACCGCCCTGTCAACAATATCCGCCACCCTTTCAAAATCCTCCTCTTGAAACCCCCGCGTCGTCATTGCCGGAGTCCCCATCCTCAGCCCACCGGGAGTAAGCGCAGACTTGTCCCCCGGGACGGTATTCTTGTTGGAAGCCACGCCGACCAGCTCCAGAATCCTCTCCACCCTCGCGCCGTCTACCCCGTGTGGCTTCAGGTCCACAAGCACGAGATGGTTATCCGTCCCGCCGGAAACAATCTTGTACCCCAACCCGCCCTTCTCCTTCGGCTCGCCCAGTCTCTTGGCAAACGCCTTGGCATTCGACAAAACTTGAGACTGATAAGCCCTAAACTCGGGTGTTTGCGCCTGCTTGAGTGCCACCGCCAAAGCAGCAATGGTGTGGTTGTGCGGACCGCCCTGATGGCCAGGGAAGACGGACTGGTTGATGGGGTTCTCGAGGTTATACAGCTCCTCCGCGCCCGTCTTGGGGTTCACCTTCCTCACGCCCCGGCGGTAGAAAATGAGCGCGCCACGGGGGCCACGGAGGGATTTGTGGGACGTAGTCGTGACAATATCCGCGTAGCCGAAGGGGCCCGGCATGACCTTGGCGGCGACAAGGCCAGAGATGTGCGCCATGTCAGCAACCAAGTAAGCCTTCACCTTGTCGGAAATGTCGCGCATGCGGGCGTAGTCGATCTGCCTGCTGTAGGCCGAGGCGCCGGCGACGATGACTTTGGGGCGGTAGATAGTTGCCAACTCCTCCAACTTGTCGTAGTCGATCAGGCCGGTGGACTCGTCAAGCCTGTAGGGGAGAGTCTCGAAGTACTTGGAGATGAAGGAGATTTTCTTGGTGGGGGTCTGGTACCCGTGAGAGAGATGGCCACCGTGGGGGAGATCGAGGCCCATGAGGCGGTCGTGGGTTTCCATGATGGCCGAGTATACGTAGAGATTCGCAGGGGCGCCAGAAAGAGCTGTCATGGATCAGTCAGCCTTTTCCCTTCCCCTGCCAGGAACACTTGCTCCTCCTACCTTGAACATTGACCCCCCACTCCTTCGCATCCAATCCAAAAGTCTCGAGCGCCCGTTGCTGACATAGCCTCTCGGACGCATCGATGAACTCGTTACCGCCGTAATATCTGGCGCCAGGGTATCCCTCCGAGTACTTGTCTGTTTCGCATCATCAGCATCCCATCCCACTCCCCCGTCTCTCTCTCTTTCAAGAAAACCCACTCTGCATAGGACTCCCCAGCGCATCCAGCACAGCCTGCGAAGTGAAATTCTCCGAAGGGATCAAGTTGATGAACTGCTTCTGCCTGACTTTCTCCTGTTCGTCATCACATGTCAGCCATCTCCCCCTTTCCTACCCAGCGGGTACAAACAAAAAAACAAACCTTCTCAACAATGTCATACATGATCGGATCCGCCTGCTGCAAATGCGCCGCAAGCAACTGTGCTGCAGTCAGCTCCTGTTCCAACTTCCTCTTGTATTCTTGTATCTTGTAATCCCCCACCTTCTGCTGCGTATCATTCCCCAGCGACGAAACCATTCTCTTTTGCTGCTGCACCTGCTGCGTCTGTCTTGGTCTCCATCCCCTCAGTTGTGCCGTGCATAGCGCCCTCGTTGTCGTTGCCGTCGTCGTCGCTGATACCGTGGAAGTAGCTATCCTCCTCATCGCAGCCGAGGAGGAGCCGCTTCGCAACGCTGGGATTGTCGTCATTGTTGCTTGTGCTTGTGCTTTTGCGTATAAGTCAAGTTCTGCTGCCAATGCTGCTGTTAGCGAGCTGTCAGATGATAGCAACCCCAGAGAAAACCTACCAATTGGTCTAGCAGCACAAAGTTCAAGCCTCCAATCTAGCAAAAGAAGAACGAGGCGAGTCAATGGTATGTCGTCAACCAACGTGATACCCGTAACCGAAAGCACCGAAAGGCAAGTAGGTAATCGTCGGTAGATGTGGGAATACCCGGAGTATGACCCAACAAATTCCCCTCCTTGATTGGACACCCGCGGTTGTCGTGACGCTGTCTCCAGTCTGGGGAGCTTCCATCAGTGTGGGGTTATCTTATCTCACTGTCAAACGCTCCAGCCACAATCTGGCCAGTGCCACTCGAATTGTGGAGCCGCACACACACACGCCAGCTATTTTACCCTCCGGATCCCCTCCCCAGGGCTTGATGCTTTCTCTTCTTTTTCTTCTCTTCAATCAACTAAATTGGGAGTGATGAGCGCGCTTCCAAATGGCAGAATGCAAGGTCCTCCTCCAGTAGGGGGACATGCTGAAATGTCCAGGGCGACACCTTCACCAACCTGTACGGACAATGTGAACGCTTCTGACCCAACTTTTACGTTGATGAACGGCTGGACAAGCCGGGTTCTTGTGGGTTTTTGTGTCTCGGTTTCTCTGGGCATCAAGGTTTAATGGTTCAAGGTGGCATTCCGTTACGTTATTTTGAGTCGTTCGTCTCGAGCTAGTTGGTGTATCCCGATCTGTAACAAGATCCCAAGTGGCGTCTTTTGTCCGTCGATGTATGGACTGCGATGTTACATGTTGTAATCCATCTTCTACTCTTCTTCTCGCTAGATCCATCTCCACATCAGCACGTCAGACCCGAACCTCACAGCACTGCACCAATTTGCCAATATTTAGAACAGAAAGAGAAATAATTGTCATCGCAACCGGCAAACCCATTGATTCCGTTTTTCAATGCCTAAACATGCAAGCCAGAACTTGTCTCGAGTCTGGAGAGACCACGTCCCATCATAAGAGCACACACGACGGCCGGGGGGAAACGAGTCCAACGTGTAGCAGAGAGGACCGAGAGGTAGAGAGAATGCGTCCATAAAAGAGCCCAACCCATTACTCCGAATGCAAGGCCGCCAAGAATCCATTGTCCTTTCACATTGTTGATGAAATCTACTTGGACTCCTCCTCGCCCTCGCCGAGAAGGGCGTTCCTCTTCGCCGCCTGTCTCTCGAGCTTGCGCTCGCGAGCAGCCTTGGTTCTGGCACGCTTGGCATCCATCTCCTCCTTGATCTGTCTCTCACGAGCCTTCTCAGCCTTGGCACGGTGAATCTGTGAGGGTAAATGTCAGTATCATAGGTCTGGTCATCCTGGGATAGCAAGGCTGAAACATACGTGCTCAACGAGGGCACGCTTGTGCTTGAAGGTGTTACCCTTGGCAGCGTGGTAGAGCTCGTGGTAGAGGTGCTTGTCAATCTTGCCGCTGGCGCGGTACTTGACGAGTAGACGGCGGAGGACACGCTGGCGACGCATCCAGAGGACCTGCCTGCACTGGTTGTCAGCACACATGCTTGATTTGTAATTCGTTCCCCAATATCAAAATCCCATCAGAATGACGCCAACAGTTGACATCAAGAAAAATTGCGGTTCATCCGACTCTCCATCTTCCAATTCTGACAATCCTGCAGGGATATCGAGGGCGGTACGTACTCGGGCATACGGGCATCGGCGGTACCCTTGCGCTTACCGAAGCCACGGTGGCGACCAATCCGGCGGGCGAGGTTCAGCTCCCGCGCACGAGAGCGCGAGTGCATGGTGACGGGCTTCTTGATGATGAGGCCATCGGAGACGAGCTTGCGGATCGTCTGGCGGGAGTTGGCGTTGGAGATCTCGCTGACCTCGTTGGGGTCGAGCCAGACCTTGCGCTGACCGCAGCCCAGCACGGACGACGCCAGGCGCTTCTGGGTCCTCAAGTTAACCCTACAGAGCCGAAAAACGTCAGCATCTTGTTGCTTGTCTGTCTTTCGGTGTGTATTCGACGGATATCGGAAATTCGAGATGATGGTGGAGGGCCTCTTCTTCTATTTCTGTCATCGGTGGCTCGTTCTCGGTGCAGGCCTGAGTTGGCCATCGTGCCTCGCAAAACTCCCCGACCTTTGAATGAAACAAAAAAAATCGACCGTTCCAGCGCGGGTGGCAGATCTTGTGATGGTGGGAATCGCTCGGTGAGGCGGCTGCTGGTACTCACATCTTGACGGATTGATGCTGTAGATGGTTAGTATGGGAGGTTGTCGATGGATTGGATTTTCCGCTGAGGGGAAGTTCGTTCCTCAGAATTTCTCAAGCTGCAGTTTGTGGGTTTCCCGGGTGGGGCCGCAAATTTGCCTGCGATTGGCAAAGGGTTCGTGTGGATCACGTGCCCTAACCCGTGCTTATGATCATGCAGCTCCGGCGAGGAGTCAGGCGGTCAATGCACTGGTCCACTTTATTTTTGCTGGTCTGGTTCTTGAGAATGTTCCTGAGAAAAAGGTCATTACAACATCGGGCACTTGGTGATGACCCCATACCTGCTCACCCACCTGCCACTCGCAAAGACAGCAGCACTACGGTCCACCACATGTGCTAGGTAGGTAATTACAATACCTTCCCTCCTACATGCCTTTCCCTGCAGCTTCATCCCCTTCATGATCCATGTGTCATGATGGCTCATTTCACTTCAAGAGGCAAAACAGCTCGAGACTTATACCACCGGCTAGTTGTGCTTGCCTAGATCCTTCCTACTATCACTCTCTTTTTCCAAACTTACGCTTACAACAGACGGCTGTTTCACATGGACCAGTGGCACAGTCCCATCATCGACTTAACTACACAACGTAATGGAACTGATTCTTGCAAAGATAAAACACTCAGTGACATCCAGTCAGTAACATCCATTCAGTATGACATTCCATTTTAAAAGAATGATTAAATAGGTATTTCGATTGTAAATTTTAGACCCAGACATCAGATACAAGAGTTACTTGATTACCTTATGATGAATCCTGGGACACACCAGCACTAGGCCACTGATTTCCTCTCTGGGCATCAAATAAATATACCATTTGACCATGGCGTTACATGCCCCATATCTACAATTAAATCACTTTCCATGGCCAACCTCGAATCGACAACTGGTTGGTTGAGTAACACTCTTTCAAAACCTGGATCGTCATTTCAGGAAGCAAAAATACAACAAAAATAACATTTTCCCACCTAACTACCAATACACAACGCTACCCATTTTCCGCTTTCCGCTTTTATTCCCCCTACTCCTCCCCAAAAACATCCCCCCCAACATCCACCTTACCCACCGCCATAATCTCCTTCTCGTCCTCCACCTCATCGTTCGACAGCCCCAACCCCCCCTGCCCACCCTCCGCCTCCCTCCGTTCCCTCACCTGCGCCCCCAGCCTCAGTGCGACCCTCTTAAAGTAATCCTGCATGCTCCTCTTCACATTCGGTTGCAAGTCGGCCCCCTGTTGAGCAAGCCACTTGTCAAACACCTTGCTCTCCTCATCCGCCACCGCAAACAGCTGCACAAACGCCGCCTCGGCCGCCAGCTTCACCGGAATAATGGTGTCACGGACAGAGGCGAACACGGGAGGGGCGAGAAGGCCCAAGTGAGGGCGGACCATGTCCGGGTGAGTGCGGGCGAGGGTGCGGACCAGCACCAGCGCAAGACGGCGGGAGTCGCTCGCGTTACCCGGGGGAATGATCGTAGAGAGGGTGGAAAAGATGGGCTTGGTGGTCTCAAACGCCTTGGGCGCGTCGCTGAGGAGGTATTTCCCCGTCGCGACGATGTAATTGTCCGCGATGAACGGCTGTGACGTCTCATGTTAGCTCAAACTCCCAGATGATAGAAGCAGGAATACTCACATCCTTACACTGTATCCCCCCACAAAGCAACTCCGGCAGCTCCTCCAACAGCCCACACTCCTCCATCACCCCCGGACTCTCCAACAACACCGCATTCAGCGCCAGCACCGCCGAAATGCTCCACTCCCCATGCCTCAACACCCTGTTCCTCAACAACCCGCCCGCAACCTCGGTATTCACATTCTTCACCAGCGCCCCAAACAGCTTCGCATTCGTAATGACCATCCCGCTATCCCTCTCGTCCACCCCGTTATCATCGCTATCAATCAGCCCCAAAATCGCCGCCCTCGATTGCTCCCCCATGTTGGCCCCAGCCTTGCTAATCACCTCATAAAGCGCCTTCAACATCGCCGTCTTGACCCCCGCATCGCTCGTCTTGGATCCCGTAACCAGCTCCGCAATCAGAGGGTCAACCCTCGGCGTAAACTTGATCAGCGTCCCCAGCGCCCTCGCCGCCCTGCCCCTCAGCAACTCGCTCGAAGTATCAGCCAGTGACTTGGCAAATGTCCTCTGCAGCTGCGGTAGGAAGGGCTTCAGAGCGGTCGGCATCTTCTCGAGGAGGTTATTGAGCGTGAGCAAAATCGCAGATTTGACCTCGGTAGACCGCTCAGAGACAACTCTGATCAGCGGCCCAGTAATCTGCGTCACAAACGGCTTCAACGCAGCCTCGCTCGTCCTGTCCACGATATCGCTAATCGCCAGCGCGGCTGATACCCTGTGTTCAGTGGTGCCGTTCATGAGACCTTGCAGGAAAATAGGCAAGATGGCATTGATGCCCTTTGGCAGCTCAAACCCAGGCAAGTTGGCGCCAGCAACACCAACGTGAAGCAATGTCTGTCTGGTGGAGGGCACAAGAGCCTCCATTTCTTCCTTCTTGAGCTTCTTGGTGAATTCACTGAGCGCGCTCCAGGAGGACTTGACGACTTCCTTGTCGCGGTCATCAAAGGAGTTCAACAAGGCGCGGATGATGTCTTGGTTGTACCTCGAGTAGTCGACGTCGGCCTCGGAGAAGAATTTGGCCAAGTGGCGAGCGGTAACGGCCCGCTTGCGGTGGTCTTCGTGCTTGGTGAGCTGCAAGAGGACATTCATCACCACGTTGAGACCGTCGTACTCGTCGATAGACAGCAGGACGGTATCAAACGATTTGTCGAGATCCTCCCGGAGGTCATCCTCAGTGCAGTTGATAATGTTGTCCATAAGCGAGTTGATAATGTTGGGTAGCCGACGGTTCATAGCCGGACCGGCCACCTTGGACAACGAAGCCAACGCCTTGGCGTTAAACGCCGAGATGGGTGGCGCGATGAGCGTGGGGATGAGGTTGGGAAGGATGATGTTGGAGCGGGTTGTCTCGGTAAGCAAAGTAAGCAAAGCCGCGAGAGCATTGTCCGCATCCTCATCAGACCGTAGGAGATTAAGAAGATACGGCAGGACTTGATCAATGGCACGCTTGCCGAGAATCTGCTGCAGCGAGTCAAAGGCCTCAGCAGCCGCCTCGCGAACCTCATCATCCGAGTCGGTGAGGGCCGTGCGAACAACAGAAATAAGTGTCTTTTCGTGATCCTCAAGCGCTTCTGGCGAAGCGGATGAGATGAGCTCCTTGAGCGCAAGGCAAATACCCTGCTTGGCATCCACATCGCTAGATGTCTGCAAGCCCTCCTCGAGCGTGGGCAGCAAAGTGGCCAAGACGCCATCGCCCGCTTTCCTGATGAGTTCGCCAAGGGCGTTGCTAGCAATGACCTTGTGCTCCATGTTGGCGCTGCCGAGACGGCGAATAATGAGCTGAGTGAGCGTAGGCACCAACTCCTTAAGCGTCCGTGGACTGTGCACCAGCGCCTTCCAGACACTAATAGCGGCAGACCGCACGGCACCAGCCGTATCGCAGCGGCAGACATACAGCGCCGAGAGAATCTTGTTGCGCTTCTCGTCTCCAAGAACTTCGCGGAGAGAGGCACCAGCTTCCTTGGTAAGATCCTGGTCCTCGTCCTCGTCCTCCTCGGCGTTGGCTTTGATACCGGCCAAGTTAAACAGAAGGTCTCCCACCAACTCGACGGAGCTGAGACGGATGCGGTAGCTGTCATCGGCAAGACCGCGCTCGAGCTCGGGAAGAAGCAAGTCCACGGCGCGGACAGCAAAGTTCTTGACAAGGAGGCGACCGGCGCGGAGAGCCGTCTCTCGGATGCTCTCAACGTCGTCGGCAAGACCAGACAGAATTGGCGGGATGATCTTGCCGAGATAGTTGGCGAAACTGTTGCCGAAGCACACGGGCAAGAAGATGAAGAGAGACATGAAGCCCTCGCGGACGGAAGCCTTGGCAGACTCCACGTTTTGCAGGATGGTGGGAAGGGTCTCCTCCAGTCTCGATGTACCGAGACCAGCAAGAACCTCGCTGAGTGCCTGGGCGGATCCAAGTCTGTCGCCAGCACCGGTGTCCGACTTGAGGGTCTGCATAAGACCAGGAATAAGATCTGGAAGCGCGTCCTCGCCCAGCTTCTCGACGAGAGAACCGAGGGCACGAGAGGCCGTTGCACGGGTTGTAGGCACAGGATCGACAATAGCGAGCTTGAGACCAGCAACGAGCACAGGTAGATGAGAGACGAGATCCTTGCGCTCTGTGAGATGGGCCAAACTGCCAATGACTTGAGCAGCCTTCCGTTTGGTGTTGGACCGGTCGGCCAAACCACGCTGCAGGATACGACTGACAAGAGCCAGAGAAGGTGCGTCGAGATAATGGACGAACTGCACCTTGATGAGAGAATCGAGAGCAGTGTCCGTATACTTGGTAGGATCGCTGAGGGCCTTGAGGAGGACATCGACAAGGCTGTGAATCTCGGGGTTGTTGATGACCTCGCCAAATCTCTTCAAACTCTTGTTGGCAGCAGAACGCACTTCCTTGTGACTGTCGTTCAGGACAGCCGTCAGCGGTGGGATAATCTCAGGAAGACTCTGCGCCAGTTGTTGGGGGTCAAGGTACGCCATGGCACCCAAGAGATCGCAAGCTCCCTTCTTGCTACGCCACTGGTCGTCGTCAAGACCTCTGAGCAGTGTGGGTAAGATCTGCTTTACACCATACGAGCTCAGCTTGGCGAAGCAGGCCTTGGCGGCAGCCAAAGCGGCCTCACGCACATCCGCGTTGCTATCACCAAAGCCAGCGAGAAGCTGCGGCACAATCTGGATGACATACGGCTCAAAGACACGGCCAAGGATGGTGGAAAGAAGCTCGTAGGCAAGCAAAGCAGACTCGCGCTGACGAACATCCTTCTTGTTCTCGAGGCAGCTGTGAAGAGTGACCAGGATACGGTACTCTTTCAGCACAGTAATGCCTCTACCAAGGACAAGACCGGCAAGACCGTAGGCAGCACCACGTTGCTCAGGGTACTTTTGAGACGTCATCAAAACCTCAAGCACCTGGTCAAAATACTTGGAGGACTTATCTCCCGAAATGCGAACCAACGGAGGGAGGCACTCAGCGATGGCATACTGAACTGTTTCGGACGGGGTGCTGAGTGTCGAAAGGAGACGCTCAATGACGACCGGGATTTTCTTATCACCATGCTTGAGGTGACGGGCAAGGGCACCGTACATAATAATGACGGCTTCGTTGACACGATCCGCCGATTCCGAGTGTTTGTCAGGTGCTTCGAGCGTCTTCTCAAACGTCTTCATGAGATTGTCGAGAATGCCCTTGCCGTGAATCTCAATAGCAATGTTGGCGGCCTCGAGCATCTCGGCACGTACGTTGCTGTTCTGGTCCCCAAGAGGACCCTGCTCGATAAGGTAGGCAAAGAAGGGCTCGAGCTGGTTCTTTTGCAAGTGCGGCCCAAGATCCTTGAAGGCAAGGGCAATACCATGTCGAGCCTCCCAAGGGTCCGTCAGGTCCATCTTCTTGGGCATGCCAAACTCGTCCAACAGCTGCACGCGAGGCTTCGCAAGCTCAGTATATGAAACTCTGAGCTTCTCGAGCACAGAGCTGATGACGGTAAGATGTTGGCTAGCAGCCTCGGCGAGCGATCTGGCAGCAGCACGACGGAGCTGTGCGTCCTTGCTTTCCAGGTAGGGCAGCATCTTGTGAGCGAGCTCTTCGGTCACCTTGAACTCGCTCTCCTCCCAGATTTCGCGACCGAGATCGACATTCTCCTCATCGTCGTCGTGGCAGGCGAGCCAGATCTCTTCAGAGACCTCAAGGTCGCTCATGTCGACATCAGCACTGATGGCCTGCAGCACGGCAGACCGCACGCTTGTTTGAGAGACAATGACACCGCGAGACAGGATTCCAATCTCCTCAGGTGTAATATTAGGAGCAACACAGCGCACCATGTCGGCAAAGCAGTCCTTGATGATTTTGTAATGCTGGTTGTACTTTTGCATCGAGTCGATCAGAGTCGAGAGGACTTCACCTCGAGGGATGGCTTCATCCGCCGAAGCATCGGTGTGGAAGGTGAGGATATCGATAGCGAGGACGACTTGGGCGTCTCGGTCTTCGGCGGTGGCTCCAAACCCACCCTTCTCGAGGACCAGCAGCACGAGCGGCAAGATATAGATGAGGGAAACTGTGTCGAAGGGCCGCTGTTCACCCGCAAAACGCAAGCGATACAGCACTCTGGTGACGAGATCAAAGAACGGCTCTTGGGTATATGTATCTGGGAGCGGCGAAACTTCATGGGCGCGAAGAGTGGCGGCTCCGATAAACGGGCGGATGGTACCAAGGCGGTTTGTGACTTGTTCAGCGCAAGACACCAAGGCCAGTGGGCCAGTCTCTCCAGTGATCAGGCAGGCGCCGGCATCGATCACATCCAGTGTTGCCTTTACGGCAGCTCCAATCCAGCGGCTGGCATCTGTTGGTGGTCCGGTTGCGAGACTCTTGACGATACCAAAGCCCCGCACCAACTTGGCGGCAGTCTGGCGAACAGCACCTCGGATCTCAGCCTCTTTCTTGAGCTGGGCACTCACCTTGGCCGTCTCGTCGGCAGTTAGCTTCTTTTGAGTGCCCTTCTTTTGAGCGAGCTGTTCCCGGAGCTCCTGTTCCCACTTCAACGTGTCGTAATCCTTGGTGTTCTTGTTGGGCACCACATTTTGTTTCTTGGCCAGGACGTCCACGAATGCGGTGCCTTCGGGGGTGCGGAAAATGGCAGCTTCGAGGGGACCGACAGTTTGAACGGCGGCGACATCTAGGTCTTGTTGGATGAGGTCGACAATGCGCGAGGTCATAGTCTCAGGGGCAACAAAGACCAGCTCGGCAGCCGCATTGTAGGCCGCAGCCTTGACGGCCTCTGACTTTTGCTCGAAGCCAGTCCTTTGAACAATCTCGTCGATGAGCTTTTGATCGTACTTCCTGGCAAGCTCACCCGGGTCAAGCTGAACTCTCAGGCAGAGCTCAATCCAGCTTGCACGAGGGATCAGGTTCGTCTTGGCCAAGACAAGCAGCGAACACATTTGGATTTCCAGCTTGGTCTTGTCGACTCCTGGCCCGGCACGCTCTGGGCTCAAGCAGATGGCCTTGAGTACCAGGTGCAGGTTAGTTGTCTCTGCTTTTGAAAGAACGGCGGCCGTCTCCTTGTCTCCAGTCTCAAGAGCTTCAATCCATTGCCACAGGCCATTAATGATCTCGGCGGCAATAGACAGGTCTTCCGAGCCAGCTGTCTGTACACAGAGCTCGGTCAAACCATCCATGGCCTGGCGCCGTACCGTAGGAGAGGTGACGGTTGAGCAGATCACATAAATGTATGCTTGTGCCCAGGCTAGCCTCACAGTCGCGTTGCTGGAAGCCAGCGCAGACGCAGTGGCAGAGAGGGCGCGGGCGAGCCATTCCAGGTCGTCCCCGGTAAACTTGCTGTAGATTCTTGGGCTGAGCAAGTATGAAGGCTTTGGCTCAAACACCAAGCTATTTTTCTCGATAGATGCCTTCTTGATGCCATCTTGGAGCTTGGCGCTCTGTAGTCTGTGGAAGAGCGGCGCAAGCCCGCAGACTGCCAGTGCACCAGTGACGATGCCGTTTTGTGAAGCGGTAGCAGCATTGGCGACAACTTCATTGAAGGTAGCCAACAGAGGCGGTACCACAGCTTCCGCAAATGTGATGAAAGCTGCTGGGAGACCTGTTTCGGCATCTTGGGGGATGCTTCGCAGCACTTCGCCAGTCCGAAGGATCCAAATCCGGCGCACAGGGAACTTCTTGTCAGCCAGCCCTTTAGCATAGACATCAACCAGCGCTTTTGGAACCTCTGACCCGGCAAGGAGAGAGATGGCGCTGGCGTTGAGGGCGAGAGTTTCGGCGCTCAGAGCGGCTTCGTTGGCCTCCTTACCCACAATGGTGGGAAGCCCAGTAGCAATTTTGGTCGCGATGGATGGCGAAGCAGGCAAAGCGACTAGAATTCCCGAATGGAGAACCCTGTGGTCGGCAGAGGCGAGTTTGCCTCCTTTCAGGGGAGTGAGAACCTCATCAACGGACTTTTCCACCTCGGCCAGATCCTTGGAGCTAGCAGCGAGTGCTCTGAATGCTGAGACAGCCCCACTGCGAATCGTGGCATTGGAAGACTTGAGGTTGGATAGTAATGGCTTTGTAAAACGTCCGCTGAGTGCTTTGGAAAGATCGAAATCAGGCAGAGACCGAACTAGGGGCGTGATGAGATCGTTTAGTACCACTTCAGGGGCTCTCAATAGGCCTTTCTCGAGCGCTGGGAACACCTCCTTGTCAAGATCCTCTAGATTGACAAAGACCGAGAAGAAATCACTCAAGCCATTGGCGAGATGCTTAGGGACTGGCGTTCGTGATCCAGCAATTTCGCGTGTGTAAAAGGCAAGGTAGAGGCTCTTTGCGCCTTCGACAATGGGCTTGGCCTCGGGCTTTCGCGAGCACACACCGGCAATCACGCCGAGCAAGGCAGCATTTTTGGCAGTCGGCTGGGTCCCTTTCGTGGTAAGGAGCTTAATAGCGGCCTCGATAGCTTTGATATCGGCTGAGAAAATCTTCCTGAACCCCCTCCGTGTGATCACCAGAGCTGACCGCCCAACGCTGACCCTCGCGGTGGCCTGAAGGCACTTGTCGAGGCCATCGGCTGTTGCCTGAATAACGTCGTTCCCAAACTTCTCCCAGAGAGGCGTCCCCGCCAGATTCTCGATCAGCAGGTTACACCATTCCAGCAGCACAAATGCATTTCCTGGCGCAATTCCCGGCTTTTGGATCTCCTGCTTCACAGCGGCCACTAGTGGGGCGAGGATATCGGATTCTCCTGTTTTGCAGATCGATACGAGACATCGCTGTACGGCGTGTCGAGAGTGCTTATCGGTGTAAAAGGCATGGGTCCAAAATATGACTTTGAGGAGGCCTAGTGTAGAAGGCTTGTCGAGAGCTGTCCACCAGACGGAGGGTTAGCTAGCTGCACCACCAACTTTGATAGGAGACTCACATTTATGAGCAATCTTCTCGTCAATGGCGCGCAATTGGGCGATTCTGGCAGTTGTGGACGACAGGGTCAGGGCCGTCTTTGCATGCTTGAGGTCGAAGTCGCTCGACGAGGCGGGCGCAGTGGCAGCTTCAGACATTTTGGAAGTGGTGTTCTAGTAATGGGTCGTATAATGACATGGTCGGGCGGCCCAGTCCCCGCAGTCGTTTTTGAGAGAAATACTCGTGTTTTCGTATTCAATATGGGAATGTTTCCAGAACGCTGTCTCTGCCTGTCACTCCCGTCTGGACTGTTTTTCGGCGACGACTCACATTTCGCCCAAAGTGGGCTGCCCTGCACCTGCAGCTGCCACCTGAGCTAGGGGTTATTGGCACTGTGCTGCCCCTCAGTATTAGGTATTTTCACCACCTGCGGCATGCCTCGCTGCCTTATGACTTTCTAGGTCCACGGGTGGCACTTCCTATAAAAAAGAATATTTATGTCTCTTCCAAGGCATTGATTATAATTTGAAGCCACTCAGGAATTCTCCAGGTTTCCTTAGACCTCCGCTTCCAGCAAACAGCAGTACCAAGCTTGCCCTGTTTACTCTGTACACAGTGTTTGTAACTTCAACCCTGCCCCGCGCCTCCAACGGCAGAGCTGTCTCAGATCTGGAGCTTCAACTTTGCCCACTTCAACCTCTTCCACTCCTTGCTGGTTCGATATTTGCCCTCGCAGCTCACCGAAGAACCACGATTGGCACACTCTCAAGCTTAAATTTGCTATTCATAGCCATCACCTGTCCCTCAAATCATCATCCGTTGCTCCGATCTCTCAGGACACACGACCCAATTGCGACTGCGACTTCAACTGCGACTTCAACTGCGACTTCAACTGCGACTTCAACTGCAACTGTGACTACGACCTCCTCGTTCGCCGCGCTGGCCGGAATGCCCTGTTTGAATAGTGACCCCATCGCAGCGGTGGGGTGCTCCACCTGAATCTGGCAGGCGGTCGTGCTTTGCCCGGCAAACCAGGCTGAGTCGTGAAATTTCAGGGCCGGGCATCCTGGGCCTCGAGATCTGCCTGCCCAGCGTCAGCGCCAACTGATCATATCGCCGGCCGTCCTCTCCCTTCGCTGTGTTTTCCTCGCACCCTCCAACTCCAGCGCACCATCTTTACAGAATGGCCGGCAAGAAAAAGACAAAAAAGCCGGCCGCGAACCCCGCCCGCGGTTTTGCTACCACATCCATCGCATCCAAACCCAGAGCAGACCCCGCCGAAGCTGCCGCCGAAACCCCGGCCGGCAAAGGTGACGATGCCGCCGCCCCGCCATCCAGTGACGCAAAAGATGCCCCCCAGGCCGCCAGCGCCGCGACGACAACAAACGCACCCAAAGCGAAGGAGTTGAGCCCCGAAGAGTTCGAGCGCCAGCTGGAGGAGTCGGCATTGCAAATATTGGTGGAAAAATACGCCCAAAAAGTCAGGCGCGACGCCCAGCGAATAAAGACACGCCTCGAGACCGACAGACGAATCCTGCGCGGGCAGGCCGAGACAATTAACACCAGAAAATGGCTCCCTCCAGACCTGATGGACCACGTCCTGGATCTCATTCAGGCCGAGGCTCGATTTGCTGCGTCGAGCGTCACATCAGAGGGCGCAACTAGTAGACTACCTCCTGAGGAAGACCTCATCATCAAGCTCTGGACCCTCCAACAGACGTTGGAAAACTCCGACTTTCCCAAGGACAGGGTTCAGCCAGCGCTTCAATTTGCCCTCGACATTGCGCCAAATATCTCGCCCAATGTCAAAAGTGATTCCGTCTGGGGCCTCGAGGAAGTTCTTGACTGGCTGGCCAGGGAATGCTCCAAGACGGAGCTGCCGGATTACAGTGGGCGGAAACCAGGCTCGGGCAAGTCGCAAGGAGGTATGTTTTTTGTCACGGCTTAAAATATATGTTTTAATCATGCCATTCACACTGATGTGGTCACAGACATGGCTACCGATTCCCCTCTACCTTCCGGCGCGACGACTCCCCTTGACCTTGAACCTCGTCGCGGACCAAAGGGCAAGAACGGCGCCTCGAATCGATCTCGTCAACCATCGCCCAAGAAATCGAACGTCACATACGATGAGGATATCGAGCCCGACCAATTGCTTCCCTTGTACCTCGAGACGCAAGCGAAACTGTTCGAGATTCGGCGCCCACGACAAGATGCGGCGAAAGGCAAGGGGGCCAAGGGAAACACAACGGCTGACCCCGAGGAGGCTCTATGTTTGGCAAAGCTCGACAAAATCGAAAAGGACGTGCTTTTTGACAAGTACGTGGCCGAGCAACAATGGCGGGCCAACAAAATTGCTCTGGAAAAGGAATATGCAGCGGCCAAGGCGGAGGCAAAGAATAAGCAGGCCGAAGATGAACCGGCTCCAGCGCCAACAATCGAGTCGGATGATATCAACGAAGAGGCAGAGCGCATCGCTGCTGAGATTCTCGCTGAGCAGGAAGACGATGATGGGGCTCTGGCAGACCTGTTTGCTAGCTTGCCAGTCAATGAGGTTGACCCTCTGACAGGAAAGTCCAATACTGTTATGAACGGTTCAGATGGCTCGAAAGTGACTATCAGGGACTTTGGAAAGTGGACCGGAGTGAGTCCAATGCGGGTTCTGGAAGAGGCGTGTCGCGCAAGGGACTCATCCGTAAGGATATCGTATCACGTCTTGTCGGATGTTGCATTCGCAAATCGACATGCTGTCAAGATTGTCTGGTCCAAGCCTCAGGAAATCCCTCCGGCGCCTGAAATTGCCGAGATCGAGGTCTTTACGTCGCCTACGCAATTCGTCTACAAGATGATCTCCATCTCTACTTCTGACTTGAAACAGTCTGAAGCCTACATCGCCACCACCGCTCTGTTTTGCATCTTTGGATCTTCGGGCAAGGAAGAAAAGGTGGCCCTTCGGCTGCCTGCCACTTGGAAGGATCTCTGGTCAGAGATGGCCGAGGTCAGGAAGAACAAGGCTGACGAGCTGGACCGAGACGCGCTCAGGCACCTCCGCGATCTGGTTCGTACTCGAATGGAGCAGGAGCTCGAGGATGGTGTCTTGATTCAGGGCTTCAAGGGGCGTGGTCAAAACAAGAGCCTGACGGATTCGGATCAGTCCGACAACGAACGGATCAAGCGGCAACCGTTTGGTCCTGAATATTATCAGAATATCTGGCTGCAAAAGGCACATACGCCTCGCTTCCAAACCATGCTCCAGTCACGCGTGCAGCTGCCCATGTGGCAGTTCCGCGAGCAAGTGGTCAATGCCGTCGAGCAGAATCAGGTGGTGATTGTCTGTGGTGAGACTGGTTGCGGCAAGAGTACCCAGGTTCCTTCGTTCCTCCTTGAAGATCAGCTGATGAAGGGCAGGCCATGCAAGATTTACTGCACAGAGCCTCGTCGTATCTCGGCGCTTTCGCTTGCCAAGCGCGTCAGTGAGGAACTGGGAGAAAGCAAGGGCGATTTGGGAACATCTCGGTCCTTGGTCGGTTACTCGATTCGCCTCGAGTCCAACACCTGCAGAGAGACACGACTTGTCTACGCCACGACTGGTATTGTCATGCGCATGCTCGAAAGCTCCAATGACCTCCAAGAAATCACCCATTTGGTCCTTGACGAGGTCCACGAACGTTCCATTGACAGCGATTTCCTCTTGATTGTTTTGAAGAAACTGCTTGTTCGGAGAAAAGATCTCAAGGTTGTTCTTATGTCGGCTACTGTCGATGCGGAGCGGTTCTCCAAGTATCTGAGCGGAGCACCTGTCCTTACAGTTCCTGGCCGAACGTTCCCGGTCAGCGTTGCGTATCTGGAAGATGCTGTTGAGCTGACTGGGTACTCGCTTGACTCGAGACCAGCAAAGGAGAAGCTCACGGATCTGGATGATGACATGGAGGCCGAAATCGACAACTCGTCAAAGCCCGAACTCATCAAGGAGCTCCGGCAATATTCTCCGCGTACCCGCAACACCCTCGCGGCGATGGACGAGTATCAAATCGACTTTGATCTTCTCATACAGCTGATCTCGAGGATTGCGGTTGACCCCAACTATGCAAACTTCAGCAAGGCCATCTTGGTCTTCTTGCCAGGTATTGCCGAAATTCGCACGCTCAACGACATGTTGTTGGGTGACAGGTTCTTTGCTGAGAACTGGCTTGTGTATCCGTTGCACTCGTCTATTGCTACGGAAGAGCAGGAGGCGGCTTTTTTGGTGCCGCCACCTGGAGTTCGCAAGATTGTTCTGGCGACCAACATCGCCGAGACAGGTATCACGATTCCCGACGTGACCTGTGTCATTGACACAGGCAAACATCGTGAGATGCGGTTCGATGAAAGACGACAGCTTTCTCGTCTGATCGACACCTTTATCTCTCGCGCCAACGCAAAGCAGCGCCGCGGTCGTGCCGGCCGTGTGCAGGAAGGGCTGTGCTTCCACATGTTCACCAAGTACCGCCACGACAATATTATGAGCGACCAGCAAACTCCCGAGATGTTGCGTCTGTCGCTCCAAGAACTTGCGATTCGCGTCAAGACATGCAAGATTGGCGGTATCGAGGAGACACTGGGCGAGGCGCTGGATCCTCCGTCAGCCAAGAATATCCGCCGTGCTATTGATGCTCTTGTGGACGTTCGTGCTCTGACGGCCTCGTCTGAGGAGCTGACACCACTTGGTCTGCAGCTTGCGCGTCTTCCTCTGGATGTCTTCCTGGGGAAGCTTATTCTTCTGGGTTCCATCTTCAAGTGTCTCGACATGGCTATTACCGTGGCGGCTATCTTGTCGTCCAAGTCTCCATTTGTTGCTCCTTTTGGCCAGCGGAGTCAGGCTGACACAGTCCGGAGAGGCTTCCGCAAGGGAGATTCCGATCTTTTGACTGTCTACAATGCCTACTCTGCCTGGAAGCGCGTTTGCCAGTCTGCCACTGGCGGCGGGGCCGAATACCAATTCTGCAGAAAGAACTTCCTCTCCCCTCAAACGCTGGCCAACATTGAGGATCTCAAGGGCCAGCTCATCACTTCGGTTGTGGACTCGGGCTTCCTGCAGCTGACAGCGGAGGAGAGGCAAGCGCATAACCGACTGCGGTTTGGTGGTAGAAGGCGTCGCCAGGTATTCTTTGAGATCCCCAAGCGCGTGGACATCAACAGCGACAACGATATTGTTGCGCAGTCGGTGATTGCTTGGAGTTTCTACCCCAAGCTTCTCGTTCGCGACGTGCCTGGCGGTAAAGGTCTGCGAAATGTGGGCAACAACCAGAACATTAACCTTCACCCGAGCAGTGTGAACAAGGGGTACAATGACATGAGGTGGATGAGTTACTACCACATCATGCAGAACAAGCAGTATGTCCCCCCCTTTTTTTTTCCCCTTAACTATCACATCTTACTAATGTGGAATTATCAGATTTCTCAACGCCCACGAAACCACAGCCGTCGACCCGTTCGCTGTCGCCCTCTTGTGTGGTGACGTCCGCGCAGACTTGTATTCGGGAGTGTTAGTGCTAGACGGCAACCGCGCGCGGTTCGCGCTTCCGGACTGGAAGACGATGCTCGTGATGAAGGTGCTCCGCGCGAGATTGAAGGAGATGCTGACGCGGAACTTTAAGAGCCCGGGAAAGCTGCCTACGGCGCAGCACGAGCGGTGGTTGGAGGTTTGGCAGAGGATATTTACGCTGGCGCAGGAGACGAGGGAGAAGGAGAGGGAGAAGGCGGCTGCTGCGGCGGGGAAGGCTTAGTCCACAAGGGTGTGGAGATGGGTTGTACATACGTACTGTACGATGAAACGATATGGGGGTGGTGGTCTTCTGGATTGTTTTGTACATATCTACCTGATGTTTGGGGGTTGGGTAGTAGTAAATCCGGAGGACGGGGATGAGTCATGTGCGTATGTAGACACAAAAAATACCAAGAGAAAGGGATACTAAGCTTGGTATGTGATGCAATGGATACGCACCCACAGTGTTGGATGCCTAGACGTGCCATGATCCAACTCGTATAAGGGGAATTCTGGAAGTCTCAACTGCTATCAGGAGTTTGATTGGGGGGGTTGGCATGTTGATGTTGATCTTGGGGAGGGGAAAATAGAACAGGTGGTGGTGGGGTTGATATCGGATTATGGGGGGCTGAAGGAAGATATTGTGAGGGAGGTGGAGGTTTATCAGAGGTTGATGGAGGAAGGGTTGATGCCGGGATTGAGGATACCGGATTTCAAGGGTAAGTTTATCAGTCGGTGAGAAAAGGAGATACAAAAGTTGCTAACATGGAACAGGATTGGTTGTGCATGATGGCAAGGTGTACGGCTACCTCACGTCCTTCATCCCGGCCTCATACCAGAGCCTCGAGGATATCATTCTGAGGACCCTTGCTGGTGACCAACCAATGCCTGATCCTGCGCGGTGGACATAAAGATATGGTAAGGACTGCCAAGTACAGGCGTTTCGATTGCACCTCAACGTCCATTGACCCATCTTTGAAGACATATTCAGACGCCTTTAAATTCATTCAAGTCATCAACTAACTCCAATGCCCTGATATGATCGCTCATAATTACAGTATCCCTTTCTACCTAAATACTATCACGGCAAAAAGTCCATGACGATGGTGTGCCTAGCAGCACCTCTTGTGGAACGAAAACATGCCTCGGCAGCAGTTGCACCCGATGGTGAAACCGCCACCGCGAAGGTTGAGCTCCTCGTCTTGGGCCATTTGGGGCATGGGCTCGGATTTCTGGGAATATTCGTCAGTGAAATGACCATGAATATGAAAGGAAAAAGAAGCTACCTACGGGCTGCTCAGTGATGATCTGCTTTGACGCAGGGTTGGCGGTCATTTGCATGGCCTGAGGGGCGGCCGGTTGCTGTTCTTGGATGGCAGGCATTTTGAGCGTTGTTTTTGTCTTTTTGTTTGTTTATGAAGATGAATGATAGACAGGCGTGAAGAAAAGAAGCGAAGTTGTTGACAAGGTGAGTGGAGTCGGTGAGTGAGGGTGTCGTCAGCGTCGCAGTGAGCAGCCAGCAAAAACCAAGGAAACCGACAGCGGCAGTTGTTAAAATAGAGTTGAGGTGGAGGTGGAGAGGAAAAAAGGTCTGGACCAGCCATCGAGGGTGCAGCCAATGAAGCAAACACGAGCCGGCTGATCGTCGATGCTGAGACAGGCACGGGGCAGTGCGTGGTGGGATATGATTGGTTAACAACAACGAGAGGGGCTGGCTGAGAGGGCGGGGCATCATGCATTTGTATCACACGGTGGTTGGGGAGTGGGATTCGGGATCACGATAAGATACCTATCCTTGGCATTCTTCTCTCCGAGATCTTCCATGATAACGACCGATACAGTGTAGCTACTCGACTGAGATCCTCCATCTTTGAACCAGACGTCAACCCTCGACTCCCAGTGGCACCCATCCACCCCCGAGTTACTCCTCGCCTAAGACAATGGTCAGTCCGCAAAATTCGCCTCGCAACTTCACGGCCTATGCCTTGGGCTTCGTACACTTTTGCCACTGCAAGTAATGCTTCTGAACGAACTTGAGATCCGTCGAGTCGACCTATACACGATCCATCAACATGAATTCTCGAAACCCGGCCCTTGTCCAGCACAAAGTCAAGGCTGTGGCATCAATCACTCGGTGCACCTCCGCCACCTCGTCCTGATGTTCTCGAGTCTTCTTACCGTAAGGAGAGCAGGCTTGACCGCATCCATGGGCGACAGCCGCACCTCGGAGTTGATGTTGAGGAGTCCCTCCAGACCGCAGGGCGACCAGACGGTCGACTCGACGCCGAAAGTGTCCGTCTTGAGGTAGTTGTCGTCGTACGGACCCTTGATCGTGAGAGTCGAGGTGATCTGTATCGCGGTGTTGTTCGTTAGCATTTACCAGCAGAAGTCATCAGGAAACTTTTGAAGGGCTCGGGTCACCTGTTTGGAATCACCAGAGAAATAATAGGTCGCCTTGCAGGTGCCTGTATCTCCCGAGGGGATCTGAGCGTAGCCGCGATAGTCGGCCTTGAAGACGGAAAACTGGTAGCCCTGGGGGTACTTGATCTTGACGTTGAGCTGGCAGTTCTTGCGGTAGTTGGATGCGCTGATGCCCTGTCCAGCTTGGGCTATAAAGTTGGCGTAGAGTAGGGTGATAGTAGTCAGGTCAGACGAGAGCTGGCCGGACACGGTACCAGCAGGGCAGCCTGAACCTGCAAATGCGAGGCCAACGATGGAGACTTCGTGGCCAGACGGGGAGTCAGCGAGGGGGTCAACAATGACAGGAGAGGCGGTGGCAAGGCCAGCCACGAGGGGCAGAATAGAGAACTTCATGGTGAGTTGTCTTGAGTCTCAGATGGTGGTCGATGGTGAGGATGCCAAAAGCATGCTGAAAGGGGCTGGAAACAAGCTTCTTATACCCCAGATTCTTCCTCATTCTTGCCATCACCAGCAGCACAGTGGCTCCATCATGGGGCAGTTGTTGCTATTTTGGTCGCCGTCAAGACCGCTCCAGATCGGCCGAGACGATGCCCTCACTCTATTGCGGAATTGCGGTGTCACCTTCCTGGAGATCGCCAGTCATGAGACCCGAGCTGCTACTGGTGCGGCTTACAGTCCGTTCTCGTCTGTAGTCAATTTTCAAGGAGTGCGAGACTGTGGCGTTCAAGACAGACCACAGCTGGCCTGTCGACATATGAAATATATATGAACTCTTAGCATTCCCAGCTTGTTGGAAATGGTGGGAAGGGCGTCTTAATCTATCACGACACCTTATTCCTCCCTTTGCTACTATTTTGAGAGTCTGATCTCTAACATGCCGCTGCAAGAAATCGGTCAGCACCTTTGCTCTATATTAACAACAGCCGGAAGCCGCCGAGTATCTCTTTCTCTCCTTTATCGGTCACTAAGGACGTGAGGGCCTAGCCTTTTGTCATTTATCACTGCAGCCATCCCCACACTCCCTTTGACGGGTTGAAATTCCATCAATAGACGCCCAGAGGCTTCACGCGCTTGGCCAACACCGCCACTTCCACTGACAGCCGACAGAGAAACAAAAACCGCAGACCGCCAACACGTGAGAGAGTCCACGGCGGGCCAGAACAAGACCCAGATCCAGGGAACTGGCTAATAGGGGTCGATGATCATATTACCGCGGCAACAGACACGGCAGAGAAGCGAGAATCCGGGGCACCCTCTCCAGCTGAACGACCGTCTGAAAAATAGGCTAAACACGATAAACAAGCTTTCTGACATGGCATGTGCACAATCTCGTGTTCACAAACCAATCATTCTCACCGGGCTCGGGATACCTGAAATGTCCACTCGGGAGTTCTCGGTGAAGTGAACTGCATCTCTTTGGTTGTTCGTCCCATGTGAGAAAAATTCTAGAAGCTCAACAATTCTCTGGTCATAAGAAGAAGACATTTTGCAAAGCTTTAAAGTACCTTACCAACCCTGCTTTCTCGGAACATTACAGCCTCTAGAAGTTACTCTATCGATCCCCATTGCCTGCCAAGTTAGGGAGCAAGTAAGCGGGCTGATTCGTGTTTGTTATATGGGGGGTCTCGTCTAACCCGGGGGGGGGGGGGCTGGGTTGTGATAGAGTGGCATTATATTTGGTTTTAGTTCATCGCAGCTGAAAGTAAACTGACATGATCTCAGAAAACTGAGGAAATCGCGACTTGTTCTGCTGGCACGTAAACAAACGTTGAAAATAGGCAGCAATGGCTGTGAGAGGCTAGAAACTGTGGGAACAATTCCAAGCAAAGCTTAGCACCATCCGTTTTTGGCCAACCTTTTGAGTATATTCAATGAGGAGGCGACTGCGAAACCCTTAAACCCCTTCCAGCTGCTGAATCGACGCCCTCCTCGCCCGGATCGAGGCCTTTATCCAACGCAGATGCTTCTCCAAAAGACCAGCTGTCTTGGCATGATCGCCTCCATCTTCCACAGCCTTCGCTGCAGAAATCTTCCTCCTCAGCTCGCCCCTCTTCTCTAACAGGCTCTTCAAGTCTCGCCTAGCCTTGTTGAGTGTCAGGGGATCATTCTTACTGGTGCTCTCCGGAGTCTGCCAGCTGTTATCAGAGCTGCCAGAGTCAGAGCTGCCAGAGTCAGATTCGCTCTCAGCCGGCGTAATGGCTGAAACTGCCGAATCCCGCTGTTTCTGGGTTTGCAAGACCAGGCCGGCGATACGGGCGACCCTTCGTTGCTTGAGCGCCTTTTGATTCTCGGCGTGTGACCAATGGAAGAAGAGACTGGGACTGTTGGGTTCAGGGCCTTGAGTCGAAGACTGGGGGGTGACTTGAGAATAAGGTTGGGAGCTCTGGACAGAGTTGGAGCGGCCTTGTTGCCCGTCTAGTTGAGAACTTGAACCTGCTTTCCCTGATGAACCATTGGAAAAAGTGTCAGTATACATGTAGCGAATATTTCATGGGAAACAGATAGCCCGTTGTGTTGGCACACTTACCTTTCTTTCTTCGACGTGAAAGATTGATGAGGGGTGTATCGCTGCCGTCGTAGTGCTCGTCGACTTTGGGTGGGTTCTCTGGGGCCTGAGAGGGCGTAGAAGTGATGGCCCGTATGATCACATTATACATCTGGCCCTGGCCATCACGCTGGCATCGAAGAGTCGCGGCTAGTTCCTCGATGTTCACCGCGGTCACTTGAGCAAGGTAGACCTCTTCACCGGGCGGGCCAGCAGCTGCTAGCCAAGGGCTGTCGCTGTATCTGTTGGTTTGCAAGACTCTCTCCACTTCTACCAAGCCACGAGAGTTCAGCCGAACCCTGGCCGAGTTTCTTGGGAGGATCTCAAGATCGCCAGGGGTCGCCATGGTTGAGATATGGCTCAGTATTGTGAGCTTGAGCTTGATGGAAATTTTGAAATGTCATGAAGAGAAAAGAAGAGTCGAGTGAATGGAAGCATTGGAAGATGGGAGGCATCGAATGATGAAGAAAACTTTCGAGTTACCAACGTAGTGCAACAAGATATGAAGGGGTGGAAAGAAGCGGGAAAAGACCAGGAAAGTCGAAATTGTGTGAGAATTGAAGTGTGGAATATACCAGAGATCAAAACTTGAGAGAGAAAAGTTGAAAAAGGATTAAAGGAAGATGAGAACCTCGTGGATATTTACAGTCCTGGATACATTTTAATTAGTCTCGTTGGCAGTCACGAAGAAGTGATCTCCAGAGTCGAACATGTTCTATTCTACAGGTTGATAGTATGCTAGCTTTGAATGGCTGATGAACATGAAGATGTCGTGAACTCGCTCAAGTTGTTTCTCATAAGTGAGGCTGAGGTAATCAGGGTTCGCGTGCGGTGATTGGCCAGCAGTCCGAGTGCGGGGTGGGCCATGGGGGCCTAGAACCTAGCGTTCGATCGGATATGACGGCACTTTGACGAGTCGCTAATGGCACCCTGCAGATGCGCCAGCCACTACGTCATAGGTCTCGTCAAGCAGTGGACTGAGACAGCGAGAGGCTTTTCGTCGGGCTATGCCGCGGAGAAAGCAGCTCTTTTACTGTGTGTTTCTACCCTGAGAGTACAGCCAAGAGAAAAGGTTGCAAAGTTCCAGGGACCGATACGACAGCTGAAAAATAAAAAAGAACCACTCGGCAAGCTCGCGACCGCGAACGCAATCATGGCTGGTTGATCAGGGTTGGTCAGGGTCCTGCGGGACGGAGGAAGGAGGGGCTTTGATTGGCCAACCCCGGTGGTGATCGACATGGATCAGCGGAGACCCCCAAAGACTCGGCGGCCTGACAATGACGAGCGACCCCGTCTTCTGGCACGTCTGGAAAGTCTTGAGGACGGATGTTTTCTGCCCGGCTGTGTCTTTTTTAGGCTGGTGTACTCCTGTACCGCATTATCCGTTCTGCAAACAATACTGCGTAGGTAAAAATTAGGTACTCAAATCGACACCGTATCCATATGCTTGTATGTACCTATGTACATAGAAAACCTGGAAACATGCCAAAGATGGAGTCAGCTCCGGCACCCCGCCATCCCATCTTTTCTCCAGTTTATGGCGCTGTCAACAGCCACCCCGATTCCAGACTGTCGGGTCATACTGGGAAGGGAATGTCTATGATTATTTATGTATTGATGCACTGAGTAGCAAAGGAAGGACTCTTGGAAGGACTCTTGGTCACCTATAAAGAGTAGCGAAGGTACTGACAAGAACACGAGGTTGTTGGCAGAGGGGTCTTGGCGGGTGGAGGCCCCAAGCCCCGTAGTCCAGGCCCCGAGTGGGGTCAAAGCCCGCGGAATTTGTATTTCCCAGGGTGCCACGTCCGCTGTCACTCACCATCGACAACCAAAAGTTAACACACACTGGAGTCGCGACTGTCTGTTTTTAATAGAGACTGAGAGAAAGAGAGAGAGAGAGAAGCATCCGTCGCATTGTCGCATTGTCGCCTCGTCGCCTCGTTGCCTGCTGCTACCCTTCACAGGTTGCAAGTCTCAGCGCAACCTGGACCCGACGTCCCTAAAACTGGCAGCTTCCAGTTCCCACGCCAGCCAGCCGTTTGCCGATCGCCCGCCTGCTCGCTATCTTTTTTTTTCTTCCAACAACGGCCGTCTTCTCTGCCGCGACGACAATCGCAGCTTCACAAGCGGCGACGGCTCACTTCGACATCCGATGACACGGCCTCTTCGAAAAAAGCAGGCATAATGGCGAGCCCGGTGGGGGAGGATAATTGGGTCGACTTTGTCGACCACCAGCTGCGCGAGGCTACCGACCTCGAGGCACGCGTGCGCGTTATCGAAAGCTTCAAAGAAGCCGTGTCGGCCGAGCCTGGGAGCATCAAGGTCTGGATGGCCTATTGCGAGTACTTTTGGTCCCTCTACAATGACTGCCAGCCCGTCAGCGATGCCGGCTGGTCCCCGGACGAGCAGGAGATTGGTCGCTCCATATTCACCATCGACGCAGCCCTCAACCTGTGGCAGAGGGGCTACGAGGCCGTCCAGTACCGCTTGTCCGACAGCAACGAGCTCTGGGATCGCTGGATTTCGCTCGAGATGGAGCTGCTGAGGCGGACCGTGACCGACGCGGGCGTGCGTAGGATCACGCAACTGTTCCGGAACCGGCTGACTGTCCCGCATGCCACTTGGGACAGGACATCGCAGATGTTTTCCAACTTCCTGTCCGAGCACAACCGGCAAGCCTACGAGAGCGAGATGGAACAAATCACAAGGAACGCCAAGAATGCGAAGCGGCTGTATGCGCTGCGCGATCCCTTCGAGACCAAGCTGTCGCTGGCTGTCAAGTCCGGGGACACGGCAGCTGTGCGCGCCGATATGCTAGAGTACATCGACTGGGAGATCAAGCAGCACAAGGGAAAACGGGATGCTCTGGACAACTTCAAGATCTGCCTCGGCCTATTTTCGAGAGCCCTCACGGGTGTGTTGGCATCCGACGACACCACATGGCTCAACTTCATCACGTTGGTGTCGACCTCGCAGTCAGATCTCAAGGCAGGCCGTGCCCGGATCCCGCCCAGCTTGGTTCCGAACATGCTCGACGTTCTCCGCCGCGCGGTGCATCACATTCCATGGTCTGGCCCCGTCTGGGCACGGTACATCCTGGCCGCCGAAGAGGCTGCGCTAACCTTTTCCGATGTCGAGCGCATCAAGCATGCCGCCACCAACAGTCCCCAGCTTGACAGAGATGGCATGGCTGGAGTTTTGGACATGTACTCGGCATGGTGCGGCTATCTCAAGCGCACGGCCATGAACCCCAAAGCCAGCGAAGAGGCTGTTGACGTTGCCGAAGTTGGCCTTTCTTCGGCCCTGGAGGATGTCAAGCACTGGGGCCAGCGCAAGTATGGCGAAAACTACCAAGGCGATCCAGATTACCGACTCGAAAAGATTCTGATCCAGTTCCTCACCGAGAAGAAGGAGGATATTGAAGGTGCTCGTGCCATCTGGGATGAGTTGTCGCAGAGTCCACTGCACGCGAACAGTTACGACTTTTGGCTCAACTGGTACCTCTGGGAGATGGTAGCCTTCACGTCGCACAGGTCGAAGGCGCGCAGTCCTACCCCAAACACGCAGGCCCAGGGTCTGTTGGTCCCCAGCTTGGCCACCCGAGTTTTCACCAGGGCACTCAAGGTTAGGACCCTTGACTGGCCTGAAAGGATACTTCAGGTGTACCTCAAACATTGTAATGATTACGAATTGGCCGAGACGCTGCGCGAGGCTCACGACACGATTTACAAGACGCGGAAGGGTGTTGAGAAGCGCCGAGAACGGGAAGCACGGCAGGCCGCCGAAGCCGCCCAACAAGTAGCAGCAGCAGCAGCGGCTCAGGGACAAGCAGCGCCGGTGTATATGAGTGAAGATATTCCCATGACGGATGCTTCCGGTTCCACTTCTCCCGGATCCAAGCGCAAGCGAGAGCCGACACCAGCTGAGGACGATGCCGCCAACAAGCGACCCAGGAGCGAGACGAATGGGGAAGATGTGAAACGGGATCGAGAACACAATACAGTATTCTTGTGGAATCTGCCCGCCGACGCAACCCAAACAAAGATCAAGCAATTCTTTCGGGACTACGGCCACATCAACAACATCGACCTCAAAAAGGGAGATGATGACGCGGTTGCTTTGGTGGAATTCCGGCATTCTGATGATGCCCGCGCGGCACTGATTCGCGATGGAAAGCCCTTTGGTGAGAGGATCATCCAAATCACTCCCGCCATCGACTGCACCCTTTTTGTCACCAACTACCCACCAGACGCTGACGAAGACTACCTCCGGAATCTGTTCAAGACCCATGGCGAGATTCACAGCATCCGCTTCCCCAGCCTCAAGGAAAACGCGAAACGGCGGTTTTGTTACCTGACTTTCCGAGAGCGCGCCTTCGCCGAGGCTGCGCTGAAGCTAGACGGGAAAGCGCTGGGTGGGAAATACAAGCTGGTGGTTAAGATCTCGGACCCGGCGCACAAGCAACACAGGCAAGGGGCGCAAGAGGAGGAGCGGGAGCTTCATGTTATGAACATCCCCCGCAGCATGAAGGAGGATGAAGTGCAGGGACACTTTGCCAAGGCTGGCAACGTCCTCAGTGTGCGGATACCCCACCCGGGCACGGCGTTTGTGGTGATGCAGACAAAGGAGGAGGCCCAGGAGGCCATCCGAATTCTTGACAAGGCCATGTTTGGACAGAATCCGATCAAGGTCGAGCTGTCAGCGCCACGGGGTATGAAGAAGAAAACGGCCACCACCTGGGGCGTCGACGGCGCCGATGCCGCATCACCCAACGCAGCAGCTTCCCCGGCATCGGCCGAGCCAACTTCTTCTGGCCCAGCCCGAGAGCGCAAGGTCGTGGTTCTCGGGATTCCCGATACCATGAACGAAGCCCGCGTCAGCAACCTCCTCAAGCCAGCCGGAGAATTCGTCAAGCTCACCCTCCACACCCGGCACGGCGGGGCAATCGTCGAGTACAAAGACGCTGCCTCTGCCGGGAAAGCTGGGCTCGTGATCGATGGGATGGGAATTGACGGCGGGCAGAAATTGCGTATCGGCACCACGGACGAGTTGTTCCAGAGCAAGGTTGAGAAGAAGGCGGATGGGAGTGGTGCTACTGCTCCGCCAAAGAATTCAGAAAAAAGGAAGCCGACGGCTGCGCAGCTTATGCCGCCTCCGCCGAGCATAAACCGGCCGCAGGTGCTGGGACGGTCAAGGCCGAAGGTGGGGATGGGGGTTCCGGGATTGGGGGTGAGAACTAATGGGATTGCACAAGCTGGGCCGACGCCGGTGGGGGGCAGAAGAAGAGCAATGCTGATTTTAGGAGTTTGTTTCTTGGGGTGGTAATAATGTTGGTGAGGGTGCTGGGAAGGTGGAGGAGAAAAGAGAAGAGGAAAACGGGAATAAGGCATGAGAGAAGGGGATGGGACTGGTTTTTTGTTGATGTCTGGGTGTGTATATGATACCAATTACCATTTTTCCTTTTGAACTGAACTGGTGGTGAGGAGAATCGCGGTCAGGAAGGACAAAGGGCTGATTATTCTTACTATTGATATGGCTGGCTGTTGCTATGAATACCCCCTTGAGCATCGACAGGATGTGCTTTCTTGTTGTTCTTTTCGTTGCCTAGGTATTGGGAAAGATTTAAGGTTGACTACTATGAGTCTCCTGGCATCTCCCGTCGCTGGTTGCGGTATTTCCTTGTTCTCATGTTTCTCGCTTCGATATATAGGAGTAAACATCAAATACTGTTGATTATACCTAACTGACAGGGCTAGGGTGTGGATAATAAGCCCTTTTTGAGTGGACTTCACCTTCCAACGCCCCAGATCGCCTCCCTTGCAATAGCAAGACGATGAAAAGGAGAACGAGCATGCACTATGTGGACTCTAGGTACCAAGTAACCGCTCGAGTTCGATTAGCCGCATTGACCTGGGACAATGAATTGTCCCTTATTGAACCCACAGAGCCGTTGAACCCCAGACACGACTTTAAATCTCGCCATCGATGTCGCATGTTGACGTTTGCTTACTTACTGGGTACACTTACAAATAAGCTTCAACGTCCCTTTGCTGATGGATACCTACTATACCGTTCACCATCCACCAGTGTTCCATTTTGAGACGAGACCCTCATCCGACCTCGTCATTCGGCGTGAGAGATGCACGCCTGATTGGCCGGGGACATATTGACATCCCCCCTTTTTCTCCCTATCTGCTGTTGGCTCGATGCATCCCCCACCCCCTATATCAAACGTCTTTCTCAATCTGGGCAGTCAAAGTTTGCCGAGTCTGGCGAAATCCAGTTGGGCCAAACGTGCCTGCCAGTCTGTCGCTCGCTCGCCAATCTTTGAAATCCCGAGACAGCGGGAATCTTCTTTCAGGCTAAAAAGAGCCTTCCCGCTAATTACCGTAAGGTAGTGTTTGTGTGTTCGCTTTAAAGCCACGAGGGATCTCCACCATTTTTTGAAACATATCTTTTTCTTTTTGTCTTTCGAGTTTTCTTTTCGGCCGAGATGATGGCGCAAAATAATGCCATTCATTGACTTCTCTTCAGCCCCTCCCGCCGCTCGGCGAGGGCCGTTATCTTGAGCAGATGCGATCCCAGCAGTTTCCTAACTGGGAAGGTGACCTCCACCAGCACACACAAACAAACAGAACAGAACGAAAAACAAGAACACGAATAACGCTGCCTAAGGTAGCTGATGCGGCCACTTCGCAACCGATCTTTTTGACAGCTTGGCAAAAGGTTGGGCCGATTAGGTACCTACCTACCATCAGTTCGGTGTGGTTGAAGAATCCTTTTACCATTGTTTTTCGAACATACCAGGTAGGTGGCCTGGGCGGTTTTGCATATAATACAACTTGGAAGTCGTCGTTCCCAAAGGGGACTACCACTTTCTGTTCCTGTCGGCGTGTGTGTAACATAGGTAAAGATCCCACCCGTTCTTTGCTTTTGACCGGGTAGGTACCTAGGCATCCCAACTGCCGTCAGCTCAATCATGGCGTGCTTGTGCGGGCGGCAATCTGCACGGCACTCCCAGTCCAGTGGGGGTGGGTTCTGGCAGCGCGGCTCACTTCCGGCGTCCACAAGTCCCTCTTAAAATGTCCGATCGATGGCCGTTCCCGGACATGGGGCGGGAAGCTTGATACCTGATCTTGGCTTTGACCATGGGAGCAGATGTCAGGATTATTAAGCCTTGGAAGCAACCCACACTGGCCAAAGTTGACCTCATGCCCTCGTGAGCTTGATGAGGAGGACCTTTCAGATGCGACCTTCCACTTTTTATTCTTTGCTATTGTTTCTCTTTTTGGTTGACCGTTGAGATCAAAACTACCTACATGCCAAGTACGGTCAGCAATGGTGGTTGATGGCGGGAGATAACATGTGTGTTCGATTCCTCCTTTGCTGCTTGCTTGCTGCGCCATCCTACCAGACAATCACGATGACACCCTAGAAAATCCCTTGCCTAAGTCAAAAACAATGACAGTGACAACCCTCATTGCCAAGATATGTTCCGTGTTTGGTAGGTCGTAAGGCATTTTTGGACTTTGACCCCCTTACCACATGCCCCTGTGTTCGGACGAAGCGTGTTCTGACTATCACTTACGGTTTATTGACACCTGAACAATGATGGAGAAACATGCTCATACTATGATGACTGGATCCCCGTTGGGGAAGGTGGTGGATTTCAAGTTGTGTGTCAACGCCACTATGGTTTACCTACCGTACCTATTCATAGCCACCACGAGCTGGTGTTGTCTCGGAGAGAGATAAATAGACATGTCCCATCTCACCCTCTGGTCCTGTCCGAAATCATCATCAACCACTGCTCATCAAACGCATTCCCTCTCCTCTACTAGCCCCCGAGCCTCAACAAATAGTCAAAATGCAGCTCCTCTGGACCACCCTCCTTCTTCCCACTCTGGCTCTGGCCGCTCCGGTGAAGGAGGCACCCCTTCTCACCCCCCGCGGTGCAGCTGCTTCTCAGCTCATCGACGGTAGTTACATCGTCAAGCTCAAAGACGGCAGCAGCGACGCCACTCTCCAGGGGGCGATCAAGGGGTTGAGCACCCAGCACCTGTACAAAGCCGGTCGTTTCAAGGGTTTCGCGGCAAAGCTGTCTGCCGCCAAGCTGGCTGCTATTCGCAAGCTCCCCGAGGTATATAAGCCTTTCTCTCGGCTGGCTCAGCTCCAGTCTTTCAGTGGACACTTGACTGACATTCTGTTTTTCCAACCACCAAAGGTGGAGTACATTGAACAGGACGCCGTCGTCCAGGCCTACGACTTTGTCACCCAGGAAGACGTCCCCTGGGGCCTCGCCCGCATCTCCCACCGCACCGCGGGTCAGACATCCTACGTCTACGACTCCAGTGCGGGCGAGGGAACCTGCAGCTACATCATCGACACGGGCGTCTATGTCAACCACACTGTATGTCTTTCCCCCTATCCCCTCCTTTTTTCCCCACTCCTTTTTAACCGCCCCCCCAACAGCAATTCGGCAACCGCGCCGAGTGGCTAGCCAACTTCATCGACACGGACAACACAGACGGCAACGGCCACGGCACCCACGTGGCCGGCACCATCGGCGGGCTCGACTACGGCGTCGCCAAAAAGACACGCCTGTTTGGCGTTAAAGTCCTCCGCGCCTCGGGCTCGGGCACCCTCGCTGCCGTCATCGCCGGGATCGACTTCGTCGCGGCTGACCACACCACCCGGGGCTGCCCCAAGGGCGCGACGGCCAACCTGTCGCTGGGCGCCTCCCGGTCGACGGCCGTCAACGCCGCCGCGGCCGCCGCCGTCAGGGCCGGGGTGTTTTTGAGCGTCGCCGCTGGCAACAGCGCGGACGACAGCTTCTTTTACAGCCCCGCGTCCGAGGAGACGGTCTGCACCGTTGGCGCGACTGACGAGGTCGATGTCCGGGCCTGGTTTTCAAACTACGGGGAGCTGGTCGATGTCTTCGCGCCTGGGGTTGCGGTGTTGAGTTCTTGGATTGGAAACCCTACTGCGACGGTGGGTCTTTTTTTTTCTTTTCTTTTTTCCCTTTTTCTTTTCTTTTTTTTTCAACTACCTTGCCAAGTATAAGAGGGATGAGAGAGAGAGAGGGGGGGCTGGGAACTGAGTGACTGAGTGATTGAGTGACTGACTGATGGGGAAAATAAATAGAACACCATCTCCGGCACCTCGATGGCCGCCCCTCACGTTGCCGGCCTGGCCTCGTACTTGCTCGGTTTGCTTCCGGGGCCGAAGACGCCGGCCGAGCTGTGCACGTATATCAGGGATACTGCCACCAATGGGACAATCACGGACTTGCCCGCCGGCACGTTTAACGGGATTGCGTTTAATGGGAACCCGAATGCTTTGTGAGGAGGGGTAGCGAAAATGAAACCGGAACGACTCTGACCATTGAGGGTGAAAGGATGGGGGAGAAAGGGGTTGGAATGGGTTTAGACAGGCAAGTAGGAGGTGATGGAGTAGATGAGGGATATGGCCTGATGTTTTTCTGTTTTGAATAGAATCTTCTTACTCGACAGGTTTTGGCCGCTGTCGTTTTCTTTCTTTTCATTATCATTGAGTTTGATGCTAGGTAGTTTTGAGATTTTTGTCATGTTTCTCTGGTTGAACAGTTTTTGTTGATACTTTGCTGGTTACCTAGGTAGTTTCATTGTCTTTTGTAATGCAGAACAGCTTTGCTTTTTGGCAATAACCAATCCTACCTTCTCACACTGACTGATACACCCCCACATACCTCACCCTCACCGCCGACCCAAGCCCTCCCTCCGTCGCCGGCCCCTCAGCACCCCCAAAGAGACCACCAACCGCCATGTTGAGAAGCACAAAGTAAGGCTTGTGCGCCAGCTCGTTCCACTGTCCCCAGTTGTTGATGCTGTTGCCCGTCACATTGTGGTACACCTTCCCGTCCCGCCAGAACGTGATCTCCTCCCGCCTCCAGTCGCTCTTTCGCCTGTCAATCTTAATAGCCCAGGTGTGGTACTCTTGACCGTTGTACTCGATGCCGCCGCGGCGGCTGGTGATCGTGTTGGTGCCGGGAAGAGCAAAGTGGAGGGTCCCCTGGTTCCAGGTGCCGCGGTTGTTGGCTACTTCCATGATGTCCCTGCCCATCAAATTTCAAGTCAGTCAGGGTCTTCAATGCCATGGGAGAGACAGCCAAAGGGATAAGGTAAGGTAGTTAGTTATTCATACCACTCTCCACACTTGGGCCATTTCACCCCTTCCCTTATCCCCTGTCCTAGAGCCCAAAACGCAGGCCACAACCCCTGGTATTTGGCCGGTGATCCGCTGAAATTGGGAACTTTGATCTCGGCCTGGACGACCATGGCACGGCCGGCAGGGACGGAAAAGCTCCGAAAGCTTTGCAGACGGCCAGAGTACCAGATGCCGTTCTCCTTGGTGGGGATGATGTAGAGTTCGCCGTTGCCTGACTGCCGGACGTTGTTGGTGTGATCGCGGTACTCCTGCTTCTCGTTGTTGTCATTGTTGAACCTGGATCGCCTCATGACCTCCCAGCCGTTGTTCGGGTCGCGGTTGACGCTTGAGCCGGCGGACCAGTTGAAGTCATCACCCCAGACGAGGCGGTAGTTTGGCAGAGAGGGGATGGCAGCCCAGACTGGTGCTGTTGATACCAGCAGGGTGAGAAAGGTAGGAAGGTGAACCATTGTGTCGATAGCAAAAGTCACTAGCACTGAGAGTTGTGTGTCTGTTCCATGCGTGGATTCTTGAGTCTTCCCTTCATGTTCTTATAATTACCAAGCATCCTCACCGACCGCGCCTCCTGGATCCCGCCGCCGTCCATGATGCCACACTCACGATGCTGACGAAGACCGCTGAGCCGCTAATATCTGCTGATTAACCCTGTACTTCAGCCCAGCACATCCACAGAATAGAGCCCCAACTAGAGATTCGTAAACAAGATATCAGCCCAGCAATTTCCACTACCGGTAGGTTCTGTGCTCAGGGGCAGCTTGGCACTATCAGAGCCGCCGACGATTCTTACTCAGCACGTAATCATCGGGGGCTCCCAGTCAGCTCAATGTGCCGCTTTTGCAATGCTGCTGAAATGATGGGTACATAGCTGAGTCACGCCAGATTGGCCATGCCACTTCGAGATTTGAAAAGGGAGACTGGTGGCAAGCAAGGTTAGGTAAATACCTAGGCACCCAGGTACAGTTGAAACATGAAGTGGTCGTTGCCAAGAAAGAAGTAGTCACTTAGGCCCAGATTCATTCCTACCGCTGGTCTTCCCACCGCTTAGAAAGTCAGCTTTTGAGGGTTTGGCTGGGCCACTTATTTCCTTCCTAGGCCTGTTTTTACCAACTTAGCCAGGCCCAATTACACCCCACGGCTCCTACTGCCCATACCCCTTTTCTTAGCTATACCTTTATTGCCGCCTTGCTTATATACCTTTAATTGATAGGCGGTCTATTAAAAGTCGCTCCTATAAAGTAGTGGCTAAAAGCTAATCTTATCGATAGTAGTATACTATATATTAACGAAGGCTTATTAATAGTAGAGCTATATTTAGTTTACTTTTTAACTAAAAACTTTAAAAACTTATAAGAAGGTATTTTATTAGCCAATCTATTACTGGTATTTTTTTTATATTTTTTATTCCGCTTAAAAGTGGTATTAGAGCTATGAAACCCTCTACCGCTAGTATTTTGGTATATGTTGTTAAATACCAAAGCTCGAGAAGGGGTACTTTGAAGAAAAGTAGGCCGCTGGAAGTCCCTCTGTTGAAACGGTGGCTTACTGCGCGGTAGGAATGAATCTGGGCCTTATACAAAAACCAGAATGGAAGAGCCAAGTTCAACTAACCTACCTTAAGGTACCTAGGTACGGTACCTTAGGCACCAAACATCATCACGACCGCCAAATACCCAAAGCAGAAATATAACAACGCTATTACTACTATCGTGTATATCTAAAAAAACTCCCATGCGTAACTGGTATCAATAAAATATATATCCTAACCACTCCTAGGTACCACCCCACTAGTCATGATTATCCCATCCATCCATCCATCAGCCCATACTATTCATGCACTTGTTTCAGTATCAAATCATCTACACGTCTATCCAAATCTTCTATTCCTCTATTGAACCTCATGCACCTGCCCATCCCCCCTCTGTGTGCTCAACTCAACCGCATGATTCGGGTAATACCCCCCACCTTGCTGGGGCTGCTGCTGGGGCTGCTGGTACTGCTGCTGCTGTTGATTCCCATACATCCCGTACCCCGTCGCCTGCGGCGAAACAGGCTGGTTGGTATTCCCCGTAAACTGCGGCGAGACCGGCTGCCCCGTAAACTGCGGCGAAACCGGCAACGGAGGCGACGACACCACCCCGTAACCTTGCTGAGGAGAATCATACTGTTGTTGCTGTTGACCAACAACAGCATTATACCCTAGCGCCGGCGTCCCAGTGGGAGTGATGTGGCTTGCCATTGGCGCGACGCTGTCCTGCACCGCTGGCTTCATCATGCTGTTTGGTCTGTTATCAACCACGGGATATGTCCCCATAAACTGCCCGGGGGGAGGTGTGCTGCCGGTCGTGGGGTTGGGGCCGATAGTTGACATTTGCTGTTGTTGTTGTTGGGGGCCCAGGTTCTGAGGAGCGCCGGTGGATTGGAGGCCGAGTTGTTCCTGGTTTCTCTTCTTGCGGCGGCCGCAGTAGATGATCAAAAAGATGATAATTCCCACCATTGCGATGAAGCCTACACACCCGCCGAGTGGGGTTAGTGATGAGAGGGAAAAAACACAAATGGGGGAGGGGAGATAAAGACGTACCGACACCGCCAACAACCGCGCCGACGATCAAGGCGACATTAACCGTGGATGCGACAGCTTCTTCAGGAGTTTTGTTGTTGCCGTTGTTGGAGTTGGACGTGTCGAGGTCGCGGTTGTTGCCGTTGTTGTTGTCGTTGACGCTGTCGGTTGGGCTAGCAACGCCGTCGGTTGGGTTGGCGACACCACTGGAGCCAGCTCTGCCGGTGGTGGCGCCGCTGTTTGACCCGGGGGTGATGTCGAATATGGGGAGAACGACGGACGTCGCTGCGCAGAGGGGGATGGTCCAGCCGCTGTAATCGCCGTCGGCGTACACCAAGGTGGCGCATTCTGGCTCGTCTAGGTTGGAGCTAGATGCTGTCTGTCAGTGATTGCTGGCTTTAAAGGCGTGGTATAAGATGGATAATTGTGAGCATACCAGTACATGGTCCTATCCTCGTCCCGGTTCGATGCCAGGCGAGACGACGTGTATGGCAGACAGGCAGTCCAGATATTGCACGAGGTGGAAAGACAGCAGCCGATGGCGCTGGCGGCCGAGTTTACACGGCACTCTGCTCCCAAATTGGCGCTACATGTGAATGGTACCCGCTGCTCGCCGACGAAGCCGCAGGTATTCTCGCCAGACTGTCGCTGAAAGAGAGCTCTTGGGTGGGGTGTTGGGGCTGGCGGTTGTTGGAGCTCGAGGTGACCGACCCGAGCAGGTGCCAGTCCAGTCTCAGCTGGGGATGTTGGATTGTACTGTTCGCTCCCCGCAATGTGCGAGTGAACAACAGGAAGCCATACTGAGGCGGCAGCTAGCCAGCGGAGACTGTGGACAGCCATGTCTACTTTGGATACCAGCAGAGGGGTCACGGGCAGCGAGAGCTGGAACAAGGGCAAGATCCAAAGTCTGGAAAGCAACCCTGGGACGCCTTCATCTTTAAGAAATCAGTCACCGCCGGCACCCGTCCGTATTGCGGCTGGAAGGAACCCCAGGATCTGGACGTAGCGCTGTAACAGGGACAACGCATGACACTAACGAAAGAGGCGTCTGCAGCAACTCACAGCCGCAACTCGCCAAGCATTCCCCATCTGTTCGAGGTCGCCTTTTTTCCTGGCTCACCACAGGCCACAGTGCATGGCCCATCGCGGGTGGCTGCATAGGGGCTGTCTGGGAGAAGGGTCTAGATGAGTGGCTGTTTTAGGAGAAGCTTGATCAGTCGACATCAGCAAGACCTTGTCCGTCTTGAACCACGAGAAAGTTCCAGCCCAGGGCGTTGTTCATGTTCAACGCCCAAGTCTTGGCAACGCTGTCCAACATAATGCATAAAGTCTGTGCGAATTACCGAGTATCCGCAGCTCGTTAAATGCGTCCAATTGCCGTGGTCCAGACAGCAGGGGTCCAGGTCAGCTTGTAACCCTGCTGCTCGAGATGTTTGTTTTCGGCCAAGTTTGACAGCGATTGGTTGATCTCTGATCAACTATAAAGTGGGCAGTCTTCTCTCGAAGGAAGAGGTCCTCGCCGTCAGTTCATACCGATCATGATAAAACCTCACCTGGCGGGGGCTTCTCTCAGTCAAGGTTTAGCGGGCCATGTCACCATCAGTGCCGCGCCAATACCCAAGACTCAGCCTCACGAGGCTCTGCCCTTGGTCTGGTGTTCCCGTCCCGGTCCCGGTGGCCCCGATTTGTGTCACACTCGACAAGACCTTTTATTTTGTCGTGGGAATCGTCAAGCTCGCTGGTTGGTCAAGTTGCCCCGGACGCGTACAGGTTGCCCATAGTAATTGCTCGCACGTTGAAACCGCGTCTCGTTTTCGCGGTCCTTGCCAAAAGAGGAACTACCGGAACCCACTACATACAAAAACCAAGAAAAAGGGAAGAAAACAGCCCGCCCCACTGTTTGTAGTGGCATTTCGTTCCACAGTTGGCACGTCGATCCGCCCCACAACATGATGCCTAAACTGACATCAAAACTTCTTTCACTTCTTGAACACTGTCGATTTGTGTACACATCAGGAGAGATGGAAGAAAACCAGGCATGGGTACTTCGTTTTTATTATTCTTCCCCTGCAACGTACCTAGTCCCACTAAAAGCAAAGGGACCCCTATTGCTTGCTTCAACATTTCGAGCCACTAAGGGTTAGGGTCTATCTAGGCTTACCTACCGACCTAGACTCAACTCCTGAATCTCTTGTGAACATGGCCATTCCAATTAATGTATGACGCTCATCAGCTTTGTACATACATACATGTCTCAGCGTCTAGTCCATCTTGATCACTTTTAAGCTAGGTATCTCACTGAACCGATGTGATGGCGCAGTTGCGTTGGATGATGGTATCAGTGGAAGGCTCTTTTCCTCGTTAAAGGCAAACGGCCTTGGGGCGGTAGTAATGCGGGTTTTGTATTTCTGTGCTGAGCGTGACTGTACTACTCGGTACTTATAGTGCCCCCCTATTAAGGTATCCCGAAGGACTGACCAAGCACCTGGTCTCAGCAGCATGTGCCTGCCTAGGTATTGTAAAGGCATGAAAATTTGACAGTGCAGTTCCCTTTGCTGTACTTTGAAAATGGCCGTCATTGATACAAACAACACCAACTCTCCCCTTTCACTGGCACTCCTGGAACCTCGAACCACAACAAGGCTCCCCACCATTCATTCATTCATTCATTCCCTCTACCTACCAGCCACCCACTCACCCAAGAGCCTCACAATATCCCCCCTGTTCCTCTCCATCATCATCATATGCCCATTACCCCCCCTCCCACCCTCCCCTTCATAACCCCCTCCTCACAAAGCACAAAATGTTCCACCTTTTCCACCCCGGCCTGCCTCAAAAACTCCACCGTCCCCCAATCGTACCGGCTGTGAGGCGACCCCTCCCCCGTCACAACCAGCACCTCCACCCTCGTCAAATTCACCAGCTTCCTCACCCCCTCCGGGCCTTCCGGGTCCTGAAGTAAACACTCAAACATCTCCTTGTCCTTGCTGGTATCGTTCCCCCCCAAGTCACGCGGTGGGGGGAACAACCTCGCCTTCAATCTCTCCCCCATCTTCCCAACCGCCGGGTAAAACGTCAGCGGCGCCTCCGTCAGCCCAAAAGCCGTCATTTCCTTCCTCAGCCCCCCCATCCCCCTCGATTGAAACGCCGGACCGGCAGGTTCCACGGCGACGATCGCTTTGACCAACTCGGGGCGAGCATCAGCGAGGAGCCAGGCGATTTTGCAGCCCATGCTGTGCGCAAGGAGGACAACCGGTTTGCCGATTTTGTCGAGCAACAAACTCAGGGATTTTTGAGCAACGGTTTGCTCCTCTGCTAGGTCGGCCAGTTGGGGGTGGGTGGACTTCATGACGTGGTCGAACGCGGGCGAGCCCTTTCCGGGGGATGGGTCGGGCCACTGGCTGCTTGCTGGCGGGGTTGTCCAGGCTTTCTGGAGGGGCGCGGCGCCGAAGGTGAGGTATGCTGGCGATGGGGAGGAGGAGGAGAGGTGAGAGGGGGGATGCCAGGGGGAGCGGCCCCGAAAAGGGGGGTCGATGAGGTAGAGCTCGTGGGAGAGGGAGAGGAAGTGGGAGGACCAGCTTTGTTGGGTGGAGTTATCTAGCGTGGGAAGGGAAGGGGTTCTGAGGAAGTCCTTGGGGTGCGTTAGATGAAGTGATCAAGGCCGGGAGTGATGGGCTGGGAAGAGACTCACAATGCCCGTTCGACTGCTTCCAGGTATAAAGACTATGGGGTACGGCTGGAGCGGTTTGTGCACGGGGACGAGGTGCTCTACGTACACCTGCCCATACAAAGTCTCATTCCCTGTTCCGTCGTCGACATATTCGCCGCCAACATAAAATATCTCCCTGGTGTGTGCGTCGGCTGGGATGCTGTCCATTCTGAGTTCTAATGAGCTTAACAAGAATGATGAACTTGGAAAATCATCCGAAGGGTCAATGTAACATCGGACGATGGGTTCGTAGCGGAAGACTCGGGTGGGACAGGGTCTCGGACATGGAAAAAGGTACGATCCGGTGCGGGGGAACTGTGACGTTACCCAACCGTACTCACACTGCCTCCTCTATTATGATAGATCTACCTCTGGATTGGAAGCTGGTGGGTTTGCCATCCGCCTTCCCGCCTCATGAACGACAATCAGCCCGGCACGTTTCAACATCTCAACCACATTCTTCAGCCCCATAGCCGAGGCTTGCGACAGTACCTCATATCCATCAAACCCAAGCATAATCATTTGTTGTACTGTGGCAACTTCGGCATGGCGTTCGAGTATGTTCAGCAGTTGTCCTGGTAAATTATCGACAAAGTTTATCCTGCCCCTTTCAATCAAGCCCGAAGGTGGCAAGGCTTTGGCGAAAGGCAAGTTGTAAAACGTAATGTCAACGAAGTAACATCGAGGATTGTGAACCACGGTCAAAATCAAGTCGAGTCTTGTGAGGTGAGAGGCGAAAGCGTCGTATTGCAAATCTGTGTACATGTAGGGTTTGCGGCTCAACATAACTTGAGGTGCCGTTTCGTCATGTCCAGGTACCCATGGGAATAACTCCCAGGCCCATTGCGTAAGAGAAGATGGATTCGTTTCTGCGTTGCGACGTATATAGTCTAAAACAACACCTGATTCGCAGTGCTCCACCAATATATTGAAACCATGGTCCATTCCGACGTCAGAAGCAGAACTCAAGGCCCTTCACTGATGGTCCTCTTGAAGTTGCCCTCCAAACTCTTCCGAGAGCATTCTCAAAAGAGTTGGATCTGTTTCCTTGGAGCCGCGTGCGAATTCTAAAACTGTAGTTGGGGAACAGCGCTTTTCAAAAACCTGTTTCATCAACTTAAGAAGCTCGTCGGCGAAAGAACTGTCAGCCAAAGACATACGCCTCAGCAGCTGCAATGCCATCAAGAAAGACACCTCTCGGGGTTGAGTGGTATCGATGGCTCCCAACATCCCTCGAAATAACAGATCGAGAGCCATGTTGCCGTCCTTGTCTTTGACCGTGAGACGCGTGGTGAGAGGAAGGATGTGCTCGAACATTGGCTGGTTGACGCTCTCGCAGGCATAATGGAGTGGTAAACGCCCTTTGGAATCCGTGACATCCATATCCATTCGGCCGCTTTGCAACACCTCAACAAACACATTTCTGCGTTTGACAATGCTCTTGATGAAGCTTGTGAGGGCAATGTAGGTAAAGTCGAGACAGCTTTCGCCATTCTTGAGGTATTCTCTTAAAAAAGCAAAATTGTTCCTTGCTACCATACTCTGAAGTTGAGCTTTGTTAAGTCGCACTTGGTTAAATCGGCGTTCGTTCTGCTGTTCCAACAGCATAAGTTGCAATTGATAATCTTTCAGACTCGACTCGTCGGGAATGACCGGCAGGTCCGGAAGGGACATTGCTGCCCTTTCGGAGCGTAGGCGGCAGTAGTCCTGTTCACATCGTGCATGTGCAAAGAAGTGCATAGGAAATGCCTTGTAAACATTGCTGTACTGACCCAGCGAGGTCGGACTTAGGCTTTTGCCGGCTTTGGTGCGAGCAAAAATATTGGCACCGCGAGAGATGAGCAACTGTGCCACTTCGAAATCGTCCTTGGCGACGGCAGCGTGTAGGGCCGTTTTCCCTCCTTTGGAGCATCTCGCATCTACCTTGGCTCCTGCATCTAGGAGGTATTCGCAAATCCGGTGATGGCCTGCCTGTGCGGCAACATATAAGGCGTGGTCTCCAGAGTCATTGGGAATCTTAACGTCGACGCCGGACTCAACCAGCTCCTGCACTGTGATGAGATCGTTGGTCTTGACGGCTTGGAATACGTCGACTTGTTGATCTTGACCGGACGGGAATGCTGGGAACTCGAGGAAATCGCCATCTGGGGGGTGCACACGATCGTTGTGCTTCTTGAAATCCTGTTCGTTGGAAAATCCAATGGTGTATCCATGACACCCCTCTGACGCACATCGAAAGGGGCGCTCGTGCTCTTGAACATGTTTATCACGTTTGGCTGGAGAGTCAAACCCCTGTTGGAAGAAAAAACACCAGGGCTTGGTGCACTTGTACGTCAAGTGGCCATACAGTCGTCTCGGATCCGCAGGATCGTCGGTGCTGAAGGGTGCTTCGTCAAAATCATCCTTGGCCATTGTGGCTTCGATACAAGTGCGAAATGGTCGTATATGAGACTCTATCGGGAACTCGCTCTCCCACTCCCTCCCATCGTTTGGTAAAGCTCGAAACTTGGCTAGGACCGTATCGGGGTCAGCGTTGAAGGGTGGCTCTGGAGTTCGGGTGGAGCTCAAATATGTCGCGAGGCTAGCAACAGCTGTCCAGGCCTCATGCTGGGGGCTGCCTCGGGATCCAGCCTGAGTTCCAAGAGTCACAAGCGCTTGTCCGTGCTTCCACCAATATGCGGCGGCATAATCAACAAAAGAGTAGTACCCCGTTCTGCAATGTTCCTTCATATCGCTCTCGCTGTCCTCAAGTTTGAAAGGGCCAGAGTTCAGATATTGGGCACAGAATAACGCCATGGAAGCGTTGAGGGAAGTCTGTACGAACCGTCCAGTGTGGAAAAGATAACTAGACCGTGTTAGTCAAATCTCTCAGACGGTTTAGCGTTTCTAGAACATACCCTCGAGCTGTTTCATGAACCAGTTCCACTACATCATCGGAACCGCCGACGGAATTACGGTTCGGAATAACCTCAACCAGAGAGCTGCAATAGTGCTTGCACGGCTCCACGAGCTGGAAGTCGGGGTCGGCTGTCTGGGTTTCGATGTCGATGCAAAAGTGGCTCTGTATCTCTTTCCACAGCAGGGGACGTTCGGCGCACAGCACAAGCCCCAAGATTCGGCAGGCCGCATCCCGCTGGATGGTATCGGGGTTCTCAAAGATGTGGACGATAACCCGTTCGTAACTGCTTGTGTCAACAACCGGTTCCATTGGAAGCTCGTCAGTGGTCACACATACGCTTGATCTAATCCACGAGGGAAATTTTCCTCCTTTAGTTCCCTCTTGAAATGGCCACGGGATGGTTGCCGCAACAGGTTGTCCAAGACAATCTTGACGTACAAGAACATTCCTAGATGCAGATGGTTAGAACCAGAAGAACATGAGTGCAAAAGCCGCTAGCCCGAAACTCACCATGAGAAACAGAGTTTATCCTTTGAATAAGGTCCGTTCTGGCACTATCTGGAATCTTGAACTTCTTTTGGATCTCAATTGCTTTGCCCTCGGAATAGTCCGTGATATCTTGTGCATGGGCTTCTGTTGTTTCGAGTTGGATTGTTGGATAATCGGCCAGACGTCTGTCGAGGAAGCCGTTTCGTTGTCCAGCTATGAAAGTTCGTATAGTTGTGTTGTGTGGCGACGAGTCCTCCGAGCCATCTACACATGCCAGGGATTCCAAGAAGGCCACAACCTCATCTTGTGCCTCCTCACGTTCGGGGGACTTTTCAGCAGCGCACTCATCCAAGCCGTCGATGAGAATGAAACACAGCGTATGCGTCCGTAACGCCAAGCTTGTTAGTTCACGAAGGAGAGATGCTGTGCGGAGTTTTTGTTGGTCGAGGGACAACAATCGTTGGTAGACAAGATCCAAAACGACTTCGTCATGGCTTGCTAGTTGTGATAGAACTGACAGCAGGAGGGAGGTAATGGTCCTTTTGTCGGGTTGTGCATGTTTGAAGAAGAAGTAAACGACTGGAAAGGCAGTTTCGTGTCCGATAGAGGTGTTGGAGAGGTGTTGAAGGTGGTGGATGACACGTGAGGAGAGAATCGTCTTTCCTGTAACAGGTATATGTGAGAAGGACACTCCAGTCGACATGATGGATGAGAAAGTAGCACGAACCGGCGCCCGGAATCCCGCTGAGGTAAAGAGACCTGTCCTCCATACTGCTGGTGTCGGCCCAATGTTTGAAGGTGTCGTTGCTCAGAATCCAATCTCCAGAAGTGCCACTTCGACGCTCTTTGAAGGCGGTCTCAAAGTCGTCTTTGTAATGAGGAGGATCCAACTTGGAAAGCACAAACTGCCGCTTTTTATCCAGAATCTCTTGCTGTCGTAGAACTTGGTCCTCGTCGACAGCCAGGTGTAGGTCTTGCATCTTTCGGGAAAGCTCATCAAGCCGGTCTTCGACTGATTGGCGTAGATCCCGGACCTCGAAGATTGCAGCTGTGAGCTTCTCATCTGACAAGAGATCCCGGTGTCTTTTGAGCTTGGCCAGAGTGCCGCCAAAGCGGCTCTTGAAGGTCTTCCATGATGAATGAAATGCCACTTTCCAGCTTGGCCGAGCGAAGACATCCAAGGCCTTTCTGTGAAATTCCAACACGTCACAGTAGTAGTTCTCAAGGTGAATTCTGATGTGGGGGTGATCTCTTAGCAGTTCTCGATATTGTGTCAGGCCCGGAAGGACTTCACCAATCTCGGAGTAGGTGTCCAGGAGACAGTCCAGTGTCTCAACCCAGGTGCCAGCAGCCTGCCATGGTTAGTTCATAGGACAGCCAACGAAGATGCTTAGTTGTCAACTTACCAGCAAGGCAAACTTGATGGGACCCCAGACAAAGGCCACTGTTGCGTCAACATTGAGAAAAACCTCAATGACCTGGCCGAGCTGGTTCATTCCTTCCAGGAATTTGGAGATGCGCCGCATGTTCCGCTGGCGTCTTTCAGACGCCAAGCGGTTCTCGATGGATCTGATGGCATCCTTGACATCGTGTAGCGTGCAGCCTTCGAACTCCTTTCTTTCCTTGTCGGTCAGGCTCTGTTGGAAGCGTGAAAGAGCAGCTCGGAAGGGATCATCCGGAGGGCTCGTCGAAGTCTTCCGATCCATCTTGTGCAGCTGATGCAGGAAGCAAGAAGGGGGAACTCAAACTCAAATGTCGATGAGTAAAAGGTTTGAGCACTCTCTCCTGCCCCGCCATCGTCGCTGACTTTCCAGTGGGAACACAGCCCCGCAGGAGGCCTCATCGAAACGTACCTATCAGCGTATCACCATTCTGCCTGGAAGGTGGGGGCCGTTGGGTGCTTCTCCCCCTCCTTAAAAACTGCTGTTCCAGGTTGTCAATCTTCTTCACTAAGGTATCGATATTGCTCCATAGGTAATCGTTGTCTCCGATGGATCACCACACAAATCTTCCCGAGTTTCACTTGCATTCCGAACACGGCGTAAACTACGACCCTTTCCGGCCAGTGACGCCAGACACCCTACAGTTACCGAAGAGACACCGAGAACATGAGAACCTATCCAGCTCTCCAAAGCGCCCACGATCCGTCTCCAATACGTCTGAAGCCAATATTTCCACTCCAGGATCCAGAGCAGGATGGATACACGGTACCGAAGCCTCACCTTCACCACGCGCTTTTGCCGACGCCATCCCTCCCAACCATGCCCAGAATTTCGATGGCTTGGTGATGGATTGGGCCCCAACCAATGTACACAGTGGGCAGGAAACCTCTAACCGCCCCTCGGAGTCTATCATTTGTTATGGTACAGTAAGATCATCATATTTCATCAAGGACAAGCTCGGTTGTTATTACTTAGCTACCTGGTCAGCCTCTAAAACATATCAAATTCCTAGATCCTTGACTCCAAGGCTTGCTTCCAACAACCGAAGCAAGCTGCGAAACTGGCTACAACTGGCCAAGAGTTTTGTCTCTTCAGTATTGTTCCCACTGGTTCCCATTATGCATTGTCTCATGAGTCCGCCAACCTGGTTGCAGTGCTGGACATGGCTACGTGTCGAGCTTTGCGTCAGCTAATACAGAGAGTTCCTGATGTTGAGCTTGGTGCCGTCGCCCAGTCCACTGAGTTATCACTTGCGAGGAACAAGCCATCCGGAAAGAGGCTCATCATACCAGTCTCTGTTAATATCTATGGGCCGATCAGCGTTGCGGACCAAGTTGGTTCGACCCTTTCGTCGTTTTCATACTTTCTTCAGCATCCCATTTATCTTCCTCCCAACTTTGAATACTACAATCCTCAAATGTATCACAGGTCAGGCGACAAGATGGAAAACCTTACCCATCTTGTCGGCATTACGGACATGGAGTTCAAAGCAAAGGCCATCTCAGACGAGGTTCAACATGTGCTCGAGTCTCTTGAGACTCTTGTCTATGATGATGCCCCTTTAACTCCAAATCAGCCAACCATCATTCAGCCGGAAGCAGTTAATACCCCGTTGAAGAGGTAGGTACAATATTCACGAAACCTTCTCAAGCCCTTCTAACTCAACGTTCCCAGCCACCAAGTCACTGCCTTGCGGTTCATTCAGCAGAGAGAGCACCATGAACATTGTCAAAAGGTCCATCAAGCCTTACGCTTCAATATTCAGCTACCGTATGTCCATAGTGCTGCTCGAGATGTTACTACATCCGATTACCATTTCGTTGAATGCGAACTAATCCTGGCAGGACACACCTCGACATACCATCTTATGGAATGGGCGGCATCTTGGCCGACGTTATGGGTCTCGGAAAGACCCTGACCATGATTTCAGCAATTGTCTCCACACTGGAACAATCGAGGTCTCGGCACTTTCATGTTGGAGCCCGGCAGGCAACTGTTCTGAGCAGTGCCACACTCATAGCCGTCAGCTCTATGCGTATGTAATCATTTTGGATATATTCACTTTTCCTCCTCAACGGCTGACCCTTCATACCATTAACTAGAAGTCTTGGATGTCTGGGAAACCGAAATTACAAGGTACCTAACCCATGCTGCTTCAGAAAGTACGACCTTGATCAGATCTAATTGTGACACAGCCATGTGAAGGCTGGAGCATTGAGGACCTACAAATTCCATGGCAAGGACCGAGCAACAAACCCAAAGGATTTGCAGGATTACGACATCGTTCTCACTACGTACGGTGTTCTCTCCGCAGACAGCAAGGGCAGGTCTGTTCTACATCAAGTCCAGTGGCATAGAGTTGTGCTTGATGAAGGTATGACACTTGAACTAAATTCTCCGGCTATACTGAGTTCGAGACTAACTTGGCCCCAGCTCATTGGATCCGAAATCAAAGCTCCAAGCAGTTCAAAGCTACTGTCGACTTGAAATCCATCCGACGATGGTGCCTTACCGGCACTCCAATTCAAAACCGACTTGATGACCTCGTCTCGCTTCTGACCTTTCTTCATTTTCACCCCTTCTGCCAACAATCAGTATTCCAGAGACATATTCTTGAACCCCTCAGACGGGACACACGAGGCCATCAATTGAGAGGTTTATTGAGTGCGATATGTCTTCGCAGGAGTGACAAGCTTCTCAACCTTCCCGATCCGATACTCGACCAGGTATCGATACTCTTACAGACCAACGAAAGAGATGCTTACAATAACGTTCTGAAGCAATGTGAACGAGATATCGACACCCAGGTCAGCTCCCAGGCCAAGATCAAGAAGTTTAGCATCTTGTTTGCCTCCATCATGAAGCTTCGACGACTCTGCAACCATGGGACGCACCCCGTGGTGTCAAACAAGCTTCTCGGGGCAGACATAGCTGGCGGTGGATATGTTGACGAAGGGTGTAGCCTGTGTGACGGGAATGGCGAGGACAAGTTAGACTTGGGCGAGGGTGAGATTTGTCCCCAATGTGGAAGGGACCCTTCTCTGTCATCATTCACCAGGCCGAGATCGCCCTCACGGTCAAAGTCACCATCCATGTCGGAGAAAGCTGATATTGCAGCCTCACCTGCATATACTACTTGCAGTTCGTCGCCATATTACTCCCAAAACACTGAACAACAAACATCATCGAAACTATGCGCTGTCATTGACCGTCTGAAGCAAACAGAATTTGGATCAAAAAGGTGTGTCTGAAAAACATACCTATTTGCTCACAGCGCTGACAACTACTCTCTAGTCTTGTGTTCTCATACTGGACGGCAACACTAGATTTGCTCGAAAGATACATGGAAGCTGCTGGTATAAGCTATCTGAGGATCGATGGCCGCGTCGATTCAACTCAACGCCTGCGTATTCTGGAGGCGTTCAAGACGACGCAGGTACCAGTGCTGTTGATGACCATCCAGACGGGCGCTGTTGGGTGAGCGAAAATCCCTGATTTAACCCATCATGATTTGTACTTTGTCATTGCTTACTTTTGGTTTCCAGACTCAACTTAACAGCAGCGAACTACGTGCACATCGTCGAGCCACAGTGGAACCCATCGGTCGAGGAGCAAGCCATTGCAAGAGCGATCCGAATGGGGCAGACGAGGAGGGTCACGGTCGTGAGATATATGGTTAAGAGCTCGGTCGAGGAAAACATTGTGAACCTGCAGAAGAGGAAGCGGAACTTGGCCAAGTTTACGTTGGATGGAACGGACGATGAAGGGATATCAGGGACGCTGGACGTAAGTTGGCTCTGTTATCTTACCTACAGGTATCTTTCAACCAACTAACTGACGCTTTACAGGACCTCAAGTTTGTCTTGAATTTTGGCTCCGCATAAATGAAGGACATAAAGTATGAAGACGAAAAGGCGCACTTTGTTAAATATCTCTAATGTTCTATGCTCATGGAAAATCATGACCCCGTCGTTTTCTATACGTACGACATGCCCTCCTTTTCAACCATCATCAGCATCAGACACACTCATCAGCTGTTCCTTGACTTCATCCTTGTCCCACAAATTCACCCTATTCCCGTGCAGACCCTCCGAGTCCCTGTCACCATTGATACACACCGTTTCATACCAGTCCATCTTCTCCCTCTGCTCCTTTGTTGGTGTTTTGAGCAAGCTGGCAAAATGTTTGCCACACGTGGTATTTGGAAGAGTTTTGAACCACTGTGAGGCGAATGTCGAGTTGTGTTGTTTAGTGATGTCAAGTCACCCTTCCTTGCCAAGACAAATCAATACTGTGTGGGGACTCGCCCCTTTTGCTGAACTAAAAGAGGCAAATAGGAGTCAGGGTTGGCTTTAAGGGCTATTGTTTTGCTTGTCTGTTGATCTGGTTGGATAAGAACAGTGGGACTGTAGAACGATCATCTTCAGCTGTGAGACTCTTGACGATGTTGTGGGCTTCCACCTGTTCGGTATAACTTCGAGCGAAGTGGAGGGTATGGCTGAGACAGGTATGACGAAAAGGCTACAGAGCCACTACAGTCAGTTCATCGCGGAAGTTTTCGGTTTCAATCTGTAGTTTTATTGAAACATGCCGCTGTGGCTTGCAGGTGATCTTCACGATGTGGTTGGCAGGAGGGGCATACCATTATTCATCGCAGCTGTTGTGCGGTTTGTGGCACTCGTTCATCTCATCCCTACTGGCACAGACCGATCGCCTGTGCCTGCGTAACTAGGCCGCATTAGTACGAGGGAATGTTGTGAAATTGAAACAAAAACATGGGATGATGAAGAGGCTGCAGGGAGAGGAGAGGGTGCAGGTAGGTTCCCATGGAAAAGTCTATAAAGTCTATGGCAGCGCCAGTGGAGGTCAGATTAATAGTCAGACAACTTGTCAATCAACTGCCTCCTCAAATAGGTACCCAGATTCACTATATACAACTTCCAACTATTACAACATGCCTCGCCCATCCAAAACCAAAGCTCTCTCCGCACGGCGGCAACCAAGAGACATTACCCACGAAGTGATCAGCTCCTACTTCATCGGCCCCCGCGCCGAAAACCTCGACCAGTTCCGTGAGAACATCACCACCATCCTCGACGAACTCCAACTCGCCCGCAAGAACTACTTTGAGGAAGATGTCGTCAGTCTTTTCCCTCACTGCTTCTTTGTTTGATGATGATACTTACCCGTCTGGTGACACCCCACCTGCAGGAAAACAACTTCACCTTCATCCCCCCCTCCATCCAGTCCTCCCCCGCCTTCCTTGCCTCCGCCGCCCGCACTAAGGCCGCCGTCCAGCAAACCGCCCGCCTCCTCGGCCAGCACTCTATCCCGTTCTGGTCCCCTCGCTACCAAGCCCACATGTGCACCGACCTCAGCATGCCCGCTCTGCTCGGATACTTTATGACCATGCTGTACAACCCCAACAACGTCGCCCTTGAAGCCTCCCCTTTGACCACCGTCGCTGAGATCGAAGTCGGTGAGCAGCTCTGTGCGCTGTTTGGCTTTGAAGAGCAAGATAAGGCCTGGGGTCATGTCACCTGCGATGGGACGGTCGCAAACATCGAGGCGCTGTGGGTGGCGCGGAACTTGAAGTATTACCCGCTGTCTGTGAGAAAGGCGATGGATGATGAAGATGGACCGCTGAGGTTCATCAGTGATGAGTTCAGAGTTCGGACTTGTGAAGGGAGGTTGAAACTGTTCAAGGAGATGAGCTTGTGGGAGCTGATGAATCTGAGGGTGAAGACTGTGCTGGATATCCCTGGGGTGTTGCATGATCAGTTTGGGATTACGCCGGAGTGGTTGGAGGATGCGATGGCGGTGTATAATATCCAGACTGTGGGCAAGGAGGCGTTGAATAGGCACTTTGGGGTGGCGGAGGGGCAGGATGGGCAGTTTTTTGTGCCGAGTACGAAGCATTATTCTTGGCCTAAGGCGGCCGCGCTGGTTGGACTGGGGTCCGATAACGCGGTCAGTGTTGCGGTTGATAATGACGCGCGGGTTGATCTTGATAAGCTGGAGAAGCTACTCGAAGAGCGATTCGACAAACAGCAGCCTGTCTATTCTGTCGTTGCCGTTATTGGGTCGACCGAAGAAGGAGCTGTTGATCCGCTGGAGAAGATCTTGGCAATGAGGCAGCGGTTCCAGGCCCGTGGCATGTCGTACATCGTCCATGCCGATGCTGCTTGGGGAGGATACTTTGCCACCATGCTACCACGTGATGGTCAGGATGATGTTGACAGAGAGGAGGGCGAGGACGGACTGGTTCCCGACCTGAGTTTGAGGATCGAAACCCAACAATCTCTGTTTGCGTTACGGTACTGTGACTCGATTACGGTCGATCCTCACAAGGCCGGGTACATCCCCTATCCTGCTGGTGCACTGACATACCAAGACGGAAGGATCAAGAACTTGGTTACATGGACAAGTCCTTATTTGTCTCGGGGAGCGGTGACGAGTATTGGCATCTATGGTGTTGAGGGGAGGTAGGTTACATTCCAGGTTCACAGTTTGTGAAGCAGATAAGGTATAGGGAAGCTGACAACTGCTACAGCAAACCAGGTGCATCCGCCGTGTCAACATGGCTGTCTAACCAATGCATAGGCCTCGACCAGAAGGGCTATGGCGCTCTTCTCGCAGAAGCCTGCTTCACCTCATCTCGTGCAAGTCGCCTCTTTTCATGGACCAGGAGTCCCTGTTAACAACATGCAGCTCTCAGCCCTTTGGGCCGCTCTCTCAACCCCGCGAGACTCATTCATCTGCACCCCCTTCAATGCCCTTCCTTCTGAGTCCTCTTCGGATGCAAAGGAGATAGAACGGGAAAAGCAGAGGATTAGAGACGAAATCCTCGCCAAGTCCAACATCGAGATCATCGCCAACGACAGTGTGATAACAAACCAGGCCGACAAGACCATCACTCTCCTCCGCGCCCTTGGATCAGACCTCAACATCAACGCCTTTGCCCTGAACTGGCGCTACCCCGACGGCTGTCTCAACACCGACGTGGAAGAAGCCAACTACCTCATGGAGCGTGTCGTCAGCCGCTTGTCTGTTGACCACCCTGATGACAACCCTACTTCCATCCCACTGTACCTCACCTCCACCGAGTTCGCATACAAAGACTACGGTGACTGCGCCACCAACTTCAAGAGACGGTTAGGCCTCGACACAAGCACTACCCACGAGAAGCTAATGGTGCTTCGAAACGTGGTCATGAGCCGCCTCGCAACCATGGACGGCGACCACGGCCGCTTCATCAATATGCTCGGCGAGACGTTCAAGGAAGTCGTCGAAAAGGAAGTCAAAGTTTGCCAGGCACGCAACGATGACAGTCCTGATTACCACAGTTTCTGGATCAGAGGGCGAGGAACAGCCAAGACTGTTTACTTGTCTTACAGGCCCATGTTCCACCTCGCCAAGCACCGCCGACAGATCATCCTCGAAGCGGAATTCGCCAGCGAGGAAGGCAAGCGCGCATATAGCTTGCTAGAAGGCAACACAGGTGACGATGAGATCATCCTCCAAACCTCCAACAAGATCGACCTGGACTCCTTGCTGCTCGCTGGTACACCCAAAACAACCCTCTTAGGCAATTTGACCACCTCATCAAAGTAAGCTCCTCCCCCTCTCCCCGTTTTTCCCTAGCATCAAAAACTAACCCCCCTTGACAAAGCGGCACTATCCTCCCCCGCACCCCCCTCAACATCCTCTCCATCCTCAAAAACCGCCCCCTGAACACCTCCTCCCACGACGACACTTACCCCTCAGGTTTCTGCCCGTTCTACCTCTACGGCATCCCCACCAGCTCCTCCTCCTCTTCTCCCCCTTCCACCCCGGGAGCTTCACAGCTGCTTTTCGTCGACCACATCCTCACCAAATCCCCCAACATCTTCCTCTCCGCCGCCATCGACAACCTAACCCTCGACAACGGCCAACAGCCCATCGCCTTCACCTCGGCCGTCTCCAAAGGCGCGATCCTCACCCTGGAAGGAGTCCACGAAGCAGCCCTGCAGCCGTTCCCCGTTGACGAGCCACTCCCAGGGAACTTTTTCTTCAAGCCGGGAAGGGAGTTTAGGGTGAATATCTGGGGTGATAGTAGAGGTCCTGTGGGTAAGTACCTGGTACCTACCTAATCTATCCCACCATCTCTGGGAAAGGAGGTACTTTGTGTTGTTGCAAGGCTGACAAAGGAGAAACAACAGGTAGCGCGAGGGGGTTGCTTAAAGAGATCAGAAAGACGGAACCGCTTACTAGGGGGACAATCACGCTTCGGGAGGAGGGCATGGTGGTGGATGTGGAAAAGATCAACCGGGACCCGTGGAAGGAGACGGAGGAGGAGAGGGTGAGTCTTTGGCGGGAGAGGTTTGGGAGGATTGGGAAGGAGATGGACAAGGGCTCCGCGTCGGGGTCGTCGGGGAAATCGGGGGTTGTTAATGGGACGGGCAATGGTCATGTTTGCAAGAATTGTGGGGAGTAATGACATGGTTTCTTGTTGTGGTCTGCTTCATTTTTCGGTGTGATTGGGTATTATTTGCGTTTGGTATTTGGTATCATAAATAATTTCCTCTAATGAAACCTTTTGTCTTGCTTCCTGGCAGAAATCTTCGTGGTTTGGTAGATGTGTGTTTTTACAACACAGCAGCGATGACACCAACAACCACACCGGCTACAGCCATGGCCAAACCCGTGCTCACGCCCCGAGGAGCGGCACTTTTCTTCACGACTTCCTCTGCCGCCTTGTCCCACTTCTCGAGATACTGCGAGACAAATTCCTTCGAGTCCTTCGGTACGTTTTTGTCATACCTACTATCGGTCAATATACCTGTCTATCACATCGTTAGGTAGACAGAAGCGGGGGAGACAAACCATTCTTGAGTCACAACCTCTTTCCATTGCCAGTCACCAGTCAACATGGCCTGCATAGCAGAGACGGGGTTAGGTGCATGCGTCACAGCGGAAATGATGTCCGAAGTAACAGAAGGGAACTTGTCATCGTGGACGAAGGAGCTTTGGACGCTGTAAAGAGTAGTAGCCAATGGCGTGATGAATGGCGACACCTCTGAGGGAATGGGAGACGGCGAGTAGATAGCAGAGACAAACTCATTCGCATCAACAGAGGTAGGCCAAGCGATTTGGTTGCTGTCGTCAGCAGCGGAGACCAGGGCGGCGCCACCAATGGCTAGGAGTGTTGAGAGCTTCATTTTGACGGGAGTATTTGTGATTGACAAGGAATGAAGAGACGGAGAACGGCGTCAAGATATGAAGAAGTGAATGGGACCAGCAAATATATAGTGGCAATAACCACCGAAATGGGTGGGTTTATGCAGGGACCGTGTGCTTGTGACTCCACACTCCAGGCCAGCCATGGAACGCAACGCCTCAGAGCCAAGTCTGAAAGTCCCCAGTATCCTTGTCCAGGTAGTGATGGTACAGTACCTTGACCAAGCAGTGTTGCCTAACCCGCTGTTGATTCCTGTGTGGCGCTTTGCTACCGGATACGATTGCCAGAGTTACAGCGGGCCGGTGCATGACAAGTTTTTTTCCTCGTTGCCAACAACTTATTTCCACAGCCCTGCCGAGGTTGCTCCACCACCAATGGAAGGCTGATTCGCTTTCAAGTCAATAAGCCCACTGTTGATCCCCTGTCTTCCTTCGCGAGGATTGTGCCGCCGGCGAGCATGATGGCATTTACGATGAGTCCGAGGCCAGACGTTGATCGTAAAGAGTAGAAATACAGGTTATTTTATTCCGAACGTTTCAGGATTTGGGCCTCAAGAAGCTGTGGGTAGCCTGTCCCTTCTTGAGGTCACTGGTTTACTCGATGGCTTAAGGGCTGTGGTAACCTTCGCGCCACAAACCACACCCCACCACCAGTAGGTACCCAACTCCTCAAGCCCCTCTACGTCAGAACATTCTCATTTCCTCTCTCCAAATTCCCCAAAGTGCCAGTTTTATCAATTCAACCTCGGTACATAAGGTACATAGGTACAATGAGAAACAATCCCCTCAACCCTAACGCCACCCCTTTTCCACCCCTGAATTCAGTTCTTTTCATCCACTAACCCCATACTCCCCCCTCACAAAATCCCCCGCCCTTTCCGCTACCGCAATCACCAGGCTGTTTATCGTCCCCTGCGGCACCATCGGAAAAACACTCGCATCTACCACCCTCAACCCCGTAATCCCGTACACCTTAAACCTCTCATCCACCACTCCCCCCCTTGACCTCGGCATCATCGCGCACGTCCCAGAGTGGTGATACGCCAGTAGCATATACTCTCTGATATAATCATCTACATTGTCTTTTGTTATCTCTTTTGCTGGGTATCCCGGTTGGAAGACCTTGCCTCCCCCTACAAGGAGATCAGATAACGGCGGGGTGGAGGCTACTTTTTGAAGGTGGAGTGCTCCGAGACGGGTCAGGTGGCGGTCAATGGGGTGGGAGAGGTATTTCGGGTTGATGATAGGGGGTGTGGTGGGGGAAGAGGAAGAGATGTGAACGCTGCCGCGGGAGAATGGTTGCTGGAGCAGGGTGAGCAGGGTGTAGTATTTGCCTGTGTCCCGGTCGTTTTTGGAGGTGGATGGGGAGGCGGAGAAGGCGAGCTTGCTGCTGTTGTAGTGCCAGGGGGAGACACCTCCCGCGAGGGAGATTTCGTGGGCGGAGGCCGTGGTGTTGGATTTGAGGGAGGCGAGCAGGAGGTTGTGCTGGGCTTGGAGGCCGGGGCTGGTTTCCACTTTGGGGAGTGGAGGGAGCGAGGAGATGGAACCGCCTAGGTGAGTGAGGGAGAGGAGGGCTGAGCTGGCGTTTACGACGGTTAGAGGGCCGGTGCGGGTGGTGAGGTATTTGTCTAGGGCTGTTTGAAAGACGGTAGAGTTGGCAAAATCTTCTGCTGTGGTGAGATGGGGCTTGGCCATGAACCTGTCCTTGTCAACATGGCGAGTGTGAGGGTGCAAAAGAGACTGTACTCACCCTAGCGGCAACATGAGATGGTTCTGGTAGTTCTCCCCAACAAAGCCGTTATTAACCACCACCTTAATGCCCAGTTTGTTCAGCAATTTAGGGCTGCCAATCCCCGATAGTTCAAGCAGCTTGGGAGACTCAATCGCTCCGGCTGATAGGATGACCTCTTTGCTCACCCACACGTCATATTTGGCACCATCCTTTACATACTCCACTCCGGTAGCGGTGGGTAGAGCTCCTTGCTTCCTGATATCAGTGTGAATCTTCGTCACCAGAGCTCCAGTGATGACCTTGAGGTTTTTCCTTCCCTTTGCCGGCAAGTAGTACTTGTTACCCGGATAACTCCGTTCCTTTGTTTTTGCATCAATGTTGAACGGGTTGGCGAAACCTCCCAAAGCCTTCCCACCTCTCGGGTCTCCATTGACCCCCAGCCCCAAATTCTTGTACGTCTTAGACCACGTCTGTTGAAATGGACCGTAGACTTCAGGGAAGGTGTTCACAATTGGACCCTTCTTCCCACGTAGACTGTCATCAAGGTAGTTGATCCCCAAGTCGTGCTGGACTTTCTTTGATGGCGTAACAAACTGCTCCGACTTCTTGTAATAGGGCTGTAGCTGTTTCCAGGACCAGTTCTTGTTCCCCAGCTCACCCCACATATCAATGTCTCTGGTAGAAGCATGAGTCCAGAGCATGAAGTTGATTGAGCTTCCGCCTCCGAGGCCCTTGCCAGCCATGACGGAGTGAGAGTGGTCGTTGAGGTATGGCTGTAGCAAAACTGTCAGCTGAATGTTCACGAAGGGCAGCAAGAAGGGAGTCTGCGTACCTGCGGAACATTGAAATACTCCCAATGGTACTCCAAATCACCGTACATGGATCCGAATATTCCTGGACAAATGACTTTGATATCTTGTGTGTGGTCATTACCGGCTTCAAGTACCAAAATGTTGAAAGTTGGGACCTCAGATAGACGCGCTGCTAAGGTGAGACCGGCTGTTCCGCCGCCAACAATTCTATGGTTTGGTGTCAGTCGTGCGTTGCATCAGGTACCTGAGGTGAGAACAAAGAAACAGAGTAGCTTACACGAAATCCCACTGTTGCTCTTGTGCAAAGGCAGCAGTGAGAAAAAGGCAATATGTCAGGACTTTGTTCAACATCTTATCCTCTTTGAAAATGTCACCTGCTGTTGGGTAAGAAGCTGGTGTCGTGAGCTCCAGCCGTCACTCAGGAGTTATATGCAAAGCTGACGGCATAAGCCCAATACACCCCCATCTCCGAAGCTGACCTCGTGTCTCATCGAAGCTAGGTACACCGCATACAATATCGGAATTTACATCGGAGCGGCTGATCCCTGCAGGGTTCTTGTCCCCTTCCGGCGTTTTCTGAGGGCTCGTACGACCCCGCCAAGAACGCTAATGTATGTACAGTACCTACAGTAGTATACGCCCCCAGCTTGGCTATCTCAAACCCCCCCTCTCATCACTCACCCTCCTCCCCTCCACCCACTCCCTGATCCCCTCATAGTCCTTACACATATGCACAACCCCCATCCCATCCGTCTCCACTTTCGTTCCCTCCGAATCCGGGTTTTGACCCTCGAGCGCAGTGTCCCCGCAGCACATGAGGCTTTGTCGCAAGTACCCGAAGCAGTGGTTGATGTGTTGATGATGTCCATCCCTCTTGTTGATGTTACCTTCGACGAGGGTGTTGTAGCTTGTCATGATCATTTGTAGACAGTGAAGCTGGTGGAAAACGGCAACGGAATAGACTTGCTGGTTCTTGTACTGCATAGGAGGGGGAAGGCGGAGCTTGAGTGATGGGTTGAAGTCGGGTGGGGTAGTGATGAAGCCGTTGCCTAGGGGGAAGGCAGAGAACCATTCGGGGGAGGATGTAGTGTTAGGTGAGGGTGATGAGTGATCCGATGGGTCGGGGTGGAAGGTTTGAGGGCGTAGGGGGACTGATGGTTGTTAGAGGTTTGTATTGAGAGTATGAAGGAAAAAGAAAAAGAGCCGTACAATCCGGCACCAGGCCATTAATATCGGAGGCGAGGTGTACAGCGGTCCACGTTCCGCTGCTACTGTGAGATACACATTCAGTAGCCGCCTGAGACTGGGAGTATGCGACGATTCCCCATGTGGCGCAGGCGCAAATGAGAATGATGAAGAAGGCGAGTAAATACAAGGTTACCGCCAGGAGCCGTGATCGTCTTGCTGGCTTTTCGTGCTGTTGTGTCGTGTCATCTCTCCACTCTTGCGTTGTTGTTAGACTGCGAGGAGACTTCTCCCAGTCATGCAACAAGCCCAACCCTTCACCATGTAACTTGGGGATGGCATGTGCCGTAGAAGGGCTGGTTGGGGACGCAGCGAATGTGGTGGTGCTGTCAAGGCTGTATCTTGACGACCCCATGGTGAGCTTGAGTTTTTAAAAAGAGAACAAAAATCCACATTAAGAAAGAAGAAGAGAAATGGAACCCCCAGCGCTGACCATGCTGAATACCCAAGGGTGACCTTCTTAAGCATAGGCCTTAGGCCTTAACAAATAGGGGTCAGGGGTTCGGGGTGGCCAAGTTCCGCAGTGAAAGGACATGCCATCCGATGTTCTGACCTAACGGAGGGCGGCAACCATTCAAGAACAAAGAGCCCCAGGTGCTTGGGCGCATCGTTTTGCAAAGAAGAGCGTCTGGGGCAAAGCTTGGCATGTGGGTTGCCGCGTGGAGATGCCGTCCTGAACAATGAACAACGTCGATCATTGCCAGGCCCCATAAAACTTAACAAACAGCTATTCTGTACTCTGCCGTCTTACCTGAAGATCGCCACCCATTCTTTTATGATGCTTTGTGTATGAGGTTATCATGAGCTCCATCCTGCCACGGCCAGCTCTTTTCTTTGACTCTACGTGGATGGAACGTTCCGCTATTGGAAGCATGCATTTGGTTTGAGCTTCTTTGGCCTTTAAATGTATCAATGAGATGTATACTGCTGAAATTCCATGTGCCGCTGTTCCTGCGTATAATCAGGAATGTATCGCTTCTCTATGTGTTTGTCATGCCTAGGTACCTACCTCAGGTAGCTAGCTACCTTAGGTACTTATGTACAGTACAAAAGAAACTACGTCCTTCATCCATGGGATTTGATCGGACTTCCCAAACATAACTTCACACTCCCACAAGTAAGTTGAAGTGATGTCTGAATACTCAGTGGAGGTTCAATACGTCCCAAACTTTTGATGAGATATCCGCGGCGTTGCGATTGCAACGGATCCACTTAGACCTGCCCATGCCCAATCAACTTTAGACCCTTTATCATCTATCAGTTAGGTACACCGCTCATTGCTGCTCTGAGCCCACACATAGTACCACAGAGATGTCATCAAAAAGTCAGCTCATCGTCCACGGATACAACAAAGCATACATAATGCTTGGCAAAGAAACCAACAATAGCCAGGCCGCTCTTGATGGTCCCGGCTTGGTAGGCCTTGCGAGTGGCTCGCTGAAGCTGACTGGCCTGCCAGTCGAGATCCTCTACGAGATTTTCCGCTACTTCAACCCCCATTCTCATACACCTTCAAAATGGCATCAGTGCTTGGCTTGCCAGCGGGGTCAACGTTTCGGTCCAAGTCCGTACGAGTTCAAGATGATATGCAACCTTCGTCTTGTCTGCCGACTCTTTTGCGATATGGTTTCCCCGCTTCTACTGCATGTCGTGCACATTGAGATCAGTCAAGCCTCGCTCGATGGTTTGGGGCCAATTCTAAGAAATCCCGGAATAGCAGCCGGTGTCCGTACGTCAATCAACCTGACCATCTGGCTCTTTGATTCTTGGCTACCTGCTTCTCGCTAACGAAATTCTTGCAGGTTGTGTCAAGGTCAAAATGGATTATCGTCCTAAAGCTATGGTAGAAAGCTTAGAGCTCTTTACCAAGAACCGACTTAAGCTGTTGTGTGATGAGGCTGAATCATGGATGAATAACCTCGAAGAACTTGAGCAATGGGGCATAGATGCGGGTCCCGAGGAAGAACTGTGGGAGACGGGTTATCCTCGGAGATATAGAGATATCGAGGCGTCCTGGGAAGCTGCTGCAGCCAGGAAAGATTCGCAGGAACCCCCAGAAACCGACCAATACACATCGATTCTGCTGCGCGGCCACGAGGAATTTCGGCGTCTTTACGAAGAACAACTTCAGCTAATCACCAGCGGATCATTCGCACAGGCTGTGGCGTCTGCCATCAAGCATATGCCCCTTTTTGAGAGTCTCGTATTCTACAACGGAAACGCTCAGGACGCCCAGGACGACCAAGTCACGAACCGCAAGATATAAAGATACCGGAGGCTAATCATCGGGAACAACGAAGACAATGGGAAATTTGTGCCGACTCGACTCCTCAATACAGACGCTCTCGCAACATGGCTTCCATCACAGCTCGACTGGGAGACAATTGAGCTCTACTCTTACGGTCCACATCAAAACCATCACTTTCCAGCCAGGCTCCATACCGAATTACCCATTGCCATTCATCACGCGGGAGTCGGTTCTCGCCTTGGAACGCTGGTCATCATGAGATTCCCTTACTCAAAAGAGTTTCACATGATGCCGCCAACATCAAACCGTCAATGCGGGGACAACTGGCAGATCTCGATCTGGAACGACCTCCGCAAGGCGTGTCAGTCTCTGGAGAACATACGTCTCGAAAGTCTATTTTACTGCAATTCTGTGCATACTCCCACAACTACCGAGGAGAAACAGTGGACTGACAACTTTATGACATGTGTGGTCTCCAGTCCACAGCTTCGATTTCTCGACCTCAACCTCGGACTTCACCCCCACCACATGGTCTATAGAAATGTCCTACTAGACCCATACTCACTAGGCTCCGCGGCAGCAAAATTTCCAACATTCCCTCTCCTGGAGAAAGTAACTCTCCACGGCATCAAGATGAACCAGCAGGAAGCTGAGGCGTTTTGTCAAAAAATAGGACAAGGCCTGAAACTCTTCTGGGCTGACATGACGTTGGAAAGTGGAAGCTGGGTCAGGACGCTGGAAATTCTGCGTGATAGGTTGGCGCACCGAAGCCATGATGGTTTAATCAATGTCTTCCTTAACTTGAAGGGCGGTGACATGCACGAGCATACACGGAAGTATGTTCGGATCATGTATGAGGTGTCATGGCGCCGCCCACCTATCCTCAGTGACATGGAGAAGTATTTGACTGGTGAAAGGGATGACAACCCTTTGACTTCGGTTGAGTAACCCTACCGTATCTATTTAAAGCGGCAACACCTATCTTGATGGTGACAGTTGTGTATTGCACATAAATTGTGAGGGCCACCCATATAAGGTAATCGCTGCTCAGAAATCACAATACGGTCAAGCCCCGTGACCATGAGTTAGGCATTAAGTAGGTCTATCCATTTAATCTCCAACATGGGCTGGTAGACGGGCGACAAGCGCGTCGTTCTTGACCTGGCAGCTGAAATTTTAGCGCCAAAGCCCCAGGCACGGCGTCGCTTTCCGCAGGCAGCAGCTGACTTCGGAGGCACGGTCTCCGTTTACGGCCGCTGTGGATGGAACCCCGGAAACCTTTCAACCAGCATCTCACCAGATCTTCAGCTACACTCCGCACACCCTCGAGCAACAATGGAATCCAAGACTCACTCTGGCATTACTCGCCTGCCCGTCGAGCTCATCCAACACGTATGCTCGTTTCTGCGTCCCACCTGTGTCCCCGGTCAACACCCATATCCATGCCAAAAATGCGCCCGCCGACGGCCCGGTTGTTCCAATTGGTATCGAGGTCAGATCGACGTGTCCCGGTTCTCGCGCACCTGCAAGAGACTCCGCGACATTGTCCAACCACTCGTTTTCCTCTGCTGCTCTGAACACGGCGCACAAAGGTTCGGACAGGTCCGCCGGTTGGTGCGCCTCGCGCGAACCCTCATATCCCGGCCCGATCTCGGCCAGCACATGCGATTCCTCATGCTCTGCGACGTTGAGCCACTCGAATCGCCCTCAGACAGGCAATTTGTGCAAGACTCCATCACCAACCTAGGCCTCCCACCCGTCCCGGACAGTTGGAACACAGATGGCGAACCAGAATACCGCCTGCTCCCGCTCGAACTAGTCCTCGCCCATACCCCCAACCTGACATACCTCCATCTGCCGCTTGATTACGACTGGCAACTCAACCTCCTCTCCCAGCTTCCCGCTGACAAGTTCTCCCTCCATCAACTCCACACCCTAGAGGTATTCCACTACTTCATCGCCGGCGACAGATTTGACATCTCCATGTCCGCCGTCGAGACCATCCTCTCCGCCGCGCCAAATCTACATTCTCTATCCCTCCCCTCGCCAAACGACAATATCAACTTGACTGCGCCCCTGACCAACCTCCGCCGGTTGGATCTGCAGGAGAGCAACTACATCAGCCCGAAATGCCTCACCACCCTCCTTGCTTCAGCCCCAGAACTGGAGGCGTTAGCCCTGCACTGGGACGCGTTAGGTGACGCGTATGATGACTGTGATGACAGGCGGGTGGTCGACGCATGGAACGCGATCGAGCAACGAAAGGACAGTTTGAGGGAGCTGAGGTTGGATATAAGAAGTGATACCGAGCTTGGGGAGGGCGAGAGGGATGGCTTGAAAGATTTTGAGAGGTTGGAGGTGTTGAAGGTGGATGGCCGTTCGCTTAGTGTTTTGAGAGCTGCGTGGAAAAGGAGGAACCGGCACGCAAAGATGGATAGTTTCTTGTCGGCGTTCTTCCCACCAGACATAAGAGAGGTCACGCTTTGGGATCTGGATGGGGTTGAAATGTATGAGGCGATGACGAGGTTTGCGAGGGTGGTGGCGGTGAGGAGGTACCCGAAGCTGGAGACGGTGCTGTTGGCGCCGAGGGAGGCGCTGTCGAAGCGGCATGAGTTTGATGAGTGGCATAATCTCTTGGAGTGGCCTGCTATTGAGGATGAGTTGGAAGGGGAGTTTAGTAAGGGGGGAGTGAGGTTTAAGCTAAGCTACAAGATTCAGGGGTGGTGTGGTTTGGAGTAGGTGATTCATCTGTACACAACAAGCCGAGGGTCTAAAGTTGACGACAAAACCCTAACACAGATCGAGCTTTTCTACGGTAGTGGGAAAATGAGGTAAGGTAAGTCATGGATTCAAGACTAGAGAAATATAACAACTTTGTGTCTTGTAAGATATTCATATTTGCCACGAACATGCAAGAATGATCCTCTCCGGGTCCAGTTTCAAGGTCACAGTTTGTTTACATACCTAGGCGTTGCCTTATCCATCACAACCAATCTTAGCTTCACCTTTACATTTCGGCTTTCTCAGAAAATCTCTCCGTAATCCTCATCCACAGTCCTCTTTGTATCAAAAGTCCGTATTCCTTCTCTTTGATCATGCTCTTGGGATCTGCCGACTCAAAGTCGAAGCGGCGAAGCAGCTATTATGATCAGCAAGGACATTAAGGCGCCCGGGATATCCGGAAGACTTACCTCAACAATGACCTTGTTGAGCTCCATAAAGGCCACCGGCTTGCCCAAACAAACCCATCGACCATACCCAAAGATCATCTCTACCGTGCTTGTCATCTTCTGCTTGCGGACCGGGTCAGCCACGAGCCATCTCTCAGGCCGAAACACGTCAGAATCCTCGCCAAAGAGGATCTTGTCCCGCTGCATCGCCCAGGCATTCTGCCCAACCCTTGTGCCACCAGGTACGAACTGGCCATTGATGTAGTCTCCTTGAGGGGGAACTTCCTTGAGAAGCAGAGCCATAATAGGAGGCTGCATCCGAAGCGTTTCGTAAATCACAGCCTATCACCACGGTCAACTATCAAAGTCTTTCTGGATGCAGATTCTAGCGTTATACATACCTGCAACAACTCAAACCTCTTCCCCTCCTCATTCGTAATCGGGCTCGAAATCCTCCCCTCCCTAACCCTCTCATCAATCTCTTTCTGCAATCTCAAATAAACCCTCCTCGACGAAGCCAAATACATAATCACCCCCCTCACCGCAACAGCCGTGGTATCGCTCCCCGCCACGATCTGAAACGGAACCTCCACCTCGCACTCCCGTTGCGTGACCCCATGTCTCACAAACGCGCCCAGCATATCCCTCTTATCCTTCGCTCCGGGGGCGAACCTCTCGGCAACAATCTCCTCGGCCATTTTCATTATCCCCCCTAACCCCCTCCCCGACTTTTTCTCAGGTCCTAACAAGGCCAATACATATTTATTCGTGAAGATCTTACCAATGACAGGCCAGTCGCTCATCAGCGACAACCACGCGCTCTGGTCATTAATCGTCTTGATCCAGTTATACATATCCTCGTCCCGGTCTAGATACCCAAACTCCCTCCCATACGCCACCTTGGTTATCACATCAAGTGTAAAATACTGCGATACAATCGCGAAATCAATTTTTCTCGTTACGTGCTCCGTCGACAATCCCCTCTTTCGAATATGGGCAATCATCTTGGTGATAATACACTCAATATCTGCCTCTAACGTCGGCACCTCTTTCGCGTTGTACCCATTTGCCAGTTTTAATCGCAAGGAGGTATGAGTGGCGTTGTCGGTGCAGACAAATAGATTCGCGCCCCAGGGGTCGAGACGGAGGGGCGTGTACCAGCTTGAGCGGCGGTACTCGGTGCGGACGCTGTTCATTTGGCGGATGAAGTCCGGGTCGGAGGAGAGGAGCTCGTTGGGGGCGATGCGGATGAGGGAGGAGCGGTATTTTGAGGGGAGGGCGCCGTAGACGTGGGCTTGGTGGGTGGTAGACCAGGCGTAGATTTTGTAGAGGTTGGTGAACTTGGCGAGGAAGGGGCCGGGGATGTGGGAGAGGGGGCGGTAGGAGAGGTAGTGCCAGAGTATGAAGAGGAGGAGGGTGGTGATGATGAGGAAGGGCTGGAGGTGAGGGCTGGAGAGGGCTGTGTTGAGGGCGGAGGATATGGGTGACATTTTGAGCGAGTTAAAGGCCTGTGGTTTGATGCGGTGGTTTGTTTGACAAGGCTGGGAAGACTCTGTTCCTGGCGAGATGGATTGTAAGGTTATTTCTACTTTGTAGGAGAACTCAGATCGTCGATACGCAGCTTTAGGTGATATCGAGGAGCACAAATCACGCCACTTGTACATCGACACTTCTATCTACCGACAGCAATAGACTCTTGAGACTGCATCGAGTGTTGCATTTACCAGCAACGTGTGGCATACTTTCGCATGCCGAGCGCGAATGAAACCTGCTCCCCAGGCTGGACGGTGGGATCATGTAAAAGGCGACACACAGTACGGTTACACAGACTTGCCGCGAACGGTGTGATTGGCACAAGATGGAGGGTAGGTAGTTTTGGGATGAGGGGAATATTGACCTCGTAGCGTAAAGTGGCTGCATACATGTACGGGTGTCCTGTTTTGGCCGTTATCAATCATGATGACTCTGATCTGCCGTAAGCCAGATTGTTGGCATCGATCTCAATTTTTGTGGAGGTTCATTGTGTCTGAGCATTTTGAATGTAGAATTACAAGTAGGTACATTCAAGAAAAGACCTGCAGTATTATCAGCTGGTATAAAAGCACATTAAATCTATGTTGTAAGTGGTAGTTCAGACTTGGTAGACGAGCCTTCAGTTTAGACCGAATCAAAACCTTGTAGGCCCAGATCTTTTAAGCACAAGGCACAGCAACAGCCTTTGTGTTACAGCGTCCTACCTATCTTCATGTGTGTGTCATTGGCCTTCTCAGTTCGGTCACCCTCTAGCTACTCAAAATCGAAACGTCTAGGTCGAAGCCTGGCCCCCACCCTTCCAAGTCCTCCAAGCTCCGCGAAACCTGGGCAAGTTCAAGTTTCTTTTGCTGAGAAGCCCCTCTTCCGTTTAGAAGCCATGATAACCTCGCATATCTGTGACGAACTTCTTCTGGGTCTGTTTTCACGCTTTATTAAGAGGTAGGATAGATACCAAATTAAGGTACCTACCTAGTCTACCTCTCCTATTCCTCCCATTAAGCCTCTCGTCTGTCACCCTTCAACTGTCGATCTCAAAAACTCTACTCACAGCCCCCATCCCATCAGCAGAATACAACGCCAAAAACCTCTTATCATCCAGTTTAAACAACCCAGGCCAATGACTCCCCTTCTCCGCCGCCACCGTGGCCCGCTGTCCCGTCGCAGTACTCTCCCCATCCTTCCCAAAGTTACTCCACGTCTTCCCCCCATCCCTACTCAAAATAATCTTCATCTCCCCCCCATCAATCTGCTCCGTCCCGCTCCCCTCATTCGTCATAAAACTACCCACCAGTACCCCGCCCACATTCCAAACCTGCGGCGCCCCCGCATCTCTTCCATCTGCAGCCGTATACACCCTCTTTCTCGTCCCCTCCCCCCAACTCTCCCCATCATCAAAACTCTCCACAGTATCAACACTAAAAACCCCATCATCCTCCGTCGTCTCAAAAATACACACCAAATGCCCTTCCTCCCCATCCCCCGCCTCGGCAACCCCCATCATCCCATCCCTCGCCTCCTTCCCATCCCTCCCCCTACTAACCACCCTCTCCTCGTTCCACGTCCTCCCCAAATCATCACTTACTCGCATAACATTATCCTGCCTCTTACCATCACCCTCCTTCTCACCACTATAATAAACCTGCAACCTCCCCTTCCCATCCACCCTCAGAAACGGCTCCCACAGCCCATTATTTTTTCCTTTCTCCCTGTTCGCCTTCCTCTCGCTGGCGTGGGATAAAAACTCCCAGGTTTGTCCGTAGTCTTTCGAGATGCAAATTGTGATCCGGTAGTAGGTGTACTCCCCGCTAGTAACTGGGTCGATGTCGTGATTGCGAAAGGCGTAGAGAATATCACCGTTAGGGAGCTGAAGAGGGAAGGGGTTGTCGATGTCGTGGGTGGAGGCGTTGGCTTGCCAGATGTGGGAGAGGAAGGTCCAGGATTGGGCGTGGTCGGTGGAGATGGACAAGGAGAGGATTTTGTTGGGGCCGGAGAGGGTGGTGTAGGAGGTGATGATTAGGGGGGTGTCGGGATGGGGGGAGGAGAGGTTGAAAAGGGCGTTGGCGCGGGGGTAGACGGAGCTGGGGGCTATCAGCACAGGGGAAGAGACGGGGTGGAAGGATAGGGAGGAAGAATCCCGAGCGACATGAACCGGCGTGGCGGAAATGGGGATCACAAGGAGGGAGAAGACCAAAATTATACGGAACAAGGGGTTGAAGCAGGGAGAGGGGAAAAAGGTCATTGTATTAGTGATTGTATATTGACAAAGGAAATGCTTTTCAAAAGCGAAAGGTATATGTGAGTGTAAGTGAGAGTGTGAGAGTGAGTCCCTGCCTCTTGAGTGCCCTGCTCTGTCTGTCCAAAGATCGACGAAAAAGAAAAGGTAGGTAGGGAGAGGTGGGTATATACATGCATAAATCCTCATAAACATCGTGGGCATCCAAACAGGCCGAAGAGAGTAAGGTCACAACCGTAGTCAAACGCACCCCGCCCCAATCCAATCCGGCGAATAAAAACAAAAGAATAACCCCGGGCAACGGGGTTAGAGTTTGGCTCTTACACAGGCTAACCAACGGCCTGGACGTTTTGAGTGCAGTGAAACTTGGACTTGACAAGAGCCGGTACTTGGACCGATCAGCAAGCCATCAAACTGATGTGGTTTGGCTACTCGGCGCCTACCTAGTATGTTGAGCTACAAAAACACACGCAATGTCAATATCCGTTGAAAAAGAGAGTATAGAAACACAGGCAGTGCAATCTCACCTGAAGAGCAAGCAAACCACGTGGCTGCAATACCTTACGGTGCAGTGGTATCACAGCAGTATCGTATCAGTTGTGCCTCCTTCTAGAAACACACTCCAGCCAGGCGCTGTAACGTGATGCACATCTCCAACCCTATCATATCACTACCCCCTAGCCGTGATCATCCTCGTCTGAGGCCGCTCAACCCGAGAAAGTGACACCTCGTGTATAAAGTGCGACAGCGAAGGGTCCGACTTGGCGTATAAGACGAGCAGGCTCCTCACTTCTCCTTCTGTGAGGAGATCGACCGCCTGGCTCAAACTTCGCTGCCGTGGTCGATGATGTTCAAGCTGGTCATTTTCATCCTGCGAAGGCTCGTCCCATTCGTCATCACACTCGATTGTCTCTTGACTGGAAGCTGAAGTAGGGGGTGTGATATCCGCCAGAGGAGTCCGTGGGGTTTTTGACATGGGTGTTTCCGCGACAGGTTGAGTGTCCACCAGGTCTTCCTGCGTCTCATCCTGCTGAGGGCCTGGGGAGATTCTCAGCGGGGATATGGCGCGTCTTCTTTTGCGCTGCTGTGGTTGGAACATCTCGGCTTGTTGTCCTGGGGGTAATGAGCCTGATATGGAAGATGATGACGGGGTGCGGGCGTGCCGAAGCGAGCGTGGTGAGTGCCCGTGAGATGATCGAGGTGACTGCAAGTGAGATGGCCGTGGTGAGGGCACCTGAGGTGACCGTGGTGGTTGGGCGTGAAGTGAGTGTGGTGATCTCATAGCAGGCACTTCCGGATGGTTTGTGGACACAGGTCTACTTGAGGTCCTCCGCAGCATCTGTGTCGCAACCCTCGCTGCTGGGCTTTCACTGGCATTCCTCTCGACATTGTGGCTCGGCTTGTGTACACGTCCACTGGCGACTTGATGCCCAGCCGTCATGAACCGCACCATTCGCGGCATCTTGGGCGAAGACTGGACTTGCGGGCCATTTTCGGCAACGCCTGCTAGCCCAGGACCAGGACGGGGGTTGCTGTTGCGTCGTGACGATGGATGCGACGCCAACGAGGACCGTCGAGAGTGACCGCGCTCGTGGCTGTTGCCATGATGGTTCATGGTCAGTTCCGGTGAGTATAACATCTTGTCGACCTTGACCGTCACCGGTATTGCTTTTTTCGCATGCGCATGCGTGATAAAGTATTTGTAAAGTTGGAAATAACAACAACAAAGTCTTGTATTTTCTTGTGCGAGAGACGCGACATGGGTCGTGTTTACGACAGGGGTGCGCGTCCACAATGCAACGTCAACATTTCGTGAAATTACCCCCCCACCTGCCCGAAGGAGTCAAGACTGTAACACAAACAATGGCATGTATTACAGACTATGTATCGTTATTTCAATACTGCTGCCAACAATCCTCACCAACAAAACAGCACCATCCAAAATCCTGATTATAAACCCCCAATATACAGCCCTCCAGCCACCAAGAGCGCCAAATTCAACAACATGACTGGAACTCTCACCCCCTCTCCAGCATCAGTCTCAGTGTTCGTTACCGTTGCTGTGGAAGGGTTGGTATTTTGTGTTAAACAAGTTCTCCCTTCCCGGCTCTCCCGGCGCAGGCGTGCTACAGCTTTCATTCGGGGGTGTTCCCGGTAGGTAAACACTCGACACTTTGATATCCGTCGAGTTGAAACAATTCGTCTCGTTGACCTCGGGAACCAACGCTGGGTCATCGGTGAATATGATATCGGAGCACTAGTATTCCATCATCAGCATTTTTTCACCTTTTCTCAAGATTGGACAGGATAGGTAGACAAACACTAAACTGCCCCGCCCCATGCCTCGCCGCCTCAACAACTTGCACACTCGCCCTGTCCCCGCTCTTGATCTCGCTCGACCAGACCGTCCCAGGCACATCAAGCTTCGGGATGCAGACCGTCCCAGGGTAGGGGTTGTTCGTCGGCCCGTTGATGTAGAATTTTGTCAGGGGGAAGGAGTAATTCTCTGGGTTCTCGCCGATGCCGAGGTTAATGTAGATGAGGGCTGTCTCGTGGCCTTGAAACCAGCCGGGCTGGAGGGCGACAGCGCCGCCGGAGAGGGGCCAGTAGGTGCGGTTGGTGGTGGGGGAGATGCCGCCGCCTTGGTGATTTCCATCTCAGTCAAGGCGGTTTATGATAAAAGCTAGTGGGAACTTACAAGGGTACATCCACTGCATCCCAAAGGGAAAAGTGGTGTTTGTGATGAGGTTATTGCCTCTCCAGGCTGGGTAGGTGATGACTACATGCGCCTGAGCGACATGTGTCAATTGAAGCAAGGTCGTGAGAAGGAACAGCATTTTGACAGTATACCTTAGCGTTGAGGTTGGCGAAGGATGAAGGTGGAAAGAGGGGATGTTCCTCATAGTCTACCTATATACAGGTAAGTCCGAGGTACCCAGTAATAGGTGCCTACATCTCAACGACATGGGCAATGGCTTTGTGTAGCGCCAAAACTGGTGTTGGCTACTGTCCAGCGTTGCATTGTCTGTGCCGCGGAAATAAATTTGATTTGGTCGACGTATCAGACACATTCCCGATGTTCTCTGTGACGTTGTCCGAGGGAACAAATACGGTAAGTTAGGCAACCATGGGAGTTGAAGCTTGGAGATCGACAGTCCATTATATTAGCTTATAATTAAGTAGAAAATAACAGCAAATGCTGTTTGCAATGACCGCCTGCTTTATGAAAAGAACGTCCGTCCCAATCCCTCCTCGTGGTATCATTCATTATCCGTGCCAGTCTCATCAGTATCAGTGGTATAAGTGGTATCATAAGGTATCCTTCTCCAAGTTCACACCCAGCTCAAACCTCTCTCCTTCAATTCGTTTCCATTTCTCATTCGCGTCACCAATTCTCTCAACGTCTCTTGTCATCATCGTGTTGTGTTTAGACAACGGCGGTGGTGCGGCCGCCACCGCGGTAGAAGCCGTAGTGCCAGTCGTAAAGAACGTTGAAGAGCAGGAAGAAGAAGGCAATGAAGCTGAAGGCCTCAACCGCGTGAAGAAGCGAGCTGTTGCTGTATGTCCAGCTGCTGGCAGTGAACACCACAACCACGAGCCACAGGTACGAGAAGATGAGGTTGAAGAGCAAAACCATGCCAGGGTAGGCGGCGAGGAAGAAGGCGGCCAGGTAGAAGATGGTCGTGAGGACAGACTGCTCGTGTTAGCGTCGTGCTTGGGCTGAGGAATGATCTGGAAGAGGAAAATACATACAATAACCAGCGAGTAAATAACAAAGTCACCGCGCGCACCCTCCGAGACAAGGTATGCGAGGATGCCCATAACGATCACGGCCGAGATCCATACGATGGCCGAAGAGGCCAAGAGGAAGGGGGCCAGCCCCGTGCGGGCCGATGTTCGTCCTGTTCGTGCCATTGTGACTGGTTCTTCTTCTCGGTGTGGTGTGTGAAAGGTTGGAGGTTATTGGCTGGTTGGGGATAGCTTCGTTGGTCTAGATCGTGAGCTGGTTGAACAGAAAGAAGAGAGGAAAGGGCTGCCAGCAGACTGGACAGACTAGAATTTATATGAGGTCACCCAAAGTGCACATCGGGCTTCTGGCGGTGGAATCTGGAAATTGAGAGAACTGGTCAGAAATGCCCTGTTTGAGCCGGCATAAGGATACCTACCTACCGAGCTGGCTGGCATTGACCCCAGGCCAACCAGTGGTTGTCAAGGCCCTGGTCCGGGTGTGACAACACACGCTTGTCTCCCCGCCGGTTGCCGTTGAACGAATCGTTGATCAACGGCCGTCATCTTGGCCATGGGCAGCGACAGGCGCGTGATGGGATAGCAGCAGCCACTGACGGCATCCCGCTACATGCATGGTGTCGATCCAACCAGACAATCTTGGCGGTCTGTCTGACGTCCGAGCTCGCGATGCCCCGCTGTTGGTTGAATCGCAAATCGATGACGTCAGTCCATCATGCCCTTGAAACCCTGCGTTTGTGAACGCCAAGAAAAAGAACACGAACTGAAAATCAGCAAGCTATCCTGAAACAGACGTCGCAGTGGAAAATGCGTCACTGGAAGAGGCCGATTCCGTTGATCGAGGTCCGAAGTGTCTTGAAGCTACCCCGGGCCGAACCGTGTCGGGCACATGGCAGGCGCAGAGTCAACAAAGGGTCCATATTTAAGGATAAGTCGCGATACAGATATTGGCAAAAGGTTATCCCCTTTTGGGAATGGGCTCTTAAGTTGAAGACATTCAGTCATGGATAATGTCAACTTCACGGCACTGCCCGGACGGACACACGCCACAGAAAGACAAGATGTTCCCATGTTCAACAGAGGCTTTGGAAGACCACCTCTCTGGGTTAGCATACCTTAGACATTCGAACTTGTACCCTTGACTTTTCTCTGATTCTGGTCGTGTCGCCACACGATACAGATGCGGGGCGGAGCAGGCCGACAGTGTTGATGAACACGTAAGACTTAAGAGTACCTAGATGCTCAAAACAAAGATGGCTCTAGAAATCCCTCAACATCTGATGTTCCATGACATGATTTCTGTTTGCCAGTGAGGCCATAACTTGAAGTTAGCGGAGCAACTCTGCTGTCGAAAGCGTTACCTCGGGGCTATGCAGTCAATGAAGAACAAAATATCTCAATCAAACCGAGCAACCTAGTTCTCAGATGAAATTCACAATGAAAGCCTGCTCACCTACCTCCGTTGTTCTCCTCGTGGGGACTGCATCTCAGCGCCCAGCCTTCTCAGGATCTCAGGACATGTATATATTCTCTCTCTGCGCCAGCACTTCTCTACCTCCTCCTCTCCAGGAAGCAACGGTCTTCGTGGCGATCACCAATCCGTCATAAAACCACAAGGCAATCCTTTGGAAATCTCATGAAGATGTTTACTTCCGTCATCCGCGCTTGCGGCGCTCTGCTCGCCATCTCCGGGGTATGTCAGACGTTCACAACGACCTTCAAGTCGGTGATAGGTATTCAAGACAGTTGAGGATGCTAAACCTCTCAATACAGCTCGCCAACGCCCTCCCCAGCGCCCGTGATGATACCGAAACCGGCCCACCCGCCAACTACACCATCGTCCCCATCCAGTGGGATATCCCCATTGACCCTGCTACCCCCGGTAGTACTACCGTCCACCTAACTGGCACCATTGAGGAAGTCGTGGCCCAGATGGAGCGTGACTACCCCGGCTGGAACGAGACCTTCCACCAGCACATGCGCTGGTCCCCCCCCTCTGACGCCTCGGCTTTCGGTATCGGCGACAAGAACTACGAGATCGAGAGTAAGAAATGCGAAGAAGACTGGAGAGATATGTGCGACCGTCACCATATCGGAGAGGGTATCCGATACCTACTGAATCTCCCCGCCGACCCGAAGCCCAAGAACGGTCCCGGCCCAGGCAACTGTGGCCGTGTCAGTTGCTCGTGGAACGACGCGATTTACTGGTGCAATGATGTACGTTTCCTCTCTCCTCTGTCTTACTGTTAACACTGTTGCTGACAAACATGTCAATAGAACGACCAGGAGAAGGAGCTCAAGTCCTGGAAGGATATTGGTTATGCCGCCTTGCAGATCTACCTCGACTGCCGAAACGCAGAGTTCGACCGGGTTGGTGGTCAGATATTCTACACGGATAAGTGGAATGTTGTTACCAAGAAGGACAACTGTTAGACGTGGGTGAGTCGTTCAAGGTAGTTTGGGGAGCATTGGACCAGTCTGGCACTGGGTCTACGTAAAAAGCAATATCGCAAAGGTGTCTTTCTAGGTATACTTCTTCAAGTAGTCCGCCGTGCTCTGATACACATGAGGTACCTTACCTACCGGCAAACTACTGTGCAGTAACCAACTTGTGATATACCAACCCATCACACAATCGGTCCGCCCTCCCGCCTCTCCACCTCGGCACTTGACCGAATCAGCCCCGACCCCCATACCTCCCCGGATTTTCTAGTTTCCCCAGATTGTAATGCCGGAGCTATCCCCCACTGTCAAGTCTTGGTCTTGACCGCAAGTTGGGAGAGGTAACTATGCGGTTGGTAGGGCTAATGCTACCAAGCACCGAGGGAACCAGTCTATTGGACAATTTTTAGCCTGCAGCACTTGGTCATCTCTGAGTCAGGGAGTCCTTCCCCTCCACTAAACCCCCAATATCTTTATGCATACCAACAAAAAGGAAGGTGGTTTGTGACACGTTAATTACCCGCGAACCGGGTGGTTGGATCCACTTGCAGTATCACACCCGGGGAGCTGGGAGGAGGGTTTATATGAGCTCCGATTCTCCATCTCCTCCCGCGAGGGGTCACTGAACCAGGCAGCTTTTAGACTCCCGTCCTTCTGACGACAGGAGACACAATGGGTGACAACCTCGTCCCTGAACCTCATCCTCAAGATGACACCCCCCTCACGACCGACCTCCTCATCATCGGCGCCGGCCCCGCAGGCGCCTCCCTAGCTTGCTTCCTCGCCTCCCACGGCAAAACAGGCCTCCTCCTCGCCTCCTCCCCCGGCACCTCCCCCACCCCCCGCGCGCACATCACCAACCTCGCCGGCATCGAAACCCTTCGCGACATTGGCCTCGAATCCCAATGCCTTGCTTTGGCAACCCCCTCCGAAAACATGAAGCACACCCGCTGGTGCCGCTCCCTCGCAGGGGAAGAATACGCCCGGGTCTACTCGTGGGGTCATGACCCGAAGTACAAGGGGCAGTACGAATCTGCTAGTCCGTGCAGGCATGTTGACCTGCCGCAGACGTTGCTCGAGCCAATCTTAGTGCGAAGGGCTGTGGAGGGGGGGTGGGGGGTACGTTTCAATACTAAGCTACTGCATGTGAAACAGGAGAAGGGAAAAGAAGGGGTTGAGGTGGAGGTGTGGGATGAGATACTGAAAAGGGGGTATACGATCAGGTGTAGGTATCTGTTTGGGTGCGATGGAGCGCGGAGTCAGGTGGTGAGGGAGATTGGGTTGCCGCTGGTTAAGAAGCCGGGTCAGGGGCTGGCGTTGAATGTGCTGGTGAAAGCGGACTTGACGCACTTGATGGAGCCGCATCGTGTGGGGAATTTACATTGGGTTTTTAAACCAGAAGAAGGGATCGATGGGAAACAGCCCCCGCCGTGGGGCTGGGCGGCGATTGTGAGGATGGTTAAGCCGTGGACGGAGTGGATGTTTATTTTCTTGGCTAAGCCTGGCATGGATTTGAAGGGGGAGGACATGAATGCTACGGATGGGGAGTATCTCGAGAGGGTGAAAGAGGTCATTGGGGATGAGGGGGTGAAAGTGGAGCTGGTGCATGCGAGCAAGTGGTGGATTAATGAGGTGGTGGCGGAGAGGTATCAGGAGGGGAATGTGTAAGTTTCTCTTGTTGAGGATGTTGATAGGGACTATGACTGACAGAGGTAAAGGTTCTGTCTAGGCGACGCAGTCCACCGCCACCCCCCTTTCAACGGGCTAGGCTCCAACACCTGCCTCCAAGACGCCTTCAACCTCGCTTGGAAGGTCGCCTACGTTCTCGACGGCAAGGCTAGTCCCAGCCTATTAGACTCATACACCATCGAGCGACAACCGGTAGGAGTAGACATCATCACCCGCGCCAACGACGGACTGAGGGATCATATCCCCTGGCAGCAAACCCTCGGGATGCTCTCCGCTGACCCAGCCGAGCGGACCAAAATCCTCGGCGAATTCGAGTCTGCCACTCCAGAAGGAAGGAAACGAAGACAAGACTTCCAAAGGGCGATCGAGAAAACCACCACGGAATTCCACGGGCTGGGGATAGAGATGAACCAGAATTACTCTCACTCGCCGGCGGTGTATCTTGGCGATGAAACCGGCCCAGGGCCTGCGGTACCAGAAGATAAAGTCAGGACGCATGTCATAACAACATATCCGGGGAGGAGGTTGCCTCATGTGTGGGTTAATACCAGAGTACCAGCAAAGGATATGACCAGCACGATTGACCTAGCTGGGCATGGCAAGTTTTGCCTACTGACTGGGTTTGGTGGGGAGAAGTGGAAACAGGCAGCGAAGAAAGTAGGACAGAAACTGGGGTTGCAGATCAACAACTACAGTATAGGCTGGAATCAGGACTATGAAGATGTGTATTTCGACTGGGCAAAGAAGAGGGAGGTGGAAGAAGATGGATGTGTGCTTGTGAGACCAGATAGATTTGTAGCTTGGCGAGCAAAGGAGATGGTGGAGGATGCAGAGGACAAACTGGAGAAGGTATTGAGAAAGATTCTGGGGAGATCAGACTCATCATAAAGAAAGGAGCTGTAGTCATGGAAACAAGTAATATGTTGATCGCCAATTCAGGGGAACCATGGCGTCTTCTTTATTCTCGCCCCTGCACATCAAGAGCAGCTCAAGAAGCTTCACTATCTACCCCTCATGACAGGAAACAGACTGGCCTTGCCCCCATCCAGGATTGGAGTTCCCTCGAGAAGCAGGCTGCGTGGTGGCGTCCAATAGAAGTCACACCAGCGTGGCTCAGCACGCCCCCCTTTTCAGCCCACGCACGCCAACGCAAGCGCCGACATCAACCACACCACCCAAGGCAGATCTGGCCAGCATCCCAAGGCCGATAAGATGGACTGAGAAAGCCGGGCGCGCGGGGTGACCTCAATGAGCAGCTTGTCTGCCTTTTTTTTGTTGTCCAGCCTGCAGTCCTCTTTTGTTGAGATTGACAGTCTGATAATCGCTCACTCGAGCGTTATCACCATTAGCACCCCCAAAGTGACCACCAATTTCCAGTGTTGACACCAGAAAAATGGACACCCAAGGCATCTTCCGCAAATTCGGTACCAAGAAGAAGCGCGACTCCCTGCCCCTCTCCAAACCACTCCCAAGGCGGACCGAAAACAAGATCGAATCCGCACCCGCAGTCCTCGAAGCCTCACCCGTCGTCTCCATCGACCTCAACCGCCCCCTCCCACCAGCCGTCCCCTCCAAGCCGCTCCCCCAAACATCAGAAATCACCCTCTCCGAGCCAGGTTGGATCCCTTCCCATCACCGATCATCATCCTCCTCGAACCAAAATGGCCCATCCCCGTGGGAAGAATCCGAGATCGCCCGGCTCAAAGCCAGCCACGACAAGCACGTTCGAGATCTGCGAGTGGAACTAGGGATGGAACTCGAAGACACGCGCCGCGACATGGCCATGCGAACCCACCAGCTGGCTGAACTCGCCAGCCTCCACGAGCGCGACAAGGAGGCGATCGAGCGGGTCAAAGATCTGGAAAAGGAGGGCGAGAAGATGAAGGAGGAGCTGAATAATCTCAAGAGCAACGCCAAGCAAAACTTTCAGATTGCGGAGGAGTGGAAGAAGGCGCATGATGAACTGACGCAGGAGAAAGAAAAGCGGGTGGAGGAATTGACGGAAGCAAGACAACAGATTGCAACGCTTGAGAGAGATATCGAGATGCTGAGGAATGAAAAGGAGCAGCTGATGGGGAGGGTGCAGGCGATGAAGATGCAGTTCCAGCAGGCCATGGAAGAGAAGGAGACCAGGTTTGCAAAAAATCGCCAGATTCTCATGGAGCAATCGGACGCAGAGTTGTACAATCTGCACATGAAGATGGACGCCATGAAGAACAAGCTTAAGGCTGACCATGAGATGGAGAAGATGGGTTTGAAGCAGCAAGTGGCTCTGGTGAGGGCTGAGCAGCAACAACAGGAAGACAAGCACCAGGTAGACCTGCAAAGACGGACCGATGAGCTGATGGCAACATTTCAGGCCCGGATGAATGAGGCCGATGCAAAAATGGCGGCGTTAGCAACGGAGCGTGACAGACAAGCCGCCGCAGAACGAGACCAATTTGCGAGACGAATTGCTGATCTGGAGAGAGTCCTGATGGAGAAGCCGGGAGATTTTGACTTGCGACTGGTGTCTGATGGGAGTCTCAGAGAGGAATATCGATCGCTGAAGCGGTCTGTCGATACCATCACGTTCAACCTAGGGCCCATCACCATCGACAGAAACATAGACGCGACCAGCTTCTTGGAACGGGAGGGCAAAGGCCAGGAAAGACTGTTCGTCAAGGCGCTCGTCTGGGCAATGATTCTGGACGGCTTCTTCTCGGTGCCGTATGGATTTGGGGCGTTGGGGCCTGGTAACCAAGGCGGGCCACTGTTTGATCTGTACCGGAGCTGGAAAACGATGCTCGAGGGCGAGGGCGATGGAGAGCAAGATGCAAAGTCGGACGAGACAGGTCCCAGAGGTCCGCTGGAACAACATGAGTTTGGGCCCTTTTACCGGGATCGATATGCGAACTCGTGGCGCTCGGCGACGTTCCAGTCCATCTTGTCTGCTGCTACCGCAAGGGATGCCGATGGCAATATTGCAGTGACCACCGGAATTGCAAAGGTGGTCCACAACAACCGTCAGAGGGTTCAAGATAATACCCTGGCGATGCTAAAGAGCGTCTGCAGTAACCATGTCAGCGAAGAGATACAAGAAGAGCTGGCGGCGGCAATGCTAAGAGCGAGTGAGCTGTCCATCATATTCGGGGCACATCGAGCAAACGTGTGCTTTGGCATCCCCAAGCGGGGAGACGCGGTGGAAATTGGACGCGAGTTTGTCGACTGCCAGGACGGTGACGTGAACCGAGTGACCACAAAGACGGTTGAGCTTCCAGTGCTACCTGCGCTGTTCACTATTGGCGATGGAAAGAATGATCTGACAAGTGTTTTCTGTGTCGAGCAGGGAGAGATTCTGCCAGTAGGTCACTGATAATTTAGTCAGGTAAATACAGTGCAATTACTCCGCATTTTGCAGTGGGAACGCACTGTGTGCCCCGCTCCCGTCCCCCAAGGCCAGCTCCAAAATCTCCAACAGCTGTCCTTCATTGTCAATAGCGACAGGATTCGTAGGAATACACCTGTCCGTCATCGTGTTCTTCGCTAGACCTTCCAACTTGTCCCTCCCAATCCCTACCTCTTTCAGAGTCGTCGGCAAACCCAGCGCAGCTACAAAGGCCCCGACCACATCCCCCGCGCCCGCCGTCTCCCGCGACAGTCCCCTCTGCTCCAGCGCCTCTGCGACCGTCGCGTCCCCCCAAAACACGTCCAAAACCTTGCGCTGTCTCTCCTCCACCCATTCTCTCTCCTCACCACCCGCCGCATTCTTCAAATTCCACCTCAACACACTCGGCAACATAACACAGCTCGTTTCCCCATGTCCCACCCCCAACGGTCCCAACTGATGCCCAATCCCATGGCTCGCCCCCATCGGCAGCACCCCGCTCGTCAACCCCCGAAACGCCTCGATAACCCCCAACATCTCGCTCCTCCTCGTCTCCAGATCCCCAGGGTTGTTTTTTGTTACCAACAAATTCGGCAATAACAACCTCAAGCCCTTCACGCAATACCCCTCCACCTTCTCGTTCCCCCTCCCTCCCTCACGAAGCCCGATCGATGTCAACCCCTCCACGCAATGATCCACCGCCCTCATCCCCGAGCTTAGCCACACCTTCTCCGGCGTTGACACCGTCAGAGCCGGATCGAGAATCACGAGTTGGGCGCCAATACTGGGGTGTTGAAACGATGACTTGATCCCGTTGCGAAGATCAGTCGCCCCGCCCGGGGAGTTGTACTCCCCGCCTGACAAACTCGTCGGGATATTAATCGTCGGAATCGTCACTGGTTTCTTTTCCGTCTTGCCATCATCACCCCATCGAATATGCAGTCTGTCCAGCGCACCCAAAGTAAACGCTTTATTCGCCGCCGCAAAAGTCGCAACTTTTGCCCCGTCTGTTAGAGATCCTGCGCCGAGGGTGATGATTAGATCGGCGGATAAGCGGTCGAGGTCGGAGGTTACTTCTAGGACGTCGGGCCAGGGGACGTGCTGACGGATTCCGTGGCGGATGCCAACCAGCTTGTCCCCGAGGGCGGTGCGGAGGGCGGTGAAGGCGGGGTTTGCATGGGAGATGGAGCGGGAGACGATAAGGTAGATGCGTGAGGCGTGGAAGGTGTTGGTTGCGTGGTGGACGCAGGATACGTCGAAGGGGAGGCCGAGGGAGACGAAGGGTTTTGGGTTGGGGGCGAGGGCGAGGAAGTAGGACTCGCCTGGGAGGGGCATGGTGAGGTAAGTGAACTCGTAGGCGTGGTGCGGTAAGTGAAGCTATCGTTGAAGGTAATGATGGTCCCTCCATAAAAAGAGGTGATGGGATCCGCCAGTATCACCAGGTCATCATTGATGCAAGGTAAGAGGTGTCTATTTCCTGTTAAACACTCCAATCGTCTTCCTGAGTCAGCCCCGCCTACCCCGCAGTTTCCTTCGATGCCGAGCAAGTCCTCTTGGTATCATGTCTCTTTTCTCCCCCTAGATGTCTTGCTCTGGAGGTTTATGACAAACGCCCACTATCTCCGGAGCTCGCATACCCCAATCCAGCCATGCGATGCGGGGGGCACAGGCACGTCATCCAACCCTAGCGCCGGTGCCGTACCGGATGTCAAACCCGGCCTAAGGTCCCTCGTAAAATGCATCACGGAAATGATCCGTGGTCATATCAACTCTAGGATAGACACGTCCCCACTCCCAGATTACTAACCTTCCTCCCGTCCTCTGCTTGCCTCTTCCTCACCTCCCCTTCTTCCGATGGCGGCCCGCCCTTTTGAGAGGGCACATGACCCTCTTGCCGAGTGGTAGACCGTGACCGTGATCTGGAACGCATTTCGTTCAAGACGTCCTGCTCGGAGAGGATCCCGCTGTGGGGTGTGCCCCATTGGTGATGGTGCCGGCGGGGATGGTTATCAGTGGTGGTTGTGGTGTCTACTTGAGCAGCGGGGGTTGGAGAGCGGGTTGGTTTTGATGAATCTGAGGTGTGAGAAGGAGACTGGGATTGTTGAGACTGGACTTGGGCGGCTTCTGCCTCGGCGACTGCGTCGGCTTGGGTTGAGCGGCGGGCTAGCATTTTGAAAGTGGTATTTGTGCTGGTGATGTTTAGTGGTAAGGTAGGTAATTCCTGTGACTATACTGAAATGAAGCCGATATTGATGATTGTAAAGAATTTGGAGACTCGAGGTTTTGACCTTGGGATGTCAAGGCGAAGGTTCAATGGCAAGAAGACTTGGTATGACATCACCGAGTTTATTTTATTTCATTGCCACGAGGGGGTCCCACTTGGTGTTTTAGGGCTGAATCTACAAGACTTTCATGAACATAGGAAGCGTCACATAAGTGGAGTTTTCTGCTTTCACTTTCTAAGCTATCTTCAGAGGCTCAAGAAACGTCCTGTCCTGCCCTTGTCATCTCGGCCAGTATTGGCCGGGATGGACTAAGGTATCTTATTTAAGGTACCTTAGGTAACATGTAGCCCGCTCATTCCAATGGATCCCTAGTAATATGTCCTCCCAAACAAAGAGAAGCTATAAATTGGGAAAAGGGTTGGAACAGATCATTGAGGCTTGTCTTTTATAGTATTTGGTTGGATCGGTTGATAAGACAAATAAACAATTGACTTGCAATATCATGCCAGTTAATCATACTTTACTAGTAGAAATTCCAACTCCACTAGAACCAAGTCTTCAACCATACGGTACCTTATTAATTATGTGTGAAATATGTCCTGTACTCAACCCATTGACAGTTGATCCTCTATGCCAAGACCATGTGATGGCGCAAGGATCCATCAAGCAGGCAGATAAGCGAATTTGTAAGCATATCATCGGTCACTTGCCAATGTCAGCAACCAACAACCTCGCATATTCTCGCATTCACTGTCTCCCTCAATTACCTTACTTCCACAACAAAATTGATTGAAGGGGAACCTGGAATGAGAATATTCCTCAGATTAACACCATGGAGACCGTTTCGCAACTCAGCAGGAGAAAGGGTATGTGATTTTCACTTTCAGTACCTTACCCCTGAGGTCGAGAATGAAACTGACCCATCTTTACAGCCTGCGACCTTTGCTTCGTCAAAAAGATCAAATGCGACATGATCAAACCCCAGTGCTCCAACTGCAAGCAGTATAGTACCGAGTGCAAGACAACGGCGGTGCGCCGCCGAATAGGCCGGCCCAAAGCCACCAGGCAGGACACCAGCGCAAGCGCAGAGGCAGACTCGCCTGATGAGCTTGAACCGGCTGTATCAAAGGTGGATAGGTAAGCTTGCCGACATTGACCAGGCCTATTATCATGGGGTGCTGACTCCTCGCACAGTCAACAAGCCGCCAAAATCCAGGGCCTGGAATCCCGCCTAGCCCGTATCGAAGAACAACTTCAACAAGTCCTCAGTGTAGCATCCGCCGCCCTCGCCAGTGCGAACCGCATACCCGAGCCCAGAAGCAGCAGGGTGCTAACTCTTGGGACGTCCAGCGGCGAGGAGAGCGACTTTGACAACTGCATACGAGTATGCAACAGCCTTCCCTTCCCAGGTTCATCAGCCGACACATCATCTGGTCCCAGTTTGAGCTCAACCGCAACTTCAAGCCCAAGCGAGGTCATCATCCGCACAGCTTCACCAAATCTCCCACCACTGGAAGAAATCCTCCCCATCATCAACACCTACTTCTCCCAAATCAACAATGCCATCCCGCTGTTTAGTCAGTCCGAGTTCATGCGCATGTTGCATGAGTGGTACACATATCCCGCACGCCGGACAAACGCCGTGTGGGCTGCAGTAAACATCGTCTTGGCTCTTGGGTCTTGGATTCCCACCACGCCGATCCAAGACATGGACTTTGCTGAGGCGGAAACGGCGTTCAAGGGGTATATGAACAATGCCCAGACTGTCCTTGCCGAGCTCGTCACCCGTGAGCAGGATCTGCTGGGCTTGCAGACGCTACTTGGACTAGTGATTCTCTACCAGACTCTCGCGAACCCAAAGCAGGGAGCGGTGTTGATTGGTGCTGCTGTTCGGCTTGTTCATCGCTTGCAGATGCAGAGCAAGAACAACATCGTGGTGTTGTACCCAGCAGAGCAGGGACTGCATCGCTGCCGGCTGTTTTGGATTGCTTACATGCTTGACAAAGAGATTTCCTTGCGACACCACACGCCGTCCATTCAGCTGGATGCGGACATCGATCAGGACCTGCCACCCAGCAATCCAACAGATGGGGTGGGTGACATTTACACGGCAGACGGTCTGGTACGGTTGAACTATTTCCGCCTCCGTGTTCGGCTGGCGCACATACATGGTCGGACATATGACATGCTCTATTCGACGCGGAGCAGCAAGATCTCGATGGCCGAGAGGCAAGCACGCGTGATTCGACTGGCGTATTTGTTGGAGAACTGGAGATCGAGCATACCAGCCGAGATGCTGCCTGATGCCATCATGAGTCGGCTGGGGCGGACCGAACGCATCTTGATGTCGACGCTGTATGGCTCTTTTGTCGCGTGTATGGTGATGGTGCACGGGATTTGGAGCCAACAGGCTGCTTGGATGAAGATCGTATCAGACCGCAGCCTGGCGGCGATTCAAGAGAGCAGGACAGATGAACGGAAGTCCTGTGTTAACCAGCAACCTCCTTTGCCGTCAGCTTGGAAGAGATGTGTGCAGATCAGCAGAGAATATTCCCAAACCCTGATGCAGCTACCCGAGAGCGATGTTAATCTCTGGTAAGTGGCCTCGTACCTTACTGCCGAAGTGCTACAAGCTGACCACATCATCAGGGCGAATGTGGCGGCATTGTTGTCCAGTCTGGTCATCATCTTGACCAACATGTACCAGTTCCCTGGACACGAGGACCTTGAGGAGGATAGACAGATAACTCGGTGGCTCATGCAGATCTTGGACAAGGTCAAGGATCTGTGTGTCTTGTTTCCGCTGAACAGGATGCATATTGTGGTAACAGACCTGAACAGGCGTGCTGAAGCTGCAATCGCGACGGCCCAGATGAAGCGACAGGCACTTCAAGAACGGCTGCTTCTCATGTCTGGTCAAGGAATATGGAGCCAAGAAATGACCCAACCTGAGAATGCTATGGATGAGAACCAGGGCCAGTCGATGTTTTGGGATACCGAACCAGTGGATCTTGGGGTGACGGAGATGGCCAATATACTGGGGCCACAAACTGTTGTTGACTGGTTGGACGGTCAGTATCCACAAGGGTTAGATACTGGGGAGGTTGTTTCTTAGTGTAAAAGAGTCAAGAAACGCGTGGGGTCGAAAGCTTTCACCAAGATGCTTGGCTGCTCTTGGCAAAGGGACGGCTCGCGGTGTCCACATCGCGGTATCCACAGCGAATTCCCGAATCCATGATGACGACATGGTCTTGTTGATCCCTCACCAATCAATAACTGCCGATAAGCTTATTAAGCCCAGATTGACCAATGAGGACGCTTCTGATTGCTGCTTACTGCCCCTTCACTGTCCCCCCCCAGACCCCCCAAGCTGTCCGCAGCTGCATGACATCGACCCATTCCCCCTCACCTCCCACTCCTCCATCCCATATTCGTCTTCGTGCCATTGACGTGCTTCATCTTTTTCTGCGCCTGTCTCGCCTGATACCCTGCTTATAAATCACCCTTGATGAGATTTCTTTCGCGCCTTGTTTGCAACCCACAAATATTACCATTGGTACTGCCCCTCGGTGTCCGACCGTTTGTCAAGTCACAATTTCCACGATCCTTTGCAACTACAACAGCGTTGAAGATGGCGCAGGAATACAAGCTCAAGGGCGTCACGTCGCTCGACCTCAAGCCAGGTGACAAGCAAGAGGTAGAGGTGGAAGGCCTCGACGCCAAGGTTCTTCTCTTGAACGCCGGAGGTGTCGTCCAAGCCACTGGTCCCAGGTGTACCCACTATGGAGCACCGCTTGTCAAGGGTGTGCTGGGAACTGATGGCAAGCTCACTTGCCCGTGGCACGGAGGTATGCTCCTCTCCTGTGACCCTTTGCTCTCATGTAATCCCATCCACCTGCTGATAGCTGCTTCCTCCAGCGTGCTTCAATGGCAAAACCGGCGATGTCGAAGATGCGCCCGCCCTCGACGCCCTCCCGATCTTCAAGGCTACCGAAAGAGACGGCGCTGTCTATATCACTGGCGAGGCCGCAACCATCAAGGCTGGCCACCGCAAGCCAAAGTTCAAGTGCAAGGCCACGGGAGGTGACAAGATTGTAGTCGTTGGAGGTGGATCCGGCTCCCTTGGCGCCACTGAAGGACTTCGCGAGACAGGCTACACCGGTCCCATCACACTCATCACCAACGAGGGCTACTTGCCGATTGACCGACCCAAGCTCAGCAAGGCGCTGCTGACCGACCTTCAGAAGCTCCAATGGAGGACTGCCGAGTGGTACAAGGAGGGAGATGTGGATATTGTCCAGGATGAGGTGGCTGGTGTTGACTTTGCGACCAAGACCGTGTCAACGAAGTCGGGCGGCAAGTTTGCCTACAGCAAGCTCATTCTTGCAACTGGCGCCACACCGAGAGTCCTTCCTCTGCAGGGATTCAAGGTGCTGAGCAACATCTTTACGCTCCGCAATGTTCGTGACGCCGAGAAGATCAACAAGGCCATTGGAGAGAAGGGAAAGAAGATTGTCATCATCGGTTCGTCCTTCATCGGTATGGAGTTGGCCGTTGCGACTTCCAAAGACAATGACGTAACCGTGGTCGGAATGGAAAAGGTTCCTCTTGAGCGGGTTCTTGGTGAGAAGGTTGGTGGCGCAATCCAGAAGCTGGTGGAGAGCAAGGGCGTCAAATTCTACATGTCGGCTGGTGTGGAGAAGGCTGAGCCCTCGGGCTCTGACCCCTCTGTTGTTGGTTCAGTTCACTTGAAGGATGGTACAAAGCTCGATGCAGACCTCGTCATCCTCGGTGTTGGTGTAGTGCCGGCAACCGAGTACCTCAAAGATAACAGTGTCGTCAGGCTGGAGCAAGACGGCAGTCTCAAGGTCGACGAGTCCTTCTCTGTTGTTGGTCTCAAGGATGTTTATGCTATCGGAGACATTGCGTCGTTCCCCTACCATGGACCTGCCGGTGATGGCAAGTATGTCCGCATCGAGCACTGGAACGTTGCTCAGCAAGCCGGACGTATCGCGGCGGGACACATCACCAACCCTGCGCGCGCCAACCTCAAGACACAGCCTTTTGCCCCTATCTTTTGGAGTGCCTTGGGCGCCCAGATGCGCTACGCTGGCAACACGCAAGCCAGCGGTTGGGACGATGTTGTTGTCCAGGGCAGCTTCGAGGAAGGCAAGTGGGTGGCATACTACACCAAGGGGGAGACCGTCGTGGCCATGGCGAGCATGGGCAAGGACCCAGTAATGGCTCAGTTTTCTCAGCTCCTGCCACTGGGCAAGCTGCCAAGCAAGTCGGAGTTGGAGAAAGGGCTGGACCTGTTGAGTCTTGGGCCCCCGAACTAGGACTCCGAGGGGGTTACTACTCATGGTTGATGGATAAGTTTATTGCATAAATGGGGTTTCCTTGTACTTTTGATGTTATGCGAGGGGAACACTGTGACCAGAATTGTATGGCAGCACATTACGTATCCGTAGGAAGGAATAAAACATGACTTTTTTTAAACTCTACAAATCTTGTAGGATGTTGAACGCATGTAAAGACCGACCTGCTCAGAGCAGTCAGGTGCGGGTAAATTGGATTGGTGGTCAAAAGCGATTACAACCCTAACCCTGCTTTATCTCCACAAATAGTTCATAAATTTCTACCTTTCTCACACAACCTCGCGATTGGCTGATTTTCAACTTACAAAAAGCACAACCAGATCACCTGGGCTTTGCATGCCACATACAACCATGTCATGTCCCATTCATTTTGCTTCTAATTCTACCGCTCTGTTTCATGTGGGCCATGATCCCCACTGCCATCGCCCAACTTCTGGGGCAAGCCATGGGGTGGTTGGTCCTTTTCATCCTGCTGATTTTGATCGCACTCACCACGGTGGCAGTTTACAGAATTTATTTCAATACTTTGGCACGGATACCAGGGCCGAAGATTGCTGCCGTGTCGAGTATTTGGCTGGGGAGGTATGTAAGGGATGGACGGGTGCGGGAGTTGACGAGATGGATACATGAAGAGTATGGCCCGGTGGTGAGGGTTGGGCCGGCGGAGGTGTGGGTTTGTTCTGTGGAGGGGTTTAAGGTTATTTATAGTAAGCTTTACTCTTCTCATATGGCTGATATGATGGTTGATCTGTTGGAATATAGGCGTCACGAATGGATTTGAGAAGTCGGATTTCTACAGTAGGTCGCATCATGAGATTTGATCGGGAGGTGTCAAAGTTCTGACGGAAAAAAAACAGTCGCAACGGCTTTGAACAAACCCACGTCTATCAACCCCTGGAATCTGGAGCTCACCTGGCCGGATACGTTGGATTTGCTTTCAGAGTTTGATCAAAAGCGGTATCGTCTGCAAAGAAGGCTTATTGGGCCGGTGTATACCGCTTCTAACGTCAAGAAGTTTGAGAGTGCGGTTGATGGGGTTATTGCTGCTGCTGTTGCTAAGCTCAAGGCTATCGGTAGTCAGGGAGGGGGGACGGGGACGGTGGATTTGAAGGAGTGGATGCATATCATTGCTGTGGAGTGCTTGGGAGCGGTGGTGCTGGGGTGGTCACCGGCGTATATCAAGAGTGGGAGTGATGGGGGGACGAGCAGGCAGAGTTATATGGGGTGGAAGAGGAAGAGCTTGTTTGGGCTGTTTCCGGTTGTTACGAAGGTATCGTTGTTGGATTCCGGTGTGGGGAGGAGGGCTGGGAGGTGGTTAGGGAGGATGTGGGGGGATGTTTGGGAGGTTACGTTTGCGACACCGAAGGGGTTTAAGCCAATTTTTACGGTAACTTGGCAATGGTTAGGTGATAACTAATGAGCATTGAAGCTGACATGACAGTAGCCAGTGTATCAAAAGGTCTCGAAACGGGTCACAGCTGCGTTGACAGTTTTAAGAAACCCAGCCCCACGGACAACAACTAAGGGGAAGAAGAACAAGCCCAGCAAATCATCAGAAGTAAAAGAGGATTTGCTCAACGAACTGATACAGCTTCATCTCTCTCGACCAGATGAGTTCACCGAGAATTACCTCCGTCGAATGGCAGTCACGAACTTTGGCGCGGGACACGAGACACTCTGCGCTACGCTGACCTCCGTTATTGCAATGATCGCTTGTCATCCTGAAGTTCAGAGACGATGTTTTGAGGAGATATCCAGTCTACAAGATCGGCAAGAGGGCACGCGGAAAGACAGACGATACGACTTTGACGAAGTGACGAAACTAAAATACACCCAAGCGGCTATCAAAGAAGCGCAGAGGCTGTGGCCGGTGATAGGGATGAGTCTATCACGAAAGGTCCCGGAACAGGGGTGCAGGATAGGGCGCTTCGATATCCCAGCAGGCACGACTGTGGGGTGCAGTCCGCTGGCGCTCCATGCCTTCAACGAGGATTTGTTTGGAGAAGATGGGTTGGTTTACAAACCAGGGAGATGGTTGATTGACGATACCGACAGACTCAGAGCAATGGAGAGGTGTAATCTGATCTGGGGCGGGGGAGGCAGGACATGTCCTGGGAGGTATCTGGCTGAGATGATTGTCTTCAAGGTCGTTACTTCGTTGCTGGGAAAGTTTGAGGTTGAGGTTGTGAAAATACCAGAAGAGAAGGAGATGAGATGCTATTTTATGGCGATGATGTCTGGAGTGGTGGTGAAGTTTAGGGAGAGGGTAAGATGATCGATCTGGATAATGGTCCTATTTGAGCCGCCGCTACTACGATACCAGACTCCGGATTCTCTAGTTCCGCCAGGCATATCGAGCGGATGCCGAATGCATGATTGGGGAAAACAGAAACCGATAATGCACGGCGATGTTCCCGTTCAGGTTAGCCCGCAGTTGACATTCAACTCAGCCGCAGCGGCAACGCCACCGAGTTCCCTCTCACGCTGTGGACAAAAGAACCGGGACTGCAAGTGTTCAACATGCATTAAAACACAGCTGATAGACCACATGAGACAGCTGTTAGGCCTCGAAAGAAACCAACGATTCACCCCTGAATCCTCGATAAGGTCATCAAGATGCCGCGACGCTATGGACGGGCGCGCCGCCCGCCGCCCAAGCACATGGGCAAAATTTTCCTCGGCGGGCTCCCCGTCCTGTTTCTCACATACCTGCTCTGGAAGTGGCTTTCGATCCCACCAGAAGAAGACATCGGCATAACCTTTCTCTGTGTTGAAGGGTTCGTCTGGATGTTCCTGATAGCGTTTGATGAACCGGCCATTGTTATCTACTTCATTCCTACCTTCATTGGAGCCATCATCTTCGCCGCTGTGTCGAACCAGGATCTTGATACCCGGGCGCTGTTCATCCTCTACATTTCGTTGGCACCCGCATTTATTCTGGCATTTGCCTTTGGAGCCGCCATATATGGTATCATGGCATATTTTATCCTTGGCGTTTTCTGGTCTTTTGCCTCCCATTTTCTGTTGAGACCCATCTGGAATTTTCCGACTATCGTCTACAATCTATCAGCTGGAGCATACGTAACTCGATGTCCAAGGTTCAGAAACAAAGACAAGTTTGGTGAAGTAAAGCTTTGTGGGCGATGTAAAGGGGTCGTTGGTCAGTCTGGATTGCTGTCTGGTTCATGGGTTATGTTCACTAGAGCAAGGGAACGGCATTTGTTGTGCGACAGGATCGAAGATATGGAGGATAGCGGGTGTAGTCTTTGCGAGGCACTACTCAGTCAAAGGCTTGCCGATGAAGAGGAGACGGGGGCAGCCACGATTGTCAGGGGTTATGGTACCATGAATACCCGTGATGGGGAACGGGATCTTGAGGCGGGAGGTGTGCAGCTCAAACTGGAGTTTGTGAAGAGCTCGCTCTGGTCTGAGGCTGACCCAAATCTTGCCGTGTTCTTAGAAGCGGGAGGCACAAAGAAGTACCTCGGCCTCCAGGTGTCAGAAGGACTATTGACGGCGGAGCAGAAAATACCGAAGTTCACTGGCTCAGATGTCACTATGAAGACCATTAGCACCTGGCTGAAGAACTGCTCCGATCACAAAGCCTGCCGTCTGCCACATGACACCCCTCCATTCCTACCCACACGTCTCATCGCCGTGGGAACAGTCGGCAATCCCAAACTCCACCTTGTCAACACCAAAACCGACCTCAACCTCCTCGACCACCAGAACCTAGTGGGCAAATACATCGCCCTCTCCCACTGCTGGGGCGGCAACATCCCCTGCAAGCTCACCACCTCCAAATACCGCGCCATGTGGACATCCATCAACGAAACCTCCCTCCCCGCCAACTTCCGCCACGCCATCGCCATCACCCGCCAGCTGGAAATTCACTACCTCTGGATCGACTCCCTCTGCATCCTGCAAGACTCCCCCGCCGATTGGGCCGCCGAATCGCCCACGATGGGCCAGGTTTTCACCCACGCCCACTGTGTCCTTGCTGCCACAGCATCATCAGATTCAACCGGTGGTTGTTTCCGACATCGGTCTCTGTCGTGGGTAGAGCAGAATATCATGACCTCGACCAGGAAACGATGTTTCGTGTCCAACCCACCCCCTTTAAGAGCGTTGTTTTACTGGAGGGTGGAGCAATCACCTCTTACGAACCGTGCCTGGGCGTTTCAGGAGCGGTTGTTAGCGAGAAGGGTGATACATTTCTGCGAAGATGTTGTTTTGTTCGAGTGTAACACGTTACAAGCTTCAGAATTGCATGTGAATGGGGTGGGATATGACAGTACGCCGTATATGGTGAGAGATGGGAGGTTGGTGAACTGGATCGAGACGATTCGGTCGTTAACTCACAATCCCGGCGAGGGTAATCCCAAAGAGAGGAGAGCGGTGAGAGGGATACGAGGGGCATTGGATGTGCTGCAGAGGCTGGGGCCGGTGGAGAAGCAGAGGTTTGGGGAAAAGATAGAGTTTTGGAAGAGGTGGTATGAGATTGTTTCGGTTTATAGCAAGGGCCAGTTGACGAGGCAGACAGATCGGTTGGTAGCGCTGGCGGGAGTTGCTGAGTTGGTGCAGCAGAGGGCGGGACTGCCTTATTTGGCTGGGTTGTGGGATTCTGACTTGTTGGTTTTGGGGTTGTTGTGGGTTGTTAAGGGGGTGGAGGGGAGGCAGGAGCTGTATTGTGCTCCTTCGTGGTCTTGGGCCTCGGTTAGTGGCCGCATTGGATTTCTGCCGAGAGGTATCTTGGATGAGATCAGCTCCAAGGAGAAGAATGCTGTCTTTTGTACAAATGTGGAAAAGGTGGAAGTGTGGCGAAACGGAAAACTTGTGCCAGAGGCAAGGAGTTTGGTGGACAATGGTACTCTGACTGCAACCGGTCCGATAGCTAAGGGAAAGTTGGTGGATCAAGATTGTATTCATCTGACTGGCGCAAACAGCAAAAGCGGTATGCTGTTACGCTGGCTCCCTGATTGGAAGTTGGAAGACGTTGAAAAAGATGGATCACAACTCTTTGTGCTTCACTTGGTTAAGGCATATTTTGGAGAGCAGCAGATACGGAGTTACGGTCTGGTGTTGAGGGCCAAGGGGGCTGCTGAGCCAGGTACATTCGAGCGGATTGGTGTTTGGAGTACACAATCAGACATGTCGATGGAAAACATTGTCTGGGAACAGCAAAAAATAATTGTTGTGTAGGACAAATAAGCAACGAGTACTTTACCCATTCATGTTTTCGCTCGCTTGTAAGCACGTTACACAAGGTGAACCTCCTCAAAGTCTGGCTCTCCTTCCATCGCCTCACCATCCATCAACCCGAACACGTAGGCTGATCCAACAAATCGATACTGAACATCCCCACCCTTGTCCGTAATGGGCCTGACGACGAATGGCACATGTGCGCCAGCAAATATCACAACATGGTCACCGACCTGGACGTCCTTGTGCGTTATGCCAGGTCTACCGGTGCTGTCAACAAATGTTCGGCGCCCATAAACCTTCCAAACACGCCTGAAATTCCAAGATTCAGTCATAATCCACGTTGTTCTTTCCTCTTCACTCGCCAACTCAGGCGGGGGTTGCTTCCTGCCCGTAAGAACCTCAAACCCGTGTACAAACCTTTCTGGGCTTTCGTTGTCGGCTCGTCTGATCAACCCAATGTCGGACATGGGGACCCGCCAGACATTTAAGAGAGCTAAGCTTGAAGGGCCCACTGGCGCATCATCACTTGTGTGGGAGTCGAGACCCGAAGAAGAAACTTGATATTTGTCGACCATGCCCTCGATCTCCAACAGCCAGTTCCCGGCGGCCTCGGGAAATCCAGGTGATTTTGGCGATTCAACAATCTCTTGACCAACAGCGACGACTTGAGCCACTGTCCGACCCCACAGTGAGATCTGTGGTTGCTCAAATGAAGCCTGCTCGATTTGACATTTCGATGACCAATCCTTCCAACGTGCCCCCTTGCTGGCGTTATACTTGTTATAGTGTGACTCGTTATCTTCCAGAGAGATTCCAGGAACGATCAGTACTCGAAGCGCGGTCCAGTCAATGACCCACGACGGAGCAGGAGCCTCGTGCTCTTCGTGGGTCAATGGCCCCTGATAATAGGTCAACGCGTCTGGACCATGGTCCATCACGATTGTCTTACTCGCTTGAAACAGAATCTTGTTGAGGCTCCAGTTGTCGGTATAGTCAACCGTAATCTTCTGCCGGTCTTCTAGTCGGACGAGCCCAAGAAGCCCATATATCCTGTCGCGCGGATTTGTGGCCTGGATGCCTCCATCATGGTTGCTGTTGATAAATGTCCAGTTGAGTGTCTCTAAGAGAGAGATGCCTGCAATGTTCACGTCCCCACCTGCTTCCTTCAAGCTGGTTTGATATCTCGTAGTTGCCAATGAAAGGTGCATGGCGCTCTGAGTGATAGCGCCCACAATATCGTACAGCCGTCTATGCTGTGGCTCAATACTTGGGTAGAGGACCATCCACTCAAATACCGCAAGACACTCTGCCACATCCTCCCATGGAATGGACGCCGTGCCACAAAGGACCGTGGCCTTCTTAGCAAGGACCACCTCCTGAATGATCCACACTCGACGCCACCACGGTCGCTGCCTGAAGAATACCCAGATGAACTCGAAATTGAAACCAGGTTTTGAAATATCTCCATACCCGTCTGTGACCGCGTACTGCCTCACAGTCTTGACGAAACCATCAGCCCACACATTAAACTCCTTCTCACCTTTGGCTGCCTTCGTGCGGACCTGCTCCCGGAACATAGTGCCCAAGTATTGGATTGATCGCAGCGCACCATAGTCCGGCTCGGGACCCAGCCAAATCACTACCTCTGCTGCGCGCGAGTAGATATAACTCATGATCTGGACTTGTACACTCTTCTCATCGTTATCGGACTGGTTGATGCAGACAGCATCTATCCAGATGTGGCCGTTGAATTTGTCGGTTTGGAGGCGGGTGAGTGCTGTGAAGAGGTTCTTGGTGACTTGGAATGTATTACCGTCCAAGAATATGGATCGGGTGTCGGTTGCGTCGCCCCAGACGTACGAGAGAGCAGAAAAAGCCGGTGTGGGTTGGGCGTCGAGGGAGGCATGGGTGAGGGTGAGGTTGATTGATGATGAGTTCACTGAGTCATTCGCGGGTTCTTTCTCTGGCGTAAAGTCGATATAATTGAGAGTGAGAAGACGGATCTCACGGATGTCGTGTTTGAGGGGTAAATAGTGGAAGCTGTTCATTGTGGGTCGCCGTGAATGTTTCGCTGGGGTGGAGTGATATCGGACAGGGAAATGAATCAAGATCTGTAATTCTGAGACGACAAGTTTGCTAACTCTCGGGAGGGGTTCTCACTGTGGGGGCCATGCCTGCCGACGTACAGCCACACCAGTCGAGAATAATAAAACGACACGTCATCCTTCAAACAGCTCCAAACATGATTCATTTCACACGATCTCATATATTCCAACCTCCGAGCTCGCCAGGCCCAAAGCCCACGGATACAAAGCTGCCATCCCAATTCTCTGGAACTTCGTCGACGACTGGTTGACAGACTCCACCAGCAAGGCCCAGTAGACACTTTTTGATTCTCCAATCTCGAAAAAGTTAACGCAATCAGGTGTGTCCGCATGCTAAGCACGAAGGTGAGAATCTGACCAAAGAGCCACCTATCTTTCAGCTTACCTTAAGGGGAGATTGATGACTTACTATCTCATATTCGAAGCTACCGTCTTCCTCTGTGCTCTCGTCATTCTCGACATAGCTAACGCACTTTAATGAGCATTTGTCTGCGAGCCTAGTAAGCCTGGAATCGACTTTGAACCTACCATGGATCGCTCTTTTTCCGGTGCGTGTAACCGATAACGAGACAGAGCACTTTTGAGACTGCCAAATAACGGTCAAAGCTGGCGATCCCAAAAGGGTTATTTTCATCGGTAGGGTCAAGGATGAGGTGTTGGCGACATGGACCGACTTCGGGTTGAAGACCTAGAGAATACCAAGATAATACTGTTGTTTCAACTGGTACCTCGTATTGGGGAGTAGCCAGAAAACAGCATTTCCGTATTGCAGGCGTTCGTATGTCTGCTTCCAGAAGCTTTCCGGTTGATCTGATAGTGCCATCACATGTCAGCTCTGTTGCCAAGATCATTCCAGATCCAGGAGGAGGAGGGTAGTTATGAAAGGTCAGGTCTTCCATTGGCCAGTGTTTCTTGCCGCCCGTCGCTGCCCAGCACCACGACGGGTAGTCAGCGTTGCAGGTATTTGGCGGTATGTTCCCTGCCATGTTCCAAATCAATTGCGTGCAAAGATCTTTTTCCCAAACCCCAAGCCGATAGCTGTCTTTTCTTTCTTCCCGCATCAAGTCAACAACACCCTCGAGAGCGAGAAGTCTGTCGCCTGGATACGTCAGGAACTTCCCTGAGTACTCGAAGAGAATTTCCAGCCATGATTTCAGGTTATAGCACGAACTGTCCTGACTACATCCGAGTTCATCAACCTCAAGGCCTCGGCACTTCCAGTAGATGCCATACACCGTAAAGAAGACTATTCTAGTAGCGAGATACCACTCTTGGAACGCCCACGCTCGCTCCCTCAACGGCCCATCCAATTCAACGCCCCCCGACAAACGAGGCCGATCCGGCAGGAGGGCGACTTTATAACTCCCGTCCACAACACCTTGCGCCGAGTAGTAGGGGAGGGAATATGTTGTTGGTTGCGGCCTGGGCATGATGCCATGCAGGCCCTCAGTGGCATCTTTGCATCCAGCAGCTGCAATCACGAGCGTTGCATTCTGGTACACCGCCCTCATTTAACTGCTTCTCTTAACCAATCATCGCGATCATCCTGAATAATGCATAGCGAATCAATCCATAGGTAAGAGATTCCCAGGGCCTTAGTGACTTGTACGGCGTCACGGAAAGTTGCTGGCAGGGCGCTCTCCGGAATTCCTGCCATCATGTTCCGAAGGTTATGTTGCGTCGTGCGTAAAGGTTGTTTTTCTGGCGGTCCCCAGGTGTGACTTAGAGCACAGTATCGACTTCTAGCGCCAAAGGTCTCCAGCAATTGGATGTAAATACCCTCGGGCTTCTCGATCACCGCTATCACTCGTGTTGGAAGCACAGCTCCCGTCCCACTTATTATGTTTCCGTTGGTGGATGTCTCCTGGCCGCCACACATGAACCCATGGTGGTCACGGCATTCGTCTAACAGCGAAGCAATAAATGCTCCACTATGAGCTGGTGTGCTCTCAAACACTGGTGGTCGAGTAACGAAGCTGGCTGAGGCAGGAGTCCCTAAATCCATCGAAGATACCAAGTCAGTCTGTGTTGCAGGAGTGATTGAGAAACTCGTTGGGACGTGGGGACACGATTTTCTACCTTCATCTGACCAACATGCCAGCTGCATCACCGTATCCCTTGGGGTTCCAGGACGGTATAAAATACCAGCGCGGCGACCTTTGTCCCCGGTTCTATCACAGGATAGATAATTCGATCGACGGTCAACTCGGCATTGTCTGCTGAGTCTTCACTGTAACGCCCCTCACTAGAGGCCCAAAGCTTCTGGCAGACCGAACAATCACGCCCTGACTGTCTGATATTTGAGAGCTGAGCCGCGTCTAGGTGAATCAGACGGCTCCATGCGAATGCGTCTGATGCGAATGCGTCCGAGTCAGGGATAGGTGTGATTTGAAGTACGCTATAACAAGTGGAACAGTAGTCGGCAGAATCCATCGCAGTTGATTGCAAAGAAACGACACTGGAGGTTCAGGGACTGGGGTGGCGGGGTAAATGTCCAGGTAAGGTATTCCGCAAAATTGCTTTGTCATGAACCCCAATGGTGCACAGCACACCGCAGGACTGGACACATGATTTGTTATCGCAGAACTTGCCTGCCGGCCTGGCTGTTCTCCCACAAAGAACATCGTACCTTACCTAGAGTCTGTACAATACACTCCAAAACCATGCAAATTAGGTACCTAGGTAGGTAGTTACTTTTCGATACCTCTTAACTGCTCTGTAATGCATTCAAAAGAAATTGAAACGCCCATCAGAATGTCAGATTGACTCTCTACATCTGCTAAAAGATACCTAAGATACCTAAGATACACAAACGCTAATCTAACAAAGTGTTTCGCTAAGGTAGTGACCAAAAGTCACGACAGCAGCTCTCTCGGGTCAACTGCCCCGCAACTGAAAACTTCCCTCAAGACATGGACACCGACCCTGCGACTTCGGTGAGCTCCCTCTCCGGAAGAAGCCACCCTCCTTCAAAAGCTGCTCAGCCGTCGGCCTGCCCTCAGGATCATACGCCAAAACCCTTCTCAGAGTCGCCTTCACCATCCCCGCTTCCTCCTCACTCATCTCGGGAGGAGCCACGCGATCAAATGTCTCTTCCAAAGACACCTGCATCAACGGGTCTGCTTTTTCTCCAAAGAGAACAACGAAAGCGTAGGTGAAATGTGGAAATTGAGAAACCTGGGAAGAATGGAACGCAGAGGAAGAGTGTGAAATGGGAAAGTGAGGACAGGTAGCAAAAGGATGTAGGGTAAGTACGGCCTACCAGTGTGACACCATCTGAACGTGCCTACCTGCCAGGTAGCTCATGATCGGCCCACATTCCACGAGCCTGCCTTCCACATTCTTACACTGGTTTCCAAGATACCGCCAATACCTACTTCACAGTGTCATCAATCATGTCGGGTCTCTCTTGAAGGGGTGGCCATGTACATCTCGTCCACCCTTCCCCAGAAGCTCTGTGGAGGGAAGGTAGGTAGTACCGTAGGTACCTATGGTATCTATCTCAAAATCCTTCCTATGTAATGTTCAAATACACACTCTAAATCAACTCTATCGAACGTATGTACTTCCGGAATCATAGCCCCTGATTCATCAAATTCCAATAGCCCGGCTCCATCCCAGTAAACACCCAGTCCTCCCCTCCCGGTGCCATTGGAATCTCACCCAGATTACCTTGTCTCTCATTATCAACGTGTCGTGGTTGGTGTTGCTGTTGTTGGTGAGCGTCAAATTGCATTGCGTGGTGCATATTGTGGTATCCATCCCCCCCGCGGCCAGAGATGGGGCTTTGATGTGAATGTGTGTGGGGTTGGAGGGAGGGATCTATTTGTGAGGTATGGAACCCCATTGGGATGGCGACGTTCCTTTGTCTTCCCCTGCTTGTTGAGTGGGGATGTGGCGATAGACTGCCCCCGGGAGGACCAGGAGAGGAAGCTGGCACGGGAACCATGTGTGGAGAGTGTGCAGATGAACTCAGGCTTCTTCCTGTAGCGGGCTGTCCAGATGGCGACATTGCTGGGGATGGAGAAGCGCGGCGGTTGATGTTGACAAGGCCAAAAAAGGGGAGGTTGAGATCGAGATTCAGGGGCTGCTTCATGCCGGAGTCGATCATGTCCAGCAGCTGTGATATCAGGGTGACGGACGACTGAGAGAGTCTGTTATGGGGCTGAAGGAGGGCCAGGTGCTGCATCTTCGAAAGCGTGAGGCTGACGAGTTTGATGTCTGCCTCGGCGGTCTGGTTGGTCAAGGTGAACAAGCAGAGGGCTACGGAGGCCAGGAGGGCAGCATATGAAACCTGGAAACAAGTCCAGGTTGGGTTCGATTGGGACATGGTTTGGTAAGCCACATAGCGTTGCAGGATTTGACGGGCCGCGCCGAGGCACGCCTTGTGATCGTCTTCAATGGGCGTTGAAGTTGACACGCTGTGGATGATGTGCGGCAGGTGGATGATGAGTGATAGGTTGAAATGATTGATCTGTAGGACGACATGGCTGATTGCTGCCGCCGCTTGTTCCAGGTCCGGCTGCCCCTGTGATGGCATGGCGGGAATAAACCACCATTCAGAAGGTAAAATCTTGGCTGTGGTTTCGAGGTCACGGTCCAATTGCTGGTATGATATGGACACCTTTTGGATAGGGGACCCAGATGCCAAGGAGAGGTTTCGGTCGAGTATTCTCCTTGCTATGACAGTGTGAATTTTGCAAAGACGTTCCTCTGGGGCATCCCTGGCCATCGCCTCTTCCGTGGCGAAAGCATTGTCCGGGCTACCCGCGGGGAGGCCGAGCATGAGAGACATGTTTCGATCGGCTGCGTTGATGCAGTACCAAAAGGCCATCGGTGACGGGCGTGCTGATTCGTGTGTACAGGGGTCCACGAACTTCAGGGCCAGCGAACTGTTTCGATCGAGACCCATCATGGTGGCTAGAGACAGTGCTTTTCGAAAGATAAGCCAGGCTTTCCGGATGTTTCCTGCCTTGCTATGCCAGTGTCCCAGTATGACAAGACATTGAAGCCCCTCAGCTGTCCCTACAATGTCGTCGTTGGAAGTCACAAGCTCTGAAATAGTAGAGACAATCTTGTTCATCAAGTCGTATGGATTGAGGTTTGGTTGTTGTTCTTGAAGTACAAAAGTACCCGGGGGCTGCTGCTGGATGCAAATGCACAATTGTATCAAACGCTTGGCCAAAACCGTAGGATGGGCGTTCAGTGGTGGAATTGTGGCGATGCTCTCGGGAGTTTCTGACAAGCCCTCCATAATGTCTTGGTAATTGTGGAAAAGCGCCACAATGAAGTATGGGGCTGGTGTAGATTTGACCAGAGTATTAACGCTTTGCTGGGATGGGAATAACGATTGAAGTGCTCGACAAATCTTGTCGTACCGTCGTGAACCAAACCCCCTGCTAGAAACACTCTCCGTCGATCTACTCGATGGTATTTTCAGCCTCGCCATAGGCTGCTGGATCGAGGCGATGCTTCCTTGCATGCCCATCAGCACACCCGTCGATGCCTCATTGTTGACAGGCGACTCCATGATGTCGAGTCCCAAATGGGGCGTCTCTTGCCCATCCACATCGCTCATCAAGGTTTCGTCGGATGGTGTTGGTGAACTGTTGCGAGAATGGTCACGGTCTTGAGCAGAGCTGTTCCCCGACCCAGCTTCAGGCATGACCCGGTCCACGACTTTGGCAACGAGATCTTCCAGACGCGCAAGGCGTTGGGCAAGGCGACGGTCAGGGAGCTGTGGTGGTTGAGCGTCGACGAACTCCTGGCTCCGACACACGCTACCACGTGCCTGACAAGGCAAGCAGACGGTGTCATCTTGCTTGCCGAATTGGCATCGGATCTTTCGTCGGCGGCCTGCAAACAGATGTCAGCCTGTGCTATTCATGGCCTGCCAAAAGCCGTTGGAGCTAGTAAGGTTGTAAACCCCGGGCGTGTTACCAGCGTGTCGGGTCGGTCGCGGCCGCTATCTCATGCAGGTTCGGATCGGGAGGTAAGATGCGGAAGAGAAACTTTGGACTTACACTCCCAGCAACTGTGCGTTCCCTTTCGGACTTTTCGCCGTCTGACATCGGATCCCGAGCGCTGTGCTTGCTCTTCCATCGTCTTACTCCCCCGATTGGGCCAAAGGCAGATATTTGGCAAGCCCCGTGTTTGTCAGCCGATGACGACGGAAAAGGCTGGCATAAAACGTCAGCAAAACAGTGGGATAAACAAAGAAAATGACAAAACAACAGGATATGACCTACCTTTAAGATTGACAAATGACAATGCCCAAGTCAACCCGAGGAAATGCGGCCAGCATGGAATGGGGTCCAAGAGCATATGTATCAACGACTATGATTTTCCAGTGTCCGGTGCTGCGGAGGTGAAAATGGGCTGTCACGGGTGTCTGCCTGTCAACTGTTGGTTGCAGACCGACCAACACAAGGTCCACACAGGAAGACTTGTGTCTTTTCGGACGCCGAGACGGCCGATTGGAACCGTTGGCCCACCTTACAGCAGTGAGGACAAACCAGAAAGGGGGCCGCTTAAAACTCAGGTTACACAAGCCCATAATTTCTCTTCTTCAATCTGTTTTCGCGGCTAACGAGCCCTTTGCGTTTCCACAAGATCTTTGCATATGCGTACAGGACTGAGGAATAGGGGCATCAACATGTCTGGGCGGTTACACAAGGCAATAACCCTAACCCTTTGTAGCTGCGAACTGCAATGCTCATCACATTGCTGTGGGATTCCACCATCAATGAATGGTAAGGCAGATAGGCCTTATAGACCGATGATGGGATATGACCGTTGATATATTATGACTCGGTTTATCCTGTTGAGAAAGGGACTTAAGTACGCAAGCATGGGTGATCTGTGCCACGCCCGCACATTTGTCTTGCACAAATAGCAGCCGAGATTGGTGCAACCAACAGCGCGTTTTTATGTCCCGACTGGTTGTTTCCAGGTGGGATTAAAGTTTTAAACTTTCGGGCAGTGGCGACCACCTGTTGGACCAAACCAGGGGCAACATGGACATAAATATTCTAGAACAGCAGTCTCGTCCATCGTTTGGTGTCAAATCAGAAGCCTCCATTCTCCCATCGGTTGCTTACCCCTGGCGGGCGCATCCCCATCCTCAACTCCCCAACATGCCTGAACCGCACGACCGGCCGGAGTAAATCTGTCCTCAAAACCTGAAATACCTCCGGGCTGCCACTTGTCACTAACCATGCCGGATCCATGCTTGAGTGCACCCCTGCATTCATCTCACAATTACAATCTCCAGGCACCAGTTTAAAGCCCTCCATGTCGTTACACAAGTGTCACGTCACACAATGATGACTGCCGAGCCAGTCTGGACGACCAACACCCAACCCAGCCACAGCCCTACCTATCTCATGATGCAGACTGAATCGAGTGTGACAAGCTTAACTGGATTTTTGGGGTCCAAAACATGAGATGAGATTCTGTACAGCATATGGGAGAAATCTTTACATCCTCCAAATAATACGCAGGGCAAGTACGCGAAGATGCCCTCGAGGACAGCATTCTTGATATTCCTCCTTACTTTATCACGAGCCAAGACCAACTTATTTGGTTTGGGGGTGCTCAATGAAAGTGCCAAAACAATCTTGTCTGAAGCCAGTGCCCATGTCCCATACATCATATCATGCCCACCTCTGCACTTTATCAACTCTCTCAACTGGTACCTTCTTGACAGGGATCAGCACATCCTCCTGAACCTCCACAAAGACCGGGAGCTCACGTGTCTTGGGTACCGGGATGTACTTGACATCATCCAGCTCCCCCTTGGTGTTATCATGCACCAACACATAATTCATCTTCGGATCATAGTTATCCTGCACCAGCTTGGCGATACACATCAGCACGATCGCCAGCAGCACGCCGTACAGTGTCTCGTATTCAATCTTTCTGCTCATCACCCCCAGCCACAGCAAGTGTATGGTTAGTCACTGCATGATTCTAGGCACCGAGATAAAGTTAAGCACCAAAGCTCCGGTTCCGTTGCCAAGAGCGCGACGGAGCAGAAGTAATAATTGAGAGAGAGAGAGAATCAGACTAACCTCCGGTAAGGCATACTAGCCGGGTAGGACTCTTGTCCTCCGGGTCCTCCCATATCGTCTGCTGGATCTTTGCCCGGGTATTCATGGTTTGGCGGGTACGACACGACTGTGCGACGTTGGACTGCTGCCACTGCTGTTGATGACGGCGGCTGCGCCTGCAGTTGCAGCTGCACGGTACGTGTGCAAGGTACTATTACACGCGGAACGCGTTTGGCGAGGGCCTGTGTAACGCCGGGCAGCCGCTGGGTGAGAGATTTGGTGAGCATTTGTGGCTTGGATAAGAAATGTGTCAGCTTATTCGTGAGATATTATCAGAGAGAGAATGAGCCTGCAGGAAGATCCAATTTGTGTTGCCAAGAAGAATTGCTTTATAGGCACCTACAGATGCGTGGGTGAGGGGTAATGGGTAATGGGGTATATGACCTCACTTTGACAACAACAAGAAACACTCACACAGACCCGACGTTGAGCACTTCGGATGAAAAATACATCTCTGTGTACTCCGTATTAATATGTGCGCTATGATGAAGTAAAAGTCCATGCGTATATCGTACAACTTCCAGTACAAAATCTCCCCATATGTACCAGGTAGTAATCCAGGTAAACTGTAACAAAACCCCCCATCAAGTAGCAAGTTCAGCACCACGAACAGGAACCGTGAGAGGCAGTTCATGCGCATACATAATCTCCTCGACCTTTTCCGCCACACTCTCCTCCTTCCCAGCCGTGACACCTCCATTCTTCTCACTCCACACCTTGCTCCCAATCTCCACCACCCCCTTACTGAACACCACCGGTGAACCCACCGTCGTAACCGGGCTCACGGTCTGAGACCTGCTCACGAAGCCAATCCCATCCCCATCCCCATCTCTCCCTCCATTTCGCAGCACCGGCTCCGTTGCCCGCCTTTCTATTTGCTGCCGCTCCGCCACAGTAGCCCCCCGCTGCACCATCCCGTCCAACCTCCCCCAGCTATACTCCACATCCCTCTCCAGCCTCCCCCTTCTCTGCTCCAATTGCCCCAGCAGCTGATCATACTCCTCATACCCACCAATAACCCTCACATTCTCCCTCTTCGCATCAGGATCATTAATCACATCCACAAACCCCACCCCAGACGTCTTGGTCAAAGCCTCGAGCATCAAGCTGCAGACCATATTCACCCGCTGGATCCTATTCAATCCACTCCCTCCCCCGACCTTCTTCACTTCCAAGATCTGCTTCTTGGTGTCCTTCTCTACATCCCCGACCTCTTGCGCTGGGGGTTTATTCTTGGTGACCACCCCCTCGGTGTCGGTTGTTTTCTTTGGGAGAGCTGGGATGGCTTTGATGACAGGGTTGCAGAGCTGGCCGAGGATGACGTTTCGGACTTTGGTTCTGCGCTTGCCGGCTTTGGTGAGGTTTGAACCTAGCTTTTGCCCGAAAGTTAAAGGACTGGTGACGCCGCGGAGGAAACCGAGGAGTTGGATGAGGGGCGTGAATGTGGCGGTTATTTCTGGGGGTGTGAAACCCTTCCCAGGGAAGGCTGCAACGAATGTGGACAACAGCGGGAGTTGGGATAACAGGGACAGGGAGGAGGAGCCGGAGCCGGAGCGGAAGTGGGTGATTTCTGATGCTAACAGTGTGGAAAGAGACCAAGTCAAGGATTCAAGAGCTTTGCCGCTGACTTTTTGGCCGGTAGGGTTGTTGTAGACGCCGAGGTGCGACAAAGAGGGGCCTTTGTAGACTGTTGTGGTTTCCACTCCGTAGGTGGTATCTACCCCGGCGAGGTTCCAAAAGATGGAGCATTGATCGGGGAAGGGGAGTGAGTGGGCGAGCATGACCATGTTGTATTCTGATATCACTGGGGAGTCGGGGTGGAAGGGCTGGAGGGAGGCGATGAGCTTGGTGGAGTGGGGGAGGCCTTCGATGATGTCGAGACTGGTTTCCTTGGTTTTGGGGTCGGTGATGGGACTGGAGGGGGCGATGAGGAAGCGCCGCAGGGGAAAGGTGTCTGATAGCTTTTGCTGGGCTGTCTTTGCTGTGGCGGCTAACGTCTTGTGAAGCTTTTTCATGAGCTTCTTCTTGACCGGTAAGACCACACGTGAAGGGGTGGGGGAGGTCTTGGGGGTGAGCTTCGTAAGCAAGTCTTTGATGTTTGCGGCCTGTGTGAAGTTATCGGCGGGTTGAAAGGGAGAGACACCACTGGACAGCAGATGACTGAAACCTTTCAGACTCTGCATGTTCTCGGGCGAGATGACAAGGAAGTTGGTTCCTTGTTTCGCGAGATCAAAAGCTTGATCGACATCTAACAATTCCCACGGATGCCTTTGCCCATCTTGGAAATAGTTCATGGGATTGCCAAGGAAGATGATAGTCTTGCCGCTGTAGTTGGCCAGGATATCCTCTCGAGTGTCCGCCGTTGTGTAGGCGCCGCTGAGACTGAGGTTGAAGATATCAACAGGCAGATGAAGACCAAGCTGAATGAAGTGGAGCAAATGCAAGACAAATGCATTTGGAGAGGACCCGTTGATCACAAGCAGAAACCGGGCCGCTGGGTTGTACCGATACGAAGGAGAAATCTGAATGCGTAGGTCAAACGACACAACATTTCGCATCTTTTTGCCATGGGGGTCTGAGAGGATCAAGTTGATAAACATGTTCCCAGTCGTGAACTCGTTGACCAGCTCAGACACCTGAAAGTCAACTGTCACAGGGATGACTTCCCCTGGTTTGATGACTTCGATGATATCCATGATGTCGTGTGGCGTGTCCCTGGGCGCTCGTTTTAAGTCGAACATGCCGTTGGGATCGGAAAGATGTGTCCCCGTCTCACGGCGCAGAGTTCCAATGCGACCTTGTGATTTGGTGGAGATGTTTTGAATCTGTGTTCGGTCCAGTGAGCATACCGCTAACAATTAAGGGGTTGAGGGAGCAACATACCGTCCAGGAAAAGGTGACAATATCGCCCTTGGCAACACTGTCAAGATACTTTGGTGTCGTCATGAGCAGTGGGTACTGGCAGACAATGCCCACACCGCCACTAAACTCTGGAACATCTCTCTGCAATCGCTGAGAGTAGGCCCTAAGTGAAACGGTGTCTTGTGCACGAAGAAGTGTGCCTGAGCTGCGATCGACGGTTTCGTTCTTGATCCAAGCCTTAAGAACGCCTGGTACTTTCACGCTCTGTCCTGGTGGAATCTCAGGTGGGATCTCTAGTGGCTCGAGAATCGGCTCAAGCCACTTTGTGCCTCTGACCAAGATCTGCAGTCGTGATATCTTTGGTGATGGCATTTGTCCTGGCATCGTTAGCTAGATCTCCGATGAGCTCAGTGTCGCAAACTCACCCGTGTTCTTGATGACGATACCACTGATGATCAGCCGTTCCCCTGGCTCATTGACCCCATCCCCGTTTTCATCCTGTACTTTGAAGTCGACAACCTCCAGCATGTAACGTGATGGGAACACTCCTTTCCTGCCGTCCCGGTAGTTGACAATGACCTCAGAGTAACCCATCGGGCCGTTTTGACCAGCATACAACAAGTCGGTTGGAGTTCGTCCAGCCATGCCTCCCGGTCCTCCTCTACCTGCCGGCCTCGAGTGATACCTTGTCGCATACTCTGTATAGTGCTGGCCGTTCGCATTGGTATGTACTGCAGCGACATATCTTTCTGACCTGTTTTTCGAGTCAGATTATCCGAGTCATAGGTAGTCAAAGATACCTTAGCGTAACGCTTCCAGGTTCTGTAGAGAGACAAACCATGTGCAACCCGCACCCCCATCTCCTCCACGACCACCAGATCCCCCGGCCCCATGTTCGCCTACAAAGCCACCGTTGCCACCTCTTACATCCCACTCGACTCCGATGAGTGTGTCAAGATCTTCCTCATTGACCGTAACGTGAGCATGGCCTCCTGCGCCGCCATTCGCCCCACTTGTTCCTCGACCGCCGCTACCTTGATGTCAGATACTCGTTCTCTTCATTTGAAAAGGCAGAAGAGAGACTTACTCTCCTCCATTCATCCCCGGCGACCCATCAGTAGCCTCACTCGTCTGAGTTGCATCCCGTCCATCAAATCCATCACCCCCTGACTGGCCATGCTCACCAATCCCCCCGTGCCCTCCATCCCCGCCCCGACAATCCAGCAACAAAGACTGCTTACCCCCAACCTGATACTGCTCCCCCATCCGATGCGCCTGCCCCGTAACCTGAATGATGCCTGGCCTGGACGGATCAAAGCTGAGCCCGACATGTATCTCCCCTCCGCTGGTTCCGGCACTGGGGAAACTCGCGTCTCTTCCTTGGCGACCGAAGGATCCCCGCGGCGCTTTGATTCCGGTAGAGTTATCCCATTGCTGAGTACCGTGGACACCGGATTGGCCTGTCGCGGCCAGGGTGACGGTAGTCATGATTGCTTTGCTGACTGAATTTAGGGGTGCTGAGTTATGTCATCCTCCAAAAATACACGTGAGAAGCTTTAGTGAGATTTTGAACGAATGAAAAGATATATTGAGCTGGTTTTGATACTGAAGCAAGGTTTGAGACATACGGGTTATGAAGATGCAGGTACGAAAATGAGGAGATTCAGCTCAGCTCCATGTCGCCGCATATGTTTCGAGTTTGAACGCGCTGAATGGAGGTCGGCAAAACATTGGGCCGGTCTTATCTACGCGCTTGTGGCGTTCCTGGAATATTGGACAGACGAGAACTTGGGGTCGAAGCGGGGAGAGCCGGGGTGGTATTCACAGCTTGCCCGCAATTCCAGTTGCCTGGTTAAGCAGGGGGCTTGCAGTTATGGCCTTGGCGCCGTCGCAGATTATCAGCCACCAATAAATCCACGTGGATGGCCATTGGTCGCCTCGTTACCTCTTCAAACTTTGCCTCACGGGCCAAACACAAGCGGTACTAAGGGTTATTACACATGCCCTTGTGGAAAGGTCAAAGACGCTCAGGGGTTCAGGGGTTCAGGGGTTCAGGGGCAGAGGTGGTCAGGGTTAGGGAACTCGGTCTTCTTTTGTGCAGCGTCCTGACGATGGCATCATTTTCCCGTTTGATCTAGGGGCTGACCGATGAGGTGAAGGGTGAAGAGAAAGATTATTCATCCACTAGTCCGCAAACAACAACTCGTATATTTCTGTGGTCCAGTCATCTACATGTACGCTCCATGTGGTGAACTCGTATAAGTTTAAGATTTGAGGACGTGGCGGAACGCTGGTCCCACTCTCATATGAGGTAAGTAGACAATACTTGCGACGCATCTAGGTAGTTTCAGTCGACGTTTATCGGTGTATGTGATCAGTGAGAATCGACAGGCTCTTTCAACATCATGTGACAACCTGGCTTGTATTACCAAGTGGAAAAACGGAATATGGATTTGCTGAGCAATTCTGATTTTGGCAGATCCCTCGGGTTTATGACATGAGTGGTCCTCAATGACAGCGGCCTCGTTAAATCGTGGCATATGTAAGGTCTTGTAATTGCCGTCCGGCGGCGTTGGCTTACATCAGAGGCTTGCCGTTCAAAAACAAATATAGCTGCCTAAGGACCTCGAGCGTTGTTTGGTCTTTATTGTACAACCTAAGGCTGTCGGGGCGATCCTCCAAGCTAGGCTCAGTTACTTTCTCTTGCCAACTGATTCCATGATTGGTCGCAACCCCCATTTAATCTATGTCCCTCGGCGCCACCGAATCTGATATCCGCAGCTTGGCCATCTCATCGTTTCAGCTTTCTGGGTAACGGAACCTACAGGCAGCTTCCGTACGACAGGCTTTTGTTCTAGAAATCACCATTCAATTGGTCACGTACGAAGTAGGTAGTTGCTTCTCTCAGCCCCTGTGGACAGAGAGAATCGAATCGTCGACAAACAACCTGAGCTTACTAACCAAGTCAGATACCTGCCATTGAAATTACAGGAATCATGTAAGATAGATGATGAACGGGGAAGAAGTCGAGTGAAGCTACCTGTATGGTGTCACAAGGCTGTTACAAAATCTGGCCACGCGGGAATGTACGCACCTGCGCATTCTCGCAACTCTTGACTTGCCGTAGGACTTTCATATATTTTCATATATCACTTCTTCAATTTCCGATTATTCATTGTGGCTGGCAAGCCTGCTCGAAGAGAAGGATGCCTAACACTGGTAAGGTATTCTATACCTAGCAACTGGAGGTATGGCAGAACTCAAAGTTCTTGTGAACAATGAATTACGAGATGTCTGCCAGGTCAGAATTAAAGAAATGAATGCAAAGATTTCACTTCAGGATCTTCATGCTGCCTATGGCGTAGGTATGTAATATACACGGTTTTGCTGATTTCTCTAACGCCCGAGGAGATGAGCTTGCATGCTGAGATGGCCCTAGAAGGCTTCTCCCGCTACCCAGTGATCGGATGACTTAAGGTACCAGACCCTCGGGTCACGGCATCTGACTCGAGGGTGCGGCGGCCGACAGGGCTCGAGCTTGGTCCAATCGTCGATTGGCCACATATTTTAGACCTTGGTTTGTATCCACAGTCGCTCACTGGTGATGATGATGGCTTCCGAGCGGCATGTCACGGCCAATGAAGATACGTTCTAGGCACCAGACAGGTGAACATCCAACGAGTGGATCAAAACTTTGTCATGTATCAAGCCTCAGCTCTGACAAAGATGGTCAAAGGTAAGAGTAAAGGCTCTCAGCAAAGGTATAAGAACTGGAGGATACCTTACTCTGATCAAACACGGATCTCCCTATTGACATGGAATATCCACCAGAAACCTCTTCAAACTCCAGCTTCACATCAGCACACCTAACCTTGTTACCAACTCTCCCTCCACAACAAACAACATGACTATGCTCAATAGCGCTGTTGCCCCGGCCCCCTATTATTCTAGCGGTCTTCGTGCACGCTTCAACATTGACCGCATCCGACTTGAACAAGCCGAAGCAGATGTCCGCCTGAACGGAGGTAAATACGCCGACATTGAGTACGATGTCGATGAACCCAAACATCGGGCTCGCTCGGCTGCTCGTCTCAAAGCAGGCGGACTGCCCACGACTTTACCAGACGGCTGGCCAACAAAGCTGTCTGGTCCCCTCATCTGGAGCTCAAACTCTTTCCCCTCCGAGGATCAATACGTCTACCACCTCACCCCAGCCGACAAGACCGAGATGCTCTCCGCCCTTGCCTTCTTCAAGTCCCACAACCTCGACTCCCAAAAGGTCACCAAATACCTCTTCCCCCTCCCCAACCTCGGCCCCATCCTCTCAGGCATCTGCAACGACATCTACTTCGGCAAAGGCTTCCACATCATCCGCGGCCTCAACCCCGACGACTACCCCCTCGCCGACCTAACGACAATCTACCTCGGCGTCTCTTCCTACATCGCCTCCCGCTGCGGCCGCCAAGACCAGCGCGGCTCCATGCTCATCCACGTCATGCAGCGCGGCGACCAGTCCGCCGAGTCCACCCTCCACGACAACATCTACTCCTCCGACAAGCCCTTCCACACCGACACCGTAACCGACACCCTCTGCCTCTTCACCCAAGAGCTCGCCTCCTCCGGCGGCCGTTCCGTCTTCGCCTCAGCCTGGACAGTCTACAACGAGCTCGCCGCCACCCGCCCGGACCTAATCCACACCCTTGCCGCCCCCGACTGGCCCTTCGACACCTACGGCCGCGACCCCCCGTTTTATCGCAGGGCGCTGATGTACTTTCACGATAACCACCTCATCACCTCCTTCTCCCGCCGGTTGCTCGTTGGCCATGCCCCCTTCACCCCGCGCAGCAAGAATATCCCCGGGTTGACGGAGGCACAAGCGGAAGCACTAGACGCGGTGCATTTCATTGCGAAGAAGCACGAGATCAAACCGAGGATGGAAAGGGGGGATATAAGGTTTGTGAATAATCTGGGGCTGCTGCACAGGAGGGAGGCGTTTGAGAATGTGCAAGGGACGAAGCCGAGGCATTTGGTGAGGATTTGGCTGCATAATGATGAGGGTATGTGCTGGAATTTGCCGAGGCCGCTGAGGTTGGCTTGGGCGAGAGTTTTTGATGATGATTTTGACGAGGGGGAGAATGGCGGTGACAAGAGGGGGAGGTATTGGGATTATGCACCGCTGCGGCATCCGGTTACGGGGAGGGTGTTGAATACCGGTGGATCATGTGATTGAGGATTGGGTGTTCGCCTGTTGCAATTCTTCTGTTGCTGTTTTTGATCCTGCTTTTGTTCTTGCTTTGTGTTTTAGACGGTTGCTGTTGATGCGTACATTTAGACATCATTTCCTTTCTGATACTTGTCAGTCATTTTGTTTTGGCCTCCAGTCTTGGTCAAAGAGCATGGAAACCCAATACAGATCATGACCGACGTCTCCTTTTTCTCGAACTGTTCTGATGGTATGTTCTGTGTCTTTGCGTCAGTGTACCTGGTCTTGTCAACATGGAAGGAGTGATGAGGGTACCTAGACACGCACCTCTTCCGCTGTCCCTGACCATGTCAGCCGTCATTCTCACAAACTCGACCTGCTCTTCAGTCAACTCGGCTGCCTTGGCCAGATTCTTTCTTCCCATTTCTGTATGAAGAGGCAACGAAAATGGAATAACCCCCCGGTTGATGTAGTGAAAGTGGGCAAGCATCGTCTGGGCACCGCAGTGGTGCTCCCGGATACTGGCTGGGTTGGCGTATTTGTTCTAATCCCGTCAGCCACCCCGTTCTTTGCTAAAAGTCATACTACGGTACCTATGCACTAACCGGCATTTTATACTGTCTCGCAGTCTCCGCGTCTCTCCTTGTAATCATTGCACAGCTATGCAACAACACAAACATGACTAAATAGATTGTAAACCAGTATTCCCTCTTTTTCGCCAGCACCAAGTCATTCAACTGTTTCAGCACAGCCTTGCTCCAAGGCCTAAGAAACGTCGTGTAGTTGATACACTCAAACTGCGCCGTCATAATCAATGGCATTGGGATCTTGTTGTTATAGAGGGGATGAGGCGTGCCTCCAAGTGTGTCATCTCCACAGATGTACACCGGCGAGCTCGTCATACGGCACACCACCCAAAGCCGAAACGTGTTCGACAGCAGTGTTTGCTCTTGTCTTGTCTATCACCTCACACTCACTCATCAGCATCTCGAACACCAAGACTGAAGTGTTGACTCACTTTCGCTAACCCAACCTGCCTAAAAGCCATCAAGTACGTCTCCCACAACAACTCATCACTCCCCACTGTCGCCGTGATAAAATTATAAATATTCCCATCCACAAACGCCCTCATTCTCTCCGCCGTATTCTTCATCTCCGCCACTGCAAACCTAGGTATCGGCATTTTTGTCACTGTCCCATCCACCGGGTCGATAACCTCATCCTCCATTTTGTCCCCCTCGGCAGGCATGAATTCCCTCACCTGGAACGCAAATGGCGTTGAGACGTTGAGGTGAGTCACAACGATAGTTCGGGTGCGGGAGGACGGCGCCCAGTCGGAGGAGGGAATATCGACAATGTCCATGCTCTGCCAGCGGCGGCTGAAGAGCTGGTAAGGGGCTTTTTGCTCGCGGTAGAGGGAGGCGTCGGTGATGATGTAGCGGTAACAGGGCATTTTGCTGAGGGTTGGGCCGGTCATGAGGCGGCAGGTTAGGCAGGGTCCGGAGGGGAGGGAGGGGTCGGGGAAGCACTAAGAGAGGGGGAAGTGGTTAGTATTTGATGTTGATGTGGTGATTGACGGGAGATAATAAGACAAACGCGTCCTCTGTTCATGCGGCATCTGATACAGGACTTCAGCTGGCGAGTTAGGGCTGTGGAGCGCCTTTTGGTCTCGTCAGTGTAAGCTCCACGTCTTTTGGATTTGGGTTTGTCAGAGCTTTTGTTGATGGGGCTTTCCGAAGCTGGCTTTGTTTTCTTTCTGCGGCGAATTCGCTTTGAGATGTGAGTGAGTCGGCCAAGATACGGGGCACAGTTTATTACACTCACCGGCGGCAGAGTCCATACTTTGCTCGGACCGAGGACAGGAGCAATACCGTTATTAGCTGCCGGTAAGGGTAGTGTCTCATGCGGTGTGTGTCCCTCGAGCAAATCACTCGAGTTGTTACCAGCAACATGTGCATGTGGGGTGTTCTCCGTGTCAAAGCTTTCTCCGATGGGCAGCTCTTCAGCTTTCTGGTCAGAGAGAGGGGTGGTGATGGTCCAGGGAGATGTGCCTGTTGATGCGCCTTCTATCATCCCACAGTCTGATGACCAAAACTGATCTTCCGTGAAAGGAGAGCTCATTGTGCTGTCGTGACCACTGCCAAGCAACCCCAGGAAAACCTCAGGTGCTGCTGACATGCATTCGTCTTAGTCAGATCAATCGGAAAGAGAAGCGGCCCGGAATAGGCGCTCACACTTGATGGTAGGCCGTGGTGTACAAGAGAGAAATGATAAAATAACCAAACCAGAATGAGGCTGGTCTTGACAATCAGTGACGCACACTAAACACCGCCAAAGAAGATTCCGGGGCCAGATTTTACCCCGCCCACCGATGGTGAGATTGGCAAGATGATGCGCATTGGACCGTTGTCAGCCGACTTCGGCTGTCTCGTACCCATTTTGTCATGTGACGTGGCCGTCTCTGATTTTCATCGTTAATGATTGCTTCATGTTTGCGAAGAACTTGTGAGGCTGCACTTGAACCTAAGACTGGGGAATGGTTCCAGCCCTATAGGGTTGAGTGTTTGGAAATCTAGGCATGATGAAGTTCCCCGTGCTACGAGCCATGCAGACTTAAATCGAGGTGTCACCCTAAAAATCGCATACCCCAATCACTCGAAAAATTGGGAAACAACGAGCGGGGGTAATAGATCGTCTTCTGTGGGCATTCTGCACGATGTCGTCCAAGTTGGATATGACCTGATGTCTCCGAACATTTAAAGACTGCCCAGATGGGTTGGGTGAGGTGAAGAGCTGAGAACGTTCATCTTTGGTATCTTAAATACCCTCATGATCATGTGACAGGCTGGTGTAGGTTCTCTATTCAACGTGGTGGTGTGGTCCGGATGGGAAACCTGCCTCAAATCCGACTGACGCCTCGACCGGGCGAGCGTTTGCGACGGGGGTCTGTGGTTTGCTACCTACACAAGGCTCTAATCCGACAAGCCCTGCTTCCAATCCTAACAGCTGTGAGGTGCAAACGAAAGTGCCGGTAGCACGTGCGTAAAATGTAGAAGTCTGCTACACCTTCAAAGAAAGCTTATTATGAAAATAGCTTTAATTTTAAGAGGTTTGCTAACCATGCATCCCCCCACTGGGGTTAGGGTTTTGTATGGCCTCAAAAAATTTGAACTTCATCAACCACTTGCTCCCAACGGCCACACTGCTCCCACCGGCTACACTGCTTCCAAAGGCTTTCTTGCAAGCTAACCTCCGGCACTTGGGAATTCTGGCCGAGGTAGCAATATAAGTGTAGGTATAGGTGTGGGTATGGGTGTAGGTATGGTTATAGGTGTGGGTGTAGGTGTGGGTGTGGTTGTGGTAGTGGTAGTTTGGCTGTCAGTTTGGCTGGCAGTTCAGGTGGCAGTTCAGGTAGCAGTTCAGGTGGCAGTTTAAAGGCCGCATCACCTTGCAAGTGGTAGCAATCGTGTTTTTATTGTAGCTTAATTGTAGCATTTGTAATCATTTGTTTATATGGAAATTTGTATGGGAGAAAATGTAATGCGGTGATAATTGTGGTTGTTGATGGTGATTGTGATGGGAAAAAGTCTTGGGAAATATTATGTTAATTTCAGGAACTATACAAAACCCTAACCCCAGTGGGGGGAATGTATAGTTAGCAATTTGGGGGGTGCATGGTTAGCAAACCTCAATTTTAACGTTAAAAAGATTAAGTTATAGATTTTAAAATAGCAATTTCAAATATTATTTTAGTTTTAGCAGGCATAAATTTTGTACCTGAACTTATAAAGGTTCACAAAATTTGTAATCTGCTTTCCATTTCTAGATCGTATAAGAAATCCTTTTCTAAGACTATAATTTTTTTCCTAATTAAGACTCTTAGCAGGCTGCTCTTAGGTTTAGCGTTATAGAGTATATACATAAAAGTTATAGAGTAAAAGAAAGCGAGAGAAAGTATTAAAGAAAGCAAGAGTATATCGGATATGTTTAAGGGGGGAGTATATATATAGTATTACTATTGTTATTAATATCTTTATTAGCTATCAGTTTCTTTTTATTATTTAGTTTCTATTGTACATTGTTCTATTCTTTATTTAAGTATTTATTCAAATATTGTGCTTTTTTTAATTAGAAGAAGTTATATATAATATAAGTAACAATTCTGTTATTTTTTATTATTACAGTTATAATATATATTTTACAGTATAATCATCGTTATATTATAGTAATAGTAGCAATGCCTAACTTTTATATTCTATTCCTTTATAAATAAACTATTCCTTTTATTTAATCCAATTGCTATTTTATACTATTTAGCCTTCTAATTAGGAAGAAACTTAATTAGAAATGAACTTAAAGTTACTTATATATAAGGTTAATAATTTCGTTAACATTGTAATTATTATAGTATAGTAGTTGTTTTATAAAGTAATAGCAATATAAACTTTTCTAATCTTTTTTAACCAAACTATTTCTTTTATTTAATTAGCATCTTATATTCTTCTGCCCTTTAATTAAGAAAAGGTCTGGCCAGAACTAAACTTTAATATTATATATATATTAAAATAATATTAAAATAATATTTTCCTATTATAGTTATTATAGTACGGTTATTAAGTATTTTATATAATAACGGCAGCGTTAATTTAATCTTCTATTCTTTTAATTTAAGACTAATCCTTTTAATCTAGCCTTTTATTAAACTATTTGGCCCTTTAATTAAAGGGAAATCTATTTAAAAACGATATTTAAAGTCTAAAAGATTAAATCTTTTAAAATATATAGAATCTTTCCTCCTTTAATATATATTACAGTCTACTATATAGTAATATAACTGGAGGTCTTAAGTAGTATTAGCAATCCTATTATAAACTCCTACTTAATCCTTAATTAAATAATAGAACTTAACTTCCTTTAATTAAAAAGAGATACCTTTTTTTTTACTTTTTTATTTAGTATTACTCTTCTTAATAAGTATTAGAAAATTCCAATTTACAGGTATAAAGTTTTACAAATACAGCTTAATAAGTAAGGCCTATTACTTTAAGTATTATAAACTTTAATATAGTCTTTTAATTCTCTTTAATAACTTAACTATCTACTAAATCTAATAACTTTAAATATCTCCTCTTTTAATAAGCGCACTTTTTATTTAAATCTAAGTTCGTTCCTTTATTTACTTTTACTTAATTAAGCCCTTTTTAACTATAAAGATTTCTTTAAATTAAGCCTCTATTTTATTTTACCTTAAATAAAGAATATATTATCGTCCTAACTTTAAAATATTACCGTATTACTATTTAAACTTATATTAACTTATAAGGTATTATTGCAAATATAATAAAAGACTGGGCCTACTTTTAATCCTAATTACCTATAATATTTAAAGTCTGTCTTCCTTTTCTTTTTAAACTTCTAAATACTTAGATTGTTTTACTATTAAATATATTTTTAATAAATACCTTATTAGTATTTTTAAAAACCGTCCTTTACTTCTTTAATAGCTATCCTTTATACTAATTGTCTTTAAACCTCTTCCGATTTTTAATACTATACTTACCTATCTTTACTTACAATGCCCTTTAATTAAGACTGAAGATAATTAAATAAAGTATAGAACTAAAACCTCTTTTAATCCTTAATATTATACTTACTTATCTTTATTTACAATGCCTTTTAACCAGGATTAAAAACAACTGGATTATAATATTATTCCTACTTATAATCTACTTTAGCGGTTTACCAATACCCTTATTTAGCCTATAACCTTTATTAGCTTTAAACTATTATAGAAGGTTTAATTAGCTATTTAAGTATTTACAATACTATAAAAGATGTCATTTTTTACTTTCTTTCCTTCTTATCCTTCTTTTATAAAAAGATACTTAATATTAATATATTTAAGTAAGGAAATATTTAATATTAATATATTTAAATGTAAGATCCTTCTATACTTTAAAGATTTAAGATCTATATAAAATTTAAAGTAAAGGCAATATAAGGAAGCCTATATTCTTTTCCTTTATAAGTTAAATTAAACTATTCTCTCTTTTCTTTCTTTACATTAGTATTTTAAATATTTTAAAGACCTTTCTTTAATTATTATCTTTAAATATAGGATCTTCGCTCTTTTATTAAAAGCTTAATATTAATATATTTAAATATAAAATCCTTCTTTACTTTAAAGATCTAAAATTTATATAAAATCTAAAGTAAAGGTAATATAAGGAAAAGACCTTTTTATAGTTATTATCTTTAAAGGCAATATAAGGAAAAGACCTTTCTTTAATTATTATCTTTAAGTATATAATTTTAGCTAATAAGTATATACTTTTTACCTTTTTATTTAAAAAAGAAAGCGCTATCTTCGAAAAGAAGATATTGTTTTTACTATCTAATATTACTTATAAGTACTACTATCCTTATTTTAAGGATAATTTTAATAGTAATATCTATATATTAAAGGTTTAAACCTATATTATTAGCTAATTTATTCTTTTACTTCTGTTAATTCTATATATTTCTAATTTTAATATATAAAATAAGCCTTTTAAAGACTTTTCTAAATTAGCTCCCTTTTTTAACTTTAACTAAAGGTCTTTACCGATAAAATAGCCTTTTCTTTTTTAAAAATCGTTAAATCTCTTTATTAAACTTTAACTTAAATATTACTTACTTTTAATAAAAAGTAACTATTTTACTACCTTTACTTTTGCCCTTTTATCTATTCTTTCCTATTATCTTACTATCGTTTTTCCTTTAATTAAAAGGCCAATACTATTTCCTTTTTATTAATCCTTCCGTTATATTTCTATTATACGTTACTATTATCTTAATGCCTATAGCTTTAGATTATATATCCTATACTAATTTTTTTCCTATATACTTTAATTTATACATTTATTACCTTATTCTTACTAATTTATAAAGCCTTCTTTAATTAAAAAAAGATATACTTTATTTTATAGACTTTAACTATTTAGTTTAAAATAGTTATCTTCCTTTATTTTTAAACGTTACTACTATTTTAATATCTATAACCTTAGATTATATATCCTATACCGATTTTTTTTCTATATACTTTAATTTACGCATTTATTACCTTATTCTTACTAGTTTATAAAGCCTCCTTTAATTAAAGGGAGATATACTTTATTTTATAGACTTTAGCTATTTAACTTAAAGTAGTTACCTTCCTTTATTTTTATAGCTATCTCTATATTTTAGGTCTTTAGGTTAATATTATATACCGGTAATTTCCTATACTTATATTATTTCCCTATTTATTACTTCTTTTTTACTATTTACTATAGACTACTTCCTTTCTTTTAATTAAAGAAAGAAAAGCCTTTATATAATTACAAATTTTAAAATTATATTCTATATACTTTATTAAATATCCTTTACCCTTTTTACTCTATTCTTTCTATCTTCCAGCGCTTCTTTATATTCGGCTTTAATAATAGTATCTTACCTATATTTATTAAATAAATTAACTATATACTATTAAAGCTTTTATACTTTAATAGTTAAATATATATACTATTAAAGCTTAATATATTAACCTAGTTTAGCTTTTTAAGTACTAGTTATAACCTATATAGCCTTAGAATTCTATAAGAAAGAGTTTTACCCTATAATTTATAATCGGTAATATATAATGTTTAAGTATAAGGAATCCTATACCGGTAAATACTAGCTATATCTATTAAGTCTAACGGTATACTATTAAACTAAGTAAGCCTGTTTTTAATTTTAATAGCTATAAGGTTCTTTTAGTTAGTTTATTAAGAAAGTATAGTAGTATCTTTAAAAAGACTAAAATATTCTAAGTCTTTAATTACTTTAAACTGGAGAATTACAGTAAATAGTAGATATATATAGAGTAGAACGTTTTCTGATATTTAATAAACTTTAAAGTTAAGATTATATACTACTTTTATTACTATAAATATTAATCTGTTTATTACTATAGTATATATCTGTTTATTCTTATTTACTATAACGGAAAGCCTTAGAAAGAATGTAAATATTAAAGAAATAGATTTTACAGTATTGTTTAATTTAACTAAAAGGCTTTAAAATAAATAAGGTAATATCTTTCTAATAGGTTTATTCTTATCCTTACTTATTTAGATAATATATTTTATTAAGAATAATATAACCTTCTAGCCCTTTAAAAAGGCTTATTTTAATACTAGATTAAGCCCTATTGCTTAGCGATATTTATTTAATAAGGTAATAACCTATATATCCTTTTAGAATTAAACCTCCTTACTATATAAAGTATATTTATTAAGTTATAGGATATTTTTTTTATATACTTACTTACTTTTAGTTTATAGAGAAAACCTTGAAATTTAGGATCTTCTATTACTTACATCTATTAATTTAAAATAATAATATACTTAAACTTAGTAAATATATTATACCCTCTTATATACTTTATTAATTAAAGTTTCCTTATAGTATCCTTTTCTTTATCCAATACCTCCTAAGTATTCGCAATTTAAATTAAAGAACCTCTATTTACTGATAGAAACTAATAGAAATCGCCGCTAAAAAGTGCTACCAATATATTGCCGAATTTAGCGTTCTTATAGTCTTACCCTTTTACTTTTTTATAGGTAATAATATAATAGTCTATATTAAATAAAAGCTTTACCTTTAATATATTAACTTTATTTATAATAAGGTACTTTTTATTATACTATATCTACTAGCTCTTTTAAAACAGTTTCTTTAAAGACAACCTCTTTTATATTTATATCCTTACTATTAAATATATAATAACGCTATCGATATTAATAAAGCTAGACTTAATTATACTGGTTATAATTAAATAAAGGGTTTACTATATTAATTTAAATATCTCTTAAATACTATAAATTACCTTAAACTTTCTAGTCCTATCCTTACCTTCTATATATATTAGTAATTGTTTTACCCTAGGATTGTTAGTTACAAACTAGTCTAATATATAAAATATTAAGTAAAGAATAAACCATTATTTTTAATTTAATATAAACCTTTTATACACTTCTTTTACTAAAGATATAAATGTCCGGCCGATTTTAAATATTATCGTAATATAAACCTTCTTTTATTTTCATAATACTAACTCCTTAAATATTTAAAAGGCCTTTTCGATCCTTATTTTACTTAATTTATATATATTATTAACCTTTATTATTATTATAGTTAATCTTTTTATAGTAATAATGATATTACCTTCTATTAACTCTTCTATATTACTGGATATACCGCCTTTATTAAAATCTAAAAATCTACTTAATATAGAAAATCCTTTATTAATAAGCCCTTTAATTAAAAGGCTAGACTTAATACTATATAGGTTGCTTTATACTATTACTTTAATTAGTATTCTAAAGGTATCTTTACTATCGGCTATAGAGTTTTTTAAGATACAAATCTCCAGTTCTTTACCGGTAGTATTATCCTCTAAACTATATACTTAATTAATAAGATCGTTAATTTTAGTAAACTATATACCTCTATCTTCCTATTAATGTTAATTGTAGATAGTATCTTTCTTACTATCCTATAAAAGAAGTATAGTATTAAAAAGATTGTAGATTCTCTTCGGTAAATCTAATATTAACTTTTCTTATATCTTATTTAACGTTTTAAATTGTTATATAAAGTCTTCTTATAGAATAAATAGGCTAAGTAAAACTATAGTATTTTAATACTACCTACTTACAACTTCCTTATCCTTTACTTTCTTTAATCTTAAGTTAAACTACTTAATAATTATAGGGATATTAATATAGTTTATTTATTTACTAATACCCTTACCTTCCTTATATTTAAAGATAATTTAAACCTATAAATTAGCAAGTAAAGTCTTAGTATTTAGCAGTATTTTAAATTAGGATTTATTAAACTTTACTTTCGGTATTTTAAAGTAAACTAATCTAATATAATTATAAAAGTAAAGATTATATAAATATAGCTTATAGTAAGAATATACCTTTATATAATAAATAAAATAAAAACCTATTCTCTTAATAAAAACTATATTATCATTATTATAATCATTTACTATATCCTCTTAATTTTAATAAAAAGTTATCTTATACTTTAACGTCTTAAAAAGCTAGTTAGTATAGATAAATGACCAGTACTTATATAGTATAAAGTCTATAGAGTAGTTAAGTAAATAATAGCTAGCCTTTACTGTTAAAATCTCCTTATTATTAAATATTTTATTTACCTATTTAATTATAAATTTACTATAACTATTATTAATACTATCAGTTATTTCTTCTTAATTAATATAAAAATCCTTTACTTTCCTTAATTACTATAAGACTTTACTTATAAGGTTAATCCTTTTAAATATAAAGGTATATAATTTAATAGTATAGTTAGTAATATAATAAATAAAGGCCTTAGATTTTACTATAGTATTAAGAAAGTAGAAGTTATAGTTATATTAAAGGCTAACTATAATAGTCTTATTATACTTATTAATATATTTATAGTTTCTTTTTTAAATAAGATCTTTAATAGCCAAGAGCTATATAACCTCCTTAACCTTCTATAGTACTTTAAATCGATAGGCCGATAATTTATTTCTATCATTACCTTCTTTTTTTTTACTAACATACTTTATATAGATATATATACATTTATAATATTACTAATATATTACCTCTATATTTGCAAAATTGTCCTATTACTATAATAGTTTTTCTAGGTTTATAAGGATCTTTAATATATTATATTAAAGGTTATAAATAAAGTAAAGTAGTTTAATAGTTAATAATAAATTTGCCTTTTCCTTATCGATATATTATATATATATTATTAAGTTAGTAAGCTACTTTTAAGCTATTAATATAACTTACTTATATTTAAGAATATTAAGTCTACCTATAAATAAACCTTAAACTTATACTTCTTACTATTTTCGGCTATAGCCTTATTAAGTATTTAGGGTATTTTAATATTTCCTTTTAACTATATTATTCTATAAATATAAAAAGAACTATATTTGTTTATTTTAATAATATCGAAGTATATAGAAGTCTTTTTAAAAATACTATCTTCTCTAATCCTTATATAGTTTTTAAAGAAAAGATTTATTTTACAATAGAAGAATTTAACTAAACTAATAAGGTCCTATATTATATTAAGTAAAAATATAGTACTTTATATATTATTATAGAACTACCGAAGTTTATCTTTAACTTCTTTTTCTCTATACTTTTTAAATGTATAGAGCTATAATTTAATTAAGTTAGTAAGGTCATTTAGGTTAAAGGTAAACTATATTATAGAAATACTATATTACTAATATAATAACTGAATTTTATTCCTTATTATAAGATAGCATTTATTTAAAAGAGGATATTAATAGTTAAAAAATTATAACTTAAATATTAAAAACTGAATGTTTAGGTTTATAATGGTTTTATTTTATTGTAATTTCTTTTAAGCCTAATTTAATTTCTTAAATATTAAGGTCGGAATTATTTATTTAATCCTTTTAAAGGAGCTTGTTTTTATCTTTATAGTATTGACTTTTTAATTACAGCTTTTATTATTAATATTATATATTAAAAAAAAGTATACTATATATATTATAAATAAACCTCTTAAATAAATAATATAATAATTAATAGTATAATTTAAAGATATAGAATAAAATAACTAACCTTTCTATTATAAGTAGTATTTTATTTAGTATATAAATGTTTTTATCTTTTCGTTATTAGTAAACTTTTAGTACTTTTAGTAATTTAATTCTTTAAAGTTATCGTTATTTAGCTTAAGTCTTCTATATTTATAAGAAAATAGTATTGGGAAAGTCCTAAGGAAGAAGGCTAGGTTTATAATATTTTTAAATACTGTAAGCCTTTAGTAAATAATAATAGCCCTCTAATTAATTAAAGCCCTAACTAACCCTATAGTTATTTAGTTAGAAAAACTACTTAAAGTAAATTATATATTATAGCCTTTACTTCCCTAGCTTACTATATCCTTTAACTACTAAACGCCTTCTTTAATAATCTATAAGCGGCTATTGTCGATTTAAAGGTACGTTAATAATATTAACTACACCTCTATTTTTATATCTTCTTCTTTAATTAAAACCTTATCCTAATTTTCTTAAAACCTATTACTATTTAACTACTCCTTTAATCTTAAGGTCGTACTTTATTTAAAGCCTTTATTTATTATTTATTATAAAGACTTATAGATTATTACTATAGTATTCTTTTTTCGATTATTATTATTAAGGATTTAATTATCCTTTCTTTTATACTTTAGTATATAGTGGGATTTCCTTATAAGCTTAGTAGCAGTTTTACCGTACTATAATATTAAATCGAAGATACTATTGAAGATATAGCTATTAGTTAATAAATTATACTTAATTAAGATTTCCTTATTAATCTCGATATCTTTATAAAGATAGTTATATTGCTTTAACTATAAAAGTACCTTCCTAACCTTATCTAGTTAAATAGTAAATAGTTTTACTATATCCTTTTAAGTTAAGCGGTACTTTTTAATAAAATAAATAGCTATTAACTTTATAATCTTTACTAATAAATAAAAAAGTATATTACTTACTAACTTTTAAATATTATTTAAAAAAACTATAATATACCTTTATAGAAGTTTGTAATATATCCTAATGTCGGCATTTTTCTAAATAAACTTTAGCCTTATAATATAGTTAAAAGGTATTACTAAATTAATAATTTGCTTTTTTATAAGTACAATATCTTTTAATTTATTAGAATATTAATAGAAATATCCTATTTAAAGGTTATCTATTTTATAGCTAATTAATAATAGCGCTTCTCCGTTATCTATCCCTTTACTATATAGTTTATATATCTATACTTTAGCTTTTATTTCTAGAGGAAAATAAACTTTACAGTCAAATAGGCTAAAGGATATACTCTTTTAATAAAAGTATTTTTAAAAAAAAGTATTTAGCTTAACTTTATCCTTTTATATAACCTTTTTACTATTAGATAGTACTATTATTTTCTAATATAGTATATAGTATATAATTTTAAATATATCTTTATTATAAAAGTCCTTTATAAAGTTCCCTATAGTAGCCTCTTTATAGGCTTAAGATATAGGGTTTATTTAAGTAAAATTTAAAGAAAGTTTTTTAAAAGTACTTATTATTTATATTGTAAAAAGCAGTTACTTTTAAAGCTATATTGTCTTTTGGTTTATTTTTTAATAGCTTAATCTAATCTCTTAATATATATAGTAGACTTTATATATATTGTTGAATTTATATAGTTAGTAATATAAGTATAAAAGTAAAGGTAAACTTAATATAGATATTAAAAGGGCTAAGTAACCGAAGAGGTATAACTTTATTAAATGTTTTATTAAGTAAAGGTATAGTATTTTATAGATTAGTTTCTTTAATTAGAAAATGCTAAAGTAAAGGTATAGAATTACTGTTATTTATAAACTATATTAACCTTTTTAGTAAGTAGTTAAATAAAGGGCTTAATAATTTTAAAAAGTCTAATATACTCTATAATAATTTATAATTAAAAAAAGAGTTTTACATTATTATCTTTTTCTTTTTAAGAACTTTCGGTATTGCTAGTAATATATTTAAAGCTTTTAAAAAGGATTTCCTTTTCCTTTTAGAATTTAAAGAAAGGTTAGTTGTTTTTAAAGTAATAGGTCGTTCTATTTTATAAATAGTTAAATAGCCGGAGATAATATAAGTATGTTAATAGTATTTATATAAGTTAAAACTATTAAAATACTATACTTTAATAGATAGTATACTATAAGTAATATTTATATAAAACTTTATTTAATTATTTTATAATTAAAAAGTCCTTTTTATTTAAACTAACTAAGGCTATTATTAGATCTTTTTATTATAGTAAAGGCTTTTTACTATAGCTTTAAAAAGGATATCTATTACTATCGTTACTTTTAAATTTAGCATTTAAATATCGGTATATTTTATTATTATATTATATTAGAATATAGAAAGTGTTATTTAGTATATAGTATTTTCTTAATACCATCTTTAAAATATTAATAAGAAAAGTTATAATACTGATTTTTAAAGGGATAGCTTAATTAGTAATAAGGCTTAAAGTTATAATAGAATAAGCTTAAAAGCTTAGAACTTAAGGTCCTAACTTACATTTTTATTAAAGCTAAGAGCTATATTACCTTCTCTTTCTATTTTAAAAAGTTGAATTTCTTTTTATTATATTAAAAATAGTTAAAATAAAAGAATTAATAGATATCTTCCTTTAATTAAGTAAAGCTTAACTTAAAGATTTAAGTTTAATCTTTATATTATAGTAAATATAAATATAATACTAACGTTAAGTATCTTTATTATATTTAATACCGAATTTAAGACTTTTTAAGTGCTGACTTAAAAATATAGAACTGAACTATTAAAATGTAAGGTCCTTTTAATTAAAAAGTACTGATTTATAGGTATTAAAGTTTAAATAATATACTTAACTATCCGGTTTTTAGTTATTACCGGTTATAATAGATATTTTATAATATTTCTTTTCCTTTTTAAAGGAAGTCTTTTTTAAAAGGCTATTTATTAAGGTATATTTAATTAAAAGGCTAAGATATAAAATCCCTACTTTCTATAAAAATTTTACAGTCATTCCTTTCTTTATTTAAAATTAAAGAAAAGTTAAAAGTAAAGTAATTTAATAGAAAAAAGTAAAAGCCTTTAATTAAAATATAGTCTGATTCCTTATAAATTTTTCTTAACCTTATAGTTAAAGTTTTTAAAGTCTTTAATATACCTTACTTAAAGGAAATATTATTACTAATATTCTTTTCTTTAAAGGATAGTAAAGGAAAGTTATTATAAAAGGCTACCTTCTATTATTAAACTGCAAATATCTTTCTTTTAATATTTACTTCTTTATATTCTTTTTCTATATTCTATATTACTCTTTACTAATATTATAATAACTGCTAATATTATACAATACTTCGGTAAGATATTAAAAGGTATTATTAAAGACTTAAATACTATAGAGTATAGTTTTTTATATATCTTTAAAATAGTTAAAATCGATATTTCTATTTTTACTATTAATAAAAGGGTAAAGAATAAGAAAGGTACTATTATAATTATAAGTAGAAACTTTACTTTTAATTACTATTTCTATCTTAAAGAGTTTCCTTTTTTTAAAGTCAAAAAGTACCTTAATCTATTAAAAGACTATTAACTTATAATTGCTAATAATATATATCTTTATTTTAATTATAACAATATTAATAAAAAGGCCTTTAAAAACAGTACTTAGTTTTTCTTTAACTTTTTCTATAGTCTTTAAATTGCATTTAAATATATAAAGACACCCTTTTTAAAAAAGCAGAATATAATTAGTAATAAATATACTATTGTTAATAGCTAGAAATTACATTAATAAGTAATTTCTAATTATCCTATTATTGCTTATATCTTTATATTTCTTAATTAACTATTTAATGTCGATTTTAACAATAGTAATAAAAAATAAACCATTCTAACTACCTATATTAGGTTTAAAGACTTAAGTATTAAACTTACTATTAGTAATAGACTAAAATTTAAAGGAATCTTCGACAATTTTAGATTTATAGAGATATACTTTATATATATTATTATATTGCTTTATTACTATAGTAATAAGACTAGCAATATAAAATAAAATAGTTACCAGACTTTAATATAAATGTTAATATTAATACTTTATCTCCTTAAAGTAAAGCCATTCTCTATATACTATAATTTATTTAAAAATTACTATATAAAGTATATTAATAACTTTATAGTAAAGAGTAGGATATTTATAAGCTTTTTTAATTATAAATACTTTAAAGGTTAACGATATCTATATAGCTATATTTAAAATACAGTTCCGGTAATAGTTATAACTAATACTTTTATTTTAATTAGAATTACTAAGTCGGATATACTAAATACTATAGTAACTAAAACTCCTTTATAAGATTTAAAAAGAGGTTAGGATAGAAGGAATTTTAAAGCAGTATTAGTAGTAAGGTTTACTTATATAAAGGCTTTATTTAATAATATACCGACACTTACTACTTATAAATATAACATATTCGATTCGTTCCCTCCTTAATCGATATAAATAACTATTACCTTTTTAAACTTAATAGCTAATTAAGTAGAAAAGTAAGTCTTCTTATATAAAATATTATTTATTTATTATTAACAGTTTAAAGTAAAAGGAACTATGTTTATATTAAAAAGTCTATCCTTAAGTTAGATTCTACTATACTTTAAACCTTCGGCCTTTAAATTTATAGCAATATTATAAGTAATAGTATAGTATAAAGGTCGTTATTACTTTCTACCGATAGTTTAAAAGAAAGTCTTTTTAAATAGGATTCTCAATTTAATTCTATTTATTTAATTAATACTAAAACTAAAGAAGCTTTTAATAATTAGGTTATAAAAGTTAATAACAGCGATATAGAGTTTAAAAAGAAAGATAATATCGGTAAAAAATAGCGTAAGGAAAAAGAAGCTAGGGTTTAGAAGGTTAAAAAGAAAAAGCTATAAGCATTATCTACTATATTTTACTATTATATTTAAAATTATAGTATCTTTTACTATTTACTTTACTACCTAAGGTATTTAATTAGCATTCTATATTTATTAATACAGTTAAATAAAAGGATATATCCTTTTAATTAAAAGAAGATATAGAATCTTTAATAGTTTTAAATAAACTTACTATTATAGTCGATTATAGCTAGTAGTAGCCTTCTACTATCTTTACTATTAATAATATAGTAAACTATAAACCTATTAATAAAGTAGCGGCAACCTTTAAGTTTACCTTTACTATAGAAGCTTTAATTTAAGGATCTATAGTCTATAAAAGTAAAGTTAAGAAAAGCGCTCCTTCTCTTTAGGGTCTATATATTAAAGAAATAATACCGTCTACTTATAAAGTAAAGCTTTTAGTTTAAAGGTCTGGTTAATACGTCCTAATACTATTACTTTTAATAAACTATTAAGTAATTAAAGAAATATAGTTAAAAGTTTAAAAATATATACTATCCTTTTAATTAAATAAAAATATAAATATTAAATATTAATATAGTCTAATATAATAAATGGTTATAAATTAGAAAAACACTTTACTTATACTATAGTTAGTAAAATTAAAACTAGATAAATAAAGGTATCCCTTTTTACCGTTTCATCCTTAATGTAAAATTCTTCTATTATATAAAAGACTTTTCTTTACGTTTTTAATAATCTATCTTCCTTTTTTAATCTACTTTTATACCTTTTATATACTAAAAAACGGCCTTCTCTAACTTCCTTAAGCCTATCTCTATACCCTTCTAACTATTTAGAATTTTATATTTATTATTAGATTTATAATTATAAATACCTATAGGTATATATTTATAAATACAGTTACTATACTTTTAATTAAAATCTTCCTTACTAATATAGTAAAAGAATAGCCATATTATATATTACTTTTTACTATTAAGCTCGGTAATAGTCGATCTTTTATATATTCAGTTGTATTCTTTATAAAGGTTAAGGTTTTTACTATAAGCTAAGGTTAATATTCTTTTATAGTAAAAATAAATAGAATAGAATAGAAAGAACTTACTGCTTTTTAGTTATTTAAATAAAAAGGCCTTTTATATAGTAAGGTCATTAGTAAATCTTATATAGTTACTTACTAAAGTAAAAGCCATTGGATTTTTTAATAAATACTTAGTTAACTATATTATTATAGTAGAAAGGTTTAATAAAAGAGTCGCCATTTAAAAAGTCAAATAGAAGCTGGAATTTCTTTTTAAAGGAAAGGTTATTATTAAATAAGAATATTTATTTAATATAAAAATCTTTCTTAAAGCTACTATTAGTAAAGGATAATATATAAAAGTAAAGAAGGGATTATTAATAAAAAGCTGACATTTTAATATAGGTATATATAGTCTTTTCTAATATAGTAGGATTTTAAAAGAAATCAGCTAGTAGTACCTAATAGATCTAAATATACTGTATTAAGGCCTTTTTATAGGATTTTAAGTTAATCTTAAAATCGATATATCGGTTAGTAATTACTAGACTAATAGTAGGTTAGAAAAGATTTATAAAAACCTTATCTTAACTATAATTGGTAAAGTCTTTAATATACTAAATTTTACTAAGTTACTTTCAATAAATAATAGGCTAAAAGGTTTATATAGAAGTAATATCCTTCTTTTAATTAGGAAGATTTAAATCTATTAAAATAGATAAAAAGCCTATAGTTGCAATAATAGTATAGTATTAAAAGTAAAGGTAGTAATAAGTATATATAAAAAGGCCTAATAGTAATAAGCAGTAAATAATTATAATACTTATATTTATAAAGCCTAGGCTAAACTAGTAAGTAAGGTAAGTCTAATTATAAAGCTATTAAACTAAAGGACACTGCTCTTTCTAAACTAACGGCAATATTTTATTCTATTCAATCTTCCTACCTAATATTACTACGGTAAATAAAGGAAGTTCTATAGCCAATTATATAATAGTTAGGCTTTTAAATCGATTAAAGGACTAATTTAAATACTTATTATATAGCTTAGAAAGTTTAAAACCGATAAAGGTTCTAATTTAAAGGCCTATATTAGATTAAAAGGCTAATAGAAGAAGTATTAAAAGACCTCTTCTAGTCCCTTTAAACTTCTACTTTATAAGCTATTATATCTACTTTTACTTTACTATAAAATAAATCTTTATATTAAATAACATACTTCTTTATTATCTCCTTCCTTTAATTAAAAGGATATAAACATTAGTTTATACCTTTCTTTTCAATCTTCTAATTCCTATAAAATAGCTTTTAAAATAGCCAGAACTTAAAAAGCTAAGTTAATAAAGACTAAGAAAGTTAAAGTATTGAAAGTAACAATCGACTAATAGTTAAGTATAGTAAATAAAGCTACTTAAGCTTATATTAATAGAGTTAAAATTTAAAGTATTAATAAAGTCTATAAAAGTAGTCTTCTCTATAGGATTTTCCTAAACTTAATAGAGGATAATGTCCTTTAGCCTAAATATACTAATATAACATTTACTAGCCTAATAAACTAAAAGCTACTTAAAAGCCGTTTACTTTAGCTTAATACTATAAATATAAATAACAACGTCTGCCGGTTAATAAAGCGATTCTTTTTAACACTTAGGCTTATTAAGCCGAACTACCCTATTTAAATCTTAAAGGAGAATCTAACCTAAAACCATTTTATTTACAATCGCTATATTACTATAGTACTTTACAATGTTTATAATATTATAGGATAAATAGAAGCTAAATAATATTTTACTAGGCAAGTCTTAATATTTAAACTTTAATATATACTTTAAAGTAAGCTTAAAGATTGTATTTAAATATTACTATATACTCTATCTTTTAATATAATAATTAATAACTATAAGGTATTTAAAAGTTTTTTACTAATAAAAGGACCTTTCTATAATAAGTTTTTAAAGAAAAGATATTAGGTTCTTCTAATAAATATAAAAGGTAAAAGTAAGATAGGTTATTAAGTAGTTAGGATTTATAATATAGCTACCTTTAATTTTACTTAGTAGGATTTATTACCAGCTACTTTAAAGAAGATTAGTAACTATATAAAGTTAGTAAAGCTTTAGATTTATATAATATTAAAGTAGAAGGTAGATATTATAGATAAGAAGCTAGACTTTAAAAAGTAAAAGGGAGGATAGAAATGTAGTATTTGGATATTTAAATACTATAGAGTGTTCTTTTAAAAAGTAGTTATAATAAATAAGGAGGAGGATAAAGTAGTAATAGTAAAGACTTAATATAGGGATCGGTTATAGTAGGGTATAATAAAAACTAAAGTAATAAATATAGTAATAGGGTATTAGTTAAAGTACTTTAAAATAGTATTTAACTGTAAAAAGACCGAACTTTTATACTATTTTAATATAATTAAATAGGCCTAAGTAAAAGGGAACCAGTTATAGTTTGCCTTAAGCTTAGACCTTTTATTAATAATATTTAATATACCTTTAAGCCTTTCTTTAAAAATCCTATTATTACCTTTAATATAAAGCGTTTAAGGACCTATTATAGATAATAATATTAAGGTAGTCTATATAAAAAAAGGACCTTTAATAATAATATTGTCTAATAATAGTATAAAGGATTTAGTAAATAAGATAAGTTATATTATAAGCCTAATTATAAGTAATAGGATTTAGCCTATTAATAATCCTATTTATAGAATTATTACTCCGTTTAGTAATCAAACTTAAGTAACTATAGACTTATTAAAGCTTACTAATCTAATTATTATATAACTGCCTACTTACAATTACTTTAGTTTATTAAATATCTATTTATTATTAAACTATATACCGGATTATAATTACTAGTAGTAAGTAAAGAGTATTCCTTAAGTTATAAAGGTTAAGATTATAATAAAGGCTAAAAAGTAGATAAGTCAGAAGGTAAAGGCTAAGAGGAGAATGGAAGAGAAGTGATAGTATGGTCTATTTATAATAGTAGAAGGCTGATTTTTATAGTATATTAAGTTAATATTTTAAGTAAGGCGATTAAGTCTAATGCAATATTTTCTTATAATAAACTGAACTTAATAATAGAAAGGTATAATAAAATAAAAATACTAATACTATAATAAAAAATAAGGTGTTAATTATATTTAAGGCTTTTACTTTATTTAATTAAAGGGAAAGGATATATAAAAGTAAGTATAGTAGTTAATAAGAAATCTTAATCTATTAATGATAGTTTTAGAAGATAAAGTATAGATATTAAGCCGATTGTAAATATATTATTTAGTATTATAAAGAATAATCGGAAGGCTTAGTCTACCTTAATTAAAGAGATAAGCTAATTAGAAGTAAGTATATTACTTACTAACTAAGTCTTTATCTATTAATAGTATTTATAAAAGAGAGGGTATAGAATTATATTAATTAGAAATATATCGTTTAATATTATAAAAAACGGTTACTAGGCTTAATCTGCTTTAATTAGAAGGTAAAGACCTTAAATATAATGTAAAGGGTAAAGGTTAGTTAGGTAATAGGAAAAGATAGGTTTTAAAGTAAGTAGATAAGTTGGCTTCTAAACATCTGAATCCTAAGATCTATAGGTTTTATAGGTTTTGTAAACGAAGGTACGTAATACTGGAAGTTCAAAGGTTATAGGTTCGAATCCAATTTAGGTACTTTAGAAAAAATTTATACCTACCTCCAATGCAGAGCGGAGTGGAGTTTCCTGTTTATTTAAAAGCCTATTAAAAAAATCAATATAAAAGCTTATATAGTTTAATATATTAAGTGTTATATAAGGTTTTCATAACTTTAAAGTAAACAGATATTTTTTAGGTTAAAGAATTTAAGTGTGGTTTTCCAATAAAGTAATAGCTAAAGCTACAAAATACACACGTACCACCAGCACTTTCGCTTACACCTCACAGAGGTCGGGCAACAATGCTAATCATTCACACTTGAGCGAGAAATTACTTGTGAGGCTTTGTCACTCAAACACTACCAAAATGACATGAGCGATTCTTCGCTGCACATGCCATCCTAATCATGGCGAAGATACCAGAACTGGGTGACGGACATAATATCTCACACACCTTCATGAATGATCAGTATCTCTTAACAATCTATCCAGTCTGCAAATAGGCTTCAGCGAGCGGTAACCCCGCGTGGGACCATGTAGGTATGCAACCCTCAGAGATGCAGACCATCGCGAGCGACACGATCATTGAACAGACTCACAGCAGGCTCATGCAGAGAGCACATTATTGACCCCTCCTTATCATTGCCCGTTAATTTTACGTCATCTGATAACCGATGAAGGTGGCAAACAAATTTATATAACAACTGGATTCGAATCGGACCCGGGGTGTTAAATCAGTTGTCTCGACACAGAAACCCCCAGCCCTTATCTGAACGTGCACTCGAACCTCAAGGTTATCTTACCTATCAAAAATGCCTCTTCCACGCCCAGGCCCCTCCGCTGTCGCAGCACAGAACGCGTAAGTTTCCCTCCCATGATGGGACCTCTGATGCGTTGAATGTGGTGTAACAAAGCTGGGTACAGTGTGCGCGTGTTACGGTCGATCACCACGTCCCCCACAGCGAAAGCCCAGCCCTGACGCGCATTCTGGCCTCCTAAGGCCGAGAATTTCACTGAAACTCAACTTAAAGAGATGCCCTGGCTTGCCTGGAAGCCGAATCCCAAGAACCCCACCGAAGCTCCATGGAGGGAGTGGGTATTGAAGAACCAATCCGGCATCGCCCGACGGGGCTCGACAACACACTTCATTGAGTTCTGAGACTCGAGGCATGGCACTGCGGTCAGTTGCCCGGTTGAAGGAACTGCCTGTTATTAGAGTAGAGCAAGATGGCGAGCAAGCAAACTCAGTTTAATAGGTATTTAAATGTACTTAAATACGAACGCCAATATTAGGTAGTCCTATGGTAGGTTATCTGGGTAGCGGTGCCAGTCCTTTTGCGCCGGGTTCAATTAGCTGCAGGTATGGAAAAAGATCTTGGGAGAGTACGCTATTGGAAGATGATCGAGATAACACAAATTTATGGATAACTCGGGATCAGACCTACCTTAAGTTGATTGAAAGTGACAATGGTATGTGAAGTAACTGCAAACTAAGACTCATGAATGAGTTTGGTACTGGAATGACAGCTTTGAGGACCAAGCTGAGCAAGCTGCTTTAAATCCGACTAGCAAAGTTGCAGCGATGAATCCCTCTTCCACGGCCACATACTACAGTCAACAAAGTTGGTCCACATCGATAGCAACCTTTTCCTACAACCCAACCCCCGCAACTTTCAAAACACAGCACAGCAACCCACATGCAAATCATCCAGATTACAACACCAAACGATCGACAAAATGCCCTCCAAAGATTCCAGCCACGTTTCTTTGATCAACGATCTCACGTCGGAAAAGTTACGCCAGCTTCTTCTCCAACTGGTCGAGTGTGGAGGAAATGCCACATCCTTCATCAACAACATCCTACCCATAATTGAAGCAGGGGCGGCCGAGTACCCAGGCCCTAATATTAATCGAGACATTGTGGTCCTGAAGGAAATCGTCAGACGGGATATTATAGCTGAGCGCGCGTTTTATAACAGCCCAAAGCTGGCAAGAAAGACATCGACTACTGGGACGGACTCAACTACGGTTTAATGGAGGTTTCCTGTCGGCTTGGTGTGGCCGTGGTCGACAGGTCGTAGCCGACCTAAATGCCGTTCACAAGAATAGGAGCTTCGCAATCTTACTTGATATATCCAGTGTACCTTAGGTACCTCAGGTTGATGAAGTGATAAGATCAGCTCCAGCTCAAATGCCAAGACGCACTCCACGGAGAGCGGGGTAAAGTGGGGCATGAATCTCGATCAATGACGTCGACCGCTCTTTTCCCCCTGCTTCTTTCAACAGCCCATCGGCGACAAGGGCGAGAACTTCCCCTTTGACCCGCCATGACAGACAATCATCGTCATACACTTTACAGGAATTTGTCCAATCTGAGTGCTACCTTACAACCATCTGACGACATGGACTCGAGAACGCCAAATGCTAAAAGGGCGTCTTCCGCCACACCGTTGAAGTCGAACAACACGAAACACGCGCACATCCACTCGTGATACCCAACATGGCAACATCAGAAGCAGCCTACGCCGTCGAGCAGGCCATTGGCCACGACGACAACAGCATCATCCAACAAGATGTCTCCAATTTCAGCCAAAAGGGCACTGGCGACCCCAATGAGACCATGAAGGCCCTCGTCTGGCAGACCAAGCAAAAAGTAGAGGTTGGTATGTTGATACCTTCCATCTTCCCTGCGCATCTATTTAAGACACAGCCAATATTAATTCTTTTGGGTTCTTCCAGTCGACGTCCCCAAACCAAAAATCATCGAGCCCCGTGACGTCATCCTCAAAGTAACAGGCACCACCGTCTGCGGCTCCGACCTCCACCTGCTCCACGGCGCCGTCCTCCAGATGCACAAGGGTGACATCCTCGGTCACGAGTTCTGCGGCGTCGTCGACGAGGTCGGCCCCGCCATCCGCGACAAGATCAAAGTCGGCAAGCGATATGTGGCCTCCTTCCAGATCGCCTGCGGGGAGTGCTTCTTTTGCAAACAGAAGCTGTCGTCGCAGTGCGAGATGACCAACTCCAACACGACCACCAAGGCCATGTACGGCGGGAGGACGGCGGGTATCTTTGGGTACTCGCATTTGACGGGTGGTTTTGCTGGTGGTCAGGCCGAGTATGCCAGGGTGCCGTTGGCGGATGTGAATTTGCTGGAGATTCCGGATGATGTGCCGGATGAGAAGGCCTTGTGGTTGTCGGATGTGTTGCCGACGTCGTATAACGCCGTCAAGGACACGGCAGTGTATCCCAATGATGTGGTGGCTATTTTTGGGGCTGGGCCGGTTGGGCAGATGGCGGGCGTCTTTGCTGTTGGGGAGGGTGCCAGCAAGGTTATCTTTGTGGATACCGAGCCGAGGTTGTCTATTATCCAATCGAGATGGCCAAAGGAGCACCAGGACAAGCTTGAGGTGCTGGATTACAAGAAGCTTAGCTTCGGGGTGACGAACAAGGAAACGGTGGTGAGCAAGCTGAAGGAGTTGACGGGTGGAAGGGGCCCAGATGTCGCGATTGAGTGCGCCGCTGGAGAGTATGCCAAGGGGTGGATGCATTGGTTGGAGATGAGCCTGGGGGCTGAGACCGATACTAGTGAGATTCTCAATGAGATGATTGAGGGTGTCAGAAACTATGGTCGTGCGGGCGTTACGGGTGTCTATGTGGGATATGTGAGTCTCATTCTTCCCATGGATTCCATTTTACCTATGCTAACGCCACGCCAGACAAACCACTTCAACATTGGATCTTTAATGCAGCGCGGTATCCGACTAATCGGCAACGGCCAAGCCCCCGTCCACAAGTACTGGGTGGAGTTGCTCAACAAGATTAAAACGGGCGAGCTCGACCCAACACAGATGATCTCGCATCGTGTCCGCCTTGAGGATTTGGACAAGGTTTACTACAAGTTCGATAACAAGGAAGACGGTATGCAGAAGGTGTTTGTTGAGACCAAGTTCTCACATCCACGGGCGGCCGGCACACCAGAGCTTACCAAGTATTAATCGTGTCTTGTGTATATGGGAGCGTTTTGGAGTTAGTTCTTATACCTCATGCAAGATTGGATTGTTAATGATACAGCCATTGGAACTCTGTCCATGACACAATGGAAGAAGTAAGATTACCAAACTGTGAACGTTAGCCGAGCAAAACTCAAGCCGCCGGAGAGGACATTCCTACCCACCCTGTACCCGTCTTGGTAGCCACTCGTACTCCACAGTGTGCTCAAGACCACATCTACACTCGTCGACAAACCATGGCTCTTAGGGGGTACTGCCACACTACATGAGCCTTTAATCTCAACGCCTCCAACCATTCGCGATTGTGACCAGGTAGGCAGCGTGTGAAGTTTAGCTTTGGACCGAGCCGAATTACGCCATTCGACTATGGGTTCCTGGTTCAACAATGCAATACATGTTGAAAGCATATCTGGAAATAACCCCTTGGTTCCGTTAATCTGATTGTCAAAAAGAGCTAGCCCCGTTTTGGGTTGGAGGCCACCCTCCCCGCTCTCAGCCGCAGAGATATTCGAGCCGGACCGTCCGGACGGAACTTGATCAGAAATCAAATCCGCGACCCCGCATCTGAATGACCCAGTTAGCCTGGAACGTTTGGATTCGAGGTTAGAAAAGGAAAAGGCACGATGAATTCAACAGGAGACGCACCTCACGACAGATACCCGCCCCCCAAATCACAGCTGTGTTGGCTCCGTTGGGACAACGGCTCACCGCCATCAACGACAGGAACAGGCACAGCCTCCTTTCACGTGCCAGTCAGACTAGACACAATGATGACGCTCGTGCACAGGCAACCGCCATACTCGCCGGGCTCAAGACATTGAATCCCGAGGTCGCTCAACACTTCCATCCAAAGCGGGATGTGCTATCGGATTTGAAGCTGCGCATGATCCTTAGCACAGAGCCCGAGAGCCAGAGCGACGTAACCTCGTTCATTGCCGTTAGTTATTGTTGGCACTACCCTAACTGGCCTCTCGCGCGCCCAGCAACTCCCATCGTGCTAGGATGGGAGATCTCCAGGCCCATGATGGATGCCGTGCTCGGCCTTCGCAACCATGCCGACGAGGGAGTGTGGCTGGATAAGCTGTGCATCAACCAGGAGGATGAAGTAGACAAGACAACACATATCGCGAGCATGGACGCCATCTACCGCGCTGCGAGGCGGATGGTCATCTTGCTCGAGGACATCCAGCTCACTGCTGACGAAGAAGCAGCTGGGCTGGCTTACAGGGGCTTTTTCGACGACATGTCGAAGAAGGTTGAGGGTCTGGACGTCGACGAAAAGCGCCAAGTCGTGGAGGGGCACTTTCCTAAACAAGAGGAGGCATACATATCCTCCGGGAGAGGTTCTCTCATCGCAGCAGCAAAGCCCTTTGCCATGAAGGTGCTCACGGCCCGATGGTTCACTCGGGCATGGTGCGCCCATGAGAGCAGGATGCATCCCCATAGAAAGATGGATAACCCTTTGTTGCTCTGTTTTGGCTCCTCTGGTGCCGTGCTGAGCTTTGAGTTCCGCTTCATTTTCTATTTCACGCAATACCTTACTACTAAGGAGCCCGCTCCAAGCTTCAGCGGCAACGCCTTGGCGATGGCGATGAACGACCCCAACCCGACAACCATTCGGCAGCTCTACTGGCGAATCATACGACTGTTGCCTGGCGCAAACAGCAACGAGTCTCTACTACAGCACATGATCAGCGTGTTCTCCTTTGGTTGCCTGATGAAAGGAGATCTCGTGTGCATCGCCCTCAACACTGCCGCAATCCCACTCTTCTATGACGGCAAAGATATCTGCTCCATCGAGGAAGTGATCTGGATGGCGTCATTACTGGTGTTGGCAGGAGGCGATTTGATACCACTTGTTATGAGTGGATCCAAGCTGAGACTGTCAGATTCAGATTCACAGAGAAAATTCATCTCGTGGGCCACCCACCCAACGCAGGGAACGGTGGATGAGCGGGTGCCGAACCCACTACCGGACACCATCACTTCCGTCACGCGGGAATTCATCGAGCTTGACCTGTTGGTGTTCACCGCCCAGCCGCGCAAGGCATCACAGCCGTCTCTGGTGCTAGCCGCCGCGCTTATCAGGGAATACGACCTCCGCTCCGTGGCAAGGGACCTCTTAGCTGCGGCAGATAAGAACGTGCAAAGTCTTACCGGCCTCTTGTCGAAGCAAAACGCCCTTTTTGGACAGGCGATGTCTGTGACCCGCACAAATATGGACAATTTCCTCGAGATGTCCATCGCCCTGGCCATAGACGCGGGAATAGACTGGATGCTGGCTTTCCCATCTGTCATGGCACAATCTACCCAGGGTTATCAACACGGTGTTATTGGCGGCGTAACAGCTCCGTCTGACCACCGCCGTCTTGATGCCGCAGGCGAGTCCATCCTCCGCCATTTCGACATCCCGAAGCCGACCAAACAACAACTGGAAAAGATGATCAGCTGCCTCACAACCCTTCTCGATCCGCGCCTCCCGCTCTTGACCACCAGCACACGCCTTCTTCCCCTGCCATCCTCCCTTGGCGGCGCCGCGTTCACGCCCCCAACGAGCAACAGGTCATACATTGCTATCCCGGCGGCGGTAGCCCATCTCCCAGCATGGCACGAACGCGCATGGGTAATCGAGCCCTTCGACCCTGCGGCTCCTGCAGAAGATCCAGAATCTCATCTTCCCGGTCAGGAGTACACTGACGCGTTGAGCAGACGGGCAATGGACGTTGAGCTCGAGGACGTGGTGCCGGTGTTGAACACAGACCATGCTGATCGGAGGCAGCCAATGCCCAGAAAGGAACAGGCGGCGTGGCGGCTGCGTAGGAGGAATGTTTTGTTTGGGTGCCCTGAATGGGATGCTCAGGACATTATGACGAGGGCGGAAGCGGGAGGCGAAGATGGAATGGTAGTGCTGAGGAGGCAGAGAGTGTATGGCAGTGAGGACTATCGTTGGGCCGAGATCTGGAAGGCAATCAAGATGAGGGAGCTGGAGGCCTGGAGAGAGGGCGAGGATGGGGGTATGCCGAAGGAGTGGAAAACGTCCAATAGTATTACGAGGGGGCCATAGATGCCACCTGGGCAATCCAAATCACGACACAGCTTTATGCCCCGCTCAGCGATCTCTATTCCCCGTCCCTCTCTTTAACATACCTTTCCAGGATTTGCTTGCCGCAACATGCCAAAAGCATCGTTCCGTGCGGACATAAGCACATGCATATATCACAACTGCCTAGGTATTAGGTACATTGAGAGATACTCGCCGGAACTACCATTTTGGCTTTTCGGAGCCAGGCCCCAATTATTTACCTATACATATCCATAACCCTCTTTAAAATTTCCGCTACAGTCATATATGTCTTATACTATAGCAATTTCAATGCAATCACGTACTCTTTTCTACAAACCAACGGCTATCAGGCAACTATGCCTATAAAACCTACCTGTCCTATTTACCTGATAAATCCTAATTTAACTATACCTACTATTAGAGGCCAGCAAACCACTGAAGGCCTATGAGCTAATAGGAGGTAAGCTAACAAGAAGTATACCAGTAAGAAGGTAGCGGTGACTTCAATCTATTGCGAAGGCATAGCTGTATAGGCAGTGGGCTGATTTGACGGCTGGCAGGTTGTTGCAAATGCACATGCGACGCGACAGCCCACGCGACATGCCAAGCTGCCGTAAAATGGTCCTAAGACGAGCACTGGACCGCGTGGTCAGCCATAAGTATTCATTTGCTTAAAACGTTGAAGACAACGAACTGGGCGTCACCCCGAGGGCACTGTACCAGCCCCTAATATTGGCAAGCTGGCGTTGAATGACGCTTATCTTGCATAGAGATTCTTCCACGGGGGTTTCTAAAATAGGGTCATAATGGCGTTGGCAGATGGAATTCTCGAGCAAACGAACGGTGGCCGGAAATTGGACTTGCTCTTCGATCTCGTACAAAAGTATAAGAAGCGCAATGAGGTAGAAAGGTGAAAGCCATGGGAGAGCCATCTCGCCAACTGTGAAGTATCTTGTAATGATTATTGTTGGCGGCAACCCAATGATTTTCTGACTATGGCGGTGAGAAAAACGCCAAATGATCCAGGTGGTGGCAAGGAGGGGAAGTCTGGCCGAAAAGCTTGAGGGCCACAATCGGGAGGGAACTTGCCTTGTGGCGGAGGAGGGTGCAACCAATGAGATGCATTGGCACTGCAGCGGAAGGTGAGACACCCAGATATCCGTAGGTACCTTAAGTTGATAAGCTGTGCTTTGCATTCAAAATGACGTTCTGACCCAAGCGTTATTCTTGCCAAAAGGTTCATATCAACATACTATAGACAAAAAGGCCGGTACTACAAATATTCCATCGGCATTAGAACACAATTAATAAACTATATAAAATAGTTATTAGGTCTTAAATAATGATCGATAGGCCTAAAAAGATAGTCAGTAAACCTTCAAAGATAGTTAATAGACTTTTTAAAATAATTGATCTGCCTTTTAAAATAGTCATTAGGCTTTAAATAAGGATTTATAGGCTTTAAAGATAGTTAGGAGACCTTTAAAGATAGCCAGTAAGCCTTTAAAGATAGTCGATATATCTTTTAAAATAGTTTATAGGCTTTTTAAAATAGTTAATAAGTTTTGCCAAAATAGTTGATTGCCCTTTCAAAATAGGCAAGAGGGTTTTATGATGGTCGATTAACCTTAATGATGGGTTTATAGGCCTTCAAATTTACCTTGATCGGAACGCCTGTATTTAGCAGTCTATCTGGCAGGCTATGCAGGTAGCAGCGCCAGCTTGTGTCCCGAGTCGCGGTTATGCACGTTGGGATGGATACGGAGGGTGATGTAAATAGGTACTTATGCCATTGTAGTAAGTCCTGTATCGTTCCCATATCAGTTATTCAACTTCCAGCAGGACAACCGGGCAACCCAAACGGCGACAAATCGATGGGTGGCTTCTGACCCAGCACTATGCTGCTCAGGACCTTTCCAAGACCAAGTGTAAATCCATCAACGTCGTGCCCAAAATTGAGATAAACCCCACTGGATGAGTGCAGGCTTGAGCCTAGCTGGCCCCAGGGCACCTTTGGGATGATAGGCCTGCCCTGATCGAAACCTTCACAACCTTGCCGTCAGGCTTGTGACACTTCAAAAAAGATCGGCTGAACTTACCTTATCTACCCCGCTCTCCCGTGATTCTACGCGGGGGTTGTGCGACCTCAATGCGCAAATTTCCCCTCAGTTGAGATGTCTCAATAGGAGCACAATTCCCTTATTTTGGACGCGCTGGAGCCTAAGAGAAACCCGAAGCCGGTGCTTCATTTCCTGAGCGCAAACTATGACACCCAGCAAGTGAGTAAAGAACATGTTCCCGCGGCGCATCCCGAATCTCCACATTGGTCCTTTGCGCCTCCCGAGTCGTGGGACGAGGGTTCTTAGACCAATCCATAAAATTACAACACCAGATTTGTCACACAAAGTTCATCGTCGTCTTGCGTCCTCGACAGTTGCAACATTCCATTATCTTTGTGCTCTGGAGGAGTATCGCACCGTGAAGCCATTCCACATCAACATTCCTGCTGGGGGCATTCCTGGTGGCCACCACACGAATGAGGTGTCACAGCCCTACCACAACATTAGGGTCCGTGATATCAGAGCCGAGGGATCACAGCTCTCTTTAGACACGAATGGATTCGAGGTCGCCGTTGCCGGGGGTACAACCGGGGCTGCGGTTCTGGGTGCCCTTGCTCCAGAAGACTTCGAGCGATCAGATGCTAATGAGCTACGGAGTATCCTTGCTCCCGCAATGGAAGTATTCTTGACGGAAAGGCTACAAGCCGAAACTGTCTTCACCTTTGCGTTTCGGGTAAGGAACTTTGTCTCACTCACGGACATCCAATCCAGGTTGACAGTGTGGTTGCTAAGAAACCCGCCACAGTATCGACATCGCTCCCGCGAGTTCCCTACACTCGCCCGCGGAACCGACCCGCGCATCTCACAGCCCGTCCAAGGCGTACATGCTGGTAGGTAGTATGCTTCTCGCATTGTGTTTAAAATAAGTACCTAGGTAGCTTGCATTTCTGATCACTAGTCTCAGACTTTACCCCTGATTACGCCAGAACCACTGCCAATTTCGTTGCGGGACTAAGAAACTTTCAGGATCTCGCGCTGTGCGAGCGCCGCTGGCAGCTGATTAGGTAAGTTGCCCCTTGTTTGAAGTAAACCAACCCGGCATTTGATCACTCGTCCCCACACAATGCTAACGAGTCACTAATCAACCCAGCGCTTGGAGGCCATTGCACGGTCCTCTTTTCGACTGGCCCCTTGCTGGGTTGGACACAAGAAGTTTAAACTACTATCGAGATCTTGTGGCGTCCGACAATGTTTATCCCCATCAGGTATCGGAAACATACAATGTTTTCTTTCACCCAGACCACCGTTGGTATTACCTGAGTCAACATCAGCCACACGAGTTTCTACTCTTCAAGGCGTTCGACTCCAAAACATCTGACGCCACAGCTAGAGGTGTGTATCTTGGTTCCAAGTCTCTGGGGCTTGGGCCTGATGTGTGTGAAGATGCTGATGAGAGCATGCCTGCCTTCAGTTTGCGCGCATGCGGCTTTCCAGCTACCTGATACACCTCTGAACTGTTGCCCAAGACAAAGTATCGAGTGTGTCAGTTTAGTGCTATATCCCCGAGGCAGTGCGGATGAAGTACCCCGAGAAGTATGTGGCCTGACTGTTGTGCCCTTTACTGCTGGGCTTTGACGTAAACTGACCGGCCAGACGCTTCCCTCCGAGACGCCGCGCACCGACCCTCCTGTAGGGGCATTCATGTTTTAACAGTGGTATGACAGGCCCAGGCCTATACTAAGAAGGGAATGCAGTAAGGCAAGGGGAGGAACCACCAAAGGGACCAGCGGATGATAGTTCACTCATTTGTTGTCGTTTGAAGAGAAAGGTTTCTCAAACTTGAACAGTCGATCATTTACAAGCTCAATAAACACTGATACAGTGGTCCATTAGGTGAACTAAGAGGTCGGGAAAAAGTGTGGAAAAAGGTGATGAATTGCAATTGAATCTGTCAAACAGTGCTCCTTGAAGTAGGATGCGTGAAGTGGTGGATCTCCTTGACTGGACCAATGGTGGGGCATAGCCAGATAAGAGATAAGAGATAAGATAAGGACTTGTGAATGCCCTCACCCAACCACTTCAGGTATCAAACACGCACTGGTAACCAGGTACAAAATTTAAAGTACATCGATGATCCACCGTGTGAAGCTTTTTATATCTATTTCAAGGCTTATCACCATTATTTGCGGTCTGTCAACCGTGTATCGAGGCCTATTTTGTCAAGAACGTGCCAGCTAATTGAGTTCCTAAGAACTCGAAGCCTCTGGACCTCAAAGTAAACTAAGGGGAATGAGAGTTAGGTGCGGAGCCAAGCGGTTCTACAATCGACAGAAAGCCGAAACATTGGCTCGGGCTAGGTATCTTGAATCCGTAAAATATAGCCCACGCATATGCAAGGCCCAAAGTCAGCGCTAATCTCGGAAACGTCGTGGTCCGTCCCCAGTTCCGAACGCTAATCAGCGGCACAGAACTTCAAAATGCAACGCTGTATTCGACAGCCAATGATTAGGGTGGTGGGGGTTTGCACTGTCTTTGACCTGCAGTCTCGCGCCGAAACACAGTATGAGACTCGACAGTCACCGTCTTTGGAATGTCAAAGGGGGTCCTCATCGGCAACCTCGGCTATATGGGATTGTTGGTGCATCACGATATCTGGTGAGTGTATAAAATGGTATCCAAACTGTGAAAGGTCGAAAACCAAGGATCTGGAAACTGCAAGGACTCCGTTGGAGGATGAGTGCTCCCTGTCAGCAGCATTAGTGTTGGCCTGTCAGCATCACTAGGGTTACCTAGATACCCTGTCACCATCAACACAAGTGTATGTTGTCTTAAAAGACTTTGCCTGCCAGATGTTGTGTCTCAGCGCGCTTCCACAGAGCTCTTTCCAATCCTCGATTCTCTATTTCGAAGCTCAAAAAGGAGCACTCGCCCACCCTGCCACTGAGCTAACATGACACGCCCCTCTCGCTTTCTGTCCCTGGCACTCTTCGGAACATGCGTCTTGGCCAAACCTCCAACATGCGGTGATGCAGTATATCTCTCATTCCTCTTCCCCTCCACACCTCACTCCAGTCTCTAACCCTCAATTCCAAGTGTGCCTCCCTCTCCAGTGCCCTCCCAGGTCTAGTCAACTACCCCAACTCCACCGCCTACGCCCGAAACAACATCTACTGGTCCCTCCGCCAAAACACCACCATTTCACCCGCTTGTTTCGTAACCCCCCGCACCTCTCGTCACGTCTCCACCGCCATCCAAATCCTCACCTCCCTCAACCAGCCCTTCACAGTCAAATCCGGCGGCCACACCGCCTTCGAAGGAGGCTCCAACATTGGCCCTGAAGGCGTGACCATCGACCTCGTTCATCTCAACTCCATCACTCTCTCCCCCGACAGGAAATCCGTCTCCCTCGGCCCGGGCAACCGCTGGATCGACGTCGCTGAGCACCTCACCCCTCTTGGCCTAGCCGTTGTCGGAGGCAGGGCATCAACCGTTGGTGTCAGCGGTCTCATCCTAGGAGGCGGGATAAGTTTCTTCTCCGGACAGCGCGGGTGGGCGTGTGATAATGTCATCGAATACGAACTCGTTACCGCCAAGGGGGACATTGTCACTGCGAACAAATCCCACAACAAGGATTTATTCTGGGCCTTGCGAGGAGGAGGCGGGTCCAACTTTGGGATTGTGACTAGGTTCACCTTGGAGGCGTTTGAACAAGGGGATTTGTGGGCTAGCTCTCTCATTTGGTCCGGGGGCGCAAATCAGACCTTGATCAGGCTCTTGAACGAGATGGCTGTTGATGGCCTGGCGAAGGATAAGGGTGCGCATACGTATTTTGTCTTGACGTATCTGCCGGATTTGGGGGGGTACGTAGTGCTGACGGATCAGTTCCACATTGAGGGGGGCAGAGAGGATGTACCAGAGGTTTTTCGGCCGATGCAAGAGGCTTTCAAGGGGGTGGCGGAGGGGGGATTGTTTAATAATACGAGGAGGGCGAATATCTCAAGTTTGTTGAGGGAGATTAGTCAACCGGCGGGGATGAGGCAGACTTGGGCTGTTACGAGCGTGTCGGTGGCGGCGGACGAGAGCTTGCTGGGGGATTTTGTGCCTTTGTTTGAGGGGCATGTGGAAAGGTTGCAAAAGGCAGCCAAGGAGGTTGGAGAGAGTGTCATGGTTCCGTACTTGATCTTCCAGCCGCTTCCAATCAATGTGATTGAGGCTATGCAGGTCAATGGTGGTAATACATTCGGCTTAAAGCCGAGTGATGGGCCATTGATGCTTGTACAGTTGTCGGTGACTTGGTCGAGCGAGAGTCTGGATGAGGCCGTGGCAAGCAACTGCGAGAGACTGATCAGTGAGGTCGATGCTCTCGCTGAGGAACGCGGGGCAAAGAAAGGTTTTGTGTACATGAATTATGCTTCAAAAAACCAGGACGTATATGGGAGTTATGGAGAGAAAAGCCATCTCAAGCTCAAGCGGATGGCCGACAGGTGGGATCCCAAGGGCCAGCTGAGAAAGTTATGGCGAGGATATTTCAAGCTGTAAGGATTTATCAACGTATCTAAAGATACCCAGAAGAACTGTGGCTACAGTCAGATTTGGCAACGTCACGATCTGAGGTACTTTGTTAGGTGAATAGAACCTGAAAGTTTAGTGATAGGTACAGTGGTCCATTAGGTGAACTGAAAGTTCAGAAGAAAGTGTGGAAAAAGGTGATGAATTCCAAAGTTGAAGCTGTCAAACATGCTTCCTGAAGTAGGATGCGTGAAGTGGAGGATCTCTTTGACTGGGCCAATTGTGGATAAGAAAATAGAAACTGCTACTTAAAGCAAAGGAATGCCTATTGATTACATCAAAGGCCTTCCGATTGTCTTTAAAGCCCATTCACTATCCCTCAATTACCCCCTCGAATGAACCTGTGAATAGTATCATCCACCAGTTGCCTCATCTCCATATCATGGACTACGCCCATAGGTGAACAAGGTAGTTGACCAGGGTTATCAAGATCGATGACCTCAAGCCATGGCTGGCTGAGGGTCTTCATGTAAAATAAAACGGAGCTTCTGATAGATGTCCGGTCTGGTTGAATCCAACCAACGATTCTGGTTTGTGTTGCGCCTGTTAGAAGGTGATGCTCTGGTACTGTTACTTGAAAAAAGCATGGATTACTCACCTGATGGCCGAATCGAGGCCGACAAGCGCGGCAGCGTCGGCGCGAGATAGGCTAGAGAGCCAGGCGCCGTCTTGACTTGTAAGCGAGAGCCCGACGAACCAGTCTGCTCGTTGTGGCGAGTCGTGTTGCAGGCCGAGCGCGATGGTACGCTCATAGGTAAGCCCGCCAATCGAGGTATTATGAGGCATATTATGATACGCCTTAATCTTTCCGGACACTTCGTCTAAGAAGAACGGGACCGGGTAAGGAAAGTTGACAAGATGGATCATGTCGCTGTGGCAGTGGTCCTCAATATTAGCTCGCCAGGGGATTGGTCCCCGGAGCCTGGATAGATTGTCTGTCGAGAAATACAGTCGGGCTTGCTGCCAGCGGGCGCTCTCAGCCACGAACGGCAGCGGTGGCGGCCAGCAGAGGACGTCGACCGTGTAGCCATCACCAAGAATGTTAGGTAATATAGGTAACGGCTTTTTAGTCGACATGGCCCCATGGCCGCACCACCTTGGGAGATTTACGGAATCAGTGAACTCTTCGCTGATCACTTTGACCCACATGCGGCGACCACGTAACTGAGGAGCAATCTCCAGACGAGCTTTGTTCTTGGGCTTCCGTGAGGTGTCTGGGATGACTCGGCGTAGCGCTCGTCTCCAAATGTTGGTGCTGCCCTTGCTGGAGCTTGCCTCTTGCTGAACTTGTGCCTCGTCGGGTTGGGACGAATGTGACGTCGAAGACGGCTGTAGCTCTTCAGAACCACCCACACCCGACCCATCATCAGACACGTAAGGAGGAGGATGGCATGTGTAGTCAACTTGGTCCTCGGGTAGGTACTCCGGGTTTTTATCCGACATGTTGACTGAGAGGAGGTGTGTGAGAATGCCCAGATAGTTCGGGGGAAGAGGGCGAATGCGGTGAAGGAGTACTGCCGAGAATTCTTCCCAGAGACAAAAAACTGACAGTTAAAGATATTTAAGTCGACTCTCATTGGCATCATTGACGAGCTTTAATTATTCATAGACCGGACCTCAATCTCCCGCATCGGCTCTTAAACCTGCTCGGTCCCCTACTCCTAGCTTGAACACCTGATGATTTTAGGGTTTAGCCACCGCTCGTGGCGTAGAGGGAATTGTCAAAGTGCTGCGTTTGTAAGGTTTTCAATGGTATGCAGAGCGGCCATAATAAGCCACCGGACCAAAGAAGAGGGAAAATGCGATCAGTATTGCGAAACAAAGAGGGGGTTTGTCAGCCTGCGTACCACGCAGCAATACCTGTAGACGTTGTCACATGTGCACCTCAAGTTGAAATGGTCATAAATTGATGATACCAAGCAAATAGATGATTTCATCTCCCCTGGTGTACCTTAGATAAGGTACTAGGTGATCTTATCAACATGTACCTAATCCTGCTCCTGGGCATACCTTCATGTTGTTCACTGTTACGACAGCCCGAGATGGGATGCCAAGATTGCTGATGAGCTGTTGTCTATTCGGAGGTTTTGAATTGTTGTCATGCGGGTGAGATGACAAGGGTACCAAAGACGCACAATCAATATGAAGAGTCCTGAAGTAAGCCGTCGTAAAGGAAGTTCGTTGTCAGAATTTCATGTGTAGACAGGGCCATGATGAAGACTGTCAAGCTGGATCGGGAAACAATGGGGTCTCTCAGCAGAGCTATAAGTATGGCGATCGAGCATCTCTGCTGCCTCACACATTCTTCACCACCACCCTTCTCACCATACACATATTGAGCACCATCCTCGGTCATCTCTCAATTACCTTCAAAATGAAGACTTCCGCCATTTTCGTCGCCATCGCCGCTCTTGCTGGCCTTGCCGTGGCTGTTCCAACCCCGGAAGCCTCCCCAAAGGCTGTCGCCTCCGCCGAAACCCCAGCCCTGCCGAGCCAATTGTTGAGTGGGAGCAGGATCAGGAGATGTATGTTTCCTAACCCCTGAAAGCCTTTAATTGATAGTTATCTGATGTGTCTTTTCACCTAGTGAGGAGCGCCAGTCCAGCGGTGTGTTTGTGACCCAGGATATCAACTGGGGTGGTGCCAGCACATTCCTTCCGGTTACCAGAGGCGTGTGTGCCACCTTCGTTAGCGTTTGGGTCAACTCGATTACTTCTTTCGGCCCAGATGCCGGTCTCAGCTGCCACCTCTTTGAGTTAGTTTCCGATTCCCCTCCAAGAACGTGCTGCACTCTATTGCTTCCAAAATACTGTTCCATCCGGTTTTATCAGGAAGGATGTTCTGACAAAGCGTTTCAAACAGTCTCAATGGCTGCACTGGTGAATCCATAGGTCCGATTGTCAGTCCCGGCTCTGCTAATCTGGGAAACATCGGCTGGAACGACAAAATCAATTCTTTCCGCTGCGTCTAGATGGTTATGGCCTGTTTACCTACGGTAGCAACAACTGAGTGGGCCCCACAACTGAAATGGGGTGGTTGGTTTGTTTGTGCTTCTGAAGAGCAAGTTTTGGATGTTTGGAGATGCTGGGAGAGTTGATGGCCGAACGTGGCGGTCTTTACTTCAAAGTCGCTCTTTTGGAAACCCTTTTGTTGAAAACTGCAGTTATAAACTTTATAGATACCTTAGGTACGAGAATACTATACCGGTTCGTGTTCTCAATCTTTGGTATTTGTGAACACAATGCCTGTCCTAAACCTGGCCGGATGATGCATAGCTTACCTGGTCAACCTGCTTGGTCCACACCAAAATTAATGAAGAGCAAAATCCAGGTACATCTATTTCTTTAGGACACCCACTGCCAGTCTGATTCTCAGAAATTGAAATCTCTGTCCGAAAAATAATTCTAATCTCTGCCAAACGTATCTCTGCAGTCCGTTTACAAAGTGTTATCTCTATGTCACGGTCCTTGTAAGACCAACTACCTTGAGCATCACCAACAGCACAGGGTGGTACCTTATTCACTTTGCCGAATGTATGAGCCTCATACCCAAGCATGATCAATTCCCATCCACATGATCTCCGACTTCCACGACCATGGAGCTGTTGGGATCCTGTTTCTCAACGCCATTGGAAGCCTCGTGCGCCACTTGTTGTTATTGATGTCAGTGAAAGACGACTCACTACCAGGGAGGTAATTGCTAACGTACAGTAGTCATGGCCGAAACTGTCATCTGGAATTCCAATCAGGGTGCGCTCGAGCTTCTTTGTCTTTATCATGCTTGTGTTTGATGGAATTGACATGGTATCGAGGATGATGGAGTCGACTTCCACGTCGGTGGTGCAAGTGGAAGCATTCATGGTGCAGGTGGGGTTCGAAACTGAGTTGGATTGACCTTCAAAGATGCATGTATGCCGGCAGAGCTCAAATGAGGAGACGAGATTGTGAATGACAGACGTCGGAATATATCGTGCCACTATTTGCGGAATCTTGTCTGGGAGGAACGTAGAAAGATGCTTTGAGTTAGAAGTGACCTCCTTTGGAGATAACTATTAGACTTTTTATATTGTTACTCAAACAATCCCTCTATTGAGATGTACCCGCATGGACTCTTTACGCTTTTGGATCCGTCTTCCAAATCGTCTTTAGCCACGTAGTATCATGCTTGGTGTATCTCACAGCTGATCTGTCTCACCTCCGAGCCTTATCAAACATTATTCCATCCCACCGCTCTTTATGTAGCCAATGGTGTAGCTGGATAGCCTGCCTACGGTAGTTATTGTTGAAGTGGCAAAAGTGACACAGCATAACAATTCTTCTACTGTTGGCTTGTTCACATATGGAGGTGCGTACCCAGGAAAAACATCCAGCGTCCGAGGAGAACAGAGCCGCATCTCCTAAGAGGATGCACAGCATCACCGAAACGAGGAATTTACCGCCACACTCTGAGAATGGAGATCGCGATGACCCGCTGGATCTGAAAATGGGTGTCTCTCATTCCTGCTTCGTGTGAGACATGAGCTACCCAGTCTACTGGAGCCACCTTTAAGGAGCCTTGCTTTTGGTCAGGGTCGAAATTCAGAGCCGCATTAAGTCTTCCTTAATGGGCCAGGTATCTGAGAGCCTCATGTCAATGGTCCCTATTTTTAGCCAGGTTTTATATCCTGTGTAAAGTACATCAATACCTCCCTCCACCCGTGCCAACCCCTACAGATGATTTGCTATCAGTTTGGGAGATACGATCATGCGGCCTACTAACGACCTGACGAGGACAACAGAGCAATGGATGCCCAGCCATTCCAGACCGCCTTCTTCCTTAACTAGCGCATTAATATCTTCTGTACTGTCCTCAAGCAAGGCTCTTATGGGTCGGGACACAATCTGTATATCATATGAGGTGAAAATAAACTCTTACCACTCTATGCTATCAGTTGAGCAACCGTTGGTACTGATACTCATAAATGAAAAAGGAAGGTCAATGGGTAGTTTGCGAAATAATAGAGGTGGCTTTGGTGTCGTGATATGCAAGCCATTACAGGGGTCACGCCCACTTAAGGCAACTGGGATCCTACGGTTGCCTTCAATTCAGGTAGGTATGCAAGATGGCACCTGATGAGCTGTCCGAGTGCATCACACTGGTATCGCATTTCGCACGAAGCAATGCACCTCATTCTACTCCTCTGCCCAATAACGGCGCCAAACTCATCACGGGATCGTTATGGCCGAATTATCCATTGCGGCGCTTCTCCCGAGGGCGCGGTTAAGAAAGCCTGTCGGTCAGGGTCAGGCTGCCGAGATCCAAGATCTCGGAGCGCGATCGGAGCAAGATGATCAAGGATTCTTATCGGGCTTTATGCTGATGCTTCAGAGAACAGGACAAATAACGTCGGTAAGTTGTGATGCTCTGGAGTTATGCCTCGTACTTACCCCTATGTCAAGTAGGTGAACCTAGCAATGTAAGTACCTGAGCCCCTTAGCCGAAGTACAATTTCTCCGGCATCACAAACAACATGGGGAAGCCTGAACAACCTGGAAGTTTCAACCCTGGAGGTCTTGCCCGCTATAGCGCCTGTGCTTACTCTCAACAACCCCCTGTCAACCCAAAGGCTTGCCATGCATTCTCGGCTCTGCACAGAGGTCAGGGTATATCGCCACAAATTACGTGGTTCCTGTTTCCTTCTCCTTTTATAACTTCATGGCTTCGGCAGATGTCCGGATCGCTCATGATGCTGGCGGACTATCCTTCGGGTGACAAGGGTCACGGTTGAGTTCAGGTACCTAGTTCTGTATGTGAAGCAGGTAGACCCGAGGCTGGAGGCTCTGCTTCGAAAGTAACGTGTTCAAATTCAAGTGTGAGTATGGATGTGCTGGCCGGTTGTGATTCGACAATTCGAGTACCTGCCAAAGTAACCGCTGGAGTTCCAAAGCATGCACAACAGACAGTTGGAGTGACGCAGCGGTTGCCGTTGGCATTGATCCATGGTTGCGATACCCGAACATGCATGACTGCTTTGACTAAGTCAAGATTGAAGTGAAGTGTTTAATCTGTCTCTCCTCAAAAATTGCGGCGTCGGATTACGTTTTACCGTTCTGTCCCTTCGTAACCAACCTGTTCGTTACCTCATTCCTTATTTATTTGCCCAACACCTTCCTTACAAAAAACGGAATGCCGATCCCCCACATCGGTCCTTTACGGGCGAAAAAAGGTCAGGGCAGGCATCGTCATCATGATCATCATGCATCATGATGCTGCTACCAAAAAGGCAGGTTGCCCCTTCCAAACGTCGTGAGGACAGGAGTTCTCGGTTTGTGTCGGGTTTGTGTCGGGTCGTGTCTACTGGCTCTTGTTATTTACGTGCGTGTCCTGTCGTCATTGCCGCTTGAGGACGCGTCTGGTAAGACGGATACGGCACCCGCCGGCGTCTCAACTTTCGAATTTTTTGAAACCACCAACATTCATTCAAATAGACATCCATACAACCTTGAAGCATCTCTCTCTGTTTCGAAAAAGAATTTTCAGAAAATAAAAGAAATCTTAATCCAAGATGGCGAGGCGGCCACCGTGTCGGGTGGGGGGGGAGGGGTGGAGGTCAAACGCCAGACGGCAAGGCTCAGGTGGGCACGCTTTCGGCAGGGGGTGATGGGGTGGTCCGCCTTTTTGGCGGCAGCATTGAGTATTATTGGTAAGTCTCAGCACCCTCGCATACCTTTCGTTCCTGGCATGACTGACAAAAGTTAGGATGGGGATAGGGTACCTGGTGGTGGGTGGCGGGGGGAGCTTTTGCGGGGGTGGTTATTTCGGTCGACGTTATCTTGGCATTTTTAGCAAGAGTTGGACTGGAGTTCTTTTATGTCTGGAACAATTAGATGGGGGGTTTCCATTCTGCCTATATAGTCACACCCGACAAAATTTTTGGCTCAGTCCGTATTGGTCTCACAAGGTGAGCAAAAGGTGAGCGCAGTGAGCATCACCCTGAGCTGAAGTGGGTCCAAGGACCGTTCGGCTATACTTGCCGCAACCAAAACTGATCATGACTTCCGTTTTCTCCTTGCGCGTGCCAGTAGCCCGTTATCAAACCCACTAGAACCACCATTTGTATTAAAATTGCAACTTTAGACATAGACGAACTTGTCCATTTTTTTAACAGAAGAAGACACTTATGAATTGCATATTCATAAACATCTAGTTAAATAGCTTTGATTACTACAATTCAAAGATCACGTAAAGACGGCGAGAATGTGTGTAGCAGACTACCTGTCCGTTGCCCGAGTTTCCATTTTGCCGTCCCTTTAGTGGAGGAACATGTACTAGGGAACATGAACAATAGGGGCACCTGGTGGATTAATTCAACAGGCGTATACTAACCTCAAGGGATGAGGGGCGTCAAACTTCAATGGCCATAGATCCATAGCACTATACAAACGGAGCAGCTGTAAGGCGCACCGCCCTCGGCCTACTTCCTTCAGGACCACTGGCGAGCATATTGAGCTGAAAATGTAAGTAGGGGGAAAGGAGGAAGGGCTGAGAGACCCACTCAGAAGGCAGAACTTACATTCGCATCACCAAGGATTCTATTCCTGTCGGTATTGCCGATAACCCTACAACTTCCGACTCTTCGTGGAAGAAAATGGAGCTATCGGGGGTTTAGTCGTATGATTCCTGCCGATGTGGGAACTGATTTGCTTCTTGGCTCAGAGGCCGCGAACTTTGAATATGTCAGCTGGTACAGAGCAGGCAGCAGACGTCGGTGAACGCGAGAGTGGCGGAGTCAGGAACGGTCAGGGGCAAGTCGGATGGGGAGAGGAGAAGCGGCAGCAGATAGCGTAAAGGCATGGCTAGAACACGAAGTGGCTGGCTAATGCGCAGGGATACATGGGCTCCTGCTTGAAGGAACGCCGACTAGCGTCCGTAAAGTGAAGGCGTCGGGCGGTCTTCACTCAGAAGCAATCTTAGATGGGGACTATTTGCAAGTTAGACGTAACGGAGATAACCCTCATACACGTTGCTATCCGCCAGGGGGGTCGTTGCTACCCTTACATATTTCATTTTTCTCGATATCTGGGCTCTAGAGAAGGGCTTGTTGCTGTAGACTCGGTTCTACTGTAAACACCAGCGTCGGCAGATCTTTGAAGCTTTCGAGCCTCAGTAGCGCTCTGCTTCTTTTTCTTGCCCTTTACGCAGAGTCACTTGTAGCTAACTTCTTTGTAAATAAACTACATGCTGAAGGGTATCTTCCTCCTAAACAAGGTACCAAGGCCTTCCATGTAGCTGCCCACCATCTCCCAATCGATTTTTTTAGGTCCTTGAATCGTTTCTTTAGACCGCGCTGAAGGCTTCGCTCGATGAATATATCGATGATCGTTTCATCGGATGTATATGTATTTCCACTTATCCTCATCTTTCAGGAGCTTCGAGTCGTGCCTGGAAGTCGACCTTCCAAAAATCGCTCGGAGCAAGGACGGGATCTGCGTCTGAACAAACATGCCTAACGTTAGCTCTGATATTGCCACCTTGGGCGACCTTCCATTAAAATGTCATTCTAAATACATTCGAGGTTATTCTTATCATAATATTTGTTACTTTCCTAACCACTCACTCGAAGAAGTAGTAATGCACGTTCATTTAGCTGATCGACCTGTTCGGCCACTTAGCTGGCTCGTTCGGCAGGGCTGAGTTATTCGGCGGCTGGGCGACTCTGGGGCTGTCGAAACTCGGAAGTTTGGGAGTAAGTCGAGAAATGTTAAGGTTGCCACATTGCTTTGTTGCTGTCGCAGGCATTGAAGAGACGCTACGTAGTTACCTCTTTAGAATTTCTAGACTTTGTTCGCGCCCAATACGTTGCAGTTCCGAGAGACCGCCCCTTCATGTTTACGGGAACACACGCCGGCAGGCCAGTTGATTAGGCCCTGTCGGGTAGGTGGAAGCAATTACCGTGAAGACTCTGGGGTCCCTGAACTGCGAGGTACGGTGTGAGGTGACACCGAAGGAAGGCAAGTATAGGGAACTATGCCCTGCAAAAGAAAAAGAAATAGGGAACTATGCCTTGTTAATAAAATCATAGGCACTGAACTATAGGGATCTATGTCTAGGAAGAGAGTGTGGTGAACCAGTATATTAAACTCTGACATGTTTGGCTTGAACTTGAACTTAAGGAAGGAAAGAAAAGACAATTCCAAACATACCGCGAGGGAAGCCCTTTATGGGCATTGAAGACCTCGTTTTCCTCCTTATCGCTCCCCACAACTTCCATCGGTTCAGTGGCCCATAGTGGCTTGTATCGCTGATAAGCCCTGTTGAGTCCCTCGTATTCGATTGATTCCAGTGAACGCTGTGGCTGCCGGGTCCTGGGCCGTTGAGAACGCTGTGGCTGCCGTGGCTTCAATCTGTTGAGAGTTCTGACAGAGAGCAGTGTGGCTCACTGTGGCAGCTGTGGCAGAAAACTCTGGCTCGCTGTGAGAGCTGCGGTTTCCAACCGCAAGTGCTGCTGGTGGTGCAAGTGCTGGAAACCACACGGAAGAAGGTACTGTAAAATCCACAAATACGTGCTGTATTTCATTGATGCCGGATCTTGGGATCTACATGTTTAGGTAGATTAGATAAGGATTCTGCCACCTTAAACCACTTTTGATGCTTTCAGGCTCACCGCTTTCAGACTCACCGCTTTCAGACCCACAGCTTCCATCTCACCGCTTTCAGACTCACCGCTTTCAGACTCACCGCTTTCAGACTCACCGCTTTCAGACTCGCCGCTTCTACACCTGTTCAAACGGAATTATATGTTAGTGTTGTGATTGCATACTGATAAACTCGTCCGAGTCCATCCTAACCGAACGACTATATACTAGAATCCTTCCCGAACTCTCGAGCATCTTGCAGTGTTGGTTAATTGTGACAGTAATCCTGTCCTTCACCGCCAAGCCACGACACCCTTGAGTTTTGTCAGATATGTGAGGTGGACTTCGGGTGGTATAAACAGAAGTCGTTTGTTCGTCTAAGCTAGGATGAGGGTCACTCGCGGAAAAACTCAAAACCTTAGCTCCACCTTCCACGCAGTGGTGTGGCACACGCCTCAAACCAGCATCAGTCTAGTTACAAACAATATCGGAATCCCGACATCAACAGTTTCCATTTCCGTTCTTAGACCTGAGCACTTGCCGCTTTAACCTGAGCGGAAGTGGAGAAGCCCTGAGCATGGTGAGAAAGGCCCTGAGCAGGGTGAGCAATGAGTGAATTCACGTGACACCAGGTTATTCCAGAGCTGTTTCTGGAGCGTAGACCGTTCGGTCAAGCAGGTAGGGATTATGACAGGCAACCCCTGCCTTCGCCAGAGTCAGAAGCAGCGTGGTATGTCCACGCCAGGATCAGTTTCTGAATTCGTCCAAATCAGGCAAATCATCTCCCTCCAAACATTGTTCATCCCGGTTCACCGAAACGTTGGATAGTTTCTAACTTGATCAGGCATGTAAGATTGCATTTTTACGCTAGTTCATACTCGCCTTACGGAGCCGCCAGCTATCGAATGCTACCTTTTGAGTGGGTCTGTTTGATTCCAAGAGCCATTTTTGGAGCAGAGCCATTTTTGGAGCAGAGCCATTTTTGGAGCAGAGCCATTTTTGGAGCATAGCCAGTTGGCTTAACAATATAAAAAGGAACTTCTGCCCCCTGCAGAGCCAAAAACAGCTTCCACATGATTACCAACGCAAACCATTTAGCCTAAGGCAGCGCGAGGATTATGACATGGAATTCTTCCTCTGTTGAAGCCAGAAATAGCTTCTTCATTTTCCCCTGTATAGGTAGCAATGATTTGCCTTTACTGGAGCTTAAAACAGCTTCTATATTTTGGCCTAGGCAAAAAGGGATCGCTGTTCTTACAGCCGGAAATGGCTTCTTCAGCCCCTGAATCCACAGATAACCCTCCCAAACCCTGACCTTCCACAATGCCCCCCCCACTTCTTTTTCCTCCCAGAACATCAAAAATGAAGCTTTTCTTTTACTTTTTTTTTTTTGCTCTGGTGATCCCACAATGAGGACTTATGTTAGTTGGCGGCTCCGTCAGGCAGGTATGACTAGCGTGAAAATGCGATCTTCCATACTCGATCAAGGAACGATATTTGGAGGAAGACGACTTGCCTGATTTGGACTAACTCAGAAACTGTTCCTGGCGTGGATGCCACGCTGCACGAGCTGGATGTTGCAGTGTGGATTTCAGGACTCCGACTCCAAGAGCCATTTCTGGAGTGCAGCTATTCGGTTTGGCAGGTATTATGACAAGGATCTTCTTCCTTTGCAGTCGGAAACAGCTTCTATATGCAAATCATTTAGCCTAAGGCAGCGCTAGGATCATGACATGAAATCCCAGCCTCTGCTAAAGCCAGAAACGGCTTTTTTCATTTTGCCTGTGTAGGCAGCGATGGTCTGCCTTTGCTGGAGCCAGAAACGGCTTCTACGTTTTGACCCAGGCAACAAGGCATAGGGAATCGCTGCCTCTACTGAAGCCATAAATGGCTTCTAATGGTAATACACAACAAGTCTGCAGGCGATTGTGGATGAAACCACGCTTCCGGATTCTTGCAGTACCCTTTGGCTACACCGAACCGTTATTCAGAAGCGGTGGCTTTCGGCGCCGCCAAAATCCGCTTTTCAGCAATGTGCTGAAAGCGTGACCAAACAACAACACCATACAGTACTGTAATACTGTACAGATTTCGATGCAAATAAATTACTACTTCTTTGAAGAATTGTGCAGCGCCTATGAATTTTAATCTAATTTGCCTCGCCTACAACCAGTTATAACGCTTTGATGAGAGTACTATCAAGCCGCGTGTCGTCGAATAATTAGACCACATTAATCTATCCGTTCTTCCTTTTTTCTTAACTATTAGCCTCTTCGATGGCTAACGTAAGGCCGAACAACCTAGAGCGGAAGAAGTTAAGGGAAAGATGCAGGGACCTCCTTACGCAACATATAAGTAAGATGCCATACTCTACAGCGGTAAATTGAAGTGCTAATGCATCCATAGAGGAGCGCGTTGGTATATCTATTAAACCTTCAGAGGTTCGGCTGCTGACATCAAGAAATGACGGGTACTCATGGAAGTATCTTCCTGAGGTGGAACATTTATTTTCCAGAAACATAAGTAAACACTCTATCGGGGCTTACAGGGAACTGTGTGCGGGGCTCGGAAATACGTTTGAAGCTGTTCCATCAGTTATGTCCAGCTCTGAGATATCTTCTCAACCTAGTCACGTCTTCCCCTTAGAACCCATTGGCGAGATCGAAGTCAGTTTCAGTTCGCGGATCGCTCAGCTAGCTACAGAGACCCAGAATCTCAGACAAACACTCTCCGAAGTATTTCAGCAGTTAATAGCTGAGACAAGCCTTCGGGAAACAACGGAGGAACAACTGAAAGCAGTTTCAGAAGAAAATCACTTACTGCAAGAACAAGCTAGAGAGTGCAAGAGGAAGGCAGACTATCTCGAGAACTGCGCCCTAATGCACGCCGAGGAGATCGAAAAGGTATTTCTGATACTAGAGGGGTTGCGCACTCAGTCAAACTCTGGGTCAATCATGTAAAAAAGAAAAGAGGCATTGCGAAAGACCGCCCGCTTTTTGAGTTATGGTTTTAGACATTTGGTGTCATTTGCCGTCAAATTTCTATACTGTATTTTACGGGGAAACTTGAAATGTAGAGTGCAGGTGTGAATGGGGCTCTAAACATAATGACGAGCACTTGCACTCATGTTTTTGCAACAACTAAGATAGAGAATACAACCTCCCAGGTGGAGGCAAGCTGACTTGACCTGCAGGCTCGGCGTTTCACTCAAAATGGAAGATAACTTCAGCTCTCGTTGTTTCCTTTTTGCATTCTCCCCGGCCGGTGCGGGCACAAATGTCATGACCGCTGAAGGGGACCGACCCTTCTTTTCTTTTCTAGGGCCCTGCCTGTTACCCTGTCCGTGCGCTCCACCCCGCCCAGCGCGCGACCAGGGTACGAGAGAAGAGCCAGAGAGTTCAACGTCATTGTGCATGAGCTAGCGCCCTCTTAAGCTTGTCCCTGGCCCCGGGTGCACCCCCGCTTGCGGCTGCGAATTGCGGTTTTCCCCGCCCAGGCTTGAGCCCGTTGACATGAGCTTACTACCTCCGTCAGGCACAGAGTGAAGAGCCCAAAAGATGACGGCACTTGAGCTTCTGTAGAGGTGTGCTTGAAAGCGATAGCCAGGCCAGCTCTGGCGCGTACGGATACATGTCCCGTAGGAATGGCACGAGACAGAAGCTTATTTTGGGAAAAATGATCTGATCTGAGTTCTCCTGGCATCTGTTCCCGCCCCTCGGGAGATATTCCCATGCTCCTTTTTTTTTTTTTTTTTTTTGCTTTGTGGTTTCCCCTGATGATCTTGCGGCGTTCCGGGACACGGGGTCTGGACTTTCCACAGGGAGCTTCACAAGGGGGCAACCCACATTCTGCAACGCAGCCTAATATACTATTCGCATGGATCTTCACAACTGGTGAACCGCCGCTGTGACCGCCATCAGATGCAAAACCTGGCTGCGATGTCCTTGCATTGTGGCCAGCCTTGCGGCAGATGCCACAGAGCCGCGAATCTGGAAATCGTTACGTTTGGACATTCCTTGGCGCGCAGGCAGCGCTCCACACGATCCTCTTGCTCACACGCCCAGGTGCGGTCGGCTTTTTAGTTACGGGCGCAGCCGTAGTTGGGGGTTTTGCATTCGAGATCGCTAGGAGTGGTCAGAAGAAGCGTGGTGAGGTAGATGCATGTTGGAGCTCAAAAGACAGGTGAATTCTATGGAGTGGAGGTATTTGAGATGGAGGGAGAAAGGTAGTGGTCTGGCTGGAAGGAAGGGCTAGGCAAAGGTGAAAGGTGGTAGGTGGGTGAAAAGTGCTAGGAGCAGTAATGAGTGCTCCGCCCAACACGCCTACAGAGACTCGGGCAGAGGAAGCGGTTACCGCCGATTATTCATCTCCCTCTCTTCATTCGAGCAGTCGTAAATACGGATCAAGCAATCTGTACACGGGGTAGTGCAAGCAGACCCCACTTGAGCCCCTCAGATTCCAATTCTCTCTTAGATATACAGACAGATAGACAAGTTAGACAATACATGTATTAGCTTCCCATCCCATCGCCCCTTCATCACCGTCACAACCCCACCTCCTTACCCCCTCAACACTCCCTCCCTGCCTCCTCCCCTCCCCTTCACCACTCCGCTTGATACGAGTAACCGGCTGGCGGGACCATCTGGTAAGCCAATCATCAATCCTTTGCACACCCTGCCGGTCTCCTTCCACAGTCTCCCGCTTATCCTCGTCAACCCAGCCCGGGGTATAACTACCGCCAAAATCAATGAGCCAGGCATCGCCCTCCATATCAATCAAGACGTTCTCGGGCTTAGCATCTCCCCAAATTACACCTGCGTTATGCAAACATTCGACCGAATGGTGTATTTGCCCAGACCAGCGAAGCCGATCCTCATTTGTACAGTCGTCCCAAGGCGCCAAATCCTTCAAAGTGCCTCGATTCTCGATGCACGTAAGAAGTAGTCCGACTAAACGGGTCCCAGAATGGTCCTCCTCGCCGTTATCGAGAGGATAGTGTTGGAGGACATCATCGTCATTGTCGATAATTAGACCGTAAAGGCGACAGATGCGTGCGTCGGCGAGAAGGGGCGGGCTTGCCTCGGTATCCGCTAGGATCTTCCTATATGACTGCAGCTCGTGGTATCCATGCACTCGACCTGATATCCAAGGTGACCTGCTTTTCTTGGCTACGGAAGAGCGTGTTGGCCATTGCGCCGAAGGCTCAAGACGTCTCTTCCAGCCGTTTCACCACGCCGTCGTATAGGAACTGAGGACATAGTGGAGGAGTGCCTAGCTATCTCCTAGATAAACCTAATAAGGATTTACGGATGGGTCAAATGTTGAAAGCGTTTGCAGCAGAGACTGAGACTTTTGTTGTTTGAAAGGGCGGGCGTGACAGCCATGGAGTCTTTACTTTCGATGCGAGAGCGGGAGGGGATAGATTCCCATGAATGCATAAGCCTGTTGTAATATACCACGCTTGCCTTTGGATCTTTAGATACTCGTTTTGATGAGGGTAGATGACTTTGGTGAAGGAGGTTAAGGACATCCCTCCTAAGCTTTCCTCGCACCCCAGTATAGTGTATGTCAACTATCAAAGAGTCCTCCAGCCACTCGCTATATTCAACCTTATTGCCTGTCCCATTCGTCGTTGTCTGCTGAGCACCACCAAAGTGATGCTTCAACGTCTTCCCGTCAGCTCCACCATCCAGGCCATTGCTGTGATCCGCCCCCAGTGTCCCCAAGTTCGTCTTACCGCACGAAGATCCGCTCCAACCTTCGTGGTGAGAACAGCTAAATCCAAGCATACAAGGCTAGCCGAGTACGCGGCTGGGCGGGGAGACGAGCGGGTTGGGGCTCCTGCATTAGTGCAACTTTTACCAGCCACCCCTCTACTGACCCGCGCGTTTAGTTGCCAAGCTATTAGCGCATGGGTCATAAAACTGTGATGCCTGTAAGTGCTGATGGGCCAAAGCTGACCTGATGACAGGGATCACAAAACTGTGATCCCTGAAAGTGCAGATGGGCCAAAGGCTGACCTGGCGACATGGATCACAAACTGTGATGCCTGTAAGATGGGCCAAAGCTGACCTGATGACATGCGAGAATTGAGAGGTGAGATTTGGCAAATGGACGAATCCCCAATGCTCCCCCGTTTTTGGAGCTAGGGTTTTAATTTAGAAGAGAAACCGGAAGTGGCTCCAAGTTCAACAGGATCCTAAGGATATTTGACTAGGCTGCGGTATAAGCCGGAATCTGGTTCCGGTGCTGCATGGCGCATTTACACTGATCAGAGCGGTAAGCCGTCAATGAATAAAACAAGGCGCGGAAGCCATTAAGGCCTTGCCCAATTCGATCGCGACATCCATTGCGACGCCACGGCGTGGAAAGACAGATCGTGATGCTTGGTTCGAAGCGCAGAAAGTCCTTGAATGATGGGATTACAAAGGAAAATAGCCAATGATAATAACCACCATCTCGCCGGCCCCGAAAGCTGTCGGGTAGAAAATAGTATAAAGAGGGCAGATACCGACACACCCGCACCCTATCCACGCCCTGGGAGCCACTCTTCTAGATAGACAAGAGGGTACGGCCTATCGATATTAAACTAGCCCTATCCAGAGCCTCGCCATGGAAAGCACCCGGCAACGACCACCTACCTATCGATACAGGCCAATATCACTACTACCTACTATTGGGAAGGTTATCGAGGCAGTGACCACAAAACGGATAACGGAAGCAGCCGAGGCACATGGACTACTGCCAGAGGAGCAGATGGGCAATGGCTTATGTGGCGGGGACGCCGAAACCGTAACGACTTCGGAGCTATGGCTTCTCAGCTTGCGCTCCTATCCTAGCAGCCCCTGCCGACCGGATACACGGTGTGTCCGATTCGAGCTTGGCACATCGTACGATTATTCTTCTGCCAGATAATTATGAAGATCCAGAGGCTGTGCAAGGTAGACGCTGCAAAGGGCTTCCGAGATGAGCCAGTGTATGCAAGGGCAGGCGGATTCTGGAGCCGAATGAACATGGTGGTCGATGTCAGTATATGCCGGTATGCTTGAGAAATGTTTTGAAGTTAGCCGGATACTTACGTACCGTAACCGTGACGTCTTCGCTCGTGGGAACGTGTACGCCACATGAGTGGCTGGTTCAAAGTAGCATGTCTCTCCAATCTATTTTGACATCGGAGAACGCGCTGGGTCGACATGTCTCTGCGTGGCTGGAATGTTGGGAAGGCCTCGCACTGTCCCACCGTGTGGGTCTCTGGCCAGTGAGATGAGGATGTGTCATATTCTTCGTGGCTTGCGAACTGCTGCCATCCAGCCTGGTAACGGCCTCCGCCGCACCTTCCCTACAGCGTTCCTTCCAAACAATTGCACGGAGAGGACTCTCCGCTCTTGGGAGGCAGGGCAACCAGGCAGCCAACTGTGAGCCCTGTGATTGATGTTGCGCTTCAGAGGGAAGGAAGATACGTCCTCAACTTGCAGGGAAAGAGCGGAAAGGCAAGAGTGGGCATACCCTCTCTCCCACAAACCCTCCCACAAACTCTTCCGCCTTCATCACCCACGATCTCCAAGTCGTTGGTGTTCTGTTCGATCCCACCCACGCTCTGCCTGCTCTTCTCAGCCAACCCATGCACTCCTTTTCTCTGCCCACGCCTGCTTTTCAACCGCAAGGGAACCGCGCGAAAGCAACCAAGCGCTGCGACTCCGGTATGTGAGCATCCAATCCTGCTGCTCTCTTCAGTCACATCAATTCCCATAGCACTGACATCAGGATGAACACAGGTCTTCGACAGTTCAGTCGCAGTCGACCGGACACGCCGCCGCCGGCGGTAGCGGTGGGCAACCCCCTCGCAAGCCGAATGGCAGCAAGGGCCGCAAAAAAGCGGCGAAAGGCTCGAAGGCGAAGGTAAGCACGCAACCGACATCTGTTTCTTTATATCACTATCGAGCCAACACTCTCTTTACAGACCACCAAGACCAAGCTCTCTCATGTAACGAGCGGTACCGGGACCCATGAGGATCCCTATGTCCTTGATGATAACCCCGTTGAAGAGTCTATCAAGAGGACTGAAAAGGACCCCTTCATGTTGGGGGAAGCGGAGGATGAGGAAGAGCCGGGATGTCATTAGAACTTTCTTGGGATGATAGAGGGGTGGCTCTCTGAGCCAATACGGCCAAGAAAGGGTTGCTCGCTGTTTTCAACAATGATGAGTCCGTTATCTAATAATGCACGAGCCTTGTTTTGACCAGCTTCGCACCAAAGAGCAGCTTGGCTACATTGTGTACTGTGGTTCTTGGAGCAATGTAACGACCTTTGGTGTTTACTTCATCATTCAAAGCGAGAAGACGGCCCCGTACCTTGCAACTCGGATCGAGAAGTTCCTCGAAGACATGGGGAAGAGGCTTGAGAACATGACCGAGGAAGAGTTCGAAAAGAATAAGCGGAGCTTGATCGAAAGAACACTCGAGAAGGCCAAGTCATCGGAAGAAGAGAGCAACTGGCACTGGCAAGCCATCCAGTCTGAGTACTACATGTTTAACGACCGTAAGTTCTTCTCAAATGTTTATGGCGATATACTCCCATATCTGTATTCAGTGGTTGACCCCGTTGCGAAGGTATTACCGACGAACAATAAACCCCAGCCCCACTCCGCCGCCCTGGCCCGGCCGATCCGCAATCCCCACATCTTGCAACCACACCCGCCTAGCCGACCGACGCCGCATCACAGCTAACGCCCGACTCTGCGCTACCACCTCGCCTAATTCAACTTAATCCACAATTACCAGACTCCTCAATGCCGGCCGCTCCCGCATCGGGAAGTCTGTGGAGGAGCGCAGGGAGCCTTCGAGCTCGGGCTTGCCCTGGATCAGGAACTGAATCCTTACGGGGTCGTTTCCCGGTCATGCCCATCGCTGTTAGTAGCGCCGGCGGCGAAGCATTGCATCCCCAGTTCTCCGAGCCTCTCTTCCCCAACCTTCATCCAGTCAAACTCGCCATCATCAACCTCGCCAGCATCTTTCAACACCATGGTCGTAATCCGGCTGATCCTCAAAACCCAAGCCACGGATATACCGAAGACACTTAGCAAACTCCTCCGGGAAGCCGGCACATAGATCGTCAATCGTTGCCTGTTGCTTCTTCTCCCCGATTCGCGTGTGCTTCTTCTTGTTCTTAGACGCCTTCGTCCCTTGCCACGGCAAACTGCCCCTCAGGAAATATAGCCACACATGGCATAGAGCCTCGAGATCGTCTCGCCGCGATTGCTCCCGCCCAAGGTGGGTGTTGATGCTCATGTACCTCGCAGTACCCAAGAGCGGTTGCTTTTCGCGGTAGGGGATGTGTTTTTGGGTCTTTAGATCCCGGTAGTGCTTGGCCATGCCGAAATCGATGAGGTGTACCTTGTTGGCGGCGGGTGTTCCTGGTCTTCCCATGAGAAAATTTTGAGGCTTGAGATCTCGGTGTATGATGCCCTCCGCGTGAACGAGTTCAACCACGTATAACTAGAAAGTATGTCAAATCAAGCATCTCAAGGTAAGCACAGATACATACCGTACGCTTGGCTAACAGAGCCACTGTCTTGAGTGTGAACTTCCGCTTACGCTCTTGGAAGAGGTCTTCGAGAGGATAGCCAAGGAGGTCTATTATAAGGACATTGTGAAAGCCAAAGGGACTAAAAGAATGAACCTTCGGAATACCATCCATCAGCTCTTGACCACCGCCGGAGAGAGTTCTATAAACACGATACTCGTCTCGTAGCTGAGGGTTGTCAGAGCGCCTCGGTTCCTGGTTTTGGCATATATCAGTCTCTGCTTTATATCACATATTGTCAATCGGGGAAGGTCACTTACGAATTTGATAGCCACTGGGAGCGGGCCTTCTTCGGAGAGCTTGTCGCCTTCGAAAACGACTCCGAAAGACCCTTTGCCTAGCCTCTTCCCAATGCGGTACTCCTCGCCGCCTATCTGAACCACATCGCCTCGAGACTCTTGTTCGTTTTTTAACCTCTCGAGCCACGGTTTCGGACCATCCACCTCTCCCAGTTGTTGGTGGTTGCGGCCGAAGCAGGCCGCTTCCTTGGCGTCTGGATACAGTGCCTGAACATGAGGCTCGCTAACCGGCATGTCGTACAGTGTGGTGAGTGGAAGCGTGAAGTGCGACTTTATATAAAGCAGATGGAGACTGAAGAGGAATGAACGGCGTAGAGAGGAATGACTGGTACGCCGAGACAGTCTGGATTAAGGTGGCTGGTATCGTAGGAGGGACAGTAATTATTAGCTCGAACTCAATCTACCTTAAGGGGGGATTTAGAGTGATACCTTTATAAGGTCTTCTGACGGGGTTCAAATCTCGGCAAGATGTCTGGGTGCTTGCGTTTTGTCCAATCGAAGAGGTAGAGTAGGAGGCAGGGTAGCAAACTTATGAGAAACGCATAGCACAGGCCGAAGGCGAAGAGCATAAATACAAAGAGATCTTTAGTTGCCTCTCCGAGGAATGTAAGCCCCTCACAGATACAGGCAATGCCTCGCTTTGCGTTGTGATACGAACGCAATGCTAATGCTCTGTAAGATTCGATAAATGGCCCATCGAAAGACATCGCAGAAGAGAGAATTACGAGGATAACTTAGGATGCAGAGAATATTTCGAGGATGTTAGGGGGAAGTAGGGGAGGAGCGTTAGTGCACATCAAACGTGGCAGCCGGGCTTTCACGCTGCCGGTACAACAGAACGAAGCCATTGACCACTAGAACGCCGTGAGCACTCAGCCAGGTCAGAATCCAGCGACCAAAACTGGCTAGACGTCTGCTGGCATGGATCGCGAGCCGATACAGATCGTTGTGCCTCTGTCGTGGAGCGATCTCTGCGAACCAACGTGCATGATTCAACATCTTGACTGGATCGCCTTGGCCGATGGTAAGCTTTCCCCTGTCTGAGAAGTTGCGGCAGGTCCTATGGCCGTGCATCTCGCGTACCTCACTGAGGCGTGAGCTATCTCCCCGATGTGCATGATTTGGCCTCTTGACCGGGCCGCCTCAGCAAGTAAGATGAGCTTCCCTCTTCTAGACCTGTTGACAAGGGCCATTGAATGCACCACCCACTCGTATGTTTCTATTCACGTAAGGTCTTCCTTGAACCGTCCGAGCACGGCACTCGATTCTCCCTACGGCGAGCTGATCCACGGACTCGAACCAGAGCTGGGACACTGTTAACGGCGTACCGGCAAGAAATAAGATATGCATCGTGCAGTTTGGTCAGACGAAGCCTATACAATGTATCGCGCAAGGCTCGGATGAGGCTACCCAGAGGCACCAAATGCACCAAATGCACCCAAATGCACCAAATGCACCCAAATGCACCAAATGCATCCAAATGCACCAAATGCATCCAGATGCACCAAATGCATCCAGATGCACCAAATGCATCCAGATGCACCAAATGCACCCAAATGCACCCAAATGCACCAAATGCACTAAGCACTACTGTGGACCGGATGCACTGGGGGACCTTGAACCTTGGGACCGCAGCAAGCACTGAGGAATCTATATTCGCAATCTTGGTAGCATTCAGTCAAGGACTGTGACCTTCGAACGGGCGAAGGCGATGATGTATTCTAGTTCCATATACCCATGTCTCCATCCAACGCACCAGTTCCTGGCCGGCTCAGTTACTTCCACCCGGGTTGCACAGAGTGCATTCGCGGCCTTCGGGAGTTTTTCCGCCGTTGCACTTGTTTGGACATTGAGACTCGGGCATCGTTGGTTGTTGTTTCTAGGCCTGTGAAACAGTCAGTTGCGTATCTAATGAAATGGTGGAAGGGGCCATACTTCGATGTTTAGGTGCAAAGATTTTTTGTGTTGTGTATGACTTGGAAGAGTTGGGTAGGGTGGTAAGCAGCGGGTAGAATTTTTTATGGCGAGAATAACGTTAACACAGTCCAATTTCTGTTTAATTGAATATCGGATAGGGCAGCCGATACGGCCCCCCTCCCTTGCCGCCAACCGGAGGAGGGGTAGAAACTTCTCGGAATGACGCAAAGTTGTCCCACGCAGGAAACTGATAAGCACCATCAGGCCACGTATTTTCTTCACCTTTCTTGAGGGTAGGACCAGACTTATGGCTTCATTAAGCTCTGAAGCAGGTTTCTTCGAACTAAATCAGGTTTCTTTATCGGTATCTGCGGAAAACGTCCAGCAGTTCTGGGAGGACCATGGGTTCTTCTACCAAAAAAACGCGACAATCGGGGGGCTTGTTGATCGGCTTTTCCGCGAAGACCGTGCTAGGAGTGATGACACTAAGCTCGAGCATTTCAAACCAGAGCTTTGGAAAGACCCAGTAAGTAGGAAATAAGACGCTGTCTTGTGGATTGTTATTTACTATGTTAGCGTCTCAAGAAGATCCTCGACCGCTACCCTATCGTGACTCGCTTCCGGTTTCCCTGGGGCACGACAAAGGGTTACTACAAATGGGACGTAAGGGCAGAGGCGGACAATGGGCTAGTCCTCCATATGCTGGGCTCCAAGTCCCATTGGTTCTGCTGTGATGGCTCTCACAAACTTAACTTAAGTGGAGAGCTGTTGCCGAACGGCACTCTTAATGCCCCGGAAGATATCATAAAAGCATACCCGAGAAGGGAAATTAAAATGGAAGAAGGCGGCGTGTAAGATCATTCACCCTATTTGCTATCTCTTTGCTCTAACGCATAGTAGTCTGCTGATGCACCCGCGACTCGCACAGAAAGCGACAGGAGGTTGCTCGTTGATGTACGGATTATTAAAAGAGCAGGCTGGTGCACCGTAAAGGGCTGGACTATTCTCGGGAAGGACGCACTTAAATGTTTCTAGGAAAGCTGTAGCCATCTCGGCCCCAGCACAGACTCGGCCGCGATTAATACGTTAGTATGAACTATCCCAGCTCAGTCCACGATGCCCTGGTTTTATGATTGAGTTGTCCACACAGCGTCTGGCATTTGGGCCCAATCTACTGTTGTATATTGCTCCCATAACGTAGTGGTATACTCACGGCCCATATCGAAATTTGTCGAGGAACTAGGCTGGGCAGGACCAACTAGCGCTGAGGATGGCATCGCTTCCACAGTCTGCGGGTTGGCCGAAGACGACTCTCCATGAACCATCGCGTCTTGCCCAAGCTGCTGAAATGAGGTGGCATGACTAGAGTCGGTTGGAGGTTTAGCTTTTATGCGTCCTCCACGTCGGCGTCGTGTGGTACTGGTGATGCTCAAACCCAGTTCGTTCTCGACAAGCTTTCGCCGGTAGTCGATTTGTTCTCGTTTGGGCGACCGCCTGCCGCATTTGTGTTGTATGAATGCGCTCGCTGTAGTGAAATTGTCAGAGCAGTTGGCGCAAGGTCGATTCCAAGCAATATCTGTTATAGATCTATTAGTGATTAACCTCATTGATTGAGCAGGACCTGGGCCCCATACGTGTGAAGCGGTGTCGAACGAGGTCTGGCTGTCTCTGAAATGGCTGTCCACAACCCACCTCCGGGCATTCCATCCTTCGTTGTACTGAAGAAAGTTTTTGTCCCTCGACGGATGGTCGATGCCTATCTCCATCTGAGTCTCGAGCTATGGAGTCTAAGTCTCTGCGACGTGGTTCAAAATCGGCGGCATCGTCGGGATGGCAAGCTAACAGGTCTTTGAATAGCGCCGTCATTTGAGACTGCCACGTTAGAGAGCTTCGACTGGAATTGCACGGGGTCTTACCTGGTGTAGCAAAAAATGGTTTATATGATCAGCCTTCGATGGGACATCGTCGGAGCATACGCTGCATTTAATGGGATACTCTGCCATCTTGCGAGATGTTGAAATTGGTGCTGTTTTCGGGGAGCTCACATTTCCCGCGTCAACCCCGCTTGGTGTTTCGTTTAGTTGCATATCTGCCCCGGTTTTCGGCCATAATTGATTCGTCATTATTAATTACCCAGGGTGAGGCGGAAAAGGCCCTTATCCCAACAGATCTTACGAGATGCTTCAGGTATTTCCGTCTCTCCTTAGGGGGAGTGGATTCTAACGCCTGCAATTCTTTATCTTCTTGCTTACACATTATAGGAGCAGTAATGAGTGCTCCGCCCAACACGCCTACAGAGACTCGGGCAGAGGAAGTGGTTACCGCCGATTATTCACCTCCCTCTCTTCATTCGAGCAGTCGTAAATACGGATCGAGCAACAGATTACGGCACCTACATTAAAAAACTCGGATGAGAGGTCGCCGAAAGGATGAGACAATGAACTTAATATTTAGAGACTGTTTGGTTGGTTGTGATAACTTTATCACGGATGAGACTAATGCGGGAAAGGGGTCGTTTTCTTTATTAGTCAGAGGTATTGTTTTAGTTTGAATAAGAAAGAAATACGCGGCTATGAGGTATACAATTGCCCAACTTTAGTAATAACTCATTGACATAATAACTCCCTCCTAATACTTTAGGATTACCTTGGACTGCCCCCTCCTAAAGCCGCGCAATCGTGACTCGATTAGCGCTCGGGCTTCCCTTCTCTTTAAGATACGATGGAACTACTTTGGGTTAACCACAATAGGGTTTTTTTTCCAACTCCCATATATGCTATCCGCACGCTTTGCCCCCTCGCTGACCGTCGTTGATACGGTATAAGTAAAGGCTTCCAGGTAGTTCGCAGCTGTATCCGGATTCGCTTCCAGGGCAAGCTGGCCCCCATCGGAAAACAACTTTGTAGAGACCCAAAAAGATATGTCCCGAGATGTCCCCACTTCCACGACTGCAATTTCGCCAGTTTCTTTATCCTTACAAAGGGTTAAAGAACCTTTGATCGGATGGTTGAGACTAACGTGCGACCACTGCACCGGGAGCCCAAGCTTGACCTTACAGGCGTCAATGTCACGGCCTTCAAGACCTCAAAAACGAAGGGGAACAGACCTCGATGTTGCAGGGGGGAACCGCACCTCACCCTCCTCCTCGCCCTTCTTCACAATGACCGCGTAACCCCTCCAGTAATAGAAACTGCCAAAAACTGAGGAATATTTCTTTCCCCATGCAGGATGGCTACATTGATACAACACAAATTAATCTATATTGGGCAGCCTTCACTAGTTGAACTAGTGTGCACTCCCTCCCACTCCGTACCACCAATGGGGGTGAGCCAAGCGACCCGGTCGCGAAAGCCTTTTGCTGCGCGCGAGCGGGGTTGAGAAGGCTCCGTGGGCGGGGTATCTACAGTTGTGGGAATTTTCCGACTGCGACCCGTGAACTTTTTCTCAAGGTTGAACATTGAAGCAACTTGAGTATTTTAGCAAGGCCACGCGGCTCCTGCGTGCGGCCTCCCGTGTTCGTCACAGATGGCTCATATCAAAATCAACGCCTGGCAATCAGGTCCATCCTTACAGTGTCGATGACCTCAGCACATAATGGCCAAGGATTGGAGCTGGATAAGCCCGGCAGACAACCCCAGCGGAGAGACAAGCATACTGCATGTTGGCTGAGCTGGGATCACGGCAGGGGGTTGGACTTGGAATCGACTTGAACACGAGCCACTTACAAAAGCAAAGTGTGTCAGTCCGTGCATATGCTTACAGATAGCTGTAAGTACACGAAAGGCAGTAATCCGCTGCCACCTACCGTTTATAATGCCAAACGGTATAACACTATTATAATTGCAAGTAAAACCTCCGGTAAGAATCGTAACTTTGTAAGCAGCGGCTATCAACTTAACTTCCGGGTTGGTTGGTTGATATGTCACACCTTCGTTGGTGCCCTTTATAAAGTGGACCTTATAAGGAGTCGCCTAACCCGTGACGATGAACCGAAGAAATCAGTCGCATGTATCCGCACTTGCCTGGTGATTGGTAGTCTCGGCTGAGATTGTTTATTGTGAATCTGTCGGGTTTTATTTCATTGTCGGCTCCAGACAAACTCCTTATATAAAGGTGCTCGAACCCCAGAGGATGGCAACCACCTGTTAGCCATTACCGTTACCCCTACCACTGGAACTCACCGTATCACCTCTCTCACCAAACACCCAGTCCCCATCGATAGTAAATACCAGAGAGTTCAAAGTTACAGGAGAGCATTCTAACACATCTAAGACAAGGAGCCAGCATATTTTCAGTTGTCAACGTTATGCCTCAACTTAGAACCTGCATCTTTTTCGCACTTTATTTCCATTTCTTTATCGCATTCAGCATCCTGGCAGTGAATCATACTGTTGGCATCCCGAATAACAACCAACTTGCTCCTTTTATGGTGATGATGGTGACTGGGTTATGTCTCGTTGTTGGTTGGGCCCAATTAGGCTGGGCGAGGTCTTGTCGTTGGCTGCGTTTTTGCTAGATCGTAGGACAGGTTCGAAACAAAATTCAACACTTACGCAAAATCCTTAGGAGATAAGATCTGGGAGGATGGCATGTGGAGAGTGGTATAGAGAGGATTGGTTGATCCGATACTGGCCGATCTGAGCTACGGCTTGGCAGTGGCGAAGCAACCCCACGACTTGAAAAAGGCCGTGAAACGACCACTGCGAGGGGCGTGAGGGTGTGAGAGGCGCGAGAAGCGCGAGAAGTGCGAGAAGTGCGAGAAGTGCGAGAAGTGCGAGAAGTGCGAGAACTATATAAGAGGTGCGAGAGGCGCGAGATGTAACAATGGCGGGGAGTGCGAGAGGTGCGAGAGATGTAAAAATTGCGAGAAGTGCGAGAACTGTGAGAGGTGCGAGAGGAATAAAACTGCAACAAGGGCGAGAAGTGCGAGAGGCAATAAAATTGCGGGAGGTGCTTCTCTACCTAGTGGAGTCTTCCCTTATGGCGCAGAGCACTAACATGGATCTTTCAGCTTAAATCATTAGGGTCTGTCTTCCCCCACCTAAGCTCAGTCCAGTGTCCGTAAACGCAACTGCTTAGGAGCTGTGACAGAACCCCCCTGAAAGACCCCTGTCGGTAGTGCCGGGTCTGTTTTACTTACCCATCACACCACAGCACTGTAGTGTGCCTGGCGAATTGCTCGCGGGAGTGGTCGTCGTGTGCAAGTATACAGGACTTGTGAAAACCAGCACTTGCAAATTGATCAGGTTGTATGGTGTGTAAATCAAGCATGTATTATTACTTGGCTAGACCAAGCCGAAGACCAGTGGAACCGTAACACTGGGAACACTCAAATACCCCATGGGGGGGGGGGGGGGGGGGGAACAAGCGTAACAGTTGGCAACCACATCCCTCGCTTCCCATCGTACGTCTTGGTCTACGTAAGGATAAGCGGTAGAAGGAGAACACAATTGTTCCATGGGCTGCTGTACTTGTATATAATCCCTCACGAACTCAACTGTCCCACATATCCTTCTCACAAACGAACTCTCTCCTCCCATCCATCGCTCTTGTCATCATATTCTCGCTACACTATTAGATATCACTTGACCTTTTGTCAGTAAAACTATGTGCGACTATACACAAGTATGTCCTATTCTTTTTATCCCAGTATTCACGCTGACAGCACCACCTATCCCTGGTATGGGGTAATGCGCGGTTAGAATTTGGGTAATGCGCGGCTATAAAGTCTCTTATAAAAATGGCCTCCTTTGCTACCGTTCCCAGTTTCAGTTTTGCCAATTCTTCCGTGTCAGCATAATTCCACTTGTCAAACTAGGCAACAACCTTGCCCTCACCAGGGCCGTCTGCGCGTTGGCGTCCGCTCTCTTGTTCAAGAGCAGTTTGACAATCCCTTGATGGCCTTTCGGTAGGGCGGCCTGGAGAGCATTGCCGTAAACACCGCTCTGCGCGTAGAGAGCATTGCCGTAAAGGAAGCCCTGCGCGTTGACATCCGCTCCCTTATCCAAGAGTAGTTTGACAATCTCTTGATGGCCTTTCGATGAGGCGGCCTGGAGAGCATTGCCGTATTCGCCGCGCTGCGCGTTGACATCCGCTCCCTTATCCAAGAGTAGCTTGACAATCTCTTGATGACCGTTCGATGAGGAGGCGTAGAGAGCATTGCCGTAAACGCCGCGCTGCGCGTTGACATCTGCTCCCTTATCCAAGAGTAGTTTGACAATCTCTTGATGACCGTTCGATGAGGCGACGTAGAGAGCATTGCCGTATTTGCCGCCCTGCACGTTGACATCCGCTCCCTTATCCAAGAGTAGTTTGACAATCTCTTGATGGCCTTTCGATGAGGCGGCCTGGAGAGCATTGCCGTAAACGCCGCCCTGCACGTTGGCATCCGCTTCCTTATCCAAGAGTAGTTTGACAATCTCTTGATGACCTTCCAATGAGGCGGCCTGGAGAGCATTGCCGTAATAGCCGCCCTGTACGTCGACGTCCGCTCCCTTATCCAAGAGTAGTTTGACAATCTCTTGATGGCCTTTCGATGAGGCGGCCTGGAGAGCATTGCCGTAAACGCCGCCCTGCACGTTGGCATCCGCTTCCTTATCCAAGAGTAGTTTGACAATCTCTTGATGACCTTCCAATGAGGCGGCCTGGAGAGCATTGCCGTAATAGCCGCCCTGTACGTCGACGTCCGCTCCTTTGCTGATAAGATCTCGCGCAGGCGCTACGAGTCCAACGAAGCAAACATAGTAGAGCCTGGAGCCTTGTGGAGGACCTGGGTTGCTGACCCAAGCCCTATCAGCCTGGTACAATCGAGTCCATCGTTGGAACGTCACTTCTTTTTCTAAGAACCTGACTGTCGCTCGAACTATATCTTCCGAAGCCTGAGCCAACGCAGCATGACCTGCCAACATTTTCGCCGCACATATTGCCAGCCACTCCTGGAAGACCAGGTTTTTTTCCAGGAGCCACGCACCTGTCCCCTTATGGTGGAGCTGCCTCGCATGACCGGCGTTTGTAGACGGATCTGGAGGACAAAGCCAGCGCTTGATCTTATCGGTATGAAGGTCAGACCTGATGGAATCAGCTGCAGCTTTCATTGCAACTGTCGTCTGCTGCACACCATCGATCTTTTGAACTACCCGAAGTCAGGTCGTATTCAAGTGCAAATATGTTCAGTCTTGTGTATTGGTAGTCGAGCCCTAGGGAACAAAACAAGAACTAACCCAACTGAAGCACTTCCAGTGCCCTCTTGGTCTCCTGGACCTCCGCGGCCGGCACGTACGCCAGGAGCTCCTTGGCATACGCAGCGGCGGTGGCCGAGGCGTAGCGTTGCCATCGATCGTTTTTGTGAGAATCAGCGTAGTCGCAGATCCCGCGAATTACAAGACAGGGAAAATGGTTCATCAGGTCGGCCGCTTCCATCTCAAAGCAGATGCAATCCTCGCCGAAGTTGAGTGATGTAGAAGCCATTTTTGCCGGTAAGGTGATATGGCGGTCTCGCATTGCCCAAAGCACAATGCAGGAGACAGTGCATGAAACTATCCAAAGTTTCGGTGAACCGGGATGTAGGAACAATGTTTGGGGAGATGATTTGCCTGATTTGGACGAATTCAGAAACTGATCCTGGCGTGACGCTGCAGGAGCTGTTTCTGACTCTGGCGAAAGCAGGGGTTCCCTGTCCATAATCCCTACCTGCTTGACCGAACGGTCTACGCTCCAGAAACAACTCTGGAATAACACTGTCGCTTTTCTACTAGGCAGAAAGAGCACGTGTTTTTGCTGCGACGATCGATACGTAGCTTTTCTGCCAATGTCACAATTAACCAACGACAAGCCGCACGGCGGTGGCCGCATATGGGACGCGGGGGCGTCCCCAACCAATCACCTAGGAACTAGAAGGGAACCAGTCAGGATGGCCAGAAAGTGCTATAGCGCCAAGACGCCCGAGCATGTTGCATACTGCAAGATGCTCGAGGGTGCTCGGCGAAAGAGCAGGACGAGCACTCGGGAAGAATTTTAGTATATAGTCGTTCGGTTAGGATTGGCTCGGAGGAGTTTATCAGTTTGCAATACAGGCATCCTGAGAGACTGATATATGCCAATACCAGAAACCGAGGCGCTCTGACAACCCTCAGTTACGAGACGAGTATCGTGTTTATAGAACTCTCTCCGGCGGCGGTCCACTCATGGCACTCGACAGCATCTGCAATACTGTATGTAATAAAATACCGGACGCTTTAAGTCGGATTACAGACTTGTCTTCTGTAACCTCATAATCCCGTAGTGACTCGAAAAAGTCCTTCCGTAGGTAACGGACGTCACCCGTCCAGTCATTAACAAGAAGAGCTAAGTATACGCCCTTAGGTTTACCAAAGTATACTTTTTTGAAGTTGACTGCCTATAAGACAAGGGACCGGCCCTCCGTTATAGTCATCTTTAACCTGAAGAGCTTTGTCGATCCAAAGGGGTTCCTTGAAGATAAAGTCCCAGGTCCGAGCATGATTGTGGTTCTTCTTTGAGAGTAAGGTTCTCCAGGTCAATGCTCGTAGCAGCGAAGCCCGAGATAAGGGTATAAGATAGTCCGCAATATTATCTATTAGCTCACTGGGTAGCTGAAGTAAGCTTACCGGACTTATTTACACAGAATAGACTGGAGATTATAACTGCTAAGAACAGAGTAATCCCAAGTATCTTGAAGGTATAAATATAGATGCTTTGAATGTCGAGATATCTGGCTGATATAAGGTTCTGCAGTCTCCAAGAGCCATTTGTGGAGTCCTGAAAAACGAGGCTGGGGTATAGCGTGTACCTATTATGCGGCTCCAAAAACAGCTCCAAGAAGCGGCTAGGGTGGACACGATCGACGGTTTTGCCACTCAACCACTCTTGGTATTGCCTGACAATATATCGGTTACAGTACAAGGAGAAACAGTCCACTGCAGGTCTATCTTACGCTCCGGGACAGCGAAATGGAGTTTTGCTACGGTTGTGAGGAGTTTTAATGCGGCTCTGACCCAAGAACAAGCGTTTATACCAACTACCGAACTGTAGAAGCCTTTTTTGGCGGCTGAGCAAGCGACGTTTGGCCGGGCAGGCGGGAATGTGAACTGATTATAGTAAATGGAGCGGGGCTATGTTCTTCGGCTCCCCGGACGCGCCGTGGTTTCTGTCATAAGCAAGCCGATTATCACATAGGTTCTAGAGTTGACCTGTCGTACCTGCCTCGTTAGCCCCGCAAAGATATCTTTTCTACAGCTTTCACTCGGTTCCCTACACCATGGCTCTAGTTCGCGAATCGCGCGAGCATGATCGCCTGAGTTCCGCTTACTGCCCCGATATAAAGGCCGTCTCGATTGAGGTTACGCGTGAGGTAACGTTGACGGTAATAACTTCCTTCATTATTCTTCACCTGCCCTATACAGGGGCTAAGTATATATTTAGCTCGACGTTCCCAGCTTTAGGGTTACCGAGGGATCCTGCGAGGCGGCGGAGTTCAGCTCGTCATTGCCAGAAATTGTGTCAGCCCATGCTACATTCAAGGCTGCTATGCAGTCCGATACTGGTTCCGGCGATCCCTTCTACGAAGCGTGTATTGCCGAGGTTAGGGCTATTAGCCTATGTTTCCCTGACATCAAATCGGATTTTCTCCGCATCGCCTTTACAGCATGGCTAGCGTTTGCTTGTATCATGGATGATATCCTCGAAGTGATGCCCTTAAAAGATAGGGAATCAACACTTCTCGAGTGCATCCAGATTATAAAGGATAGTAGGAACCCCTGTCCCCGGCCCTAACTCCCCTAAAATAGGAACTTAATGCTGACATAGCATGTAAACAGCTCTGGACTACCTGCCGTCGCATCTAGTTCCAATAACCGCTCAATGCCGTGACGGGCGTATCCAAAACATAACACGTCTTCTGTATAACCACTGCGTACAATATCTGCCCCAGGCAAGCGCTCGCGCCTTCTTCGAAGCTGTGTGCGTCGTACTTGAGGCTCATATCGACGAGGTTCGCTTCCTCCAGGGCAGAGTCCCTAACAATTTCTCCACTTATATAACTATTCGAAGCCGGACTATTGCGCTGAATCCCTTCTTTGAGGTCATTAAGACTGAGTTTCTAGCCGAAACAGAGTGGCAGTTCAACAGCGCCTGGGAGAAACTACAGCTCGAAGTCTCACGCGTAGCTGGGCTGCAGAACGATCTTATAGGGCTGGCTCGAGACCTCGAAGACGGAGAGCAACTAAACGCTATTACCGTTCTAATGCGTTCGTATGGAGGAATCGACAAAGCCGAGCTGAACTCAGCATTATTGTCTTGGTGTATTGCCGAGGTCAGCGCCGAACACAACCAGGGCATTACCCGATGTCTTTATTACGCATCACAACTTCATTTAACGGCTAAGGAGTTGGGGTTGCAAGGCGCGGCTATGGATACAACAGAGTTTGTCGTGCGACATATTCTCCTACTGTGCGAGACACATCTAAAATGGTGTGCTTCCTCGAAGCGATATAGCGTGAAATCCTGTATTTCCCAGAGACACAGTATCCATCCGGATTCTCCTTTTCTACCCACTGTTTGCGATTCGTATACTCGAGTTGCGATGGTCAAAGGGACGCCATACGCCGACGGGTCCGAGGGCAACATCGGTACTACAAGCGATAGCAGGACCGAGTCGCAGCTCGAAAGTTCTGTATAAAGTTGCAAGGTTAGTTTTCACACCTATTATTATACCGCACTAATGCTCATAGAAGCGTCTCAGCCCCTAGCTCCTCCAGTGGTGGGAAAGTAATATCGGATCGGCCGTTCATCAGACCCGCCATCGCTAGGTCCACGGCCGCATCGGTGGGCCTGTGGCGTGGTCTGCGAATTCAAGGCGTACTGGACCTGTCTGGGCGACTTTCTTACGTACTTGGATGGTAATGTAGTCCCAGTTGGTCACCTCCCGATGGTTCGAATTCGAAGCTGTGGGTTTGGTGGGCCTGTCAGTTCTGTCAGGGTTAGGGCTTTGTATGGCTTACTTTTCATTACGCGTAAGCTTTTGGTTGTTGGGCACGATCCAGGGATAATTGTCGGTCACGAATTGCCATGACATTTCCTTAGACTTATTCCTATCACAAAAAACCACAACTATCACTCAGTGAGTTATTACACTACACCGCCACCTTATGTATTTACGTGCTTCGTTGTTTGATACAAAGCTCAGGATGTTTCGACACCGTACCAACGGGAATCGGGCTGGGCGGTATCGAATCGTTGAAGGTCAAACTGCCCTATATGATTCCTACAAGTAGTAAGAGATATCGGGCTGGGGCGGTTGGGGCTAGGCTCCAACCAAGAAGCCTCCTCTCCAGCCATCAGCTAGAAGTGGTTTACATCCAACTATTTCCCCCATCGTCCTCCCTGCCGGCGATCTCCCATGACAGACGGTGCGGCACGAAGATGCCGGTCGTCGTACGCAGGAGCTTCTGCCCCTTCTCGGCAATTTAATTCTTCAATACACTAATCCTAACTCTAACAAACTTTGACTATAGTCTTCCCATCCCTCAAAACGCTCTACCCTTCCCCACCAGCGTCTGCTCCCATTCTCGATACCACACCGGTATCTGGTCGTCTGCGTAGTCCCAGGATTGCGGTACCTGGGACATCTGAATATCGGAGACGAGCGGGTACATGCTCGTGGACAGGAAGGGCCGACTCCGGGGTTCCAACTTATACAATTCAAGCCAGCTCCAACGCCGCAATCTTTCTGCCGCATAACTACGCCACCCCGTATCGGCCGTGACATAACCATGGCGTATTGCGGGTGATGCCAACTTCTCCGCTCGGATTCTTAGGAACCGATCCCGCGACCGATGTGGCCCCAGGTACTTCGCCAAAACGTCAAATTGTGCATACTCGATCACGGAATCCGGCGTCGATGGCGCTTGTACGGAGTCGGTATACGCGAATCCATTGTGATGGCGCATGTTTTGTTTGGCAGGTGAATCCCCCCGTGCGGGGTGCTGATGTTGGCGCAGGAAAGGGCCACTCCTGGTGGGGCCGGTGATAAGAGAAAGACCAGTAGATAAGAGTTGTGAGCCAGCCAGCCGTGTCAGTGTCGGAACAAGACGTCCCGGGGCGCGGGACTAGTATAGTCGGGACGACAAAACCACCTAGGCATGTATAGCATCATATGTACAGCGTTCGGAACGTTGAACCACACACCGACAAGGCGTGCAAGGGCGAGCGTCCCCAGGTCTCGCCCATTCGGGCTCGAACCTAATGCGACAGCGCTGAGCGCTTCCTGGCTCTTTTCATCATCGAAGAGTTCTGCTAGAGGGCAAGGAATCACAGTCGGATGGTGTACGTCGTCGCCATGTTAGTTACGTGATGCCAACTTCATAGCTCTGCTGCTCGTACGACGAGGAGTAAAATCTGTGTTGAGATGTCCTTTGGGAGGTTTCTCATCGCTGGTTGTCTTGATGCGGGGTGCACGAGGTCATGTCTTGCCTCCGATATATCCGAGTGGAACAAAATCACGTGGCCCTCGAGATGACTCAACTCGCATCATGAATGCAAATCTCAGATCGCAAACCAAGTTCTCCCAACTCGAACTCACTTCTAGGCGTTATAACCATATGTCTGACTAAGTCCGATAGCAAAAAACTGGCCATGGCTCGAGTAAATCTCTGCGATGTCGACTTCAATAACCCGAGCCGTTTTGCAGAGCTTCTGGGACCCAACTCCGCACTTCCGATTCCGGTCTTCAAGTCTCCCGGTGACGTCCGCAAGGAAACTCGAGAGAGATCGCAAACCATCCACGAGACATACAACACGTTGCACGCTATTGTGACGCGTCACGAGGAAACCATCCAGAAGCGATGGGTGAAGAAGTCTGGACAACAGAGGCGCAAAGTCCTACTAGAATGCTGGCCTGGCATGTCTGCTGTTCACCGTCCCGACTTCGAGGCCTTCCGCAAGGAAACCATGGAGCAACGCGACCAGGGGACTAAGTACCGGGAGAGTTTTATGTGGCCATACATCAATCAGGAGGATCTTTCAAAGCCCAAGAGTCTTTTACTGCTTCTCAATGCACGCGCTCGCCATCATCCGTCCCACTTCGCGGCCGCCGACATCACTGCAATCCGCTTTGGCGTGGTGACTAATGCCATCGTGCGCGTATTCCTGAATGGCTACGTTATGATCCTCAATGACGCTATGGATCCTGATAAATACGGCGAGCTGATAGCCTGGGACGACCATCCGGACGCCTTTGAGTGGATGCACACTCAGAAGCAGTTCCTTCCCGGGGACGGTCTTATCGTCCTCGAGATTCAGGAGCGGATCCTGAGGTTCCTTCTTGACTGCTCCAAAGCCATCCTTCACGATATACCAGAGGACAAACTGACATCTGGCACATATTCTGTCCGACCAGAACCTCATCTGAAGACCGAGGTTGAGGCCAACGGCTTCGAGTCACTTGCCGTCATGGCCGCGGAAACACCATATCGACTACCAGCTCGCATTGATTTTAAACGGATGGAGCTGCTGCTTGAGGCTAAAGTATCAGCCGCCAAGGATCATATCTGGGCCTTGCGAGAAGACCCCGGCTATTTCGCCGACCGGATCGTCGACATTAGAGAGCACAGACAGGAAATGCTCAAGGATATTATGGGAGATATCCATCCGGCCCTTCGCCCTGGCGCAGGCGCCATCGTCGGGGCGCGTGTCATCGCAAACATTGTGATTGAAGCCTACTCCGAGCTCGAGATCTTCACAGAGCTACACCGGCAAGCGAAGGAGCTACGTCTGCTGCACGACAAACACGCCACTCGTCTCTCACCTATCGAGGACCTGCCCGAAGACTTCCTCGACCGCCTCCTTACCTTTCGCCATTACCTCCGCCAGGCAGCTAAAGGGCCCTAGGAGCGCTCCGTCAAAACGTTGTCGCCTCCCCGCCGATGCGCAGGTTCTTCGTTCGCCAACAGCCCCCGAGCGCAACCACCTCTCAAATTGTGGTCATGTCGAGACCCGGAAACACGTTGACCAAAGTCGAAGGCCATTTGAATTGGCTCCTTAGCACGCTCTGGGAAGACGGCCGCATGCTCTTCTTAGCCGACATGCCTTTGGTCTTGGATGAGCTGGAGCGACTCTTGCAGACCGAGCCACGGGCCGCAGACTTGATCTCCTCACGCATTGCCGAGATCATTAGTAATGCGTCCATCATCAGCCGATGCTTGGGTCAAATCAACCAGTACCAACCCTGGGCGAGAGGATTCGACTCGGCCGAGGTAGACAAGTTGGAGGGCATTCAGCAAGGTTTTGCCGTTTGGGCTAAGCCACTGTCATACATGGTTGAAGGTATCAGGGACCAGGACTTTGTGCGCATTGCGCATCTAGGGATACTTCAAACAGACGTTTCTTCTACCCAACCGAGAAGCACCGGACTAAAGAGAATGTCGAAGCTTTGCGCGGGGCGGAGCGGAATCTGGGCGAGTTTTGGCGTGCCGTTGATGAGATTGTGGATTTCAACTGCGAGCATCTTCAGGGTACTGTTACGCGGGCGCTCTTGTCCGAAAAACGCATGCTACAGTGTACCCCTGAGTGGGTGGATAGTGGCAGCGTCACGGAGAAGAAACGGCAGCAGCGGAATGCTGCTAGCGGTGGCGTCGAGTCGCTGTTCAAGCCGCTCTCGACGCTGTATTTCTCTGAAGAGACAGCGGGGCAACCCAAAGTACCCATAACGGCGAAGGCCAAGACGAAAACCAAGGGAGAGTCGAAAGAGACATCTCTGCCACCTGTATCCCATGAACATGTTGACAACAGAGCTGAACCGACGCCTATTCGGGTCGATTCACGCGCTCTCAAGGTCTTTCGCACACTTTTCTTCAATCCGGGAGTAACTTCATCACCAGGTGAGGTATCTTGGCAGGACTTCATCTACGCCATGACGTCCACTGGCTTGTTTTCTGCGGAGAAGCTTTACGGATCTGCGTGGCAGTTTCAAAGGTTGGATACGGAGAGCCAGACCAGAATTCAGTTTCATCAACCTCATCCCCGGGGTAAGATCCCGTTTACAATGGCTAGGAGGATGGGAAGGAGACTTACTAGGGCGTTTGGGTGGATTGGAGGGATGTTCGTGCTGAGGGAGAACGAAGATGCGTCGCAGGGTTGAGGATTAAGGGGGAAATGGCGGCCGCTAATATTGTTAAGAGGTGTGCTACAGATGAAGATGCGATATTTCTTTGGCTTGGGCCCGAAAGCATTCAGATAGCAACAAATCTCATACATTATATTTCTGCTGATCACTATCCTTAGACATACCGCGATCATATAGGCGCCCTCGACTGGGACTCGGATGTCTTCACTGCGACTAACAACTGAAGAGCCACCAGGCGGAGTTTGGGGATGATAGAGTAGGTTGTCCACCTTGGCCTTGGTCCATTTGGCGTGTCGTTGTTGTTATAGAGCAGACAATGTTTGGAGGTCGCAATCCTACAACCTACATAAACCCCCGAGAAGTAGTATCTCAAGGGGACGAAAGCGGGTTCTAGATGTGTTACAAAACAGCTTACAAATGGATGGCTCTCCTTCTCTGCAGCTCAAAATGGCTTTTTAGGAAGCCAAAAATAGCATGTTGGGGCAGTCGGCGCAGGGGTGGCCAAAGCAGAAAATGGAGCCCTGCAAATGCCCTCTGAGGATGGCTCGGTGGACGTTGGGCGTCAATGCAGTGAGAAGAGCCAAATCTGGACTCCCAAAGTCTCGGGGTCTCGTCTCGATCGGTTGAGCTCGCAGTATTTTTAGAAGCATTACAAGAGTGGAGCTATGTATGACATCATATTCCTGCGGCCCAGTGTCACCCTGCAGACGCGAGATCTGGGATCTGAGATCTGAGATCTTTCTGTGAGTAAATTCGGCTGCCAATCCGGGATCCCAGATTCCCGGCGCACAAGCACGGATCCGAGTGCAATAGCCAGTGGATTTGTAGCAGCGTACTAAAAATAGAGTGAGCATCCAGGGGCTGGAAATGGCAACTCAAGGAGCTGGAAATGGCAACCCGAGGAGCTGGAAATGGCTACCCAAAGGAGCCGGAAATGGCAATCCAAGGAGCCGGAACGGCACACTGCACCAGAAGCAGGGGTCAGAAAACTTTATCTCCCGACTGACGTCATAAATAGCCCCACCCTAACCGTGCAACCAACTTCCTTTTCCGAGCTCCTACTTCAAATATGGCCGCTATAATTACATCTGTACAAAAGTGGCTTCCACTACGATTGATTCAGCCTTTGCTCGTCATCCTAATCTTCCCCTCCCGGGACCGGGGAACCAGGCCTTGTATCTCACTCAGTATGCGCCCTGGAACCGGGGTGTCTCAAACGTCGAGGAGGTCAACAACCAAGGTGCCAGGGAGCCACTGCAGACCCACTGGTGGAAGGATGTCCGAGACTGGGTCGAATCGAACAATGCCGCCGCCGCGCGGCGGCCCGCACCGGTTGTCGTCTGTCCTATCTGCTCCAATCACCTCGCCATTGCCTGTCTGCCGTACCCGAGCCCCGATGATAATAACGAGATGCCCAACTACAACGGCGCAGCGCTCAACATCTGCGGCCACATCCTGTGTGTCGAGTGCTATTGAGCGTGGCCATCGTGAAGCGTATTAATAAAGTAGCGAGCAGAGAGCGGGTGTTGTCGCAGAGTCTGATCGAGTTTACCGGTAGAAAGTAGAAGACCGGGGACGGCTATTGCAACGGTGATGGTAAAGTTCTTGAGGGAAAGAGGCCATTCATTATATCTGCCGGCAGATGAGCTCAGATCCGACCTGGTCAGGCGACTGACGAGTGTGAGCAGGCGTTCCCAAACCAAACTCCGTGTTTCCCGCGGAGAGTCTCCTTTCACACCTTCCCCCACGTTTACGTCGTGGCCGATCACGCAAGACAACCGGGTACGTTTACCTTACCAGTACACCAGAACACAACCATTAACCACTTAAACGCCGTGAGCACTTCGGTCCCCATCCAAAAACCGAAACTAACTAGACGCATATACGGACATGGATCGCGCGTTAACATATCGTTATCTCAGCCATGTATCTCTATCGTGGAGCGATCTCTGCGAACCAACATGCATAGTTCAACACCTTGACTGGATCGCTGAAGTTGATGGTTTACTTTCCCCTGTCCCGGAACACCATGCAGCTTTCAACACGGTTGCATGGGCCCGCAAACATACCATTAGTCAGGGGCGTGTGGCCGCTCCTGATTGTCACCTCGCCGAGTTGTGAGCGGTCGCACCAAGGTGCATGGTTTGGCCTCTCGACTGGGCCGCCTCGTTGATGGCTGCAGCCTCGCAAGAAGTGGGCCTGGTGTTGCGGCTTTGGTCAACCACTCATCCGCGAGCCTTGTTCTTGTTGCATCGCCAATTTATGAGCACCCCTGTCCTCGAGCAACTTGTTGACTTTGCGTAATCGCGAATCTGTGAGCGCCCTTGTGGTAGGGCAAGTTCATAGACTTTGCTCAATCAAGAATCTGTGCGCACCCCTGTCCACCGACTTAGCGCAATCAAGGATCTGTGAGCAACCAGTCCTCGGGAAGTCACAGGCTTGCGCAATCGCCAATCCGTGAGCACCCCTGTTGGCAACCCTATCACCTTGGGCAATCACGAATTTGTGCGCACCCCTGTGCATTTTGCGCAGTCAAGAATCTGCGAGCAACCCTGTAATCTAATCATGCACCACTTCAATGCAACTCGCCTTGGCTCGGCAAATAACCCGCTCCACTTGATGATCCGGAAGCCCAAGAAGGGCTACGGAGCTGAGGAGACCTCTGGGACTTTGGAGTGGATCACGCCGCTTGATGGTTTGCCAGGAGATGCGCTGGAAGGGAGTGATGGGGCCGGAATGCACGTCACTGCCTGCCTCCTTGAGGAATACATCAGCCAGCTGTTACCCGGTGGAGTTTGCGACGTGTCCACATCTCATTTCCATTCATCTGTTGGGTTCTGGTGGTATTACTGTTGTCTCTGAAGACTGCGAAGTTCATTGGAAGAACGTTCAGTCTCTTCAACTGTTGAAAGAAGAATGCATTCCTTACACAAGCATATCATTGTATGATTATATCCTTCAATCTCGTACTCCTAGGTCTTATTAATATACGTAATCTGAACCTTTACACCTAGTAAGTCATCCGGAAGATCCTCAGACTTATACAACCAGTTTCCCTCTTTTATCTCCAAGCGATCCTCGCCATAGACAACAATTCCTCCAAAACACATCGGTATATAGATAGCTACTGTCTTTAAGGAGCTCCTCTGATGACTGAATTCGAGATTATCGATCGAGGTGTCATTCTATGTCCAGTGAGTTAAAGAATATCCAGTAAATAGAAGAGCGGCTTTACCCATTTTGCAGCTTGCCGCAGAGCGCCATCTTCATCATCGACCTCGACCGGCATTGTTGATGTAGGGAGCGCCTGATTATTGCGCCCTTAAAGTATCCTTAATGGTTTTTGAACTGGGGTTTTTGGGCTATGTATTTTGCGCCTGACGAAATTTGTAACTTTTTTTTGGAGGAATTGGCGGGGTAATTTGGCGGGGTACGTTTTCGATTCAAAGGGGTTGAGTATAACGGAGTCTGGGTCACAATTCAGACTTGTGGATTGCTTGAAAGCCATCAAAGCACCATTCACTTGATCAAATCAACCAAACTAACCGATTTGTTATATCCGAAACCTCCGACCCCGTATCCCGTCCCTATCAATAGACAACAATCCCATGGATGACTTCGCTGGTGGGAACAACATGAGCGAAGATCGGTGTGACTGGAGGATGATGCTAGCTACAGATTCATATAGTACTTTCTCCGCACGGGCCAGTCCACCCCTGACTATGGCTGACACAGTGCGTCGCTGCCCACTCCGTACCAAATACATGTCAGCCAGAATTGGCTGTAGCTGCTAATGCGGCGGGCTGGTGCACTAGCCGCTTTTGGCATTGACAAGGTGCTGCGGCTCTGCAACGTGCGTCAGGGCAAATGCCGGAAAACGGGCCACGGAAGTGTTGATATCCAATCAAATGTGCATAGAGACGATCCGATAATTGCATAATGCGCAACATGAGGAAAACGAAATCGGCATAAAGCTTTCTGGATTCTTTGTAAATGGAACGATCTTGTCTCTAGCTCCATTTAGCTATGACAGCCAAGGACAACGGCGTGCATCGATACGTTCAAGACTGAAAACATTCCTCCATCAAGGCTATCGTGCTGTCACGCTGGGAATGACGTCGCCACTTGCTCGATGTGCTGCTGCTTGGATGTCTACAGTCACCCACTTCCAGCCACCTCTTCGTCGACAGATGCACTCGGGCAGCCGGCTTGGGATGTCGCTTGTGGATCTGCTCGAGATTGTCTCCGCGGTCAGCGAAATCGCGATCGGTCGCGTGTGAGAAGGGGATTGTCGCGAACGGCGGCGGCGGTATTTCCGGTCGTTCTAGGCTGGTTAGCGGCGTCGCGACGTTGCGGAACTGCTGGAACTTACCCGGTAGCAGAAGAATTCCGCTGTGACAGGTGAGAGTCCGGTCGCGGGATCCGGCGAACGGATGCGCAGACAATCGGTCTTGAAAGACTAAAAACGCAGTGCAAATGCAAGGGATTGACGGATCAGCGTGTTGCATCTCATCACAACTTGAAGAAACCTGGAGTTTAATCTGACCTGGAACAAATTCACGACTGCTGGGGCGCGACAAAAATTGCAGTGCAGACGGATCGTTGCTTCGTTGCTTCAGTGGCGCGGGCAGCTGCGTGCAACTTCAGCCTCAATCGGGTTTCAGCCACAGCCAGTGTGGCTTAACCGATGACTCGGACATCGACGACCCTTGGCCTGGCTTCGAGAAGCAGATAGCTTCACGCGACAAGCCGCAACACTACCGCACCCGATGGCTCCGCAACTCGCTCCGTCCCAACGTGAACAGATCCATGCTATGATACTCCGTGAGTTGCCCAATAAGGTGATAGCCGAAACCGTCGAGTGCAGTGAGCGCACAGTCCGCAGAATCCGATCAAGACTTCGACGGTTCGGAACCACGACAAGCCCCCCGAACCGCGTCGGTCGCGAGGCGAAGATTACTCCCCTTATGCGCCTTCTCGCATCGCTCTTGCGCCTCTCGTGCCTTGGCTTCCTCCTCTCGTGCCTTGGCTTCCTCCAGCTCACGAAGGAGCTGTGCAATCCTGTCTTTGTCGGACATTGCGTTCGCTAGACTCGGCTGCTTGGGGCTGGAAGGGATGTCGTGATGGTGTATGGCGGCGATTGGCTGGCGAAAGCTTCCGTCGGTCTGATGGCTCGAGGTCTATATTATATGTCTGTCAGCCATCAGCGAAGCCTTGACGTGTCAGTCTCATCAGATGAGGAGAAGTACCTTAATCTTGTACAGAGCGTAGATATCGAGTTAATATGTGCGGGGTTAATGTGGTGGTCGCGTCGAGGGGGGAGAGGAGATGGGGTCTGGTTTATGTAGATATGCGGAAGTCAAGCGCGAGGTTGAGCAGTAGTCCTGCCGCGCCTGTTACGGCTGGCAGGTTCTCTGAGGCAAAGGACTACAGAGAAGAAAGAAGGAAAGGCTTCGCCGAGCCAGAGCTTGCAGAACTTCGAGGTGCAAGCTGGTGGGGCGCTTGATAAGATAAGGTCCTGGAATGTGGAGCCACGCTGGAAGTGGGGTGCCAGCGCCATAACCCCAAAAAAAACCCTCGCTTCCTAATACCAATAAAAAAGCGAGCTTTATAAAAAAAATTGCTGCTTCGAAGACTGGAATTTGTGCCGGACTGCATCACTTGCCTCACAGTCTTGTCGAAAGCCTTATTGACGAAGGCTTTTGTTGAAAAGACCAACAGCCACATATACATAGTATCATAGGTTAAAGCGCTTACAATTGGAGCTTGAGAAGCTGTAAGGCGGGAAATTTGTTAATTCAGCTGCAGATATTCGATGTCTTGATCAAAATCTGTCCGGCGACGCCCAGACCCTAATAATCCTAATAACCCTATTCTGCCAATCACCTAATACCCCTAAATTTCTGCCTTAACCACCTTGAGGAATCGAATAATCCTTGAGGATTTGAATAATGAGGTTGTGGTGTGCCTAGATACTCTCGGCTTGGCAGAAGAAGGTCCCAATTATCGCTCTTGCGGCAGACCTTTATTCATAGCGCCCGCAAGGCCTCGTTCATCTTGAGCCGCCGGTCCATAGTGTGTTGCGGTGTCTTGTGCGAGGGAGATCCTCGAGGTGTAGTTTTCCGCCTGATAGTTTTGGCTGTGGCTACGTACTCCAGGCATGACGAAATTTCCTCGCGACTTTTTCTAGGGGGTGATTGGCGGGGTGATTGGCGGGGTGATTGGCGGGGTGATTGGCGGGGTAGTTAGCGGGGTAGTTAGCGGGGTAGTTGACGTGAGCATTCTACCTAGATCGGATTGACTGAGAGGCTTTGCGTTGCATCACAAACGAGCGTCCGCGGCGGGAGCGACTTTCGACGCAAATTGTCAAATTGCCCAAAAACCTGCAGTTTCCGACTGGTCGTTCCGCGATACGATGATCTGCATCCACCGCCCTTGTAACAAAAGCCGCACCGAAGCGCCTTAGCATTTGATCGGTAACTGTCACGGTCCTGACACAAGGTGGGGTGCGGGGCACACCACTGTCCAATCATTAGCACGGAAGCAACAACCAGTGAGGATTGGATCACGTGTGGATCGGTGATCCAACATGAGGCTCACAGGATCGCGGTGGTGATCCTGGTGAGACTAGGAGGGGATCACTAGGGGACCAGAGTGATTCAGGAAATATATACGGAGGAACTAGGTAGCTCATAGATAGTTCTGCAGATACTGTTAGTTTTGACCAGAGGGCTTCCCGAGCGGATAAATTTCTTTTCTGACACGATGTCAGAGGCGATGTCACTAGCCCACAAACAATCCAGAAACGTATTGGCAGCGGCGCGGAGCTTGTCCATATCCAAGTAGCGTGGAAAACCAGGCGAGAAATCGGGCGAGAAACCCGGGTGAAGAAAGCGACAAACGGGCGAGGAAAGCGACAAGTGGGCGAGGTAAGCGAAAAAGCGGGCGGAAAAATGAAGGCTGGGTGGGTGGACTGGCCGTAAAAAATGCACGCTAATGCAAGAGCCGCATGTAGACATCCTTGCATGTAGACGCCGCAATTCCCACTTCTGAACGTCATCTCACGGTGAGTGTAAATCTGATAATGACGGTGTAGTTTTCGGGCCGGAGCAGCAAACGTCTCTGCGACCTTGGGGTTTACATATCTAGTAGCCTGTGGACTCCCGGAAGCGTTTGATTCCGTTCTATTTTCAGTCTGTGGGCGGCTGTGTGCCGTCCGAGGTAAGCATTATCACACCGCAGTATCACACCAAGCGGAAACGGTGATACATTCAGTCTTTGCGGAGTCCGTCCGCAGATCAAATGCGAGCACGCGGCTGGGCGGGAGGCTCTTGCATTAGCGGAATCTTTTACGGCCAGCCCTCTACTGACCCGCGGGTTTGGTTGCCAAGCTGGCTAGTCGTTTTGTCGATCAAGCGGAGAAGTTTTATAACAGGGTGGATCTGCTCGCCAGGGATGAACGAATTCGAAGCGGCGCCTTTTGAGGTGTCCAGCCCCGCTTCGGAGACCATCCCACGTCGCTATCTTGGACTTCTTCGTCCCTGGCTCCACCAGCATCCTTGCCGCCGAGCCCACTCTGGCTCGCGAACGCCAGCCGGCGAGGCTGCAAAACGACAATTGTGGTGCAGACGACGCAGCACTTCACCGGTTAAAGCGATCTTGCTAGCTGGTTAGCGGATGTGCGCGGGTGATGCCAAGGAGCCACTTTGGGATGCTTGGAGATGGGGATTGTTGCAGATGCTGGGTGGGGGAGGTTGCTGGTGCGCGTTTTACTGCAGAGAGAAGGGTAGAAGCTGCGAGAATTGAGAGGAGAGATTTGGCAGATGGACGAATCCCCAATGCTCCCCCATTTTTGTAGCTAGGGTTTTAATTTAAGAAGAGAAACCGGAAGTGGCTCCAAGTTCAACAGGATCCCGAGGTAGTTGACCAGGCTGCGGTACAAGCCGGAATCTGGTTCCGGTGCTGCATGGCGCATTCACACTGATCAGAGCGGTGAGCCGTCAATGAATAGAACAAGGCGCGGAAGCCATCAAAGCCTTGCCCAATTCGACGACGGATGCCTCTGAGAGCCATGCTAGGGTGCCCGAGTGCCATGCCAGGGAGACTTTGGCGATGCCTCACCACCATGGCCCACTATCACCAACCTACTATCCCACTGAGCCAATGGGACGAGCCAATAGGTCAGCTCGGATCAGCTCGGGGAAAAACAAGGCCGTCTCGACTCGGCTCGCTCGCTCATCTCACTACAATGGTCGGTTTCCCTAACCTCCACTTGCTCCTTTCCATGTGAGGTAGCCCTGACACTAATTAGGGCCTGGTAGTCGCTCGGCAGCTACTGGTCTGTGATGCCGACACAAGGGCTGCATGGGGAACCTCATGCTTCTCCTGCGCCGTCAAAGATCCCTGTTCTGGAGCACTATTTTTAGAGCCCCTCCGTCCAAAATCCATGAGGAAAGTGAAAGCGGATGAGGGAAGTGAATGCGGACGAGGAAAGCAAGGAAAGCAAAAGCAGGCGAGGAAAAGCGAAAGCAGGGCAGAGGGAGCGGGGCTGAAAAGAAAGCGAAATGAGACGGGCATTGGGATAAGCGCTCAGCCCCCATGCAGATAGTGTCTAAATTGTCAGTCGAACCGAACAGAAACACCCAACTTGGCTGCCAGTGTAGGCCAACCATGCAGAAAGTCGGTGAGAACCTGAGCTGAAGCGGTAAACCTGTCAAGTGAGAACTACTTAAAGAGATCTTCAGCTCGCGTCACGCTTCCAGACTTCTCCCTCGACACACTCAAGCCTTGATCTCCAGTACACCCGACACCTCACCACTACCAGAAAATGGATGGCAAAACGCAAGCCCAACCCTCCGTGCTTTTTGACAAAAACGGCAAACTAAGGAAACAACAGGTAAAACCATCATCCCGACAACCGCATTAAACGCTGACCAGCTCCTGTACAGGTCCCGTTCAACAACTCGCTTCGCTCGAATAATATCTCTGAATCGTTCAAATGCCTATGCCTTCAAGCACTCGGCCTAGGACACCTCTGTGACAACCCTTCGTGCGAGGCACATCAAGAAATTCGGAAGGCACAGCAGGAAGCCCAAAGGAACCAGCCTCAGGACGGCTGACCTGTTCGACCAGAAGGAATAGGAAGGTGGATGGAATAGGACGATCAGACGATAAGAGCGAGAAAACATTGTAGTGATATTCTGAAGCCAACTCAATAATGTCGTTGTGATCAATGTTCATCGACACCCTCTCAAATGCGGGGAAGGGCTTCCATGCCCAACCATGTGCCACGGTACCAGCCATCAAGTCACTCTCGCACCAGGGTACCTAGGTACGTAATGGTCCAGATTGCATGGAAGTGGAGTAAGCGCCACCAACACAGTGAAACAGGCGTTGCTATATTGCGTCCCGACCTCGAGCGTGCGAGTCAGCATGGAAAGACTCAGGCCATTCATTTGCTCGATTTCTGTCCTCGCATCTCTTCCCCAGGCTCGGACCGCACCCGGGCAAGGTTACTCAACAGTCGCAGTGTGACGTGGGCATGGGGCAGTTGGGGGATCGATAAGGATCGTGTGCCTCGACTCCCGGCACAGACCCTCCGAAGAGGCGCTTTGCAGGCGCCCTCAGTCGCAAGTCGAGTTACATTACCTACCTACGAGCTGGAAGACACTGCTCGTCAGGTCTTCAAGACGACCTGACCCACAGCTGCGCCTGTGAGCCGAGTAGGCGCTTTCTCTTGCAAGCGTCGGCAAGACAAGCGCTCGCGAGGGGAAAGCCAAAATTAGTGACATGTTAACGTCTTGGGGCATGGTTTGGTAGCCTCCTGTCAGAGGGCTAAATAAGAAACCTCCTCCACGCTGGCAATATTTAGACAGCACAGGACAACATCAAATTCTACTGGCAGGTTATCTATCAATAACGTCGACAATCGCGCCTCCGTTATACACCTACGTTTCTTACTCTCCTCTCGTGCTTATTTTTTGACGACACCGGATTGCGCAAAGCGGCCTGATTGTCTCTCTTCTAGTACTGACACGTCTGTTTAGGTTGTATTTATGCAGCCCCCTGGCGGATAGTGGAGGGTCAGCTGGACTTCATAAGTTCAGGGGTCCCTGTCGGCCACAGAGCAAGTGCCAAAGTGGGGTAGAGTACGAGTAGTAAAGTACCTTTGGCATACCCTACCACTCACAGTAGTGTAGGTGTACCGACCCGTTTTCAAGCAGGGTTCCAGCGGCAAGCACCGGATCCGGCCAACAAATTATCTAGTCACATACGCGCTGTGCCGTGCTTGGGCAGTTCATCAGCTTCCTCGCTTGACCGTCGAGACGCCCAAGTTCAAAGTTAATGTGACCGGCTAGCTCCCTTTCCGCACCCCCAAATTGCCGCCGGAGCTAACAACCTCCGGAACTTGCATGGTAAATCATAATGCATTCATTCCCTTTCGCTCTTGATAACGAAAGGTACTTTGTGTTCAGTCCCTAACCCCACTCTCGCATCTTTGGAGGGTGTGATCAATTAGGTACCTAGGTTGACCGACTTTCTGCATTTGGTCTACACTGGCGGCCAACTGCCCGGATACCACAGGTTGACGTACCGGTTTGGCTTCGTTCATCCTTCCCTTGCCCCAGCCTCTCTGCCGATGTGGAAAAGGTCAGACAATAGGCACTTATACCAACAATAGCGAGTAGAAGTCTGTGATGTTCTGACGGCAGTTCAAGCGCTGGTGTGACTAGGTAGCTTCGTTATTTGGCCACGCCAGCGTGGCTAATGGCGTCATTGCTGGCTACGAGTCCGGCTTGCAGAGACTAGTATCTAAGGTCATTCCACTGGATGCAGCTACCGGTGCTGCGATGCTTACGGTCGACTTTCCAGTTGATACCGACGAGGGTGACAGCTGGAAGGTAGGATCGGTCGTTCGCGAGGGTTTGTGAAAAACGGGCATAGTCTCTACTGCTGGGAGCAAATGCAATGTAAAACTGCAACTATCCAGACTAAACAAGGCTTTCAGTGGCTAGGAGGCACTGGGCTATATGCAGTATGCTAAGTTTTCTTCGACAGGCAGTTTCCTTCTTTAGTGAAGCCAGGTACGCCGGTCGGGCGCTCATTGGCTGGCAGCTAGCGGAACGAGGCCTTGACTTTTCTCAGGCTACTATAAAGTGACAAGCAGATCCCTTTCAACTGGAAACCGAAACGTTCCATCAAACCTTCTGTACCTTGTTGGCCATGTCTTCGATTCCTGCACTCGGCAACTTGCGCATTGCAACCCAAGCTGATGTTCTTCGTATTAGCATCGTGGCGGTTGCAGCTTTTGTGTTTTCTCCCGTCTTTAAATGGGAGCGTCCGTACCACAAAGAGTACCCCAAAGATACACTCTTGTCCTACCGCTCTCTGTTTGAGGACGCTGTCCGGAGTGATGATTACATCGTCTTGGTGGCTGAGGATGATTACGTGAGCAGTGAGAATGACCACACAATAGCCACCATCCCAGATGATCATGACTGGCCTGCTCCTGCCCCCGGAGAGGGTATCAAGGTGGTAGTTGGTTTCATTTCTATCAAGCTTGAGCCAGAGTCACCCCATCGGGGAAAATTTACCGACGGCAAAGGTAAGGTACCTTAATCATCGAATACTTCTTACACAGAGAAACTTAAGCGTTCTAACAGACGTGCGTAGGTTCTTCTCCCCGAAAGCGCTCTCAAAGTCTCGGCCGGGATCTAAACCATCGGCATTATGATAATTGGGCGGCTCTTTCAACTTCGGTTAGGGAGAAAAACAATGTGCTTAACGACTCTACTATCAGCATGCTTGCGGTCCATGCAGCATACTGGCGCCGCGGCCACGGCAGGCGGCTAGCTACATGGGCAAAAAGCCTGGCGATGAATGACCGCGTTCCGCAATGTGTAAGCGCTACATCTATGTCTCAGCCTTTGTTTGAAAGTCTGGGTTTTCAGAAGCTTGATGAGATTGAGGCAAGCGGAGATAACGACGATCCTGAAGGAGCGAGGACATGTCTTTTAGAGTTTGGAGGCGAATACCGCGAGTAGAGTTTTACATCGGCTTCGACCCTACCTGAGATTGAAACTGTGAACTATTGTTCGCATTCGTATGACGGCTGGGAGTTGGGTTTACCTTGCAGTATCATCAACGGGCGACGTTACCAGTTGCCCAGGCCCAGGATGCATTTGGCGGAAAGGATGCCAAATTGATTCGCGGATTGCGCCGAAGTAGACAAGCGGGTGGGCGGGGCCTTGGTTTTGTCGAACGGTTCAGCATCCTTATAGCCACGTGACGGGCCAGTCGCTGCCAAATTTAGCTCGTGCCAGGTATGGAGGGGCCCTTGTCAGGCCCCATCAGCCGAAGGGAATTCCGGCACATCACCAGCCATCCGACATCGCGGAACCTCCTCTCCACGAACCCGCGAATACATGCACGATAGCCTCGGCTTATCGCGTTACTCGCGACCCTTTCGTGCAAAAGGCCAGACCAAAACATGTTCCTCCTCTTTCCATCGCAGTGACTCGAATTTTTTTGCACCACATCAACGAATGACGACAGAATGGCCAGCCCCACCACTTTTCCTCATCATCGCCACCAATCTTCCCTCGAGGGAATTATCTATCCCTCATCAGAGGCGCCGTTAGAACCGGATCTGCGTGATCAAGCAAGGCGCAAATTTTACCGCATCATCAGCTATTTCGAAGCTACAGAATCGAGAAGCGACCGGGCCAGAGGTTATTACAACCGCCCCTTACTCGTCCGCCTCACTTATGACTATTCATGCTCAGAGAAATCACAAGATATTTTTCTCCGAGCTTTTTTTCAGTCCGTGGTGCTCCCAATAAACGGCGAAGACGACATTGATTTCAGCAATACGGAGCTGGAAACCGCTGTGGTTCGATTTGCAGAACATCTCTTCGACAACTTTTTCCTCCCTCGTAAGGCCCGGCCTCCCCTCGCCGTCTCAACTTCTGCTAATGTCTCCTAGTAAAAGCCTCTACAAAAAAGACACCGCAGCCTTCCCCAGTATACCATTCCGTCATTCAGCGGGCGCAAGGAAGAGAATTCCAAGACTTCGTCGGCACGCCAGAGCGAGTGTCAGAGCTCCGCGGTCAGTGCCTCATCCGCGACCGGCATCGTTGTGTCATAAGTCGTCGTTTTGATCAAAGCGAAGCAATAAATCGTATGAGAAAAGGCGGCGATGATGCGAAGGACGACGATGGGAATTTGCTTTCGGACGAAAAGCAGTTTGAGAGTTTAGAAGTAGCACATATCCTTCCCCATTCCCTTACATCACGGGATGCAGATTCCCAGTTGGTTTGTTTCCCGTCCCTCTATATATAGAACTGACCAATCGCTAGTCTCGTTCGAAAGAAGCCGCGCTTGCGATCCTCAATATGTTTGACCATGGTGTAGTCGATCTACTTGCTGGTAATGACATTGATCGAATTTTACGCATTATGACCATCCTCTTCCCAGTCAATTAATCCGCTCTAGGTAAAATGCCTCGTCAACTACCCCGCCGACTACCCCGCCAAATTACCCCGCCAATTCCTTCAAAAACAAAGTCACGAATTTCGTTAGGCGCAAAAGACATAGCCCAAAAATCCCAGTTCAAAAACTATTAGGAGCACTTTGAGGGCGCGGTAATCAGGCGCTATCAACAGACCCAACATAGACCAGCAATCAAGAAAAAGCGCAACAACCGGGACTTCTCAACAGTCGTAGGCACACCTTTCTCCCGCATTGGCAATACTCCATTCCCGCCTTAAACAACACCTCCCAACAGCAGGATGCCTACACCGAACTCCAGGCGGCCGCTGTCGGGTTCCGGACCCTCTCACTCTGCATATGGCCCTCCTGATGACGCATTGCGATCGGTATTATACAATATAGCAAACGTAGCAACGATGGAGGTCATCTGTGCCAAGATGCGACCCGAATTACCACTGCGCTTCTGGAGGAACGGCGACGAAGATGATACAAGATCAAGCGTGCTCGTGCCAGAGCAGCCTATAAGTTGCTCGGCCACATCATGCCAGGCAATTCTCACAACAGAGCAAGACCGAGAGGACTTGGATATCATTCCTCAGACCCCAACCCTCTATAAAAGTCAGTCTATTGACAGAAGCTATAGATAACATCCGCAGTACTGCTGCGCCCCGTGAGAGGACCCTGTCCTCCAACTACAAACTCTCCGATGAGTTTGATCTTGATCTTGGATGTACCTAATCTTCCTCCTACCCTAGCCAGCCTGCTTCCGTGATTCAAGACTACCTTCCCGACCGCTGTGGTACACCATCGACAGCAACGGCATCTAGCCCCATCCCCAGTCTCATTCACACATAAACCCCCACAAAGAATGACGGCAATACCCTCAAACCGCTAACCTGCCACCACAACCATCCACCAGCCTAACTAAACAGGCTCCAAGACATCAGACAAGCTTCTTATGCCCCTGTACCAATTACTACAAGACACACCCACTCGCACAACCTCCGCCCAACCCCGCCATCCCCAACCCAAGCAAGAAATACAGTTTCAAAGGAGACAAACCCGCCAATCGACCCAAACCTAAGGACAGGTTCTGCAGCGTCAAACTCGGCAGTCGAGTGCTCAACTTATTTCTCTTGCTTCTTCTCGAGCAGGAACTACTAGCACATACTGCGTTCAGACTCGGTCGTCGAAGGGCAAATGAAAAAGGGTGGGTTTGTTGAGCGAGCTTTTCTATAACCCATCACAATTGCCTATACATACCGGCCTTATGTTGGCAGCCTCTTGAACGCGGTTCTGCCAAGTGTTGTGAGAGATGCGGGTGTTGCGAGAGAGGCGTGTTGTGAGAGAGACAGGTTTTTAAAGAGAAGAAGGACAACCGGCCCTGGGTGTCAGGTGAAATGCAGGGCGTGTTTGCTTGCGTGATCGTCGCCCCGGCAGGGCAGGAGCGCGCGCTAGGTGCCTTCCTGGCGGTCCTGGGCCCCTGCGTTGTCGCCCTTTCCCAGCTGCCGCCCTGCCACTTCCGCTGGGGGGTGCCGGCAACGCAAAAACCCCGTCCGGGTATATCACTCGGTGCCGATTTCTAGGCCTCTGGGCCAAACATCACATAATACAAACAAAAGAGATAAGGAAAAGCTCATCGAGCTAGAGACAGTCCTTCACCCGCCGCTCTCCTTTCTGATCCAAAACATTCCCCTTTTCATCCAATGACTCTGCAACCGCACTCTGCACATCAGAGAAACCGTCTTCCAGCCCCCGTGTAACCCCAGACTCAGTGATCGTGGGAGGGTGCCATGAAGATATGATGCAGTTCTTTAGCTTCGTGACCCCGTTGGTGTCTTGCAATTTGAGTTGAGCTACAATAGGGCAGTCAGTAAAGTTAATGGAATATAGTCTTGATTGCTGTTGCTTACCATATTCATCAACAGCCACAATCTGTTCGAGAAGTTGTTCCTTATTTGAGACCGGCTTTCCATTTATGCTTAGTAGGTAGCATGGGTCCCGGATGCCCCATGAGTCGGCGGGCGAACCGCGCTCGGTATCAACGACATAAAGTCCGCGAGGGACTTCAGACATGATGATGGTTTGCTCATAGGGTATATCTTGGATCCACAAACCACACCATAGAACCATCCACGAGCGGTGAAGAGTGGAAGCTTCTAGCGTCCTCAACTTAGCGTGACAAGGCACTCCATCACGAATGAAGATCACCTGAACGATGTCGGACATGAAGGAAAGGGAAGTTGGAACAGGCTTGCCGTCGGCCGCCACCACAATGTCGCCGGTCTTCAGCTCAGACCCTGCCTCTGCAACCTTGACCTTCAGGAATTTTCCTACACCGAACTGCCCTTTCACCAGCCAGGCTCCTACGGGGCCAGCATCGCAAAGCGCGACAGTTTCCCAAAACACCGGTAGCACCCGTGAGCCTTCTTCGAAAAGCTTCACGATGTTGGCGGCCGGTATAGTGATCTCGTGAGGGAAACTCATCGCAACCACACCAGTCATCAAAAAGTTCCGAAACACTGTGCCTTCTCCAGAGTAGTTCCAGTCGACCACATTACGCAACCTAAGCGGTGAATCTACCACATCAATATTGGCATCAACCAGATTGATTGCACGGGGGGTCCAATCCAGGCACCACCCGTTACCCTCAGTGCAGTTACCCCACATCAATCCCCGGCTCGGCTTGCTAATCCTAGGTGGTCTGAGACCAGGGAGATGCTCTGCTTTGAAGGTTACCATAGACAGCCCGTTCGGATGCACCTGACTAACGGCCCCCAATGCAGTCTTCTCTTTGTAGGTGACTAATGCATGGTAGCCTGGCATAGATGCTGCAGAAGCTGACACGATAACAACGCCTCGTTCAATAATGTAGCCCGTAGTGGAAACGATGGCCAGTTCACGAGAACTCCCACGGAAAGGTGGGAAGCAGGCGACTTTCACCCTGATATCGGATGGTAGAAACGACCAGAGTCGTTCTATGCGGGTTCTGAAAGACTGCTTGGTTTCTGTGCCGGGCCACAAATTGGCTCTCTCGTTGTGAACGATCATGAATCCTGTTGAGGTGTCGAACTCCCCAGTGGAGAAAAATGCGCTTGGACCAAGATCGTGGCGATGATGGTAGTCCGACCACTTCGTCTCACTGTAGCGCCGCGATGTAATGACGATCTTGTTACCCCCAGACACTATCTGCTGCTTTATGTCTTCGATAGACTTCACATCTCGACCGTTGACTTCGATGATGTAGTGATCTCGTGTTAACTCTGAGCAAAGAGAATGTGAAACATGAAGACTCGGGAATTGACAATGACGACCTCCCGCTACTGGTGGGAGGAATCCTACTGGGCGCTCTGCCACTTCGATAAACCCGTCGTTGATATTGAGGTGTCTGATGAGATTGCGGCAAGAATGATCCAAAAGGGGAGCCGATACCGGGACCAAACTGTTGTCTCGCATGACGCTCAGATGAACGGTGCCGGAGGCTCTTGCGAGGTACTCGTTGTAAGTGTCGAAGGAGTCCGTGACCGCTCCATTAACCGTCATCAAGATGTCGCCCTCGCGGATGCCGCAGTTCGAAAGAACTCTTTCTGCAACGAGCACATGATCGAGTTGAGGGAGGCTCGGATGACGTCTCTGGTACATAGCAGGCATTTGCAGCTGCCAAATTACACCGATATCCGGCTTTTTACCCAACCTTCGCATAATACTGAAAGCGTTGGCCGAGACGACTAAGTCCAGGCCAAGGTAAAAGCCGACGCAGGTCATATCTTCCGCGATGACCGGGGCGCCCAGGGGAATGTCTCGAAACAACACACCGAGCCTGAAGCACGTCATATTGTAACCTGCAAAATGCCAGCCAACCAGCGGGGGGTTCTCGTCTAATTTGGCAATGTGCGTCGTATTGATTCGTCGTGCTCCTTGTTGATCGCGGCTGAGAATCCGGACGGTGCTGCCAGCCACGGGCTTCGGTATTGCCAAGCCCAGGATGGCGGTATCTGGAAAGTCGACCGTAAGCAACGCAGCACCGGTAGCTGCATCCAGTGGAATGACCTTAGATACCAGTCTCTGCGAGCCGGACTCGTAGCGAGCAATGATGCCATTAGCCACGCTGGCGTGGCCAAATGGGGAGAAAACCGTCGTTTGGTTAACGAAAACCCCGTTGGTATTGGTCACAGGTTGCCGCCATAGGTTGGTACTTGTTACCGAAACGATCGCTCGGTAGAGCTGTTCAAGCTTCTTGTTGTCGGCGTCGCAGTCCATGGCAGATGTCGGAAAGTGCGGTATGGTTCAGTCGGAGGTCAAGTTTGAGAAGTAAGTTGGGAAGATGGTTAACGATAGCTGGATGTGGAAAAGGTTAGACAATACTTATACCAATAATAGCGAGTAGAAGTCTGTGATGTTCTGACGGCAGTTTAAGCGCTGGTGTGACTAGCTTCGTTATCGGCAGAGAGGCTGAGGCAAGGGAAGGATGATGAACGAAGCCAAACCAGTACGTCAGCCTGTGGTATCTGGGCAGTTGGCCGCCAGTGTAGACCAAATGCAGAAAGTCGGTCAACCTAGGTACCTAATTGATCACATCCTCCAAAGATACGAGAGGGGTCTTAATATAAAGTACCTTTCGAAGGGAATGAATGCATTATGATTTGCCATGCAAGTTCCGGAGGTTAGCTCCGGCGGCAATTTGGGGTGCGGAAACAAAACAAAGCGGCCGGTGAGAGTGTCGTGTTTCTCATCCGGGGACCTAGCCGGTCACATTAACTTTGAACTTGGGCGTCTCGACGGTCAAGCTGATGAACTGCCCAAGCACGGCACAGCGCGTATGTGAGTAGATAATTTGTTGGCCGAATCAAGGGCGGGATAGGGAGTGCGTCTGCACAAATACAAGGCAAACAGACATGGGGCCGATCAGCGCGCAACCCGCTTCCTCCATTGGCGTCCAATCCGATCCTGGCATCTACCCGAGTGCAAGTTTTACAGTGGCGGTGAAGCGAAGGTTCAGAATTTCTCCAGCGCGGGCAAACGAACCGAGTTCTGCATTTCGTCTTTTGGAAACGACTCCCATTACGAGAGCCGGAGACGCAGGATACTTTGGCTGGGAAACATGACCTATCAGAATCAACCCCGTGGCCCATTGGAGGCTGTTTACAAACTTAGGTAAACAGTTGTCCTGAACCAACGGTTAGTGGGTGATGACCTACAGGTGCGGCATAGAATAACTGTTATTCGAGTTGATATCAGCAGCCTCAGAAGGAGCATGCTTATTGATGGCGAGATTGCGTTTCATTCACTTTGTATAGGCCCAGGAGGAAGTAAGCTAGAATAATTTGTGTTGAACTATTTTGTGATCCGCTGGAATGTGTCATCAACTGCGGTGGAAGCACTGTCTCTTAGCTTTTCCTTGTCTCTGTGTTCCAACTCTACCTCGCGCTCTTTGCCTATATAATTAAGCAACTCAAACCAGGGGTAACACCCGTTCGTGACGGCTGAATTACACCGTGACTGCTGGGCGTGCAGTAAATGTCTCTCACCCCGGCCCCCGGTTCCGTGCCTCTGTTGATCCCACGCCACCTCAAGCAGACCCTTTCAACGCACATAGCACGCTGTGACAGCACATCGAGACAGCGGTGATGGCACACGGAGACATGTCAGCTCTGCGACGTCATGCCCGGGGGGTTAGGTACCTGGTACCCACTCGACCAGGTCTTCCTGGATTGCTGACACAGTCCCCCTGACCCAGATGTGCCAGTTCATCTATTCCCGCCTCAGAAGCCCAACCGTAACAAGGTACTCGATGGCTGACCTCGCTTCAATGGTGTCCTCGGTATGGACAGGCCACACGCCAAGAGCTGGCCATTATCAGTAAGGTACCAGTATCGCTAAATGTGTTCAGTGACAACATACCCTTTCTCCCCAAGAGTCGTCCGGCAAGGGGGGCAACCTGAAAGAAAGCGTTTATCGCAGTAACAGGGATATAAATAGTAACGACCCTCAAGGCCCGGACTATTGCGGGGGTTGAACTTGACCATGCTCTCGCACAAAGTAAATATGAGGACGTGTTTGTGATCCATCGCGGACGATCGGAATCTGAGTGGTGCAACTTGCTGTCCGCTAAGCTTATGCAGAGCTAGGGTTATATTTATATCCTATGAGAGCGAGACGCCGAACGGGTCTTGTCTTATCTCCTCGCTAAGATCCCTATATGGTGTAAGATTGTGTAATGGATCACCAGCGAGCCTTTTTAACTAATGTCCCCGCCAAATCTCTGAGAGTCGACATTCAGGTTGAGGCTGCAACAGTGCGACCGTGCGACCGCGGGGAACACTCTCCCTGCCCGTCTCAGAACGAAGAGCGCCAGCTGTCATGACCAAGCGCTTCCAAGCATATCAGCTTAATGCTGGACAGGGGCTGGGGTGGGCAGGGAAGCACTCCGCAGCATGTGCTCCAACAAGCCACCTAACCTTGCGGTTGTGTCAAACCAACGACCAGGAGCTTGGAACGTACCTTGCTACACTGATATTGTGATCTACCTCAGGTGGGTGGTAGGTATTATCATGCGAGACAGCGCTCATCCAAGCGATCGAAGCGGCTGCACGCCTCAGTCCTTTGGGTGGAGGAGGGGGTCAACAAGGATCGCGCGTTGCTCCTCTGCCTCTGGGAAAGCCGCTCGCAGGCGCTCCTCAGTGTGGCACTCTACCTATGGTCCTCCCCCTGGAAAACCCCCCCCCCTGTCCCCGCTGGGGGCATGCAGTTTTGGCGTGTTGCGCAATGGTCATTGTCCTTACTGCCTTTGCTGCCACTCGTGCTCCTGACACTGTATGGCGCTGTTCTCAACGATTGACCTACATGTCTTTCCGACTTATCAGTCAATATTCGCTTGGCTTCAATCCTGGTCATAGTTTCCCAGGCCAGTGATACCTGCCGTCTGATGTACCTTAGTTATTATTTCTTTGGATTCCACGTTCCCCGCAAAGATAGTTGTTGTAGTCGACGGCCTCGGAGCACCTCTCGCCATTGCCCAAACATACGAGAAAGGAAGGTTCCGGCAACCTGAATCTGGGTTCGTACGACGCCTCATTTAAAAGCAAAATCAAGACTAATAACATCGTTGAAGGCTCGAAATAATATCGTTAAGCTTGGAGCGAAGATGAAGACAGATTGCTAGCTCAACTGTGTGGAATTGGAACCTCGTGTCATTTTTGAAGCATCGAATTAATATATCGAGTCTTTCGGCTAGTGTTTTAGGAGGACTGAAGACAAGCTTTAGCAGCTGAGAATAAAGGAGATAAAAGGTGCAGTTTTCAGGAAATCTCGTCCCCCTAAATCCTCAAAGCATCGACATCGATATTTGGGTACTTGGCGGCAAACGCTCAACTGCGCGGTCTGGCACGATAAGGATCCTTATGAGGGTTGCCGAGTGTGCCTGATCTATTTTACATGGTGACATGCTAGCGTATTTCTGCGGTCCACCCAGCCTTGTCGCCCCAACAGCGCCGGAGAACACCTCTGTGCAGCGATCCCTCGAAAGAGGTCTGATCAGCCAAAGTCCCCAGAACCCTTGAGGTCGAGTTGCGTCAATACGTCCAGCCATTCGCTGTAAATGCGAAGGTCGGCGGCCTATTCGGGGGTCGTGTTGCCGGCCGCTGTATCCGCTCTAAAATGCCAAGTTCGTTTATACTCAACATTCTTTTTGCACGCCCTTGCCCTTTTGTCTGTCTCGTCTAGGTTGGCAATTTCACTGAGACATGTTATCCGGGATGTGTTCCGCACAACCCGATGCGCATCAAGGTGAAAACCACCATCAATGGTCTTGAAAATGTTGGGTTGGGTGAGAATCATGAAGCCAATAAAGAATTTTGGAGGACCTATATCAGCACCCCTGTGGTAGAGGCAAAGAACAAAGGCTGTCGGAATTATCTTTTGGTTACGAATAGGGAGCGGTCCAGGGGCGGACGCTGCAGGTTTGGTTGGGTTCCGGTTCATATTCTCCATGTCGAGAAGGTAGAATACGGCCCTGAGAGGACGCTCCCCGGATTCTGGCCAGTCCTTGTTGCGCAAACTGGCCTTACAATAGAATGCGGGTTCGCTGTTGGCACAGACTCTCAGGATTCTCAGATTCTGTCTGAAGTCAGGAATGTGAGGCCCGAAAGCATGGGGTGACCGATTCATGAATCTTCAGCAACCTTGATATATCTTGATCATATCTGAAACCAACGTTGGCTTTTGACTCTTCCGCCTTGAGGTGACTCGAAATCCATGACCACCGCTTGACCAGCACCAGCACAAACGTTGTGTGACGCAGCAGGCCACTCAAGGATGGATGTCACTACCTGAGCGAACAAACCACCTCACACGGGCGAAGTCTGTCACTACACATCACGAAGCCAGATTCACACATAAATTAGAACTAAAAAGCTCCAAGCCAGGAAGACAGAGCACATAGGGTACTTACCTCAGACTGAGGTCGCATCTCACTATGTCGCCAACAATGGACATAGAGCCTGAACCCTTACTAGACATGGACGATGACCAACCAAGAAGCGTACTTACCCTCCCCGACCGCAACGAATTCCCAGCTGAATTCGTCTTCCGCCTCCATCGCAACGACGCCCGCGACGCAGCCACCGGCTTCCTCGGGTTCATCATCATCCGCACCCCCAACTTCCACAAGCTCATCGAGCGGGGCTTCATCCTCGAAGAAGATTACATCCTCTCCGAGCGCTCCCGGATCTACAACGACGGCGACTTTGTCCCTGACAAATGGGACGAGCGTGCCAAGTCAGCTCACCACTCTCTTGTCTGCAGGAGGGTGTGGCCCATCAAGCATCTCGCGTACAGGTACTCGGGCGAGATCAGGTTGTATTCAGACAAGGAGGATCGGTTAGCTGTGACCGACATCTTTTCAGGCGATGTGTGGACATGGGCGGCCGTGGCGGAGGTTAACGGGTATTTTGATAAGGATGAGGGGGGAAGATTTACAACTATGTGGCGGATTGGGTTCGCCAGCCGTTTGATGGGAGGGAGAGGAGGAGTTGGTGCTTGATTCCTGAAGTGATGGTCAGCGATCCGGATGAGCGATGATGGTGTTGGAGGTTCAATGGGGCGGTTTACCATGGCAATTGATAGAGGGGTGGTGGTCTACGTATGCGTAGCTGGTTGGAGGCGTGGAGACTCTCTAGAGATAAGAATCTATTCTTTTATTCCACAACGCGATATCAGTGACTTTCAGGTCAGTGTAGTATCGACGGGCTCCATCAGCACACCACAACCTGGCTGTGAACCGGAGCTGATGCTCCGACCCAGGCCTACGGCCCCCAGTGCAATGTATGAGATGGATGTGAAGTGGCTGTCGCCAAGATGTGTCAATCAGCTATTCATGTCCACAATAATTATGTGCCAGATTGTGGATATTGGTGACCGGACGAAACCAGGATAGAATACCTAGTTTTGTCTGTAGGCTGGTCTGGAACGCTTCGAGCTGTATTCACCTTTGAGCCGAAATTTGGATCTCCGGGGAATATTGAAGCCCAACGTTAATGGAACTCTCCGAACGTTCAGCGCATTGCTAAAGTTAGACTTTTAAGCTCACCGCATTACCCTCAAAGAGGTGTCATGCCCTAACTTGTTGCCATTCAGCTGGCATCGCTATGCCGAAGCTGTCCTAGCCAGTCTTGGCTCATAGAAAACTATTGGAAACACTATTGGGGACTTCAGGGAACACGATCCTGCAACGACATTTTGGTCACAAACCCGACGATGCGGATACACCTTGGGAAAAAGTCTAGAACCTGCTGAGACACGATGGTGGATTGTTACATAAGTAACGATGCCGGCCATTATCGCGATATCCCACTTGACGCTCCATAGGCTCAACACTCCTTGACACTTGCCGCTATTCCTGGACTGGACACAATCGCCAGGGAAGGTGAAAATGTTGTCGAAAAAGCAGGACATCTTCCTGCTTTTGTCCAGTCTGTCCTTGTTCACATCCTCCCATGCCACACCAGACAAGCGGGCTGCGGATGCCCCGACCTGTGACTCGAACGGCAACATAATCGGCGCCGAGACAACCTACACGACCGAGTCCGGAAGCATCTACCAAATCACCTGTGGCCGAGAATACTACGGCGGCGATCTTGGGTTCTACCACGTCCAGACGTTCGCCGAATGTATCAAAGCATGCGACAGACTTCCCGGTTGCGTTGATGTCAGCTATGTCAACTCTGGCGGCGAGTGCTGGGCCAAGAGCACTGTCACGACCCTTGTTGCCGCCCCTCACGTCTGGACGGCAGAGCTGATCGAGAAGGGATCTGACGAGTGGTGTGCTCCGCTCGATTGCACCAACGGACAGTCCGACGGCGAGGAGTACGAAACAGAGGACGGAAGGCTGTACGAGGTTTTGTGTGGGCAGGACTTTGCGGGAGGGGATATCCCTGGTGCGGCCAAGGGCGTGTCGTTCTTTGAAGATTGTTTGAGGCACTGCGACGAGGTGTCAGGTTGTGTTGCAGTCGCATTCTCGAATGGCCAGTGCTATCCCAAGAGCCAGGCCAGTGACGAGGTTCATTACAGGCCGCATGTCTGGGGAGCCAGGGTCGCCACTGTGGGTGGAGGCGGCAGCAGCAGCAGCACCAGCACCCCACCTTCCTTCTCTAGCAGTGCTGTAGAGACGCCAACCAGCACCAGCACCGTTGACGTTGAAACAGCATCTTCAACTTCAACTCCTTCCAGCACCACCGCTTCCTCTGAAGTGCCCTCAACGTCTGTATCTCCCGAGCCTCCTGTTGAATCTTCGTCAATCGAAGAGCCATCGCCTCCTCCATCTTCGACAGCTTATCCCACGCCCAGCAGCGACCCGGAGACCGTGACCACTCTAGAACCTTCGAGCGAGCCAGAACCTTCTTCAACCCCTGAGTCTACAAGCAGCGACGCCACCACCTCGTCGTCAGAGTCTTCCACGCCTCCCTCATCTCCACCAGCTTCCTCTTCCCCAGAGTCAACCAGCAGTGATATTCCCTCGTCCACAGAGGACCCCTCCTCTGAACCATCTTCCTCTGAGCCATCTTCCTCTGAGCCAACCTCCTCCCCAACATTACCGCCACCCGAGTCCGAATCGCCATCTCCGTCGACTGCTGAATCGACCCAGCCGCCGTCGTCTGAGTCGCCCACCTCCAGCAATACAGATGCTACCACAACGTCAACTGCTCTGCCTAGCTGGTGGGGTGGGCCCCTTCCCTCCGACTACTTTACCTCGAGCACATGGGTACCTCCGCCGTTACCTACCGGAACCGAACCGGCATGTCTCGCCAACCCAGCAGACTCTCTCGACAGGCAATTCCACCTCATCGACTTCAAACAGCAAGGTTTCCTCATCGACTTAGGTGACCGTCCTGGTCTTCCGCCACTCGCCGCGACGGAAGAAGAGGGCCAGGCTATGCTCGACGCGCTCGAGGACTGGGTGCCCACGTTGTATCGATTTGAAAGTCCCGACGGCGGTGCCGATGACTTGTACGACATCGTGGTGGTTGGCACATCCGGACCTAAGCGGTACCTCTCCCTCGAGCAGGATGGGACAATCGGATTCGCCACAGCATCATCCCCCTCTACAACAACCGTGTTTTTTGCCGGCTGCCAAGGCCGCGTTCGCATCCGTGGAGTAAACGGCGCTCTGTACACCGTCCACGCCGCTGGCCCAGGTCTTGCTGCCTCAGCAGTCCTGACAGTGGGCGATCCTCCAAACGACGGCGTCACTGTTCTCCCGCCTGAGTACACCGTCAATGCCACTGCTACAGGAGCGACACCACCAGCCAACAACTTCATGCGTCGTAGCACGCTTCAACGTCGCCAGCAGCCCGTGAGACAAGCGGTTCTTGACCGCTGTGGCACCCAGGCCGTCGGCAGCCTTGCCCATCGCTTTGAAGCCAACGACAAGTACGGTGTCGGGCCGGTGGTCTTATAACAGGGTGAATCTGCTCGCCAGGGATGAACGAATTCGAAGCGGCGCCTTTTGAGGTGTCCAGCCCCGCTTAGAGACCATCCCACGTCGCTACCTTGGACTTCTTCGTCCCTGGCTCCACCAGCATCCTTGCCGCCGAGCCCACGCTGGCTCGCGAACGCCCCACTCGAGGGGCGAACTTGCGAACGCCAGCCGGCGAGGCTGCAAAACGACAATTGTGGTGGGAACCGCAGACGATGCAGCACTTCACCGGTTAAAGCGATCTTGCTAACTAGTTAGCGGATGTGCGCGGGTGATGCTAAGGAGCCACTTTGGGATGCTTGGAGATGGGGATTGTTGCAGATGCTGGGTGGGGGAGGTTGCTGGCGCGCGTTTTACTGCAGGGAGAAGGGTAGAAGCTGCGAGAATTGAGAGGTGGGATTTGGCAGATTGACCAGGCTGCGGTGCAAGCCGGAATCTGGTTCCGGTGCTGCATGGCGCATTCACACTGATCAGAGCGGTGAGCCGTCAATAGGCTTGCCACACATCCTCGAAGAAAAGGCATTATACAGAATCAATCGTCCAGGCTTTGAGCTTTCCAGTTTCCCTGAAATGTGGACGTTTACGATGGTGAGCTTGACTTTTGTTTGAGACAGGATTCTTGTTCTATCCAGTTTAGGTTACCTACTCTTGTACTCACTCCCACGCCTTGCTTTACGGATAAGCAGGAACTCTCTGAGGCAGCGCGTTGCTTTTCCGTCCGCACTCCGGCTGGAAAGTGCCAGCAATCGGGTCACCGTTCAGCCGACGGAGAGCTATCTGACGGAGTTTATTTACTCCAGTGGCCGCGGGCCAGGGATTGCGGCAACAGAGGATAAAGGCGACAGCAATATCACGCAACATGGCAGTTAGCAACAATTGTGTACATGTTTTCAAGATAGTCAAGTCGTCCACTGCTCCAGTGGCAGTGTAATCTGTGCCATTCCGGTCCCCACTGTGATTTACGAATGCCGATACTGTATCCGTCGCGTGCTTATGTAGCGTAGGCTGGGCATCTGCCTCATCGCCATCTTGGGCTTGGCGCGTTGGCGCCCCGCTTGGAGAGAACCGTCTTCGCTGCTCTCCTTGTTGCTCTCGTTAGGCGTCTCGAGCTCAGGTAGACGCTTAATCTTTGCCTTTATTGCGGCTGGTGCTAACGAACTTGACGAGATCCTCGAACATGGGGGTCGTGCGAGTTGTCGGCAGCGGTAGTGATAGCTTTAAAATACGGAAGGATAATGAAACAAGAGTCCTCACAAGACTGTGGACGGCGGAGTGATGCAGTTAACGGAGTGTGGGGCTTATAACTGTGATGCCGCCAGGGAGCTTGGTCGGACGACAACCTGACCATATTACGCGGGAATGAAGTCGAGGTTCATCTTGCGTGCGACTTCCGGCCAGTCCCAGACGGCCAACCACTCTCCAGCACTCATAAGCCGCCAGACCTCCTCGAGAACACTCATAACCTTGTCCACATTGCGCATACCAGTATATCCTTTGAGGGTCTTGATAGCGATGCGAACCGCGTCTTGGTGTTCCTGGAGGACGCTGGCGGTCCCAATAATGAAGCACGGCAGGAGAAGCAGCCGTTGGCCGGGGTCATTGGGCCTGAGAGTATTTAGTAATGCCAGGGAGCATTCAACGGCTTCAAAGAGTCTCTCGGCTTGAGGGCGAGGCATTATGGCCGCGGTTGTCTGAGATGGCGGGTTCAAAGTCCGAAGAAGGTGGATATAGACCATCTGTCTGTAGATATACCCTACCGATTTGCGGCAGTCCCCCGGAGGCCAGTGGGGCACCCAACCTCTGATGGTGATGTCGAGCTCGGCCGCGTCCTGCCAACAGACGGCAAGATCAGTATGGGCCAGCATATTTCTCCGCATCATGTTCCGGATTGCGGTGGTCCGGGAAAGGCAGTCCAGCAAGCCGTCAGCAACGCCGAGCAGTCGTGGCTGGTGGATTTGCGGATGTGTGTATGTCCCTTCCGATACTGTTTGGCAATCAGGTTCAAGGGCAGAGTGGACCAACTCATCGGCATATATGTGATACTCGAAGAACTCGGAGATGAACGAAAAGAAGGCAGGGTCGTTGGGAGTAGACGTGGTGATAAGCTTCCGGTATATCGATAAATGGATGCGGTGGTCGCCAAAGGGGCTCCCCTCTGCCTGCGCCTCGAGGAGGAAGCAAAGTATCTGTCCGTAGCGGGCAGATATAAGCACACCGTTGCCCTCTGCGGTAGGTTCTTTACAGTCGGCATAGAACTTCTGTCTCGCCTCATCATGGTGGTAAATAGAGCGTTTACGTAGCGCCTCAAGCGTCGTGCTGGGATTGTCCCTCAGTATGCTGATGCCGTACGGAGTGTCGAAATCAATGTGTTTGCTGGCGAGCGAGAGGATAGAGTGCATGAGGCCTTGGTGCTTCACAGCAATCGGGACCATCATGTCTTTGAAGGCGCTTTTGTCGTCTCCCTCAACTGTCAGCACGGTGCTGAGGTACCCATTGTAATGCCTCCAGAATATCCTGTCCTCCAGGGTCTCCAGGCCGTCGAAGATGGGTCGCAAGGGGGTCAGCGGCAAACTCTCCTTGCCACTCTTCCAAATCTGCTTCTCCAGGTATCCCTCGCACAACAGCGCATTCCTCTCGCAGTTCATACCTGCTGAAGGATTAGCAGGCTTGCTTCTTACAACTGCGTTGCTGAGGCTCACATCGCGGTTTGGCCTCGTCGCACTTCTTTTTACGTCTCCGGCATGTGCGACATCCGGTCTTGGACCGTCGCACCTTCTTGGCGGCACCAACGGTCGGCATGACAGGGTGCTTCCTCGGTCTACCACGGGGTTTCTTGACTCTCGGCGGGTTGGCGGCCGAGCTATGGTCGGCCGTGAGGATCGACGTAATGGGAGCCTCCTTAAGGACGTCCATGCAGAAGTTATCGTCAAGGGGCTCCGGCTTGAGAGCCATTGGGGCTTCTGAGTCCCGGGCGATATCGTACTGGCCGTCATCGCCCCCGTGGTCTTGGGTGAGCTGGTTGTCGCCTGCGGATGCTATTTTCCAGGCTTCCGTGGAGGTCAAGTGAGCCGTCGTCTGGCCAGGAGGTGAATCTGAGGCTGAGGAGGCGCTGGAGAAGCCATTGGCATTGGCGGGCGCGCTCTCGCCATTGAGAAAAGAGGGTTGGATGCTTGAAGCCATGGTCAACCACGACAGAGTATGTTGGGATTACTGAAGTAGAAGGTTGGTAGCTAGACAGAGCTGAAGCCAAAAGGCAGGCTAGGTCCTGAAGTGGACGGCTGAGGGTCTAGATACCACAGCTGATTGTCATTGAACACCCTTAATTGAGAACCCCCATCGCGCCGCCCACCGTGGCCATCATTGCCGCTTGTCCGTTGGATCCCCCCCCTTAATGCTCGCGAACGGCCCATCCTGACAACACTCCCTGCGAATCCATGACCTGCCCTCCACCAACCACCCTATCTAACCATGGTTGACTGCCTTTTTATTGGCAAATGGATTAAGTTGGTTAGGATTGCTATAACGGTGTGCTGGGAACACGAGCCGTTGTTCTGGCATGCTCGGAACATGACCTCTTGTTCCCACACGTCCGTTCTGCACGCCTGCCATGATGCAATGAGACCTGTTAAGGCAACGATGTAATTTCAGCCCGCAATGCATGTCCGCAGCTGCGTCTAGCTAGTTTCGGTTTCCGGATATAGGGGAACCGGCCGCCTGGACGAGCATCTGGAGCGCTCATATTCTACTGGTCAATGTTGGCTCGCTCACATTGACTTCCGGAGCTGATGCGTGTACGGCGTTCAATCTGCACTTTCAAGGATCACAGTTTTGTGTTCCATGTCATCAGGTCAGCTTTGGCCCATCTTACAGGCATCACAGTTTGTGATCCATGTCGCCAGGTCAGCCTTTGGCCCATCTGCACTTTCAGGGATCACAGTTTTGTGATCCCTGTCATCAGGTCAGCTTTGGCCCATCAGCACTTACAGGCATCACAGTTTTATGACCCATGCGCTAATAGCTTTCCTTGTCTAAGGGCTGAGTGAGTTGGAGGGCAGTTCTCCTGGCCGACTCGACCACGATCTGGTGCTATGCCGCCACCACCGCCATCTCGGAATCCCTCAGCAGGCCGTTCGACTCTCCCTTACCCCAGGTGTAGGCTGCAGGGTGAAGCCATCGTTGGTATCCCGATTCTGCCAGGATGTGTAAATAGTGCACCTCTAAGGTGCCTATAATCGTGCACTGCACTGGAGTGCGCTACCACGAGCAGCATAGTGCACGGCATTGTAGGGCGCAGAATGATGCACCTTGCACTAAGGCGCTACCCTTGCCCGTCGTCAAGGGGCATCCGCCCAGCACCCTGGTTGCCTCCAAACAAGCCATTAGGTTGCCCTGCCCTTCCCACATTAACTTCCACGCTGTATGATTGGCTGAGTTCGCTCTGAGCATTCAATCTTCAGCCAAACTGCATTCACAGTGTATTTTCCGGCAAGGCTACTGACGACTTGAGAGCAAGAACGCCCCTAGCTAAATGCATGTCTATGAGCTCATGCAACTGTGTCGAAGCTACGTGGTGTACGGGAACAGGGGAGAGCAGACTGTCAGCCAAATAATCTAGTCAAGACGCTAATCATGCACGTTAGTTCGCGGGGATCGCTCCATGATGGAGATGTAGGGCTGAGACCACGATATCGACGCACAGTCTGCATATGCGTCTCTCCAGTTCCGCGGCCGGAAGGAGAGGAAGGCTGAAATGCTCACGACGTCTTAGTGGTCAATGGCTTCGTTCTGTTGTACCGGCAGCGTGAAAGCCCGGCTGCCACCTTTGATGTGCACTAACGCTCCTCCCCTACTTCTACCCCCTAACATCCTCGAAATATTCTCTGCATCCTAAGTTATCCTCGTAATTCTCTCTTCTGCGATGTCTTTCGATGGGCCATTTATCGAATCTTACAGAGCATTAGCACTGCGTTCGTATCACAACGCAAAGCGAGGCATTGCCTGTATCTGTGAGGGGCTTACATTCCTCGGAGAGGCAACTAAAGATCTGTTTGTATTTATGCTCTTCGCCTTCGGCCTGTGCTATGCGTTTCTCATAAGTTTGCTACCCTGCCTCCTACTATAAAGGTATCACTCTAAATCCCCCCTTAAGGTAGATTGAGTTCGAGCTAATAATTACTGTCCCTCCTACGATACCAGCCACCTTAATCCAGACTGTCTCGGCGTACCAGTCATTCCTCTCTACGCCGTTCATTCCTCTTCAGTCTCCATCTGCTTTATATAAAGTCGCACTTCACGCTTCCACTCACCACACTGTACGACATGCCGGTTAGCGAGCCTCATGTTCAGGCACTGTATCCAGACGCCAAGGAAGCGGCCTGCTTCGGCCGCAACCACCAACAACTGGGAGAGGTGGATGGTCCGAAACCGTGGCTCGAGAGGTTAAAAAACGAACAAGAGTCTCGAGGCGATGTGGTTCAGATAGGCGGCGAGGAGTACCGCATTGGGAAGAGGCTAGGCAAAGGGTCTTTCGGAGTCGTTTTCGAAGGCGACAAGCTCTCCGAAGAAGGCCCGCTCCCAGTGGCTATCAAATTCGTAAGTGACCTTCCACGATTGACAATATGTGATATTACCTTGCGCGCATTTCCGTTTTTATTTTGCGTATATTTGCATATTTCGTTTTTAACTGTGTATCCCTATTTCGCAGCCCCACCCGTTAAAAATGCACAGTTTTAGATAGAAGCACAGACTTTTGCGACTCCACCACTTAAACCCCTGTTTCTAGAGCGGGCGGCGGACGGCGGGAATGGCACGCTAAAATTCACTAGGAGAAGCACAGACTTTTACAGTTCCACCTCCGAAACCCTTGTTTTCTGCGATCCCCACCGTGCGAGCTGCCCTGCAAACCCGCGGCCTTGGTTTGCCAAGCCATTTGATGCCAAAAAGAAGCCGCTCTGGGATGTGAGAACCGTAGGTACGGGTTCCTAAAGTAGAAAGTGAAAGACAGATCGTAATGCTTGGTTGGAAGCGCAGAAGTCCCTTGGCTGGACAGTTGAACCGCTTCAGGATGGTGTTGATGATGATGACCACCATCTCGCCGGCCCCGAAAGTCGTCGGGTAGAAAATGGTATAAGGAGGGCGGATACCGACATGTCTCCATAAGGTCCTGTGCGTCACACTAAAATTCCCGGGTGATTTGAAGCTCATGGTGCAGAAGTGGGTCAGGCGACAGATCATGAGGTCCACCCTGCATGAGCAAACAGTCTGCTCCCTCTCACTGGTCAATGTGTGAACTCCCGTTCAGACCACACCTCACATACCGCATGTACTCGAAAATATCTCCAGTTTCTCAAGCCTGTGTAGTGTGTGGGTGACATTTTGAACTATAGCTTCGAGTAGCACAGGTATTCTCAATGCTGTCTAATAACGGTCTCCTGTGAGTCCTGTCCCATCAGGTAGATATGCATCCTCCCTCAGAGCAATCAGTTCGATCCCGTTTCCATGCGCCACTCCTACTCGTTTTTGTTGGCCGGACCACCCCAGTGCGAGACAATGCGTGGACACCCCGAAGATTCCAGCCACTCAGAGACCATGTCAACCCACCGAGTTCCCAGGTTCGTGAAACAGAACCTTTGCTCGAGGCCTTGGCTCGACAACGCCGCCCAGATCTGTTTGGCCCTCTCGAGGGGAGGACCTGATTGACCAGAGACGGAGCATTGCACCTGGGCCATTGACAAGTGACATACCAGATCGGGAAAGCCCTCGGCCACAACCAAACACTCCCGGGATGCTCGGTATGCAAGTTCCCAGCCACTCAAGGACCCCAGAGCACCGAACAAAGTCTGGCCCTGTCGCTGCAGGTGGCCGATAACGGCAAGGCCAAAGCATGCGCGAAAGAAGTTCCGTCTCATCGTTCTACCAAACGGTACCAGCCCTTCGTACTCACTAACAATGTCCGCAAAAAGACCCTTGGCTGAAGCAAGATCATCTTCGAACCCACAGAGGGCTCGGGAGAGGAACAGCTCCGCCTGTGCCAGCCGGTAGAGACGACGCTGTCGCCCACTTACGACCTCGATCCTATCTGCGACGGTTTGTGCCTTCTCCCAGAGGCCAAGCTCTGCATATACGGCAATAAGATGTAGACGAGATGAGAACTGCACCCGGGTGGGAGGGTATTGACTCGAAAGAGGCTCGAAGTATTGGCGTGCTGCCTCAAAATTGCCCTGAAAACGACGAAGTTTGCCTTTCATGTAGTCGAGACGCGAAGACATGATAGTTTCAAGGCTCGAAGGCTGGGCTGCATGAAAGGGTGTCCACTGACCAACCAGTTTCCAAGCTTCAGAGACGTGGCCGAGCTCAACAGACTGTTGGGCGCGGAAAAGTAGCGCCTCAGCTCGCTGGCTATTCCCCTTCCGGTCCGGCCCAGGGGACAGCGAGATTGACACCGCTTGTCCACCCACCAAGGATAGGGTAAGTCGGCGGAGGCCGATGCTGAAATCAAGTGGCGACGGCGCTATTCGGTCCGCCAGGGTTTGCGCCACTGCAAGCGCATTGCTTTTGGTGTCGTGGTCGCCGAAGTGCGAGATAGAGATACACACTTCAATCGTGCTGGGGAGCTCACTCACTAGTAACTTATCCACGGGAAGCTTGTATAAGAGAGGGACTACGAAAGGGAGGAGCGCGTTTCCTTTCTCGACAAAACTAGAAAATTAATACCGAGTTTGCCATGATATTGGAAATTCGGGTCTTACCTACCTTGTGTCGAGATCAGGGATTGGAAACCCGTGGAAGACAAGCCTCATGGCATCCAGCTGCCCACAGGTGCCGTCCAGGGATTCAAGACTGTTTCGAATAAACGTCCGTGAGGGTTCTGGCAGTTCGAAATTACGGTAAGCCCACCACGGGCCCTGGTCTGCATCAGGCACCGATGATCCGATAGTCACAAGAACAGCATGGGCGTCGATCGCATCTTTGATTGCCTTGTCGAGTCGGCCTTCGTCGGAGAAAACGCCGGGGAGTTGAAACGGCCGTTCCCGTAATTCGTTTCCGTTTTCATTCCATTTGCGAAAGGGGGAAAGGGCACGGTGGAAGAGGTCACCAGGCACTGGTCGAGGTTCCAGATATGCAAGTAGTTGCAGGAAACCCTTGCAGTCACCAGAGGATGCAGGACAGCCTCTCGAGTGCCGCCCTAGCGATGATATGGTTTGGTATAGTTTGCCGCAATAGCAGCGCCGCTCATGATCCGTGGTAGCTTGCATTGTGACCCCTTGGGCGTTAGCAGGGGATTTCTTGAACCTCGTCGGGCTGATCCTGCATCGTGGATGCGGGGTTTATCTTCACCGATATGCATCTAAGTGGGTTATACAGTTAACAGGGGATGAAGTGAACTTTGTCGAGTTGACTGGTGCGCGCTCGCACCACCGAAAACACCCGAGGGCCGATATCTTGTGCCGTTCTGGCTTGACAGTTACTACGCAGATTGCCGGTGGAGTTAATTTCTCTATAATCGAACTCACCTACCTAACCGCGGCCTCAAAACTCACAAGAGCGTGCTGCCGAGGGCCCTTGGGGGACGTCGACAGGACACTGTGTGACTGCATGTATGCGGGCTTAGTGTGCGAGCCGAGAAGCTTGAGAAGGGTAGGTACATTCTAGACAGTAACTATTGCTGCCTTCCGAACCTACCCCGCCTACCTGATTGCCCCAAAACACCAGTAGGCAGACGAGGATTCGAAGTAGACGGGGAAATGGAAGTGGAAAGCGAAGCATAAAGACAGAACTCCTTTCCGGAAGATCAGACAGCTCCAGTCCTTAACGTTACTTGCAATTGCGGATATAAACATAAAGTATGGTCACTTACCTGCAATTTTTGAGCAAGACTGCTTGACGGAGGGCATTTTATTGATCTAACCAGTAAAGGGAGGTAGCGCCTTTGTCCAATCCCCGAGCAAATGCTGGTTTGTCGCTTAGTGTACACACAGTGCAGTGCCAAAGTGGGTCCGGTGACGCGCTCATAGGTCGATTTCGCACAAGGTCCTGTGTCACGCTAACTAAACTATGCAGACTCGTTGTATATCCTCAGGATCCCCCTCATCCTGAGAACGAAACTGTAGATTAACGCTGAAATGTCGAGTTACCGACTCATAGCGCAGCCATTCATCGTTTGTATGCTGTATGAACTTACATGCCAGCCACAAAATGCGTTCCTTCCGTTGCGTCGCCCAAGACACCACCTCAACGTACCTTACCTTTCGTGACAATTAACACTTGCGAAAGTTTCATTGATGGCCCATGGAAAGCCCCGCATTGCCCGGTCCTCGGGGAAGGGATTTCTCCGGCTCAGGAAATTGTCCTCTTCAAGCCGAGGGGGTGGGTTGCCAGCTCCAGGGGGTTTGACAACTGTCTGGTTGGGTTGTCGCTTACACACCTCTGGTACCGCCAAGGATGAATGCACGGATGTGCTGCTATGTGGGTCACAGCAAAGCCCTGGCAAGCAAGATCTAAGTCCCAGACGCTTGATACAGGACGAGAAGGTAGGTAGCGGGACAAAAGGATGAAAGGCATAGATAACAGCTTTTGATCATTCTCGTCACACTTGACTCACGTAAATAGGACCAGTTGATTGTGGTAAATGCTGCTATACCTAAACTATGCGGGCATCCGGCCCTGACATAGCACCCAAGTTTTGCGCTTCGTTCCCGGAGTCTTTGGTCTCGGGGCCCGATGAAACGGAGCGGACCGTCACCATGCCACGCTTCTTTCTGTAAATCCAGTAAGACCGCCAAATCGTCCACTCCAGAACTGGAATTGTTGCCGTAATGCATTGTTCCAAATGGCTATCAGAGCCGATGTTTGCGTAGCTGAGCCCCAAGAGGACGACACTCGAAGTGAATGCAGCAAGCGAGGTGGCAGCAGCGCTCCAAAAGCGATACTTTGCGACACAGGTGAGGTAATCATCGCTCGGCGGGATTATCGTGGAAGAAAAGATAGCAAGATGAGTGAAGGCAAGAGAGCCCCAGACGAGAGGATGATCATGCCTCAAATAGAGCCAAAGTCCCAAACCGAAGTAAACAAGTTCTAAGCCCCCAGCTAACAACCAGATGCATGTGCGTCTAATAGTTTGCTGAGAACGACACCTTGCAAGAGGGTAAGCAATCACGGCGTTCTACAGGTTCATTGTCAGCGCTGAAACATCGGGTTCGTGCTTCCACGGGTAGTAGCACTTACCTCTCCGGCGGCAATAGATATAAATATAATAACCTTCCACCCCGTGCCAATATCGCGTGACGCAATGTCAGACTTTGCCTCTGCAACGATAACAAGAGATAGGGTTGCTAAGAGGAGAGTCAGACAGCACACAAGAGCTGCCCACTTCGATGTTTTGTTTAGGTCCTCGCGGTAAGGAAAAGCACATGACAGTATCGCACAGATGAGAAGGGTGAAAATAACAAGACTAAAAGATAAGAGCAAGCGAGTGTCTGTAAACCCATCCATGATGGAAGGTGATTTACTAGTCATGAAAGAAATATGATTGCTTTGCCCATTCTGAATCCTAGGGGGGGGGGCATGATATTAAAACCTCCTCAAGAACCCTCCACACCACGGTGATCTTGCTGGAAAGGATTATTGTGCCGCGGAGCTTCCCTTGCATGTAGGTACGTACCTAGGTGCACACTTATGGGACCCCGGCTACGCCAAGTCCGGAGTGCATCGTGGGGGTGGATTTTAGTGCAGCTGTTGCGCTCATGTTCAATCCTCGAGCATGGCTGCCGGCATTGCACTCTGTTGCAGCCCGTAATTATGACAACTCGGCAGGTCCGAATCTGAGAAGACGCGGCTTGTGTGTATAATAGGGAGCATACTCCAATGCTTCTTGCTTTGAAACAAATGCTTTTTTAAGGCATTTGAGCAAACGCGGCCATGTTACGAGACTTCGAGGAGCAACCACTCCTTGCCCATGACAATCACGCAATCCGCCACTCCGCCAGGCGTGCTGCCAGTTTGCTATTCAACGTTTTTCGACACAACCCTGTTGCGTTTCCTGCTTGCCTCATTTTGACACTCCTTGCTGCCGGTGTTCCCACCATTCTGCCGAGGTTCCTGCCATCCGAAGACCCCGAGATCTACCTTGGAATTCATCTTGTTTTGATAGCTGCCGGACAAAAGGCTTGTCTCCGAACGACAACATATGTGGACACGCAGATTCAAGCCATTATTAAGGACTCGCGTTTGGATTTAGAACCAGACCAGATCAAGGCATTGACAAAGTCGGAGGCACTTGACAGCTGTGTTTTCGCAGTGCTCTTTAAACTTATTCCGACTTTTGCCGGGCTGCTCTCACTGCTGTTTGGGCCAGCTACCCCTCCTGTCCATGCTACCGTTACCACACTCGTCGTGATAGGGGGATTTTGGACAATCTTCCAGCGGAATGTTTCCTATTCCCAGAAGACCTGGCAAGGCAGGATCGAAAGGGACCGGACGTGAGTCTTTCCACTTTACTGCTGGGCCATCCTTGACTAACGACGCTTTGCAGACTGAAAAGGGCACCTCAAGAGCATGCCGCTCGTCAGACAGAGTACGTAGCGGCAAGACATCGGAAGTCTGATTTTGCGGCCCTTCAAGAAATTCTGATCATGTTGGCTATCTGCATAGTAAGAAAGCTTTGGCCAAACACATACTTAAACGGGGCGGCAAGCGGTGTCATCTTGAAAGATGCTCTATCACTCGGGACTTCCCTAGCTAAAGTTGGCAAGAGTTGGATTGTGGTGCGGTCGCAGATGTTGTTTCTGTTAGGGAACTGGGAGTCAGATAGAAAAGACGCTATAAATGAGTAACTGGTGGCGCCTCTATGGCGGCAATCGCTTGCACCATGTCCTCGGGTCCGTACCTCATCAGTCACGGAACAGTACACTAGTGTACAGTGGGAATAATATTCCGACAGGCAGGGGTAGCGAGAAATGTTTCTTAAGATAATTTCACGCCCTACGCCTACCCCTCCCCCTTCCCCCCTTCCAGCTGTGCCACCTGACACATTTCGCCTACCCCTACCGCTCTGATCTGCTTTCTTGCTTTCTTGCTTTCTTGCCTTCTTGCCTTCTTGCCTTCTTGCCTTTATTTCACCTTTGTTACTATGGAGGAGGATGCGTTGTGGATTAGTCAGCCGTTACTGGAGAATTCCAAATCATAGTACTCGGCAAGATCTTTCTCAGGATAGGGCGCTCTGCTGGTGGCATGGAGTGCCTTGAAGTCGCGCACGTCCTTGATGAGTGTGGGAGTTGTTCCGTTGGACGATGGCGGCTCTGCATCTTTGACGACACCGTTCCCGGGCCCATGTTCCGAGTGTAGTTTTCTCCACACTTCAGATGCAGCCTTTACCTTGGCTTCGGGTACGCCGAGGCCGTATAGGTAGTCGACAAGGCCCTCGACCTCCTTCTCCTCGTCATGACCAGCCGCGCTCAACCGGGACTGGAGGTCAGTAGCAGTCTGGGCAGCCGTGCTTTCATCGAGATCCAGTGTCTTGATGAGATCTGTGATTTGCTTTGTCGTCACATCGCTCTTGGCCTGTGCCTCCAGGTAGGCTGCGACCTTCGCCCGAGAAGGCGATGAAGGCTTGATGTAATGGTTGAAGAATTCAATCATATCGGCCTTGGTGAGCGGCTTCAGGTTATCCACAATCAACCGGCCTAGAAAATGGCATCCAGGTTAGTATATCGCCATAAACATTTGAGAAGAACTTACGGTCGTTAAACATGTAGTACTCAGACTGGATGGCTTGCCAGTGCCAGTTGCTCTCTTCTTCCGATGACTTGGCCTTCTCGAGTGTTCTTTCGATCAAGCTCCGCTTATTCTTTTCGAACTCTTCCTCGGTCATGTTCTCAAGCCTCTTCCCCATGTCTTCGAGGAACTTCTCGATCCGAGTTGCAAGGTACGGGGCCGTCTTCTCGCTTTGAATGATGAAGTAAACACCAAAGGTCGTTACATTGCTCCAAGAACCACAGTACACAATGTAGCCAAGCTGCTCTTTGGTGCGAAGCTGGTCAAAACAAGGCTCGTGCATTATTTGATCCAAAAGCGCCGTCCTTGCCCTCTGGGGACGGTCAATCTTGGCGCCTGTGTAGAGCATGTAATGAATCGAGTGGTTGACGTTGGCAGGGTCCTTGAGAGTTTTCTTCCAAACGCAGTTTGATCCTGGAGAAAACACCAGCCCGCGAGGTGAGCGCCATTGCGATGGGGGCAATGGCCGGGGCTTGATTGTCGTTTCGATCATGTCGGTCAATTTCAGTGCGTCCTCCTTGTAGAAGTTGCCGTGAACCAAGACTTCCATGTGCATTTGGGCCAAGAATTCCCTCTTGAAAGAGCGCACTGCATCGGCAGTGACGACAGAAAGCTCTTCGGCGATATCAAAGATGGTGTTGTAATGATCCGTTGTTAGCCAGCTCATATAACCGCCAATCTGAGTCGATGGCGCGGAGAGCTCCCAGTTGCGGTACGATCGGATTGTACGTTCTTTAATAATGGCGAATCGATCATCTCGAATGTCTAGATCGCGCATGGTGACAAGAACCTGCTCCAAGAGCACCGAGAGTTTGTCGTTGTAGCCAAAGACCTCGATGTACATTCCCCGCTCCTTGCAGATCATAGTATATCCAACTCCTGCAAGCCTGGCATCATAGTAGTACTCTCTAAGGGCATCCTTGATCAAATCCGTGAAGAGACGGCCTGCCGCTTGCATGGAAGCTAATGATGTGATGGGTGTCCGGCAGCTAACCATGATGCTCGCTTTGGGCACCCAAAAAGTGTCATCCTTCTTGTACCAGGTCCGGACTGTGGAATCATCGCGAATAATCCGAGGCGCTATCGCAGGCTCTTTGACCTCCTTCTTCTCCACGTATAGCTTCGTTGGAATGAACTGGTTTTTGTGGGGAAGATGGAGCGTCGCTGTTCGGTTTCCGGGTGTGCTGGCAGCTGCTGTCTTGACCTTGTTCATTAAGGTATTCGGAATGGACTGAATAGTGTACTCCGTCCCATACCATTTCTCTTTCTTATCCAAGGTGACCGGAGGATTCCGTGAGGTGACGACAAGAAAGAAGTTGTCGGACCGTAACCAGCCCAACGCCTCCTTGATCAGCTTGGGGTCAAACCTGCGGAGTTTAGAATACCCCGACACCAGATGCTCACGCGGAATGGGCTTTTGCATACTTTGGCTGGCCGAGATCGCAAGATCGCAAACCAGCAAGCTCGCGACTTTTCCATGAACCTGAAGTTGACATCTGCCATGCCTTTTTGCTCATCAAAGATCCACTGTTGTGGCTCTGCTTCTCGCAGAAGGGCGATGTACTCAAAGACAACCTTGACAATCTCCTTGTAATTTTTAAGACCCTCTTCCGTCAATGCGATCCCGATGTCGAACTGATCGGGTGACCCGGGACAAATATTAATTGGCCCAGCGCTCAAACCGTTCGCCCACCCTTTGGACTTGACATATGACATGATGCTGCCTGGCCCCTCGTGGCCAATGAGATGGCTAATATACTCCCCAGGCTGCGTCTCGTACAGGTTCTCTTGCTCCATGAATGGGAAGCTAAGAGTAAGTTCTCTTGTGTCCATGATAGGGTTGGCAAAGATTTGGATACCCAAATGATCCTTGGTGAAGGGAACCTCATCTTCCCACCTGTTCCGTGGCAGATTCTTGTTTTTGATAGGGGAGAAATACTCCGTGACCCATGCCTGTAACACATCCAGTGGCTCTCTTCCCAAAACACAAAGCTTCATGCGGTTGGCGGAGTAGTGCTTCTCGTAAAATTCAATGAACTTGTCGCGCACGTTGATGCCCTTTGCTTCGGGAATGGTCTTGAGAGTCTCCAGATTGCCGGTAGAGAAATGATGGTGGGGGTGCTTGGGGTTTGAGAGGGTCTTCTTGAGCTGATGAAGCCGCCAATTGTCATTCTGGAGGTTTTTCTTGTTCTCCGAGTCAACAGCCCGTAGCTCGCGATCCAAAGTGTTCTCTAGGAACAGCGGTTCGATGAAAAACTGGGCAAAGCGGTCCAACGCTCCCAGTAGTGGCGAGGGGTTGGTGGCAGAGGGCTCCTCATCGTTACTGGGCTTCGCAGAGACCTCGAAGTGGTAGTTGGTTGATGTGGCAGCCGTGAAAGCATTTCTGAGCCCAGAGTGATTCGACATGTACTGATGATAATCATTTTCAACAGGGAACTTCTTTGTTCCCATGAATAGAAGCTGTTTACCCAGTTAGCGGCCGAGGGCGTTGCTTATGCTTGTGGTAGGAGTCAGAGACTTACATGTTCAACGGCATGGGCCATTCCCGGCATATCATCTTCATCACTATGGCTCCCAACGTTGACATCGACCGCGGCCGCGGCCTTGTCCGTTGCAGGGTCGTGAACCAGGAGAACCTCCAGCTGGTTGGGAAGGCGGATGACACGGTACGAACGATCATCAAGCTCGGGGGTCTCGAGGTTCTCTGTTACCACCTCAACCTCGACTCTAGCCTGCGGCGGCGGCGTTTCCTCGGAGTTGGCCATCTTGTGTATGGATTATAAAAGCTCGTGCTCCCGTTGGGTGTCAAGTCAATAACAAGAGTAACAAAGCGATGTGGGCTGTCCATGAAACTTAAGTGTGGGAGGGTGGGGTGCCGGATTAAGGGGAGAGGGGGAAGACTGGAGGATAATGAGGAGGGAGCTGGTGCTTCTACCTACCTACAACTGCTGCCTTTCAGTGTCCAGCACAGTGGAAAACCAGGAAATGCATCGGGGGTCGCCTCCACACTGAGGATATCATTGTCCTCCTATTAGCTGGTTTGCCTGCAAACATGGAAGCCTCACCAAGCGATGCATTGAATGTATGCAACCACATGGGGGAGGGATGAGAAACCAGGTCGTGGCTTTCGCACTGTGGGGCAGTATTCAACGCCATCGCTTTTGCAAAGGTGCACTATTTACACATCCTGGCAGAATCGGGATACCAACGATGGCTTCACCCTGCAGCCTACACCTGGGGTAAGGGAGAGTCGAACGGCCTGCTGAGGGATTCCGAGATGGCGGTGGTGGCGGCATAGCACCAGATCGTGGTCGAGTCGGCCAGGAGAACTGCCCTCCAACTCACTCAGTCCTTGTCGAACCAAAACCTCGAACAAAGATTCTGTTTCTCAAACCTGGGGATACGGTGGGTTGATATGGTGTCTGAGTGGCTTCGGGGGTTCCTCACATTGTCCCACCATGGAGTCCCTTAGCCAACTCAGAAAAGCAAGGATTGCGTCCTGAAATGAACAAACCTGGTCTGGGGGCGGTTGGATAGATACACCTCATAGGGTCTCTAGGTGAGACGTCGCCCTTTGCGCAAATAACACAAGCTCGCACTACTGTATGATAGGAACGCATGTGGATCTTTCAGGGTTTTAGGGGGCACCCAGACCTTCTCCATTCCAGACCTCAGCTCTCTTCCATCCCAGTTCCGAGCTGCGCGTCCCTCCTCTCCTTCTAAGCTTTCTTTTTCTAGTTATCAATGGGAGTTGATATGAATAACCTACTGGAGGAACCCGGGGAACTCGATGCAGCAACCTTTCCCACGAATTCCACCGCCAACGAGCCAGAAAAAAAGCGCGTAAGCGCTACAAAACTGTGGCTAGAGATAATAGAACTGTACTCCTACTTCTTCGCATCGTACCGTAACCGTGACGTCTTCGCTCGTGGGAACGTGTACGCCACATGAGTGGCTGGTTCAAAGTAGCATGTCTCTCCAATCTATTCTGACATCAGAGAACGCGGTGGGTCGACATGTCTCTGCATGGTTGGAATGTTGGGAAGGCCTCGCATTGTCCCACCATGTGGGTCTCTGGCCAGTGAGATGAGGTATGTCATATTCTTCGTGGCTTGCGAACTGCTGCCATCCAGCCTGGTAACTGAAGTTGGCGCGATATGGCCCGCCCTAAGGATTTGTAAGTTGTTAGAGTGTGTCCCACAGGACTGTGCCTACATGACAGGGTGAGAGGTTGTGTCGAATGTGACATTTGTCAGTGTACTTTACATATACTATGTACCTAATCCGATGTTGATGCAATGTTGCACCCGGGTGATGCTGGTCCGTGCTTCCAGCCTCCTTGCTGATGGTGGTGTAGATAAAGTGGCAATACCGTGAATGACCCCGCAGATCTTGGCTTACGAAAGGTCAGTGCTTTCGAAAGGCACCGTCAGCTGTGGCTTAACCCCCCAGCTTCAGCTGTCAACGGGACCTAGAACCGTCCTACATTACGATCGTGGACAGTAGTTAAGCAAACAAATTGTGTCGGCAGTAAATGCCAAAACCTTCATAGTTGGAAAGAGCTACGGGCCGAAGACTTTTACACTTATCAGGCTGTTTCCTTTATCTTCTCAGAAACATCGCAGTCTCTAGTCGTACCCTTGGCCATGGAGTGTTGCAGCCCCCGGCAAACAACGCCCGAAGTCCTAAACAAAGAGAGGATCCAATGCGCCACATCCACAAGTGGAGAAAATATATCCATCAGAGGCATTTTGTGCCGTTAGTAACGTCGCATAGGTCAATGATGTGTCAGAAAAACCTACTGTCCATCTTCCGTAGCTGGATTTGACGTATGCCAGTCACTGTAAAATTGTCAGTTGTTTTTTGCGGCTCTTTAGGGATGATGCTGACATACAGAACTTCCCTAGCGGGGAAGGACATGGTGAACGAATGAGGGTTCTTGGACTGGTGCGGGGTCGTGAGAGCAGATTCCTCCAATCACTCGAGCGACAGGGATGCTAACCGAGTCCCAACTAAAACGATCCTTGGGACATGACCCCACTACCCGTTCCAGATTTTGATTGGCCGAATGTACGGGGAAATGGTGATACTCCGACGCTCTCCACTTCTTTGCTCCGAGTGGGTCCTGTGGGATGGGAGCACACAGACCTCGAGGGTGCCAAGAGCAACAATCAATTTCAGATCCACAACACTTGTGCGATTTTGGCAGCGATTTTGAGGCGAACTGCACAAGTCAAATCGACCCGCGGTGCCCCCCTCCCAAGACCTGTCGTATCAAGAGTCGTTAACAGACAGCAACTGGTAGTAAACAGAAGACAAAGAATTTACAAAGCAAAATTGTATAATGATTGCCTGAAGAAGTTACCATAACCACCTGCCTCAGAGTTCCGCTTCGGTATCTACCGGTAAGTTACAAAACTTCTCCTGCAGAAGTTATCGCCGTCAAGGGGCTCCGGCTTGAGAGCCATTTCCCAGGCTTCCGTGGAGGTCAAGTGAGCCATCGTCTGGCCGGGAGGTGAATCTGAGATCGAGGAGGCGCTGGAGGAGCCATTGGCGGGCGCGCCCTCGCCACTGAGAAAAGAGGGTTGGATGCTTGAAGCCATGGTCAACCACGACAGAGTATGTTGGGATCCGGAGCATGTTCCGGTACGTGTTCAAGACCTCGTCGACATGCTCCCGCCCGAAGCAGTAGGCGGGCTCACCAAAGGTGTGGCTGAAGAAGCGGCCGATACAGCTATTCCATGTCTGGACCCACGACAACACGCTCTTGCACTCGGTGAGCTGCTTCTTGAGCTGGTCCACGTGCGCCACGACGAGCTTCTGGTCGATGACCCATTTTCCAGACTCGGGGTCAAGGCACAAGAAGCCGATCTTGACGGGACCGGCTGGCAAAGTCTTGGTGATGGTTGCGTCCTTCTTAGAGGATCCGGGCAGGTAGACGGAGCCGGTCTTGGTTTTGTTGAAGTCGAGGCCGAACACCTTGGCGAATGATTGCATGCAGCTCCATGCCTGGGCGCTTCTCCGGGGCTCGCCGACGAGCCAGATGTCGTCATGCAGCCGGTACAGCAGGATGCCGGTCTCACGGTTCACGGCAAGATCCATGAAGAACAGCACCAATTCTCCCGTGAACTTCTCCGAGGCGTGTGCCATGGGGACACCCCTCTTGCGGATGCGGGGGCCGAGCTGGGGCCGGTCATCCGAGGCGGCGTCCAGGTTCAGCGGGGATTCGAGGTACTTCTTGAAGAAGTCGATCCAGTCCTGGCCGAAACCGACATAGCGCATGACGGCAAAGACGGTGCTATGAGAAAGTCCAGGTGCATACCATTGCAGATCCGTCTGCACCAAAGCCACGCCGCCTCCTGGGACCGTCCGGGTATCGTGCGTGAGGCCACGGAGCCGATGGACGATCAGCTCGGCGGTAAGGTGGCGCAAGAGCTGCTGCTTGATGCCAGATCGCTTCTGTGGAGAGGTATTGACGTCGGCAACCTCGCTATCATCGCTGTCATTATCGTCGTCGTCATCGTCGTCATCATACTTGTTGTCGCCGTCGAAAAGCGAGGTCTCGGTGGCAGGAAGTTGCGAAAGGAAGAACTTGTCAAAGTAGTCGGACTTGCGACGCGACTCGATGCTAGCGATGGGGACCGGCGTGTTGTTCAGGTAGAAGCGGCGTCTCTCCAGGTCGGCCGGGGACGGGGCCCTGTGGCCCTCGAGGTCTCTGGAGTACACAACCTCAATGAAAGCCTTGAGGGCCGGTTTGAGCAGGTTGCACAGTCCGATGCCGATGTACTGGACAAAGATCATCTGCAAGATGTCATCATCGGCCCAGACGCGGTACTTGCCATTCAGACTGCGGCGCGGCAGGACGTGAATGCCATCCTTGCCGGCGTCCCAATGCCACTGCTTCAGGTCGGAGAAGCGCATGTTCAACACATCGGCGATCTCGGATTTGGCGACATCGCTCTCGAGGAAGTCCCGTAGGATGGCTTGCTTTTCATCACTGAGAATGTCCTCGGTCAGGAGGCCCTTGATGCAGCTGGTAAGGGACTCCTCGTCGAAGGGGGCGGTCTCAGACATGAAGCTGGCGCTGGCGTCCTCAATCTTGTTGCGCAGCTTCTCGAGCTCCTTTTGGCTCTCTTCATCTGGGAACAGTCAGTCGAGGAACCTCCGGATTTCGGCTTCGTCCGTCTCGAGCGGCTCGAAGACAACCGACTCGAACTTGTCAACAAGTTCGCTCAGGCGCTGGCGCTGGCGCTCAACGAGCTCGAAGGAATCATTGTCCGGATCATCAGCCGAGGCGGGCAATGGGTCGACCAGTGGCTGGTCCATCCACTCTACGGTCACCAACCACATCAGAACTCATTCAGTAGTCCGTGTTCGGCAGGTATGGGCGGAGTGGAGAGGCATACCAGTCAACAGACGCGAGTAAAGGTGGGCCATGTCTAGCTTGCGGCTCTGGATGTCGAGCTTGGCACGAAGCTGGCGGTTGAAGCTGGCCAGCTTGGACACGGAGATGGAGGCATCGTAGCGGGACTGGTCCAGCCAGCGCCGGAGGTTGTTCAGGGCGGCATCCTTGGCGGCGGTCGGGGAGAGCTCTCTGACGGCCTCGAGGAGACAGGCGAGGCGGTCCCGCTCATCGGCAGCTGCATCGGCTCTGGCAAGGTGTTCGCGCTTGCGGGTTTCGTAGGACCGGTGGCGCGATTCTAGCTCGCGGATCTTGCTGAGCGTGATGCTCTGCAGCGTCTTGGACAGGACCGACTTGGGAGAGGCCATGTTGGAAGCTCAGAGACAATGTGTATGTGCGAGGAGTGCCAGTTGCTGTGGGAACAAATGTGGACGAAGGATGGAAAAACAGGAATGTTCAGAATTGATCAGACTCGAAATGACTTTTATCTTCAGCTCTCAAACCTCAGCTCACCAGGGTACGAATGGAGGAGTGGGGAAGCCATCTTCAGCTCCAGGCACCGGTCTGTCTGTGCTGTGCTAAGTCTGCGACGTCTACCTGTGTTGCGCGGTGCCAGGTCTGTACCGTCTGCCCCTGTCTGCGGCGTCTGCGGCGTCTGCGGCGTCTGCGGCGCCTGTCCCTATACGCCGCCTGTCCCTATACGCCGCCTGCCCGTCTACGCCGCCTATCCTGTCTGCGCCGTCTGCGCCGTCTGCGCGTGGTCCTATCGTACTCAACATGACTCCCAGGGGGGCTGCATTGGTGCAGCCACGATACGTGGGGGTCAGCGGGCATTATGCCGGCGCGAGGTGCTGCACCAGTAAGCTCACACCGGAAGTCCCGCCACCTAAGGGGTGACTGGCCCGAGAATTCGGGTCTGTGCTGCATCCCCAACGCTAGGTGTCAAACCTACCCCAGGGGTTTCGCCTTTTCCACTCGCCAATCTCGGCGCCTACCCGTGTGCTTGACCTGAAGGCCGGCTCTGGCTACTGGGTAGAGTATGTTAAAGACTACCCTTTGTATAGACCTGTAGCTAACAAAGTTGGTATCAGTAAGGTTGCTCTTACCGAATCGGCCCATGTTGTCGGAATAGATATTGCGCCTGTCCAGTGGGCCACCGAGCCAAATTGCAGCTTTGAGTTCGACAATGTCAACTGGAAATGGACTAGAAAGTGGGAATCTTTCGATCTGATCCGTGGCAGCAACCTTCTGGAAATGTCCAGCATTGGCCCAGGCTATTCCGCAGCTCCTTCAGCTGTCTGATGCCAGGCGGATTCCTCGAGCTGTGCGACACGCCTTTCAGCTACACGAGCAATGCCGGAGAGATCACTTCTTGGAACTCGGTCTCTCGGCAGGCACGCGAGCTTGGCTACAAGATCGGCTGTTCGTTTGCCATCCATCCTGGCATGTACGCGCGTTACATGGCAGCGGCTGGCTTCGTGGACATCCGTGAGAAATGGGAGACGATCGAAGTAACGGAATTTGTCTTGCATGACGTCGAAAGCGTACTCCTCTTGGCGTGGCACCTGGAAGGAGCGGACGACGAAGAAATTGGGACGCGTCTGGCGGACTGGCGCGGCCGACTTGAGTCGGAAGCGAGCAGTGTCAAAGTCCGATAGTATGTGCCCATTCTCCCTAGTAAGACATCAACTAACCTCTTTGCAGTGTTACAGCATGGGGACGAAAGCCGTTCGCTGGAGAGGTAGCGTTAGCCTCGGACGGAACAGTTTCTGATGGTGGCAGTGATGATGATGCGGATGAGTTTTCGGTCGGGATGAGAGGCGAGGATCCATCCAGTGCGACAGCTAAGCGAGGGCACGATGATATTCCGTTGCATGTGGATGCGAAGAGAGCTCGGACAATCGCGTGGGTGGGCAGCTTGGGGTGAGGACAACGAGAAGGCCACAGGAGTAGGTGGGAACCGAGTCTGCGCTTGCCAGTGGAAGGGATCTTTGCAGTGCAACCTCACATAAGGTGAAGGTGTGTGCGGAAAACCCGCGGGGTTGCAGAGGGGATGGCCGTAAATTTGCACCCATTGCATATACCCTTGTCCACGCAGCGACCCACTCTGAACATCACCTGCCAAGTCAAATGCCGCACCCCGCTTAAAGCTGGAGCATATGCTAAGATCGCGCGTGACTAGTGGTCGAGGCTGCATTAGGGCTCACGTAGCGTTCCAGACTGTCGGGACAAGGCTTAACGTGCGTGATAAGCGAGCGCAACAGACAAGCGAGCGCAACACTTTCCACGCGTCGTACCACCTCTGCATTCAACACTCATTTCCTCCACAATCCAACATGGTATCGCCGTCAAATGAAGCACGATTAAATCTGGCTCTCCAGGCTCTTCAAAACAATAAAAAGCTAAGCTTGCGAGCTGCAGCTGAGATCTATAACGTTGACCATACAACTCTCTTCCACCGACGCGCCGGTCGGCCTGCACGACGCGATATTCCAACCAACTCACGCAAACTTACAATCAGCTGTGGTATCTAGACCCTCAGCCGTCCACTTCAGGACCTAGCCTGCCTTTTGGCTTCAGCTCTGTCTAGCTACCAACCTTCTACCTCAGTAATCCCAACATGAGACACTCATTTTTCGCTCCCAGTGTATTGCAGGGCGAGTTTTAGTATCCAGCAAAAAAGCGGGCAAGTGGATTGAGACAGCCGCAGCCGGAATCGCAAGCATGGCCATCTCTATGCCCAGCAACATCAAGTCCGCCAACACGGCAAGCAGAATCGAGGATATTAGAAAGCCGTTCCGTCCACGAGCTCCTTTCTCGACGATACAACCATTTCGATAAGCTTTGTGACGATTTAAAGAGGTACGCGGAAAGCCAGGGTTTCTCTATAGACATCGGAGCTCTGAATTATGATGGCAACCGCGTTTTCTTAGCAACGGTTGACTCGCAGATGTTTTTTGCCACCAGACACGGCTTAGGAGAATGGGAACTTGCGATCAAACCGGTCTCAGAGCAGCACGAGAAGACCGACACGGCGAAGGGGAACATTAGACCCGCGCAGAGGCCTGACAAGACGGGCTGCCAGGTATCCCTCACTGCCTCTACCCTAACAAAACTCACCCCTTTGTCCTCCAAAAAGCCTACTCCCCGGTCACCAACCACGCACAAGTCCGCACGATCATCCCCTCTGCATCCCCCAATCAAAACAGAGTCCACATCTTAATTCCCAGATAGACCTTCCACGTTCTCGATAGAAGATGATTAAATATACGGTTGTTCTCTCACGGTACTCCCTTCATTGTTGGTACCAACTTCTCGATACCTAGTAAAAAAAGAGAGATCTTGAGGCGCTCCGGCGTATGTTGAAGGCAAATTTTGACAAGCAGATTGAACATTTCCGGCTAGATCCTGGCGAAGATGTAGCTTAAAATCAAGGGACTTTTTGGAGCGCCTCGTCATATCTGCTCTTCTCTCGAATATTTCCGAATCAAGAGATGTTCGTGACAAATCTTGGAGGGCAGATGACGAGTTGATCCTCTGCGGTCGTTCTATTTTCACACCCCCCCCCCTCCCCCCCGACGCCTTCTATGCAACATCAACAGAACATTTACCAAGCCCAAGCCCGCAATCCGGGAAAACTTCCGAGCTGGCTAGTTATTTTAACTCCTTGCTCTCACCCCCTGTTTACCTGTCGACCGAGTGGAAATGATGATTCCCTTGCCCCCCACGCTCCGGTGCTCCTTAGGCACCCCTCCCCTCTTTGGCATTGGGATGTGATCTGAGACTGCGATTCGTTTCCAATCCAACCATGAAAAGTCTCGCGAATGTCGGGTGAGCCAACTGCTTTTGATTGAGCAGGGAGCGGTGCTGCTTGGGTGATTTGTCCGTCCACCCGTCCGCCCGTCCAGCCCACCAACGACACAAAGGATATAAGCCTAGGACGCGCACCATGCTGCCCCCCTGAAAAGTGCACTTTCAATTTCTGCAAGCCACCTCGGTTGCCTTATTTCTTGCCTTGGTTGTTGCCTTTTGCACCTATTGCCGTATTTATTGCCCCTCTCTCCTAGCTGCAAAGATGCAGTTCGTTGTCACTGATGCCCAGCTTCATGGGGCCATCGCCGCATTTGTCGTAACCTCGATCTGCCATGGCTTGTATATCGGAACTGCTTATCGGTACGACGTGCCGTTGTGGAGAACAAGAAAGCACATCTGGCTCGCTACACTAAGCGTCTTCTTAGGCGCAGGGCTTGTGCTCGCTGTTATTTTTGCCTTTGCCAAACATGGCCCCCTTTCCCATGACCTTCTTAGCTATTATCGAAGCAAAGCGAGCATTTCAGCGCATCAACGTTGATGACGGAACGGCATCCTACAACCCCGTCATACCCCGCGAGAACCTGGCACAGTATCTTGGCGAAGCCGTTGTCACTTGGAAGGCAAACCCCCCAGCATTTCAAGAAAGGGTCAGGCCTTTTCTATCTCATCTCCCCCTTCCCCTCCTTCTCCTAGGTTAATCGTATGTAGCAGCTCGTGCTTACTTTACTTCTCAGAGTGTTCTTGATTGCGGCCACGAATACCTTTCTCCGCTTTATACACTTCATCTTCGGGAGTGATTACCTCGAGTATCTCGATGCTGAAAATAAGAATGAGCAAAGGGCCCTTATCAGTGATGCTGAGAAGGAAGTCTTTGTTCAAATGCAGAGTACGAGCTGGTTGAACCTTCAGTCGCGTGAAGGGAGACGGGTCGCCCTTTGCCACGTTCTGGCATTAGTAGCATGGCATGACGCTTAAGGTGGAACTGGAATTCCACCGATGTTTGGATTCTGAATAGTAACGGTAGCGTGGTGCTGATGGTTGAGTTAGCAAACAACAGCAGGGCGGCATTGGCGATGCAGGGAAATTGTGCAGCAGGGTTGGGTTCTTGCAAAATCTGGCTGATCACATTCTCATCACCTATAGGTTTCAAGGCGTTGCGGGATAAACATAGCGGCGGCGCGTGTACATAGATTCTTTAGGAAAAATTCTGTTGAGGCGAATTACAATAACGCTAGCTCATCCCACGCTAAATAAACCTGCTAAGCTCTAATCCTCCCATCTCGTCTTCTACTCTGCTTACTAAGCCCTGGATACCCTGCTTAAGTACGCTTTCGCCGTCCGATTCCTCGTCGTCGGCGGCCGTTATTGGAGATCCAAAGGGAGGCGCTGTGTCCCAAGGATGTCTGTTTAAGGATCCCCAGCTAATAACTCTCGGTTGGAATGGTGATGTAGCGCAGATTGAGGGTTTTTTCGTGCACCTGTGAGGTTTGCAAGAACAGGAGGACTTGCGGCCACGGGAGCCAGTGCAGTTTGAGGTTTTCTCGTACCAAATTGGAGGTTCTATCTCTCGAACACGGTTTATAAAATCTGAAAGACTCAAGCCATCTTGAAGTGGCTGGTCCAAATCGCGATCTGGTAGCTTGAGGTCGTGTATTTTTTGTATCAGGGTGCCAAGCTGTATGGATCTACACGCATCGTCGCAACCGCCATCGCCTAGAAGGAATGTGCGTTTAAGACCGCCAAGATATTCGGTAGTCTTTCGAAGAACATTTCTTCGACGGTTGTTGATTTCGTCTACAGGTTATTAGCATAATGTTGTTAGCAAAAGTTATAGATTTGACTCGGGCTTCCCTAAGTAAATGGAAACTTACCAACCACCGCGGATGAGATCGGAAGCTCTAGCGTCTCCAAATCTCCAGGGCAGTGTCTGATGGCGACCTTGGTGCTATGCCGAAAAACCCCATTATCCCTTAACACTAAGGAGACACACATCCAAAGCATGAGCTCCCTTCCATAGGAATCCGGAGGCCGCGCTCGGAGTCGTTCCACCCACAGCATACCTATAAGCTGGACCGTTTCGTACATTTGATAATAGTCGACGATGACGGCAATCTTGGCCAGTAGCTCTAGGTCGACCTTCTGCGGAACCTGAGACCATTTGTGATGAATGATACTCATTGTAATAACCATCGCCTGGACATCCCACCCTTCGGTACTAATTTCGTGTAAGCTATCTGTTTCGCGAGCAATGGTTTCTTTCCACCCCCCCGTCAAGGCAACCTCAAGCATAGGAGACGCCAGACTAAGGTGCCGTGATGAGACAAGAAAGGTTACGGGCTTGTGGATAACCGCAGGCTGCTCCTTAGAAGGGTTTGAGTTGTTGCTAATGCCGTTCCATATAGCGAATGGTGCATTCGGTTTCTCCAACGTGAATATGACGTCCCCCGAAGGGTCCAGTATGTGGTTGTACATAACCGCCGGCAGACCGGTAGGGATTGGGCTTGCAGCCGTTCGTTGATATTGGAGAACGCTCACAGACGGGACAGGTATAAAGAGCGACACCACCGAGTTGATTTTGAAGTCGCCGCTGCTTCAAGAAGCCCAAAGAATTGGTAACTACAAACTCGCTCTGTCCGGCGTAACGCCGTTTAATACTGCGTGAAGAATAGGGTGGTAAAGTTGAAGTCGCGCTTCCCAGGCCGTTGTCGTGAAGTTGATGCCTAAAGATATTGCGTTGGCGAGCTTGGGCACCAGCGGAAGTTTCCGAGACTGGCACCGCATTGGCAGCCCCGCAGTGGATCCACAGCAGCCGGCGGTCCATCCAGCCACAGGTGTGAAAAGTCTTGGCCGTGGGAGCAGTGCCACGGTTTGGACCGAACAGGGGCCACATGCCGCATGGGAGGGGCGAGCGACTGTTCCCTTCCTCCGCCGACGAGGTCGACCTCAGCGCGTATCTCGCCAACGACTTACCTTCAACTGTTATCCCTTTTCAGAGGATCTGAGTAGGGTTTTGTCACACATTTCTTTGAGGATAAAAGCGGAACATGTTTGTTACTCCCTTTTTGCCTATCGCAGGGGTCAGCTGAAAGGCTTCTAAGCCGTGCCGTGACGCGCCCTGCAATATGCTTCAAGCCTGCTATGGTATTGACCCTAGGTGTGCCGGGAAACAGATTCCGCTACCTGGGCATGCCATTCAGTCCTGGGTTGGAAGGCGGGCTGCCGGCGAAATGCATGACGCAGTCGCATCATGCTCCAGTCACACCGCTAAAGGCATCCATGCTGGGGGAATGTAACAGCATCGAGCCGCTGTATATGCCTCCTGCTCCACTGTGCGGAGCTGAGGCGTGTATGAGTAGCCTTTTGCGAGCCTTAGAATATCTTTGCCGTCGATGACCATCGTTTTCCTCCTGCCGCGCTTTGATGTTCTGTGTGGATCCTCCTCAGACGACGGAGGTCCACCTGACAGATCTCCATCGTTTGCGTCTTTCTTGGTGCGGGGTAGAGAATGCTGTAGCATCGATCGTTCTAAACTTGGGGTTGGTGGAGGGGCCGGAACTTAAGCAGATGCTCTTCTAAGCTAGTCGACAATAGACCTTAATCTTCTTTCACCCTCCCATCCTTCCCTGTAAAGCATATCAAAAATCCAACCGCAAGTTCACCTTGTCCTTCGCCGAGCTCTTCTTGCTGTATAGTCTCACGGTTATTCCCAGCTCGATAAACATGAAGACGCGACTCCTGCCAATATACAGTCTGTCCTCTCCCATATATCGTGATCGGACACTCTTTCGCATCGGAAAAGAAGTCGTCCTTTTTGCGAAGTTCCTCAATCTTAAAGGTCTATAATGATCAGGTAAAGTTTAGACAAATAGGCGGAGAGCGTACCATAGCGGCGGTGCCCCTCTTGATTTATAACCGTCCGTGATATGTGCGAGGAGAAAGGCGCAATGACTGTTCTTGGAAGCTGGTTGATACGAACACAGTGGAAAACAATGTCGCGTGGAGGTGTGCGATAAGATGAATGCTAGGAGAGGTTGCCAGACATTGCTGTTTCTCGAAGAGTTCGTAGGGTAATGATAAGGTTCTGATGCTGCGCAAACTCCCCATTTTTGGTGACAATGACGATTACGATAACGATAACGATGACGATAACGTAGTGGGAAAGAGGGGGAGGAAATGGAGGTTAGCGGAAGGTGAGACGTGGGGGCTGACGGGAGTAGGAGGGGTTTCTATGTAGGAGCCGGGCGGCCGGACTTATCTGTCGTTTAGCTCTTCTCCCTTAGTCTCAGGCAAGGCCGAGCTCCGGCGTGCCGACGAGCGCAAAATACACGCTCCACTCCCTAGTGGTTCAGCTGCGCGGCCGTGAGCGCCATGGTTTCTCTGTCGTACGAGATGCCGTCATCGGGGTGGACCTATCAGAGCCTTGGCCCTGATCTCGGCGGACCAATCGAGCAGCATCTAGCGGTGCCAGTACCGTAAAATAGACATTGGGCTCGGGATTACCTGGTGGAATGGCGCGGCCATAATCTCGACGTTGTGGAGGGACCTGGAAGTTGTGTGGGGACCTGAAAGTTGTGGGGGACCTGAAAGTTGTTGTTGGGGGGGGGGCCACAGCAGCCTGGGGTGGTTTGTCTCCGCCGTCCACAAGGATGGATCGCGTTTGGCAGCCCAGTCGCTCAGCAACCCAGCCGCCCGGCCACCCAGCCGTGGTGGCGAGCACGTGCAAACCGCTTAGCCGCAAGACCAAAAACTCCACCTGTCAAGTCATGGCAACCGACTCAGAAAGGCGCCCCACAGCGGCCCGCCGCGTCGCGCCCAGAGATCTACTACGACAGGGGTCATATCCAGTCCATCCAACGTCCTTGACAATGTCACATACGGAGCTCACCTCGTCTGCTTCTAATCCCACACAAAATACCGAGCCAGAGAATGGTCAGCACACTGGAGGCGTTAGGGCATACCCAATACAAGGCCCCTTCTGTTCGAACGAGTCGTTCTGATTGCACCGATGCTAAGACGGGAAGTCTACCTCAGATGATTACGCGCTGGCCACTCTGTTGCCTATTTGAAGGAGCGAAACGCGACCTTCCTTGGACAGGTTCTTGGTAAGGTGAGATTGCTCGAAGCGGACCTGCTTGCGGGCTTCTCTGGCCGTGAGCTTCGGCCCTTGGCGAAGCGTCCCGGACTCTCTCGGCATATGTTTATCCGCCGGGTACGTACTGTCGATCGATCGGTATCGTGGCGCAATTGGCTGCCGTCTTCGGGGTGGGCGCGCGGCTCGTCTTGGCGCAGCGCGGGGCCTTCTTGGCTTGCAGTAGCGACCAGAAAAGTCGCTACGGTCGGAAGCGGAGGAATTCTTGACTTTCTTGACAATTAGAAATTTGAGCCTTTCCGAGGCTTATATTGGTTGAGCTTAGAATAATGTCACAACAAGGCAGGCTTGGTAGGCAAAGCTATTGTATTCTTATTGACTGGATTCTAAGCTAAAGGAGGAAAAGGAAAGGAAGGCTTTGCCTAACAAGGCTTGCAGGAATTTTGTGTGCGAGCTTGTGGGAGCTTGGACCATGCAAGCAGGGATGTGGGGCTTTGATAAGATAAGGTCCTGGCAAGTGGGGCCACTGGGAAGAGGGGCGCCAGTGCCATGACATCCCAACCGTGATCCGGATCACCTTTCTCACTGTGGCTCACCTGTGGCTCACCTGTGGCTCACCTGGATCACAGTGATCCCGTCGCTCCACTTCTGATTGGTTCACAATGATTGGACAGGAGTGCCCGCGCCCCATTAGCTAACTTGTCACCAATGGTTGTGACACTGGTGGCTGGCACTGGGCCTAATTGGCAGCTTGCAAAGAGCTAAAGTTTGATGTCTATTTTTTTTGTCTCCTGCTTGCGTGGTCCAATAAAGTGGGGCTCCTTGGGGCACAGGTAGCAGATATTTAACTTTGATCCCGTTATAACCGGAACAATAAATCTAACCCACATATATCACGTGGACAAGGAGGCGCTTGGACACACCTGTGAGCGAGGCGCTTGGACTCACTTGAACAAGGTAAGCATGCTTTTCTTCCCTTTTCGTCCTCCCTCCTCCTCCCCAACCTGACTCCCCATTAACACCAGCAATGGCGTCGCAATCCCCCCCCGCTTCGCCGGCAAGGCCGCTTGCTTCGCCGGGTAGCGGTCATATTGAGCCTGTACTTCGCCCCTTTTTTTTCTTTCTCCCTTGCGCAGATGGCAGATGCTGACACCTCACAGGTTTGGCTAGACGTTTCCACGATTGAGGAGATCATCGAATACATCATCAGCGCTCGCCACCGCGGCAGCGAGTCGATTCTTAGCTTCCAGTGGCAGGCAGACAGACTCGACCATCTTTTTGAACAGCTGGACACCCGACTGGTCGAACTCGACGAAAGGAAAATCCGCCGATTCGAGTACGATTACGAATCTAGTACGGTACATATCGACATCATGGGCGAATCCGAGTTCCATTATCAAGTTCAAGCTGGCCTTCGAGACTACATTAAAAACCGTCTTGCGGAGCGTATTGCCACCATGGATGATCCCACAATTCGCCGCCTAATGCAGTCTATCGAAGAGAGGGGTACCTTTAACATTCTACACGAAAGGAAGATCCATAAACAAGCCGATGTTTCGCTCGGCCAGGCGGGCGCCCTGCCATCTTTGGTTTGCGAGGTCTCGTAGAGCGAGCCACGGAAACATGTGGAAAGGAAGGCGCGCCAATACATCAACTGCTCAGACGGCAAGATCCGAGTCGCTCTGATCCTTGATCTTCAATATCCCCATATGAAAAAGGCGTGGGTTAGTCTGCTGGTAGCGGGCAGTCCTTCAAGCGGCTGGGTGCAGCATTCTGAACTGTACCATGATGATGATCTTGTTCAACAACCTGTTGGACAGGTTGATCTCTATCTCTCCGACTTGGTCAGTTTGGCTGATGTACCAACAGCGTTTTGTCGCCCCTCGACTGTTGAGTTGGCTGCTGGGGTCACAAGGTTTGTCGTTTCTTTATTTCGGGCAACACAACAGATCTAACATTCCAATAGGAATCCCACGATCACCATAACATTCGAGCGACTTCGGGCCATCTTCCGCAAAGCTCGCCATTTACACAACCCAACAAAATTTACAATGGAGGTAACTGATCAAGAGGAAAACCCGTACGAGGAGGCAGAGCGGCGTGTGGCCAAGGCGCGTTATGAAGCACGCATCGAGATGGAACGGCGTGTGGCTGAGGAGCGCAGCGAGGCCGAGAGGCGTGTGGCCGAGGCGCGTTCTGAAGCACGCATCGAGATGGAACGGCGTGTGGCTGCCGAGATCGAGCGGCTCGTGGCCGAAGGCCGATTGGGGGCCAAGTAGCGCTCCGGAGATATGGCGACCTGTTTGTGAGAAGGAGGGGCACTGGAGGAACAATGTTCAACAGGTTTAGTTGTTTGTAGCATGCTCTAATTCACTACTCTTCTCCGTTTCTTTCTCTGTATAATCCATCGGCGACAGCGATTAGACGAGCGATCCAGAACACGGTCATCCGCCGGTTCCAGACAGAGGAGAGCAGAATAAGGACGGTCACTGCCGCCTCCCTCAGCACCGTGAGGTGGATCACTTCTGCAGGAAGGCCTTGCAAAAGAAGGATATTCACAAGCGCCTCCCAGTAGCTGATCAACTGCTCCCCTCTGACTGGGCCATACTGGCCATCGTCAAGTCTATTCTCGAGCCATTTCAGCGGACTAACAAGGCATTCGAAGGAAGAGAGCCTCGCTTTGCAGAGGTAGCTCCTACGGCGACTTGGTTGTTGAGGGGGCTTGTTGACAAGAAAAGAGAGTTCAGGCCGGCACCAGACAACCTTTTCACCGGCCCTGACGTCCCCGCCATAGACTACGGGGATGGGACCCAGGCCGGCTCTTCTATCCAGGTCGGTGATGTGCCTGCTCCGGCATTACGTCTGGGCTTACCGTCGTTATTGGACGATGAGGATACTCCCCGGCCCCAGAGATCTCAACAAGCCAAGGCCTTGCCACGGAAGTATCGGAATAGTGTTGTTGATCTCGCCGTGCTTCGTGACCAAGACCTTCTTCCTCCTGATGTCTCCCTCGTTGAAATCCTGGAGGAGGGAGACTACGGCTCCGGCGACGACGATAGCGACGATGGCTACGTGAAGGACAGCCAGGCCACCGGAACTCCCACCTCCTTTGAGCTTGGCGACTTCGATCTTGACTTTATTCAACGGAGCCTTAATTGCGCTAACAACAAGCTCAAGAAGTACTTGGTTGTAATGGATGACAACCCAGTGTACTGGTCTGCTTTTATTTGTCATCCCGGCTACCGTATGAAGTGGGTGGATAAGTACATGACAAAGGCGCAAGCAGAGAGTATTCTTTACAACTTCAAGAGGTTGTATTCGGCCGAGTATTCAGACAACACTGAGACTCCCTACCCACCAGGCCCTTCACCACCACCAGCTTCTTCCCAGGCTTCTTCTTCCCAGGCACCTTCGAAGCGGAAGAAGAAGAAGAACGTCCTCACCACCCACGGCCTTTACGATGAACCGGAGCCGGCGTCTGAGGACATCGATGAGATCAAGGTCTACCTAGGAGGCCATGTGAAACCAGTGGAGGATCCGATTCAGTGGTGGATTGCTAAGAAAAAAGATCTTCCCAACCTCTCTTGCATGGCCCTGGACCTACTTACCATCCCTCAGATGTCGTCAGAATGCGAGAATGTTCAGCCAGGCCAAGCTTACGTATGGCCTTCAACGCCATAGACTTTGTGAGAAAACTATCAATATGGTGGAGTGCTTGACGCAGTGGAAGAAGTAAGGCCCTCAACACCATGGATTAACTGTAGATAATTCGAATATATATCCCCACTTTGCCAAGAAATCGGCCGGAAAAACCACTTCTGGCTCGTCTCGGTGAGACGGTGAGACCGAGCCGAGCTGGTGATGCCTTCGAGCGAGCCTGGCCGTCATTTCAGGGAGACACGCCGAGCCAGACCCCCGGCTCGGCCCATCTTATCTCACTGCCCACCCTGGATGTTGAATCATGCATGTTGGTTCGCAAAGATCGCTCCACGACAGAGGCACAACGATCTGTATCGGCTCGCGATACCCACAGTCAGTTTGGCACGGCTGAACACCCGTTCGCACTGAGAGGACATCGCAGGGATAGAAAGAAGGTCGAAGGCCATGCGTGATAACTGTGGAAACCGTTCTTTGGATGCCCTCCACCATGAATAGGTATCGTGGATCTCTCTGACCGGCTCGGTCAAGTATTTTCCCACCTCTGCTTGCGCACTGAGTGTATCCTCTGGGTCATCGTAGTATTCGGGGTCGGTAAGAAAGTTCGTCTTCACGAGCTTTGGGCGGCTGCTTCTCGGTATCGTGGACCGGCTCCGTAACTTCAAGATGGCCGTATTCCTGGAAGAACTGCTTGAACGCGGTGATAATACGGGATGCGTCTTCCTCCTCAAGATTTCTCTCAATCCACCTCTTTTTATGACCTGGGTGTAAGATCATTGTAAACCAATATACCTGCGCTTGTTGCAACAACTCGTAGTACTCGTCGAGCTTGGCGATGGCGAACTGGATACTGGTACGGATGAACTTGACGTCAAAGTCAGGAGGCTCTGCCTCCAGATGCGCTTCTTGTATAGGGGTGGCTTGGTCTTGCGGCAATGGCGAGGCTGGTCGTCTTCCGGACAAGTCGACACCCGGACCAATGCTTTCGGCTCTACCGAAACTCACACCTTTGAAGTGTTGTCCTACTCCAAGAAGTCGACAACGGGGAAGGTGGCTGCATTGTGCCAACCTGCGCGTGAAAAGAGACGGGGAGCAAGGCACAAAGGGCAACATTTGGAAGCTTGCCAGCGTGTCCATCGTGAACGGGGGGCACCACAAGCTCGGACAACCGAAAACCGCAAGATCGCGAACAGAGGATCACAGTAGGGTGTAGGAAAGACACGCTGGCCTGCGGGTCTGTCGGCAAGCTGAAGGAAGAACAAGGACAAGTTGAGAAAGGCCATCAGCAGAGGAGTAGGAACCTGTAAGTCGAAAAGAAGCTCAGGTATCGACTGAGAGAGGGTAAGCTAACCATGGGTTAGACAGAGTCCCAGAGAAAGGACCGGGCAGTAGGACCACGTCCAAGAGAACAAGAGCGGCAGTCGATCCTCCCATTGGGAGTTTTTTTCTTTTTCCCACAAGTGCCAAGGGTTCTCGTGATTGAAGAGAAGACTGGTATGTTGCAAAAGCTCTTGGAACTAAGGCGGCCAAGACGGGGCAACTGACTGAGGAGCAGGCAAAGGGCGGAGATTCGACTGGGTCGACCGAGTAACCTGTGTGTACCACCACGATCCAGCCACCCAAGCAACCCAAGCAATGGCATCCACTGGCGGCGAGGGGAGGGAGTACTGGGAAGAGGAGGAGGAGTTGAGCGCGCAAAGGTGGGAGGCTCAGCTTGTGGGGCAAGGCCATACTGGGAGGCAACAGCAGGCAACGCTGAACACAAGTTCAAGAAATGGGGCCAGAGGACGAGAGATGGCCGAAGACTCGGAGAGTGGAGGGTCGTCCGCAAAGGGCCGAGATCTGACCGTCAACCTATCACGAGGCCCGAACGATCCTCCCATACGAATAAGCGAGCACCTAGGGGAGTTGATGAAGCCTCACCAGCTGGACGGGGTTCGATTCATGTTTGAGAACATTGTTGTGTGCGACAAAGATACCGGCTGCCTCCTGGCCCACGAGATGGGTCTGGGCAAAACACTACAAGTCATCGCGCTGATGATGACGATCGCGGAGGCAAATTCATCAGACAACGCCGGCGTGCGGAGGCAGATACCAGCACGCCTCCGAAGGCTGAGCGCGGTCATTGTCTGTCCACCGGGCCTGGTCGCAAACTGGGAGGCCGAGATATCGAAATGGGTGCCAAATGGGATGCTGGGAAGGGTATGCACGAGAACGACGCGAGGGGGTGTTGAGACGTGGGCCAAGGAAGGTGGCGTCATCATCAAGGGAATGCAGGCGTTCAAGGACATGGCACGGCCGGAGAAGGATGTCATCAAGACAGCGGCGACCTTGGTGGTTTGTGATGAGGCGCAAACCATCAAGAACGAGAAGACGGGCATGTGGAAAGCCATGACAGAGTTCGAGACAAAGAACAGGATTGCTTTGACGGGGACGCCGCTGTCCAGAGACGCCATGGATGTGCAGTGTGTGATGAACTGGGCAGTGCCGAACCTGCTGCCAGAGGGGAAGGTCTTCAAGAAGGAATACGGCAATCCCATCCGGCTGGGGCTCTTCGAGGAAAGCACCGGATCGGCGAAGCTTCTAGCTCAACAGCAAGTCAGGCAGCTTCAGGCAATTATCGGGCCGAAACTGCACCGTTGCGGCATCAGCGTGATCAGCCACGAAATGCCGAACAAGAAAGAGTTTTTGATCTTGATGCCCATCTCACCGCTGCAGAAAGCACTTTACGAGGCATACCTGGACTGGCAGAAGGGTGAAAAGACGGGAGGGTTGGGGCCCTTTGAGCTGGTCACAAATCTCAGGCCACTGCTGGCGCACCCCAGGGTATTCAGGGGAACAAAGGCGGGTGGGAAGCCGGCTTTCACAACCATCATGGAAAGCGAAATTCCATCGACATTGAACGACGAGATGGCCTCGAACAAGGTGCGCGTGCTGATTCATATCATATAGATGCTTTGAATGTCGAGATATCTGGCTGATATAAGGTTCTGCGGTCTCCAAGAGCCATTTGTGGAGTCCTGAAAAACGAGGCTGGAGTATAGCGTGTACCTATTATGCGGCTCCAAAAACAGCTCCAAGAAGCGGCTAGGGTGGACACGATCGACGGTTTTGCCACTCAACTACTCTTGGTATTGCCTGACAACATATCGGTTACGAGGAGAAACAGTCCATTACGGGTCTATCTTACGCTCCGGAACAGCGAAATGGAGTTTTGCTATGGTTGTGAGGAGTTCTAATGCGGCTCTGGCCCAAGAACAAGCGTTTATACCAACTACCGAACTGTAGAAGCCTTTTTTGGCGGTTGAGCAAGCGACGTTTGGCCGAGCAGGCGGGAATGTGAACTGATCACGGTAAATGGAGCGGGGCTCCGTTCTTCGGCTCCCCGGATGCGCCGTGGTTTCTGTCATAAGCAAGCCGATTATCACATACGTTCTGGAGTTGACCTGTCGTACCTGCCTCGTTAGCCCCGTAAAGATATCTTTTCTACAGCTTTCACTCGGTTCCCTATACCATGGTTCTAGTTCGCGAATCGCGCGAGCATGATCGCCTAAGTTCCGCTTACTGCCCCGATATAGAGGCCGTCTCGATTAAGCTTACGCGTGAGGTAACGTTGACGGTAATAATGTCCTTCCTTATTCTTCGCCTGCCCTATACGGGGGCTAAGTATATATTTAGCTCGACGTTCCCAGCTTCAGGGTTGCCGAGGGATCCTGCGAGGCGGCGGAGTTCAGCTCGTCATTGCCAGAAGTTGTGTCAGCCCATGCTACATTCAAGGCTGCTATGCAGCCCGATACTGATTCCGGCGATTCCTTCTACGAAGCGTGTATTGCCGAGGTTAGAGCTATTAGCCTGTGTTTCCCTGACATTAAATCAGATTTTCTCCGCATTGTAACTGGAAGCAAAAAACGGCTTGTTTGCAGGGTCTAGACGACGGACCGCTCGGTATATTTGCAGTTCTCTGCACGGGAGAGGAGTTCCGTAAAAGGGCACTTCCGACTATCGATGCGCTTTCGAAAGGGGCCACGGAGATAGCGGGGTGGTCCATGTGGTTGAAGGATGACGCGAGGCTCAGGATGGCTGTACAAAGGCATAGACCGCAGAGTATCGCAATCCTCACCAAGCCAAACCCCGCCCCAGAGACCCTCCAGCCATCACGGAGTCCCGTACCCATGGCAACCGGGCCGGGCGCGACCGACTCTGCACTTGCGATTCCGCCGTCCCAATTCTATACTGCTGTTCCGCCACAAAGAGAGTGGATAATGACTTGCTCTTCTTGCAGCACAACGCTGCGCGTTCAATGCGCCTGCGACCAAGCGGTTAAGGGTAAACCTTTATCATTCATCTTCCTTCTACTTAGCTAACAACCGCAACCTCAGGACCAGCTTCCAGAGCGAATCCGGCGACTCCCGCGAGCAATCCATCAGGAACAACCTCGACAAATGCCCGTGCGCTGCCGCCGGCGACTCGCACCGCACCTGGCGATCGGTCAAGCCAACCTTCCGATGATACCCCCGCCCCGCCGACGCCCACAACGACAAGCACCGCTACCCATGACAATGCTAGCGATATTGAAACCGAACTGGCGGGGCAATCAAGGAAGCGTTTAAGAACCGGAAAAAGTGTGTCGGATGGTAGGTCTGCCATGCAATCTTCTTCCGCCATAAGCTGACACAGGTGATACATGCCAGCCACATATGCGACGCCCATCGGAGTGGCAAACCTCGCGCTGGAATCTTGCTAGGCGAGAGCCAGGTTGATGGGATTGGAGCTTCTGTTGTTTCAAGAAGAAAGCGGCCACGCTCCCAGTTAGAAGAAGATCAGGCATGCGAACAACCAGACAGGAAACGGACCGCTAGACGTCGTTCTTCCCGACCAATTGGCCATACGTTTGTCAATACTTCAGTAGCCGACTTCAGCCGATTCAACGCAACCAAGACGCTGGCCGTGTCTAGCATACACTCTCCACATTGCAGCACCCAACATAGCAGCGCCTCGGATGACAGCTATTCCAGTTTAGACACCCCGCTCTCGTCCCTACCCAATGACATGTTTATGGATCTTGATTGCCAGTCTTCACCTGATTTCGATAGTTTGCGTTCGCCTGTCGGCAGCGACGACTTGGTTGACCCGAATATACGGACAGAGGGTGACCCGACGTCCATCAGCAGCTCTGCTGCCAACTGCTAGAGATAGCTCCGGTCATTTTCACGCAAAATCCAGGAAAGCAGTTGGCAGCAGTGGAATAATTTCTATTAGTAGCCAAAAAGGCAGGAGCAATCCATTTAGCAGTCTGCAGATAAGCCCTTGCGACCAAATCGCCACAATTGCCCTGTTCAAATGCTCCGTCGATCCTCTATCATATAAGCCTCCTTCCATCCTACATCCGTCTCCTCATACCCATGTGTCTGTTCCCCCCCCCTCCCCCGATGTGAAATCAAGGCTGAACCTTCCCAATCGGCTGGTTAGCCCTCGCGGTGGGCGATGTTCCGCTAACAGACTGCTTGGCCGTGTCGTCCGGCACCACGGATCTCGGGCTACCCATCATCATGCCGTATGTGCCCCCGACTCCGATGATGGCAGCGCCGAGGAGGGCATATCGGGCCGTCCTTTCTGGGATAACTATGATGGGATGAAACAATATTCTTGTAGGCTAATCTCGTGATAAAGCCATTTCGGGCTTCAAAAGTAAATAAGCTGAGTATGCGGGGTACATATGTGTTTGGCTGAAGGCTGCTTACAGTGGGATCCAATTATAATATAGCGATTACGTTTGTATTAGAAGCTGTTATGTATCGAAATTCACCCAATCTTAGAACGGCGATTGTATATAGAGAAAGGAGCTATTTTATACTTTATTTCTGTTATTGATATTTCTAGGTACTGTCATTTCCGGTGATCTATACAGATCTCCCCTTTCTCAATCTTAAACCCTTACTCGATGAGTGAATACGGTATAAGAATGAGAAGCTCTTTAAATGAAGGAACCTATATACAACGGGTTCAATCAGAAGTGCGGAAGCATCTGGATCCAAGGCAGCGTGAGATAAACACCAATAGGTGATGCCCTCAGAGATATGAACGACTCCACGACGATGTATCCTCAACAGACGACATTTACTAGAAACCCTACCAGAGTTACAAAAAGCAGGGTGGAATCACCCCCACTATCTCCGCAGAATATTTCCAACAGAGCAGCCAAGATCCCCATCGCAATCACCCATGGAATTATACCTCCCACAATCACCAGACATAAAATCCTCCACCATTCCGTCTCTCTTGCGCTGGCAAAATTGTAGTTCCACGTACTCAGGTAAATTCCGCCATACAGCGCTGGCAGAACGACGAGGCCAATAAGAATGAGTGAATCCAAGACTTTGGCTATCCTGGAGTTGGGGAGCGGAGTGAACTTACTCCCCCTTAAAGATCCCATTCTGGTGGGGGCATCAAAGTTTGTATTCGACCCCGGCTTTGCGAACGCGATGTGATGTTTTCTAACCAAGGCGTGGATTTTAAACAGACCTCTCCCAACTGCCCGCTCAACGGCCACACTCACTACACCCACATAACAACTAAAATTGTACCAGTAATTTGTAATATAGCCTGCTGCTGCTTGTGTTTTCTTTTTCTATGGGGGGTGAAAGAAGGGGAAGCAGCGTAACAGGGAAGATATTTAACGATGAGATGTTATGAGCACACAAACGCGCGAAACGAAGAAGGCCGAGGATGAACAGCTGTATATAAAGACTGCCTTCCTGTAAGGTCTGATCCCTCGGCGATATGTTGCGGCGCTGGCGGTGGGTGCTGTTATGATGGTGGTGGTGATGGTGGTGGTGATAGTAGTTGTGATGGTGGTTGTGATGGTGGTTGTGGTTGTGGTCGTTGTCGTTGTGTAGGTGCTGGATCATCCGCGGTGTACGGAGATTCGATATAGGGCCCTATTTGCCCCTGGTTCCACGCCTCCACCATCTCCTCTGGTATACTCTCCCATGTTTGATCTCGGTACCCGACCCATTCAACCAGTGCGCGTGCTACTCCCTCAGCAACGCTGAAGCGATGCAGGGCGAAGATTTCGTATTCTTCAGATGCAGTCGCGCTATGTCTTGTCGCGCTATCTCTTCCTCCTTTATCATCCCAAAACTTCAATAACAGTGGGCAAGCAAAGTGGTGCACCTTCCATTCCAGTTCCCAGACTTACTGTTGAGTGATCCCTCCTTGCCCAGTCAAAAGTACCAGGATTGATTCATTGCTGGAGACAGTGGCAGCACATCCCGCTCATACAGCGAGACAGTTAAGGGCCCGCCAAGCCGGGCCGAATCCGGGGTGCGCTTTTGCATATGACACCTATGGCGTACTGCCATCTGCAACCAGCCTCTCGGCGGTCTGGAAGGGCATAACGTCACCCCTACCTAGACCACCTGACCGTCCCTTGGTTTCTGCTATCACCAAATATTTCCCCGACAACAAGGCAAAAGGCGCAGGCATCCTCACCACCACGAATAACGAACAGCCTTTCCATCACCACTTTTTCCTCAAATTTCTTGATAAACACTGACAAACGCTTACCCATCGGCCAGACCTGCGCAGACGATTTCCTGTACGTTAGCCGAATCGAGCAGCGGCGCCAGGCAAGCCGGCTTTGTCAACCTCAGCACGCCCTCTACGCAGGTGACCTAATGCTAATCGAGCTACCTTACAGTGAACAGCAGCACCAAGCAAGCCCGTCCCGCCAATCCCAGCAGACTCTTACGCAGGCAGCTCGGCACTAATTAAGTGACGGCACAGTTCATTGTCAAAGACCAGCCTGATTTCCACGTACACTCGTTTGGCGATTACCTGTCCAGGTGAGCCAGTCCCGCTAACCTCAACAGGCTCTTGCGCAGGCGACCAGACACTGATTGAGCGATCGTCTAGTTTGCTACGCAAAGCCCACCCGGATTGCCACGCATACCTATCCTCTTTCACCCAACATGGATGATCGATCGCGAGGCGGAACAAAACGATTGGCACCGAGCCTCTGCCTGCGCAATACCGACGAGCCCGCGAAGCGTAGGCGGCTGACGCTCGAAGACCTGCGCCCTTCAACGGGCAGAGCTGTGGAACACATCAATTTGCGAGACGTACAAGTGCTACTGCGGAAGAACGGCAGCCAGCAGACGCTGCACACCGACATCGTGGCCCATTAGGGTGCGGGCTACGCTGCGGCGACCACGGACGGCCGGCTCCAGCCAGAGCACATCGATTGCGATAAGATGTTCCGCGATCTCAAGCTCTATGCTGGTATCCAGGAACACAGTGACGCCGAGGTCGAGAGTCAAGTCCTGGCAGCGTATGTGGAGCCGGCAGCCGGCGGCAGTGACCACGAAGACTACGTCCGCGATGACGAGAGCCAGGGCAGCAGTATCGCCTCAGGTCGGTACGACATCCGAACGGCCGGGGACCTGCGGGTCCTGTTTCTCCACCTCAGCAAGTGCGCAGCTGCCCGATAGGACGGGAGCCCGGACTTACCCTTGCTGGAACTTGTTGTACGGAATGTTGAAGCAGCGACCACCGAGACAGGCCCCGCAGCCAACGTCGCCGAGGTCGACAAGGTCGCAGCACCCACCGCAGGCAGAGATAAAGAAGAGCCGCCCAGTCCACAGGACGAGCCCGATCAACCACCCACGCCTCAAGACACAACCCCCATCTACGCTACAACCAGCAACGAGGACGGCAACGACGTCGCAGAAGATGTCGACAATGTATACGGCAATATCAGCGAGAGTGTTAGCGAGGCGGCCAAGACGGGCTGTGAGTTTAGCGACAACACCGAAGACAGACAGCAGGACTCGGACGACAACTCGGTGGTGTTTATATCCGAGCGGTCCCTTGCGTTGACGGATAATGACCAAGCATCGCCGGGTTCATACGACAGCGAGGCGGACAGTGAATACGGAACCACCGCCTCCGCAGCGAATTCTCTGCAGAGTCTCAGCGCGGCTCTCCGCACTGTGGATGACACAGAGCGCTGGGAAGCCACGTGCAGGCTCTTCTGCCACAACCAGGCACACACCGCACACGACCAGGGCGCTAAGCTGCTAGGGACGAAACGCCGCCTCCGCCCTTACCAGATGGAGGCGGCCTACGAGCTACTACAGCGGAGCTTTGGCGGGCAGTTCGACGGTGGCATCATGGCGCTCGGCACCGGGCTGGGAAAGACTGTCGCCAGCCTGGCCGCAATCGCCATCATGAGGCTAGTGGAGCTCAACAATTCCGAGGTCAAACAGGACTGGGACATCGGAGTCACCGCCAACCGTCGGCACAACGGCCCGGGGATGATGGGACCTTGCCCATCAGGCAACCCGTGGAGCATTGAGTGCTGCTGCGTAGCCGGCTCACTCAGTTCCAAGATCGCCCTCGAGCTGGGACCCGGCCCGTCGCTCATCCTCACCCCGGCCGGCATCACCAGCCAGTTCGCCGGGGAGGCTACCAACTACCTAGAGAAGCAGGTCCAACGGCCGGGATCGGACACTTGCATCCCATTTGTGGACACCATTGACGTGAGCGCTAACCCTACCCTCGCACGCGACATCCGAGACGACATCCTGACGGGCTTTATCGGGGACCAACCAATCTACATGGCACCAAAGAAGGGGGACCTGCAGGCAGTGCCTGCATTTGTGCAGGGCTCGGGGTCCCAGATGGGATACACGGCGGGCCAGGTGCAACAGCTCTTCCGCAAGCACCGGCTCCTGGTCGTCAGCAGCAGCCCTCTCTCGCTCTTGGCAAAGGGGGAGGACTACCGCTCAGGCTTTGCCCAGGCCTACGACTTGCAGCAGCAGCAGAGAAGGACGGCTAAGCGGTACATTGCTCGGTGGGCAGTAGCGCCGAGGTTTGTCATCCTGGACGAGTTTCACACCGTCAAGGACAAGGCGACCGTCGTGTACAAAACACTGCAGCAGATCCGGAGCCAGGCCGCTCCCGGCCATAGCTTCAAGCTCGCGGCGTTAAGCGCCACGCCGATCTCCGTGTCATTGCAGCGGAGCCTGAGCTCGGTACTGTCGCTTATCATGCGCAGCGGGTTAGACGCGTTCTGCAGGGCCGCACAGACTATCGACTCTGCAACGAAGGCCGGCAAGCCCAAGGACGTGGACAAGTACAATGACGCCATCACCACATGCTGCGAGCTGCTCGGGAGCATCCTGACGCTCCGTACGACGAGGAGCCTCTTCCACGGCAACGTGCTGGTGCCGCTCCCCGAGCTCCATTCCGAACAGATCCCCTGCAGGTCTGTGAGGGCGCAGAAGGACGACTTCCGGCGTAGGTTGGGCGAGCTGACGGCGGCATGGAGCCAGGAGGTTTGCGCCAGTCTCCGGAACCAAGCGCCCGGGAGCGACGACGCGCTGCAGGACCGCTTCTTCAACTTCGTTCGTTACAACCCGTCATTCATGCTAACACTCTGGCTCGCATCGTTCCCAGGCATCGTTGACCTGCCCGACGAGCTTTCGTCCAATCCGGGCGAATGGCTTAACAGCGACAAGCTCGGCAACACCGTCGCTACAAGTGAGGGACGCGCCGACCATACCGTCGGCCGGTATATCGACATCATCACGGGCGGGAGCGGGAAGATAGAGCAGCTCAGGCGGTGCCTGGGCCGGGCCCGCGAGGACCTCCACCGCAGCTGCGCAGGGGACGACGGCCAACCGGCCCCGGTGCTCAAGAAGCACGCCTGCGTCTTCACCTCGCGGCCGGGCATCGCACTCATCGTCGCTGCATACGCAGACAAGCACTGGTCCTCCCAGTGGGAGGTCGTCATGGTTCTCTCAGCGGCCACCCCGGAGGGGAAGAAGGCGATCGGCGGAGCCTTCCATGACATCCCGATCGGCAGCGCAGAGAAGCCCACGCTCTTTATCGCCACCGTCGGCACGTGCGGTACCGGTCTCGACAGCCTCCAGAAGGCGAACCACGCTGTCCTCTTCGACCTGCCCTTTGTCGAGTCCGAGAGAAAACAGGCCAGAGGTCGCATCTGGAGGTCTGGACAGCGGTTTCCCTGCTACTGGACCGAACTCTGGGCGGCCGATAGCGACGCTGAAGTCCTGATTAACGACCGCCACGAGAGACGCATGGAGGCATTCAACCGGGTCCTGAGTTGCCACAGCGGCGACGGCAGTCGGGCAGGAGGGAGTGAGCAGTGACGGGTCCGAGAGGGTGCGTTGGAGGAACGTTTAGGGCCTGTAGGAACTGTCACGAGAGGGATGGCGAAAACTGCCCGGTCGTCTGTATGAGGTGGTAGGTTGAGATTGACGAGGAGAGTTTGTCGGTATTCGATGTCGAGAGAACTTTGTCGCAAAGATGCTGTTTGGAGAATACTTTTGTCGGATCTTTGTCAGTTACCTCTGTACTCGGCTCACGGTAGCCTGGCACAATTCTATTTTATACTTCATTAGTCTGATTTTAAGGTGGCCATTTCCCACCCAGCCTACGGCTTGCACATTGAACCAGTGTAAACTAACTGGTAATTCTATGGGACTTTCAAGCAATAAGGTCTAAGCCCAAAAGGAGGGGAAGAGTGAAGTCACCGCTTCCCAAGCGAGGGAATGCGGCACTTGCCGTTATCGATGCTGGGTTGCGAAATGCAACTCAAGAACGGATACGTAACGGGCAAACAGCGCTCGGGTTAGCCCTGGTCGGGCACAGCAGTTGTATAGGGATGGGCAGAGGGGGTTGTAAAGGACTGGTGGTTTGACAGCTTTGAACTGACAATTGGTCTTGGTGGTAACCAATCGTTATTCTCGTTCTTGTGCCAGGGTCGTGACATATATTGCTATCAGGCAGCTTAGAGAATCACATTTGTAACATCGATAGAGAACCAAGTAATATATGGATAGTCAGGTGAAGGAAAAACAGCTATTCTGCATGAAGAAAGTGGTAGGGAGAACGGTAGCATCATGCTAAGTTGCTTGCACGAGCTTTTCGACACCTAATTGCTCTCCGTCAAACCCGCTCTGCACCCGCGCCTTCGTACCCTTTCAGGAGAAGGACGAAAAGCTTCACACCGCTACCAGGAATTCCTCCCAGCGTCTTCTCACGGTGATAACTTCGTCTCCTTCGCCTCGTTCCCGCCAGAGTGGCAATGGACGCGGGAGAAGTAGGCTCGATATGAAGTTAGGGGGTAGCGCAGGTAACTATCACCACGGGTAACTGTCACCGCGGCCGCAGTGGTAACATTCCACTCCGAGTACATCCAAAATTTGTCCTTTGGCCGTGTGTAAGCGGGCCGCTCTTGGAGACGGAGTCGAGACTTAGCCGAGAGAACAATATAACGTGGTAACTGCGGTTATATTGACTGTCTCGGAATCCGAATCCTTTCATGAGGATCCAAGCTTAAGTAGGCATTATAAGACTCATCTGTGAGGGGCTCGCCCGCTCTGAATAGGTAAAAGTCAATCATCAAGTGCTCCGCCGGAAGGGAAGACCGGAGGATTGCTTCACAAAGGTTTTTTGCTCTCGCAAGATCGCGCTGCAGGGTGTCGTTCTCGTTTGAGAGACGTAATTGGATCTCGGAGATCTTTGCGTCTTGCAGGTTACGCCCATTCGGGACGCGATATCCCTCCGGTATAGCACATAAGAGTGTATACTTGGCCCATCCTTGGTCTGGATGAAGTCTACATAAGTCCCTCCAGAATCGAAACTTTGGTTGCAGGGACCGCATCTCCTTTAGCGTAGAACAATCGATATTATAGTCCCTCTCAAGCAACAGAGGATTTATCCCCTTTATCTGCTCCATTTTTTCATAAAACAGTATGCCATTATAACGCTTATGAAATTCGCTCACCACCGTACCACTTTTGATAGACGACCAGAGTATCGCGAGCGCCGTCGCCCTGGTCATTTTTGTAGATCGGCTAGCCGCAACGGCGCTGCTTAATACCGTAAGAATAGTCTTGCGGTCACTCGGAAGGATCGAGCGGGCGGAAACAGCTCTTGGCAAGGATTGCGGGCTAGAAACGGGCGGTACCGCAAAGGGCACAACGGCGGTACCAGCAGCTCGTTTTGGGGGTCCGACCGGTGCCGAAACTACTAGCGTACTTTCCGCTGTCGGTTCTCGGAGCGTCGGGGACCAAAATGCCTCGTCAAAGAAGAGCGAATCCTGCTTATTCTCTCGTCGTAACAGGTCTTCAAAATCCCCATCTCCAGGATCTAACGTCATGGAGAGGAGCTCAACGAGTGTTATGGAACGGAATCTTGGGATAGCTACATCAGCCTCTTGCTGGCTCAGATGGGTAGCGCCTTCAGCGAGGAGCCGTATTCCTAGCAGCATAAATAGCCCCGAATCTTCCGACCGAGTCTGTTTTGGGCCGGTCCAGCTGGGGAAATTGTTCCCGCCGGACGGAATCAGACACTGGGGGACGGTGCTGTTTGGTCTACTGTCAAACCAATGAACATAGTCTGGATATGCCACCGCGAATAACCATTGCCCGCCATCTTCTATCGGCAAGACGGTGGTCTTTCCGCTCGTTTTGGCCCCGAGCTGTTCGAAGTCTGACCCTAGCTCACGGGGTTCGGCGATCTCAATAGTAGAATATCTATCTCTCAGCAACTGCAAATAGGACTCAATGATAGCCTTATCGAGGCAATCCCCTCGGGCAACTTGCCATAATGACAGAGATATCTCGTCATATTCACCCGGTTTTTGTCGCTGCGATATACGATCGGCGTACTGTGTCCACCTTTCGTCTACATGGATACCGTTACCCGGCGTATGGAAAGAATTCTGTGACGGGAAGGCGAAGTTATCTGATGTCTCGATTACGCTCATGCATTTTGGATACCTGGCCCGTATGATTTGCACCGCAGCTCGAAGCATACAAACAGAATGGGAAGAGAGTGGAGTAGACGCGAGCTCCCGAAATATATCGTATTGATCCATGCCTTGTTAACGCTTCTCACTTATGCCGTTGCCCTTTATAACTTGATTCTAAGCTCCGTATCTGGACGAGTACGGCACCTCTGGATGTTGGGAATTATGTGCCGCCCCAAGTTCGTAGTCTCTCGCTAACTTGGCTTTCCGATTAGCGAGCACAGAGCTAATCCTAATTAGGAAGTTCGTTTTTCCTACCCCTCTTAACCAGAGAGCAGACGCCCCGCTATACGCCAAGACTCAGGCTACTTATTCCGTGTGTGGTACTGCTTAGGAACCTCGGTTATTGGCTCCGCACCTATATCTGACGTCGTTTAGATTACTACGCTACCCATTTCAAGTAATATCATCCTCCACCAGTTCTGCCGAAATTAGGGAGCGGCAATTGACGCCGAGTTTGAAGCCAGAGAAGCTGGTTCCGTATTGGCGCCAAAAGAGGCTCTAGCTCAGTGTACAATTCCTCTTCGGGGAGACTAAGGTTCCAGTCCAGCAGGAGAAGTGCTTGCACCTCCATTTCCACGATGTTTGCTGGGCTCAAAGTGCAGCCTACTTTGCCATCTCTACAGTATTTTGCCCACATTTCGCTAGTTGGGTTATTATCGTGGGTGTATTTGAATGTCAGGATTAGCACTGACAGGAACACGCGGTGTGCGGAGCACCGTAGAGTAGGCGATGACAAACGGTTCCGGAGACGAGCGAGGTACACAACCGTAGATACCAGTGTCTCTATGCTGATTTGGGCGACATTAACAAGCCGAGAGACAAATATGTCGAGGGGTAGTGGGCAATCATTGTCGGAATGGGCAAGAGATCGGACGGCAGTTGGCGAAAAGTGTTGCTGTGGAGTCCCAGTTCCTGGGAAATTCGGGTATGGACCGCACTGGACGGCCTTAAAGGTGACGGCCACAATATGATGTATTATCTTATAGTGAATTCCTTCTGAGACGAGATAACGAAACGCGGAGGCGTTGACGTTCGTGATCGATTGGTAATTCATTTATATCTGACTGCGTTGGCAAATGTCGGCGCAACTTTACAGGGCCTGACAAACCATACGCTGTAGCAGGTTGGGAGTAAATATACTTGGGATTCCCAGCGACAGGTGGGTAACTGCATGTACGGGCATAACTCCCAAATAGCAGTTGAACTGGACCCCGGGCTTCGTAAGGCCAGTTTTGGAAGCTGTTTAGATTTGACTGCCAATATTTAAACCGGTCAATGCCTTGGTCCACAGGTACGTTGCGAAATACTTCTAGCAGCTTTTAGATCAATGGCTTTGTGCACTGCTGTAGTCACTGTTGAGATCTGTGGTGGGGAGTCCATATATACTTTGACTCAGCTGCCATCCTCCCTTAGGAACAGTTCCATCAAGGTGACACCATCTTCCAGCCTCGAGTCCTGGCCAGTTAGTCTGTCAACTACTGCTGAAACATGTGCATTTGGCCATCATACTATCGTACCGGCTGTCACTGGTAATGTGAACTCGCTACATAGGCCTCAAACCATCGCAACCAATTCTTCTCAGACATATCTGTTCACCGCATTGATGCCGCAACCCTCAAAGTCGACTAGTACATCTGTCCGGAACAGAGTAGATTTTCTCTGCGTTTCTATAGCGTGTATAACAGTGGTGTGGAGCCTATCATGGTAGAGATCTATATTAAGGTGGCGTTGTTCCATAACGCCTGAATCACTCGAACAGGACAGCCTAGCTTGGTTGATCGTTAAATCCATTAATGAGTCCTTTTATTATTGCCGAATTCTCTTTACAGCGATACGGCTAAGATCACATCATCCTTTGTACAGGTTAATACGAGATTGGAAAGATTAAGATCTATGCCTATGTATTACTAAATATAGATAAGAAAACACTTGTGTCCTATTCTGCCGGGTTGCGCGTAGTAACTACCTAGGTAACAACAGCAAGTAACCTTTACTACTCCATATTAATATTTATTTCATTTATAGCCGCGTAGTTACTCAATAGGCGGGGGAGGAAATGGGAGCTACGGCTGTGGCCTTGCATCGTTATTCAAACACCACACGTGACAGAACAGAAAAGTAAATGTAGTTGGCTCTACCGCTAAGCCACTTCTGTTATATATACATGCATGTGACAGCCTTAGCATAATTCCCTGGGTCGGAATACATCGGTTTTTGGCGCAGAGCGTCTATAGGCGCCTAAGGTAGCGTATGTGATCCGTTTACAGTTGCGCTGCCTGGGTTGGAGAAAAGCTTTTCGTCTAGATACGGAGATATATATTAAACCCTAATATGGCTCCGCTTTTTGCACATATCGGCCTTCAACAACACGTCCAACAGTTCTGTAAGGCAACCGATCATTAAGAGCCGATAAACGCCACCGCTAACATCTACCGTATACGAATGAGGATCCAAAACATTGCCATGCTCATATGGTATGGCAAGCTGCTACTGGGTGCCGAATTGACCACTGTCTGTTACGAGGCAATCTCTTTTTCACCATTCCGACTTAGAAAATGCCCCTCGCTCTGTTGACTGGAAAAGATGTCTACACACTCTTCCAGATACGGTAAGAATAGCGCTGCATGCATTCCTAGTGGGGAATGGAGCCTGACCTAAGCTGTAGGCTCGAGAACGATGCTGTTGTTTTTCGAGGTAACGAATACGAGGCGTCAGGCCAGCTTTTAAGGGGTACCGTCGTCCTCTGTCTCCCACTGCCGCTCAAGGTCGACAATATCCGCCTGAAGCTGACAGGAACGCTTCACTATAAGTATGACGTAAACATCCCAAAACGATGCTAAGGGATCTACTAACTCTGTTAGCTAGCTGGACGTATGCGAAGGCAGCGTCTTTAGGCATATTGAGTGGTACGATCGGCAAAACCATTCAATTTTACGAACATCTGTGGCCCCCGTTTGTTGGGATTAGCGCGGTAGACAGTACGCCGGATAAACAAGCATACGTTACGAAGAGCTTCACACTCCAACCAGGGAACTACGAATGGCCGTTCCAAGTAATGCTAGGGGGTGATATAACCGAAAGCGTCGAAGGTACATGCAAAGCGAACATTACGTACCGGCTAAAGGCGACGGTAGCGCGGCGGAAGTTAGCATGCGACTTACACACCTACAAGCACCTACGCATTATACGGACGATCGACGCCTCGGCGCTTAGCTTCTCACATACAATAAACGTTGAGAATGTCTGGCTCAATAAGATCGACTACTCGATTATAGGGCCACGAAAGGCAATTGCCTTCGGGAGCTCGGTGCCCTTAGAAATAAGAATCATTCCGTTACTAAAAGGAATAGAACTAGGCAACATCACAGTTACGTTACTGGAAGTCCATGAAATTATCCTACTACCACGAATAGGTTACCGTGTCAGGGATTATAACAAGGAAAAGGAGATCGACCGCTGGACCGTTACTACAAGCAGAGATGAGCATTGGCAGAGTAGGATAAGCGGCACAGGTCGGGAGGGCTGGGTCGTAAATACGTCCTTGAATTTGCCGAGGGAGCTGAAAAGATGTCTCCAGGATGTGGACGCTAAGGGGATTAAGATTCGGCATAAACTGAAGCTGGCGATGGCGCTTAAGAATCTAGATGGACATATTTCCGAACTCTGCTCGACCCTCCCCGTCACGATTTTTATCTCGCCTGACGCATCACCAGACGAGGAAGGAAACCTAGAACAGCGGCTACCCTGTAAAACGACAGCAGAAGACATAGCCGCGGTCGCACCGCCGGGCTACGGCGAGCATATTGTCGACCAACTCTGCGTGTTCCCAGGGGACCGACTCAGGGCAAGCTATACCTTCCGCGGCCGCTCATCGGCGCATTCCGGGGCCAGCACTCCATCCTATGTGTTCGGCGGCGGTCACCGCTCATCTGCCGTGCCGCTTATCCTACACAAATCGGGACCTAACAGTCCGAACAGCATAGGCGAAACCTTGAAGCTCTCTAAAGTCCCGAGCTACAAAACAGCCGTAAAAACACCAGCCAAGCCACTGAGTTATGCGGCTGCGTTTGTGCTTCCGGATTACTATGCAGCAATAAGGTCAGCAGGGTATGATACAACCCAGGATGCCGAAGGTTAATAATCATTACTGCTACAGATGCGAGCTTTTTATGTAAAATAGTATTTGACTACCAGCGCATCAACAATCTGCCTCATTGATACTATTATTCGGGAAAGTGTTCCACAGCGTTAAACCGTCTTGCAAAGACCGACGACGGCGTTCCGTCGAGGACGTTAACAAGATATGCTGCTTAGATTTAAGGTCAATTTCTAGGTCACCCTAATGTACTGCATTTCGTCTGTCTTAACTTGTAGCGGCCCAGTTCGCCACCAGTTGTTGGCGCTGACTACGCTCCATGTTGAAATCAACCCTTCTTCCTCACAAACTTTCCCCATCACCCCTTTCTTTCTGGCATGCAACCGCCTCACGCAACTCACTACCTGCATCCGTCACACCGTCAGCGCTGGGTTAGCATCCGGCACTCCCAGGAGGCACCACGATCTATATCGTACTGCAATCCATGTCCGCATATGTGCCCAACCAATTCCGGTTGCCGGATGGGGAATTACTGAGTGCTCGTGGCCTGACTGAAGTCGTTACGGTGTCTTAGTAGCCAATCACTTCGTCCAGGCGTATTGGCAACGTGAAAGTGCCTGCTTGTCCTGTATGTTCGTCGAAGGGGGGGAGGAAACGCACGTGGAGCCATCAACGGCAAAGTGACATTGAGATCAAAGGTCAAGCACCTAACGAACAGAATTTGGTGGCTGACAGGGTTCCCCATGAGACTTGTATAAGGAGATGCCAGTCCGGGTACGAAATGGAACGTGGGCTGGAATGGGAGAGGGGTTTGGCGATCTGTTTGTGATATTTCTTGGCTTCCATTTCCCTTTCCTCGTATGGCTTCACTAGAATTAAAAGAATGAAAATAGAATCTATTCCAGGATCTGCTCGCAATGTACATATAGCTATGGACGACGGGGGCAGATGTTGTACTTATATACCTCTACGAAGTGTCGGGTATAACGGTGATCAATCGGTGTCGAAGGTGACCTGCGTTGCTATTCACAATCTGAAAGGAAATAAATAAGGGTCCGTGGCGCAGATTTCTAGGTCAATTAGGCGGCGGAAGGAGACAGAGTTTCCGATAGCAATTTGACGATGAAAGCCCGAGAGTTTGCAACATCTGCGTATCAAACAGCGGTCTATTTAATACACTTGCAAAGTCCCGCTAATGACTCTGAGTTTCTTATAACATATGCGCTAGCAAGTTAGCCAGATAAGCGAGGCCAACGCAACGCGACTAGTCTGCACTTCTTTTCAAGAACCAGCTTGCTCCTCCTTCTCCTCCCCCTCCTCTCCCCCCTCCTTCCGTCTTCTCTTCTGCTGGCACAGAGCCTCAGTGCAGGTTACTATCGTCAGAAAAGTAACCCTCATCTTTCTTAGTATAGAAGTCATAATCTGTTACCCGATCGACATTCTCCACCGTTGCATCAGACAGGACTGGTGAAGGAGGTGAATCACCGCCCGCCAGTGCTATAGTCACCTCCTCGGCGGAAAATCGATACATCTCCCACACCGTCCTTGGAGTATCTTGAGTCTCCACAGGCGTGCTGGGCGGAGCAATCATTACTGCATCGTATTCAACGTCGGGTTCGAGCGTGGATAGCGACAAGGAGGATGGCGACAAGGAGGATGGCGACAAGGAGGATGGCAACAATTCATTTTCCGGGATCAACAGTTGGGCGTGTTTGGCAGCCATTGGAATAGCTAGACCGGCCTCCTCTGTGCAGATAGTTTTTCGCTGAGATGTGGGCTAAATTCGAAGTGTATTGACACATGTGATAAAAAGGGTAGTATACAAAGAAGGAGCTTAAAATACGGTGGAAATCAAAGCTGAAGAACAGAGCCGGAGAATGTCCCACCCGAAGTATTTATACGCCACCTCCTTTCACTCCGCCGTCTCTTGCCTTATCTGGTAAACTGAGTAATAAATAGCTACCGATGCACCGTACCTTTCAGAGATTGCGGATTAGTTACCTCGTGTCACTCCAGCCTACGGAAGCCGAATCATAAACAGACCTAGGTGCTGTGTAAGTCGTAGCCTGCACCTATAAGCGGTATTCCCAGATGGGGAGAAAGGAGTTTCTTATACCTACTGCACTGTGTTCTCAGCGCTTAGAGGTGTCCGGTAGTATATTCTCGCTGGCGAACAGGTAATGAAACGGCCGAGGCTGTCTTGGTCTGCAGGCCACTATTATGCTTTGAGTATTCTACAACGTGAGGACTGGTGTTACTAACAGCTCCAAGTATTTCTATATTCCCTCCTCAGTTTACTTCTTTCCATTCCGAATGATTCCTTATCAAAATGTCAACGTAACTGCCATCTCCATCACCGCCGGCAAAACCCAGAGCGTTCGGGGCAGCCTTGTCCAAGTCTTCCTCTATTAACGTCCCACACCCACTTACGGACCACCCCCACATCCGGACCACCGGAAAATTTCCCACTAGAATTTTTCACCACCAACTTTAACTTTGAATATCTCCATGGATTTTTATCCAATCATTCTGATTTTTTGCCAAAGGATTGACTACCTATAGATGCCTCAGTATACCGAAGATAACATTCAACGGGCTCTTAAAGCTATCACGACCGGCTAAAGTATCCGCTAGGCTTCTAATCAATAGAGTATGTCAATAACCACTCTGCTACGTCGTATATAAGGGGGCCAGTTAAGAGATACTACGTTCTCTATCTATCAGAGGCTCCCTCCGACCCAAGAAAGCCATCTGACTGAAGGGTTCGAATCCAGGCCGCCCTAAGCCCGCCTCCAACCCATCAACAACTCAAGAACTTCGCTGAGCGTATCTTACAGATCTATGGGGACATGGGGAGACTAGGAACACCCGCCGCTAACAAGGTACACCTCATCGATTTCGGCACGGCCAAATACTACCAGGATCTAAAGACCCAAAAACACATCCCTTACCGCGAAAAGCAACCGCTCTTGGGTACTGCGAGGTACATGAGCATCAACACCTACCTTGGGCGGGAGCAATCGCGGCGAGACGATCTCGAGGCTCTACGCTATGTGTGGCTATATTTCCTAAGGGGCAGTTTGCCGTAGTAAGGGACGAAAGCGTCTAAGAACAAGAAGAAGCACACGCGAATCGGGGAGAAGAAGCAACAGGCAACGATTGACGATCTATGTGCCGGCTTCCCGGAGGAGTTTGCTAAGTGTCTTCGGTATATCCGTGGCTTGGGTTTTGAGGATCAGCCGGATTACGACCATCTACAGAATCTTCTTTCACAGGTGTTGAAAGATGCTGGCGAGGTTGATGATGACGAGTTTGATTGGATGAAGGTTGGGGAAGGGAGGCTCACTGGCAGAGGAGTTGGCCGCAAAGATTCCGGAGCGGGAGTTCAGCCCGGCTGAGGTGATGTTATTTTTCGCATCGAGATTCTGGTCTCCGGAAGCCGCTGTTAGTGGCGTAGAGAAGTGGTTGGCGACAGTCAGGTACGAGAGGAAGAAGATGGGGTACCCATGAAGAGGCTAGAGGATGCTTTTGTTATAATCCTCAAACTTGTTATCAGTTACGCCGTATAAGACGCATACGCTTGGCCAACGTTCTCTGTGGTTTCAGCTATTTCACTGGTTTATATTTTTTGTCAAATCCCCTATCTATGTCCACGGGGGTAGTGTCTCCTTTTACCTAGGAGGAAAGTCGGCCTCGTATATAGTTCGCTATTGCTATAGACCAACCACAGAACGGAACGGCCTAATCGTACCATCCTCAACCCAACTAACATCTCCCGTGCCACGCTGAGTAAGCACCCTTCAATCGCCAAGGAACCTTAAACACTTGGATAATGGCCTTCAAGCTGGTTTAACCCACGCGTACCCGCCAAGAGAAGGGTGTGAACACAAGGCAGAAAAGAGAAAAAACCGTGGCCACAAAGTCCAGGACCGCAAGTATCCCATCTTGCTGACAGCCTCGCTGAGCAGATGCGCAGAGTACTGGCTAACTGCTAGCAGCTGTGACGTTGCTCTACGAGCCGTTTCTGGGACGGAATCTATAACAAGAGATCCCTACCTTTTCCAGAGCCAGAAACGGCTTCAACAGCTTAAACTGGTTAGTCTAGGCAGCGGGAGTTGGTATATTTTCTTCGCTTACTATGATTGGTTCTAACAAGAGCCGTTTTTAGCGCGCCAGCCATCAGAAACGGCTTTTAGGGCAGCAGGGGTTACCACAAGGAACCGCTGCTTGGCGAGCTAGAAATTATTCAAATCGGGCAGGTCGTCGGTGCCTCCAAAAACGGCTCCCTTGTGCTCCAACTGCTGTAGATGGCGTGTGCATTTCTAGTTCCAGACTACCGGGACATGGCCAGCCAGTTTTGGCTTTGCCCGGGCTGGGACCCCACACATGCTTCAACGTCGCTCCACGAATTGCGACATAGGCCGAGACACTGGCCCGTTCCGTGTGCAAGACTTTATGTAGTGTTCTTCTGTTAGTCCCGGTGTTCTGCTAACAGGAGTCTCGGTTATCCAACGCCCCCCCCCCAAGAGGTAGCCATCCTGCAGATATAGGCGTAGATTGCTCCAAGGGGGAACGTCCTGTAGTGGCACTTTCCGTGCCGCAGCACGAAACTGGTTGTAGGGACGTCCTCTGTTGCCGGGCTTGGGGCTATCCTCTATTACCATAACTACCCAGTTACGATCCGTTGAATCTAGGAAGAGTTCGAATATAATCCTTGTGTATTGGTAGTGTTCTCCGGTATACAAGTGACGCCGTGGAAAGCGATAGTCCTACTGGGGTCCAAATGGATGAAAAACCGGTGGTAGCGGGACCTGCTTACGTCATCCGGTTGTTCAGGTTCCATACCCACGAGGAATACCCTCCTGTTATACATCTTCCGATCCACCTTGAGGGTGAGCAACGATTTGCTTTCGTGCGGATGCTTCGGCTGAGGAAGTTGCTCAGGCCGCAGAGAGGAGGTGTACTGAGCTGATGGGGTTCTTCGCTGATACAAGAAACCATTTTGTATCATAGATAAGATAAGAAGTGTTGATAAGATAAGGTTGTGGCCCATTTGCCGAGCTTAGCAAAGTGGGGCTGGTCATTCACTGGCCGGCCTTGCAAGGAATATATCAACAATTCCTTGCAAGCCACTTCCACGTAATCAACGCGGAATTCCACCTGCCGCCGGGTAAGGTTTGCGCCGTTCCGAGGGATTGCCGACCCAGCTAACGTTCTCAGAACGACCGGAAACCCCGCCGAAGCCGTTTGCGACCATCCCCTTCTCGCGCGACCGCGATTTTGTCGACCGCGGAGATATTCTCGAGCAAATCGACATACGATGCTCCGAGCCCGCCGCCCGTGTGGCCCTCGTCGGCCTGGGCGGTATCGGCAAGTCGCAGCTAGCTATCGAGTTCGCTTATCGGATCACTGAAAAGCAGCCCGACATATGGGTATTCTGGGTCCACGCCGGCACACAGGCCCGCGTCGAAGAGGGCTTCAGGACGATTGCCGACAGCGTCAAGCTGGCCGGCCGGAACCAGCCCAAGGCCAACATCCCACAGCTTGTGTACGCCTGGCTGTCTAACGAACGGAACGGCAGATGGGTTATGATCCTCGACAGCGCCGATGACTGCGATGTATTCTACCCCCGACTAGCAGCGACGCGCGTAACGAGCACCTATTCGCGAACTTCCTACCACAGAGTCGAAATGGATCGATTATTATTACGACACGTAACAAAGACCTGGCCCGTAGGCTGATCAGTCGTACCCAAAACATAATCGAAGTCGGGCCGATGACGCAGAGGGACGCCCTTACGCTCCTGGAGAAGAGGCTAGGATCGCTCTCGGATCTGGACGTGGCAACCAAGCTCGTACAGGCGCTCGACTTTGTTCCGCTGGCCATCAGCCAGGCTGCTGCCTACATCCAGGCCAGGGCGCCGCGGAGCTCGCCGGAAAAGTACCTAGCCGAGTTTCATAAGAGCGAGGGTAAAAAGAGCAGGCTCCTAGAGCACGATGCTGGGGACATACGGCGGGATGGAGGCGCGTCAAACGCGATTTTCAGGACATGGCAGATATCCTTCGACTATATCCGGTCTAAGCGGCGCTCTGCGGCGGACCTCCTGTCACTTATGAGCTTTTTCGACCGGCAAGGCATTCCTGGGTGGGTTCTAAAACCTCCTAGAGTTACTAAGGAGGAGATTCCAGGACGGTGTCTAGACGAGGCCGGAGATACAGACTTTGATGACGGCAGCAGTGCTACAGATGGTGCCACAGATGGTGATATAGATGGTGCCACAGATGATGGCCTCACAGATGACAGTCCAGATATTACTGATGATGGATTCGAAGACGATGTGGCGATGCTGAGAGACTACTGCCTCATCGCGACGTATGAGATGGTGGACGAGTTTGAGATGCACAGTCTTGTACAACTATCGATGAGGAGGTGGCTAGAAGTATTTGGACTACAGGAGACGTTCCACCGGCAATACATCGAGCGAATGGCAGCGGCATTCCCAACGGGAGAGTACGAAAACTGGACGATATGTCAAAGTCTCTTCGCCCACGTTCAAGTGGTCCTCGGTTACCGACCTAGCGAGAATATGGACGAAATATGGGCGACGCTTTTGTATAATGGGGGTTGGTTTGCATGGTTGCAAGGGAGATACGAGGTGGCACAGCAGATGGTAGGCAAGGCGAGAAGAGTCCGCGAGAAGAGGCTAGGAAAAGAGGATGCGGCGACTCTAGATAGCATGTCACTGTTTGCTCTGGTCCTTTTGAACCGAGGCCGGTGGGAGGAGGCCGAGAAGCTGGACGTGCAGGTGATGGAGACGAGCAAGACCAAGCTTGGGGCCGATCACCCTTCTACGCTGACGAGCATGGCCAACCTAGCGTCGACATTTTGGAACCAGGGCCGGTGGGAGGAGGCCGAGAAGCTGGAGGTGCAGGTGATGGAGACTCGCAAGACCAAGCTTGGGGCCTATCACCCAGATACGCTGACGAGCATGGCCAACCTCGCTTTTACTTGGAAAAGCCAAGGTCAACACTCAGATGCTTTAGCGTTGATAGAGGAGTGTGCCCAGGCTCGGCAGCGACTACTTGGTGCAGAGCATCCAGACACGCTGTCGTCTTTGGCCACCGTCGCCGAGTGGAGTAGCTAGAACATGTTTCTTAGTTTCGTTTTTACGGTCTACTGTATCTGGAAAATGTGGTTTTAATTTTTGTCCGCGATACGAGTGTACGATTATGCAGCTATCGAGTCTTTATTATATGCACATTTGATTGGCTACATTCTTTGTCAGTCGCACAACCGGGCAATACCGAAAGCGGCTAGTGCATTTGTCAGTGACCGTCCCAGTTGCAGCCAATTTTGGAGCTGGCGTGTAGCTGTATAAAGTGAGCACGGATACATATTGTGCCCAGCCGCAGCCAAGGATGAAGTTGGCCCGTGCAGAGACAGTTAGTTTGAACATTGAAATTATGGACACTGATTTCGGTCTCTACTGTACCGCTGTAGAGTATGGCATCTTACTTATATATTGCATAAGGAGGTCCCTGCATCTTTCCCTTAACTTCTTTCGCTCTAGGTTATTCGGCCTTACGTTAACCATCGAAGAGGCTAATAGTTAAGAAAAAAAGAAGAAGGGATAGATTAATATGGTCTAATTATTCGACGATACGTAGCTTAATAGTACTCTTATTAAAGCATTATAACTAGTTGTAAGTAAGGTAAATTAGATTAAAATTCATAGGCGCTGTACAATTCTTTAAAGAAGTAGTAATTTATTTGCATCGAAATCTATACAGTATTATAGTACTGTATAGTATTGTAGTTTGGTTACGCTTTCGTGTGACGAACCCCTGTACAGAACCTCTGAAAGGGATACTCGGTTGAAGGTAACTTCTGACAATTGGTTCGGTGCAGCTAAACAGTGCACAACAAGATGTCTCAATGTAAACACAAGATACCGTGAATACAAGCTGTGATTGCATACTGCGGAACTATCTACAAGCTATCTAGTTCCTCCGTATATATAGACCGTTATTTCCTGGATCATTGTCCTTTCCTAATGATCCCCTAGAGCCGGATCGTTGGATCACCACAATGATCCAATGATCCTATTCCCGGATCATGCTCTTATCCCAATGATCCTTTCCTGGTAGGTCTGTCTCCTATTCCTTTGATTGGCTGTTCCCTTCTTCCTTCTGATTGGCTGTTCCCTTCTTCCTTCTGATTGGCTGAGACTGCCGGGAGTCCGCATTCAAGAACGTGACACGATTCCCCTCCTCTCCAGGTCGACGTCCCGACGACCTTGGTTAAAGTCTGGCCAACAACCATTTCTTTTCCTCTTTGTAGGTCCCTCCCCTCATATCCTTTCTTCCTTCACGATGTCTAACCGTGTAAGCAAGCAGAAACATCCTAAAACGCTAAGCCGTCAAGGCCTTGCAGAGAAGGTCCTCCGCCATTCGATTGCGATGCCTACACCTTGTTCCTCGTGTGCTTCCCGCAAACTCTCCTGTGTTCTTTCTACCGACTCCTCTCGTTGCCACGAGTGCGTCCGCCGTGCCTTGCCTCATTGTGACGCCCTGGGCGTCTCCCCTCGTCAACTGTCGCAGATTATCTCGCAACACGACGCTGTCGAAGCTGAGCTCGAACGAGCTGAAGAATTGGCCGAAGTCGCTAACGCCAAGGTTCGTCGACTTCGTCGCCAAAAGAAAGCCTGGCTAGAGAAAATGTCGCGGGCTGTGTCTCGTGGTTTCGACAGTGTAGAGGAGTTGGAGAGAGTTGAGCGGGAAGAGCAGGCCGCTAACAAGGCCGCCTCCCCACCTTTACTGGACCCCTCTTTCGACTGGACCTCCGCGCCGTTGGACGGGCTTGGCCAAGATTTCCCAGACGGGTTCGCTGATTCCGCTGGTGACTTGGGTCTTGGCTTGCCGCCGGGTTCCCCTCGCTGCTCCCCGCCCCTGGCCTCCCAGGGTTCCTCCGATGGAATTCCTCCAGCTTCTCAGGGCAGTTGAGGTTCGTGGCGGGCTCCCATGAGTTATCCGTATCCGGGTAGTCCAACCAGCTAACCAAATACTCCAGTTGTTTGTTATTAATGCGAGAGTCCAATACTTCTTCCACATCGTACTCTTCTTCCTCGTCCTCGGCTTCTACTTGTGTGTCTAGGCTGGCCGCCCGTGGTGCCGGTTCCAAGAGTGAAATGTGAAAGGTGTTCGATCGTAGTCGCATAGTGTCTGGTAGTCTGAGCTTGAAAGCCGTTTCTGATACCTTTTCTTCGACCGTAAAAGGTCCTACCCTCCTGTGGTCCAACTTCTTGCTTGGTCGTTTTGTGCGTAAATTTCGTGTTGATAAAAACACTTTATCCCCCCTCTTCAAGCGAGGTCCCTCGAGCCGTTTGACGTTGTAGTACTTGCGCATGCGTTCCCGAACGAACTCGAGTTCTTCCTTGAGTTTGGCGTGCAGCATGTGTAGCTTCCCTGCTTTTGCTGCCGCCCTAGGCACTCTTGCCTCTGGTCCTTGCCGTAGATCCGCCTCGAAACCATAATTCGCGAAGAATGGCGTGACTTTTGTCGTTTCCGTGGGTGCTGTGTTGTAGGCGAGTTGTGCTGCTGGCAAAAGTTCAACCCAGTTGTCTTGTTCGAAATTGATGTAGTTCCGAAGGTACTGTTCAACGATCTGGTTGAGCCTTTCTGTTTGACCGTCCGTCTGTGGGTGATATGCTGACGATGCCTTGCTTCTCACTCCTACTTGCTCCATCAGAGCCTTCCAAAACTTCGACACGAACTTGGTGTCGCGATCCGTGATGAATTCCCTTGGCCATGTGTGTGTCGCCGTGACGTTCCGAAACACTACATCCGCCAATTGTTCTGCCGTCCAAGTCTCCCTGTAGGGCAGGAAGTATGCCCATTTGGTGAGTCTGTCGACGACTGTGAGGATGCTGTCATACTTGACTCCTGTGACCGTGTCCTTGGAATGTGGTAGCTTGGTGATAAAGTCCATCGTCACTGAGCTCCATGGTTGTTCTGCCACTGGTAATGGCTCCAAAAATCCGTAAGGCTTGTGTCTCTCTGCCTTCGTCCTTCTGCAGAGGTCACATTCTCGCAGCGTTTCCTCAACATCCTTTCTCAATCCGGGCCAATTGAAGTGTTGTTTGATCTTCTCTGTTGTTTTGGCCACTCCCATGTGTCCACCGAGCTTCGACTCGTGGATCTCCTGAATCAATGCCTTCCGCTGCTCTGGTTCAACGTAAGCTCGATTGTGATACCAGAGCCGGTAATTGTCGTCCTTCTGGATCCCCAAGGTTTCCAGTTCAGCCCATCGTTCCTGCTCGTTGCTGCCGATGTTGCTCTGATACTTGTTGGCTGTTGATTCTTCTCGGTACACTGCGCAACACTCAGCCCATTGCTGGAGCGGGTGCCTCAGTGTGCCTTCTGCTGTCTCCTGCAGCAATGGTGGCGATTCCTCCGCCACTTTCTCTTCGTGGTGGTCCGCCCTTCTGCTTAGAGCGTCCGCTCTTGCGTTTTCGGACCCCTTCTTGTAATGAATCTGAAAATTGAACTCAGACAGGAACTCTGACCACCTGCCTTGCCTGGCATTGAGGACCTTGGTAGTAGTAAAATACTTCAAGTTTTTGTGATCCGTGTAGACCTGGACCTCATAGTTGGTTCCGCTGAGGTATGGCCTCCATTCCTCAAAAGCCTCGATGATGGCAAGCAGCTCCTTGTCGTGGATGGGGTAGTTCTTGCGTGGTCCCTCTAGCTTCTTCGAAAAGAATGCTACCGGGTGCAACTTCCCGTCCTGGTCTCGTTGTCCTAGCTGTCCTCCTATGGCGTAGTCGGAAGCGTCTGTCTCAACTTCGAAGGGTCGTCCTGGATCCGGAAGCTTGAGTACTGGGTCTGCCGTAATGGCGTTCTTGATGGCTTGAAAGGCTTCCTCCTGTTCTTCTTTCCACTTGAACTCGGCGTCCTTTTTGGTGAGGTCGTTCAATGGTTTTGCAATGGCGCCGTAGTTCCGTATGAACATTCGATAGAAATTGGTGAACCCCAGAAACTCTCGAATCCTCGTCTTCAGCTGTTCGGGTGTTTCTCCCTGAGGTCTCGGCCAGTTCTTGACTGCCGCGATCTTCCCTGGTTCCATTCGCACTTCTCCCGGCGAGATCAGATACCCGAGATAGACCGTTTCCTGCACATGGAACTCGCTCTTGTCCTTGTTGACCGATAGTCCTGCTCCATGTAGCGCGTCCAAAATTTCCTTGACGTGCTGTTTGTGTTCTTCCAGAGTGCGTGAGTAGATGAGAACGTCGTCGAGGTAGCAAACTGCTGTTTTGTCGAGATACTGGCGAATCGTGTGATCAACGAGGGCCTGGAAGGTTGCTGGTGCATTTGTGAGCCCGAACGGCATAACGAGATACTCGAAATGCCCGTAAGGTGTGCGAAAAGCCGTCTTCCATTCGTCTCCCTCCTTGATTCGTATGTGCGCGTACCCGACTGGCATATCAAGCCTGGTGAACCATCGTGCCCCTGACAGTTGACTTCGCAGCCGCGAAATCAGCGGTAGTGGGTAACCGTTCTTCACCGTTTCCTGATTCAGCTGTCGATAATCCACACACAGTCGTGGACTCCCATCCTTCTTCGGCACGAAGAAAACAGGATATCCAGCTGGCGATGTGGATGGTCTGATGTGTCCTCTCTTGAGATTCTCGTCCAAATACTTCCGCAACTCCTCACTCTGTTTGTCGTTGGTGTGGTAGACCTGAAAAAGCTTGAGTTTTGCTCCGTCTTTGAGCTTGATTTCGTGGTCCCATGGTCCCCTATCCGGTAGACCCTGAAGGTGTTTTGCTGTGAACGCCGGATGCCCTTGATATTCCGGCGGTACCTCCTTTTTCTCGCTTTTCTTCAAGTTGTTGTAATAAGCGTATTTGTCCTTCATTGCTGCCGCAATCTCCACCAACGCAACTGTTCCTACCAACCCTACTTCTTCGATCTTGCCGCCTGTGTCGATCGAGTACACCAATATTTCTCGTGTCTCTTGCGGTGGTGCCGTGGAGGGTGCTTGTCTTGCACTCTGCTCCTGCCGTGCTCCTGATCTCCCATCGTTGGTTGGATACTCCCGATATGTCCTCGGTCGTAGGTGGCCACCATCCTTCCAACGGATGTCTGGGTCGTAGTCCTCGTGCCATGGCTGCCCTAGGATCATGTCCTTCTCTGGCCCCATATCCACGATGTCGAAAATCACTGTCGTTGTTTTTCCTGACACTGTGATGTCCAGTGGCAACGTCTCTCTGGTTACCAACTGTGTAGGGAAGGGTCCCTTCATGACGACCTCTTCCTCCTTCTTTTTCCATGGAACCCGGGCTTGTTGCACAAATCTTGGTGAAATCAAGTCCGCTTCTGCTCCACTGTCCACGAGTGCTTGCGTTTGGAAACCCTTCCAACGCGCTGCTACTCGCAATCTTTTGTCTTTCATGCCCCTCCTCTGTACAGCAGCGACCTCGCTGATGTGTAGCTCGTGGTCCTTTAGAGGTTTGCGGCCTCCGCGAAAGGCCGTGGCCCTTTTCCCGACTGTTGTTGAGCCTCCAGAGCGTCCTCCTTCGCCGAACTGTCCAGCAGCTCGAAACCGGCTAACCATTGTCGTTGGGCCTCTTTCCATTCCTCGCTGTCAGATGGGCGTTCATCTATCCCATAGGCTTCCCCCCATGTAGTATTTCTCTCCGCGTGGTACGCCCGCACCTTCATTCTCAAGTGAAGTGCGCAATCCTTGCTTGGGCAATAAGCCATGTCCTTATCGAGGTTATTCACGCAGCATCGGGCTTCTCTTGGCCAAAACTGAATGACCTGTCGAATATTGTCGGGTCGAACCGGGTCTCCTTGTCTCCACAAGAAGTAGTCGTTTAATTCCTCGTCCGGAGCTCCCCATCTTGCGAGTGTCCCCGATACTGGTGCTGGTTGTCCTGTCTGGGTAACCTCCCTGATCGGCCAATGCCTGTTAAGGGCTTTCGACTGGTAGTGTTCCGCGCATCCGTGAGCGATGCACTGGAACCATGGCACTCTCCTGTGCTCTGGGTGTCTTGGGTGAACCTGTGGTGTGTCTCCTTCGCAAGGAATATACCACCTGTGAGCTGGGATCTCTCCTGGCGCCAGTGCGAGTCCCACGCTGGCCACTGGTCGCGTCGCCCAGAACTCATCCCAAGTCTCTCCGTACTCGTTGAGCCGCATAAGGCCTCCAACGAACTCTTCCTCCGGAATGATCCAGTGTTCATCGCCCTGCCTGAGCTGTGCAAGCGGTGGGTTGTCGGTCGTGGCTTGCGCCACCTTGTCCTCGAGGTCGCGGTAGTGTTGTTCAATCGCTTCTCGCTGGTTCCGAAGTTCTTCCACCCCTTCCTCGAGTCTTTGAACTCGTTCCCTGGCCTGTTGTAGAGTTGTTTCTGTGGTCGAGTCCTGAGTGTTGGTTGTACCCGTGGCGAAAACTCGTCCCAATCGTTGTAAGGTTTCCCCAGAGGGTCCCGGAGCAGTGCTCTCTTGTTGCCCAGCGGCTCCTCCGACCGGTCGTTCCTGTCCCACGACGAGGTCCTCCCCCTCCGAGTCAACCGTTAACTCTCCTTCCTGGGCCTCATACCCGTAATCGCTGTCGGTGTAGTCGTCCGCTGAGTCCAGGAATCCATCGTTGCCGTACTCAATGCTTGAGATCTCCACGATGCGTCGGGATGTCGTAGCTGCCGCCACCTCCTTCCCTTTCCACTTGAGTTGCTTGGGCGCCCGACAGTCTCTCTTAAAATGCCCGATCTTCCCGCAGTTGAAGCATTTGACATCGTTCTTCCCTTTGAACTGCCTCTGAGCTGCGTCAATTTCCATAGGTCCCGCGTGAGTGGTTCCAGACACGCTCGTGGTGTAGCGTTTCCTCTTGTCGTTGGCTCGGTAGCCTCCAGAGCCACGGTGCTGTCCTGGGTTTGCACGCGTTCCTCTTTTCTCCATCCGGCGTTGGAACTGCCGGTCGTCGATACGAATGGCTGTAGCGATGTACTTGTCGATGGTGTCCGGTCTCTCTTCTTTGTATAGTTCGTCCTTCACCTCGTCCTTGAGTCCGTTGTAGAAAAGCTGCATCAAGCCTTCGTCATTGATCTCGCTGCGCAGGGCGTCGGTCTTGAAGGTGGCAGCATAGTCAGCTGCCGACCGGGTTTGGCGCAAGTTGGCGAGTCTCTCCTGGGCTCGGCGAGCTTCATCGTACTCTCCGAAGACTTCCTTGATGCGGGTTTCGAACTTCTTGAAGGTCTCGAAGCATTCCCTAGTGATATCCTTCCTGATGCCTGCGTCGTCGTTCTCGTAATAGTCGTCCAGGATGGGCTCAAACCACGCAAGAGCCTTGTCCTTGAGTCGAGATGCCGCATAGGTGACCTTGGACTCCTCGTCAGGGAAACGAGTGGGATAGTACCGAAAATAGGTCTTGAGCTGGATCAGGAACCCTCCCAGCTCCCCTTTTCCGCCACCATAGCGTTCGGGGGCCTCGATCTTGGCCAGCTGGCTACCGCGGTGATCCAGGTGACCAACGGCGACGACTTGGTCCTGGGTCTGTTGAACCGCATCCTCGAGCTCCTTGACGCGAGCGTTGAGTCGGGCCAGAATGGCTTGGGGGCTTTCTTTGTTGTCCGCCATGGTGATGGGTACCTTCAACTTATCCGTGACAGAGTTGAAGTGAGTATGCAACGTGTGACGAACCCCTGATCAGAACCTCTGAAAGGGATACACAGTTGAAGGTAACTTCTGATAATAATGGTTCGGTGCAGCTAAACAGTGCACAACAAGATGTCTCAATGTAAACACAAGATACCGTGGATACAAGCTGTGATTGCATACTGCGGAACTATCTACAAGCTATCTAGTTCCCCCGTATATATAGACCATGAATCCCCAAGTACCTCCGTACCTGGATCACTCCGGCTCACTAGTGATCGGTGGTGATCCCTCAGAACTCACCATGCTCACCTGGTGAGCCTGGTGATCCGGCTCACCTTTGCCAAGCAGTGAGCCTTGTCCTACCCTGCAGCCCTGCCGCCGTGTCTCCTTCCTCCGATTGGCAGACATGGCTAGCTGCAGTCTCCACCTGGCCGTGCTATATGGTTGGTCTGTGACATACTAAGAGCGAAGAGGGCTTTATCTGCAGTATACGACAGTGGCTAGGCACTAAAGGAAGGTAGATTATAAAGGCAATGCCCTGCAATATATAGAAGGTAAATACTGTAATATAGGCTTATAAAGTACTGTAAGATATAGTAAACCAGTATATTAAATTGACTTATTAACTAGGAAAATATTACAATAAATAGTTATAAAGGATAAGACCTATTATAGATCTTTAGCTTTATATTGCTTTTTAAACCTCTCTTTATTTTAAAGCTTAAATGTCTATTAAGTCTACTAATTATAAGGCCTAAATGCCTATTAAGTCTACTAATTATAGAGCTTAAATGTCTGTTAAGTCTGTTAATTATAGACTTAGCTAGCTAGTTAAGTCTAACTATTAAATATATTAGCTAAAAGCTATTTATAAAGTATAAGACGCTAACGTTTTACCGTTATAATATACTAACTGTTTAAAGCTTTAGGCTACTTTAAAGGTCTAAAGACTACTATAATTGCTATAGTAGAGTATTAGTAAGCACTGTAATTTTAAGCTATTAATTATTATTAGCCCTATAGGTTATAGGCTAAAATACATTATAAAGTCTATAATTAAATACTATATTTTAATACCTCCTCTATAATTATAGTATATAGTACTAATTAAAAAGGCTTAGAAAGGTTTAATAGTAAAATAAAGGTATTAAATAGCGCTATAGGTAAGGCTTTAATAAGACCGTTAGTAGGCATCTCCTTTATAAGGAAGTAAGTTATAGTAATAATTCTAATAAATATAGCCTCTTTAACCCTCTAAAATCGAATTAAAGTATATTTAATTCGGCGATTGTACTTATTACTATAAGCAATAGCAATAGAGCCTTTATTATTATATAATAGAAAGGTAGGGCTTATAATAAGCCTGGAAATTTCCTAAAAAAGACCCCTAAGCTATATAGCTTCCTTAAAGCCTTTAATAAGCCTAGTATATTCGGCCTTTAAAGTACTAAAAGACATAGTAAATGCTTTCTTAAATTTCTAGTTAATAGGTCCTTTAGTTAAAGTAAATAATTAACTGTAAGTAGATTTAGCACTTTCCTTATATTTAGCCCAGTTACTATTAATAAAGCCAATAGGCTTTAAGTTACTATTAAAGCCATAACTAATAGTACTGTAAATATTAAAATAAAGATAGGAAAGTAGTAATTTTGCAGCTTTTAAATAAGTATTAATAGGCTATATTAAGTATTATAAAAGCTATTAAATGCTAAAGGCTATGTTAGGCTTAATTTAAACTATAGTATATATCGAAGTACTAATTAATTATCGATATAGGTACTAATTAGAGGGGCTTATAGAGGTTCTAGGCCTATTACCTTTGCCTATAATTCTAAGGCTTAATAGAAGAGAAATTAACTTAATACTGATTTTAAAGTACTTAACTACCTTTATAATATAGGCCTTTTAGTAAATCTAAAGACGCTGTTAAGGCCTATTGTATTTAATTTAAACATTAAGAAAGTGTTAAAATATAGCACTTAGTTATAGACTTTATAGTATATTTTAGCCTATAACCTATAGGGCTAATAACAACCAATAGCTTGGAATTACAGTGCTTACTAACATTCTACTATAGTAATCGCAGTAGTCTTTAGACCTCTAAAGTAGCCTAAAGTCCCGGACAGTTAATATACTATAATAGTAAAACATTAGTACCTTATACTTTATAAACAGTTTTTAGTTAGTACATTTAATAGTTAGACTTAGCCGGCTAGCTAAGTTTATAGCTAGTAAACTTAATAAGTATTTAAGCCCTATAGTTTGTAGACTTAATAGACATTTAGGCCCTATAGTTAGTAGACTTAATAGGCATTCGGGCCTTAAAATAAAGAAAGGTTTAGAAAGTAATATAGGGCTAAAGACCTATAATAAGTTTTGTCTTTTATAACTATTTACTATAATATTTTCCTAATTAATAAGTCAATTTAATATACTAATTTACTATATCTTATAATATCTTATAAGCCTATATTATAGTATTTACCTTCTATATATTATAGGGCATTGTCTCTATAATCTATCTTCCTTTAATATTTAATTACTATTATATACTATAAATAAAGCCCTCTTTACTTTTAATATTCTATACTGTTTCCTATATAAGTCTATATCTATAGGCCTATAAGATATCTATTTTAATAGATTATAAGCTTAAGCTTATATTGCCTAAGTAAATTTCTTTATTTTATAGCCTTTATAATAATACCTATCCTATAAGCCCTATTTATTTTAAGCTATTAAAGACTTAAGAAATAGCGTTTTAATACTTTTAACAGTACTTTTACTTCCTTTTTAAGCGCTAAAGACCTAAGAAATAGTATTTTAGTACTTTTAATAGTACTTTTACTTTCCTTTTAAGCGTTAAAGACCTAAAAAATAATATTTTAGCATTTTTAATAATACTTTTACTTCCCTTTTAAGCCTTCGACTTTCTTTATTATAGAAGATAAAGATATATATAACTTCTTTATAAGCTTTAAAGTTTTAAAGACCTTTGGCTTTTTATTAACTTCTAACCTTTTTAAAGGCCTTAACTTTACTTAGTACTTTTAGTAACTATAGAATAATTTTATAGTTATCTTTAATAGTAAGATTAAGGCCGCTATAGTAGGTTTTATTAATTAAATTAAAGTTTTAAATATTAAAATTAACTAAGTTAATACCTATATTGACAATTTTAATACTTACCTTTTACCGAAATATACTACTTTAAATTTCTTTAAGTCTTCTTTTAAACTTTCTATAGACCTATCTATACTATCTTTATTTTCAATTACTTTAGCTTATATAGGTCTATTAGCCCCTATTACTATACTTATTATAGTACTTTCTTTAAGTTAAACTATCTAAAAGACTATTATACTTTTAGTAAAGGATTTTAATAAATAAGTCCTTTACTTTATTAAAGAATAAAAGCTTTTAGGTTTTAAAAACTGGCGCTTTTAATATTAAGCTTTTACTATTTAAATAAAGGTTTTAAGCCTTTTTAAGTTTATAAATAAGCCTAAGTTAATTACTAATTTACTAAACGATAATTTAAAAGCCTTCTTTCTTTTTACTATTCGGAATACTTTATAAATAAGCCTACTATTTACTATTAAAGTTAAAAACTTCTTAGCGACCCTTTTTTAGTAATTATAAGCTTAATATACCTTTATTTAAGCTGTCTTTTAAAATAAGCTTTATAGGGCTTACTATACTATTAAATTCGATAGTTTATTAAAAGTGGTTAAATATAATGTTAAGTTTAATACCTTTATTATAAGGCTTTAAGGCTTAAGTATTATAATTTAACTTATTAATTAAGTTAATTACTATTTAAGTTTATTAAAAGGTAGTTTTTTACTATAGTATAAATACTTTAGAGCTTTAATTTATTAAAATAAGTATAATTTTAGCTATTTCTATTACCTTATATTAGAATTTTTATAGGGGAAGTTTTTAATTAAAACCTATATTTCTAATACTATAGTTATTTGAGCTCTTTTTATATTTTATTTTTATATTATCTTTATTAAGGATTTTAAAGCCTTAAAGGCTTTAAATGCCTTTATAGGGAACTTTATAAAGCTTAGGCTTATTAAAAAGAAGAAAAAGAAAAAAGGGGATAAAAAGAAAGAGGATACTGAAGATTTTGGAAATTTTAAAGAAATTTCTTTTATAATAGGCTTTAACTTTAATATAGGATTCTATAGTATTAAACCTTTAAAGCTAACTATACTTTATAAATACTATAGCTTTATTAAGTTTATAGTATCTTTATCTTTTAAAGTCTTATCTTTTATATTTATTAACTTAATTAACTATACTAACTTAGCTTTAAAAGAAGCTTGGCTTTTTAATATTAGGTTTATAGTCTATATTTATAATAATAAAAACCTTTTTACTAACTTTATTAAAGTAAAGGTTAAGCTTTTAATTATAGAAGATAGCTTTATAAGAATTATTAATAAAGGTACTATAAAAGTTTAATTCTTTATTAGAATTTATAATAATAGGGCCTATTTTTTAACTATTAGCTTTATTAAAACCTTTTTTATTTTTACTTTTCTATTAAATATTATTAATAGAGACTATTTATATAGTATTAAAAAAGCTTTATATAGTTAAAAGCTTATTAATAGTAACTGCAATTTTATTACTTTTCTAAATTTTAAAAGATTAAGGTTCTACTTTAGCTTTAAAGGCTAACCTTAATTAAAAGTATCTTACTAATAGTACTTTAGTAATTACCTTACTTTCTTTAAAGCCTTTAAAGCTTTTAAAATTTTAAAAGGAGTTTTCTTTAAAACTTCTAACTTTTTAAAGGAAGATAGGTTTTTTAAAGATCTTAATAAGCCTTTATTAGCCTTAATTTAATTAACTATCCTTTAATATATATAGTTTAAGTATATAGGTCTTAACCTTTTAAAAAAAACCTTTTTTATTATTAAAGGTATATTTAATTTATAAAAGGTTAAGTTTAAAGATTTAGTTTATAAAAGCTATAATACTGTAAAAATCCTTTAAAGGCCTTTTAAAAATCCTATTTAAAACCTTTCTTTTACTTTAAGTTACTTAAAGGGGGATATTATTACTATTAAGCTTATTTTACTATTAAAGAAGCTTTATAGTTTAGTTATAATAAATTAAAAGACCTATTTCCAATTTTTTAAGCTATTAACTATTGAAAATAATACTATTATAGTACTTTATTTACTATTTAAAGGCCTAAATAATACCTTTTAATAATACCCTACTTACTTTTATTATAATAGAGGAAAAGAAGCCCTTTCCTTAAGTACCTACCTTATTAAAAAGGGCATTAGCTTTAGTATATTAAGCTTTAAAACTTTTAATTAAAATAGCTTAGTCGAATACTTTATTAAGGTTATTTTAGACTGTTTTAAGGCTACTATTTTAACTTTAAGCCTTTCTATTACTTTTTAAAAATATATAGCTATTTTTATAGTAAAAATTATTAACTATATAGTTTAAAGCTTTAGGGATTTTATACCTTACTAAGCTTTCTATAATAAACTATTGCCCTTTTAAGTACTATATTAACTAAACCTTTTAAATTATAAGGCTATAGGTACTAAGGTTATAGTATATATTTTTATTAAAGATTGAACTATAGGTTTTAAACTTACCTTTTAAAGAATTAAAGAAAGATTTATAGCTATTTTAGGTTATTAGATCTACTTAGTTTACTTAAGCTTAAATAAAGTTATTAAAACTAGCTTTATTAAGTTCTATAAAGACCTATTGGCTTAGATTATAAGTCCTTTAAGTTTTATAAGTCTTTTAAAGGTCTTTAACTGCTTTAATAAGTTAAAGGAAGATATTACTATTTAAGTCTTTAAATTCCCTATTTATAGTCCTCCTTTTTTACTAATTTTTAATTCTTTAATATTTAAATTATCCTCTATATTACTTACTTAACTGCTACTTAAACTTACAATTCCAATATTTACAGTACCTTCTATTATTATTAAGATCCTTTTACCTTAAGCCTTATAAAAGTAATATAAAGAATTTATATCTATAAATAATATAGATTATAGTAAGCTTATTTTTTATTTAATTTCCTACTATAAAGAATGCTATTTTATAAAGGCCTTAAAGTTTAATACTTTTAAATAAGCTTTAAAATACCTTAAAAAAAAGCAATAGTTATAGGCTATCTTTATTAAATTATACTAACTTCTTATTATTAAGACCTTCTATTTTATCTGCCGATCTTAAATTAAAAAGAAGCCTATTATAAGCTATTAGGTTTTTAAAGATAAAAAGAATTTATAAGGCATTATAATAAAGTTTAAGGCTTAATTAGTTATTTAAGGTTTTTAATAGGCCTTTAAAATTAATTTTAAACAGACCTATACTTTTACTATAAGGCCTTTAACTTAAAGAATTATACTGGCCTTTATAACTATATTTAATTAAGATTTAAAGTAAGTAGATTTTATAGGAGCTTTTTTAAACTTAAAGACTGATTTTAATATCTATATTGAAATTTTATAGAGACTACTTAAGTTTACCTATAGTAATATTAACGCTATAATACTATTAAAAGTAGCCGGATAGGACCTTATTAAAGACTAAGTTATCTTATTAAAAAAATCCTTATATAGTTTAAAGTAAGCTTTTTACTTTTAATAATAGAAAGTCTTTATAATAACTTAGGCCTTAGATTTTAAGCCCTTTATTTCTAATATAGCTATCTATTTTTACTTAAACTATAAGATCTTTATTATTAGCTATATTAACAACTGCTTAATTATAGGCTTTAAGCCTCTATAGTTTTAAGCTTTAAAGAACGTTATAGAGAAGTATTATAATATTGAAGATTTAAGTCCTATCCGCTACTTCCTTAGTATTTAAATTAAATACAATAGGCCTTAACAGTACTTTTAGATTTACTAAAAGGCCTATATTATAAAGGTAGTTAAGTACTTTAGAATTAATACTAAATTAACTTTCCTTTTATTAAGCTTTAGAATTATAAGTAAAGGCAATAGGCCTAGAATTTTTGTAAGCTCTTTTAATTAGTACCTATATTAATAACTAATTGGTACTTTAATATATACTATAGTTTAAATTAAGTTTAATATAGCCTTTAGTATTTAGTAGCTTTTACAATATTTAATATAGCCTACTAACATTTATTTAAAAGCTATAAAATTATTACTTTCCTACTTCTATTTTAATATTTATAGTGCTATTAGTTATAGCTTTAATAGTAATTTAAAGCCTATTGGCTTTACTAATAGTAATTAGGTTAGGTATAAAGAAAGTGCTAAATCTACTTATAGTTAGCTATTTACCTTAGCTAAAGGACCTATTAACTGTAAATTTAAAAAAGCGTTTACTATATCCTTTAGCACTTTAGAGGCCGAATATATTAAGCTTATTAAAGGCTTTAAAGAAGCTATATAGTTTAAGGGTCTTTTTTAAGAAATTTCTAAGCTTATTATAGGCTTTACTTTCTTATTATATAATAACGAAGGTTCTATTACTATTACTTATAGTAATAAGTATAATCGTTAAATTAAATATACTTTAATTTAATTTTAAAAGGTTAAAGAGGCTATATTTATTAAAGTTATTATTATAACTTATCTTTCTATAGAGGAGATGCTTACTAACAGCCTTATTAAAGCCTTACCTATAGTGCTATTTAATACCTTTATTTTACTATTAAACCTTTTTAAGCCCTTTTAGTCAATACTATATACTACGGTTATAAAGGGGGTGTTAAAATATAGCACTTAGTTATAAACTTTACAGTGTATTTTAGTTTATAACCTATAGGGCCAATAATAACTAATAGTTTAAAATTACAGTACTTACTAATACTTTATTATAGTAATTGCAGTAGTTTTCAGACCTTTAAAGTAGCCTGAAGTTTTAAGTAGTTAGTATATTATAATAGTAAAACGTTAGCGCCCTATACTTTATAAATAGCTTCCGGCTAACGTACTTAATAGTCAGACTTAGCTGGCTAGTTAAGTCTATAGTTAGTAAATTTAATAGGTATTTAGGTCCTGCAGTTAGCGGACTTAATAGGCATTTAAGCCCTATAGTTAGCAGACTTAATAGGTATTTAAGCCTTAGAATAGAAAGAAGTTTGGAAAGTAATATAAGGCTGAAGACCTATAATAGGTCTTATTCCTTATAACTATTTACTATAATATTTTCCTAGTTAATAAGTCAATTTAATATACTAATTTACTATATCTTATAGTGCCTTATAAGCCTATATTATAGTATCTACCTTCTATATATTATAGGGCATTGCCTCTATAATCTACCTTCCTTTAGTACCTAACTACTATCATATACTGCAGACAAAGCCCTCTTTACTCTTAGTGTTCTGCACCGTTCCCTGCATAGGTCTATACCTATAGGCCTGTAAGATACCTATCTCAACAGAAAGTAACAGGCAGGACCTAAATCTTCAATATTGTAATACTCCCCTATAGTATTCTTTAAAGCTTAAAGCTATAAAGACTTAAGGCTTATAATTAAACAGTCGTTAATATAGCTAATAATAAAGATCTTATAGTTTAAGTAAAAATAGATAGCTATATTAAAGATAAAGGGCCTAAAACTTAAGGCCTAAGTTATTATAAGGACCTTCTATTATTAAAAGTAAGAAGCTTACTTTAAACTATATAAAGATTTCTTTAATAGAATAACTTAATCTTTAGTAAAGTCCTATCCGGCTATTTTTAATAGTATTACAGTATTAGTATTATTATAGGCAAACTTAAATAGTCTTTATAAAATTTCAATATAGATATTAAAATCGGTCTTTAAGTTTAAAAAGGCTTTTATAAAGTCTACCTACTTTAAATCTTAATTAAATATAGCTATAAAGGCTAATATAATTCTTTAAATTAAAGGCTTTATAATAGAAATATAGGTCTATTTAAAATCGATTTTAAAGGTCTATTAAAAACCTTAAGTAACTAATTAAGCCTTAAACTTTACTATAATGCCCTATAAATTCTTCTTATCTTTAAAAACCTAATAGTTTATAATAGGCTACTTTTTAACTTAAAATTAGTAAATAAAATAAAAGGTTTTAATAATAAGAAGTTAATATAATTTAGTAAAGATAGCCTATAACTATTGCTTCTTTTTAAAGTATTTTAGGGCTTACTTAAAGGTATTAGGCTTTAAGGCCTTTATAAAATAGTACTTTTTATAATAAGAAACTAAATAAGAAATAAGCTTATTATAATTTATATTATTTATAGGTAGAAATTTCTTACATTACTTTTATAAAGTTTAAAGTAAAAGGATTTTAATAATAATAGAGGGTATTGTAAGTATTGGAATTGCAGGCTTAAGTAGTAGTTAAGTAGGTAATATAAAGGATAATTTAAGTATTAGAGAATTGGAAATTAGTAAAATAAAGGGACTGTAAATAGAAGGTTTAAGGATTTAAATAGTAATATCTTCTTTTAACTTATTAAAGTAGTTAAAGACCTTTAAAAAACCTATAGGGCTTAAAGGACCTATAATCTAGGCCAATAGGTTTTTATAGAATTTAATAAAGTTAGTTTTAATAACTTTATTTAGGTTTAAATAGACTAAGTAGATCTAATAATTTAAAATAGCTATCAATCTTCTTTTAATTCTTTAAAAGGTAAGCTTAAGACCTATAGTTTAATCTTTAATAAAGATATATATTATAACCTTAGTATTTATAGCCCTATAGTTTAAAAGGTTTAGTTAGTATAGTATTTAAGAAAGTAATAGTTTATTATAAAAGGCTTAATAGGGTATAAAATCTTTAAAGTTTTAGGCTATATAGTTAATAATTTCTACTATAAGAATAACTATATATTTTTAAAAAGTAATAAGGAGGCTTAAAGTTAAAATAGTAGCTTTAAGACTGTTTAAAATAACCTTAATAAAGCACTTAGTTAAGCTATTTTAATTAAAAGTTTTAAGGCTTAATATATTAAAGCTGATACTTTTTTTAATAAAGTAAATACTTAAAAGAAAGACTTCTTTTTCTCTATTATAATAAAAGTAAGTAAGATATTGCTAAAAGGTATTATTTAAGCCTTTAAATAGTAAATAAAGTACTATAATAGTATTATCTTTAATAGTTAATAGCTTAAGAAATTAAAAATAGGTCTTTTAATTTACTATAATTAAACTATAAGGTTTTTTTAATAGTAAAATAGGCTTAATAGTAATAATATCCTTCTTTAAATAGTTTAAAGTAAAAGAAAGGTCTTAAATAGGATTTTTAAAAGGCCTTTAAAGGATTTTTATAATATTATAGCTTTTATAAACTAAATCTTTAAACTTAACCTTTTATAAGTTAAATATACCTTTAATAATAAGAAAGGTCTTCTTTAAAAGGTTAAGATTTATATATTTAAGCTATATATATTAAAAGATAGTTAATTAAACTAAGGCTAGTAAAGGCTTATTAGGATCTTTAAAAGACCTATCTTTTTTAAAAAAGTTAAGAACTTTAAAGAAGACCTTCTTTAAAATTTTAAAAGCTTTAAAGGCTTAAAGGAAAGTAAGGTAATTACTAAAGTATTATTAATAGGATATTTTCAGTTAAAGTTAGCTTTTAAAGTTAAAATAAAACCTTAATCTTTTAAAATTTAAAAAGATAATAAGATTATAGTTACTATTAGTAAGTTTTTAACTATATAAAGCTTTTTTAATACTATATAGACAGTCTTTATTAATAATATTCAGTAGAAAAGTAGGAATAAAGAAGGTTTTAATAAAGTTAATAGTTAAAAAATAGGCTTTATTATTATAAGTTTTAATAAAGAATTAGACTTTTATAATACCTTTACCGATAATTTTTATAAAGCTATTTTCTATAATTAAAAGCTTAACTTTTACTTTAATAAAGTTAGTAAAAAGGTTTTTATTATTATAAAAATAGACTATAGACTTAGTATTAAAGAGTTAGGCTTTTTTTAAAGTTAAGTTAATATAGTTAATTAAGTTAATAAATATAGAAGGTAGGACTTTAAAAGGTAGGGATATTGTAGATTTAATAAAGCTAAAATTGCTAGCGTCGCTTCGTTCGTCAGTCGCGTGGCCCTTCGCTGCGCTACGGGACGCTTCCTTCCTCACTCTCGCTCCTGGCAATTTTGACACGGGCACGAATTTCATGTGCGTATGTGGAGAGCAAACTCAATTGGGGTCAAGTGGGGAGTAAACGAAGCGACAATAACCTGTCCGGAGGCCAACAATCCCGTGTTCTGCTGAAGACTGTTTATTACAACTACAGCTAAACCTACACAACTAAATCTTCTCTCTACACAGTAAAGCCATCGCTTGTATCGCTCGAGTCATCCTCCTCTTCCATGTCAGAGCTATCGGAGCTCATATACCCGCCTATGTTACTCGACCCAACCTCCTCTTCCTGTGGACCCAACCGCTGCAGCCTCCTTGTCTCGTAATCAGCTATCTTCAGTTGCATGCTCCGTATCGGATCTTCGCAATATATCCTACTCCGATCAAACGGCGACTCAAACATCAGGCCATCCAGTGTTTTGACCCTGGAAACAGCTACGTAGGACAGGCCGGACGCGAACTCTGGCTCGGAGATGTCACAAACCACCTTGTCGAGAGTGATGCCCTGTGACTTGTGCACCGTGATGGCGTAGCACACAAGCAGTGGGAACTGCTTGCGGAGGCCGGTGCCAGCCCCAAGAACAAACACGTGTTGGACCCTGAGGATTGGAACCACCGGCCTAGCCCCATCACGAAGCTCTTCCCCGCTAGGCAACAGGAACGGCGGCCCGGTGTAGTTGTCAAACGCTACCATGATAACCTGCGGTGGGTCGTTTTCTACGTTGGCTCCCTCCGCCCACGAGATGTCGTATACGGTGCCCTGCGCACCGTTCACGAGGCCAACGTTGGCCCAGAGATTCCTCGTCAGCATAACCCGGCAACCAATACAAAGAGGCAATCGTTTGACCAGGTTGCCGGCGTCGGAGGACTTGACCCTGTCTGCGCCGGCGCCCTCGTGCGTCGCGTTCACCTGGACAACCGCCCTTCGCAGGCCCAGAAGGTGCCGATGGTTATACTCTTCAACCTGCGCCTTGACGGGAAAGATGCGGAGGGCGTTATCAAAAGCCTCCACCTCGGCCGGGGGTAGCTTGATCGCACATCTCGAGGTGAGAAGCTCCCACGACGGAATGGACACCTTCGCCTGCCTCAGTTCCTGCAGGGCCTGCCGGAACAGAGCCTGGTCCTCACCCTGCTGGCGCTGGACCGTGGATAAGAACACCGACTTGTCGAACGAAAGGTATACGTTACGGCCGACAATCTCCATATCCCGCAAGTCACCCGCCGCAGAGTATAGCGGCTTGCTCATGACAGGGGGGAGCTGGAAGAAATCGCCTATGAGGATGACGCTGAGCCCACCGAGATACTGCTCGCGGCGCTCGGGGAAGATCTCACGGAGCCGCCGATCGATCCAGGCCAGATTTTTCCGCCCCAGCATGCTCTTCTCGTCGATGATGAGGTAGTGGATCGGCCTAAACTGTCGCTGCAGGGAGCTGAGGACCGTTGGGGTTTCCGAGAGCGGGCGGTAGTTGCCGTCCACCGGGAGCCGGAAGAGGGAATGGAGGGTCTGGCCCGTGATCTGGTTGCTGGCTACACCGGTAGGCGCCGCCCGGATGATTGGCGAGGGCTGGCCGCGCCTGGCTGCTTTGGCTTGCAGGCGAGAGGAGATCACCTTCACCATGTACGACTTGCCGGTCCCTCCGCCCCCGTCCACCTGGATCCGGAGCGGGGCTGGGTTCTGACCTCGGTTGGTTGCCCTGTAGTGTCCTAGAATGGCGTCGTACACCAGCCGCTGCTCGGTGTTAAGAGTGTCACAGGCCTCGCGCGGGAGCTGCTCGACGTTGTAATTGCCGGGAGAATCCCCCCGGAGCTCGGTCCAATAGGTTCCGTCGTTAAACAGCTCGTGGGAATAAAGGCCGATGTGGCGGGTCCAGTCGTAGTTTACGTCGATGTCGCGGCGGCCGAGTAAATCTGCCTCCTCCTGGGGAAGCTCGAGGTCAGGTACCATACGTGCCATCTCGTGCCAATCCTCAAGGGTGATATCAACCACATCACCGCCAGGCTCAAACAGCTCCTCGTCAGGCTCGGGTTCCTCCTCGTCCTCGACGCCATAATGGTCGTCGGGGTGGTCGTGATGAATGGCGCAGTGCCTGTAGGCGACCTCGTAGGTTTCAAACAGCAGGTTGTCGGCTCGTAAAAGATCCGTGGGTTGGCGGTGAGGATGGTTAAGCAGGAGCTTAATACGGCAGAAATTAGGCCACTGCTGGTGCGAGCGAACAGGCTTGTATCTGGGGTAGTAGTACAAAACCCTGGGCCGCGCAGGAGGTTGCCACACAGCCCATCTCGAAGGATCGCGGGCCTTGAAGTTCCAGTTCTCAAGGAAGTCAAAGTACGTCACCTCCTCCATGTGTGCCGGCCGGTTGAGGTATTTGTCGTAGACATTCGAGGATTCCTCGACTTCGCCGTCAGCAGTGATGTCGATGGGCCGGGCGTGTCGCTCGCGGGGCCGGCAGTCCACGCTCTGCACCACCCGGCTGTCGTCCTGGAGAGGAAGGCCCAGCAGGATGTGGCAGATCTCCTGCGCGGAGTAGTCCCTCTCACCCACCAGCTTGTTCATCAGCTTGGATACGAACGAAAGCATGGGGTTGCGGTCGGAAACGTAAGGCATTATGCCGCGGGCGATCTGCGCGTACGTGTTGGTCTGGGCCTCCGACTTGCTGCAGTACTTTGCAGCGTAGTTGATCACAGCCTGTACGCCGGTGCAGGGCGAGCAGTCAGTGTTGGCGAGCCAGCAGAGCGAGATCATCGGGTTGTACTGGTTCATGTGGGTGTCGTTTCTCTCGGCCTCGAAATGCCACCATTTCGTACCTGCTCTCCTAACAACACCCGCAGCTGGCCGCTCGGGGCGGGGAAAGAGGAACCGGCATGTTGGCTGCGGCGGGGGTTGCTCTGGCTCACCGGCCTCACCGGCTTCTGCTCGGGCTGCCGACTGTCTGGCCCGCTCCGCATCTCTCTTGGTTAGGCGGAGGCAGTATGTAGTGGAACAATGGTGCCGCTGGCATCGGTTTACAATACGGTTGAGCCACTCCCAGGTAATCTCGGTCTCGAGAGGGTCTACGGACAGGGGATTGCCCTCGTCCGCGCCCTGGTCCCGCTGTGGGTTCAGGGCTGTGATATGGTAACCCCAGACCGTCGCAAAGTTGTCTCGTGTATCTTTCGTCGACATGTCGGGATCCGGGCTCCCATTGAACCAATACAGCCCATGGGCGTGGCTGCTGCCGCGGCCTTGCCACTCGTAACGGTACCAATAATCTTCCAGGTTGAACTTCTTCTCGAGCACAATCTTCCGGAACAGCTTGTTGCGAGAGTGGAAGTGCCAGGCTGCGATATGCGGGTTCTCACGCAGCAACTGACGTGACTTAGCCATACGCGCACGCTCGTCCAGAACCTTCCATTCTTCGTACTCGGGCATGTGCCGGTATAGGCTCTGCCAATGAAGGTCGGCTGGGCTCTGGGTGATGAAGGCAGCTGGGACGCCAAGGCAGTGGGCAAACGCCTCACACTCACGCCGCCGGCGATACCAAAAAGGACGGGTGCCCTTAATCACACCCGCAAAACGCGAGATACGATTTAAGATCGCTTGAGCTTCTGGCTGTTCGGGGTCGGCCAGAGCTCGCTGGAGGTCCTCCTTGGTAAGCGGCGTGCGATGGTGCTTACTGACATAGAACTTGCTGTTGCTGCGTGCTTGCTGACGCATTAGCGTGTTCAAGGCAATAAAGCGAAAGCTGTGGTGCCTAGCGAACCGGCCATCCTCCCACTTTATGGCATGCTCAATATAATTCTGGTAGGATATATTGCGTTGCCTGGGCTCAACAAAATCCGCAACGCCCTGGGGAAATAAGGTGGGGCAGGCCAAAGAAAGCAGTGCGTACTTCTGGTTAAATTCATCCAAAGGCGTACGACGGATAGATGGCATGGGTAGCTGGTGTGCCGAGTGCGGGTCGGCGTGTCGTAGGGGGACCCGTTCGGTATCCTCAGCGACGGTGTTGTCGACACGGCCCTGGAGTTGATTAAGCTCAGTCTCCTGGATGAGCAGGTTGGGCACTGCGGCTTCGTCGATAACCTCAGAATCTTCCAGCTCTGGCTCCTCGACCGGGTCAACATCAGGGCCAAAATCGGCAGGCAAACCCGAGGTCTCGTCAACTTCATGGATGCTTAGCTGGTCGAAGACGTTGCCATCTTCGGGGAGCTGGGAAAGATTGTCGTGATTCAAAGTAAAGTCTCGGTAGCCTGGGTGGTTGAGGGAAAGAAACTTAAGCCAGGCCTCTACTGCGGCGCGGCGGACGCGGAATCGTCGGCGGAACTGCCGATCCATCCGGGCCACGTTCTCGGAACCACGAGGCCGAAGGATAACGACATCGAGGTCTTTGGGTAGCAAAGGGAGCTCACTATATACCTTGCCAACGTCACGCAAGAAGTGTACAACATGCCCACGATACTTATACTGCTGCCCACGAACCTATGTTTTGTCAGTTACCAAACCCTTTGCTTCCATCCTCGTTACGTACTGTAAATACATTGACGCTGACGTGCACCCGCGCAATAAACATCTCCTCCAACGGCTCAAGCCTGGGCAGATCATTAGGTACAGGGCCAAAATCCAGCTTGTTCGCAGCCGAAAAGAAAAAAGGCTCGTCCTGACGCTTCTTATCATCCTTATCGTGGCAACGCTTGCAGATCCTATCCCCTTTGAGCTCCATGTCGAACCACCGCTCTTTGCACCGTGGGCAGTATTGCATCTGCTCGGCAGCAAGTGCCCTGTCGAATTCTGCCTTGATGGCGAGGTCTTCCGCGGTTAGAGGCGACTCCTAATCGGCCCCTGTAAACTGAGGGGGAGGCTCGTCGAATTCGCGGGGAGCTGGTTGGGGGGAGGAGCGTCTGCGTGGTCGGCCGCGAGGAATTCGGTCAAGGCGCGGTCGTCCTCGGCGACGGCCACGAGCAGGTGTGGACGGTGAGGGTGGTGGCCGTCGCTGTGGAACTAGAGATCCCACGCGAGGCACTTCATCGTCAGCTTCCATCTCTTCCTCAGGCTCTCTCGGCTGAGCAGAGGGTGGGAGGTCGGTGGCGGGGTCCTGGATCTCTTGTTGCTGGCGAAGCAAGCCACTCATCGTCGGGGTCTGGGAAGGTTCTTCACCATGGCGACGCTCGAGGCGATGCCGTCGCTGGATGTACGAGATCTCGCTGCGAGCAGCAGCCATTTCGGGAGTATCCGTACTGACACGGCCGCCTTCGCGGTATCGCTGGGCAAGGACCGTATGGGTGAGATTCTGGCGAGGCGCAACCGCTGGATCTTGTCCGCCGGCTATCGCAGCTGCTCTGGAAATGCGTGCAGCCGACGCGGTTACCTAGGAATAAGGTTAGTAAAGCAACGGAGGAAGATAGAACTGATAGACTCGCCTGTTGCCTCGTGCGATTACGGCAATCCGAGCAATTGACGACGATCCTTCGAGGGCCTCGTACCGACCAGAATTGGTCGCTGGGCTTCTCTACGCGGCAAAGATAGCAAACTTTGGAAGAAACCACCTCCGCCGCACCCGCCTCGTCCGCCATGGATACTGAATAGGCCGGCCATAACGGGCAAACAATACCACAGAGGAAAGGAGCGTCGGTTAGAAATGACGGATAGTGAATGAAGGCGTTGGGGTGCGATTGAGGTCTGCGGTGCGATCGATTGTTGGATGAAGAATGGAGGAAATGGAAATTCGCGGTAGGAGAAATTTGAAGTGGGAGGAATTAAATTTGACGCGGGGGGTCAAAGGCAAAGTGGGGCATTCTTGTGGAAGGCAGTGTGGGGCAAGGCGCGTAATCACGTGCAATGCGCGCAATCGCCCGGGCGCACCCAAACACGATCTCAAACCGTATTCAAACGCCTGCATGTCAGCCATTTCGTGGACCTTCAGAAATCGGATTTCAGATCTAGATTTGCCATACAGTTACGCACAGAATGGTACCGGTTGCATAAGTTTTGGAGGTGGTGCCGAATTGGACCCACTCTCCGGTAGCCCCCGACCAATCTCTCTTGAGCGATAAGACTCTTATCAATTTTGTATGCGATTTTTTGGAAGTTTGGCAGGAATATTGTCCTCCGGACAGGAATATTGTCCTCCGGACAGGATAATATTTATAAAGTATAGTTGGCTTTAAAGTTTTAATATTGTAAAATTCTATATTAAAGTTAAAGCCTACTATAAAAGAAATTTCCTTAGAATTTCTAAAGTCTTTAATATCCTTTTTTTTTTATCTTCCTTTTTCTTTTTCTTTTTTTTAGTAAACTTAAGCTTTATAAGGTTCTTTATAAAGGTATTTAAAACTTTTAAGGCTTTAAAGTCTTTAATAAAGGTAATATAAGAATAAAGTGTAAAAAAGGCTTAAGTAACTATAGTATTGGAAATATAGATTTTAATTAGAAGCTTCTTTTATAAAAATTCTAATATAGGATAGTAAAAATAACTAAAATTATACTTATTTTAGTAAATTAAAACTTTAAAGTGTTTATACTATAGTAGAAAACTGCCTTTTAATAAGCTTAAGTAATGATTAATTTAATTAATAAGCTAAATTATAATACTTAAACTTTAAAGCCTTATAATAAAGGTATTAAATTTAATATTATATTTAATTACTTTTAATAAACTATCGAATTTAATAGTATAGTAAGCCTTATAAAGTTTATTTTAAAAGATAGCTTAAGTAGAGGTATACTAAACTTATAATCGTTAGAAAAGGGTTACTAGAGAGTCTTTAACTTTAATAGTAAATAGTAGGTCTACTTATAAGGTATTTTAAATAGTAAAAAGAAGGAAGGCTTTTAGGTTATTATTTAATAAATTAATAACTAACTTAGGCTTATTTATAAACTTAAAAAGGCCTAAAACCTTTATTTAAATAGTAAAAGCCTAATATTAAAAGCGCCAATTTTTAAGACCTAAAAGCTTTTATTCTTTAGTAAGGTAAAGGATCTATTTACTAAGATCCTTTATTAAAAGTATAATAGTCTTTTAAGTAGTTTAACTTAAAGAGGATATTATAATAAGTATAATAATAAAGGCTGATAAACCTATATAAGTTAAAGTAATTAAAGATAAAGGTAATATAAGTAGGTGTTACGTTCTTGAATGCGGACCCCCGGCAGCCTCGGCCAATCAGAAGGAAGAAGGGGACAGCCAATCAAAGGAATAGGAGACAGACCTACCAGGAAAGGATCATTGGGATAAGAGCATGATCCGGGAATAGGATCATTGGATCATTGTGGTGATCCAACGATCCGGCTCTAGGGGATCATTAGGAAAGGACAATGATCCAGGAAATAACGGTCTATATATACGGAGGAACTAGATAGCTTGTAGATAGTTCCGCAGTATGCAATCACAGCTTGTATTCACGGTATCTTGTGTTTACATTGAGACATCTTGTTGTGCACTGTTTAGCTGCACCGAACCAATTGTCAGAAGTTACCTTCAACCGAGTATCCCTTTCAGAGGTTCTGTACAGGGGTTCGTCACAGTAGGTTTATAAAAGGTTTAAAAGAAAATTTAAGGAAGCTTAAAGTAGTATGTTCTGGTAAAAGGCAAGTATTAAAATTGTTAATATAAATATTAACTTAATTAATTTTAGTACTTAAAGCTCTAATTTAATTAATAAGACCTACTATAGTAGCCTTAATTTTACTATTAAAAGTAATTACAAAGTTATTTTATAACTGTTAAAAGTACTAAGTAAAGTTAAAGCCTTTAAAAAGGTTAAAAGTTAATAAAAAGCTAAAGGTCCTTAAAGCTTTAAGGCTTATAGAAAGGTTATATATATCTTTATCCTCTATAGTAAAGGAGGTTAAAGGCTTAAAAGGGAAGTAAAAGTACTATTGGAAGTGTTAGAATACTGTTTTTAAGTCTTTAGCGTTTAAAAGGAAAGTAAAAGTATTGTTAAAAGTACTAGAACGTTATTTCTTAAGTCTTTAATAGTTTAAAATAAATAGGGCTTATAAGATAGGTATTATTGTAAAGGCTATAAAATAAAGGAATTTACTTAAGCAATATAAGCCTAGGCTTATAACCTATTAAAATAAGTATTTTATAGGCCTATAGGTATAGACCTATATAAAGAACGGTATAGAATATTAAAAGTAAAGAGGGCTTTGTTTATAATATACAATAGTAGTTAGGTATTAAAGGAAAGTAGATTATAAAGGCAATATCCTATAATATATAGAAGGTAGATACTATAATATAGGCTTATAAGGTATTGTAAAATATAGTAAATTAATATATTAAATTAACTTATTAATTAAGAAAATATTATAGTAAATAGTTATAAAGGATAAGACTTATTATAGGTCTTTAGTCCTATATTATTTTCTAAACCTTTTTCTATTTTAAGGCTTAAATATCTATTAAGTCTATTAACTATAGGGCCTAAATGTCTATTAAGTCTGTTAACTATAAGGCCTAAATGTCTATTAAGTCTACTAATTATAAACTTAACCAGTTAGTTAAGTTTAATTATTAAGTATATTAACTAAAAGCTATTTATAAAGTATAAGGCGTTAACGTTTTACTATTATAGTACGTTAATTGCTTAGGGCTTCGGGCTATTTTAGGGGTCTGAAAACTACTGCAATTACCGTAATAGAGTATTGGTAAGTGCTATGATTTTAAGCCATTAGTTGTTATTGGCCTTATAGGTTATAGGCTAAAATACACTGTAAAGTCTACAACTAAGTGCTGTATTTCAATAAGTCTTACTTTTAAAGATAGCTAATAGCTTATTAAGCTTTATATAGGCCTATAGCTTTAAAGCTTTAGACCTTTTTTTAATAGAAATAAAGAGCTCTATAGAAAAGCCTATAGCCTTAAACCAGCTTAAATCTAGCTTATAAAAAAAAGAAGGTTCTAATTTATTATAAAGCATTTAATAAAAAGTAAGGTCCTTATTATTAACTACTATATAGTTAACTAATTTAAGTATTATAAGCGCTATATAGTATTATAAATATTAGAGAAACTATAATAATACTATTATAACCTATAACCGGTTTAAAAATACTTTAATAAAGTTTTTAATTAGGCTATTTTTATTGTAAGATTCTATACCTCTATAGGACTTACCTGACGTTATAGTCCACTTTGTATAATTCCTTAAAAAGATCCGTAGCTTAGGAGCTCTTAAAGGAAGCTCCTTATCTTATTCTTACCTTTTACTATAAGTTACATCCTATATATGATATAATCATTATATTTTTATTTTTATTTTTATTCTTTTCTTCTTTTCTATATATAAGTATACTTAGTAACCTTTCCAGCCTTAATTTCCTATAGTAAATCCAGCCTTAAAAGATACCTTTATATCCTTCTTTATAAAGGAAGCTTTTGTTAAGCCTTCTATTTATATACCTTTTATATTAACTATAAAAGCCTATATAAAAAACCTCTTTAAAAAGGCTCTTTAAGAATTCTCTTTAGACTTTCCTATAAATATTCTTATAGAACCTTCTTTAGAGCCTTCTTTAAAGTCTTCTTTAAAACCTCCTTTTAAAAATCTTCTTAAAGAGCCTTTACTAAAACCTTCCTTAGAATTTCCTTAAGGAGCCTCTACTAAAACCTTTTCCGGAACTTCCTTAAGAAGCCTCCCCTAGAACCTCCTCCGGAACCTCCTCCGGAACCTTCCTCGGAACCTCCCCTGGAACTTCCCTTAAGAACTTCCCTTAAAAACTTCCTTTAGGAATCTCCTTAAGAACCTCCTACTTAAACTTCCTACTAGAAGGTTACAATAATTTTGTTTATAAATATAGGGCTTAGAAGTAAAAAATTCAACGCCTTTAATAGAAAACTAGACCTATAATTTATAGTTAATTTCTTTCTTACCGTTATAATAGAAATAGATAAAGTATTTATTATAGTAGTTCATTAGGCCTTTAAAAAAGCCTTTAATAATACTTAGTATAGTTAGTCCTTTAATATTTAATAAATAAAAGGCTTATTTAAATTAGGATTTTCAGTCTATTAAAATTAATACTATAGGAAGTTTATTATAAAGTATAGGCTTAATTTTAAAAGTATTGCCTTTAATGGAATTTAAAACTTTAAGTAAATCTAGAATAGTGGAAAATTAAAGCCTTTTTATTACCTTAGCTTTATTGTAGGCTAAGTATTAAAAATCTACTTTTTTTATTTAATTTAAGTTTAGAAGTTTAGTAGTAATTTTACTAGTCTTTTTTAGTAGTATTAGGCCTATATAACCTAGCCTAATATACCATTTTAATACTATTTAAAGTAATTTACTATAGTAGTTTATAGTAATATTAGGGATATTTTTAATAATCTTTTTAAATATATAGCCTCCTTAAGCCTCTTTTTAATTAAGTAGGCTGAGGTTACCTAAGCTATTAGAGCCTTTTATAGGCTAACGAAGCTTTTTAGTAGGTCTATTTTAATTAGATTTTTTAAAGTTAGGATTACTTAAGCTATTAAGGCTTTCTATAGGCTAATAAAGCTTTATTCTTTTAAGTATACCTTAACTATAGCCTTCTTTATAGCCTTGTTCAGACCTTTTAAGTCTATAGGGCTTTACCTTTTAAATATTTAAATTAGAGCTAATAGTACTATTACTATTTAGCTTTATAGGCCTATTATTAAGCCTTTAAAGGTTTAAATTAACCTTCAAATAGCTATCCTTTTAAAATAAAGGCCTATTAAAAAGCTTTACTATTAATTTTTACTTCTAATTAGTAACGTTAAAATTTATATTATAGTAAATAATAGGCCTCTTTACTTTCTATAATTTTAAAAAAAAGCCTAAAGCTTTAAAATTAAATATTACTATCGGGGCCTTATTAAACCTATATAGTACTTTCTTTTTAACCTAACCGCTAGCTTTATAGTATAGTATACTATTAAAAAGGTTAATGTTAAATTAAAGAATATATAGAGTATTTTTAAGTTTAAGCTTAGTATATTTAAAAGGTTCTTTCTATAAAAGTACTATAAATATAGCAGTTCTAAAGCCCTTTAGTATTAGAGGACTTCCTTTTATATAAGTTATCTTTAATAAGCTATTATTAAACTTATAGTTAGTAAACTATTTTTAATTATTAATAATATAGTTAGTAAATCTAATATTATATAGAAAGGTATCCTTTAAAGAAAGTACTATTAAAGCTTTGCCTTTAATGCTTTTAGCGCCTTTAATAGATTCTATAGGTACTATATAAGTACCTTTATTACTATTATTACTATTAAAGTCTTTAAAGACCTTTAAAGCTAAATTATAAAAGCTTACTATATAGGTAAATAAATCTTTAGTCTTAAGCCTTTTTTTAAGGCCTTTAAGCCTTTTAAAGCCTTTCTTCTTTTTCTTTTAGAAAAAGCTATTAAGGCTATTAAGGCTACTATTATTATTATTTTTAAGCATTTTACTTAAGAAAACCTTCTTTTTAATACCTTTATAAAGGCTTTTTTTACTTTTATAGGCTATATCTTTAATAGCAGTAAAGACTAGAATATACCATTCTTTTAATAAGTCTAGTATTAAAAAGCTTAGGTTAATAGTATTTATATTTTAGCCTAATACTTTAGTAGTCTATATAGCACTTTATTATCTTTTAATTTACTATAGAAAGCTCTTTTCTATAGCCTATAGGTATTAATTTACTTAATCTATAGCCTAAAGGTTAATGCCGGCTAGTATAAGCCAGTTAATTACATTAAAGAACTTAATATTAAAATCCACTAAAAAGCCTATAAATTAGTAAAAGTTTAAGGAGTAGTATTTCCTATAAAGGTTTCCTTATTATAATTTAATATTATAGGAATATCTTTAAATAAGTAATTTGTAGGCTTTAATAGGGCTTATTTACTATAAAATAGAAACTTAAAGGCCTAAGGCTATACTGTTTTAAAGTAATATTAATAGTAGAGCCTATTTAACATTACTTAAGTAGGCTACTATAGTAGGGTCCTTTATAAAAGTAGCTATATCGATAGTATATAGTATAATATTTAAGCCCTATTTCTATAAATCGAAATTCTTAAGGCCTATAAGCCTTTAGTTAGTAGGGAATTTATAGACCTTTTTAATTATTTTAATAGCTATAGTAATATAAAGAACCTTTATAAAATTACTATTAGCTTTAAGCTTTAGTTAGTAAGCTGCTATAGCTTTTAAGTATATAGCTTTAACTACTATTAAAGAAGCGGTTATAGTAGCCTTAAGCTATTTTAAAGCGTTTTAAGTTGCTATTAAGAGCTTAATTTAGTTTACTACTTTAATTATAGTGCCTTATAACTGTTAAGTTTAGGCCTTTTACTTTCTTAATTAAATAGTAAAAGTCTATATATAGTAAGAATCTACTAATTCTTCCTCCTTAAAAGGCTTTTATTTAAACCCTATATTTTGTATTTTTAAATTTATAAAAGGCTTAGTATATTTATTACTAGAACGTTTTATAGGACTTTAAGACCTTAACTTAGTACCGTTTTTAACTAAGGCTTTAACTATAGTTTACTTATATAGTAAGAGATATTAGGTCTATAGCATTTAAGAGCTTTAAAGAAAAGGCTTTATTTTATATAGTAAAGTACTGTAATTACTAATAGTAGTAGTAATTAAAAAGGTCGCTTTACTTTCTTACTGTTTTACTTACCTTTAAGATTTACAGAACTACCTACTTAGTTACTATTAAAGTAGAAGGCTATTTCTAACTTTTATAAGCTTATAGTTTATAAGCCTTTAATATCCTATTAGGCTTAATTTTTATATGCCTTATAGTATAATAAATTTAGTAGTAAGCGTAAATTTAAACCTTTATAGGCCTTTGGAAAATTTAATAAAGGTAAAGTAAGCCTAGTTTTTACTTTAAAACCCTACTTTAATAGCTAGGCTTTAAAATCAGTAATTTTATAGCCTACTTATAGTATAGTCTATAATAGCCTAAGCTGTTATTTATAGAAGGCTTTAAGCCTAAACTTATAAGCTTATAACCTAGTTAGGTATTTTCCAGGCTTATAACCTATTAGAATAGATATAGCCAATTATAGGCCTAAAGGTCCTATAATTAATACTTATATATTAACTTATAGTATAGCAGAAGTCTTATATATAATACCTATAGTTCAATACTAAGGTATTAGAATATAGTACCTTATAGGTACTATAGAATAGAAATATAGTAAGTAAATAATTGTATTGTAATATTAACCTTCTATAAATCTACTATAATAATCTCTATAGTAGGGTTTATACTTAACCTTTACTATATATTTACCGACTAACGTACGGTGCCTTACATACCCTAACGGGCAAATAGACTAAAGTACGGCTTAGTTAACTCCGAGGTTTACTAAGCCCTATAAACCACTTACTAAGCCCTCTATAGCTCTAGACTTATAGGGCCTATAGGCCTATAATTTAGTATAGTAGTAATATACCTATTTAACTATAGGCCTACCAATTCTAGGCTAATTTAGCTAGTCCAGTAGTTGGCTACAGGTCTTTTAAGCAGCTAAATTAGCGTGGTTTATAGCTTTCTAATAATCGACTTACGGCTATATAAAAGGGCCGCGAAACCTGATACCTTTAACCTAAAGTGCAGGTTATTATAGGGTTAGGGTTAGGCCACTTATACTGCCTATAGTAGTAGGCCTTAGTAGCCTGAATATAAAATTACAGGCGGTTTGGCCTACTGGTTAGTAGGATGCAGGCCTTTGAATAGCTCTGCAGTAAAGTAAGGTGCCGGGCAAGTGCTAGGTAGCTAACGGGTAGGCTTTCTAACTTAAGCTTCCACTACGTAGTATAATAGCAGCTACCTACTGTAAACTTAGGCCTCACAGGGACCTAGTTTAACAATAATATTACTTTTATATCCTTAATTTTAAATATATAATTACTTAATTCTTTATAATATAATAAAATAAATAAATACTATTTAATTTAAATATTAATTAAAGACCAAATCTATATTATAACTTTAAATTAATTAATATTATCGTTAAAGATAGTATCGATAGCTTAAATATAATATAATATTTTTTAAATAAATTAAAGTAAAGCCTATTTATTATAAATAATATCTTTAAAGGTAAAAAATCTAATATAAAATAACTTAATAACGGTAATTAAATTAAGTATAAATTATATTTTTAATACTATTAATATTACTTATAATTTCCTTTAATATATATCTTTATATAAAATATTAAATATTTTATTATTTTATTAAAATACTATTATATTTATTAAAATTAATTAAAAAAAAGAAATAATTTACTACTTAATAGATTTGTAAATCTCCTTTTTTTTAAAAAGAAATAAATATAGTTAATAAAATAAAAAATATCTATAAAAATAACCGTTTTACTTTTTAATATTATACTTATATAATTAAGGTTTTTATAATTAGATTAAAATAGGCTTATATTTTCCTTTTTTAATTTTAATACTATTAAGTAAATTAATAATTATAGTATTAATAATTTCTATATTATAATAATAGTAATTACAATTATTTAAATCTTTACTTTATTTTAATAAATTAAAAAATCCTTTAAAAGATAATAAATATTATTTTTATTACCTAACTTATTATTATTATTATTAAAATTATTAAAAATATTTAATATATTTTTATAAAAGATAAATAACTTACTATTATTTATTAATAAATAATTAAATTCTTAATTTAAATTAAATTTAATAATATAATATAATTAATTTTTATTATATAAAGTTAAGTTAAACTTTATAAAATTAACTTCTCTTTTTTATAAATTAGTAATATTTTTATATATATTTTCTAATCCTTTTATTATCTTTTTTTACTCTTTAACTTAATAAGTATCTTCTTTATTAAAATCGCTGATATATATAGTATTTTTCTTTATTATAATAGTTATTAAATTAACAATTTAAATAGTAACTTTAATTTACTTTATATTAATAATCTTAACTTTATTTATTTAATTTTAAAGGTTATTAAAGTTAATTTCTAAAACTATATATTATTATTAAATATCTTTTAAATATCTAAATATACGTTAATAAGTAATAATTTTAAAGTTTATAGTAATATATTCTTTAATATAGAAATTTACTTTAAAGTTAAATTATATAACCTTAAAGTTTAATTTATTAATAATTCTATTAAATTATTAGTATACTCTATTAATACTGCCTTAAAATTTAACTATAATATAATTCTTAATTTTAATTATATAACAATAAACAGTTATATTATAATTAATTACTATCCTTTAATTATTTAAAATATCTCTTTTAAACTCCTTCTATATTTTGAATATTTAAACTATTATAGTTTTAAACGTTACTATAAATTTAAACTAACTATTAAAGTACTAATTAATAATAAACTTAAGTTTATTATTTAAATCTATTAATTAAATAATTTAATTAACAGTTTTATTAAAAAGATTAAAGTTAATAACTTAAATAATTTAAAATTAAATAAATTTAATATAATTATATCTTTATAAGTTATTAAATAAATATAATATATTATAAAATAAAAGGAAAATTTAATAATATAAAATTAATAAAAATTAATAAAATAAAGATCTTTTAGTTATTTAATTACTAAAAATTACTTAAAAATATAAAATTTACTCTTTTTATAATAAAAGGTCACTTTTAATTATTAAAAATTACTAAAAACTATTCCCGAATCTAAAAAAAAAAACCGATAATAAGGCTATAAGGAAAAGAAATTTAACAGTTATTAGTAATTATCAAAAATTAAGAATCTATATAATTATTAAAAATTACTATATAATAGAAAACTTTATAATTACTGATAATTACTAATAAAGGGCAAATCGCAAATATCTATAAATTTAAAAATATATTTATAACATAAATATAATAATAAGGTTATTATAATTATTAAAAGTATAATAACCTTTTTATATTTTTAATACTTTTATAAAATTATTATTTAAATTAATAAGCGTAGTAACTTTAAGTAATAACGATAAATTTTAAATCAGATCGAAAAGTATAGTAACTTTTTAATTACTAAGGTAAATAAAATATAGTACGGTAATTAAAGCTATTTATAATAATGGTAAATAATATTATAATTATAATTACTATTTAATATTTAATATTAAGATAATACTGAAAAATATAGTAAAAGGTAATTGATTAAGAAGACCTTTTTAACTTATAAACTTTCTATTTAAATAAATATAGAACTTACACTGAAGGTAGAGTAAGCGAGGTAAGTAAAAGGCTTTCGGTTTAAGCTTATAAGTTAATAAAGGTAGAGCTTTACAATTAAGTTTAGAGCTCTTTATTTAATCTATCGACCTTATCTTATCTATAGACCTACTTTTTAGGTATTACTATAACTATAAAGTAAATAGGATTTAAAAAGTTACTGTAAATTACTTTAAGTATTTTTTAAAGTCCTAAAACTATTTGATATTTATTAAAATTAAAGCGTAAGTTTATAATCATTTAAAGGGTTATTAGGATATACTAATTAAATTATTATAGACTTACGGCTAAAAAATAAAATATAAGAACTAAATAGTATTAAGATCGATTGATAGGGAGGAAAAGGAAAAAAAAGACTACTGTAAGATATAAAAGTCCTATTAAATATAGGAAGGTTTGTTTAGGGGCTAGCTATTAAACTACCGGACTACTATTGAACTACCAGACCTCCGAAAGGTCTATAACAAATACACTGTCCCTGGGTCCAGACCCCTAACAGCCACACCATTGTCACTGGGCCTTGACACCGGTCGACCACACAGGAGGTACGGCTGAACAATCAGCCCAGCCACATTCGCCGACAGCACGCATGAGAAGCCAGGTCGTGTACCTCTTTAAATTCGAAAACGTCCCTCTCTTGCAACTGACAGCCCCTTCCCCTCCCTGGGCCGGAAACAACAGCGGACGGCTTTCTAATTCACATCATTATACCATTCTTCTGTTGAGCGCCAGGCCTCTTCTTTCTGGATAGAACTCTTGTTGAGACTATGCCTACCGAATGCAAGTCGAAGCCGCCGGCAAATGAGCAGCACAACGAGGCCCACATGCAACGTGCGGCTTCGCAGGCGCCATCTGATAATGAGTCGAGTAGTATGCTGAGACCCGGCAGCATCATAGTACCTAATTTTCAGAACTTACATTCGTTACAGCAATACGACCTTGCGATCACGAAAACTTGGAACACAAATCGACAGTGCCATCCATCATCGCGGCTGAGCCATGTTCCGGTCTCCTGTCGTCCACCACGGCACAGACTGCCAGACTTGGCACAGATGCAATAGCTTTCAACGACCACCAGCTAGTCAAAGCATTACGAACTTCCCCGCCCGAGTCAACGGTGAACAAAGCCATGGGGCAACCGATTCAGATTCTTTCTATCTTGAAGCAGCATATCGTATCTTTCTTCTTGAACCTGTGGAATACCGCTCTTTTCAGCTTCAAGACGGATCAAGCCCAAACGGCTCTGCAGCTGGCCGGCACCCGAGCACCGCTGATCTATAGCCCGTTGACAGGCCGCGAAATCAGACTCATAACCATCAGCGATGGTGACGACGAAACCTGCATCTCATGCACATTGAGTACCGTGTCCCTCACGGACTCGCCCGAATTTGTGGCCCTGTCGTACTCCTGGGGCGACCCCAAACTGAAGCAGCCCATCCTTGTCAATGGGCAGCCTTTCGATGTCACGGTGAACTTGGAGCTGGCATTGCAACGACTGCGTCGACTGCACCCCAATCGAGGGATTTGGATAGACGCTCTTTGCATCAACCAGGAAGATACGACCGAGAAAGAAACCCAGCTTCCATTCATGGAGTCCATCTATTCACAAGCCAGCTGCGTATATGTATGGCTTGGGCCTTGTGACGAAAGCACAGGCAATTTGATTCGAAGCTTAGGACTGGCAAAATGCGAAAAGACAATCCCGACCACAGAAGCAACTTCGTCATTCAGTCATTCGATCTGTTTTTGCGGCCGTGGTGGACCAGGACTTGGACCCTCCAGGAGATTTTGCTGGCCCGACATGCCATCTTTCTCATCGGTAACTATACGGTGGAGTGGGAAGAGATGCAGTCCTGGATTTCCTGGTTTGGGTTATCAGTCGACGAGTTATCGGAGCCGGGCCCCTGGGGCATGTTCTCCTACAAGCATTTCAGCGCCAAGTATGATCCCGATGCCCCATTCAAATTTCAGAAGTTGAATGAGGCAGTGAATTGTGCGGTCAGGATTGCGGAGGATAAGGGAACATACACCTCCAGCAACTTCGGTACCCTTCTAATGAGCACAGCGGCACGAGAAGTTTCAGACCCCCGAGACAAAGTCTATGCTCTTCTTGGTTTAGTTTCTGATGCCGAGAGGGCTAAGATCGCCGTCACTTATAAGATTCCCAGAATGGAGGTCTATCATCAAGTCATCAAAAGCTTCTGGCCAACGTGGCCTGCGTGGTTCTATTTCGACTTTTTCCACTTTTTTCGCCTTGCAGACGCCGACTCGAACAGTACCGTGCCCTCTTGGGTTTTCGATTTCTCTTCCTCCTGGCACGGACCGGCACCTTTGATACCTTTCGTCACGGCAAACACACGATGGATTGGGCCCCATCAAGAATCATTGCAGCTCTCGCTAGATGGCCGCGTTCTCAATATGCTGGTCACACCTCTTTGCGAAATACAGCATCAACACGGTATCCCCGAGTCACCAGAGGATGATGCCGAGTCTTTTGCCAATAGCGTACAACAAACCGTCTTTATGCTCAGCAATGCAAGGTCGATGTCATCCACTGCTGAGAACTCCCTTTATCCCCTGGAAGCGCTTCGAAAGAAGGAGCTACCTCTTCAAATGATGGGCCTGAGCGACCTGTTGTTGATCGAGACTGGGCGCTTTACCTCTATCGATCTGCTATCCAGACTGGAAGCAATGAATCAGTATTTTGAAAGGGAAGTAAGAAACAGCACGGCAGCCGAATTAGCAGGGATGTTGCAGCCTAAACCGAACGAAGAAGGTAGGGCTGTGGCTGTGAGGATGTTCCTACAGGCAATTTCTCGCTCACGACGGGGAGCTTATTTCTTTGCCACAAAGCACGGGTTTGCAGGAATGTCACCAGTGCAGCCAGCTATGCATGACTGCATTGTTCTACCGCATGTTGCAAAGTGCTTTCTGTTGCTACGGCCGACGACGACTGGCAGCTACCGGATAGTGGCACCGGTTTATGTGTCAGGCCTTATGGACTTCGCCGAGTTAAAAAAGTACCACGATCAAGGGATATTGAGAGACAAGGTTGTTAGCATTGTGTAGTTCTTCCTATCTTGTATTTCCTCAGCCTATCTTGGCTTCATATGCCACTTCATATCAGTATCAAAGCTGTATCTACATACCGTGGGTATCTTTGAGGCTATTGCATACATGAAATTGATGTTCCGTTTCGACCAGAGCTTCAGGTCATATTTGGGACCAATTGATTTGTGGGCTAATAGCCCAGGGCTATCGAACGTGATCAACAAATTGTTCAACGATGCTTGAGATCTACCTGACGAGAAGTAGCTCCCCGCTCCTTATCAAGTTCATCAACAGCCCCCAGAAAGAGCGGTGATGATGGTTACTGCCTGACCAAGCTGAGCATGTTTCGGGTCCGCTCTTGTGCCCGATTGGAGTCTCGTGCCCTTCATCCCATATCGGATCACCACAAACGGATCAGCACACCAAATCAGGCGCCCACAAATGAGATTGGATCACGCCCAAGGTTCTGATACGGCCGCCCTTTAGCTTCACATGCCTCAGGACCTCTTCCTCGCGACCACCTGACTTCCTTCTACTAAAGGCGCGACCCAAATTTCTGCTCTTCTTCCCTTTTACATCACAGTCTCTCAACTGCCATTCCCTACAATACCATCACCACTCGCGATTCAACATCTGCAACTGCGACTCATACTCTCACATCTCAATTCATTTCAACATCATCTACCACATCAAACAAACCGTCATCATGCCTTGCCCATATGGTTGCCATGGACAGTATGTGATGCCGCAACAGTTTCAGCCGTGCTGTCATGGGTATCCGGCTACAAACACGCCTGGCGCCAACATGCCCGGCACCCACATGCCCGGCGCCCACATGCCCGGCGTCCACATGCCCGGCGCCGTGAAGTATGTATCCCGTTCTTCCATCCTCAGCCTAATCGCACGATGGCAGCAAGAAATTATCTAATCTCTTTCCTCTTTTCTTCAGCTACGCCGGTGCTTCAGCCGCCGGAGCTGCTGCTGGCGCTGCCTCTGGTGCCGCTTCTGGGGCCGCCGCCGGCGCTGCTACGGGAGCTGCAGCTGGTGCTGTTGCCGGAGCCAATTTTGCCGGCAACATGCGCCCTATGGCACCAGCTGCTATGGTGATGCCAATGATGGGGTAGTAAGAAACCTTCTTGCCCACGTTCAACAGAGGGAAGGCATCAAAAAGCTGACTTCCGTCCTCCAGCACCATGGGTGCCTCACCCGTCTCCATGGTTACTCAGTCCCTCGTCTATACTGCCCCCGTTGGTCCCAACGCCGGGATCCCGATTCAAATCACTTCCTACAATCCCACCGGCACTATCGTTGGCCCTGTCGGACCCGTGACAGCCCCCACGAATGGTTATGCGCCTCCGATGTACATGCCTGTCCGTCTCGCTCCTTAGACAGCTGGAACTAGTTTGCAAGACAGCGACTACTCGTGAGTTCTGCTGTCGATGTGAGCTCTTCAAGTTTTTGCGGCCTTCAGGAGCTGACATCAAACTGCAGAGGAGAAGTAGATTTCCGTTTCAACGTCGTTGATTATGGCAATCATCCCTACGGCCGAGTTTAAACACGAGAATCGGCTAGGTGGAAAACCGATTTGGGGATATATTTTGGAATGGCTATGCATATCAGGCTTGGGGATATGGGACATGGATCTGGTTTCTTTGAGCAGGTACTCACATTTGCTTGGGTTTATTGCGTCCTCTGGTATATCTGTGAGAGGGATATGAGGAAATACCATTGCTGTTTAAGCGGTCTCTTTCTTTGCCGGTGGAAGTGAATGTGAATTCTAGGGTATTGTTGCATGCTACGACCTTTGATCGCGAAGGGAACGAGTTGATTTGAGAAGCTGCGGATGACGTCACGCCTGTTAATTAAAAGCCATAAGAAGGATTCGAGGCTTGGGGATATCCACCATTCGTTCGAATGAACAAATCATCCCATCTTCGACAGCTCAACGGTGTGGATGCCGCCGTTTGATACAACCCCTCAACCTCGATCCCACAAAACCTTGAAGCTCCCCAGCATCTCGAAGGCCGACCAATCACGGGAGATTGAGGATTAAGGGGCAGCGCTGACTAAGCCTAACCCATCTCCACTTGGCTTCGGGCAGCTCCAAAACCCGGGGCCGACCACCCCCGCGGGTTCCGCTTCTGTCGACGGCGGAATTAGCGGCCATCCTTCGACCAACACACCACACTAATGCTGATGGCGTTTTCTTCAGCTCCTGTATGGTCGGTTCGGATGTGATATTTGGGCGTTGGCAGGCGTGGAGAACAAGCACTTTTCGCATTGGACTGGACTGCATCTCGCGATAGAGTCCTTAACTCCGATAACCCCCGGAAACAGCTAGACCAGCATCACCAAGCGATAGCGCGGCCTAACTGCCTATCCACTCACACCCACTTCCCTGTCTCTTCGAAGAGCTTGGGTGCTTGGCTCCTCAAGAAAAGAATAAAAAGCCCCCGCATCGATCGTTGACCGTTCCAGGTCTGCTGTTGTCAGAATGGGTGTAGAGAGGCTTTTGAGAAATCGGCAATTTGTCAATCGGTTTTCTTCTGGGTTTGTAACAACTTCGTCGTCTCATACTCGAGTTTTTGTGGGTTTTAATCGAGCCCAGCTGAGGAGGGTTGGGTATTCTCCTGCTGTTGCTGCTGCACCTCGTCGATCAGCTGTCGTCCCTGTCTCGACAGCTGTTGCCGCTACCATGGCTGCTGCTGCTGCTGGTGTTGCTGGTGCGGGAGTGGTGGTGTACGAGGCCTCGGTGTCAAAGCCTGTCAGGGCGGGGGATATACCTGAAGACGCGGCGACAGCGCCGCATCATGTTAAAGATTCGAGTGGGAATCATGTCAAGTTTCGGAATCCGTATCCGTCCGCGGGGGATCCAAAGCCGACGATGATGCAGACTTTGAGGGCTATTTTGATGTGAGACTGACACCCCTTTTCACCTCTTTTGGATATCCATTGACAATCTCGATAGGGCCAAAATACAAGGGAATTTACCTACCCCTTCTACGGCTGAAGCGGAAATCCCCTGCTGCGCACCTCAGTTCTCACCCTCCCGGGAAAATACTGGCGGTTCCCTCCGAGCAACTTGGCTCGGGCACGCGTGCTACTACATCGAGTTCCCCTCCGGTCTGCGGGTGCTGTTTGATCCGGTATTTGAAGACCGCTGCGCGCCGGTCCAGTGGCTGGGTCCGAAGAGATACACCCAGCCGCCGTGTAAACTGGCCGAGTTGCCGGTTGTCGACGCGGTGATTATCAGCCATAGTCACTACGATCATCTCAGTTATTCTTCGGTAAAGGAACTGCAAAAGAACCACCCCAACGCATGGTTTTTTGTTGGGTTGGGGCTGGAGAAGTGGTTTAAAGCTAGTGGGGTGGAGAGGGTAACGGAGATGGATTGGTGGGAGGATGTCAAGCTCACTTTGACACCCACCACTCAAGGGGGGAAAGAAGGGGGGGAGATAACGGCGGAGATTTCGTGCTTACCCTGCCAGCACTCTTCTGGGAGGAATGGGCTGGATCACGATCGGACTCTCTGGGCGAGTTGGGGGGTGAAATCAGGAGGGAAAAGTGTCTGGTTTGGTGGTGACACTGGCTATCGACGGGTGCCGCAGCTGCCAGTTTCGGAGTGGAAAGACCCAGCGGCGGATTATGGACCGGAATATGACTCTCTACCGAAATGTCCGCAGTTTAAACAGATTGGCGAGAGGAGAGGGCCGTTTGATCTGGGGCTGATACCCATTGGGGCGTACCACCCGCGGTGGTTGTTTAGCTGGATGCATGCTAATCCGTATGATGCGGTGGAGATATTCAAGGATACAAACTGTAAGAAGGCGATGGGGATACACTGGGGCACTTGGGTTTTGACGAGCGAGGAGGTGGAGGAGCCGCCGAGGTTGTTGAAGGATGCGCTGAAGAGGAGTGGGATAGAGGAGGAGGGGGTGTTTGGGGTTTGTAAGATTGGTGAGACGAGGGAGTTTTGAGGGGTGGGGGGCGGGTGAGATAAGGGGGCTGAGTAAGGGGGGTGTTTATAGACGCTGTGTGTGGTTCGGTGTATCTGGATAGACGCTGTGTGTGGTTCGGTGTATCTGGATAGACTTGCGTTGTAGATAATGACACTCTGATTGGATATGGAAATGTGATACTGCGGTGACACCTGAGAGAAATGTGCCCGGTTATTGTGTTGACTGAGCCTGTTCGACAACCACCCAACCAGTCAACTTCAAGCCTCTTAACCTGGCTTCAGACCACCCCTCAGCATACAAAAGTGCCAATACAAGTGATGCATCTAGCGTTGTCATGACTTGTCGATCTCTAATCTATGTCATAGTTATCCATTCCGCATGAAGTCATCCGATGCAGTCATCCGATGCTGTCTTCCTCATTCAGTATTGCGTTGCCATGTCGTTAATTCACAGAAGCCATCATACATTAAACATCACTTCATAACAGAAACATCTCAAGGCCTGCCGAGAAAGAAAGAAAAGACAAGAGATCAAGAGGCAGCAGTCAGAACAACAACGACAAATTCCACCTCCCCTTCCCCATTCTTGAGCGGTGTCCAATGACTCACCACCTTTTTGGTATTGTTCTTTGTTGCTGATCCTGCCCCATTATGAGAAAACACTGAGCTCAGCAAATCCGCTCCTCTGTCCAAGGTATCGCTCAGTCTTGAGGGGTGATAATCTGCGGGTTTGACTGTGCTGTTCCCTCGTGTGTGCCCCTTTTTGGCAGACGTTGTTGGTTGTTGTGGAGGTGGAGAAAAGATCGTCGTGGTCATGTCAAGACTGACCGACTCGCCTGCTGCGATGGCCGAGTAGACTGTCGACCGGACCTGTTTGTTGCTGCTCGAGTTTATTGTTCCGGCACTTGGTGTCAAGACGGCAAAGATATCCCTCCCATTGACAAGTTTGGCGTCGTTGGGCTCGTTGAGGCCCAGCATTGACAGGGCAAAGGGGGACGAGAAAGAGATTGTTAGTTGAGCCGCAATGCCACCGCCTGCTAGCGAGCCGGCATGATGATGGGATCGAGTAGACTCAATGGTACTGCTGCTTGCCGCGGTGCCGTTGGAGAACAAAGAGGGGGTGTACTTCAAGACGAAGAACCGCGAGTAAGGGGTGCTGTACTCTTCTTGCTGCGAATCAGACTTTTGGCGCGACATGGGGGGGAGGGCTGATCGCTTTGCTGTTCCAGGAGCTGGTTGTGGGACGATCTCTGCCCTGGGTGTACTCGGTCGGACGGGGGTTCTCGGTCGCGTGCCGCTACCCTTTCGGGAAAACTTCCCGAAGAAGCGATTGCGAGGGGCCGGTCTTTGTTGGGTGCTGGTCGAGCTCAAAGGCCGTTCGGCATCAGCATTGACCGGATTCCTCCACACCGGTCTCTCCTGTGGCTGAGCCCCCTTTCCGGACGGCGGCTGCTGTGTGTCTCCCGGGGGACCGAAGTTGAGTATGCGAAGGATATCTTTGTAGTCTGATCCCATGCTCTCTGACACATTGATCTGAGCACCAAGAAAGTACCGAATAGTATCCCCCTCAAAAAGAGGACAAATAAACAAGAGGTTCCAAAACGGAGTCCCATCCTTGCGATGATTGATGAGTAGCTCGGATGCTTCATGCCCGGCTGACACAGCCTCACCCAGACGCCGTGTAGCTGCTGGATCGGTAGATATGCCCTGAAAGAACCTGCAATTCTTGTTCATGATTTCCGCACGTCCATATCCAGAAATTCTCAGAAAGCCGTCCGACGCACAGATGATGGGGTTGTCAGGCTCGAGAGGCGTCGTCAAACAAAAGGCATCTCCCAGACCTGGGTAGACAGATCGGAAGCCCCCAGTCAAAGATTGACCTGCCGAAAGTGAGCTCCTCATACACTGGGACAGTTGGTGCATGACAAACTCTGGGTAGAGTGTCTCGGCCAGTCGTTCTTCGACTGCAGCTTTTGCCTCTCGGTAAAGCCGCTCCAAAGATGGCAAAGCTGTTCGCGCGCAGTGTTTGGTGTTGTTCCTCAGCATGTTGGCTACATCTGGTGGTAGATCAACCGGCGTTGTTGCTGCCACACCAGTAAACTCTGTCGTAATTTGACTGATCAACGATGTCGTATTCCCAAATGCCCGAAAGTATTCATCTACCCTGATCAAAAAGTTCATGTGATTTGCTGAAATCCCTCCCTTCCTGGCAGCATATCGGCAGAGTTTGTGTCCTGTTGTTGGGTTGGAAAAAGCCAGCTTGACGACGGCGGGTTCGAAGAAGTTGGGCAGAAGTTTGGCTTGAAGGATTGCGTCCTTGAAAACAACGCTGGGTTTAGGTCCGACCGACGTATCATCTATACTGCCGCCTTCATTTGAGCTCCGCACTTTAGTATGACTGGATCGCGAGCGAACCGAGCCATCTGAATTGTAGTCGGTGTACTGCCTGAATGCCGCCTGGTTGGTATGCAGCGAGAGCCCTGAATCGCTGCGCAGCCGTGAGGGTACGCAACCGCTTTGCTGGATCTGAGGGGCTTTCGAGGCCGGCGGTGGTGACAAAGCCGTCGCATTGGTAACACTCGTTCTTGTATCGCTCGGACAGGGTAAGACTAAGACACCACTGCCCCGTAGGCTATGGCCATCGCTTAGCGTGGATAGAGAGTCGAGCGTGTCCCTCTTTACCGATAGCATTGGTGCGGAAGTAGGAGGGTTTGACTGGAAGGGGTTAATGTGATAACATCAAATGGCCCAGGGTAGTGCATACTAGGGGCTGAAGGTTACATGGACTCTGAGCTCGGAAACGGATTTGACGGAAAAAATGATGAAGATGGTTAGAAAGATCACAGTACCAGGTATTCATGACAGCTCGAGCCCGATTGACAGAGTGTGAAAAGGGGCAGCACTGAACTTATCAAGGGTTATGGTTCTTGGGCAGCAATGACTCGAACGGTTGATCCAATAGTCCCATGCCGGTTTCCTTGCAAAGAACGACCCAGCAAACTATGCTGGCGTTTGGTCAGCTAGATTGGAACGACCAAGTGGAGAAACCGTCTGAAGAAAGCAGTTTCAGCAGGGAGAGCAAGGTGGATGATCCGGCCCACCGTTCTGGACTGGAGCATATGTGCTGCGAAATGCCGCGGCGGCTGGTAAGAGTTGTCTGGCACTCATTGGCTTCGCCTTTTAAAGGCTCGGTCGCAAACGGCGGCAACCTTTCTCAGAAGGCCAGACGTCTTTCAGAGATTCCGCTTGGATGGCTTGATGAAGTCGACCTATATGAGAGTTTGAGTGACATTGACGGGTGTACTATCCACGACTTCCTGAAACAATGGCGTGCAGAAAGGTATTTGCTCATTCTAAGCCCCGGGACATGAGCCTCAATTTGATCTAGCGTTTGTATGTTAGATTTGGTTATGGATTATGGGTAGTTACACGCACTGGTCCCGGCTGCAAGCAGACCAGGCGGTGGTCAACCATGGATATCAAGGACAGGAATCCAGATGGATTTTCCGTCGTTTTCGTTGTCGTCTTTCCGGAACTCTTTACGTTTCCCCAACCCCGCTAGGTGATGCCCATTGAGACCCAACCGCCTACCGGAGATATCTGAGCGTTGGTCATCCTGGTTGTCGGGTTGTTTGTGGGATGAGAGTCTGCTGCGTCACATTGTCGGGAACTGGCAGACTATGTGATCCGAAGCGTTCAGCGACGCACAACCTATGGTCTGTGTGATGAGGAACGTTCAGGTTGTCCAATCAGTGATGGATGGGGTCATCGAGTATACATACGGGAGCTTGCGTCGGACTGGTGTGGGAGCTCTCGGGTGCTGCGCGATATCGAGAGCCTCTGGATAAAACCAAACATGAAACTTTGTTTGAGAGCATCTTGTTTATAGCCCACCAGCCATAGCGGGCGGTTTGACGAAGCTATGGAGATGGGATGATGACGAAGAGCAGTGCGGTTGGTGGTGGACCACAAAGACACCTGGACCCCCGTAAGTTCGGCAGATGCCCCTGCCGATGGCGTGCAGGACGCTAGTTTAGCGCCCGAGGTGGGGCTCAATATCTCTACCTACCTAGCACAGTGATGTTTCCACCTTCTTCAACATTTCAACACGTCAAATTCGATCAGGAGAGGCTGACTGGTCTGAAGTAGAGAACATAGATCGCGATTTACATTCTACTCCTTGTTTGCCGCTGACCTCAATCACATCGTATGATGGCCGTGCTCCGTCAGCCCACAAGACACTTCATGTGCTTGCACACCGTTTCCACCCAACCTCTTTGGTGGGAACACAGAACCAGCCAGTTTGAGTCGGAGCGAGACGCGTCGGGATGCGGTTTCCCATGACATATTGAGTTGAGGAGCTCCGAGTTGTCAGGATGCAGACCAGCTCACGGACGATGGAGACTGATCGCCCTCTGAGTTGATAACACATGAAAAAGAGGGGAAATCTGTCCAGTAACCTGGAAAACGGCAAGAAGATGCCAGAACGAACCTTCTTCAAGGCAACCAAGACAAAATTAACAACATGCGAGGGATTCACTTCATCCGCCGTTCCTGCCCGTTTCTGCAACCCCACCCGTCTACTGCAATCGCCTCGGTAATAACCGTCGCACATGGACCATGGCAAGTCCCATGGAATGAGACCCTTGGGGACAGAATAAGTGGCAGGACACTTCTCTTTCCCGGGACATCAGTTTCTCGACTCTCATCAGCCCTTTCCCATCGCCGTTGTTGGCGCTCCACTGACGATGTTTGTCATTCTTGCCTTGTGTTGGCAAATCCTGGCCACGAAAGCACTGGAGGAAGCCATATTCGACCCTCTTGCCTATGTCGATCCCCTGATTGGCGCCAGCAACGGTGGAAATGTCTTTCCGGGGGCCTCATTGCCATATGGCATGACAAAGGCCGTCGCCGATACAAACAGTTCAAGCAACCAAGGCGGCTTCACCTTGGATGGCGCCTTCGTCACAGGCTTCAGCGGCATGCACGACAGTGGGACTGGCGGAAATCCGAGTCTGGGCAACTTTCCCTTGTTTCCCTTCACGAACTGCCCAGAAGGTGACATCAACCGATGCGAATTTCCCAAGATAAGCCGAGCTGCTCATGGAGGCTTCAGCAGCAACACGGTGACGGCAAAACCCGGCATGTTTGCCATCACCCTCAACAACGGCATCAGGGCTGATATGACCACAACCCATCACACGTCATTGTTTAGGTTCACCTTTCCCACGCTTGGCTCAGACGGCGAACCGGCTCAACCGCTCATCCTGCAGGATCTGACAGATTTGGCAAATTCTCGGCAGGACAACGGCAACGTGGCGGTTGACCCCGAGACTGGACGCATCACGGGTAGCGCCTGCTTCCTGCCGAGCTTCGGTAGTGGAAACTTTGTGCTGCATTTCTGCACGGACTTTAGGGGCGCAGACGTTTTGGACAGCGGCATATTTGTCAACAGTCGAGCCAGCACGGTCGTTCACAACCTCACCATCTCCAGGTCAATCAATGGGTATCCATTGCCTGGGGGAGCATTCATGAGGTTCAATTCGGGGGCAGAGCCGATCCTTGTGCGGACAGCCAACAGCTTCATCAGTGTTGAGCAGGCCTGCAAACATGCTGAAACTGAGATTCCAGACTTCGACTTCGAGAGGGTGTCGGAAGCTGCTACAGAGATATGGCGGGAGAAGTTGAGCCCGATCAAGGTGTCACCTGTCGGAGTTCAAGGTTCACTGTTGACCAACTTTTACAGCGGCATCTACCGAACCATGATCAATCCCCAGAACTACACAGGAGAGAATCCCCGGTGGAAGAGCAGCGAGCCGTACTTTGATTCGTTTTATTGTATTTGGGATCAGTTTCGGACACAACTGCCTTTTCTGACTATCACCGATCCAGCTGCCCTGGCAGAGATGATACGCTCGCTCATTGACACATATTGGCACACTGGATAGCTACCAGATTGTCGTATGAGTCTCAATAAAGGCTTTACTCAGGTTCGTGGTTCTCCACAAGTTTCAACGTTGCCATAGAACTAACATTTGTCCAGGGTGGATCAAACGCAGACAACGTCCTGGCTGATACCTTCATCAAAGGCATAAAAGACGGCATTGACGTAAACATCTTTACTACCCCTATGTCTAGTTTTATTCACTAACTTAATTCTAGTGGGAAGATGGCTACGCAGCTGTTGTCAAAGACGCAGAAGTTGAACCCTACGACTGGTGCTGTGAGGGCCGCGGTGGCCTCGACAGCTGGAAAACGCTCGGTTACGTTCCAGTTGAGGACTTTGACTACAAGGGCTTTGGCACCATGACCCGCAGTATTTCAAGAACTCTCGAGTACGCCTATAACGACTTTTGCATCTCCCAAATCGCCCACGGCCTTGGCCACACAGCCGACAGAGACAAATACCTCGAATCCAGCAACAACTGGAAAAACCTCTTCCGCCCTGACCAAACCTCCTGTCGGTGGAACGGCACCAACACAGGTTTCACCGGCTTCTTCCAGCCTCGCTATCTGAACAGAACCTGGGGGTGTCAAAACCCGCTCAACTGCTCCAACCTCGACAACTACAGCGCTTGCTCCCTGCAAACCACCGGCAGTGAAACGTTCGAAAGCTCCATCTGGGAGTACAACTTGTGATTTCCCCTTTCCTTCCCCATCTTGTTCTCCTCTCTAACCTTGAACCCCAATTAGTTTCGTCCCTCACAACCAAGCCACCCTCCTCACCCTCCTCGGCGGCCCAGCAGCCTTCACCGCCCGCCTAGACTACCTCCATAATAATAATATTACCTACATAGGCAACGAGCCCTCCTTCCTAACCATCTTCCAATACCACTACTCTGGCCGCCCCGCCCTCTCCTCCCTCCGCGCGCACTCGTACATTCCCGCCTATTTCCGGCCCACCCCCGACGGTCTCCCCGGAAACGACGACAGTGGCGCAATGGGTAGTTTCGTTGCTTTCGCCATGATGGGGCTTTTCCCAAATCCAGGGCAAAATGTTTATTTGATCACGCCGCCGTTTTTTGAAGAGGTGAATATTACTAGTCCGGTGACGGGCAAGACGGCGAGGGTGAGGAATGTGGGGTTTGATGCTGGGTACAAGAACGTTTATATCCAGTCGGCGACGTTGGATGGGGAGGCGTATAATAAGAGCTGGGTTGATCACAGTTTTTTTACGGAGGGAAAGGAGTTGGTGCTGGTGTTGGGAGAGAGAGAGAGTGCGTGGGGGACAGGAGTGGAGGATTTGCCGCCTAGTTTGGGGGAGTATGTCGGTTTTGATAGCAGTGGGACAGCGACTACAACTGCAACTGCAACTGCAACTGCAACAAACCAGACAGCAACTGCAACAGCGGCAAGGAGCCTGAGTGAGGCTGGGAGGCCGTGGAGGGGGGGGTATTTCGGCTTGGTGGGGGGGTCAAAAGGGGAAGGGATTGGGGTGATAAAACACACGAGATATATGGGTGATGATGAATATCAAGGTGGAAATATCATGGTTGCGATGAATTATGACGGATTTTAGATGAGTTTTTTCCAAAATGGTCACGAAATGTATTCATGATTATTGGTTGGGCGCTGAAACAGTGGCGTTTCCAGATGCAAGAAACACGCACGGCTACGGTACCCGAGACATGACTGATGGTACCTTATGTGCATGTGTTTCCGGCATTACATCTTCAACACATACACCAACCACAACACCCAGATTTAGAACAATGATCATCATTGATGATAAGCTATGCGCCAGCCTCGATATGTAGCAACGAAGAAAAAAAAATTGACAAAGATACCACCCATGAGGTCTGTTAAACAGCAAGCAAGAATAAAACCTCAATCTATAGGGTATCAAAAAAAAAAAAAAAAAAAGCACATCGTAAACCGCCACTCATTGCTTGCGCATCCCCCACAGCCCTGTCGACCTTTGCTTTACCTTAGATACACGTACCAAAAAATTAAATAAAAGCAACATACAAAACAACTTTTCCCCAGTCCTGCTCCCTATAATATCGCCTCCTGGTAAACCCTCCTCTGTGAAGCGTCCCCATCTTCTTGATCCTACACAATCCCACACAAATGGTAGGAAGCTCCCCTAAATGAATGAGGAAGATAACACCCATTCCGGCCTAGAGATTCCCCGACTCGTGCCATTGATCTCCCTGCTCCGGCCCTCGCCTTGGCGTACATGATTCGCCATAGCTTGTGTGAGTAGGGGATGATGAGGAAATTTGCCAACCAGCCCAAGCATAAACCCGAAACAGATGTTGACCCACAGAACGTGATCGAGGTTGACGACGAAAACAAATGCTGGATGAGAATAAAACCCGTGGTTCGGGGTGAGAAGAGAATCAATTGTTGGTCTCCGGCCAGCCAGTTATCATTAATATGTCGTATGTCATTCCCAAATCGAAGGGGAAATGAGTAAGTAAATAATACAAACGTGAAATCAGTAGTCTTCGTCGTAAGGGGAATGTATCATTTGGCAATGATGGCAGACGAGCTCATCCGGGTCGTAGATGTCCGTTTCTGGGTCCCCGTATTCCTCGGCAGGAATCGGCGAGCCGGTCGTGCGATCAAACTCGACCCATTTTCGCTCACCGCTATCTCTGGTAAGGGGTACCCGCTTCCAGAGCGTTCGACGCACTTGCCACTTTCTCTCTGGGGCCCCTTCTTCCTCGGGCACAGCTGGAATCTTCACTGACCCAGTGTGCGTATGATGACCGTGATGAGCACCGATCGAGAGTGATGAACTCTTCTTCCTTTTCTGACTCTTCAGGTACTCATCGGCCAGTACCTTCCACGCGCGGATGGCTCTCGGCTCCCATGAAACGTCAGACTGCTTCCGCAGTCTATTGGAGAGGACGTAGGTAGAGTCCGACTTGAGTAACAGGCCGTCATCCCTCACCAGTCTCGCGAGCTGGCTCGACATGTCAGAACCCCAGTGACAGTCCGGAATACCAGTTATCTGAAGTTCCTTCAAGCTCAATGCTAGATCGTGGGCTGCTAAGCTATGCATGCCCGGCCCGCCGGGTGGAGTGAGATAGTCGGAAGGAAAGTTGACCAAGTCGATTCTCAACGACTCGAGTTCTGGGAAGAGACGAGGACGTGGCTTTGTCTTGTCGTGATGGGGGTCAAAGGGTGGTCGCAAAACGTCGAGAAAATCGACAACCTGATGCCAGGTGTAGCTACGGAATCCTCGCCGGGCCAGGGTGTCGTCCTGAATGCGGGGAATGATGCGGAGTCTGAGATAGTGCTGCCTCGGGTTGAAAGTCGGATATGGCGCCCGGTGGTCCCGCTCGAGATCATCATCGTAGTATCTGGCAATGATGCGCATCGTGATATGCTTCATGTTTTTGCGGTGCTCAAGCCCAACAGTACAAAAGTTCTGTAAGCTTAGGTGATCGGTGAAGACGAACGAGTTGTTCTTCCACAAGAACCGGGTGCCTTCGGCATGGTAGACTTTGCAGGTGGCGAGAAAGGTGATGGCAATTTGGTCCTTGGATATCTTCCTCTCGTCGGGAGTCAGCACATTTGGGTTGAGCCTTGACAGTGGGTCGATGATGGGATGGTTGCTGGTGAGAGAGTATTCGAGAATGAGCAACATGATCTCGACTGGTAGACTGGGCAATCGCCGGTCCGACCTCTCACTGCGCGATGAGCGGCGGGACTTCTTCGCTGCGTCGGTCCAGGTCCCTCGAGAACCGGTAGGGTCAGTGAGGTCAAGTGTCAGTCGACGATCCCAAGAGATGCCATTTTCCCGAAGCATCTTTTTGAGGCGCAAATTCTCCTCGGCAAGCCGCCTGTTCTCTTGCCGGACAGGGTTGTTGTACCATGCCTCAGCCTGCTCTTCCTGATCTCGCAGCTCGAAAGGCGGAACGAACTAGGCTACCATCAGTAAAAAAACCCAGCGGGTGAGGGAATTATAAATGAGAACTCACATTTTCCTGGTCCCAACGATCCATGATGGCGGGGGACGAGAAGTAAGTTGCTGGATTGATGTTGGTGAAGATGCGCGAAGGAAGAGTTGCGAAGTGATGGGAGAGTGGTTGTCAAGAAAACCTTTGTGGAACAGAGTGATGGTGGGATGACCGAGTGAATGATGTCGCACACGTTAAATCCCCGCACACCTGGAAGTGAACTGTGGAAGGTGCGAAATGGAGCAAGCCCAGTGCCGAGGAACAATCAGAGATTCACGGTTGGCTCCGTGAGTGCGCAAGCAGGGCGTTTGAGACAAAGATTAAGACTGATGGATGGGGGCGCTCCGTTGGTACCCCAGGAGAAAAGGCTGCGAGTCCTCGTACAGATCCGGGGAACTCCGGTGAGTCCCTTCTGGACAGGATGCACAAGCTGTTGGACTCGGAATCTGAAAGCAACAGGAGTCCGTTGGTTGCTCGCACTCACTTGTCGAGGATGAGGGACAAAGGGGCCGTTCAGTTTTGCGGTTGGTGCGAGAGAGGTCGAAGCTTACAACGGCCGCAGTCGGATAGCCTCGCCTCAGGGTTAGGGAACAAATGATGGCACAATCAAGATTCAGTAGAATTCCCATGGCCTTTTCACGATAGGCAGGGAGGGATATTGATGGAAAAGGGAAAGACGACGACGGTGAGTTCGGGTGGAGGGACCAGCAATCGGAACTTGAGGCACAAGCAGTCTGTGGGGACAAGCTATGCTATACCTCCACATCCACCCCACCTTTCTCACCTGCACTTAAAGTTTTAATCAACTGTCAGATTCCGCTTTGGGAAGCTACGAAGCAACATGAGTGTCAGCTGTCCTCCATCGGCGCAGTGGAACAAGGAGCATCATATTCTCACGGGTTAGTGAGCATTACTGACCAATATACGAAAGGCCAGATCTCAAATGATACGAAGAATATATATGAGGTAGGGGGAATCGGAATGTGGCTTGCTTCGGGTTGTGGAACCTCAAGAGACCTTGATGAAGTGCCTCAAGATCGAGAGACGTTCGAGGTTTTGATGCTGTCTCTGGGGTAGAGGTGAGTCAAGATGTGGGGAGAAATGCATATATAAGCATCTCCCGACCCAATGGGTGGTGATGAGTATTTGAGTTCAACGTCGAATTGGACGGCGCCGTCAGTATCGGGTGTTTCAAACCAACTTCCCCATTCAGCCAGTCTCATCCTTAGCCATCCAATGACGTGTATTGAAGATTCGGGTGTCTCATAGCATGTGAGATTCTTTTTTTCAGCGGCGCCGGTGTTGTTCAGCTACACGTCACCGCAGACATTGGGTTTAGATTCATGACCACTCCTACAATTCTTCACAACTTCATTTCAGGTTACTCATTATTGAAATGACATTTTGAGGAGTCAATCGGAAAACAAACAGTCAGCTCAAGCTGTTCGTATTTGGCCACTCCTCGACCCCAAGCTGCAAAGAGCTAAGCTAAGCTGCCCCTCACCGCGCAGAGCTGAGGATCAGACTGACGTCAACGACCCTTTGTGCTGCGGCATACTCCGATTCCTCCGCCGATTCGAACGGCCGAGCCTTCCCCCATATATCACAGAACGATCTTTCGATGACGCGGTGGAATTCAGGCACCTTGCGCTTTTGGGGTCCACGGGGTTCCCTTACATCATGGCTTCAGGCGAGCCATATAGCAACGCCAATCCCAGACCAGCTCCCCTTTTTACACAAAACACCACCATAACAACTCTCACAGCTTGCTTTTGACCATCACAAGCTTCAAAGTTAACACACAAAACACATCACATCACAACCACCGAACATATCACAACACCGCCATCATGTCCCAAGGATTCTCCAACACCTCCGGCGTTAAGCACCCCGACCCCTACAAGGAGGCCAACCTGGACACCCAGGTCTCGGTGCAAGACAAGCTCGACGACCTCAGCAAATTCATGGATGCCTCCAAGTTCTGCATGATGACCACTGTCAACCCCAAGACCCATCAGTTGGTCTCCAGATGCATGGCCCTCGCAGGCCAGGTAAGCTACCCCTGTCATGTTCCTCAAATGCTCCTCTGACCATCCCTTTTCTTTCAGGAAAACGGCGGCCTCGACCTCCTCTTCCACACCAACACGGAGTCCGGCAAGACCGACGACCTCGCCGCCGACACACACATCAACGTCGGCTTCCTCAACAACTCCGGCGAGTGGGCCTCCATCAGCGGAACCACCGATATCATCACCGATCGGGACCTCGTCAAGAAGTACTACAAGTCCCACCTCAAGGCCTGGGTGGGAGACTTGGGTGACGGAGTCCACGATGGGTCTGCCAATGACCCCAGAATCGGCATCATTCGCGTCAAGATGGCCACCGCCCACTATTCCATTTCGCACAAGAACATTGCTAGCAGACTGACCGAGGTTGCCAAGGGGGTGGTGACTGGCGACACGGCGGTGGTAAACAAGCTGCGGGAGATCAGTGAGGAGGAAGTTCAGAAGCTCAGGTTGACTCACTAGATCATTGTCTGACCGGGGAAGACAGGATGGAGAGTGTATTCATAGTTTCAAGACAGTGAACAGGCGTCATACCGGGGAGCTAGCATAATTTGAGCATAGCCAAATTGATTTTTTTTAGATGCTTAATGCTTTCCCTCATAATCGGCCTTCCATATCCTGTCCCAGTTCTCCTTGTTGACTGCAAATTCCCTGACATATTCATGCTCCAGTTCGTGTGTCCTCCTGCCTAGCAGCACCATACTGTGAAGCGGCCCTCCCAAGAGCTCGTCCGTATCGCAAAGCTCCTTCAACGTCCCCGCGACGAATTTCTCTGTCTTGCCTCCTACCCTCGCCGCGCCAATAGCGAGACTATCCGGCCCGTAAACACCCTCCTTCTTCTCCTCCTCAATCTCGAGCATCTGACTGGCGCAAGTCCCCACAGTCATATACCTAGGCGGCTCGTAGATCTTCCTCCCCCTCGCCATATTCTCCAAGCTCTGCTCCTTGACCTTGATATCCAACAGCACCAGCGTATGCAGCCCAATCTGCCTATTCTCCTTGATCCGATCATAAAAGCTCGCCGGTCGCCAGTTGTCCAGGAAGAAAACCATTGATACCGTCTGGCCGAAATTATACAACTGCAACCCGGCCGCGCCAATGCCGGACATGATGGACGCGTTGGGGACGGTCCGCACGGGGATCCCGAGCTCCCTCGCGCGGAGGACGAGGTCGGTGTGCGTGGTTGCGCCGAAGGGGTCGCCGACGACGCAAAAGGCGACGTCTTCTTTGTCGGCGTCGCGGAGGATCTCGTCCGAGTTGGACTCGACCATTTCGCGGTCGGCGATGGAGATGGGGCGGCCGTAGTAGGATTCTAGGGTGGCTTGGTCGACGAGGAGGATGGAGGTGTAGGCTTCTAGGTAGACGCGGGAGGCGGACTTGACGACGGAGAGGCCTTTGACGGTTATGTCTGTTTCGTCGGAGAGGCCGAGGCCTACTAGGTAGAGCATTTTGGCGGTTTGGCGGGGGGGGAGGGGGGAGGGGGGAGGGGTGGTGCTGGAGGTGAGGGAGGTGGTGATGGGAGAGAAGCTTGGTTGGGGAGGGAAAAGATGGGATGTTTTTTTGATGGATGGAGGGTTTGAGTGGTACGTTGGTTTAGGCGAGAGATACGTGAGGGGGGAGGTACTGCGCTATTAGTTTGTCTACCCCGCCAAAGCTGCCCCTCCAAAATTTCCAAGGACAAGCTTTCCAGTGCTTTACCCCTGTCAGTGGCTGTCCGCTCTTCACCGTGCGCATCAATCGCCAATTCTCGTCGCGGGTGCGTGTTCAACTTTCAACACTGCCATCATCAATTCTCTAACAAGCGCACCACGACACTCCCCTTCCAACCCGAATTATACCTATCCCACATCACTCAAGAGTCGATCAGAAACAACCGCCAAAATGTCTAACAAAGGCTCCGCCTACGGCCAAGCAGCCGGCGATACTGACTTTCGCAAAAAGTACGACCTCGACGAGTACGCCGCCAAAGCCGCCGCCCGCGAAGCCGCCGAAAAGGAAGAGCGCAAAGCACGATGGGAGGCGAAAATGGCAGGGAAGAAATACTACAAGCCCATGGACGGCACCGAGACCCTCACAACCGCGCGCAATGCCACGCAAGATTTCTCAAAAATGGTCGGCACGACCTCTCTTGTGCCGGCCGGCGCAGGGGTAGGGAAACGTGGGAGGGGAGCAGGGTTTTACTGTGAGGCTTGCGACTTGACGTTCAAAGACAATCTACAATGGCTCGAGCACACCAACAGCATGCAGCATCAGCGCAATGTTGGTGCCACGGGTCAGGTGAAGAAGGCGACGGCTGAGGAGGTACATGCTAGGATTGAGGCACTGTGGCAAAGGCAGCAGGAGTTGAAGAGGGAGCAGGTTATTACTCTGCAGGAGAGGTTGGAGGTTAGGAAGGAGGAGGAGGAGAAGGAGAGGGAGGAGAAGAGGAGGAAGAGGAAGGAGGCGGAGGAGAAGAAGAGGTTGGAGAAGGAGGCTGCGCTCAAGGCGAAGACGGATTATGGGGAGGATGTGAGGATTGAGGGGGAGCATGATGAGGATGATATGATGGCTGCTATGGGGTTTACTGGGTTTGGGACGACCACGAAGAAGTGATCGCTTTCTTGGGGAATTCTTTGATTCTGTCTTGCAAAAAATTGGTTGGGCAAAAGGTACCATATGCATGTCGCGGCGTTTGGAGTTTAATTGGGATATTTTTTTGGGAGCTAGTGGGCAGCGACAGGCAAACAGAAACAAGCGCGCATAGCGTTCCAGAAATTGATAATATTGGATACCAGGGTTAAAGATATGCCTGAGTTCTTGGAAGCAAAGAGTCAGGAGGACCAATCCCGTGATATCGGATCAAAGATAGCTACAGGGACCCCTGCCGCCGTCTGGGGGTGCCGATTCGGGAGGCGGGGAACCTCCCGCTTTGATCCCGCTTTGATCCCGCTGCTGCAAGAATCCTGTGGATCCATGTCATCGTCTTTACCGCGGACAAACACCCACGCAGCGTCCTTGCGATCGCACGAAAGCACCCAGCCGTTGGTAAAATCAGCTCTGGCCCTAGAATAACAACTCAATTCAAGTTCAACTTCTCCCCATACGCATTCTCCGTCCTCAAACTAGAACGAACACCTTTCCGAACCCCGCCAAAGCTATCCAGCTGGCCTCGAGCACACGACACAACCACCACGTCTCGACGATCACCACCCACCATGTCGAGCTCCTCCGTCTCCTCAGCGGCAGCAGCCTCCCTCCTAAAACGCCAGCTTAAGCAAATGCAAACCGACAAAGACATCCCCGGCATCTCGTGCGGCCTCGTCTCCGACAGCAACATTTTCGAGTGGGAGGTCATGCTGATGATCAGTGACGAGTGTAAATACTACGGCGGTATGTCTCCCTTCCCCTTCCCCTCCCCGCCCCAATCATCTCTCTTCAACATCCAACTAACATCTGTTTCTGTACAAACAGGAGGCAACTTCCGCGCAATCCTCACCTTCCCCCACACCTACCCCCTCATGCCCCCCAGGCTCGTCTTCCAGACGCCCATCCCTTTCCACCCAAACATCTACCCCGACGGGAGGCTCTGCATCTCCATCTTGCACCCCCCAGAAGAAGATATTAGTGGATATGAACAAGCGAGCGAGAGGTGGAGCCCGGTGCAGAGCCCAGAGTCGATTTTGCTCAGTGTGATTAGCTTGTTTGAGGACCCGAACGACGAGAGCCCGGCGAATTTGGACGCGGCGGTGCTGCTGAGGGAGGAGAGGGAGGGGAAGTCGAAGGAGTTTAGGAAGAGGGTTCGGAAGTGTGTGAGGGAGAGTTTGGGGGAGGATTGAGTGGGAGAGAAAAGGTTGGGTTGGGATGGGTTGGCGTTTGGGATAGGAAATCAGCGGGATGGACGGCATGGCATGGCATGGTAATATTGACTGGTAACTTACAGTCTGGAGGGCTGGAAAATAGCGGAAGAAGTGGGTTAGTTTTACAATTGTGAACCACTGCTTAACACGAGACATGTCATATCGAGACATTGAAAGAGCGCCGGGTAACCATCATAAATACACTCCTCCCAACACTATGCTGAAGAAGCCTCAGCAACAAACCCCATCAACCTCCCCACTGTCCCATCCCACTCCTCATCCCACCTCCTGCTCCCTTCCTGTACTGCCCCCTTTTTCAAGGCCCCCAACTCTCTCTCCCCATCTGGGCTCAACAGCCCCCCCAATATCCCCGCCAACTCCTCTTGCGTCTCAAACCCCTTCCCATTCACGCCTTCCTTGACCAGCTCCCCAAAACTTTCATACCCGCTATACGCCACCACCGGCAGCCCAGCCCCAAACATGTCAACCACCTTCATCGGCAGGTCCACACCGGAGGAGCTCATGTGCAAGCATATCCCCAGATCTGCACACGCCAGTAATTTGGCGTAGTCTTCAAACGGTAAAAACGCCGTTACTATCCTCACATTGGGGAGTTTGCCAGCCTTGGTAAGAGACGAGATCTGATCGAGGTAGTACTGCTTCTGCGGTCCCTTCCCCGTTATGACTGCCAATACTGGGACGGAATTTGGTCGGGCGGCGTAAAGAGTAAGAGCGGAAAGCAAAAGCGAAAAGTCCTCGTCTGGTGTCCAGGATGTACTTGATATCAATAGCTTGGTTGATCCACCTAGTAAACTGGGGAGATATGACTTCTCCGTATCAGGAAGTACCCTCTCTAGAACCCCCCTCCGGGACTCAGCGTCGAGAATAGGCTGAAAAATACCCGCCGGCCGGTCGTGAACTGCTATCATTGGTTTGTTGTCTGGGATACCGTATGGTGGACGGCGGAGCTGGCGAGCCATGGCGTGGGTGACGGTGAGATGGTGGGACCCCAATCTGCCGAGGTAGGTCTCGTAGATTTTGGAGATCTTGACAAAGGGGTGGGAGGGGCCTTTGGTGGAGGAGAGGATGGTCCAGCCGTAGTTGTGCCAGTCGATGATGAGGTGCGAGTTGCGGAGGGTGCAGGCTAGGCGGGCGATGAGGAGGGTGGGGATGGAGGGGGGGTTTTGGACTAGGAGCCAGGCGGAGGGGGGGAGGACATAAAGGAGGAGGTGGGTTAGGTGGAGGGTTTGGAAGAGGACTTTTATGGGGGCGAAGAGGAGGAAGGGGACGGAGGGGGGGCGGGAAGGCGGGGTGGGGAGGGGGATGAGGGTTATGTTTGGGCTGGTGAGGATGGAGGGGTGGGGGGAGGTTTCTGGGGGGGTGTTAGTGAGTGAGTGAGGAGTTGGGGGTGAGTGGGAAAAGGCATACCGAGATATCCGATGAGATTCACTTTTCCTCCATGTTTGGCTATGCTTAAGGCGTGGTATGTCATGCGTGGACTTCTACCGATGTCGCCCAGGACGAGAATATGAACTGGCACTCCTTTGCCTGAGGTGTGTCCTGAGTATCTTGAAGGTCGTAGGACGATATAGGCTATTAATAAGCCCAACAACACTAGGCTGATGAGCCCTACCATGTTTGCGGTGTTGGCGTATGTGAGCCGTTGAGTTTATCAGAGTTAGATCACTTCAGCCAACTGATGGCCAATCGAGATTAAGGACAAGTGGCATCCGTCCGTCTCTCAAGAGTTGAGCCAACTTCAGCCAACCCAACTCTCAAGTCTTCAAACAACACGCTGGGCACTGACAGGTGCAACTATCGACGTTGAACACTCAGCCTCGTGATGCCACCGTTGTCCCAAGCATCAGCCCTGCGTTAATAAGCTTAATTAGGAAGCTGAAATGGAGTGTGGTTGAAGGTGTTAGTGATAGGTCATGAATGTGAGGCTTCATTAACGCAGATTATCTGGGTGGGATGGTCGCCGTCTGGGCTGCAGCACGTCGCATTGGCGGGGCCAGGGGTCAACACGTTCCCAGCCCACTCCACCAATCACAGCCCGCGATCAACATGGACCTTGATAGCCATCCCCACCAGCCCAAGCCCGGCTCAGGGGTCGAAAAGGGAAGGCGAGGGACAGGGAACGGAAGGTGGAGGGACGCTGGTCTGGGGCAAGTCTGGGGCAGCAACAGCACGACATTCACCGTCTGGAAACACATCAAAAGTCGGGACGTCTCATCCATCTCTCTCTCAGCCCTCGCCGCACCCCGACATATTGACATCTCCCCTCTCCCAACGGCGTGTGAAACCAGCGCGGCACCGTGTTGGTCCTGTCCAGTGCCGTTCGTTTGTTGACCGCGGATACCAACAGCGACCATCGATAAGTGCATGTCTCAGCACCAATAAACCAAAATCCGTTGCGATTGCGGGTCTCGAGACGTCCCACGACATCATCGGTGGCTGCCCCTCGGAGTGAGTTGATGCATTGTCTTGCTTTTTGGACACCCTGAGTTAAATGAATATTCTTGTTGACCGCCAAGGATCAGCTCCACGTTGATTCAGGAGCGACGCCTGATCGAGATTTCCGCCTGACGAGCGACTTTCCCATCCATCGAGTTTGCCATCCATCGCGATTAAAAACCGTTGCAGCCCCGGCGCAACCCCTCGGCACGACTCCGACAACGACCACATGTCCGTCAAAAGATAGCATCAGGGGCTATTCACGCTCCTCTTACCTTAATCAGAGTCACACAATTCTCTCCGACATATCTTGCCATGACATCGACCTACGCCTTGCCAGCGACGGCAATCCACCATCACCATGCCTCCTCCGACCACGATTGTTCCCATTCACACTCGCACTCGCATTCCCACAGCCATGGCCATAACCACAGTCACTCGCATACCTCGTCACTAGGCGGATTGAGCCCGACACGAAGCAGGAAAGAGTCCAGATCTAATGGTGGACATTCCCACAATCGCAGCCAGGATCATGACATCAGCCACACCAACCACCGAGCGAACTCGAGTATCCCGATGCCGCTAAATCTTGGGCCGACGTTGGGACCCAGCGCACACTGGAGGACGGACTCGACGGCGGGAGGGAAGCCTCTGGTTACACCAACAAGTGCCAGCTTCGACGCTGCCGGCATATACCAGCCACCGACTTCCAGAGTACGCGCTGATACACATACCCATCATGGCCATGATCATGACCACGATCATGGACATGGTCACAGTCACGGTCACGGCCACGATCACGGCCATGAGCACTCGGTGAAGCGGTCAAGATTCACAAACTTCTTGCTGCCCCGAGTCGCGAGGTGGCCCCTAATTCATGCAGTGGTGGTTGAAAAGGACTCTCGTCGAATATTCTACTTCATGTCGTACGTCATGCTTTCCAATTTTTACCTTTATATCTTCAAGCCCCACTAACCCGCCGATTTCGCATAGGTTGAACCTCGCATTTATGATGGTCCAGGCATTTTACGGCTACGCAACAGACTCGCTTGGTCTTCTTAGTGACAGCATCCATATGTTTTTCGACTGCGTGGCCTTGGCCGTTGGTTTGTTCGCTGCCGTCGCGAGCAAGTGGCCGCCGAGCGAGCGGTTCCCCTATGGGTTCGGGAAGATTGAGACCTTGAGTGGTTTTGCCAACGGGGTCTTTCTCATCCTTATTAGTGTGGAAATCATGATTGAGGCGTGCGAGCGCATGATGGAGGGTAGAGAAACGAAAAGACTTGGGGAGCTATTTGTGGTCAGCACTTTGGGGCTGTTGGTCAATTTGGTGGGTATGACGGCATTTGGCCACCACCATCATGGACATGACCACGGCCACTCCCATGGCGGCTGCGGTGGACATGGGCATAGCCACGATCATGGCCACGATCACGACCACGATCACAAAGATGAGAAGAAGAATGGCCATGCTCACTCGCACTCGCATTCCCACGACAACGAAAACATGTACGGCATCTACCTCCATGTGCTTGCCGACACATTGGGCAGCGCGGCTGTCATCGTATCGACCATCCTTACGCACTTTTGGAAGTGGTCTGGTTGGGATCCTTTGGCATCTTTCCTCATTGCCCTCCTGATTTTGCTTTCGGCCCTGCCGTTAGTCAAATCTTCGGCGAGGAGGTTGCTGCTTACGATTCCACCCGAGATCGAGTATAACTTGCGCGATACCTTGTCTGGAATTACGGGCTTGAAGGGTGTCGTCAGCTATGCGGCACCCAAATTCTGGATGGATGACCGGCATAGTGAAGGTGGACCGCCGAACAAGCTTCTTGGTGTCATGCACGTTGTGGCAGCCCGGGGCATGGATATGGAGGACGTGCGGGATCGTGTGCGCAATTATCTGCTTGAACACAACATCGATATCACGTTACAGGTCGAGCGGGAAGGGGACACAAGCTGCTGGTGTGGCGTAGGACGGAGTCCGCTCTCCCAAGCGCACAAGTCGACAAATAGCATCAGCATCTTCTAGGGAGAGGATGGGGATTTGGTTTAGTCGAGGCTCTTTTGGTTTTGGTCCGTTTTGGTCAGACGTTGGCTGGTCTGGATTGGCATACACTGCGGCACTTTTGTGATATTGGAACTTGCATGGCGTCGTTTCGTCCTCGGTTTTTGGGTTGAGGAAGAAAGAGAAAGAGCATAGATCAGACTAATCCGGGAGAGGGCAGAGGAGGTGTAGCCCATATTATCATTTGGTGTACATAGCATGTATGCGTTGCTACCTTATCAGTTACTTGTATCTAGCGGGTTAATGGATTACCATGTCGTCAGGGTTAGGGGTCAATGTGTACACTAGCACTCAAAATGTCTCGAGCCAGAAAAAGTGCCCTTGGCAAATGACGCATTTCACATGCTAATCCACAAGCAAAGGCTTGGCGTTTTTAGCTTAACCCGCGCTTGGCATCAGTCAAGGCAGTTCCCCTCCACACCACGACAAGCCTCTGAGGAATGAATGCAGGTCACACCTGGACTCAACCGAGAGCCATTGTTTGGCCAGAATGCAGCCGTCCGCCTGTCCGATGCAGAGGGGACTTCCTTTTTGACAGACTTACGGCTTATAATGGCCGTGTGACCTTTTACGTCTTCAACAAGCGATATCCCTTGACCCCTCGACCGAGTGATGCCCCTCCATGATGCCGAGGACATGGAGAGCTACCCCACGCTCAAAGAGAATCCACCCCAGATTGCGGGAAGGGTCCCTCCTTGTCCCGCCGCGACGCGGGATGGACGGGGACCGGTGCGCATCAACGCGGACATAAGGGCCGTATTCTCGGTATTACTTTTTTGCCAAAAGTCGATTCGTTGATGAGAGATAAAACGTCAACCGAAGACCGAGGGAGGAGGGGATGGGATAAGGTCAGGCTGTCTCTATCTTTTTAATTTGCGGGGAGTAGGGGATCGTTGCGCTTGGCTGTGATTAGCGGTTCAGTTAAACTCTTTAAAAGCCGCACTAAAGAAGCAAACTCCAAGTGCCGTTAACTACCGGCTCAAAAGAGGCATCATGGTAACAGCGGGACACAAAACATAGGGATATTCAACAAAGAAGACAACAACCAACCCAACCGAACCCTGAGGGTGAGAGGGAAACGGTGAGACGTACATAATTCCCTTGTGATCACTTTCAGGGGTCCCAAGAACAGAAAACACATCCCACCTTCTTGTCCACAAGGGGTGGTGGCCGTCGGTTTGGCGGGGCTCCTTTTTGCCGAGGTTCTTGGTCCGGGGCGCGGGTGACGTCCGTGGCTGCTGCAAGCGTGTGTCCCGCGCAAAGGGCAGCTTTCTCTCACAAAAACCTCTTCGGTTGCGCCGATCCCTTTTCTTTCACGTCACTTTTGCGCTCAAATCTCTTTTCTCGACAGCGTCTCTTGCCTTTGCATTTTCTTCTCGATTGCTTGCCCTGTTGTTTAGGAACAGACAATACCCGCGACAAGGACCACCCCTCCACCCTTCAGGAACAAAGTACAGAAAATCAAGTCAGGCACGCGACAGACAGACACCAGACGACAGACCGTTCTCAGAAAACCGGTGGGAGACTTAGGGGTGCATAAGGGACCCGAAACTCTAAACTTTACACATTTTTAACAGTCCGGAGCTCCGTTTTCACGGTCTTCTTCCACGCTCTCCTCTCTCTCCCGACCTTTCCGGCCGCCGCCACATTCCACATATCCACAGCCACCAAAAATGTCGTCCACAACACCCGACCAGAAGCTCCAGGCTGTCCTCCCGGACGCCGTTGCCGATAGGATCCCTCACATCCCAGAGTCAAAGGAAGAGCTCAAGGCGGATGCCAAAGCGGCGGCTTCCACGGGCTTGGCTCAAGTACGGTCGTTTGTCGCGGGTGGTTTCGGTGGTGTTTGCGCTGTGGTTGTTGGTCACCCCTTTGATCTGGTCAAAGTCCGGTTGCAGACTGCCGAGAAGGGGGTTTATTCCAGTGCTATTGATGTGGTGAAGAAGAGCGTGGCCAAGGATGGGTTGAAGAGGGGGTTGTATGCTGGAGTTAGCGCGCCGCTGGTGGGTGTTACGCCTATGTGTGAGTATTCCATTCCCTTGTTTTTACTATCCCAGCGCAGTATCTAATCTGGGGATTTGTTCACAGTCGCCGTCTCCTTCTGGGGTTACGACCTCGGCAAGTCCATCGTCCGATCCACCAGCACCGTCAGCCCAGACGGCAACCTCTCCATCGCGCAAATCTCGGCCGCCGGTTTCTTCTCTGCCATCCCCATGACCGCCATTACTGCGCCCTTTGAGCGCGTCAAGGTCATCCTCCAAGTCCAAGGCCAGAAGCAGCTCGCCCCCGGCGAGAAGCCAAAGTACAGCGGCGGCATGGACGTCGTTCGCCAGCTTTACAGGGAGGGTGGTGTTCGCTCTGTCTTCCGTGGCTCTGCTGCTACCCTCGCCCGTGATGGTCCCGGTAGTGCTGCTTACTTCGCTGCGTACGAGTACTGCAAGCGGGCTTTGACTCCCAAGGATCCCGTTACTGGGGAGGCTAGTGGAAAGCTGAGCTTGACGGCCATCACTTGCGCTGGTGCGGCGGCTGGTGTGGCGATGTGGATTCCTGTGTTCCCGATTGATACTGTCAAGAGTCGGTTACAGACCGCGGAGGGGAATGTGACTATTGGTGGAGTGGTCAAGGGGCTGTATGCGAAGGGGGGGTACAAGGCTTTCTTCCCTGGGTTTGGGCCTGCGCTGGCGAGAGCGGTGCCGGCTAATGCGGCGACGTTTTTGGGTGTTGAGTTGGCGCACCAGGCTATGAATAAGGTGTTTAATTAAGCAAAGAGTTTATGCTTAGGTTGACGGGAGAGATATAGACCGGGAAGGGGTTGTTTTTGGGTTATCATTGGGGAGGATTCCGGGGATCTGTAAAATGATTTGGTGGGTTTTTCTTGGATTTTTCCTAGGTACCTTGGAGGTATTTCTGTTCAAAGAGCGGGACAGGAGTCTGGGTTTTTGGCGTGCATTGGCAGAGAGACATGTCTGTGTTTTTTACTTTGTTAGAATACAATTGAGCCAGCATTTGGTCATCACTTTTTGTTTTGGGTTGTCTTGTGTGGCAAATATATATATGTGTTTGTGTGTGTGTGTGTGTGTGTTATGTTTGTTTGTTAAAGGTACAGGTTTGAACAGGGAGGTATGTATCTATTGTGTCAAGAAGTTCAGCGGTAATGACTGGTTAGGTATTGACGTTTGCATTTGGTTGATACGAAGCCTCAAGTTAAATACAAATAAGGCATATACCGCTGTTTCCTGTATCTCCTACCCTTTGCTAATCTATTCCCATTGGCTCTCTATATCCCCCCAACCTATATATTTTGACCCTTTAGTAAACGCTACCAAATAACCTACTCATCACAATCACCACCAGCCTGAAAGCAACCAACGTCTTGGTATTCACCCTACCCATCACCCCCCCCTCTCGTGGTGTCCTCCCCCTCGTGATGTCACCACCCTCTCGTTCTTGTCTAACCTCAGAGGAAACATCGCTACCTTTTTCAGGACTAACTCCTCCTTTTTTTTTTGAGGCTTCCCTCCCTCTCGTTCAACCTTTTTCTTGAGAGCCCATTCGAGCTAGATGTTATGATCATGACAACGGGGAGACGAGCCAGACATATTGGAGGGGTTTAAGTTTTTTGGTGGATTGAGTAAATTGCAACTCAAGAGGGGCTTGGAGTTTGGATCCGCCGCTGAAGAAGACAGAGGCGGAGGATGGGGGGGTTGTGGTGATGTGGCGGTGGGTTTGGGGGCTTGTAGAGAGACGGAGTGTTGTTGATGGGGGGGACATTTTGGTCGTTGGGGGAGGGTGGTGGTGAGTTGGTGGGGGGCCGCCACTGGTCGTCAAAAACCAGTGGGTTGGAGGTGGTGGTTCATTTTATATAATATGTCGTTGCGATACTGTCGATGCTGGGGGCTCGATCTTGTGTAAGTGGGAGACACAAGACAACATCTTGAGATTCACAACCCCACAGATGCACGCCCGCCTTGGTAGTCATGGGTTATATCCCTTGGTTGGGAAGTGCTCTCTTAGTATATACTAACTTCACCTTGCCCGGAAAGCATATTCTGAAGAAGGAGGTATGCATTTTCCCCCCGGGACCTGGTCGTGGTGTGGATCAAAGACAAGTGGGTTAGGGTTAGACAGCGGTTGAAGCACCTGGTCCGTGCATGTAAGTCAGAAAAAGCCCCTCCACCAGAAGCTCGACTTCCTTTGGTCAACTTAAAACACCATCAAGCCAGGAAGACGGCTTCCGACGATATTTCTGCCTCAATTGCAGTTGCAAGACCGAAACAAGCTGCCAAGATGGAGGCTTCGTCGAAAGAGCCCCCGAAACAAAAGGTAAGCACCTCTCCGCGTCCTCCTTCCTCTTCTGTTGCTGGCGAGGGCGAGTCGCGCTCAGTGCACCTTCACGATGAGCGACTCATCAAGGTCGCTGGGCGGATGGACCCGCCGACAATAGCAGTGCAGAGTCACACTTCTAAAACTTCTTCCAAGCGGAAGATTTGGATCTCTCATTCATTTCTTGTCTCATATTCCCAACCTTTCATCTCTGTCTTGGAGCATCTTTGTTGTATCCAGTACAGACTTGATCATGGATCCCCCCATCCACGAGAGGGATATTCCCATCCCAAGCATCGAAGTTCACGAGACAACTTCGCCGGAGGCTTCTCGGTTTGCAGAACTCTCATCAGTGGAGCCGACTGCCGCGCCTGAGATAGCCATAGCTAGATCTCCCGGCGTCTCTGTGCAGTCCAAGCAACCCTATGCGACGTCACACTCCGTGCCTTCAAACAGCGACAGCTCTGGCCCGTCTGGATCGAGTTCGAATCTAACCGATCATCAAAAGTACCTTCCTCTTCGAGAGTTGACCCTCAACTCGAGGCCTCTGGTCAAGCGAGCCATCCAGTTCTCATGTGATGGCGACTTAGCTGTGGCCGCGGACGACTCGGTCCATGTTTTCGTCCCAGAGTTCCCAGATTTCTCGAGACGCAGGAAGAGAATCGCTGAGGGCGACGATCCGGAGTCCTCGGACGAAGAAACCAGTGGTCAGCAAGGCCAATACAAATCAGAGACTATCCGGACTCAGTACTCTGAGGGAAGCAAGCACATGCCCGTCTCATTTCCGCCTCTCGACCCGCGGATCAACAAGGAGCTTTTCGAAGCCGAAAACATGCCTTTCCCGTACGACAAAACTTCCGCCACGCCTAAGAGCCAACGCGGCAGTAACGACAACGATGATCAAGAGGAAGGTGAAGAGGATGAAGAGGGCGACGAGGGTGATGACGATGATGAAGACGATGAGGACGAGTATGAGGACGACTCTGACAATAGCAGCGGTGATGATGACCCCTCTGGAGGTGGCGCTCGGCTCGGCTCAAACCAGCCATACGGGGCAGGCTCTGGTCCCATCACCAGCGTCGGCAGCAGCATGAACCACGTCGTCAAAATCAGCTGGTCGCCATCCGAGCTTGGAGTCAACCGACGCCCGATTCTGGGCATTCTCACCGGAGCTGGCACCCTCGCCATGTACGGCGACGGTGACATGGCTGCGAACGTGCTCGGCCGCGCTAATGACTACATGCTCCAGCGCCGTGAGCTCGCGTCGTGGCTGGTCCTCTGGGGCGTGGGCGAGCGGATGATGGTCCCGGGCCAGTCCCCGGACTACAGCGAGTACATCCGTACCTTCGCGTGGGCCCAGGAAATTGGTCCTGGCCAGGCGTTGCTGGCGACGATGAACGACGCCAAAGAAATCGCCATCATCGGCGTGCAGACCGTTGTGTCTGTGGAGGAGGTTGGCGAGAAAGGCAGCCCGGCTAGCCCCGTTGAGAAGACGGTCTGGCACGTCCGAGAGATCGCCCGCTTCAAGGTGGATGGGCCCCATTTGCCTGTCTCTGTAAGTTATTCCATCCGAGCCTGGTTCGAAAAACATACAAAGTGCTGACGTCAGATGCAAGATCATGGATCCCGACTACGTCCCTTGCGGTACTAACTTTGGTCTCAGCTTTGGTCCCTGGCTCGAAGACGAGGGCGGCCGCACGTGTCTCATTGCATATCTTGACCGAAACTACGTCGGTTTCCGCAAGATTCGGATCAATAATCCTTGGATTCGAGGCAAGTTGCCGAAGCTTGAGGTCGAGAACAAGGACACCCACGGCCAATGTGTTCATCTGACTACGGATGGCTTTGTTGAGTTTGAGCAGGGGGTAAGTCTACATTTGAGGTTCTTTGGAATGATAGTTTTGGTACTAAGACCGCAAAAGCTTTCGCACATAGATGATAAGATCGGTTGTCGTGGAGTGATTTCTACAGGCTGGCATCCTGTTCCGTTCGAGGTCTTCCTCACTGGTGAATCTCCCATTAAGATTGAGAAGCACAAGACGAACGCCTGCGGAACTACGTATAACCTCGAGTATTGCGAGAACCCTATTATTGGTAAGTTCCTTTTTTGAAAAGAACCTCTCCTGAGAGTCCACTGACATCTGCTGGCTAGATATGGTTGTTCACCCCCCTCTTGACCCAGCTAGACCAACTCGGACCCCTTTCTACACCTTGGTCCGCTTGTCAGCCACGCCCACAACCCCTGACTGGTACGAGACCAACCTCCCTGTTGCTGTCGACGCAGATCCCAACAGCCCTTACTTCCAATGGGTTCGCACCATCAAACAAAAGCTCGAGATCTTGGTCCCAGCCGACATGTACCAGAAGCGTGCCTACGGCGCTGACGATAGTGACTCCGACGAGGAGTCTGACGACGGCGATCTCATGGAAGATACCATCGAAGATGATGAAGGCATCAGCTACATGGGCGAGGGACTCACTCCGATTGACGCTACCACGGGTGGCGATGCCGCAAAGGAGGTCAAGGTCGCCCCTGAGGTCCATCCTCATCGCTTCCGCTTCCATGGCCTGACCTTGTCTCCCGGCGGTGGTGCCTCTGCTGTTTTGGTGTCTGCTCACAGCACACAGCACCCTGAGCGAGGTGGTTGGCACACACAACGATCGCAGGTGCTGTTCAGTCACAAGTCCCGACGTGGTTCCGACCGTCTTCGAGATCTATCCATCGACGACACGAACCTCAACTTTGCCTTGTTGCAGTCTTTGACTACTGAAGGCAAGCTATTCGAGTATCTCTACGGCGGCGGCCCCGAGGTGCCAGGCGTTCACTACCCTCTCTCCTCCGATCCCCGTCATGCCCATGTCGCCCAAATCTTTGCCCCTGTGGTGCAGAATCAGAAGTGTGACGTCTGCGGAGCGGCCATTACTCAGAAAATGGTGGAGGAGGACTTAATCGGATGCGAGATGGGGCACTTTTTCGGAATCTGCGCTCTGAGCGGGCTGGCTGTGCAGAAGCCGGGCATGACCAGGAGCTGCGGGACATGCGGGTTCAAGACGATGAGGCCTGAGATTTTGTTGCAGAAGGTTCCGGAGAATATCAAGGAGGAGGTGAAGGGTATTATTGGCAGGGGCAGCTGCATGGCGTGCTCCGGTAAGTTCCTCAGCTGAGGGACGTTGATCACGATTGTTATGGTTGGTGGGAAAAAAGGATGGATGCTGGGCTGGCTTCTGGGATACTGGTTGATACCCCCAATGGTGTTGGTGGTCTAGCGTTTTTGTCACTCGGCATGGGATAGGCTGATAGTGATTTGCTTGTAAGGATTTAGTGTGACATACTCTAGTTTGAGTATAGCGGATAATAAACACCACCCAGGTAGTTTCGCATTTCTCTACGAGTGAAAAAGAAGATGTGTGCAAGGTCAAGGGGATCGTGGCCCCGATATAGGTATCGATTGTAAAAAGCATAGCTGGCTGAGTATAACAATGCAGAATAATAAGACAATATGAAACCAGGTCGTTTACCTGTAATGTATGTACATGGAACCTCTCCCATCTTTCCGTCATCAACCTCCCCAACTCTCAACGCGGCTCGACTGCTTGTGAGACGTCGTAGGTCGTGGGTTGTCCGAGTTGGAGCGTGGATGCCCAGCGAAGCAACGATGCGCCCTGGATGAGCCCAGGCGGCTAATAGAGACGCTTCTTCTGTGTAATATAGTTCTTCTCAACAACTCCTCATACCACACCCTCCAGATACGACCCCAACCCCAGAGCGCCGCGCACCCCGCCAGCGCCGTCGCCCCGACAATCTTCTTGGTCCACCAGTTATCATCCGTCAGCGGCTTCGCAACCTGCTGAATCTTCCTTTGTTGCTGCAGCCTCTTCTCCGTCCCAGCGTTGACACTAGCAGAGGCAGTAGCATTCCTCTCCGCGGCCTCCTGCTCCTCTGCTCTCTTGTGCAATTCCGCAATCGTCCTGCTAAGCTTGACCATCTCCTCTTCAAACGAGCTATTCGTCGTCGTCCCAACCTCGACGTTTTGAACATTCCCAAAGAAATCCGTCACTAGCCGCCGCCTGGCCTCGTCTGCGCCACCCTTGAAAAGATCGTACCGCACCCCGGCGTGGCTGTGGATCTTTTCGTAACTGTAGCTGTCAAAGAGGTCGCCTACTGTCTTCTTGGAGGATGTGTCCTTGACTTCGGACTCGAGGAACTCGAGGTTGTAGTAGGTGTACCGGTCGATGACGGCCACCCCGATATCGTTGTCGGCGTGGTGGCTGTAGCTGGACTGGTCGAGCTCGGAGCTGCCCGTGGCGATGATGTTGGGGGAGTAGAGCTTCGAGTACATGGTATTCGCCTGGCAGGTGTCGATCATGAACAAGATCTCATGATACCGGCGCTTTTCCCACATTTGCTCAAACGCATCTGCCAAGTCCCACGCGCCGATTTCCTCGGCGTCTTGGAACTTGAGGAACTCGTTGCCCCCGTGGCCGGTCATGTAGACTAGGATATTGGAGCGGTCGTCGGTTAGGAGGCGCTTGGAGCGGGGCATTTCCTCGCCGACTCGGTCGGTTAGTAACCGGATGAAGTTCTCGACGGTGACTTCGTAGCCGCGGTAGTCGACTTCGATGTTGTCGCCGTAGAGGTCGACGGCGCGGTCGGCGTTGGAGTAGACTGTCCCGGGAAAAGCGTTGCGGGGGTTGCAGGCCATGTCGTCGGGGAGCATGAGGATGATTTGGGAGTCGGGGATGCCGAGGCGTTTGACGGTGCGGTAGATGGAGAGGACGTTGGCGAGGTGGCGGTAGTTGAACCAGAAGCGGGAGGTGCAGACTAGGACGGCCCAGTTGGAGGTGTGTTCTGCGTAGGAGGGGGCGGCGCCAAGGAGGGCGAGGGGGAGGAGGAGGGAGGTGAGCTTCATTTTGGCGGTAGGTGTGTATACTTCGTAGGGAAGCTGGTGGGTGTGAACTGCGATCACGAAGGGAGCGTGGTGTTGAGGCAAACGAGTGGACAGTGGTCGGAATCTTGGCGTCTGAAGTTTGGGACAGCGGCTCAGTCGGATTGAAACATTGACGCCTCGAAATAAAATCACCTGTTCTGGTGATCGGCCTAATGGTGGCTATTTTCTACTGGCCGTCGATGTCCGGGCTGCTCGGACTCGGTGGTGGGATATCGAACTGTCGACGTTCAACGCCATCAGTTAGCCAGGGGGCGTCAACATCAGGACGACACACGTCGCGGTTGTTTCAGTGCCAAGGCCAATTTAAGAGACAGCCAAGAATTACATAAGCCGTTCTCTTTCTCAGATCTCAAACCGGGGACGGAGATAAATGGGGCGAGTGCAACTGAAACACGAAGCCTGCCCCACAGCCAAGGCCCCCTTGGGTGCCCTGTGCATCCAGCGATCAGGGCGCACCGCCTTTAGCGCCATAACGGGGCTAGGATTTGCCGAACGCCGAACTTGGGACAAGGGGCCAAGGCGACCAGAAGTTTTGCCAAAGCTCCAGGCCCAGAGCGGCCTTTCACGTTGGCACAAGACGAGGCCATTGATCACACGTCCCGATCTGTGGGGTTGAAGGCTGGAGCATGTGACAACGTGACGACACTGTTCCGGCCGCTCAAGCAGCAACAGACCGCGGGGCAGTTGGAGAACGGCCCCCCGCCCCCCTACACTGAAAAGACCCTGGACAAACCACGCTATTTGTTGCAGGCATCGCATGAGCTCCAGCCATATCCTATGACTACAAGAGCACTTTGACTGACATTGACACCAAAGCACAGCTGCTTCCTTTCATCGTTCAGATCTTTCAGCTGAGCAAGTGCATGCATCGTGGCAGACAGAAGCGTCCTACCAAAGCTGCCGGCAGTTTTCCTTGGAAGATATTTCCTTGGAAGACGGAAAGACAGAGCCTGCCGACGGATTACTTGTCGTAAAGCCACGCCATCAGCTGCACGGCGGTTGGCTCGAGAAATAGCTGCATCAGCCATCCGCCCCCCCACAGTCCGCTCATCGACGCATCGACATCCCAGCGACAGCCAAACCACCAGCCGGCGAACCGAAACCTACAACTACAAGCCGCTCCCCTCGAGCTCCGTCCTCTCTCCATCCCCTTAGCAGATTAACCAGACTTGTATTTAACCAACGACGGCTCGACACAGTCTCCCTTTAACCCATACACTATCCTGCGGCAGTTGTCGATCTATTAGCTTTATCCCCGCTTTTCCCACGACTGCTCGACCCAGGATCCCGTCTCCAACCCCACATCGTGACGTCCTTGGTCGAGATCTCCACGACCTCCCCGGTGGTACTCATAAGGGTCGGTTCTGGTGGACACAATCCCAACGGCTTTCCATATCCTCAGAATCAGCCACAGGAAACAAACATTAACTCATCATGGGTCGCCCACCGGCGTACCTGTTTGTGGTGAGGTAAGTGCTTGCCACAGCGGTTTTGGGGGGTTTTTGTTGACGTAGGCTATAGGCACGGGTACCGTCTAGATGCCGCCGACAAGCAATGGCATCTATCATCACCCGCCCCATACGACCCACCTCTTACCTACAGCGGTTGGCAACAATGCAAGAATCTTGGTGTACGAATTGCTTCAATACTGCGAGAGAGAGTAAAAGAAGATGAGCTCGAGGCGAGGAAGAAGCCAGACCCAAACAGAAAGCGAAAGCGATACAAGGTAGTCTTGCACAGCTCGCCGTTTCTTCGATGCATCCAGACATCAATTGCCATCAGTGCAGGACTGGCACAGGATTCGACCCCTTTTGGACCTACCGACTCGGACTCGCGGCCGCCCACACCTCCTCCCGCCCTCGAAGGACGACCACGGCCACCAAGTATCATCACTGAAACAGGAGAGAAGCCTGTGAAGATTCGAAAATCTGTTTTAAGACTAGACGCATTTCTTGGAGAATGGCTTTCGCCTACCTATTTCGAACTCATCACTCCGCCCCCAGAGTCAATCATGATGCTTGCCTCTGCTAAGTCAGAGCTCCTCAGACGCGAAGACTATACCCAATACCCAAACCTCGGCGGTCATCATCATTCCAACTCACAAGGTCATCTTTGGAGCCCAACAGGCCGACCAAGTCCAGCTTCTCCTCCCAGTGATGGGGGACATGACAGCTTTGGGAATATGGCTAGCCTGAGCAATGCTTTGCCTAGAAGTCCCAATATCGACAGCCAGGGTAGTGCAACGAGCAGTCTGAGCACGAGGCCTTCCACGGCCAAGCCCGATGTAAGCGGATATGTGTCTCCGGTGCCACATTACGCCGTCAGCAACAACACCACCATTCCTCCAGGATATGTAGCGCATGCTCGAGACTCCTGTGTTAAGGTTGACTACCAGTGGGACTCCAGGGTACCCCTTCTAGAATGGGGAGATGGCGGAAGCTTCCCTGAAGAGTGGGCGAACATGCACAAGAGGTTCCGTAGTGGGGTCCAAAAGTTGGTGAATTGGTATACGACGGAAGAGTACCCCACAGATATGATCACCAAGTTTGCATTCCCAGCTGGTAGGAGGGGATCACATGCCACCGAGGAAGATGATGATGAGGTCGAGACAGAGGCGGTGGTCATCATGGTATCCCATGGTGCCGGCTGCAATGCCTTGATCGGGGCGATTACTCACCAACCTGTGCTCATGGATGTCGGCATGGCATCACTCACTATGGCTGTTCGGAAGCCCGAGACTGAGATTAATGATCTATACAGCTCCAATTCTGCCGACCTGCCGCCTGTGCATCAGCTGTACGACCTCAAGTTGTTTGCCAACAGTGATCACATTCGATCCGCGCCTACCACGCCGAACCCGACTCGATCTCCTTCGGCGGGTACTGTCACGAACGGTCCCCGTGGGCGACACATGTCATTTTCTTCGACATTGAGCAACTTCTCCTGGAACGACAATAACAACAGCCGTGGCTCCTCAGCAAACATGGCTCTCAATGGCCTTAGAAGGACCACATCAAGCACCTACGGCAGCACGCCTTCGATTGGCAGTAAGCTCTCATACGGCATCAGCAGCGGCGGGGGCATTACAGTTGGCAGTGGTGTCACGTCTTTCTCGGCAAACAAGGGGTCAACCTTTGGACATAGACCGTCCCTCGGGCTTTGGTCTCCTATCTCTTCTCAGCCGGAAGAGGACGAAGATGATGACTTCTTGCTTCCCAACTTCGGCGCCGCCGACCCAAAGCCAGCTTCTTCGTCCGTCACACCAAAGCCGCTGGAAGGTTCTGCCACTCCTACACCTGTTCCAGCCAGCAGCAGCAGCAGCACCAACACTGCTCAAGATTCGTTCAATCTCTCTATTAACCCTAGAGGGACCAGCAGTGTCGATCGAATTCCAACCCCATCCTTTCCTCCGGTTACGACTCCCAAGCCGGAATCGTCAGAGCAACTCGGGGATGGGCCTGGTGGACTCTGGGGTGGTAGCGGCCCCAGGCCGCCTGAGGATGCTGATAGACTGAGGGATACTAGCTTTTCTAAGAGACGGTGGACTGTTACTGAGCGGAGTTAACAGCTCCAATGTGTTGGACACTTTACCAGACAGCATAGCAGGACTTGAGGCTGTCTTTCTTTCCCTTCTGTCTTTTACCCTAGCATCTTCGAAAAAAATGTCTTGGTGCGGCTGAAGATGAGACAGCGAGCATTTCTAATTTTTCTTCAATTCGTTGATACCTGGTTGTGACATCTTGACGACGCTAGCTTACGTGTAGTTGCTTGGATGGATCGGTGATAAATGGGCACACAAACACAATCACAGAGAGAGGGGGGGAGCGAGAGCAAGAGGTATAATGATGTATGATGATAGGAGCATATGGCTGGATACGGAAAAGTTGTTTTTGTTCTTCTTGCATTTGGTTTGTGGATGATGAATAGGAATATGATGTAGTCATTATATTATCTTTAATGTTGTCAACAGACTGTGGGTTGTGTTTTTCCTGCTTGTCAGCCTACCTAGGTACGTGACAAATATCATTCCATGTCCATTGTCTAGTCTAGCCTGATTGATCCAAGGAGTGTTTGATCGACACGGCAAGTGGCCGGGCCACAATCGAGCCTCTTGGCTTCCTGCTCAAGAGAGTAGACTTCCAGAAGACTTCCCTTGGTTGAGTAGAAGGCCCGGTTTAGCCAAGTTGGCTTTGTGAGCAGGCTGAAGATGGTGCCGCGTGAACAACACCGGATAATTCTCATCTGATCAAGACAAATATTCCCGAGAAATTGATTGTTCTAGAATTTTGCTTGTGCTCGTCAAGAGTAGTGGTACTAATACAGTTGTTTACCCTGCCCTTACGTTCATTCCTTCCTTCCATGCTCTGACCATTTCCAAGATGTGCAAGATACAAAAGAGATGGCTATCATGATGGCGGCCGTGGTATCATTCCCTTCCTTCCTTCCTTCCTTTCCAACTATGCTTTACCAGAAAACCCATGTTTTTCTCATCAATATCATTCATTACATCCCACCCAGTCAGTCAGTCAGTCATAACATCATTCAGGTTTCAGTCGGTATCAAAAAAACTCCCACTCCTCTTCACCCCCCCTTCTATTCCACCATCCCCCATCATCCCCAGATCAACCAGCCCCATCCACCTCCCATCCCCCCTTTTTATCTGTTCTCCCCAAAGCCACCACCCCGTCCCTACAATTCCCCCCAAAACCATAACACTAATCCCAAACCCGAGGGATAATCCCCTCAGCCCCTCCCACACAACCCAGTTACCAGTCTGCACCCCCATGACGAATATCCCGATCATGATTCTTTTGTAAAATTCCACTGAATACCCCATGTCAACTTCGTTTGTCATCTTGACTCCCAGGTTCCTTGACGTGAACGCGGTGGATTCCCCTATCGCCACTCTTTGCAACCCGTGCTCAAGGGTAGCGGCTCCGGCGGCGAGCAGACCGAAGACGAAACCTATCGCGGGGAGGGAGACGCGTTTGCCGGTGAAATCCCCGCTGAACATTGATAATTCAGGATCGGGGGGGAAGGAGGTGGGGGTGAGGGAGTTGCCGATGTGAAGGCCGAACGTTAAAATGCCAATGAAGGAGAGGACGGAACCAATGGCGATGACACAGAGGAAAACTTTGGGAGTGGAGGAGGAGATGGTGGAGTATTTATGGCTGTAAAAGTTGAATATCGCTACCGGGATGAGAGACAGCAAGAACGGGCCGACGAATAGCGCGCCGATTGAGCTAGGGGTGAGGGCGAAGGGTAAAGGGTGGAAGATCAGTGACAAAGAGGAGGAGAAGGACCATAACGCGGAGACAGGGAGGAAGCTGATGAGGAATAATAATAGGGTTGTTGGGGCGATCAAGGCGCGGGGGGCTTGGAGGAGCAAAGGCGTGGAGATGGGGGCGGAGTAAGAGTGTGGTTTTAGTTTTGCGAGGTAGGTCCAAGCTGTCTCCCACGAGAGAAACTTGTAAGGGGCGAGGGGGAGGGAGGTTTTGTATTTGTTGGTGTTCATGAGGCCGAAGGATGAAAGGCCGGTTCCCGGGGTTTGGGCGGCGGAGGCGGCGGCGGAGAGGGTGTAGGCACGGTCAAAGACTGTTTCTGGGCAGCCGAGGGTGATTGCTGGGACGGCGAGGACGAAGAAGGTGCTGAGGATGGTGAATTGCAGGCTGAACCCGGAGGGGGATTGAGAGGCGACGCCGCCGAGAATAGGGGGAAACCAGAGGGTGGTTGTGGCGATGGTGGCGTGGATGGTGATTTTGAGGTTGCGTTCGTGCTCCTTTTCATTGTCAGTTTTGTTGTGCTGGAGAAGGAGATTGGGGGAAACCTTACGAAATAGGTATCCTGAATGCTCCCCAACACTAACGCATCCCACGCTCCCCATCCCAGCCCTTGGAATACTCTCGCGGCCATGCACTGCCCATACGCACCCTCAAAGGCAACGTTGGTATTCCATACCGTGCCGATGAAGAACATTATTAATGACCCCAGATAAAGTGGTCTCTTCCCAACTATTCTCGCAGCAATCAGACACCCCAGCCCAGAAATCGCCGATAAAATAAGCGGCACACCTGTCAACGCGGCAGCAGCTGTATATGACACTTGATACAACTGCGACACCTGAGCGTTGACAGTCATGAATATCGTTTTTGTTACTCCCGTCATAGCAACTATGAGCATGAGCGACCAGAAGTTGAGTTCTTTGCGCCATGTTGGCCAGTTCTACCGCTCTCGTCAGTTAATTATTCTTGAATAAAGAGTGTGGACACCCATACCAAAGGATCATCCAGATCATCACTCGGCTGCGGCACCAATTCCACATGACTATACTTCCCCTGCCCATACTTTATCCTCCGCGGCACATTCAACGACGAAGCTGCCGTCGAAGTCCACGACATTCTCGGTTTCGAATTCATCAAGGAAACAGGCGGAAACTCTATCGTTGTTGCCGCTGACGTTGCCGTCTTGGTCGTAGCTGACGTCCCAGGTCTAGTAGGCGGATTCATACCCAATGGCTGCTGTGGCCTCACGCTCGGAGGTAGTGGTTTCGCTGGAGGAGGTCTATTTGGTGCTGGCACACTTGGTGGCGGTACACTTGGCGGTGGCATACTCGGTGGTGGTAACAGTGCTGTTGATGTGATGAAAGCACTCGCGCTAGTCGTACTCCTCGATAATCCCCCTACTTTTGACACCGGCCTCGGTGGTAACGGCCGGTTTGGTGGCTCTTTCGGACTGCTGCTCGAGTTCAATGACGACTGTGATGGCTTCTTCTTCGCCATCATATGATGTGGTTCCTTCGCTGGAGGTGGTGGTGGTGGAAACGACTCGATCAAACCGGCTGTGCTGCTCCCATCGTTCCCGGTCCCTCCTCCATTGAGTCCCAGCTCTTTCATCAGGTCTATCCCCAGGTCCTGGCCCATGGTGGTGATAACGATTGGAAGACACCTCTACTCGCTGAGGAGATGTTTGACGGTAATGAATGGGTCGTCGATCGTCGCTGTCCAGCAGACGAGACGATGTTTGCTGTGAGGTGGCCACAAGGAATGGACAGACTAGAAAGGGAAAGGGCCCAAAATGACAACTAGGGGAGAGGCTACTATGGCATTATAGCAACATTAGGTATGAACAGAAAAATGTGATGTGGGCAAGGGAGGGCAATCAAGCACCAAGCATTGACCTCACATTCTTGGGTTGACGTGATAGGGTTGAATGGTAAGCTGTCGATGCAAGGCTACACTAGATGCATGATGGCAAGGGACGAAGATGGACTGAAGAAGGGGGATATATTTTGGTACTGGGTGGGGGGCACCACAGTGATGATCTCTGACCTCGACCAAGGGGCGAGAAAACACTTGGTGGTGATCATGGTAATACAAGCTAACTGCGGCTCGTAAAACCCGAAGAAGAAACCTTCTCCGTACAACATCCGGAGACGTAGTATGTCATCGCTGACAATGTCAAGAACAAGGCAGGACAGCGACAGGCATCCCCTTGCCCCATCCTCCCTAGCGAACCAGTTGCTGGATCCTAACCAGACCCCTCATTGGGCTGCCCTTCGACGATACCTGGTCGCGATCGGGGTCAGATCCAAGGTCCCCTGGAATGGGACGGTGGTGGAGGTGATCAGGCACGCTTGGACCAGCCAAAGGGTGTCTCTCACGCAAGCCGAGCCCGGAGCGCAGGGGCCAACAAGCAGCTGAAACGTTCAGTGACACGAGGGGCTGTTGAAGATATCTGTAGGCGTGTCTCGGTAATCGTCATCGATTCTCGATAATAGGGATATCTTCAGCAGGAAAAGTAGCCAGGGAATGCAAGTCTCACAAATCCATCCTCCAATGTGGCAGGGAGACAACAGGATTGATCGAAAGGGACGACGTTGAGGATTGCGAGGGGGTCGGACCCGAAGAGCGGGGTCAAGCTAAAGGCGCCCCGCTAAATATGTGGGGCCCAAGCTGAAGGCTGAAGAAGCGGCTCTTGCCGGGCTGTCATTTTTAGTGGAACGGCCTCTGGCTGGACTCGTCGCCTGCCTCCTCCTTGCCTCTGCATCTTCGTACCTGCGTGCCGTTCCATCAACCATCGGTCATTTTGTACCGTGCCGTTGCAAACTCGCTCGTCTTTGCTTCTTGCTCCACTGACTACTGCAGGTAAAAGCATACGAAAAACCACCGCGTCTTCACCGCCGGAACACTGTCCAGTCAGCAGCGTTTCTGTTAGCTATCGACGCGCTGCTGAACCACAAAATGCTGACAGAAGGATGCCCAACTCTCAACCACAATGATGGTCAGCTGCCGTGGAACAATCTCGGAGGGAGTTGGGACGAAAAAACTTGCAAAAGGAGGAGATATCCCTGAACCTTTTCCTAAAGTGTCGAGAAGTTGTCACAGACCACCGAAAGGAGCATTGATCTTGCTCGGATATCGGAAGGACGCTGGTGAAGACGTTGGAGAGTGCGATCAGTGCGTGGTGTGCTGCTTGGCAGGGGTAAAGTTTGCTCGAGGACAGCTTCGATTCTTCAACTTGCTGACAGCTGTCATCCCTCAGCTGCGATCAACTCCTTTTCTTCAGAGCATACTCTCTCAAGGGAGTCCATCAGATTGTCTGACAAAGTTGTACAAACCACGGCACTGCAGACCCAGGAAACCAGCCCATCATCCATCCCGTCTCGTCTCGAGCCGTTCTCCAGTCAAACACGGCAAGTCCACGAAACCGCCCAAACACCAGGCACAGTCAATCGCACAAACTCGTCAGTCAAAAATAACAGCGGGTCACCACAACACCCTGTTCGCCGGTTGTTTCTTCTTGTTTCCTCTGAACCCTAAGGCATGATTTACCCGGTCGTTCCGGCCGTCACCGTACCAGGTTATCCACTTCCTCTCTTATTCTTTCACAAACAGAACCAAAGCATAAAAGTGATGAAGCTGTGGTCGTACCAGACCCCAACGCCGATCATGCACCGCTGTGCCCGGCAAACCACCACGCCGCTTGACTTGAAAGGTGATGAACTAGAGTCTGTTGAGTGGTAACAGTTCAGCCTGTTCTTTTCAATCTACATTGAACTGCAAACACCTTGTTTCTGAGGGTGTGTTCTGTTCATCCCTCTCCATAGGCGCAGCGCCGTGACATGATCTCCGAATTCGGCCCCCATAGATCCACGAGTGTGTTGGTTGGCCTCTATGGCTCTTAGTTGTCCATGATTGCGTCTCCCCGAACACAGCAATGATCAGTCACCACAACCAAATGCGGTAACAGCCCAACTTCCCATTAAATCCAATCGCCCACCATCTGCATCCGAACCACGGGAGTGAGGTGCGAGCTGAGATGCAAATAATCCGGAGCGGCCGGCACAGCTGTCCAGTAAAATACCTGGCTCCGATAGCTGGGAACCGTTGTCTGTCCTGGCTCGTAGAAATGGAAACCTAAAGTGATGGTCATCACCCAAAACTGTGAGTGATTGCTCTCTTAGCAGCACATGGGAAAAACAGAGCGCAGAAACGCAGTTTCGCTTTTATCCACCTCGGCCGTCGTCGGGCGGTTAAACAGAGAGTTCCCAGGTTCGCACCTCCCTCACGGCAGGCGAGCTGTTTCTCGTTTATGACCATCCTACCAACGCGGGCTATTTCTGTTGTTGCCTTTGAACATCAAAGAACGGGTAATCCTGGCCTTGGTGATCGATAGACGGCTAAATATCCCACGGCAGGAGCGAAACAGCACCAAAACAAGTCACCATCTTAGTATTGTTCGCTTCCAGTGTTCTGTCGTCGTGATCGTCAACTCTGCAGTCCCGGCCCAGGTGGGGTTCAACTTGTTATCGTCATGTATCGCAGGTGGGACGGTGGCCACCAAAGCCACCTCGCCATTCCCATCATGATGTTGGGAAACGATAGTCGCAACAAGCAGTGGGGGCGCATACTAAAAGGCAGCAATAACCACAGCCCTACCTTCTCTCCCCTCCCCATCCGTCTCCCCCTCCTGCCGCTCCGCCCCCTCAAACGCCTCTAGCAGCTCCCCCGCTCTCACCACCAGCTCCTCGAACTGGAGCCTGTAAGCCACTGGCAGTTCCTCCCCTTCTGCCACTAGCACCGGCCTTTCTATTCCCGTGTCCTTTTCTTCAACTTTGAACTTGAGGCCAATAGTCTGTTTCGTGTCTGCCCATAGAATCTCCGATTGCGATGTCCGGTTGGATGAGGAGGCGGCAGATAAAAAGTTGCGCTTCAAGCGGACAAGCCCCTCGGAGAGGTTGACGTGGGAAAGGAAAAGACCGGGTTTGGGGCCGAGTTTAACCAGGTTGGTAATCACGCAAAGCTGGGAGAAGGATTCATCTTCATCGAGGTAGATATCCTGGTGTGGGATTATAGGTTCCTCTTCATTTTGTTCGGGCTGTGGTTGTTGCGATAATCGTCGAGGGTAGCGCGCTCGAGGGCGGCGGTTTTCGTCTTGGAGGACGGGTTTGAAGTGGGAGTAGACGTCTCCTAGACTGTTCCGCAGTGCTGAGTCGGAGGATTCATCGTAGAATCGGTCGGTGGAGAGATAATCGCAATACAGGTAGGGGGTCGAGATTTTGGCCGTGGGGTGGTAGCATTCGAGGATTAGCTTGTGACGGCCGGAGGTAGACAGAGAGGCGGCAAGGTTGTGGAGGCGGTGATGGAAGATGCGAAGGGCGATGGAGGAGAAGTGGTGGTTGAGATAGGTAAGGGGGAGGAGTTCATGAGTGGGGAGGTTGTTGAGGATTGTTAGGAGGAGCTGGAAGAGTGCTGTTAGTAGAATAAGACCAGACGAAAGAGGTTCGCAAAGCTCACCTCGTTGGGAAGCCAGTTGATCGGGGTATTTGAAGCCATGTTGTCTGGGGCGTATGTTGGAAGGTCTCTTGTGTACAGAGATGTTGTACGAGATGTTGTACGAGATGTTGGAGACTGACACGGAAATGTCTAGATGATGAATGTGCCTTGGTACCAAGTACGTATGAATGGCTCGCACAGGTCCCGAAGCTCGACGGCAACAATGCTGTACCGGGATTTCGACAGGCGTGCAATGTCCGTCAGGTCATCTGGCCCAAACCATATGAGTCCAATGTTTTTTGGCAATCCATATCGTCTTTACAGGGACATATTCTTCGAGTTGTTGACGTAACAGCAGGGCGGGGTTGATTGATAAGAGCAAGAGCAATGATAAAGGTGGGGTACTTCGGTTCAAGCTTCCCGTCCCGCTTGTTCCCGCGGCCCCACTTCCTCAGGTGCCGAGAGCGATCCCTGTCAGTGCCGGACAAGGGTCTGTGGTTTGTGGTCCAACCTGTCAACTACAGGTGACATTTGAGGTCGTCTTCCAGCGGTCAACAGTGACTGATGGGCGAATATTGCAAATTATCATAATATCTCATGACTACAATTTACTTGGATCCATAGAGCTTGGTATTGCAGGCCGGAAACATTGGGTTGATCGATCCTCGAGTTAGGGCTGTGATATTTGTGAGCGAGACAAGTAGCTCGAGGTGATTGCTAGGGTTGTTGGTCTGAGATGCAGGGGTTTTATCATTAATGGAAATTTTGGGGCCGTGCTGAAAGGGAGTTGCTTTGTGCTTCCTCTGGGTCGGGTTAGATACCTAATCGGACAGCCTATCTTTGATGGGTGCGTGCCCTCACTACCTATCTTGAGTCTAATCAGTGTCATTGCGTCTAGGATACCATGGTATTCCCCGTCAGCTGGAAGAATTGCCTTGCCGATGCCAAGTGTATTCCTACATATTGAAATGATTGGAAGGTCTGAACCTTTGAGGTTGAGTGGAAGGATTCTAGTTAGGTACCCCACTAATTCTTACCGGTCACCTATCCAGAAACTCGGTGAGGCCTTTGGCCCTATGGGGAAGGTCTGCTGTGTAAGTCGACCATCATTCAAGCCGACACTTGCGCAATCACTGAGGTTGGAAAGTCAACCCTGCGTGTTCGATACGTTGGATTTGGCTGTGGCAGAGTGACAATGATTCATGGAGTAGCCCTGCCGAGGTAGTAGGTGAAGGTACCCTCACCAACGTGTTCGGAGGCCTCCAGATATTATCAGAATAATCGGGGGTTTGAAATCCACGCAGAGTTGAGACTTTGATTTCTATGAATGACCAAAGCAAAAAAATCCCCATCAACGCGTGCTTAATGAAATCATGTCATCGTGAAAACTCCGTGCCTAAACCAAAAGCCCTCTAATCACGCTCTATCACCTGAAGTCCACGCTAAAAAGCCCTTTTCCTTGCCGCCTACATCAAGGCACATTGTCCGTTGTCGGTTACGGCCCTCAATACCTTCATGTTGGGAACGTATTTCATGGCCTGCAGCGTCAGCCTCTCCTCCTCCCCGGGAACTTGAATGTAAAAGGTCCCCACACTGCCGAATCCCAGCCAGGTGTATAGACCGTAGCCCATTGGACTTGCCATCACCGAAATGTCTTGGAGACGCTCCTGGTGCGCCAGCTTCATTCCCCACTTGCACAGTGAGGAAGCATGACCGCGCCGCTGAAACTCGGGCAAAGTGGCGAGGATCTGGAGGTGAATCTGCTCGGGCCCGAAAATGCCAAAGAACCTCTTGTAGGCTTTGATTTGACCCCTCCAAAACTCTTGAAAATGTTCGTGATTCGCGTCCCGCCGTGTCCTGCCTCCTCGCTTTTCCACCTCGGTGACGGCTGTTTAGTTCGGTGTATTAGTGTCACCTCTCGTGGTGTATCAGAAAGAAGATGGTATCGATGAAGAAGTGAGTAGATTAGCGTAATGAAAGACTTGCGATCTTGAGGAACATAGCTGGGTCCGTATCGCCTCTTGTTCCGATACGAGACGTCCCAAACACTGAACGAAACCACTCTTCTCTCTTCACAGCCTGGTTCCAGATTGTCCTCCACCACCATGACCTGCCAGTCATCGTAGGCTGGGTCCAGAAAGTACTCAAATAGCAGCCGCGTAAACTTGTAATGGTCCTCGGGATAGTCTTGGCGATATGGAAATCGATAGTCCCATTGCGGGTCTAGCGGCATCGTTCTGAGAATAACGTCGGTCACTGCCTCGATATCGGTCGGGAGACCGAGTCTGGGCTTCATTGTGAGACAGGGCAATGTCAATATTGCAAGGGAAGATGAGGCTGCGTTCGCAACGTTGTTGGCGTAGTGCTGCACGGCGGGGAAGATGGGAAACCGATGAGCAAGGCGGTCGGTCGGTCCCGGAGGTATGAAAGGGCGAAGCTGACTTGGTCCAAAAAAGCTTGAATGTGTCACAGCCTTAAGAGCTGCCTGCTACCACGTTGCCTGTTGAGCCTCATCGGCCAGCACCTCCTGTCTAAACGAGCCCAGCATGCCACGACATGCATTGGGGCAGATTAGCGTAAATTTCTGGTCATCATGTGAAACACTAGAGAGCGCCGCTTTCGTGAAGAGATCCAAAAGGGCTGCTGGCTGTCGTGGGAAAGGTGCTCCCGTCTCATCGTGAAGCGGCCTCTCCGGGCTTTGGGCGGAGCTGGGGGCGTTCCTCGTCATGTCTGAGCCTCGTCCGTGCAGCGGAATTGGATGGCAGTCGCACTCCGATCGAGCATGCGGAAGTGGGCAATGTGCTATAGAACCAATTTGGGCAAGGCACTTTTCGCGTCGTCCCGCGTCATGGTCCTGCGTAATCTGTCTGGAGGTGTGTGCCTGTGGTATCTCCTTCTGGCAGGCTGCATGGGAAGCGTCTCGATAGGAAGTACAATCAAGACCCTGAATAGTTGTTAGAGCACATCTCCCCAAGCAATATCATTCCCTAACAAATATTGAAAGCAGAGGATGTACTCCTTGAAGGCTCCTTTAGGCGCGCATTGCGTTGTGAAGGCTACACAAAGTTGACGAGAGAGTGTCGAATCAGCATCAAGCCAGCCCTGCAGCTAAGCCTAGAACAGAAACGAGGTGAGCAGAAAGAGCAATCCCGCAGTGCCAGGGGACCAGGCATGATGATTGGGCGAGCCCCATTGCGGCCTCCGACGCCCCATCCCCTTTTTCCAGCCTGGCACGCCAAATGCTATCTGCCATCTCAAAGTGTCGCATCCTGCCGTCCCGACACAGCATTTGCGGCAAACAACCCGCATCCAAGATATGACAAGCGTGCGATGCTGACGCGAATACGACTTTCGGCCTTTCCTTGTGTTTGTGTTCCTTGACATGGACATGGAGGATAAGTGGTACGCTGCCGGTCGAGGGGGATCACTGGCCACCGCCGTCGCCGCCGACATGGACTCCCGTACCAGCGCAGATCTCGGCCCCGTGTTCCACTTCGCCGGAGACTCTGGCGATCCTTCTCTCTTCGACCCCGCCTTCAACGCCTTCTTCTTTTTTGACACATTCTTCCCCACGGCCTCCGACCGGAGAGTCAATCCGCTGGCTCCCGGGCCATGCACCTATTCTGCACTTTCGCCGCCGAACCATGCCTCCTTGGATAGCCAGTTCCATGGCCCTGGAACCAAGATCATCACGGCCCGAAATGGCGACCCCAGGCTAAATTCTTCCCTTATCAACACCAACCAGGGCCCGGTCCATCCGCGGTTATATGCCAACGCCCCGCCTGCCATCTTCGCAGACGACTTACGCCATGATATGTACAACTTCGAAGCCCTGGAGTCGAACGTCGGCGTACCCTTCGTTGGGCCAATCATCGGTCAACCCGGCCACCTTCCTCAATGGGAAGGTTCACCAAACACTTCTGATGGGTTCTTAGCTGCGGATCTGAGCACAAACTTTGGCCCTCTGGCTGATGCTCTTTCTAATCACTTTAATGGATGTAGCTCCGACTCCAGCCCCGACCCCGAGACTCCAGTTCCTGTACAATCCAGGACACCCCCGTCGGCGGAACTCCAGCAAAAGCTCGCTCCTAACTCGGTCTTCAACCTCGACACATCACGTCGTCCCTCGATAGCCGCTACCGAGATCAAAATCGAGTACAATGTCCGTTCCAGCCCTTCACCACGTCCGCCGAACCGGAAAGCGGGACCTAAGAGCCCGACAGGCTCGCTCGAGATCATTCAATACAAGCCGAGCGGGAAGCCTGATGGGCGACTTTCCAAGAAACGACCTGCATTTGACGAAATCACCACTGGAAGCAGTACGCCCCAGACACTTCGTCGGATCTCGCTGGAAGATGAGAGTGGCCAGGTGAAGGCTACTATGACTACGTTCGGGAAGCGGCCGAGGATCCGAACTACCTTCGACGAAGAGAAACGTCGGCGCACGGCTCTGGCCAGGAAGGAAGGTGTATGTGCGCGGTGTAAAAGGTCGAAAAGACAGGTTCGTGACCCAATCTAGTTCAACACGGCCTTGATCTGTGTGGTAACCCTGACTCGGTCTCTAGTGTGATCTTGCGGCGAAAAGTCTCTATGTGAGCTGCACCCTATGTGCATGTACCAAGATTTACAAGAATGTGCCCCGGATGCCCTGCTTCAGATCAACTCTGGTAGATGTACTGTTCTTTCGTGCAGGTATGAGCTCTTTTCTCTCGACCCCAGCTCCTCATACGCTGACACCTCGGTAGGCCCCGCAGCCAACGAGCCGTTGTTCACCAGGCGTCTGGTCGAGTTCAAGCTTGAGGACCTCTCTGCTCCCGACGTCCCAGTTCGGACAGTCAAGCTTACTCAAAAAATGGGCCAGCATCGTTTGACAGTGTATGCGTCTGAGTTTAAGCCAGAGCCCACAGACAAGCTTTCTTATCACTGGAAGGATTCCTCGGGGAACTCCCACGAAATGAAGATGCCACCATTTACTCTGACCAATCTGGACAAAATCCACGCGCATTTCCGCCAGTACATTGACTCCGCCAAATGGTCGTATCTCGAATCTCTCAAGGGCCAACAGGACGATGACCTGACTTGGATGACGGTTTCAATGGCAATGGAATATGCGCGGAGAAGGCCGGTATGTGTATAAAGCTTTGTACTAAGCCCAGTCATCGAGCTAACCATGTCAGGACTCTCTCGTCGCCGATACCCTCGACATGTGGGCCGTTTCCCGTATGATAGAGATCCCATGGGAGATATGCGGGCAACGGGAAGACACGCTTGGAATGTCAGCAGTCAGAGAACCCGAGAATCCCCACAATGGCAAGATTCCGATCCCGCCGATTATGGACACGCTTCTCGATCAGATTGTCATCAAAAACTTCCTCCGGCCACTGCGTGAACGAGTCATCAACAAGTTCGAGCAGTTGATCAGCCCAGCACGGCCAGAAGTGTGGTTCGAGATTTATCTCACAGCTTTCATTATCCTGAACCACATCGAGAGACTAGCCAAACACTCGGCTTCTCATGCCAGACTTCACAGCATGCCGGTAAGCCTCATGCTGCTGCTTCTGCGAATGTACAGCTAACAACCCCAATAGACCAAGTACTCCAACACCTCGTTCTTGGAAGGCGCTTTCCATACCGCCAAGGTCATCCTCTCGCGCTTCCACTTTGTTTGCAACGGAGCTGCGCCCCTGCGGCTGGATTGGAAGAAGGAGAAAACGGTAGAACTAGCCAAGCTGCAGCCAGATGAGGTGGCTCTGATGGAGAAGACGCAGGCTATTATACGACGAAAACGTACGATTCTTGAATGTTGGAACAATGTTGCTGTTTTCTATGGCTGACACTTTCTCTAGAAAACGACGTGCTCAGTCTGCGGAAGACACACCAATACGAAAGACCACTTTACTGGTGTCACCAGCTGTACTTTGAAGAGTGGGACACCTCGCCAGTACATATCGTCGAGGAGTGAGCGTGCCTTGCAGGAAACAATGACACTCGACATAAGGCTTTTATCATGTTTTATACCCATGAAGCAATTCATATAGCAAGCGAGGGAGTTTTGGATTTAAATACCGGGTAATGTTTTGGACTTTGTTGGTGGTGGAACTGTTGATAGCTGGGAGGGATTCTTGGTTACTATATATACGATTCTGCGACAAGGACATATAGCCTAGATACATTGTTAATACATTTTGCATATGCATTCTTATCTCGGCCTGAGACTTGTCTCAGCAAGCTATTGGATTACCACAAGATGGGTAAGATGCATTTCAGAATGGGTTAAGACAAAGCTCGGATTTTCGAAACAAGCCAGCGAGGATGAAGCTCTGATCAGAGTAAAGAGAAGCTGGTAGGACTAGGTAGGTAGGGACTGCCCAACACAGAACTGAGGAATGTCAAAGCTGGCAGGGCGATAAATAGCCCCTGGCATGCCGCCCCCTGAACGGACCCACAATTTCCGAAGACAAACAAACATAAACCCATCCACTCATCATGCACCAACCACATCTGCTTCCATGCCCATGTGCAAGCCAGACTGTCAGCCTCTCACTACTCCCTCATCAGAAAACTCCCGTAACGAATGTGCACCAAGTCAAGTCCATCTCTTCAACATTGCTAGAGAAGAGACATCCCAAGTGCTTTAGCTACCACGAGTCTCAATCTAACAGCACGTGCTTCGACAGCGATCAAGGCTACACAATATCTGAGTCAGATATGTTTCAAGACCATAAAAAGGTGTCGAGGAGGTAAGGGGGGCGGATAATAAGGGGAAACTTACCACAAAACGCAAGAAACGTAGTCTGGCTCCCCCAGGGCGCCCCAGCAGATCTTGCAGGCGGAGTCGCTCTTGTAGCAGTCGTCGCAGCTGGCGTGTTCGCAGATGTCGCGGTTTTTTAACTGGTTGGTGGTGGTGGCGGAGGTTGATGAGCCTCTGTTGTCAGCGATCCTCGAGGTGGTGTCGGCCAGCTCGTGGGAGACGCTAACTGCCAGAGTGGTACTGGTGAGGAAGGTGAGGGTTGTGAGGATGGTGGCGGGGAGGTGCATTTTGGTGGTGGTGGTGGTTGTTTTTTGGGGATGGGCAATGTTGGAGTACTATAGAGTGTGTTGATCCTAGCTAGAAGAGGGAGATGTTGAGCTTTTTGTACCTGCTTCACTAGGTACTATGGGTTGAAGATAGTTAAGTTGTGTGCACGCCTTGAGGTGATATACGTGCTCCTCGCCTCCTCCGAGTTTTTCCATGTTTTATACATGTTTCCAGGTGATCGAGTTGGTGAAACCGCGTGCATCACACATGGCTACCCCAGGTTTCTCGTGTTATATCCCGCATACCTGGCAAGAACCACTCTTCTTTCCGTATTCCCCAACTACGACTGTCACGTCGCTACGCACCCTCGAAGCACCAGGCGCTACCTACATTCTTCGCAAACTGTGATACAGAATATGGTAGGTCATCTAATATCACTTCAGTTAGGTAAATGAAGCTATCCACACACTTATTTCTCTCACTATTTTGCCCTACTGAGATTGTGTACCTAAGGTACCTAGGTAAGCGGTGCCAATTCATTCATCGCGTAGTGGCTGATTGGCCACCCGGGCAATATTCCTGACATTTGCCAACAACTCATCGACCGCCAGCTGTCCCCTTGCCATCGCCATGTGATCTCTTCATACCTTACCTTGTGTCATAGTGACACTGCTCTCGCGTGACGCTTGTTCACCAGTGCTTTTGATCTGGCTATGAGGGATCCTGCGGCGGAAATCGCGCAAAAGACCGGGGGAATTAAGCCGTGCAATTCACTTTCGGTCTCGAGTTCATGTTATCAGACCTGTCAGCATCTTTAATCCACGAAATGACATGCGGGTGATATTGGCTGCGTGTGAGATTCTATGCCTCAATGTCAGTCTTAGCAGAGCTTCCTGCAATGCCACGAAATTTGTTTTGGTTAAAGTGAAGATCATGGCTTGTTCCGGCAGGTAATTACTTGTATAGGTATTGAACTATGTCCTCACATCGACTATGAGTCAATATTTAAGTCTTTCTAACGCTAGGTAGGGCTAGCATTCAAAATTGTCTAAAGTACCGGTACATCATGACGAAGGCTCGAGCCTACATTGAAACGGCGAGACTTCGAGAAAATTATGCATAAGCACCGCAGACCTTTGAGAAAATAGGATAATGGTTAGGGTACGGCAGTATACAGTGTGACTGTCGTACCAAAATCACGCGGAAGAAGCCAGCTATGCCACAATGGCGCCCCATCCCCGGCGACTCATGGGATCAAGGAAGATGGTTCATGGCAACTTGGCTAGATAGATAATACCATCAATTGGGGACGGGCGGTCAGGCCTCTGTAGCTCATGTTGCATACCATTCTCAACTTGCCTGTGCCGCTACTGCTCCTCCACACAAGTGGTGCCACCGTCCGAACGAAACTCAGATTCTTGCCCGAGCAACTTCGTCAGTTGCCACTGATTCAACCTTGTTTGCAAACACCTGTTTATCCTCACTGAGCCCGCCTTCTTGTGGCCAGGACAATCCGTCGATTGTACCTTCACCGGATTGCCGAAAGACGATTTTGAAGACATTGGCAGCGGAGTAGGTGAACCTTGCTCTTTTCGCCTGCTCGTCGCGGGAGTCCATCCACACAAACGTGTCACCGATATGATGCTTCAGTCTCCAAGCTTGGGACGCCAGGTTTTGAAACCTGATCTCCAACTCCTCATTCTTCTCGTCCAGATGAATCCCAATAACAAAGTCACTCAAGGAAAACTTGTACAACCCAACATACTCCTCCAGAGGCCGCGGACCTTTCCATTCGCCTTCCTCCTTTTTGACCCTTCTCTCCTCATCTACTTTCTCCTGCATCTTTTGTGTACTGGTGGTATGAGCAGCAGCAGCGGTCTTCGCACACTCCACCACATCGTGCTTTTCCGGAGAGTCCAGAAGAGTCTCCAGGAGGGCCGTCACAATCCAGTCAGTTGGATCGGCCAGTCCAATAGAGTTAGTAAGGGCAACAACTGCGATCTCATCCTCGGGTATCAAGGCAAAGGTGGTTGTATGTCCTGCCATGCTGCCGCCGTGGCCTCTAATGACCACAGGGTGACCATCGCCCGCCGAAACTGTGGGCATGGGGCTGTAGTAATTACTGTTGCAGCCAAAACCGAGTGTGTTAGGAAGGGTAATGTATGTAGAACCAAAGCCGTAGCCCCTAAGAGGTTGAGACTCGTTCGATCTGACGACGTGGCAGCCGAGCTGTTTTCGAACGAGCTTGAGGGGTGACTTCGGATGCGTGTGTTCTTTCAGTTGACCTCCCTCTTCCCTGTACGCCTGGATGAACTGGCCGTACGGTACTCCAGCAGTTTTCTCAATGATCTTCCCCAGAAGATCATAGTTCCAGTTGCTGTAGCGAAACTTTGATGGGAATGCTTCAACTTGAGGCAGTGAGTTGAAATAGCGCACAGTCTCTGAATCTTTGATCAAGAGGTCGCCCTGTGCCCCATACCACCATTGGTTGGATACACCCATTCCGGTTCGGTGGGTAAGGAGATCGAGGATCGTGACCTTCTGAGAAACATCTGGGTCCTGAAGGTCCACCTCAGGCAGAAGCAGCTTGATGGGGGTGTCCCAGGCCAGTTTTCCATCATCAACAAGTAAAGCGATGCCAGAAGCGGTGAAGGTTTTTGTAACCGAAGCAACACCATAAAGGGTGTCAGAGTTCGGGGGTTGCTGCTTGCTGATGTTTTTGATACCTAGATTGAGGCGAAAGACCGCAGAGCCGTTGATGTCTACGCAAATGGAGGCACCTGGGGCCCCGCCAGCCCGTAGAACCTGTTCAAAAACAGGTGCAATCTCCTGTAAGCGGCTGATTAGGGCCGCCTGGTTTCTGAAAGACATGGCTTCTGGCAGAGGCGACTTTCCGTCTTGGGTTTGGATTGAAGTGGTGGGCTTATTGCAAAGCAAGAATAAAATGCTTGGAGATAGCCGCTCTAGGATAAGGTATGGCTGAGATTACAAGGGCCATTGCGACAGCAGATCGATAGAACTTGTTGAGTAGTCGGCCCATCTTGCAGGGCTTCCAGCTTAAGTAAAAGCGGGGAGGGGTTTGACCATTAACGCGGTGTTATGGTTAGGTACATAACGCAGGTAAGAAAAAGAGTTCTAGTAATATATACACATAGCACGTCCAGAGGTTAAAGCACTAAATTGAAAAGGGGCCTTGCCACATACCTTTTTGAAGACTATCCCTCCCGAACTGAGCGCAATGAAGATGAGTGGACGTCTCGGTCTACTATTACCTAGTCACCGACGTCAATATGGTTTGAGACACCTCATCCTCCACAATCTTATCTCTTTCTGCTGTTCCTGAACGCCTGATAACAGCTCTTTCGGCGCACTAGCCCATTCTTGAACGGTTTGTACAGATGTCTCATGGCGGAACGTCGAGCTGTACCCACATGTCAAGACGTTCAATTGCGGCAGTCGTTTAGGTAGTTTGTCTCTAATCCACGTGAGAGGAGTCTTTGTCGCGGACGGACCTGATGGGATGCCCATTAAGACCGTCCAACACAATGCCACTTGCCAAAAGATGCTAGGGTGAGTATAATTGCAATATGTCACCCCGAAGCTCGAGAGCAGCATAGGTAGGTAGGTAGGTAGGTATCATGGATGTATGGCTAATTGGGTACTTACTTGATCTGAACTTTTTCCTCACCATCGCCGACATATACACGAGTACCAGCAGACAGGGGGGTGAAGCCGCAAAAATGTTGGTCAATTAATATCTTACGATCCGAGTCATCATTATCGTCATCAATGATCGTGACTGTCTTGTTGCTTGGGCGAGGGTAGCGTGAAAGTGACGCGTTCATTGCCCTCCGATTCAGTATGCGGGATGCGCAGCTTTCCACGACTAGTATGGAGTGATGGTTTCTGTTCGAACGTTAATGTAGCTTTGCAATGATCATCTGGTCGCAGTGGGTCGGGGCAAAAGGAGTGGACTTTGATATCGCGCTTGTCGAGTTGACCAATTCCGAAAACTGTGTTTGAAATGTCGCGCGATTGTGGAAGCTAGGGATGTGCCGGGCTCGAAACACCTCAGACTTGAACTCGATATATCAATCAACAATTGGAGGAACCGAACTCGAAGAGCTCATGTTGAAATATCTACCATCCGAGCTTTAAAAGTCTGTAATCCCAGCTCTGATAGTCCGTAGTCCCAGCTCGACAAGTACCAGTCCTAACTTCTTTCGTTCTTAAGCCCAACTTCTTTATCTTTAATCTATCATTAATCCCACATCCTACGTAACCTTTGCTATGAATCCTCTTCCGTGCTTCCCTGAGTCGCCGAGGACGGGGTGCCATTGTGGTATAGCAGACTTCTCCCACGCGATTTCGGTATAGCAATCCCATTATATAGGTACTGCCTCGTCCTGGCCATTATCATATTTCTCAGAGCTCTGCGGTGCTTATGCATAATCTTTTTGAAGTCCCGCCAGTCCGTTATAGTCTTTTCCATTCCTTGACGTTTCTATACACATCGCTAGATTGGTACATAAGGGAGGTATTCACCTTCGCCAGTGATGAGTTCTAATAATTGAACTGTGCATTTCAGTATCTTCGAACATATGCTTAGGTCTTATTCAGGCCCTGCAAGCCATCTGCTCAGATTCTGCAGATGTTTATGAATCATCTTCTTTCGGGTTCCCAGCTTGCGCGCCGGCTTCTTCAAGGAGCCTGGCAATCTCACTGTAGCCGCATTTCTTCGCAATATCCAGGGCTGCAAAGCCTGCCTCATCCCCCAGATTCAAATCGACTACCCTTGCTGGGTCTGACGTGTCGGCCTCCAGACCATTCGTACTCCTATCTATCAAGGCCTTGACGAAGTTCACATGTTCACCTGCTACCGCCATGTGAAGCGGTGTCAGTCCATTTTCATCTTTGTCGTTGATCAGCTCCCGGTATTCCTTCGCAGTCCAGAGCACCTCAAGGATTTCCTTTTTGCCAGACCAAGCAGCGAGGTGGAAGTTGTTCCGCATTCCAACTTTCTGACCAGACCAATCCAGCTCGTCAACGCCGTAATTCCAAATTGCTGTAGTGGTTTCCACATGACCGCCTAGGATGGCTTTGTGTAAAGGCTGAAATCCAATATGATCTCGGTCAAGGAACCAGCCTGTGGGTGTGATACATGAAGCGTGTCCTGGGATGAAAAACTCAATATTATTCACTGCTCCTGCATCTGCTGCACAATGAAGTGGAGTTGATTCGTCGAATGGCGCCGCCTTCAAGTCGTAGTCCTTTTTTCTGTCTGCAAGATACCGAAGGAAAGGCTTGGACCCGGGATTCCTAGCCGCGTGGTGAAGTGGTGTCCATCCCATCAGGTCCGGAGCAATAATCATGCTCGGCCACCCTTCCACGATTTTGATCGCATATGGAAGGCGAGGGCCTTCAGCCGAGGTCATATGATGAGCCGCATAATGGAGTGCATTCCATCCCCATATATCCTTGGCGCCAATATCTTCAGTCTTGAAAGCATCCCTGAGTGCGTTTTCAGAGCCTTCTTTGAAAGCTTGATGTAATTTGTGATGATGACATCGGTCCTTCAAACCACCAAAAGGCGTCTTTGTAAACTCGTCATATAATTCGGACGGTGTTAATGTCCAGGGATTAAACAGGTAAAGGAATGAGTTGTCAAAGTGCAATGGCAGCAGATCTCGCCAATGTGGTGGAAACGTAGGAATATCAGCTGGGATAGGAAGTCTGAACGGCTTGAGTTGACGATAGTCGTATTGGAAGACACGTGCCTGGTTTCTCTTACCATGCTGTGAATAGCTTTCTGGTATCAGGTTCGCATAACTCCATAGCAACGCGAACACTTCGATGCTGAGTTTGGAACCGAAGAACTTGGGATGACGGATAATCCACCTGTCAGACTCAGGTTTGCCTTCCAACAGTTCTTGAAATATCATGCCAACCTCATCATAACGCCGGTTACGATGATGTTCCAATAACTCGTTCCGAAGACACATCTTAAGTGTTTCGAGTTTCCCCATTTTGCTGATTGGCGGTATGATCGCAAGGTACGCCTCCTCAGATGTAAATAGTTGTGTTTCTTGCAGATATTGAACCAGTTGCGTTATCCTCTTATTGGCGAATACTACGCTCTTGTTGTCGACAAGGCTCCCCACCCGCCACTTTGGTTCTTCGTTATAGTGCCCGTGTAAATGACCAGCCAGCTCTCGCATAAATCCTGCATAGATATGCTGTGTGTACAACGAGATCAGGGGTATAGAAAGTTGTGCTGCCATCATCGAATTGGGTTTGGTTGGTGGCTGATGATAGTAGTGCCGACCAAGTCGTATCCGTCTATCAAACACACCAGGGCCGGTACAGTCTTTCACAAACCCAACACAGCGATGCGCTGGCATGTTGATTGCGGTGCCTTGGACCGTCAAGTCGTTATTGCAGTCTACTGCCAAAAGCCAGTCAGGAGTAGCAGAGGGAGTCCAGAGTAATAAGCTTTCCACGAGTTCTATCGACCATTGATCGATCAATATATGAGGCTGGGACGTCTGGTGGTCATCCAGGTATCTCCATTTCCTGACGCTGGATCTGCATCATGACCATCATGGGCGACGTTATACTCTTGCTTACTGACGGAAAAGAGCCAGATCGACAGAATTGCTTCAAAAGTGTTTGCCAAGTCCGCAACCTGCCATTTGCCATCTCCATTCTTATCAACCTTCATCTCGACTGTCGTACCACTTGAGGTTGTGTATCGCCATGAAATGCTTCCCGTGGGGTAGAGTGGCTCGAGCAATTCCAACGTTTTTTGGATTGCTTGGGCAAGCTTGATCCCTTCGATAGCTGCGACTCGAGGCCAACCTGCTGGTGTGCCAGCCAATTTGGCAAGGCAAGATCGTGCCTGGATTATCCTCTGGCAGCTTAATTTCCTAGAAGAATTGGTAGCCTCTTCATTCGGATAACTTGAAGGTTCCCCTATCGCCAAGCGTCCGTCCCAGAGGCCAGGAGTGAAGGAATCATCTCTGCGCCACTTGCCCGTTATTCCAGAAGACCCCAATCTCAAGGCAACCCAATCAAGCTCGAAGCCTGGCTTCAGAGGGATCGCACTGAGTGACTCGGATGGTTCCCGGCGAGCCCAAGCTCTCACACCTGTCATGACCAGAGTTGCGATAAGCTGGGCGATCGTGGCTGACCAGTTCATACCACGCAGGCCGACAAACTGGACAACAAAACCACAGAGGCTAAGAGCAATGGCAATGGTGGTTTTTGCTTGGAGAGGAGTGTCAGGGTTAATATCGGCGTGGTCGATATTGTTCCCATACTCGTTGTCCATTGGCGGAGGGTTATTCCCTGGAAAATGTGTGATTGAGGGAGCCCGTCGAGAAGTCATCAGCGAGAATGGTGTTTTGTCGGTATAAAGGGCATAAGAGTCAAAGGCTTGGTCATTGACTGTTGCTTCTCTTTGAATCCAGAGCAATCGTGCTTTAGGCCTATCCCCAGCGCTGAACTCCCTTTCCGTTGTTCTTGACTCCACTACATGGGAGCAAAGAATGAGCCCGGACACCAGTAGCAAGGTCCCTACCGCAGTACACGGGAAGGCGTAGCGGCCAACTTGTCTGCCATCCTTCAACAACACAGACTCAGGTTCGTGAGGCCAGGACGCAGTCCAGCCACAAAACGCAAGCACTGCTGATTGAAGTACTGTTCCAGCCACTGCCAGAATCCGCATTTCACCTTTGCTGCATCCATAGGCGTTCAAACTGATATTTGGGGCCGACTTTGACTTCGCCAATATGATGAAGGACTCCTTTGCTTCACCATTCGGATTAAACTGAAAAGGAGGTTTGCAGAGATGCCGTTGACGCCATTTATGCAGCTTGACCCTATCAGAGTGTGGACTCTTTGGTGAGAAAATGTCCAAGCAAGATCGTAAAATTCCTTGTCGGCCGATATCCTCTTCTCTTGGTGAGGCGCGATCCGAATCAAGTTCAGCCGATACCACATCTTTGTATTCGAATGAAGGAGAAGGGAGGATGATGAACTGGTGAATAGGACCCTTCCCCATCACGCGGACGAGTCCTTGGCCGTTCCACAACTCGCAAACATCGCTAGAGGTCGACGACATCAGTTCCATCTCCGCATTTGCCAGTGGTTCGCGACCCCTGCCGATTACTCTCTTCATCCACGGCGGACCACCAACACGAATAGCTGCAACAATAATCGTGACAATGCCGAGCGGTGCCATTGCAAGGATGACATTATCTGCCCACCCAAGTGAGCCACTCATGAACTGCATCGTAACGCGTTCACCAAAAAGGGCGAGGAGCCTAACAACAGGATTAGCATATTAATGGGAGTTGACAACAGGCACTGAAGGAACGTACGGGCCAAGGTCTGTGAAGAGGTTGTTGGTGAAGTCATCGCCATCGTCAGCTGCTACTGCAGTGCTCATGAAAGCCCACACCCCCGCCCACGCCCACGGAGTAATCTTCATAGTAACTGTCATTTCTTGGAGATGAGGTCGTCATCAGGTTGAGTTGATGCAAGAGGAAGAATGGCAACAGATGCCAGTCAAATGTGGAGAATGAGTTGGCAGTTGGGCGTGAGCTGTGGCTGCCTGAGGTGAACATGCCGATATTTACCAATTTGGTTAGCTGCTGTGAAGCTTGTGGCTTTTGTGGGTTACATATCACTGCGAAAGCGAGATTCAGCTGTGATTGGGAGGGCGAGCTGCATGGTAGATGCATCGTTAAGTTGCCCCATTGGTGAGTGTTGTGATCAAAAAGGGAACCTGAAAGGTGTCAATATTGGTGCTGTCGATCTGCGGTGATATTAAACCTGCCATAGCCGTGTAAATTCATCTTGGCTTATGTTGGGAATGTCAAAAGTTGCTCCTGCATTTGCAAGATAGCATGATTATAAAGGGGTTGCTGCCTTGCGCTTTGTGACGAGGGTGGCAGCGTGACCTGCACTATCACCTTAGACCAGAAATGCCTGACAGGTCCCTACCTTCCACCTTATTACGCAACTTACTTACGACGACCGACTTCTCTGCGATGCTGGTTCAACGTTGCAGACAACTGAGTGTACATACAGTGGAGGCTCACCCCTGAATTGCCCTTGAACGTACGGGGACTAACATGTTCCACCGGATACTGTCGACTCTACGGGAGCTAAGAAGGTGATTGGGGAAGACGTATATTGAGATAAATCTACAGAAGAAAAGATACCTGGGAGCGTGAGTCTTATACTTCTACTTATACTCAATAGGGGTAGTACCAGTGTGAGACTCGGTCGCTACCTAAGTGAGCCCGAGGTTGAGCGGGTGAGCCATAACATCAACAGATACTTTGGGAATCTTGAAGCTGAAAAGTCATTCATTGCGTGATAAACTATTAGTGAAAGTCAGAAGATCAAAGAAAACAACCCATATTTCAGTCTTCAAACCATTTCTTCAGAGCATCCCGAGCTTGAGATGCCTCACAAACAAGCAAAAAGCAAAACCTAAACCCCAAGCAGAAAAGAAAACACCAAGCAGAAAAGAAAACGAGTGACCAGCACCAGGACCAACACCTCATCGCCTACAAAAGCTCATATCCAACCGAATCAAGCACAGCTAGCCCGTCTATACTTCACCCTCAACTCAGGCGGGCTCCTCTCAATATCCCACACCCTCTTCGCCCTCCACTCATGATCCCCATAGCACTCCCAGCTTAGCCTCTCCAGCTCCCTCGGCGTCTTCCACATCAGCTCCTCATTCCTCAGCCACAACCGCAGCATATGCCTCCTCCTCTCCCCCTCATCCGAGAAACTGCTCCTCGCATGCAGCATCGCAAAGTTGTTAAAAATCATCATGTCCCCCTTCTGCAACTTGATCTCAACTTTGTGCTTCTGCGCAGCGAAAAACACCGCGTCCAGCGCCTCGGCTTGGATCTCCGTCATGGCGGGGACGTCAGGGTGGTGAGGGCTAAAGTGCGACCCGGTGAGGGGGCGGCGGGAGAATTGGAAGGCAGGGCCGTGGCCGTCGAAGTTGTAGAGGAGGGGACGGGTGTGGTATTGGCCTTGCCAGAACTCGTCAAAGATCCAGTCGTCCTTGATGAGGGTGTGGATTATGTCAGGGCGGGTAGAGGCGAGCTCGTTGTAGATTTGGGCGGAGGAGGCGAGGAAGGATTCGCCTCCGTAGGCGGCGGTGTTGAGGGCGTAGAGGGAGAGGATGTCGCAGAGGTCGGTGTGGAAGGGCTTTCTCCCCGGGTAGGCGGTTAGCACTGGTATTATGGGGTTGAACGGGGTGAACTCACCTGAGCCCGGGCCACATAAGGGCTGTTGGGCATGCTGCCATGCTTCTTCACGTCCTCCACCACAGCCTGGATGTGCAGGATCATCCGGCCGTCGAAATCCTGCATGCCTCTCTTCTCGGCGATGTAAGACGTCACTCCGAGATAGACGAGGATGTTCTCCATGTTGGTCCACTTGTCAGGCTGGAGGCCGCGCAGGACAACGAACCCGCGGCCATTGTGGATCTCTTGGGCAATGGCCTCGAGTCTTTCCTTCAGGCCAGGCAAGGGGAAGGTCTCCTTGGAGACATCGTCGGGGCCGAGGTCGCCAGAGAGAGCTGTGTTGGGCATCTGTTAGCGTCATGTCACATGATCATTGTCGTTTGCAGTAATACATACCCTTGAAGTGAGCCAACGCCCCATCAATTTCGGCAAGGTCAGCCTTGTCGAACTGGACAGTGTACTCTTTGCCGTCGGCCGAAAAGTCGTCCCCGGACCAGACCCGTGCCATGTGAAGTTGGGCCGGCCAGCCGGCGGGAACGGTGGTGGGGCGGTCGGGGGAGAGAAGCTTGAGGGCCTCGACGCGGTTGAGGAAGACCTTGCGGTCCGGGAACCACGAGATGTCGGGGCGCTGAATATCTCCTTGGACCGGGGCTGGGGCAAGGTCTTTATTGGTTGAGAGCTTGGGGACCGTAGCCAGGGGGCAGGCTTGGGACATCGGCGTAGTCATTGTGTTGGGTGTTGGGGGCTGAGATGTGACCGTTGGTGGTGTGTTTGGGTACTTTAGTTGTGTGTTGGGGGCCGGGATGTTGATATTGGTGTTGATATGCGGTTTGTGGTGTCTAAGAGGGCTTTCTGGTATGATGAGGACAAAGTTGATGATCTGGAGAGCACTTGGAGAATGCTTCTTAGATTGCAGAGCTGGAGGTCCTTGATGGTTTGAGGTTCCAAAGATTCATCTCTTCCTTGATGAAGTGCCCTCATTATATACACATTTTTCCATTCAGAGCCTTGCTGTTCAACAGAGCAACTTGACATTGCCCATCATCATCATTCTGGCCCTCGTCGTCCACTATCCCGCCCTACCACCGCAAAGCAATCCCTTTTCGATTTCCGTCAGTCGGCACCGCGGACGATCGCAGAGCCTCACGCTCCGGGAGCCCGTTGAAACTTGAACATGTTCGTTCGGAAGGCCTTGGGTGAACCAAGCCTCCGGTAGTCAGTATACCGGACCACGTCTTGGCGGCTGCGGCTCATATAGTCTGACCGAATTGGGAAATTCGGTGAGGCCAAGCTTCTTAAAGTCAGCCAATTACCGCATCCCCGGGCGAATGTCTCCCAAGAGACTACATCAACCCTTTTGCAGTTGGAGCCGATTGGACATTGCGTCACGATAAACTGCACTTCATAATTGCAGCAGCAGTGGGGGGGATTGCAGACGCCGCTGGGTCGGGTCGCGGGGAGGAGAACCAATTACCGATGGCACTGTTACCACATCCATCACAACTCACAAGGCTGCGGTGTCGATGCCGGCACTCCCGCACGGATCATTGGTGCGTTTTCGAGAACATGGGCCGATCTTCGGGATAGTGACAATGTTGAACGGCAGGGTGGTGGAGTTGAGCCTCAACTCCTCATCTTCAGCTCTCTCGGTCACAGAGCCTCAATCCATTGTGGAGTGGCAGGCGGTAACACTGCAGCAGGCTGGCAGAGTCCACAACCAGAACTGGAATGGCGCCTCATATGCCGGGCAACCATCTCGTCTTCCTTCGCTCCACAAACGGACAATTAAACCCCGCATGCTCCAATGCCCAGTTCTGAGACGCGGTTGAGCCGCATGATGTAGGTATCTTGCGCCACTTGATACGTCGATGTTGACGGTGATGATAATCCAAATGCGTCGGAATCGGCGATTGCTCCGTCAGGAGGCTCGGGAATGGCCGTCAAGCGGCGGACGTAAGCGTCTAAGAGAGATGGCACCAGCCAGAAGTGGGCTCCGGGTGATCCTGGTATGCCCCAACAGATGTCATCACCAGCTCATCACGAGCGTGAAAGGACCTCGTGTTGATTGCGATTGTGCCACTGCTTCCACATCAAAGTCCTCTTCTCCACTTTAAGTGTCATTTCATGAAGCCGCTTTCGTCAGCGCAGATCTTATCAGCATGATCAAACCACAGGTGTTGGGCAATGGCTTCAAGGGGTCCATGGTATGGAGGTGGACTACCTTACCTTTTTGGTGGAATTTGGTATCCCTAGCCATTTAACATTCCGTTGAGTGGCCACGTTGATAGGCAGCCACACAAGAAAGGACGTCCGAAAAGCCGGCTAAACCGAGAATACATGTACTTATATAGACCGCGTCCCCCCTCGTACGATTCATGTTACTTTCAGGAGGTTTATTGTAGCGCAGCCATTGTGTTTCATCAACTCCGCTTAATGCAGCTTTTTGCATCATGGATTTGAAAGCCTCAACCGTCGAAATCTTAGGCAAGCAGGCAGGTAAATCAACAGAACTGCCCGCTTTCGAATGATCCCGTTTTCAATGTATTAGCAATCAGCGTGGGCTTGCAAGCCGAGCCGATGAGCCAAGTCAAGTACACCATATATTTGATTGAGCCAAATCAAGCCTCTTGTCAGCTCAGGCTTGAGCGTCTAACAACCATAGAACCCTCTCGGAACTCTCGCGGCCCCGGCTGTCGGGCCCACCTGGAATAGTGGCCGGATCGGAATTACCACTTCCGAAGGGCTTGTCAAGCCATCAAGCCTGAGCCAAGCCGGTGATGGCTTCAAGCCAAGCCTAAGGTACCAGAATTATCGTGAGCCAAGTCAAGCCATAGGCCAGCTTAGCTCAGCTCGGCTCATTACCCACACTGTTAGCAACCCTCCCTACCGTGGGCTGCATGTCGTTTGACCGCTCTAGGGTCCAATTCTGGGGTCACGTCTGGCACCGGCGTCGGCGTTTCGATGGGAAAACCGATCAAACACGGTTCCGCATGACAGTCTGTCGCTTTTTATGGCTTCATCGGTCCAACTCTCGGTTTACTTCACAGGTTTAGCCTCCCCACTTTGAGATAACAGTAGTGAGTGATGGTTGTCATCTTAAATTGTGGGTAGCTCTGACAGGGTATGAAAGGCCTTGTGGCACCCGACTTAGCAGGTACCTGAATCTTCAAACTTCCACTCCTACTGCACAGTGAAAGCATCGCTATCACCAGCAGCTTCACCATTAACTAACTTTACCACATACTTTACAGACTCATACGAGATACCCTGGTTGCCTCGACGAACGAGTTCACGCAAAATCTTAAAGAGAAAGGCTAACAGGTTTTTGCCATTAGCCACGCTCCCTGACGCCATCAAAGCAGCCGCAGACGCCGCCGCCACCACCATCACCACGGCCGGCGCCAGAGCCGCTCAAGACCTGACTACCGCCGTTGCCCGGGCCGTCCCGGTACCCCCCGCCCTTCCGCCCCGCCTTAACTCGCTGGTACGCCGCGCCGGCGATAGTAACCCAATCGCTATAGCCCAGTTAGCAAAAATAGAAGCATCGCTAGCTCCGACCCCAACCTTAGCCCCGACCCCAAACCCAAACCCCCGCCTCCTCACCTACCTTAGGCACTCACAAGTGTGCTGATACCGAACGGTTCTTCCTCCGCTTTTAAATTCTTTAGGACTATTAGCAAGTTCTATATACCTGACTTCGACTTTAACACCCTTTCTTTCGATCACGCCAGCTATTGCCAGTTCCCTCGACCTTAATTAGAAGATGGAAACCACAGCGCAAAGTACCTTAGGTTACTGCACTTTCCTTTAAAAATACCTAGCATCCAATTAAAAAGTCTTTCAACCTCGATCACAAAGCTACAAAGGCTCGCAGAGCGACTCAAGGAAGTGCAAGACGAGCTACCTTACCTAGACGAGCTTGTTCAGGGGTATACGACGAGCTGTCAGCGGTATTCGAAGAAGAATTTCACAAAAACATCAATGGAGCAAGCTTCTGGGGCGGCTCATAAACAGAGCCTTCTTGCAGAGTGGTTAGATGAGACGAGGCGGCGGTATGAGAGGAAAATCACAACATCGATGCAGCAAGCTTCGAGGGCGGCTGCTAAAACGACCCCGGAGAAGACAATCGTTCGGGCGCGCGAACGCTGTGTTCGTCCTGGACAGATATCATTTGAGATCCTTTACCTTCAGCAACGGTTGTCGACAGTAGGGAAGCTCAATGCCCCCTGTGGATGTGGCAACTACGGCTTTTGCGCAGCTCGCTGCGAGCATATCTACAAGATCGTTCCTCACCACTGTGGAAGATCCAAGGGAGCGTTCTGTCAGAAAGATCCAGCTCTCCCTAAGCCCGACAGAGTGTATGAGGTAGAGGGTGTTTAAGTTGTGAAGACGTTTGGAGATGGCTCTGAGTGTGATTGCAATGTGCAAGACGAGGATGAGCTTATGTTTGATGACGGAGATGCAAATGCCGACGATGATGACACAAGTGACGGTCAGCATCATATGCCATCAATGCGGAGCCAAGTAAACTTCAACGCCACTGTGAGGGTAAGGGGTCGTCGGACGGATTCACAATCCTTGCAGCGTTTCCATCGCCAGCCTAAGCTTATAAAGGCCAACCAGAAGAGCCGTCTTTCTTTGTTGCATTCTCATCACCGGCAGGGTGACCGTTCTGGGCGTCACGGTCACTGGCTTCCCCGGGGACCCTCCCATCACGGAACCCATGGCTCCAACCACCGCCCTCATCCTCGCCAAGTCCAGCAGCAGAACTTGTTGAAGCCCGTCCCGACCACTCAGCGCACCGGGCCCATTACGCCCAATGACACATCGCCAGTCTCCCAACAGCCACCACTCATCGCTGTTTTCGTGGTGAATGGGACCGTCGACCAAACTCAGAACTCACAAGCCATTTCCCAGATCTTGGCTGGGATTTCTGCGTCGATGAACAAGCAACCAAATACACCGGCTCCGACATAGATCCATGCCAAGCTGGTTGGCGCGTACCCCTTCGGCTCGGAGCGTGTTTAAGCCAGCTGTGAACAGGCGGATAGGGGTTACGGCTGAGGACTTGTGTATATCGATCTGTCTGAATCGGTTCTCATTCATGGACTGATCTGGGTCCATGTACTTTGCAGCGTTGGCTTTTCTTTGGCGGGCAGGTGAAGGCTTTCGAGTATGGAGTACAAGGATTCGCTTAGGTATGTTATTGTCTTTTATTGGGACATCTGTACTTGTTTAGCCAGCCATCGATGTACAATACTGTACTTGCCGAGAGGGTGGATATCTACTTTCGTATTGTTTCGTATCATGGCATGGAATGAAGCCAAAATGGACACATGGGGGATGGGAGGCAAATCTGGATGACGGGATTTTGAAGTGTTTCGACGTGTGGGAAGGAGGTAGAGTCTTGGGCGTGCTTGGTTAGCACTTCCCTCTTTTTAAGTTGATACCTGTCTCGCTCTGTTGTTTTCGCCGACAGGGATATTCCGTATTATATTTGAAGTAAATGTTCATCAGGATATGTGGATTACGTGAATGTTTTGTTCCACGAGTGATGTGTAAAGGGCTCCCAGAAGCCTTTCGGTCTTCCATCAAGCCCCATGCTTCCTGGCCAGTGTTCTCAAATCTTCACTAGATACCTATCTGCATGCCTGTCGGTATTTCTCTTGAGACTCGCGATAGTGGGGATATTGGAAGAAGGACTGAAGCCAGAAAGATCACATGCAATGCCTCATTTGCTGTTCTAATCAGATTAGCAGTGGATACTTGACAGGAGCCCTGGAGGGGAATATGGCTTCTGATAAGCGCCCAGAAGGCCAATACGGTGGATATCTATTTAAGGTGGAGAGTTTGATCACCGATACCTAGCATGACGTGCTGAAATGTTGTCATCAAATGCCTGCATGAAGGCGTATAAAAGCAGGAACGTCCCCACCTGTGTCGCTTCAAGGTTTCTTTTTCTTTCCTCCTTACCTCTTCGGGAGATGGAGGAACTTTGGAAGCGACCGATTTCTGGCATGATGAGTTGTTTGATGGTCTCTTTGGATTTTTGACGGTCTTAATTCCTTTGATTCAAGCATAGGTACCTAACTGCGGTGACACCTGGTATTCATGGGGGTGAGTCTTCGACATCAAGACTCAGACTCCAAGACGTTGGGAAGGCTCGGCTTGGCTTAGGGTAAAAAATGATAACCTCGTCTCGGCTCGCTCGCTCGTGTTACCTTACGAGACGAGACGGTCTCAGCCCACTGCCCACCCTGCTTTCAAGCTAAGAATCTGCCTACGTCTGAGAATGTGGGTTCGACTTTTGGGGTGGCATGAAGCCAGCACAGCGGTTTTTGCGCCCCAATCCATAGAAAGCTTGAACGGTGCAGCATGTTATCAAAAATCGTGGCTTGCCCCCTCAACCCAGTATACCTACACTCAGGCACCACCAGGCTACCTAGCTTAGCTGAACTTTGTACAAAACCTAACTTGAACACGAACACTTTATTTTGCATGAGATGAAAGCGACAAGTGTTCTCAACAAACCTTCAACCTCAACCGCCGCTTAATACAGATGTCCTTGATAAGGGCTAAGGTCACTCCGTACCCGCCTAGTATGTATATAAACCAGTCTCAGGATCATCCAACAGCCTTGAGAATTCTCCCAGCTGTGTGCTTGCCAACTCGTTTTCGCGTGCCGTGTCAATGGGCCTGTTTGATCAAGCTAATTCTTTGCCCTGTTCCTTTTGTCAAATTCTGAAAAAGCCTGGTTGTCAGATCCATCCACTGTCTCGCTCTTGTCGCTGGATGACATGAGTTGATTCAGTCATTCACTCTTTCAGATCGACAGTTTATTTGTTTTGACTTACGACCGGGTAGTGTCAACATGTCACAAAAGTCTGAGTTATTTTTGTTCGCGGGCAAAACTGAGTCGTTGTCTGTCAAGTGGGAGGACGAGGAGGGAAACAAACATGAGTTCTGTTATAGTGTCATTCCTCGCCTCTCACCCAAAGGTATGCAAATTAATGTTGAGACTGGCTTAATCAATTCGATCTTGCCAATGCCACAGCCATCCATCCATGTATATGTACAGCTAAGCTGACATACATGAATCCAGACATGAATCCAGACATGAATCCAGTCAAAACCCAGGCCCAACCATCAACCTTGGCTTGTCTGCATTGTGACACCCATCACGGCGACGATGTAATTTGCACCGAGCCGCACCGAGACGCACATCTTCACATCGACCGCGAAGAGATGTTCAACAAAGTCCAGCAGCTTCTGCGTGAGGAACGACATCTGCTCAACCCCCCTTGCGGTGCGGGGCAGTACGCCTTCGTCACTGCCGGGTGCAAGCACGTGTATCCGGAATACATCAAGGTTGCCTGTCCGAACAGATCACAACTGTCTCGATTGCGCCAGGCCAGGCTTCCATGAAGATGTCCAAAACCCCCATGAGGTTGACTTCCACCGGTATGGGATGGTCGTGAACCCCAACTGTCAAGAGTGTGAGGAGAAGAGACGCACCAATCAGGCTTTGGTTCCACGTCGGATCCAGATGATCCCGTCATTCAACACGTGGATCAAGTCCACCCTCGCAGCCCTCGGCTTGGCGGTCATGTTCCTGGTGTGGCGTTTCCTTCCGCAACCACCACCGCCGCCAAGCGCTCCCAGCAGCCGCTGGTTTTTCCTCCCTTGGTAGATATGGGACTACCACTCGCCCTTTTGCTCGGCTGTCTTCAACACACGCGCGCAACTACAACCTCTTGCAAACGGACACGATGACTCTATTACATTTGGATTCGACTTGCCCAGGAACCGCGCCGTGAATTTACATTGTGCCGCCACGCTACATTACGTCTAAGCTACGACTTTTCCTTGAGTTCACAGCACTTGATATGGGTGTATATTTTACATTGTCTTTTTCTTTGTCTGATGCTTTTTTGGGATTCGAAGGGATGAATACATCTACATTCATGGCATACCAATATTTGTTGTCGAGGGATTGATCCAGGTTGCTGCGTCATTATGGATATCTCAATTTTAGCGTGGGACTGGATTGGGAAACCTCTTCTAGGGGCATTGTGTACGGTGTACGTTCTTTTGTTTACTTAGCGAGGGAGGCTGCGGAAGTTTTTTGGCTTTTCTTTTTTTCATGTTGCTATGCGTTTCGATTTCATTTCATTTGACTGCCCGGATACGGTTTGTATGATTGCTCTTATTCGATTTGAAGTCATGAAGCAAGGACAGTGCAACGGCTCATAAGCACAGCACGGCGTGCTTTGGAAATTACATTGCTTGGTCTTTACCGTTTCTACCCATAACGCTCTTATGTTTGTTGAGAGGTCCACATCTGTGGTAAGGTACCTAGCTTACCCAATGTCTTGGAAGGGTAACTCTGGTTGGACTGCCTGGTTTTCGGGCGGCCCGATCCCTACCATGGAATGGTACCTGGTAGGTAGGTAGAGGATACTTGACCAGGTACAATGGGATACACAACTGGTGGATGGGGAAAGGAACCTTTTTATTCTTTTAGTTGGCCATCATTTAAGCAATCTTTAAGCATGGACAAAGGGGTTTGAGAGCATTAATGATTGTTAATATTTTGTATTGCGCGTTGCCATTCTCTTGTGTAAGACAAATGTAAGATGAAGGTGTGAAGATAATTGAAATCACAGTCCCGCGACATCCTCAATCCCCCCACAAAGTCCCCGTTCACACACAAAAAGCCGCTGTTGCTAGAACCGCCATATTGTCCTTGGACACCTTACTTTCGATAAGCAGGTGGCAACACACCTTCAAGCTCAGCCTTGATCTGTAGAGCCACAGTCTTGGAGTGATAACGATGATGCTGCGTTTGACCGCCCATGAACCAAAAGTTGTCGATCCCAAGCTGTCTCTTCCAGAACCCTCTGATTTCTCCCTCATCGTCAACACCAAAAGTGGCATCAATCCGGCTTGCAATCTCCCTCGGGCCCAGCAAGTTCGACTCCTCTTCTTGCCCATCAACCAAGTTGTAACCACCCAAGATCTCAAACGCCGTATCCCGTCCATTCTTGTCCGCAAACCCAGTACACCAAACAATAGCATCCGCCTCCACAATCCTCCCATCAGAAAACCTCAGCCCAGTCTCCGTGTATGCCACAGGCTCAACCCCGGAAATCACATCCACTTCCCCCTTGGCAATCACTTCCGTCCCCCCGATATCGACATAATGCCCTCCGCCCTTTTCCAACAGGTGGTACATGAGACAAGCATCAGGATGCGCGCTGTCAATAACTGAGAACCCGGCCTCGATCAGCTTCTTGTATCGATCTGGTTCTTGCGATGCCAGCATAGCGAGTAAGCTGTGGGCTAGATGGCAATCAACCCAAGTGGGCAAGGTCATGAAGAGTTTGTCACATGCTTCTGTACCGAGCACGTTGTAGAGGCCGAAACCGCGCTCGTCCACCACGTAGTCTAGAGGAAGGATGTATGTGGGTGAGCGGGCGACGATTGTTGTGTGGAGGCCGGCAGAGTGGCAGTCTTCGAGGATGTCGAAGGCTGTGTTGGCTGAGCCGATGATCAGGACGGACTAGATTCCACGATGTGGTCAGTAGGTTGTTGACTGCTTAGGGCTGTGAACGCTCACTTTGACGCCCTTGTCTTTGAGAGTTGCTTGTGGGTTCTTATACAACTGAGAGTGCAAGCTCAGGCCCTTGTAAACTTCCTTGTCTGCAACGTCAGGGATGTAAGGCTTCTGCGAGTCAAATCCTGTTGCCTGGACAAGGTGCCTTGAGGTGGCTGTCCGTGAACCTGTTGGTGTCTCGAACTTGACGATCCAGCATTCGCCTGACTGATCGTAGTGGGTTGACTGGATCTGGGCCGAGGTGATCATATTCAAGTTGAACTCTTTGACATAGCGACGGATTTGGTTTACCAAATCGTCTCGGGATAACAGATGCTCGCCGTGGAGCTCATCCTCGTATGCTAAAGACATGTAAGCAGATAGAACCAAATTACAAGGGAGATGTTTGACTAACGTAGATAGGGCATGTCGCAGATCGAAGTCGGCACGTGGAACTTCAAGGAGTCGTAGCGGAGAGCCCAGTTGTCACCTGGGTTTGCATTCCGCTCGGCCATCACGCTTTCGACACCGAGGGCTTTGAGACGAGCAGCAAGGGTCACCGCACTATCCGCTGAATGTCAGTTTTAATACCTTTGTCAGTCGAGCAGGCGACATACCCATTTCCACCACCAATGATGAAGACATCTGTCACAATATCCTCGACGCCATCTATCAACTTAGAGGGCGCTCGAAGCAAAGTCTCATCCTCCGGGTGTAGTTCCAGGCTTTCAAGCCTGGTGCTCAAAATCCAAATTTTCCATTCGGGGCCTTCGCCGCCTTCGACAGACAAAAGCACCATGCGTCCGCTGCATGTGGCGGCAGGGGAGGTGGTTCTCAAAGACAGACTGCAGTTGATAAATTGCTTGGATAGTGTCAGCTGAAACTTACAAGATACACACACTAGGGCCTCACCAAAGTTTGGGAAGCTTGTATGAAGTGAGCAGACTCAATCCTGAAATGCTGAGCACCGCGCAGTTTCGTGGTTTCCAATAAGTTTGCTGCGATCACAGCTGGACTCGAGAAGGTGCGGAGATGGTAAGTCAGTGCTAGGGAATCTTTCCAATACGCCTGCTCGGCATGGAAACAATCACTAAGTGCATCTCGATCTTCCTTTGCTATCGATGTTTTGAGGGCTGCTAGGACATGGTCCGCGATCCTTGTTGCATCTGCCTCACTAATAGATGAGGGTTCGATGACCTCTGAGGAAACATTGGGCAGGGGATTCTCAAGCAGCTTTTGCCGTAGATCAGCAGCTGCTGGATACTCATCCTGGGAGGCTGTTATAAGGATGTGAGCAAGGTGCCAGAGTGAGGAATCCCTGCGTACCCACCAGATCCCATGGTTTCAGATTGGACGTCGGTGGTAGAGCTGCAATGAGAGCGATACTACAGAGATGATGTGAAATAAGTGACACAGCGTTTAAACCCACTCAGTCAGGCCGGGTACTTAAAATATATAAACCTGTAGACAGGGGTCTCTGTACACCCACGCATGCAGACACTCGGCGTTATCGAGTGTGAGTCTCACAGCCTCAGCGGGAAATGGGTGCTATCACAATCACCAACATACATGAACCATGCTTAGAGTGGCATAGCCAGATACCAAATTCGTCTCGAAGATTGCTTCCTGTCAGATGTGGCTGCAGGGTGGCTAGGCAAATATGGACATCTTTGTGGGGTACCTTCGGCACTTGCTTGCTGGTGTTACAATGCATGAGGCGTAGCATGTATGATGAGTTGAAAGAGACGATAAGGCCCGAAAGTGTACATAAGACAACAAGACAAATCGAGAGGATTAAAGTAATCTAGATTAGGTATGGAAAACGTTAAACAGAACAAAGCAAGCAGCAGGTGACAGACGGTAGGATGATTGGATCCAAATCAATTCGCAAAAGGTATAAAACTTGCTGAAGAGCAGTCGTGTCATCATAACAACACTGTAAAAAATCTAAAAAGAACATTCATCATCTTTCATCACACATCCTTCATGTCCACGGTGCCGGCACCTCTCTGTTCATGACTTCCCACCCCTTGATCACTTCCTCCGCATCCCTGCACCTGATCCATGCTGCCCAAACCCCTGAACCCCTGAACCCCTAAACCACTATCCGGCGACCACCGCACCAATACCTATCAGTCTCGAGCTCCTTAAACAGAATTGTCATTTGGTCAGAGTATCTAAAAGGCAGCAATAACCCCCAAAATACCAGCAACACCCATAGCAACGCCTCCAAATCCGCTCTCCTTCACACCAGCATTCACCGTTACCACCGCAGGAGTGGGACGGGCAGTGGTAGTCGTAGTCGTAGTAGCAGCCCCCTCGTCATCGCTGTCACCATCAGTGTCGATGCCGTCGTTATCAGTATCGGTGTCGTGGCCATCATTATCGGTGTCATTGCCGTCAGTAGCAGCAGTAGCTCCAACACCGACAGTGATACCAGGAGTGGCGGCAGCCGCAGGGCTAGTAACAGTAGTAGTGATATCGTCATCGGAGTCAGTGTCGTGGCCGTCATTATCGGTATCAGTGTCGTGGCCGTCATTATCGGTATCAGTATGGTGGCCATCATGATCGGTGTCATCGCCGTTGTTGGCACCGACGCCAGTACCGGGGCCGGCGACATCGTCATCAGTGTCGATATCGTCATTGTCGGTGTCGTCCCCGTTCACAACAGCAACGCCAGGGCCGCCACCGGTATGGTGCACAACGTTGGTGTCATCGTCGGTATCAGTGTCATCACCAGTATCAATGCCAACAACACCGGCAGAGACATCGTCGTCGGTATCCGTGTCATCGCCATCTCTGGTGGCCAGGGTGTACCGAGCAGCGACTGGTCCGCCGGGGTTGAGAGGTCCGTGGGGATGGCCAAGAACGGAGACGGAGAAGATGGCCGCGAGGAGGAAGTTGCGGGTGAGCATTTTATCGGTTGTTTGAGGGTTGAAATATGTGTGTTTTGAAGTTTTTGGTAGTGGTTTCAAAGCCTTGCAAGCGTTGGAACGAGCGTTGAAAAGATATGTTTGGAACGACTGTATCTGAACGAGTGTGTCGATCGATGGTGAGCAAGAAGAATAGGACCTAGAAAGCAAAGGGATGCTCGACTTAAATACAAACTTTCACCTCTACGATATCATCAACATCAGTATCTCATGTCTATGAGATTAAGCCAAGATCATGGCTATGCCTTCTCATGGCCTGACCTAACTGAGCACGCGACATCCCGGTACCCTGTTGACAGGACAAATACAGCCGCGCTAACTACCGTAGGTATTTTGACAGCTACTCTTGGGCTTGTGTCCTGCCATCATCACCTCATCAACACTCCGCCAGGCATAACAAATCAGAGCATCTCAGTGATGACCATCATAGCAGTGGCTAGTGGTTGACAACATCTCCATCGCTGTTGCGCGACCTTGGCCTCAAGGTGACAACGCAAGCAGTCAACGCAGCCCAACGAGATCTGAAACGATAGACAGATCGAAAAACGCCCTTTCCTGTATCGACACGAGATTTCCAAGATTCTTGGAAGGCAGGTACAAAAATAGAGTCTCTCCAATCAAGGTCTTTCTAGGAACAGATAGTATAGCGGCCAATCCAGTCAACATTCTCGCACACGTGCCCTGTCCCTGATGCCATGCAAAGATGCAAAGATACCATGAGCAAAAGGACTCCTCAGCTCGCACTTGGCGCCTCCGCTCTCGCGCCTTGTAACGCTCACCAGCCTCAAGGTCATTACGTGGCGCTGGAGACCCAAAGCTCTGGGCAGGTGGGCTTGACAGTCTCGGCAGTGGACCCGGAACCGACTTTACAAGTCTGGAACGCCTCACGCCTGTGGAGGTTTGGGTTGGGTAAAACTTCCTTGGCACCTGCCATCTCGTTATGTACGGAGTAGATCTCCCGGTTTGGCAAGTTTGCTGCAGGTGTGGCATCGATAAGAGCTCTTGGTGCTGGATCGTGATAGGCGTCTGGGCGGTTTTGCACTGCCTCAAAACATTGGGGTCAGGAACTGATGACGACGACAGTGTCAATCCAGCTTAAAGAAAAAAAGAGCTTGGATGTTCTATTTATGATTTACCAAGCTTTTTTGACAGCTTCTTTATCGTAATTGCCGATTGAGAGCCCTTGTTTGTCAAAAAAAAAAAAAAAAAAGGTGATTGTGTGTGCGTGGCCAAAGTGAAGAAGAGCAAGCAAAAGCCAAGATGCCAATACGATAGGGGCTTGCTTGGTCAGCTCAAAAAGTGTATCCACGAACTTTTTCGCAAATTATCTGATATTGATGTGAATGGTATCCGATGTTGGTTACATTATTGGAATTCTGAAGTTGTTACTTGAACCCGTCGAAAGGATACCTACCTGGTATGAAGAGGGCAAATCAAGTCTCATTGGGATCATCAATCATATCCTAGACAAACTAAGGCGCCTCATCTATCGCAGGGCTGAGCAGTCATCACTGCGTCAATCTCAGTATTTGTGAGTATAAAGTACATCCAAGTTTCTATCCAGGGATCTAGTAGCATATGTAGAGCCTAGCCATCCTCCAGGATTTCATCCTGATCATTCCTCCAAAAGGACCTTGGCGAGGCACATAGCGTGGTCAATGAACTGAGCCAAATTCAGCTCTTTTTATGAGACGAGCCAGTGAGTCAAGATAAACGTTCCTTATTTTATGATAAGCCAAGCCAAAACAAGTTCTCGTGCTGGCTCAGTCTCAAGGGCTCACTGAGCCTTAAAGGTCGTCAGGGTTAGGGTGATGAATGCGCTAGTAACCCTACCCCTGAGGGGTCCTTTCGGGTAGGTGCTCTGGTCACTGGCCGGATCGGAATAACCATTTCCGGCCGGCTCAGCAAGACTCTGAGACCGAGCCGAACCGGTGATGCCGAAGGCCGGGTTCAGCTCAATCCCAACTCAATGACCACACTGATGGCACATATGATAACTTGTCATCTGCGTTGACCAAAACAAGCATAAAATCGAAACTTTCAACATAAAGAATAGCGATCGGTTTCTCGCTTCGCACGGGCATTCCGCGTAATGACAGTCAAAGGCAAGCAAGTAAGTCGAGTCGAGGAGGATCCGAAGCGAGAAATTTAGGAAAGCCGACAGCGATCGTCATTGAGAGGAATTGCCGAGGTGAGAAACAGGAAAGCCGATATCAACAACGTAGGTAGGGTAGAAAAAGCGAACAGGTGAGTAGAGATTTGTTTGCGGCTCGGACAGACGAGATCGAAAACATCGGGTAGGAAAAGCGGATAAGGCAGGGGGTAAAGAAGATCGTTTGTCGATCGTTCGTGGCCGAAGATGAGAACCCTCGGTTATCGCTAGATCTTGGGTAAAGTCCAGTGACGGTGAGTAAATCCCGAATGATATCAATGTAAACCCCTCGAAATGAATAAAGCGAAACCAACAAGCGGGCCAAGAGCCAAACCAAAAAATAACTTAAACACCGAGATGCTGTCACACCCAGCACCGACTTCAAGTTCCAAAGGCAGACACTGGACTCCTAACGCCAGACTCCAAACTCCCAACACGAGATACCTACCAAACTTTCTGTGCTAGGTATCCATCCCTGGGTATCTTTCTCCACCGTCCTTCCATCTAACGCTATGATCAACTCCGCGAAACTGAACGCTTCCAATCCATTTGGACAAATAAAATGGCGTTGTTCCACACAATCTTAGGTATGCAACTCCAAAAAGAATTAAGCCTCTAGGGAAGCAACCTGCGGCGAGCGTGTAAGGTATATAAGCTTGTGTGCATAACGTTGTTGTGTTGTTGGTGGTGATGTTGTATGCAGATGAGACTGGTATTGTCGTTCAGTCTCGATTCAAGCGTGTGTTACCAACGCTTGGGTCCCAGATGGGGGACACGATAGGGGCTAGTTAAGCCCTAAACATAAGGTCGAAGCACAGGCAGAAAACAACGCCAGCAACGATGGACAAGGTGACAACGATGATGGTCGAGGCCAATACCTGCCGCGTCGGATCAACCCGCGCCCGCGCCCGCAGTTCGGCATCCGCGGCTGCTGCGCGCGCTGGCCCTGCTGCCCTTGCTGCTGCTGCTGTTGCTGGTGGTTCAAGAACATTTGCTGCATATTTTCCAAATCGGCAGTGAGCTAGCGAGTCCGCTGCCTGAGTTGCTCCTTCTTCTCCTCACACTCATTGCAGGGTTCATCAGTGATAACAAACCACTGGCAATCATCAGGGGCCTCATAACCCTCCATGCACGGCATTGGCAGGCTTGGGTCCCTGGGGCAGAATTCCGTGCCTCCGTTTCTTTGCGCCCTGGGGCAGTAGAATTCCTGCCAAGGATACGAATGGCGGCATATAGCTCTTGGAAAAAACCAATGTCCACAGCCGCAGCTGGGGTTGACCGCATTTTTGGGGTCATTCTCTGCAGCCATCAAGTCTCGAACTTCCTTGATCTTGGCCTGGATCTCTCCAGGCTTGATCCATCGGTCTTGTTCAATGAAGCTCTCGTTGTGCTCTTCATCCTCTTCGGGATCCTCCTGGCTAGACCCTCTCCAAGCCGGAGTGAAAGCGTAGGGATTGTTCCTTGCTCGGTTACCTGGTAGTGGTTTGGTGTTAGGTCATTGCCAAATTACCGGAGATTCAAGGACCAGTGACCTGGGCTACCTAAGATAGGCGTGTCCAATGGCCTGAATCTAGCGTATGCTGAATGGCCGTGGGGAGGATTACCACCATTCTGACCAGAGCCAGGAGTGTTGGCATCCTTGGGGCTCGCCATGGCAGGATCACGTTTGATGTGAAGTTTTAAATGCCGGTGTGTGGTCAAGTTTCTGTTGAAGAGAGGCTAACTGGGCTGTCGGATAGGTATGCGAGCTGATCGCTGGGGGATGCACCCCTGCTTTGGGTATGGTATATCCCGAGCCGCGAGGAGACTTGACAACTGTAGGGGAATTTCGGGCAGTAATGGTCTGGGGTGAGCGGCAGGATGAAGTACCTGACAGAAGGCGATCTGGTAATCAACGAGAGGGGCAAACAACTGTCTCCAGAAGATTAGGACTGAGAGACAGTTGTATTGCACGCCAGGTAAGAAAGTTGTGATAGGTAAGGTATCTAGAAGAAAATCTGGGGAAAGAAATGAGCGAGGATGGCAGCTTGGTTTTAATAATTCCCGATGGATTGTGGTCCCGGAGTCCATGCAATGCTAATGCAAGCCGTGCTTTCGTATTCATTGCAAGAGCTTGAAAGCTCTTGATAAGTCCCGCGCCGACTTGGTAGATACCCGGAGACGCCGTCAAGTCAAGTGTCAATCTCGTAGGTGGCTCATGCAAGGGTTCATCTCTGAGAATATCGGTTTGACCGTTCTAGGCAAAATGTATCCCTCATACGAAGAAAGTACTTACACCAAGGCCTACAAAAGCCCAGAAAATTGGACTTTTTCTGTGGTACATTGCGTTGTGCACACTGCTAGTAGCAAGCAAAGGGATCAGGAAGAGATTATAAGGACGAAGAAAGGGGAGTCAATGTCGTCATAAAGCATACAAATTTAAGCATATAAATTCACCCTTACTGCCTCGTCGTCACTTGCGCTAACGGGTCAGATCGGACCGCAAGCAAAGTTCAGCCTTCTATCCCAACCGGCTCGGTGTCTTCCCACAGGCTTTGAGGCTCTCGGCGGAAGCCACACCCCACACATCGCCTGACAGTCTTCCACCTCCAGATATGCATCGGAGCTGCGCAAGAAACTGAAGCTTTCCGTGTGGCTTGTTGGTTGTTGATATCCAACACCACAATGACCCACCACTGACGCACGAGATCATAGACCTCAGATAACGCAGCCTCTCCCCCTCCCGCAGCCTCTCCCCCTCCCGCAGCCTCTCCCCCTCCCACAGCCAAAACCCACCCAATCTACAACTTACTATCCACCCACCTCGGCTTCCTCTTCTCAACAAAACTCCTCACCCCCTCCCTCATATTCTCCCCCGCATCAATCCTCCCATACATCCCCCTCTCCAGCACATCCGTCGCCATCTCCGGCCCAACCCCCTCCCACCCAAGCCTCAACCCCTCCTTACTCGCAATCACAGCATCAGGACTATTTCCCGCAATCTCCTCCGCCACTTTCACCGCCTCCCCCACCACCTTTCCCTCTTCAACAACAAAGTTCACCAACCCCCACTGCTTCATCTCCTCAGGAGTGTAACTAACCCTCCCCATCAACGCCATCTCACTAGCCCTCTGCCTTCCCACAGTCTTAATCAACCGCGGCAGCGCCCCCGCCAGCGCCACAACCCCTTTCCCCACCTCCGGCAGTCCAAACCTTGCTTTGGCGCCGTCGGCAAGAACAATGTCACAGTTGATCACCATCTCCATCCCTCCCCCAAAGCACAATCCATTCACCGCTGCAATGATGGGTTTTTTTCCTCCTGATCGATTCGACACCCCGCCAAAGCCAGCGGCGGTCATCCTCCTCTCTCGGACATGCTGTTCATGAGAACCATCCCCATGAGGAGCGTGGGAGGAATCCCATTCTTTCAGATCGGCGCCCGCGCAAAACGCCCTGCCTGTCCCCGTCAAGATGGCACACCGCAGCCAGGGTTGGCTATCGAACCAGTTCCACAATTGGGTCATGGCGATGTGCTGAGGGATGGGGATTGAATTGAGGGCCTTGGGGCGGTTGAGTGTTACTAGCAACACATGGGGCGCCGGGAAGGAGATGTCTGTGTGCGGGACGGGGGGAGGGGGGTTGGTGATTTGCTTGGGGAGGTTGGATGTCGACATCGTGACAGTGATAATAATATTCAATGATTGAATAGCTGAGATAAAAAGAATGGGAGGTTTGACGGTTCAACAACAGTAGCACTTACACGGAATGATATAAGTCGACCGCCCCCTCACTAACCCTGGTCGGCAACGGCGTCATCCTGTTGGGGTTGGCCGTTGAGGTGCTATCCCGCGGCGCGGATTGGGTGGCAGCGGGATCCGTGCCGAGGCTCACCTGGATCTCCAACTCCGACACTGTGTGTCACAAATCTGGAAGCTAGGTACTCCAACTCCAACGCTCAGTCCTTTATCGAAAATAATAACAAATTAAAAGTTTCCTACAATTGTGAATGTAACCAGTCACTCCTTTCCCCCATTTGAAAATGTGGCCCCGGCTACTGCTACTATAGAGTACTTTTTGGTAATAAATGTACAGTAATTGAATAAATCTCCCACCACGTCTCGCCCAGGATTACGCAGACTGGTTTCAAGCAGGCAACCCGCGCTTCTCGCTCTCCGTGAAGAAGATGACCATGCGCCAGAGCTTCTTGACAAGATCTTCCGCATCTTCATCAAGGGCCTCACCCAATGTTTCTACGAGCTCGGCTGGCTTCTGGTGCTTGCGCAAGTGCTCTTCCACCACGTCCACCAAGAACTGCTCTTGCACACCCAAGAACTCCACCACCTTCTTCTCAACAAACGGCCGAAGTTTGTCGCGGATGATGCCCTCCTCCAGATAGTCCCACTTGACATCCCAGGCCCACAAGCCCTCCTTGTCGACGGGAATTTCCTGTGCGAGCGCGCGGACGGCGTTGGCAATGTCCTCTTCTGTCATCGCCTTGGTGTCGGTGATGGGCTCGAACTTGATGGGGATCAATGTCCGCTTGGCGGTCTTGTCTTGCTCGTCGTCATCCAAGAGACCTTCCACCTCGGCAACTGTGCGCCGTGTTGTTGCGGCGCGCTGGGCAACCTTCTGAGCAGCAGCACCAAAAGAAATGGTAACCTTCTGCGGCGCTGCCGGAGCAGCAGGACGATTGACAGCCATCGCCTCAGCCTGGCGCTCAAGGAAGGAATCAGCCATGTCTCTGGCCTGCTCCATGTCAGCCTCAGCCCTGCGTAGCTCTTCCTGCTCCAGCCTTCTGTCCATCTCGTCGCGCGCCGCCTCCTGGTTGCGGAATGCGGTTCTGTCCCGAATCCATTGGCTGTGATCGCGGTAGTAAAGGTGGACCTTCCGAGATGCTTCCCTCTCGTCATCCCAGTTCTTCTCCTTGTCCAGCTGGTCCTCTTTCCTCCTCGCAAAACCTTCCGTTTCCACCTTTTCGCGCTCGCGTTCTCTCTCCAAGGCAGCCGCACGTTGTCTCTCACGGTTTACCCATTTACGCTCTGACTCAAGGTAGGCCTTGTCGTCCTCTGCGCGCTGCTTGGCGAGCTCTCTCTCGTACAGTTCTTCGTCGTCGGCATCGGTGTCATCGTCATCCCGGAATTGTGGTGCATGACCATTGGTGGTGCCCCCGTTCACGAAATCAATGCCCCTATTTTGTCCTCTAGGGCCTGATGGCGCATTAGGAACGCCACGGGGGCCAAGGGGAATATTGTTCGAGTTGGCGCCTGGCGGGGGAGAATCCAGGCGAGACTTTCTTGGGGCGCCATTGCGTTGCCTCTCCTGTTCCTCAAACTCCTCTTCTCTTCTAAGACGTTCCAAGTCCCTGCGATTACTCCTGTCTCTGAAGGCAGCGATCTCGGCCGCAACGGTCGCGCGCATTTCCGCAGGAATATCGGCAAGGTCGTCCTCCGGTGCGATTGGAATGTTGATCACCTCAACATTGTCGCCCATCCCGTTGATCCCATTGCCCATGGCGATGTCGCCTTCGGCATCCCTACTGCCGCCTACCCGAGGATAGAAGAGGTTCCGAATAAACTGCTTCAATGACTGCCGCGCCTCGTACAACCTCGCATCGTAGTTCGAGTCATCAGGGAGCCCTTCCTTCCAAGACTCGATGTATTTTTCGGTGCTTGGGTCGACAACAACCTGCAACTTGACCTTTTCGATGTCCTCAAACTTGTCGTCTTCGTCGGCGGGTGGATTCTCGATCGGCGTTTGCTTCTTCACGGGGACCTCGATGTCTTTGAGTAACTCGACTGCCATGGCAAGTGATTCAGGGTCTTCGTACTGGGCAAAACCAAACAAATCCCCCTTGTGCTCTGACAGATGGGACTGAGCTGAGCCCCATCGCTGCACCTTGCCAACTGTGTTCAACAACCTCTGGATGCCTTCCTCGCCGCCGACGCCGTTGGGAATCTTGTGAACAAATATCGTCCGGAGTCGCTCCTCGGCTGTGGGTGGTACTAGGGACTGCACACTCTCCCTCATCAGGGCGCGCGACTGGTCATGCCTGTCTGAACCGAGACCCGGTCTCGCAGATGTGGGGGTGTGGGAGTCTCTTCGATCGGTCAGGGAAGCGCCAGGCTTGAGCGGGGGTACCGTGGCGCCCAGTCGGATCACGGGGGCGTTAAAGTTGATGTTCGGCAGATTGGCCGGCGGTTGGAAGGATGCAGGCAGGCCGCTTGGTCGATTAGCTTGAGCAGAGAGACTGGACTGCTGGACACCCGGGGGTGGTGCCATTCCAGGGGCAGAGGACATGCCTGGAGGAGGACCTGGAGCAGCCGGGTTAACGACGGCAGAGCATTGGGCAAGTGGAGGACAAGGGCATACCTAAACCGGGTGGTGGTGCCATTCCAGGAGCATGAGAAGCGCTTGGGAAGGCAGCATAGCTTGGGGGAGCGCCATAGGGCGGTGCTATATTGTCAGAAGTGTCAGCAGCAGCTATCAAAGAAAACACACAGTGACCGCGAGGCTGCCATAGGAGATCGCGACAAGCAAGGCTGACCCACCTCCGTAGGGATTGTATGCCATCGGCGACAGTTACCGGCGAGGTTGAGATGAATTGAGCTTTGTTCGCCGAGAAGTGTTCTTTCGAAAATACTGTTAGTCGGCGCGACAATGGTGAGGTATTTTGCGATGACTTGTTCGTGATGATCTAGACTTGGATTTGGTGTCTTGAGAGCGACCGGGCAAAAGTTCAACAGCAGCAGCGAAACCATCCGGTGCACGGTCCATGGCCGGAGCGGTACTTGGTACTTGTGGCCCACCTTTGTGTTGCCTCAGCCACGTGACTTGGCAGCGAATGAGGTCAACAAGACCTCGACATTTGACCAGAATTGAAGGTTGACAAGTCATTTTGTCGCATCATAGGTGCGTATGCACTTGAGGAGCAGCCGAAACGAAAACTTTACACGGTCCTTGTCTCCAGTCGGCTCCCATGTCAGGCTAGAAAAGTCACTAGCCACACCTCACCAGAGATCAGCGCACCAGCCACAACTGCCAAACAATTCGGAGATAGCCGTGCCGAGAGCGCGATTTCAAGAAAATAATTCGAACCTTGCCAGTCCTAGGAACCTCAACGGCGGCCCGCGGATATCCGTGATCAATCAAGTACGCAACCCCCCCCTCGAATTCCCGTTGCTTATGCCATCGTAACTAACCTCTCCCCCCTCAGAATCATGGAGCTCCGCCCACTCGCCCAGATCTGCCGCACGGCAGCAACAGCAGCGACCAAAACCTCACCCCTCCTCCTCAACCTCAACCATCACCACCACCACTTCTCCACCGCCCGAGTCCTCCTCCAAGAAGCCGCCGCCGCCGCTCCCGCTCCCCAGCAGCCTTCTTCTCAACCCTCCCAGTCCTCCCCCCTGGGCCCCTCCCGTCCTCGACCCATCCTTGGCCTCTCCTCCAAACTCAACGCAACCCCCGCCCCCCGCCCACCCCCTCTCAAAACCGACCCCTTATTCTCCTCCTCCTCCGGCACCGGCTCCCTCCTCACCCCCCGCAAGAACCTCTTCAACCGCACCGCCGGCAAAAAAGAAACCCAAACCATCTCCGCCCTCATCAACCACGATGCCAAGGAGTACCTCTCCCCCAACCTCTCCTTCCTCAACGACGCCCTCAAGGAGCAGCAGGGCCTCAAAGCCCAAGAGATCCGTCTGAGGCCCCCGACCGGCCGCACGGTTCAGGTCAAGAGCAGCGACCCGGCGAGGGCGTTCAAGCTGCTCAACCAGCTCTGCAAGGCGAACAGGCTGGCGATTGATGTCAGGGATCAGCGGTTCCACGAGCGGCCGGCGCTCAAGAGGAAGAGGAAGCTGAGGGAGCGGTGGAGGTTGAGGTTCAAGGCTGGGTTTAAGGCTGTGATTGACCGGACGATGGAGTTGAGGAAGCAGGGGTGGTAAAAATCGACACAAGAGTAGGAAGTGTACGAGAGAGATTGAGGATAGGGGCGGGTGTACATCTTGTAACAACAATAATCGCAGCAACAGGTCAAAAAATAGACAATTTTTGGTATTTCTGTTTCTGATATTATTTATCGTCTCTCTCTGTGGTATCCTGCTGTCTGACTTTCTCTCTTTCACTATCCGGGCGTGTATACAAACTGCAAACTAAAACAAAAGGCTACCCATCCCACGCTATCGATTAATCAAAGGTATACGCCCCCCTCTAAAAATCAGTCGTAGCCCAATTCCTCCCCCTCATCACCGGCGTGCCCACCGGACTCGTCGCAATCTTTGGTCGACTCATAAACACAGCCTCGTAATCATCCTCCTTTCCCTCGTTGATCAGCTCCTCGGCAATCAACAATGTCGTATTCCCCTCATCTTGATAGCCATCCTCTCCTTCCTCGTCCAGCGAAGAGAAATACCCACTTCGGGGCCTTCCTCCTTGATGTTGAGGCGTGGCAGGTGGGGCTTTGGACTGCCGGAGTGATCTCCGCCGTTCGATCTGGGCTTTTTGCTTGACGGCTTCAAAGTTGGCCATGGAGCGCCGGGTGCGAGAGACGAGGTCTTCGTAGGCGTTGCTGCCTGTTTCAGGGGAAGGGGGAGTGGGTACAATAGACGGGGGTGGGAGCTGTTTTCGTGGTTCTGGAGCAGGAGAGTCAAGAAGGAGGTCGTCGTCTTCGGCCGAGACGCGGAGATTGGCGTGGGAGGTGCGGCGGGCCATGGAGAGGCGGGTTCGTTCGGCTAGGGAGAGGGTGTGTCTATGTCGCTTGATAGGGGAGGGAGAGGCGTTGTTGACCGAGGCGAGGATCTGGTCGGCCATTTCTTGTGTTGGGGATGGGCTGAGATCATCTGGTGACGACGGAAACTCGGGGGAGGGTTGCGGTGGAGGTAATACGGCATTTCGCGTCGGGGTTAGTGTTGGCTTAGGTGGTGAGCTGAGACGTCTTTGTGGGCTTCGAGTAGGTGTTGGCGTATGGGTAGGTTCTCGTCGTCTTGGGGATGGTGATTGTGACTGGATGGTGGCTGACCTGCGGAGACGGGAGGGTGTTGTAGGAATTTCGTTGAGGTCGATGGCATCGTTGTAGAACGACTGTGCTTTCCGCAGTACCGGTTCAAAGACTGGCTCGAGCTTGATTGGGTTGCGGCGCGGAGGTGATGGCCGGGCTGCGATCGGTGTTGGTTCATGGTCACTGATGTCTGAGATCTCTTCGCTTTCAGACTCGACAACGCCAGCCAAGTCAAGTGGCGGCACTGTAGCAGGTGCTTGTTGGAAGAAGGAAGGGATTCGAGGCGCGCTGGGAGCGATATTGCCGAGCTCGGCTTTCAGATTCGAGATCAGCTTCTCGTATTCGTGGTCGAAGTTGCTCGGCCTGGTAGAGGCCAACTTCTTTGGGCTTGTCCTTCCAACATGAAGAGTTTCGTGGCCCCTGAATCCTAGGTCAATACCTCTTTGACGTTCCTGTGCCCCACTCTGTCGAGTGGTAGACTCTACCCCCGTCTTGCCAAACATCCTCTGACGGAAGCCCTGCCACTTCTCTAGCCTTTCATTCTGGCTTCTGACGCGGTCATCAAGTTGTTCCAGCAGCCCGGGCGACTTCTCGTCAAGTTCAGCCAGCCGATCAGATTGAACCCGCCTCCAAACCCTGTCAAAGGGCGCAGACAAGACCCCGTCTTTTTGTGCTTCGCTGTCGCCATTCAGGAGCGTCCCCATCCAGCGCTCGTTTCCAGTCCAGTTATTCCTGACAGTCCGCCATACATCTCGCCTGACCTGTTCTGACACTCCCTCTTGATCTTCTTCCTGGTCTTGCTGTTGTCGCCTTCTGCGCGCGATGTCTATTTCTTTTCCTGCCAACAATACAGAGAACTCCTTGAATCTTTCTCTTGATTTATTCTTCTTGTCCAATGTTCTTTGCAAAGAAACCCTATGCGCCAGGACCAAGACCGTCAGTTCCCCCTTGTCCCCAGAATACCCCATATTCTCCAGTGCCAACGTTTGCGCCAATGCCGGTGGGATCGGGTCACGCGAGTTTAGTTGCCCTTCCGCAACAATTTTCTTGAGAACGACCGATGAAAAGACCGCCAAGACCTCTTCCAGCCTCTCGCCTTTGCACTCGTCAAGCATTGTTTTGCGTACCACGGCATCTCTTCCCAGGATTCCATTCTTCTTGGCTTGTTCCAATTGCCTCAGGAGGGCGGCGCGCAAGTTCAGTGACTGGACCTGATCGTTCGGCGGGAAGAAGGGAAGCAGTTTATTCCTCGTTTCGTCCCTGTCGTAGAGGGCGAAGAGGTGGTAGAGCGCCCACTCGACGCATTGTATCCGCTTCTTCTGACCGCCTGCATCTTTGGTGTTGAATGTCGAGGTGGAGATGTCGGGCCAGTCAGGCTGGAGGTCTAGATCGAGGAGGCGGAGGTTTGTCAGGAACAGGGAGACGTTGGAGATGGTAGTCGGTGAAGCGACGGCAGGCAACGAGGCTGATGGCTGCTGCGGCGGCGGAGCGGCTGGGGTAGTCCCGCGGATAGAGTTCAAGGTCGTCGAAGCGGGCGGCTTGCTAAGATGGGAGGGCGCACGGGTCGATCGAGTGCGGGTGACAATGGATGTGGTCGAGGTAAGGTTCGCCATGGCTGGAGCATCTTCCTGTGTACAGATTCCACGCTGGCTGTACTTGAGTGTCCCTTGTCTTGGCGTGTTATCGGTTAGTGAATTGGGGACTGCGCAACAGTCACAGAAAGAGGGAAAAGAGCGATGGTCCCAGAGCTTCCTCTGGGAGAGAAAACAGGGCGAATTTCAGGCGGTCAAGAGGCAGAACAGCTGGCAATTGAACACACGTGGACGGCGCATTCGGCAACACCAAGCTTCCTCGATCATGCACGTTGCGCAGCTTGTGCAGGTCGTAAACAATCCAAGTGGGGCCCCTCGAGTCGCATCCGCTGGCCGCCGGCATTTTGCAGCGATTGGCCCAGTTGCCAGGGGTACTCAGGGTTAGGGTAGGTTCATGGCTAATGCCAACCTCACCTGTTCAAGACTCCAACCCACCGCCATGTTTCCCTTCCATCTATGATAATTATCCCAAGCCGATATCAAACATATAATGGAACACAGGATGTTGTTTACGTGTGCTGTTTGGCATTTGGGAGGTGCTTTCAAGGGTTTTGCCTTCTCTCTCGCATTGCCTGCCTTGGGCTTAGTGTACACTTTCACTCCACTAATTCCCACAGCATCCTTCCCGACGGCAACTACTCCAAGACAAAAGCTCCCTATTGTTTCCCCCTCTGTCAGCCTCAATCCCTCACTGACCAAAGTCCACAGGCAGGTAAGGAAGGTAGTCCACCTACCTCTAAGCAGCCCCGATCACCACAAGCGAATCCGGAATCCGGCTCGGGCAGGGAAGCACAGAACCCCACAAGGGGACATGCACGACATACCTCAAGTCATCTTCCTCAAGAGGAACAGCGTCGTCGTCCCAGGCGGGCCATTCCTGCTTTGTTGTGTATTTGTTGCTGACGAGGTGATTACCGAAGTAGTGATCATGTCTGGACTTTCTATCCGTATGACTCCTGTCACTCGAGCTACGGCCCTTACTGCGTTGAACACTTCCGTCCATTTCATGACTGCGCTGAACACTCCCATCCAATTCAAGTTTGTGATGTGTAACCTGAATCGACAACTTATCAACCACCGACCTCATTGCAGAGTTTGTTCTCGACAGCGATTGCCTGTACCTAACATATCAGCCATCATCCAACATCACAATCACTCTCTGCCCTGTACATACCTCAAACTCCCCCTTAGCGACCTCCCATTTTTATCCACCCTTTCCTCAACAGTGACCTTGGTCGACAAAGCCCTTATCAACTGCCCCCAACCTTCAAATTTGGGAGTTGTACCCAGTCCATCCTCATCGTGTTCCTGTTGCTGCTGACCAGTGCGCCATGACATCTCCAACTGCAGCGCTGCGGGGGATGTGCACCAGGTGTCATAGTCGTCTACGGTTTGGAGCCATGACCAGAGATTGGGACGCTGGGAGGGGAGTTTGGAGACGTGGGTTGGGGAGAGGGCGAGGGGGCGGCGGCGGGTGGAGATGGTGATCCAGGGCATTTTGTGGAAGGGACGTGTGGGAGCGAAGGGGTTGCCTTCTGCCAACGAAGGGATTGGGTGCTAGGTGTGCGTGAGGGTATGATGAAAGGGCGCGAGTGAGTGCTATGGGATTGCGTGGAAAGAGTGGTGGTATATGAGCGGTTGAGTGCTGATGGGTGGGTGTGTGGGAGAGAGAAAAGCAGGTGATGGGGGCATTTTTATATGTTTCTGAATGCTGTGTTCGAAAGTCTAAACAGCCTCAACTATAGAGTTGTAGATTTTTTCAGGAAGGTTTATCACAGTTTGAGTCTATGTGAGTTGTGTGTCACGGTGAACTCACTTTGGCTAAGCTTTCAGCTTCAAATGGACTTTACCTTTGGAAATCTGGAATACGCACCAGCAACAGGCGTTCGATTGTTGCGTTGGAGTTATCTCAGGTTGGTTTGTCTTCAATTATAGGCCAAGCGACACTTAAATTGAGCAGAACTTCTATCTTGCTCATCAGTTCTAGGCATCCATCCCAGTGGAACCGTGGTGATGGTTAAGAACAAGCACCTATCTACCTAGGTAGGTACCTGACTTTGCAATGCAGTGGACACAGTTTTATTTCTCAACATTCACCCTCATGAACTTGAATCATGAAGTTACCTCTAATAACAGATACAATCCACGATTCAGGCTCAGGCTGCACTTCATTTATGAGTGACGTTGCAAAGTAGAGTTGAAAAGAAAAACGGGCTTTTCTTGTGGCTGAATTGAGTTTAAGCTCCCAGGGGTTAAGAGCCACAGTCAATTTTAGTGTAAATCTTCAACACAACTTCAAAGAACTTTGTCAGCAGTAAGAGCCAAGAATATTGATGAGGTTCATCCTGGCTTCGGTACCTTGGTATCTCTCCCATCTCAACCCGATAGTGGTAGCTTTGTCACCGCCATACATACAAGTGCAAAATTTATGCAAAACCATCCATCAGGTGTGTTAGCTGAGAGCCTCGTTGACTCCATCATTTCAAGGATGAAATGCAGACTTCAGCTGAACTTGGAGCATCTTGTTAGCCCCGAACATCCTTTACACAGAAAAGTCCAGCTCAGCCCGGTTTAAGGTAGGTAGGTAAATTTTCTTTAGTGCAAGCACAAGCTTACTGGTGCAGGGGGGGTCTAGGAAGCCGTACGCCTACTTCCAACTAAACTTTCCGGGCTGGAATAATCTAGCCACCTTGAGGCTAGGAGTGGCTTACAGCCAGACTAGCGGCTTAAATCTAAACAAACGGCTTAAACAGGATAGTACTTAGAGGATATCTAAGCCTTAAAGTTATATTACTATTACATTAGCCACAATTAAATATTTAATATTGTTGTAAGATTCCACACCTCTGTAGGACTCACCTAACGTCATGGTCTACTTTATACAATTCCTTAAAAGGATCCGTAGCTTAGGAGCTCCTAAGGGAAGCTCCTCATTTAATTCTTACCTTTTACCACAAGTCACATCCTATATATAATATAATTATTATGTTCTTATTTCTTTTCTTATTCTTTTCTTCTTTTCTATATATAAGCATGCTTAGTGACCTTTTTAGCCTTGATTTCCTATAGTAAATCTAGCCTTAAAAGATACCTCTATATCCTTCTTTATAAGGGAAGCTTTTATTGAGCCTTCTATTTATATACCTTCTATATTAACTATAAAAGCCTATATAAAGAACCTCTTTAAGAAGGTTTTTTAGGAATTCCCTTTGGACTTTCTTATAAACCTTCTTATAGAACCTCCTTTGAAGCTTCCTTTAGAACCTCCTTTAAAACCTCCTTTTTTAGAACCTCCTTAAGGAGCCTCCGTCGGAATCTCCCCTGGAATCTCCTCAAGGAGCTTCCGCCGGAACCTCCCCTGGAACCTCCTCAAGGAGCCTCCCCTGGAACCTCCTCCGGAACCTCCTCAGAAACCTCCCTCGGAACCTTCCTAGGAACTTCCTCTAGAAACTTCCTTTAGGAGTCTCCTCGGAAGCCTCCCACTTGAACTTCCTATCGGAAGGTCACAACAAATATATACCAAATCGACAATTTCCTATCGATTAAGCCCGGTTATATGCCTATACAGTTAGCCATTCAATTATTATATATAATAGTTGAAATTAAATATAAAGATGGCTGAAATATTATAAGGAAGGTGCTATTCCTAAAATAAATGCAAGCCGGCCTTAAACCGCTTAGCTAAAATAAACCTTTCGTCAAAATAAACCGTAGAACCGCCCGTACGCGGCTCAAATACACAAGTAGGTGTATAATTCCAACTAAACTTTCCGGCCTTATTTTATATAAGCCGTATTTTGAACGGCTCCCTGGACCCCCCCTGGCCGGGTAAGAGGTCAGCTACTAATTTTGGAGACGGAAGCATGTATTTTTTCTAATTCAGAATCTCTATCAATGTTAACCAATCGCTGGCCTTCTTTGACTGAAGCGGGTATCGCTGAGAACAAAGCACCTAAAACCATTCAAACCAAGCCAAACAAACCCACTTTTACCCCCTGAAAACCAGACCCACTTTTCCATCCCCATCTCTTCCTAAGCTGCCACCTTCTGTCTGTGACGGAGCACAACCTCAGCAAAACTTCTACACTGTCTGATAGCCATAGCCTCCTGGTTCGCCTCTGCGTCGAGATAGGCGTATCTTGCACGTAGTTCAGCCAGTGCTGAGGCACTAACCGGCGCTATGAGGGCTGGTGCTGTGGTGGGTTTGGTGCCAGCCTCATCGTCACTTCCAGGCTCTAGCAACAGCATCGCCGAGACACTTGAGCACGAGCTGTTGGAGTCGCTTTTCGCAATTCAGTGCTGCGTTCTTGAGAGTCGTTGGCAGCTGTTTCAGCAATGGGTCCAGAATCGTGGGCAGCCGGTCCAGTATCGCGAGCAGCCGGCCCAGCATCGGAGTCGCGAGCATCTAGTTCACAGTCGGAGTTGTCGGAACTGCTGTTGGTTGGTTCAGCAGCGTGTACAGGCCTTGGTTGGACTTTCAACAAGTCCACTCCTTCCCACTCCCTGTTTGCCCACTCCACGCCTCCTTTTTCCCACTCCCAGTCATGATTCCTGTTGACTACACAGCAAGGATCCCATCCGAAGCCGCACGCCAGCCCTTCTTTCATATTACGATCACGCCACGTGTCGGTGCCTGCCCGGAAGAACTTCCAAATATTCTGTGCCTGGTTCCGGTAGCTTCCAAATCTCACCACCATCCTCCTCACCGCTGCCTTCTTCATGTTCGTTTCATCCCCATTCTCGACAATCTCCCCAGAATCTTCCTCATCGCCCCAATGCTCCACCTCCCAACTCTTACATTCTTGATCGAACAACGTAGTCAACCATGTCCGATTCACCTTTGCCTGCAACCCAACAAAGACCAAAACCCTGCTATGCTTTGGCCCTCCCTCGCCCCTTGTGACATCCTCAGTAACCGGCCATCGGTATCTGGTAACTTTGACCTGCCACCGAGTCCCGTTCGAAGCAGGATAAGCGATTTGGAGGCGTCTCCATTCTTCCTCCAATGCCTCCTCGCGGGAAGTGCTCCTCGAAGACCAGCTTTCACACCACGACCCGTAGAAAGCATGTGCACCCCCCAAGTCGAAAAAGGTGAGCTTGGCCGCTGAAGTGTTGGGTCCATCTTTCTCTGGCGGGTTGATGTGTACTTGGTAAACCCTTCCCAGGAGACCCATAGGTAAAACCAGCTTATAAAACTCGCTATGGGGTATATTTGGCGGGAGACCTTTCAGGAAAAATGAGAGGTTGAGGCGGGGGGGTTGGGGGGAACGGGGACGGTGTTGGCGGGGTGGCCTTGATAGCCCCGTCTCACTGCGTACTCATGGTGTGTCGCTGGTACCCATGGCTCAACGGTGTTGGCGGTGTAAACAAAACCTGCCTGGGCAGGTGGTCCATATTGGAACTGCTGTTGCTGTGGTTGGGGGGCAGCAGCGGGCACGAGGGTACCTTGCACGTGGGCAGGCACGGAGACGGAGACATGCGGGGCCTGGGCCCAAGTATTTGCGTACGCGGACGCGAAGGTTGGTTGGGCTCGGCCCGAGTTGGTTTCGCGAGGAGACGGCATGTTGTTGGATTTCTTCGTTTTTGAGCCTTTGCGAGCGAATCGACTGTTGGAAGTTTAGATGGATGGTTTTTGTGAAGATATGGGGTAACCTGTTCTGTAAGCTTGTATCGAATGTAAGATGTGAAGAACGAAAAAGCAATTGAGATGTTGCGGGGAGGGGAGGTTAATATATGCTTGGAAGACGAGATTGACTTTTGGTCATTAATTAAGAGTTGACGACGGCGCTTTTTGCTTTCGTTCATATATCTCTGTGGTCCAAACTTTACATTATTCGACTCTATCAGGCATCGATCTCAAATGGGGATTCAGGATTTAGGGGGTGGGGTCAATTTTGTTGCTGAGAGTCGGAGACCAGCCGTGTGGGTTAACATTGCAGTTTGGTGACCTGGCGGAGACTGGATGTTGTTATCGTGATGCCTGCTTCGGCGGTTGAGTGCTAAGGTTCCAGGTTGGGAAGCAAGATAGAGTTCAACACACAAAAATAAAACAATCGCGTGCGTTCAAGATAAGTGGATCCGGGTCATCAACACATAGTTAATTCATCAGTAGGATCTTGGGGCAAGTGAATGTTGTGGGGGCAAGTCTTGCTCTTTTGACGCGGTCTGATACCTCACCTACCCTACTTAGGTAGTTCTTGGTTAGGTCTCCCCGGTGATGCTTATGTATTAATCATCTTACTACCACATCAATGAAATGGTGAACCCTGCCCTCTACCCATGAAGTTGATGTAGATGGCATATGGATTGGTGCCAGATAAGGGAACCAGGTCAGATCTATCCTATGCCAGCGGAAGATAATATATAGGTACCGTTTGACTGAACACGATACAGAACACGAGGCCATACCTCGGCACGGTGTTGTGGTAAAACCGATTACTCAAACATCGAAGGATTTGAGAATGCTGGATCGATGACTGCAACACCCAAGTAGAGTCAAGGCAGCTGTGGGGCATGTCATTGGGTGATGGGCTATTATGGTTGCAATTGTTCTATACCCTGGGTAGGTATTTGAGTGCTATACGCAATGATTAATTGATTCCCCTGTTGAGTAGAGGTCAAAATGTGAAGCAGAGAATGACTTGGAGGGGTCAACATAGGTAGGTATCATCCACCCTGCAGAAGGAAGCCTTGGCATATGGCTGTAAACAGGGACTTGCGCTTCAAGTCACTGGGCTGGTACGTGGCAATAGAACGTGGTTTATCGTCGTCGATCGACAGCCTGATGGGTCGTTCAAGAGGATAGGGAGTTTTGGGTTGCCAATGCCGGTCTGCGCATATCTGGGGACCTTCAGAAAGGCAGATGGGACCATCATCAAAAAGAGTGTCTTTCTTGACCCGGCTCAAAATGGCGAGCATGACACATTTGAGCGTTGGATCAAAGGGCTGAAGCAAACGACGATATGGCTTTCATGATTACCACGCATAACCCAGAACTTCAAAAACACAACTCAAAAGTCCAAAACCCACCACCACGACTAACCGACGGAGAGGAACACACCAGTCCACTGAACGAAGCGAAAACATGTGGCGAGCGCCACACCGTTGCCAGTGGGTTTCTGGGCTTACCTACCTTACCCTTTTGCCATGTAAGAGGACCGACTATTCCCAGTCACAAGTCGGCAACGAAGGTTTTAATGACATCGTGAACCAAACCTTCGAAGCGAAGTGGACACATCTCCCCGAGAGACAAAGCTTATATGGCTCCTTGTCTCAGATCGGATCCTGACGGTTATTGTGGTTCGAGGGCTAAGATACTCAACATACAGAAGTATCTCCCTAGGTCAACAGGATGGACATTGTGCATTAGTAACTGCACTAGGGGCTGTAGTAGCTGTATGTTGTCAACCTACGGCCCGAGCTGTCAAAACTTTCGGGAGCGGATGGTCGCGGAAAGTAGTGTATATGCCCATAAAATTTTTAGCTCAACCCTATCCCAACACACTCACTAAGGCCCCTTCAAGGGAGACTTACCATACTCAAAAAATATAGTAAGTCCAAATTGTCATTTTCTCAGTATATTAAAACTAAAATTATATATACTTCCCTGCTATTTATATAATTTACTTACTATTAACCTTCCTAATACTTATAAACCTTCTCAATACCTATAGACCTTCCTAATATCTATAAACCTTTCTAATATCTATAAACTTTTTTAATAACGTTATTTACTTATTTTATTTACTTTTTTATCTTAATTATTTTAAAAATTAAATTACTTTCTATTAACCTTCTATTTATAAACCTTTATAGTAATTTTCTTTAACTATTTTATCTATACTTTTTAATTAACTATCTTAGTAATTAAGGTTATTAAAATATTATTTTTAAAAATAGCTAAAGTTTAAGTTACTTTAATATAATTTAGTTTTAAATTTAGGATTTTCTTAAAGTTTAATATTACTATTAAATACTTAAATTTATAAAAAGTAATAATATCGTTTTAATTTTTTATAATTTTAATTACTTAATAGTAAAAACTTATATATTTAACTTTTAGTAGTTTTTTAATTATAAAGTTAATAATAATTTAACCTTTATTAGTAATAATAAGTATATTTAATAATGCTATTTTTATTAAATATAAAATTTAAAAGGTATAATTAATAATATTAATCCTTACTTTTTTAGTAAATAAAGATATATTTATCTTTATTTATACTACTTGAAGGTATAATTAATATAATATATACTATTTAAATTACCGAGGTAAGATATAGCTTAAAAACGCCAATCTCTGTATTTAATAAATACAAGTATTGACAATTATGAGCTTTTCCGGTGTTTTCTATAGTACGAGGCGGCCACCAGCCAACTCAAAAAAGCCCACTTCAGCCAGGTTTAGTCATCAAACACTCACTGAGGTGTTACAAGGTGGAAAGGTGACAGGCGGAAAAAAATCCAGATCTTGCACGAAGTGCTCATCCTCTCCTGATATGAATATCTTTTGTCTGACTATCCCGACAGTCAACAAGCATGAGTCGATGATCAAAAAAAGCCACCCCCATAGCTTGGCGGCGTTACAACCAGACAGACGTCAGAAAAAGCGTGCGGCAGATGATGAACTGCAAAAGCCCACTCTGATGCATCGGGAAACGGTTTCAAAAACAAACGAATCTAGATACGGATCAGCAACGGTTGCGCAAGCCGCAAGCCAAGCATCCCTAGAATCAACACGGGCCAACCACGACATCTGCGTGCCGGAGGACGGGGGGCGTCGTGGAATGGGTCGCCCGTTTGGAGAGCCGTCTTCAGCGATGTCAACAAGACAAGCTCATGGCACAGGAGAAGTTGGTTTCAATGTGCTCCTCTCTGTTTTCAGATGCTTGTCAGAATCTGGTGTTGCAGCCACAAGCCGTTGGTTTCCAAACGCCGCTCGTCCGCCTTGGTGGACTTTTTCAGCCTTGGCATGGCACGTGATTGTGGGTTGGCAGGTTCCGCATTGGTGGGGACGTGTCGTGTTTGTGGAGACGGGCTGGGCTTGTTATTTCGGGTACGCAGCCAATCTCACCGCAACGTACCGGCAGCTAATCCACTTTTGTTAGGTGTTGGACGGCAGCAATTCGATCGAAATTTCGTGTTCTTGTCGCCTCTTGGTATTTTGCTGCGGTCCTCCGTATTCTTGGGTTTATTTCTCGGCTCAAGTCCTGCGGTGACCTTTTGCTTGTGTCTCTCTCGATGCCCTCATTGGTGATGCAATCCATCCGGAATCAGGAGTTTCGTCCTGCGGCAGAAACTTGGAAAGCGCCAGCTCTGGAAAGCTAAGGACCACTCAATTGGATCGACCTTTGGGACCTGCAGTAATCGTTGGCCCAACCCGGAATGGGCAGATCCGCTCGATATCCGGTTTCCAGTGATGGCAGCGTGCTAGGGTTTAAGTGACTGGGCCAGACCGACTAAGTGCTGCCAACCATTGGCGCTTGGCCGTCTAATTAACGAGCGACAGAGCACCCTTGGCCCACGCAATGCAGCTCTTGGATCGGGTCTTGGCTAGAGTCTTGGGGTGGCTATGCACCCCCTTTATCGAGGTTTCGGGATTCTGGGGGTGTGCCTGTTATAATCCCCCTTCCTCCTGAAAATCCGTTTCGATCGCTCTCTTTTTGATCTCGAAAAGATTCCAACAAACCTCTTCCTTTTTCAGTCAATCGCTCATCGACTGTTTCTTCACCCCCCAGGCCATTCCGCTCGTTTTGGTGGCCTTTTCAACGAAGCTATTTGTTTAATTTTTTATCCCCTTTAGACGCGCCTCACACCAACTGTTTTCTGAATCCAACGCGACAGCTTCCAGACATAATGAAGACCACGACCGTTTTGTCCGCGCTCGCGGCCGCTGCTGCCGTGAATGCCACACCCACCGCCACTCTCCCCCTCAAGGCCCGCCAGACCGAGCTCGAGCCCATCACCGCTACTGGCAATGCCTTCTACAAGGGCAAGGAGAGATTCTTCGTACGTGGTATCGACTACCAGCCAGGTGGTGCTGCCGCCAATGTTGATCCTTTGGCCGACCCCGAGGTCTGCAAGCCTGATATCGAGAAGTTCAAGAAGCTCGGCATCAACACCATCCGTGTCTACTCGACCGACAACTCCAAGGACCACGACGAGTGCATGAACGAGCTCGCCAAGGCCGGTATCTATGTTGTCCTTGACGCCAACAACCCGTTGTACTCTATCAACCGCGATGACCCCCACACCTCGTACAACGCCATCTACCTCCAGAGCGTCTTCGCCACCATTGATGCTTTTGCCAAGTACCCCAACACCATGGCCTTCTTCTCTGGTAACGAGGTCATCCATGACCACGCCAACACCACCCTCACTGCCCGCTACGTCAAGGCCACCGACCGTGACATGCGCCGTTACATCAAGGAGCGCAAGTACCGCAAGATGCTGGTCGGATATTCCGCTGCCGATGTGACCGAGAACCGTCTCCAGACTGCCGACTACTTCAACTGCGGTACCGATGAGGAGCGCAGCGACTTCTTTGCCTTCGTTAGTCAACCGATGCTCAGCTGTCTTGGAACTTTCGTACTAACACATTCTAGAACGATTACTCGTGGTGCACTAGCAACTTCGTCGAGTCCGGCTGGGACAAGAAGGTCAAGAACTTCACCGGCTATGGTCTCCCCATCTTCCTCTCCGAGTACGGCTGCAACCACAACGTCCGTGACTTCGGCGAGCTCGAGGCCCTCATGCACCCCAACATGACCAGCGTCTACTCTGGTGGTCTCATGTACGAGTACACCATGGAGCCCAACGAGTACGGTATTGTCAAGATCGAGGGTGGCGACAAGGGCAACCGCTTCGATCAGACCGGCAAGCGCACTGAGCTCCAGCCTGAGTTCAACAACTTGATCAAGGCTATGAAGGAATTCCCTGCTCCCAAGGGCCTTGCCGGTGCCAGCACCGAGAACAAGGCTTCCAAATGCCCCGAGAACAACGACCACTGGATCGTCAGCAGCGTCCTCCCCGAGATTCCCGAGGAGGCTCTTGTTGTATGTTTAACCAACCCAAGTCACCGCTTACTTTCATTCACTAACTCTGTTCTGTAGTACTTCAAGGAGGGTGCTGGCAAGGGCCCCGGTCTTAACGGCAAGGGCTCTCAGTGGGCTGGCCACGTTGCTTCCAAGAGCCCTTCGAACCCTGAGGGCGCTACTGATGGCAGCGGCAGCGACTCTTCCGGCAAGGACAGCGCGGCTCCCCGTGGCTCTAGCCCCATGCTCTTTGTCTCCGGCCTCGTCACCCTTGTGACCCTCGCCGGCGCCATTGCCCTGTAAATAACGCCATGCTATTTTGGATGCCACTTTCTTTTTTGGACATATAGGATGCAGTTGAAGCGTTTGCGCTCTTTTTGGATAAAAAATGGGATGTTCTTCTTTTTTGACAGGTGTTTTTTGGGTTCTTATATGAGCGCATCATGAACAGGTAATACCCGGGACGTATGGGATCTGTTTCAGAGGCGAGTTTTTCGGTTGTACATGTTTGATAAATACATGATGTGATTTAATGCTAATTGTATGCTTCTCGCTCGTGCCTTCCTCATTTTGTCGTTCCGACTGCCGTACTTGCCCCGACGTACTAATCGGCACCATCGTCAGTCAGCTCTCTTGCACCTCAGGAAGGCACCACCTTGCGTCATGTCGGTTGCTCTTTCCTGACTGGAAGATTGCTGTTCATCCTCAACCTCTGGTCATGTCATGTCATTTTTACCCAACGCACTCTCAGCCTGTCAAATCCCAACCCGACACACGAGTGGTCCTATCACATCTCAGCATGGCGACACAAATGCACCCTTTCTCGGAGGCATACAGCAGCTACCCCGCCCAAAGCTGTAGGCCTCACTTATGCTTGTCCCTAATAAGATGCTGAACAACGACGCATCGTCGAGGGACGCAGTAATTCTCTCGACCATCCTCTTGATCATTCACACTTACGCACAAGTAGCTCTCAGTCAACATTAAACAAACCATGGCTTCACCACCGAGTTCCCAGTACCAACACTTTGTTCCGCAGTTCCTGCTTCGCAACTTTTCCCATCCCTACAAGCCAGATGGACCAACCAAGGGCCGCAAATTCGAGAAGGGAATGTTCCCCAAAGACAAGGTCGTCCGCCACGTTGATCTCACCCTCGATCCGCCGGCTATCTGTGAGAAGCCTGTGAACCGCATCCTCGGACAGAAGAATATGTACGACAACCCGAACAAGCCAACCGCTTTACAGCGGGAGGTTGAGACTTTGCTTTCGAAGCTCGAAGCCCAGGCCAGCCAAGTATTCCGGAAGATCACCAAGGCTTACGAGGACAAGGAGGCTGGGGTTTGGATTCCACGCGCTGAACGGGATATCATTCGCAAATTTCTCTTTCTCCTCATGTACCGGAACGCCGGGTTCCGCAACAGGTTCAACCATGCCACGCCCGAAGGGTACAACGAGGATGACAAGGAGCTGATGCGCGAGTACATGCGCAAGAACAACATCAACACGCCACTGGATGTGTGGCTTGACGGCATGAAGACCATCATCAACCTTCCCATGGATCCGGAGAAGAAGTGGGTCAGAACACTGATGAGGCAGATGTACCCCCAGGACGCGATGTGGTTTTGGTCACACGTTGAATTCTCGTACATGGCGATTCTAACTCCCACGAAGGATGATGACGAATTCATCTTGACGGACAACGCCTACTCGGTATTCGAAGGCTCCAACAATTCTGCGGTGGACGCTGAAACAGGTGAAGTTTTCGAAACTGAATACCTTCCACTTCATACTTTTGCACCTATATCTCCGAAGCTCATGCTAGTCCTCCGAGCCGATCTACTTCCCAACCCCCTTGAGGACGCTAACGAGGGGGTCAAGGAGATGAGAGCCTTTCGCCGCTTCCTATGCCACGCCCCCTTGGAGTCACCGGGCTCGGAAAAAGTCCGCTCACTGTTGGCCGACCTTCCCATCACGAAAGCTCGAAACAGCTACACCACGATCGTTGATGGCCGTCTCCAGTACACGGGCCATGGGCCTTGGAAGAGAAGTCATGCAGACAGCTTTTGCTTCACGATCTTCCCAGTAAAGCGAAGGCACGTCAACATGATCAACGGCATTCTCTTGGACAACTGCGCCCCTTGTACGAGCGTAGTGTTCGAATCTCGCCACGCGTTTGCTCGCACACTTGAGTGGTATCTCACTGCGCCCTGTGACATAGGCAAACGATTGGGGGGGTTACACAAAGAGATCCGCCGGAAGGCATTGTTGAAATTGGAGAACATTTCTAGATCTCTGGGCTCGCAAAAGGAAACGAAATGGATGGACTTGGAAGAGATTGTGATGCATGATGTCGAGGGGTGGCGATCGGCTAACTTGGAGAAACACCGCAATCTCGTACGGCTCATGCAAGAGGGCCCCGATTCCCTACACAAGAAGATTCATGAACAGTCAGAAATGATTGGAAGGCCGTTGAGCTCAAAGTTCTATGAGCTTTACAACTCCCTAGGTAACGCAGCACCTTATTACCCTTTCCCTGCACTGCTGTGATTTGAGAACCCCTACTGACAGTCATTTACAGGTGGTTCTTGGGATACCATCACAGAAGATATTCGCCAGGTCGACTTGATGCGGATATTCAGAATCAAAATAGATGTCTGGTCCAAGGGGATTGTTGATGACCTTATTCGGCAGCGAAACAGGGACCTGATCGAGACTGCCTACCTTCGGCTCCCATCGCGGCGTGTCTGGCTGTTTATCAAAAGTGTGAGACTTATGCTTCTTGCCGGTCCGGAAAAGCCGGTAGATACCGCGCTGATAACCAGCGAGTTTGACGGACCGGAGGATACGATTGCACGAGGTATGCTCCTATTGTTTTTGGAGACAATGTTTAAAGCAAGGATGTACCTACGGTACAGAGTCACTGATTCGAATATTACACAGTTCATTTCCTTGTCAAGCCCGACTGTTTGAACCAACTTCTTTGGAGGACTCATGTAAATGACATGTTCATGAGGCGTTGCAATATTGATGGCGTTGATATTTGGGCATCGCGTGACGATGGTGATGTACCGGATATGCACCATCATCTTCGTGGTATGATACCTTATGTAACAGTGCTCATCTCATACATGCCCACTAACAATTTCCCAGGACATATCCAACATTGCGGTTGGTTCCAGACCCTCACAGCACCTACCGTTTTTGCCATTGAATTAGTCACTAACTTTGGGATGTACCAGGGATCCCTAGAATTGAGCAGATTGCGCGTGAACATACTTGGGCTATTCCGGCGTCGGTCAGTGGGATTGACACATTCAGGGACTTGTATCCAAGGAATCCAATGGATGATGTGGTAGAGGCTTCCGTTCGGGCGGCCCTCAGGGCTGGGTTTATGTCGGAATTCAGGAGCAAGGTGGAAGATGAAGCCCTGCTTCGGGAGTTTAAGAGGGTTTTTTTTGAGCTGTCGTATCCAACCCCACCAGAGGAGCGGACGGAGGAGCTGTTGGGCACTAGCTAGGGAAGATGAGGAAGCTTTGTGGGGGTTCGAATGGGTGTTTTTAAGCTGCTGAATTTCAACACTGCTGAAGACTCGGGAAGACTGAACACTGAAACTGCCATTAACCATCGCTAAATTGGATCAAGGAAAGCAAAGCGTAAATGCAACATAACTATCTGGTATCATAATCATCAATGCCCCTTGTATCTCCATCATTTCATAATATCCCACGCCCCAACCCCAGTCTTGCGCTCCTCCCCACTCCTCCTCCCCCTCTCCCCGCCCTCCTCAGGCTCGCTCCCAGTAGTAGCCGCCTTGACCATCTTCTCATCTTCCCCTTCTTTCGCCTTCTCGGCATCGCTCAGCTTCTTCTTGCGGTTGATCTCAGCCCAGATTGATACCCCGATCCAAATCGCTCCGATGATAGACGCGACGATGGCATACGCAGTTTTTTTCTGGTTGGACGCCTGGGAGAGGTGAAGCCCCAATCCGCCGTTGATTATACCCAGCGCGATGCCAACCCGGCCGTTGAATAAATGGAGGTAGGACCAGATTTGACGTCTGGCGAGTTTGCGGAATTGGAGGTGGTGGAGTACGCCGAGGAGGGGCTGGAGGAGGAGGAGGGCGAGGAGGAGGAGGCCGATGATGGGGTGGTAGTTGGTGGAACTGTTTGTCAACTAATCCTATGTGTTAATATGGTGTGGTTATGGGGGTGGAACTTGAAACGGGTGGGGGTGGGGGGGGAGATGTACCAGAGAGCCAGTGGGGATTTTGACGGTTTTGACTAGGTGAATCCCTATTGCTGCTGCGGCGACATAGATGCAGGTTGATAGAATTTGGAACACTGCGTGAACCCACAAACCCCATTTGCGGGGGAGAACGCGGAGGATGATGGACCCGAGGGGGAAGAGGACGACCATGGCGAGGGAGGCGAGGATGCCATGGATGGTGCGGTAGTTGATTGCTTGTTGGATGTCGAAGGGGGGGCGGTTGTTGGAGCCGTTGCGGTTGCGGTAGCGGTAGCCGCCTGAGTTGCCGTTGCTGAAGGGGATGGTTAGGGAGGAGGTGGAACTGCTGCCGGAGGCGGAGTTGGGGTTGTTGGAGGGCGAGTCATCGTTGGAGTTGGGGCGGTATCCTGAGCCAGAGGTGCCGGTGGTGGTGCCGGTTGTGTCGCCGCCGGAGGAGGAACTACCCCCGCCGGAGGAAGAGGAGCCGCCGCCGCCGTGGCTACCGCCGCCCCCGCGGGCTGCTTCTACTGCTAGGGCTAGGCATGCTACTAGGAGGGCGATCCGGAGAAGGCGGAGGGTGAATAATGTGAGGGATCTCATATTTACTGCGGTGGGCAAGGCCGACACCAAATTGTATGTACAAAAACACGATGGGAATGAGGATGAGAGAGGAAGATCACGATAATGATGCGCGCGAGGATGGCTTTAATTTAATGTTATTTCTTTTTGGTGTTGGCGGCCAGCCGCAGTTTGACGTGGTACCAACGGGGGATCTAGACCGCATTGCATGCCGGCCGGGAGGAGGGGACAGGGGTCTTTGGGGCCTCCTGTGGTGAGCTAGGAATTGCGGCGCAGTGTGCTGTCGGTGGCTGTTTACTTTGGCGGGGTGAGACATTTGATAGTTTGCGGGCGATGTCACTTAAAATGGCATGTGGAAACCTGGGGCTGTGATGGCTACCTATTATTTGGTGGCGGGGTTGATTCAAGATCTTGTCTCTTAATGGAAAGGTTGAGATTGGATGGCTGTTGATGTTCCAAGTTGTCTTGCGCCTTGCGCCTTGCGATCTTATCGAGATAGGTACCGAGATTTGAAGGGGAGATGCAAACGCCTCCTGCAGCGGCTCCTGATAGGGCTAAGCATTGCAGAAAAAGAAAGAGGAGGGTATAAAATGGTCGGTTACCTTGAAGTTCTTGGCAGAGAGGCATGAATGAACTGTCGCGCGTTGAGACCGCATCGTCAGTGGATACAGGTAGCTTTAGGTGGTGTTTTACGGGGATAGGATGATATTTGAGGATCTTTTGTAATAGCACTATTCCCAAGGAAAATTGAACAAAAAGGCCAGGTGATGGAGCTGGCTCCCTCCCACTAACAATATTTTACCACTACCCGTGACAAAGAAATGGAGACACACTGTCCAAGCGCTGACCTTTGGCAAGCGTTTCTTTGGCTTTGCTGTCCCGGCAGTTTGTTTCCCAACGCCCATTGGCTGGGGAAACGGGGAACTGAGCCACGCGTCTCCACGTATAGGGCAGGCACAACGTGTGGAAAAAGATGCGATGTCACTGTTGAATTGGAGCCTGAGTAAAAGTTAATCTATTCGAGGTATGGATTGTGGTGAGCTGCCAGTTCTTTGTTGATGATAGAGGCTGACAAAGAGATCAGGGGTTGAGTGATGATGAACGACAAACACTAAGCACGTGGAATCATAATGGCATTGTTTCCTGACAATAGCTTGTGCCCAAAATAGTTCACAAAGAAGCTCAGTCAGTCGATTCACCACCTTAAATACCCGCGTTTCCTCTTAAGTGGGTACTGGAGACCATTCATACCCGTTCGAGGCATCTTTAGATCGACAAACTAAGATCTCACGCACCTGGCCTGGTGTGAAGTGAGACCATAGTATCAACAGCTGAGTATCATCACAGTTTCATCGACATCTACTAACACCCCCAGGCACATACCCTCCCTTTCTAATCTACAGGTAAGAAAAAACTAACAAAATCATCAAAATGTGCGAATACTTCGACGAGTATCTCTACTGCGACCGCTGCCACCAGAACTGGAAGGACCACAAGGTCGAAGTCGCCCTCTGCACCCTCGCCAAGCGCCTCCCCGCTCTTGTGAGGAAGCACGGCGGTATCTGCGATGACCTGTCAACCAGACATCTCACAGGCGTCTACGTCGAAACCGAGCGCTGCCCGACATGCAAGAACGCGCCCAAGAACATCCCAAAGTGGAGGGATCCGGACGCTGAGTTCAGACACTTTGTCTCGCTGCTCTGGTTTCAGTACTACAACATTGAGATGGACATTGATTTGATGTATAAGCCGAGGCGGGAGCCGAGACAGAAGTTGCATATTTCGGAGGATGGGACGAGTATGGTCTTTTAAATGCTTACTCTAGTAAGCACAGACTAGCATTAGGTAAGTCCATGTCTCGATGACTCCTTACTGACTTCAAACCTCATGAAATAAAAAATAGAAACGTACGTGTTACAAAATTTAGTTTTATGATTGAACAGTTTGAAATCAAATGTGCATACATCTTGAGCGGCGTGAACGGAATGGAAGTTGTCACACTGTGATAAGATGCTGTCGAAACCAGGAAAGCGAAGTCCAAATGAGCTCCTATTATCCTGAATAAACAAAGAAATCTATCTCTCCAATGAAATAAGGACCTCCGAGCCGTATCAACTATTTGTGTTTCTCTCTCCCCTTTTCTTGTTGTCATGTCGCAAGACACCTATGCTTCACCGCGGAGCAACTGAAGCTCCACATCCTGCTCTCCAGGTTGTCTGCGGCGGATCTTTGCAAGCTGATTTTGCGCTCTCTTGACTGGTGTCATGAACGTTTTCTTGGCGGGGCGAGCCGGGTGAGTGTGACGGCTCTCAGCCTTGTTCAGGTACTGTATTATCAGAAATCCGACAGCTGTTACAAATAGGCTCACAAGCTCTCCGGACACTGAATGAGAATGGTTTCAAGGATTAGTCACTCCCCGAATAATAAACACATTGAAGAAAGACTTACCAAAGCGCCCTGTGATCCATGAAGAAGTGAAGAAAAGCTCGCCTTTCTCGTCACGGGGGAAATTATCAATGGAAAGAGCAAACAAGCCGACCATGAAGGCCAGAGGTGTCTATGGTGTTTTATTAGCCCCATCTAGAGCGTCAAGAGGGTAAGAGCGGCGGGTAACTTAACAAAACACTCGTGACAGAAGTCAGGAGAAGCACATAGTTGTTCAGCTTGCGGGATTTGTTGGCTTCCCCAGTGGCAAGCTTTGCTTCGACAAGGGAGCTTTGTGCCTGCTTGACTTGGACAAGATAGTCAACCTGTCTCGAGTCAGCTGTGTCAGATGGAGGTTCTCAGGTACAAGGTGTCAGTACATACGTTGTCCAGTACTCTCTTGGCGTTCTCCTCAAGCCGATCAGCTCTGTCGATAAGTGCTTGAATACGGGATTGCTGGATGAAATCCGCAGACGAGATGGTGTGCTTCTTCTTGTCTGAAAGGCAGGTGCTGTGATACCTTTCGGCAACTTCGCCTTGAGTGGTGAAGAGCTGCTTCAAAATGAATAGCTCTTCCAAGACGTCCTTCAGCTCGTAAATAATTCCCACCTCTTCTCCAATCTTAAGGGAAGCCTGATCAGGTGTGTGATCTTTCTGATCGTTGTCCTGCTTGTCAATAAGAGTGCAAAAGTCTCTGAACAATGATATCTCGACGTCTTCCTGCTTGGCAATCCAACTTTCGTAAATGTCCAATATATGGTAACCGAGGCCTGCTTGTTCGAATTCGTCGGGAAATCTGAGGCACTGTAGAAGTATCTGCTGAATCAAAGCGTCGGGACTGGCTCAGGCAGCTTCTGACAGAGACCTGACAATGGTCTCAAAAAGCGTCCGCGAAAGTTGCGAATATTCTTGTTTGCTTTCCAAGCGAGTAGCAACTTGATCATGCCTACATGATCCGCTTGCAGACATGCCAGGTGTAGAGGGGTGTTCCCTGTCGCTGTATTAGCATGAGATAATCGACTGATGAATCAAGTACAAAACCCTTTGTATTTTGGCGATTGACTTCCGCTCCATGAATAAGAAGTAGCCGTGCCACGTCGAGGTTCCTCGGTGGCTTGCACTGGTCAGAAGAAACCGCTTGAATAAGCAGCTTTCCTAAAAGCTGATTGCCCCTGCGAATAAACTCAGTGTCCAAGAACTCTCGCATCCCATCGAGGTAGCCAAAGAAAACTGCATTTTGAAAAGCGGTCTCCTTGTTCCCGCTGAGCTTTGCGTTGAGCGTCTCGGCGTCAGGTCTCTCCAAAATCTTCCGTATGACAACCCTGCCTTCGAATCTTACAGCCTCGTACAGAACCGTCTCCTTAGGGTTAGGGTTAGGGTTGCAACCCACCAAACGTCTCTTCTCTCCACAAGTCTTTCTGGATTGCAGACAACGCACAAAGTCTCCCCAGGTGGCCATATTAACGAATTGACTTACCGCGAATGCTACGACAGACGGTATGGCGACAGCTAATAACCCAATCTCCCACCACACGAGCCATACCATGGGAAATGGCGCCAGCAGCAGCAACAACGACTCTCATGGTAGGAATCCCCCCACCCCCCCCTTTTTCCCGCCCTCTCTCTCTCTTTCTTTTTCCCCCTTTGGGCCCAAGTCGTCTGCTTACTCTTCGTGTTCAGGACTCAAGCACGGCGATGGCTTGGAGGCCCCCCTGACGCTTACTACTACCAACGTCTTCAACTGGAATATGCAGCATAGCGAGGCTGATGAAGGCCCCCTGACGGATATCTCCTCGTCATGCTCTTCCATCTCGCACCGCATCGACGATTCTGGCATTGGGGCGATGACGAGCGATATCACTCCCGCGTCCTCCTTTGTCGACCTGGCCAACTTCAGCATCGTCGACAGCACCCTGCGCGAGGGCGAGCAGTTTGCTGCGGCCCACTTCGACACGACTCAGAAGATCCAAATCGCCCGGGCCCTGGATGATTTTGGAGTGGATTACATTAAGACTACCCAACCCAAGTGGTGGAGACGCGAGGGTTTTAAACGTACGGCCCGTCGCTAACGTCATCATAAGATCGAGTTGACGTCGCCCGCTGCTTCTGAGCAGTCGAGAGCTGATTGCGAGATTATCTGCAAGCTGGGACTGCGGGCCAAGGTGAGCTAAAGCTTAGATTGATTGTCTTTTCTATCTAACAATGAGTTAGATATTGTGCCACATCCGATGCGACATGAGCGACGCCAGCATCGCCGTTCAGTCAGGCGTGGATGGAATGTACGTTCTTTCCTCGCTGCAACTACATATCCCACGACTAACGCCGCCAACGTAGCAATATGTGCATTGGCACCTCTCCTCAGCTCATCAAGCATTCGCACGGCAAGGACATGGACTACATTGCTGCCAAGGCGCAGGAGATCATCGAATACGTCAAGTCGAATAACATTGAGATTCGCTTCTCCGGGGAGGACTCCTTCCGCTCGGATTTCTCCGAGATCCTAAAGCTTTACTCTCTCGTTGACCGGCTGGGCGCGGACCGCGTGGGCATCGCCGACACCGTGGGCGGTGCCACGCCGATGGAAGTATATGACAAGATCGACGCGTTGCGCAAGGCCGTTAGCTGCGACATCGAGACGCACTTCCACAACGACACGGGATGTGCCATTGCGAACGCCCTGGTCGCTCTCGAGGCTGGCGCTACTCACTTTGATACAACGGTGCTCGGCATCGGCGAGCGAAACGGCATCACACCTCTCGGAGGCCTCATGGCCTGTGTGATGCAAACGGACCGCAAGTTCATCTTGAGTAAGTACAAGCTTGAGAAGCTGGGCTACCTTGAAAACCTGGTTGCTCAGATTGTCGGGGTGGAAATCCCCTTCAACAACTTTGTGCTCTCTCTGAAGGATATGGAGTGAATATGGCCGGCGGGACCGAGAAGCTGGGCGAAATCGAGAAGTGGGTGATATGTTTTATTGAGATCGCTCGTCGACACAGTCATTACTTGCAATGCGACCCTTTCGTAGACAGTCATTACTGGGAATGCGGTCTTTATACAGCCAAGTCATTACCAGCAATATAGTCCTTCTACAGGGATGCCGTTTGGAAGCCTCACTTTAAGTGAAATGCTAACGCTCATTATGTGCGTGCGCGCTCAACAACGTAGGAGAGCATATATGCCTGTCCATGAATGAGCTCGTAATTCAGAGCTTATGATGATATTCGGCCTTCAGCTCTCTCATCACATACCTCTGATGGGACGCGGGACTGATCATTGATTCACGCCAGATGGCACCTTCAAGCCATTCCCGCCTCTACAGGTCCTCTTAGCGCATGATTCCCTCCTCGATGGCCTTGATCTGCAGTGCTAGCATCCTAGAGTAGTACCTGCACAGGGCGAAGTTGCCACCCGCAAGCCAGTAGCCCGGGTGGCCTGAGCGCCGCCAGATGGACCGGAGCTCGCCCTCCTCATCGATGCCCCACACCTCCTTCAGCTGACGGGCAAAGTCGGCGCCCATGATCTTCCTTGTCGTCGTCTGGGCCTCTATCAACTCTGAAGCCAGCTTTCTCTAGTCCCTCGAAGTGCTCCTTGTTTTCTAACATGTGTTGCTCGGTCTTCTCGATCTCCCGTCTCTTCAGCAGTGGAAGCGGGACGCTATGGGTGAGGAAGTCCGCGTCCTCGGTAGCCGGGCCATCTTCCGAATACAGGCCCTGGCCGTAGACGTAGGCGGTCCTGTCGACGCATGTCGGACTTCGCTGGAAAAGCGTCACACGATGGCCGCGTTCGTAGAAGTCCTGCGCGATGTCATGCCCCGAGACGCCGGTCCCGACTACCACTATTTGTTTGGCTGGGGTCGCCGGCTCAGCACTCGAGAACTGAGACGAGTGGCAGATGGGTCCGCGGAAGTCGCCCAGGCCTTCGATTCTGGGAATTTTGGGCTCACCGTTCACTCCCGTCGCCTGGATGATATGGCGGGTCCGCAGCGTTCGCACCTCGATGCCTCCTTCCGAGCGGCGTTCGATTGTCACCTCCCAGCTGCTACCGTCCCAATTTGCGCGCTTCAAGGTTGCCGAAGACCACGTATTCAGTTCCATGAGTTGGGCGTACGACTCCAAGAACTCTGCAACCTGGTCGTTAGCTGCAAACACCGGCCAACTGACCGGAAAGGGAAGATAGGGCATATGGTTATCTGTTTAGGCCGCATCAGCATGCTGTACGGTCAAGTCAACGGGGATCCTAGAGCATACACCAAACCGGGTCGTGGAGTACAAGTCGGAGGTAGCGAGTGCGCCAGCAGTCACCCACTTTCGGATGTTGATCTTCGCGGCCACGGTTGTTCCGTGTAGAGCAGTTGCCTCAACAAGATGTTCCGTTTAGGGCTCTGCATGTGAACCCAAGCACATGGCTCGTCATGTTCGATGCTATTGTACCTATGAGTGGCGGTGAGCTTACGTCCATCGCCTCCTGCTTCGGTACCTTGCCGCTCACAGACCGCCTGTGGTGGCTTCCGATGTATCGCACTCGGTATCTGGGCGATGATGACGGGATGGTGGAACACGTTATGGGGCTGGCACTGGCTTGCTTGCCGGGCGGGAGATATCACCGGGTTGGTCACATCTTGTGCAATGGAAACAGAGGAGACTCGCTGGTGGAACATATTGAAAGTTTGGCGTTGACGGAGTTTACCTTTATTTGAAGTAGTGGGACGGATTGTATATCCAACTTCCACTGGACGGAATGTGAGGAAGAGAAAGGGGAGGTGTGACAAGAGACTCATGCTGACCTACTACATGAAAAGAAAGGTATGAGAATATTAGGTATCTGATATGCAAAAGAACCAGTCTGGCTTCGACTTCAATCCCCAACCATTGTCCTATCTTCACCAAGACAGACCCCATTTATTCCCTCGCCTTCAACCTAACCTCCACTCCCTTCTGCCTCCAAAACCAACTATTCACCGTCTCCCACTCCTTCTCCCTATCCGCCAGCTCAATCTCATACCTATTCAAAATCGTAGCCACAACCTTGTACGTCTCCACCAGCGCCAAATTCCTCCCCAAGCAAATCCTCGAACCCGCCCCAAAGCTCAAATCACAGGCATTCCACTTTTGCATCCTCTTCTTGTACTCCTCGTCACTCTCACCACCGCTGACATCCTGCAACCACCTTTCGGGTTTGAACTCCTCCGCGTCAGCACCCCAGACGGCTTTGGTGCGGTTGCCGATATAGGGGTTAATCCCGACTGCACAACCGCCGGGGACGAAGTCACCGCTGGGAAGGGTGAACCCTTCAGCGGGGACGTAGCGTTCAAGAGGCATAGCGACGGCGGGGTGGAAGCGGAGGGCTTCGCGGACGACGGCCTCAAGGTAGGGGAGGTGGCGGGCTTGGGAGTAGGGGAAGGCGTTGGATTTGTCGATGCCTACGGAGCGGATCTCGTTGACGAGGCGGGAGTAAATAGTGGGGTTTTTGAGGGCGTAGTAGAAGATGGCGCGGATGGTGATGGCTGTTGTGTCTGCTCCTGCGAGGAGGTTGACTAGCAGGTAGCCAAAGACCATCCCGTCGTGGACGGTATCCGGGTGGGTGGACTTGGCGTCGATGAAATGTTGGAGGTAGTCAGGGACGGCCGGGTTGTAGTTGTCGAGGCCTTGGGTGCGGGCGACGAGGGAGGTCATGGCGATGTTGGCGACGTTGCTAAGGTTGGGGGGGCCGATGCGGACGAGGGGGTTCTTGTCGAGGAGGAAGTCCAGAAAGGGGATTTGGCCGACGGCGGCGAAGTAGTCGAGGGATTTGTCGGCGGTGGAGATGGAAGTGTCGAAGTCGTGGCCGTGGGTCATGTAGCCGAAGGATTTGGAGAACGTGACCGAGGTGATGAGATCCCAGGCGTCTGTAGGTGGAGGTGTTAGATGACTGGTCTCAAGACGAGGCAACGATAGGGGAAAAGTGCTTACAGAAGGCGATCCATTCTCCCAAATCACAGGTTGTATTCGAGGCTTTGAGAAAGCGAGTGTCGAGTTGTTGGATAAGCTCGCCGAGGACCCTGTCATAATGGGGCTCTAAAGCTAGCACACTGCCGAGGGAAAAATGCTTGACGATAGGGCGCTTCATCTGGGCGTGCTCAGTCTGGTCGGTGGTGCTGAACATGTCTATCTCGATGTTAGCCAGAACACGTCGGAACCCCTGACATGGAAGGGTGACGAACGGTAGGTAATCTTTCCATTTACGAGGGCGCTGTTGTTGTGGTAAAACTCGGTCTGAAAAAGCTTCAAGGTCAGTAAACTGAACAATCCATCTCCAATCGCAGTGTCCGGAAATGCTGACCTTGCGCCACTTCCCATCCGTGCCATATATAACCTTGGACAACTCGGGATAATCCAAGTCCAGCAAGTTTGGACCAATGCGCACGACTGGCCCATACTTCTCATGGAGTTTCTGAATGGCCAAGTGGTATTTTCCGGTTCTGACTTGGTAGAGACGCCAGAGGTTCGTGTATCCTGGTGTAACAGTATCGTCAGGACTGGTGCTTCAAGGGACTCGGAAAACTGTCAGACAATAGGGAGCCATACCAGCGAGAAAGGGACCTGGATACTTGCGCAACGGAGACGAAGCCCATGAAACAGTAAACCAGAAAAACAAAGTGACAATGGGTACAACAACCCCAGCGACAGCTAGTCGTATGATAGTTTGGCCGTCCAGGATGAACGGATTCCCATGTCGAAATCCGATGAGGGCGTCGAGGATTCCGCCTGATGTCGACATCCTGTCGGTTTTGGGGGCACAAAGAAGGTGTGACGGGCAGACCAACCTTCGGAGAGAATACCCAAAATCAAGTCGGTGTGCTCCCAAGGTGCTGAGGTTCCAGGTTGCTTTTCTCGGGGGGCATTTCCGGTGTATAAAGCCCCATGAGACTTTCCTTTTCAGACCACCCCCGTCCACTGAGAAGACATATCGCCCACCGCCCCGTTTCTCTCATGCCTCCTTCGACCCTCATCCTTGGTGTTGGTATTCGATAACCCACACAGTGCCGGGCGTGGGATGCAGCAATAAAGTGGGCCGCATGATGTGGTGATGGGGGTGTCACTGCGCATTAAATGTTATCCCCGCACAAGCTAGTCCCCATCATGTTTCTTTTGCGTTCAAGCTAAGCTGTGTTGAGGCACCAAGATGCGAACTGTAATCCACCCTTCGACCAATAGCTTCAGGTATGTTGTCAGTTCGTGATATTCGTTGCCTTGTCATCATGCCCGTCGTCCGCAAACAGATTCGAAACAGACTCAAGCCCGACTCCTGAGCTTTGCTCAGTCTGAAGAGTTGCGAGAGGAGGGGGTGGAATGATTGATCATAAGCCTGGCCTTGTCTGTCATATTCTTCTTCAAGATGAAACGAAGAAGAGCAGTACGGATACGACTCCGGCCTCACCTCCGAGATCGACAGCTGTTTACCAATTCTAGCAAAGGAACACGATACAACTGTTCACTGGCATGCTAGGTATATGAGACGGACTAGTTGTGGATAGGACCACGTACAATGTAGGTAATTGCCGGCATTTTGGCCCTGGAAATAGTTGGACGCCTCTGTCTCCTTTTGTCGAAAACCTGGAAGATCCATCAGTGACGCGACGAACACCTCGACAGTGCATGGTTGTGTGTGTAACATTGCGTTCTTCAGCGTGTGATTTGACTAGTCCTGGGAGTCACTAGCGCGGCAAGGCCCCAGGTAGCTTGCGAGGATACACAACACGGAGGTCAACTCCGCTTCTGACAGCGGGTGCGGCCCTTTCCCGTTCTTGGTCTGTGTTACTCTGGGGTTATCTCCTTCGGCTTACCCTTCTTGTGAAAGGGGTGCGAATCTTTTTCAAGGGCCCAGGCTTGACTTTGAAGCAACTCCACCACGGGTTCATAAAAAGATGTTTCCAGTTATCATGGACAAGGCTCTTCTCATATTGCCAGTGCTTCAATTAATGCAGAAATCAATTAATGCAGAAACCTAGGTGACAACGAAGATGAAAACAAGGGTCAATACTTAGACGCCACTACGAGGTATCAAGCTGCATAACCCCCACGATTGCGACCCTGGGAATAGCGGAATACACACGGAGCAACCTCCGCCTTCTTCAAGCTAGCTGAGGTGGTAATCAACGTTATTGGTGGAGCAGCTAGGTGACGGTGACCCAGAACCCTGGGTCCTGAGATTGGCTAAAGGCCCTGCTCGCGGCCCAGCCATGTTTTCCCCCGACAGTCCCTGTCATGTCTCGGGACATCTCACATATCATATTTTTGTATCAGATCATCCAATTCCTCCAGCCTACGCACTCTGTGTGTTCTTCATCGACTCTGCATCTTCGCCGGCTTCTTGCATCTCCCCCCCCTTCCAAGTCAGGAACCCCAACAACTCCAGCGAATCATCCCGCTCCTCGCCCAATGCCACCGACGGTCCCTTTCGCTTGTGAAATGGAAACTCAAACGCGGCTTTAATGCGGAGCGTCTCAGGGTCAACTACCGGTACGACGTTGTATTGTGAGCAGTCACCGTGGCAAAAGACATCCTCCTCACCGTCTTTTGCCTCCGACTCCTTGCAGGCCGACCCGTCATTCCTCTCCATGATTTGCAAGACACGATACGGGGGGATTACGATCCCTGATGGTCCACCAAGGCGTTTGGATTTGAGTGCTTTCAACGTTGCCCAGCATCAAGGCCGGCACAGACCAGAATCAGTTGGCACGGGCCAGATACCAGCTGTGCACACGCCAGAAAACCAAGACTTCTGCCCCTGTTCTCCCCCCTGCCCTCACCGAAATCCCAATCGAGTAATTGCAGGTACAGTGTATACGGTACCATAAAAGCTCCAGCGTTCCTCGAACCTGAAAAGATACACACACCGAAAGGACTTCTACCATGCCTTCCGAGGTCATTGCCTGCAAGAACTGCGGGAGAAAGTATCCAGCACCCAAGGCAAGTGTCCATCATGCGACAAGGACCCTGCCTAGCGCAAAGAGGGCAATAGCAGCGGGGAAAATAGCGGTGGCCAAGGGTACACTATGACCGAAACCTTGCATGCTTACTTTTCTTGAATATTTGTTACGTGTACGAGGTGGGACACCACTGGTATACACTACATAGTGTGCGCGGGTAGCAGCTTCAGGTGCCGGCCTTAATACATATGTACAAGTCTGTTGATATCGGCACCTTTCTTTTGCTTTGTGCACCGTGCGGATGATCCCCCACGGCAGGCAAAGCCAAGAACGGGAAAAGCGCCCGACTGTTCATGTCTTCAGCCGTGCCTTCAACGTTTCCAGGTTGTCACATTCTGGGATGCTTGCTATCACTGTCTTGCTTTTGTTTGAATATCAGACCCACCCCACATGAAACTTTTCTTTCTTTTTTTCTTCTCCTGGGTTACATCTGAAGGACAGAAAGCTTGCCAACGAACATGTTCCCCTGCACGGAGTAACCGGCACTCATATTCGCTTAAACCGCCAACCACCAAACCCCTGAATGGCGCCAACACCCGTTTGATTCCCGAAACAGTGACAAGAGCCAGGCGCCATCGAGGTCACCGAGGACCCGAAAACCTGGTCGAAATTTGCCCGCCTTCGCTCTGGTTTGGTGGATGCTGATCAAGTCAACGGTTGAGGCTGGGCCTTCCGGGCTTCCGGAAGCATGGACAGAAACCGGTATGTCGTATTCCTTCCTGACTGAATTTCTTATTTTGATGATCTTTTTCTGAGTTTTGCCATCAAGTATTTCCGGGCGTGGTCTCAGGGGCGGCTGCGAGTCTTCGGAAACACAGTCCTATATGCAAGGAAAGCCTCAAGTTCGAGATATATGACTGTTGAAGAGTGCAGCCCACCACATCCATGATCCTTGGGCAAGAGAAGAGCACCTCACGAACACGATAAATACTCCTTGTTGGGCACCGAGCCGCGACTCTGCTTCTAGGCACCACCAACTCAACATTGACTGCGGCAGTTCTTCATCATGACCTTCGGAGGTGATGGCCCATGGACCGTGTCCGTCATGTGGTTAGTCACAGCTCTAACGTTTGTCTTCGTGATCCTCCGCATCTACACGCGAGCGTTCGTGGTGGAAAGCTACGGCATTGACGACCACGTTTACAACTTTGCCTTTGTGAGCCCTTCCTTTCGAGACGACTTCCCGCGGCACTGCAACTGACTTCTAACACTACTTGAACAGATCCTACTACTATGCTACACCATCATGACAACCATCGCAGCCCAACACGGCTTCGGCCAAAACATGTGGGACATACCAGACATCGAAGACCTCGTCCAAGCCATCTTGTTCGAAGCCATCGGCCAGACCTTTGCTGTGGTGGGCATGGCTGTGGCGAAATGGTCACTGGGGCTCTTCTTGCTGCGTCTTGTCACGCAGAAGTGGCACAAGGTGGCCATCTGGGCTACGATGGGGAGTTTGATGGCGGCTTCCATCTCGGTGTGCTTTGTGTTTTGGCTGCAGTGCTCGCCACCGGCGTATCTGTATGACAGACGGATTCCAGGGGGGTATTGCTACATCAACACTACGCCGGTTTCCCTCACGTTGTGCAGTACGTTATTCCCCCCGGCGCACACCTGGGAATCTTTGGACTGACCTGCTTCACCAGTTCTTTGCGTCGTCGCCGACTTCTTCTTCGCCATCTTCCCCTGGGTCTTCCTCTGGAAGCTCCAAATGAACCAGCGGGAGAAGTATGTTATCGCAGCGAGTATGAGTCTTGGCTTGATAGCTGGTGCATGCGGCATTAAGCGCACCATCGAGGTTCCCAATCTGTCAAGCGAAAACTACCTGAGTAAGCCACACCTACCCGACCTTTTTATCTTGAAGATAGGTAGCTAACGGTCCCTAAACAGAGGACACAGTAGGCCTCATCGTCTGGTCCGCCGCCGAAATCGCCATCACCATGATCTGCATCGGCGTCCCCGTCGTCCGCCCCCTCTACAAAGGCTTCCTCGACAAGCTCACCTCCCGCGGCTCCCGCGGCGGGACCTCTGGCTACCAGAAGCAAACACCCAACGGCCCTCGGTATGGGCTCAAGACAATTGGCGGAAGCACCATGCCTAGAGGCAGCCGGTGGGACACGGACGCAACAGATACAGAAGTAGATGATGAACAGGCCAAAGCTGCCAAGGAGAGGCTGAAGGAGATGAAGCTGGGAATGAATGGACCTTTTTCGCATGCTAAGGCCGTTGGAGGGAGGAGCATGCCGGATAATAGGAGTGATGAGGAGATCTTGGGGGAGGAGTATCGGGCGGAGGTGAATAACAACAAAACGGGGGGTGATGTGGAGGATGGTAGGGGGAATGGGAACATTCAGGTTGTGGAAACTTGGACGGTTGATCGGTCGTCGCCTGTTGGGTCGAGGGGGAGGTTCTGAGTCGTTGGGTATCACCAGCATGCTGGCGTGCGCTGGTCATCATGTCACACAAGATACCATATTTCCTTAGGTTTACTTGAGCTTTGTCATTGCTAGATTCGGCCAATTAGAGAATTGCGGTCACAACTGGCGTTCAATGCTGTTGGTTGGACCAAGACGTTGATGACATAATTGGGAGCAATCAACAAACTCCACGGCGCCGGAGGATCGATTTCGCCATGATGCCCGAAATGGTGACAAAATAGGTACTGGGCGCCCACGTGTTGTGGTCCCACAACTGAAGGCCAGATGTGAGGTCAAATATAATATTGATATTGATCGATGGAGGACTTCAATAGAATACAGGCATTGTTTGCCCTTTTGAATCCCAATCCCACCTGCGGACCTCCACGCTAAATTAAACAGAACGCCGTAAACCCCAAGTGTTAGTACGCTTATTTAGAATTCCTCCGCATAATCCATGGTGTTAAGCCGACCTGTGACCGGCTAAGGTTATGACTCAGCCCACCTTAGCCCAGGGCACTGACCCATAACACCACGGAGCGTCAGGAGACTGTAAGAAGGACAAACGGTCCGATTCTTATGAACTGTAGTGGGAAGACGGCAGGGGTGTCGGAGGGCCACGGACCTCACGGATGAAGTGAACCAATATGATTCCGGAGTTGGCCCATGCTGTTGAATCATGACATACTCAAGCCGAGCTCACATTAGTCATCCCAGTTCTATCCGCCTTCTCGTCGGAAATGATTCAATGATGGCCCACGATGTTAGTAGAGAAATCTGCCCTGCTGATGGATTCCAAGACAGAAGTTGTGCTGACCTCGAGATCCCGAGTTCCTACATAAGGGGTGCGGACTGCCCACCGTTGAACAACGAATCATCTCATCCACGTCACCAACCTCTTCAACCCTGGCCATGGCGAAGCTTCTATTCTTTCTCTCTGCCCTCCTGGGCATCCTCACCACCTTGACCTCAGCCCAATCTTCCCCCTTTGAACTCGTCACCCTCGTCAAGATCGACTACACCCGCTCCGAACTAGCCGAGCACTACCACCGTCTGGACATCACCTACAAAACCGTCAACACAACCGCCATTAAAACCGCTGTTCTCGTCCCGAAAGCGCTCGCCGCATCCAAGAAGAAGACCGACGCGCCGGTTGTGGTGCATTTACACGGCGGCGGTCTAATCATGGGAACCAACCTTGAGCCCGCGTGGATATCTGACTGGTAAACATTCCCCCCATATTGTTTTTGTATCATCACTGACCCTCTTCATGACAGGCTGGTCCAACTCCCCCTAGCCTCAAACGCCATCCTCGTCTCCCCTCTGTACCGCCTCCTCCCCGAATCCACCGCCCTTGAGACGCTAGACGACATCTCCTCTTTTTGGTCCTGGCTTCACTCTTCCCTCCCAGCTCTCATTGCGTCCCACTACCCCAGGATTAAACCCAACCTTAACCAGATCCTCACCGTGGGGGAGTCAGCAGGCGGCTACCTCGCTCTTCAGTCTGCACTCTTATTCCAAGACAAAGCCAAGATTAAAGCGGTTATTGCTCAATACCCCGCCATCTGGCCCGATCTCGAAGCGTGGAAGTCCATCCCTGTTCCTGATCCAACCAGTGAGGTGGTTATCAAAGCTAATCGAATTGTCGATGAGTACCTCGGGAACTTGACTGGGACGGAGATCAGAATTGACAGTCCCTTCCCTGACCGTGGGGAGCTGATAGAGGCGGGGTTGGTCAGTGGGCGGGGTTTTGAGCTTGGGGGGAATGAGACGGTGTTGGTAGGGGCTGGGTTGGGGTATGCGTTGAATGTTTCGAGACAGTGGGGAGACAAGCTGCCGGGGATATGGGTTATTCAGGGGGAGGATGATGGGATGGTTGCGAAGGAAGGGACGGAGGAGTTTATTGCTAGGTTGAAGGGGGTTCATGAGGAGGTGGAGGTGAAGTACACGCTGAAGAAGGGGATTCATGGGTTTGATGCATTGTATGGGTTGGATAAGCCTTGGGTTGGGGAGGGGTTGAGGTGGGTGAGGAGATTTTGGCTGGGGGGGCAGGAAGGAGTAATAGGATGGGTGGACAAGGTGTTTGAAGGTTGGGTGTGTACCGGGCAGGAAGAGAGCCTTATTGGGAAAGGGAAGCTTTGAGGGCAATGCCAATGTGTTCTGAGTAGTAGGTATAGAAGGTATACTCGTAGAGGTATATCAACAGCTTTCCTGTCTTTGCTCTGGATCTCCATCGTTTGGATTGGTGGCTCCTCCGTCCTCAGCTGCTAATGACTCCGGTCTCTTCTTTGCAGTCGGCGAACCCTATGATATCCCTGCGTCTTTTTATTCCTTTGTGCTCTTAGTGTCTTTTCTTTTGCACAAGCCGCCTAACGCTACTAAACGATGAGCTGGTCTGTTGTTGGACCACAGATACGTTCCCGTTTTCTTCTGATTCTGATGCTTTGCTCTGGGATTTTGACTGCTGTTGAGATGCGTTCTTTTCATTGATACCCGCATGATTAGGCTCCTTCCGCAGGATCCGGCGGAATCTAGATCTCGTCTTTTCTGTCTCTGACTGCCGTACCCGAGTTTGCTGACGCGTCACCACATTGGACTGAACCTCCACCACAGACGTGGTAGACTCGGCTGTCTTCTCCTCACGTGCCTTCCCCTCGGGTGCCTTCCCCTCCTCAGGTTCAGCGTTGGGGTCGGTAAGAGTGAGTGTTCGCGCTCTGCATCCAAAACAAGACCCCAAATAAGTGCAAGCAAGCCAAGTCTTGGCCTCTTGGGGACTTGAGAAGATTATTTGGGTTCCTTCGTTTTCCACCCTGCATTTCTTGGGGATGCTTAGGGAGACTTCGAGACTACCAGAACTCCACGTTGCTAGGCTCGCCCCGTGCATATGCTTGACGCTCTGAGAATACTCTCTCGCTTTTTCGCTGGAAGGGAACGTGACTTTGACTTTGACTTCTTTTCCGACTTCCGAGATTTCGGTGACTTGCTTTGGATCGGGGCTGTCGGGCGTGGTGGGTGGTGACGCAGTGTTCAGCTGTACTCCCGTTAAGGCGGGGGCCGCCATGATGCCTGGACGGTGCTTGAAAAAAGATTTAGATGAGCGGGAAAAGGTAAGGAAAATACCTAAGGTCAGTTGGCTTCACATAGAATTTTAGATGGCGAGGTTGAACACGTCCTCCCAAGAATCATATAGAATAAAACGACTAGAGCAAAGGTAGGTTAGGTAATAAAGACAGAGGTGAACCTGCAGGTATCTGCCTATTATATCTGCCTTGTCGCAATAGCTGCACTCTACTGCAAGCTTTCGGTTGGTAGTCCTATCATACTGTCTGCTTACCGAGAAAGCTGCAATCCCGCCACCTTCATGCGTCGCCAAGCCACTAGAACGAATGTGAAGAAAACCACAATGGTGAGCTGGAGGTCTATTGGGACTTCCTCGCGACCCACAGTATCTACCCACTTAGTTGGTCAAAATGTGCCTGAATCCGTAGTACCAGAGACGTCCTTGACCTGGCAGTCGAGTTGGCTTGTTGTCATTTTTCTTTTTGCAATAGGCGGCGGGTTTACTGCGACAAACCATCGTTGAGATCTCGAAATGACGCAAACCGAAGATGATCTGGAGGGCCTCAAGCTCGACGATCCGGCCGAATGGATCAGTGAGAAGTATCGGCGAAACCTGATACGACCAGTCGAGGAATGGGTGCCTATTTGGAGCTCAAAGCCCGCATCGACTCTCGAGTCAAAGAGCTACCGCATAAGCGTGGCAGAACTTCAGCGCATGCGTATGCAGCGACTTCAGATCAAACTTGTAGGAGTGGCCAAGAGAATCTATGATGGCTCTGACGACGACAAGGAGTGGGATTCCTGGTCCAAAACTCTTAGTGAATATGGTGAGCTGCTGGCCGACCCTTGTGATAACTAAGTTACGTTACCAGGCCAATGCTGAATCGCAACAAATGCAGTCAACGCAGTTCAAGAACACGACTATATGGAGCAGCGTGGAGGGGGGACGAGGGACCCATTCCTCATCTCAGGAGAGCGGTATATGGATCGAGAGGTTCTCAAAAAAGCTTTGAGCAACTTTGAACTTCTGCCCGAAGATAATCGGAAACCATTGTTATTAACCTGGCAATCAAAAGCATTTCCCCCTGTCTCCACTAGGGGAGACAACCGACTGTCGAAACTTATCACCCGGATAGGCATTGCTGCTGTGGGCACTGCGTTTCTGATTGTTCCTATGTGGTTACTGATATGGGTTTTCTGGGGAGACATTTGGGCAGCGCTCTGGTTAACGACTGTCTTTGTGGCTGCATTTGGTGTGTTGATGGCTTGTGTACTACAAGATAATATCGCAGTTCTCTCGGCGTCAGCGGCCTATGCGGCCGTGTTGGTAGTCTTCGTCGCACTTATCGCCGAACAGTCTCGCGCTGCACCTGAACTTGAGACATAGCCGTCATAGGAATCGACTTTGTTGTTGTCTTGCAAGACCCGAGACTGATCACCGTTTGATACGGAATAGGTATCAATACACCCTAGTAAGAGTGAGAATATGCACCTATGTACCAAGCTTTGAGACCGGCATAGTTACACATATGTAGGTATTTCTTATACATACAATGGCCAGCACTCCCAATCTTAACCACCTGCAATTTTGTAAACATCCGCGTCATACTATTCCCTCATATATGCTAAACTATGGCCTTGCTCCACCGTTTCAGACCCTTCAAGCTCCCAGACCAACCCGTCTTCTCCTCACTCGAACCCGCTCCCTCCCCTTCCATTTCCGACCAGTTAACACCCCTTAAACCAACTACGTCTTTAAGCCACAGTGTCTTCTGTTTCTGCCTAAAACAGCGTTCTAGCCTCGTGCGTAACAGCCACTCGCTAGCATGCGCGCGTTTGTTGAAGACAATCCCCAGCCGGCCCTTGAGTGTGACATGGCTGGCTTCTGTGAGGTCAAGGTACACCTGAGATCCGCGTTTAACAGCTCGGTTGGTGAATTGTATGCAGTCAAAGTAGGACTTGGCTTCGACGTCGGATGGAAAGGAGATGAGAATGCGTCGTGAGCCTTGGTCGAGTACCAATTGGATGTTGTATTCTGGCTTTTCGTACAGTGCTGGCTGGTCTGTTTGGCTAGAGGGAGGTAGTTGCGCTGTGTCGGTTGAATTCATGATGATCCGGCACAAAGCAGAGTGGGGTGGTGATCAGATTCAGGCTTTTGAGAAATGAGAAACTTGGTAGATGCTGGGCTCAGTGAAAATTCCGTTATCAAAAAACATGTGGCACCTATGCAGAGGAAAGATAGGTATTGGAGGGTTTGGAGATCTTACCACTTCTTCTGCTGAAATTAGCTGAGGCCGCCGTGGCTGAATGTTGCAAGGAACCTGGAAGCTGAAGTCTTAGACCCATTTCTCGCAAGAGACTAGTGGTGGCGCTGCCAATTTGGTGGCGCTGCCTAAATACTAATACTAATAAGCTGTATTTTGGGAATCCATCTGCACAATTTCAGGGCAGCATATTTTATTGGCGTAGCCAGTCAGTTTTCGGTATGAACTCTTGCCAGCAGGGCAATTTTAGATGTGGGAGGTACGGTTTGTGGGTAAAGATTCAGGGATTCAGGGGCTAAACTCCACTTGGCTTGGCTTGGCTTGGTTGACTGAGCAACCAAAACAGCCCCCAGAAGGCCATCGCATTCGGTTCAACCGGTAGGACTCATTGGCACTCCCGTCGAGCCTGCAAGGAAACCTATGAAGAACGCATCTTGAATGGCTAAGAGCTACCCTGTCAATCATATATCTGTGGGAGCTCCATAAGATCCCAGTACTCACCAAAGCTTGAAACACAGGTATCACCAATGCTCCTACCCCTAGCTTCTCTCCTCGTAAAGCCATTACCCATGAACAGGAATCTATTCGGCCTGTTCGGCACCCCATTTTTAGCTTGCACCAAGCGACCACCGGTGTAATCGAACTTATAGTCCTCCCACCTAGGATATCTCATCATCTCCACAAAATGAAACGCACTCCCGGGATAGATACCAATCACCTTCCCTCCTCCATCATTCTCCCCGTTTCCAGCCCTCTTATACCAGCTCCGACATCCTTCCGTCCACATACTGCCCCTTAAATACGCCTGCGTATGCTCATTATACTCGTCCATCACATCTTGTCGAATCTCCATGCTCCGTATGCCTTGTGTCTGCAGCTTCCTCAAGCACTTGTAGATATACATTCCTTGAGCCTGGATGGCCTGCACCAGTCCTCCATTGGCAACGGGAGAGTTTGGTCCCAGAAACATAAAGTAGTTCGGAAACCGAGAGACCGTGGTGCCGAGGTAGCACTCCGGGTCGCTACCACCATCGCCATGACCGCAACCCCACCGCTCGGCAAGGCTCGCCCCCTTTCGCCCTACAAGGTCAAAAGAGGGAATATATGCCGCTTCGTATCCAGTGGCGCATATCACAACGTCGAACTCTCTCTCTTCCTTTTGTTCTTCCCTTGCCATGTGTGATAGCATGATCCCCCGCTCTGTGAACGCTTCGATAGAGGTTCCATGACCAGTCTCAGAGCTGTTTGGCTTTCGACCGACAAAGACGCAGTTCACGCTATCGTTCAACAGCGTTTCCAGGAAGTCTTTGCTAGGCGTCACTCGTCTGCACCCAACCGAAAACTTCGGGATCAGCCGTTCGGCGATCTTTCTTCCCTTTTCTGACGTCCCAACTTGAAGCCGGTCCTCCATACTCTTTCGGCATGCTTCTTGTGTTTCGGCACGGGGGGACCGGCCACCCCCTGACGCTTTGAACGTAGCGTTGCGCTCGTCGGTTAGGCCACGGCGGTGGGCGAGAAGAGACCCAGGGTTGGTCTTGAATGTGAGCTGTGTTGAAGCGAGATAGCTGTTGCTTTCGTCCACGAGTTGGTTGCATGATGGGGAAGGTTGTGAAGGAGGTGCTGTGATCCAGGTTGGAGAGCGAGCAAAAAGCGTGATAGATTCGGCCACTGTTTGACGAACAGTCAGAATCGGGGCTTGGCAATTGCGGAGTGGAGTTCGGAACCTGCCTTTCGCAACTTCTGGGAGTACCTGTACACCTGACGAACCGATTCCAATGATCGCCACCTTCTTGTCTGTCACATCTATCGACTCATCCCAAAGAGCGGAGTGGACGAGCTGTCCTTGAAAGCGGTCCATCCCATCTATCTTGGGCCATTTTGGATTCCTGCATCACCGACAATTAGTAGGTACTCATCGTGGTACCGTGGCTGTCAGTTTAAAGATGAACTGACTGAAGGAACCCTGTCGCATTCACCAGGACATTACACCAGTCTTCAAGCTCGATGCCTTTGGTCATATCCAAGACCTTGATGTGCCACTGCCCAGCCTCTTCGTTCCACATCGCACTTGTGACTTTGTGCCTGTACTTGAAGTACTTCTCACAGTCGTACTTTGCTGCTGTGTCCTTGAGGTAGTGGTGGATGCTGGGGGCGGTGGCATAGTAACTAGGCCAACATGGATTGGGGCAGAAGCTGTAGTTGTAGATGTGAGCCGGCGTGTCACACTGACATCCAGGATATCTAAAAGGTAACGCCGTGCTGTGTTAGCTTCTAGAGAACGTGGTAATGGGAGTAAAGCCTACCTGTTGACCAGCCATTTGCCTCCAAGATCGCCATTCATCTCGTAGACCTGGTATTCAAGATTCTCGTCCTGCATCTTTTGAGATATAATGATGGATAGGAGCAAGCCTGAATAGCCAGCGCCGATGCACACGAGGCGAAAAGGTCGAGGGGAACCCAAAGGGAGTTCTTGGATCCTGTAACCATTCATTGGTGATGTAATGCTGTTCAGTGCGTGTGGTTGAGGCTGTGTCGGCGTTTGATGAATGTTTTTGGACAGGCCAGGTGTGGCAGGTTGGTTGATACCCTGTACTCTCTCTTGTGGACGGAGCCTGAGTCTGCTGCCAGAACCCAAACCATTTATGCATCCATATTCCCGCAAACCCCAAACCGTTGAGGCGAGAAGGCTCCAACTTGAACCTGCCCACGAGCGCAATGAGACCGTAAAAATGAGGCTCAAAGTCCTTCACAGGTTCACAAGCTGCCCCGGGAAGCTCCATCATCCCATGCTCGGCATGGGTCTTTCACTCAATCTGCAAAAATGTCCAACGTGATCGACATGAAAGACTCAATTTGGCGGTCCACAGAGCCTCAACTTCCCAAGGCTCTGGAACATCGGTTCTGATTTGCCAGAAACATATTGTTTGCCCCCGCGCATATCTGCACAAGTGGGTATGACAAAGCTACACCGGCTCTCGAAAGGGTGTCGTCGGCTTCAACCGAAGGCAAGGCTCTGAAAGAATCAAGAATCTGCTTCCAGTCAGGATGTTATTATAACGTAAGAGAATGGTGCGCCATCTCAGTCAAGAGATGAGCTGATTTGATGGTAAGCAACTCACCTCCTTCATTTCACCCGACGAAGTACCGGTGTGCCAAGTAAAGTGGTATTGGTGTGTTGCCGCAAAAGAAGTGTGGTTGACAGCGACGACTGCTACTATCGGTCAGATGTATCAAGGCCAGTCACCAGGCATGGCCACTCCTCAGCACAGGTTAATCCGCCCACACTTCGATGTCATCGCTCTCACAAGTTTCTCCCACCATGGGTCCGTATTTTCCCACACTTCCTCGCCGTCACTCCCCTCACCCGGTCCGTCGTCCTGTGCCCTTTGAGCTACCTTTCCCCTTCTTCGTTCGTAATCATCCTGCCACCTCCAGGCATATTTGAGAGCCTCGTAGGCAGGAGGTACATTTCCCCTCGGGCCTTCGCAGATTGGATCAAACCACGCACTGATAGCTCGTCTATCATCCTGTTCGTAGGCCACAAGACCCCCAATGAAGACAGCAAAGAGGGGGGTTTGAGCAGTGAACAGCGGACCGGAAATCGGTTGATACTTGATGGTGAGAATAAGCCGATCGAGGAGTTCTTTGACTATTTGGTGGTCTCTTCTTCGACTAATGATGGATGGATCTATTAGTCAAATGCCACTGCAGCTGCTTTCATTGAAGGTGAACAAACCGGAAAACCCGACATTGCAGGTAAATCTGTGCAGCAGCGACATAGCTCTCACCAATCAACTCGGTGACCTTGACGTTTGTGGCGACCTTGCCATTTTCATCCAGCTCGCAAGAATCTAAAAGCTCCTGGGAAGTTTGGTAGCCCTCAGACAGGTCTGACCACTGCCGAAAGTTGTTAAGCTTGTCCTTGATTTTGCGAGCGACAGGCAGTTGTACTGGGCCTGATGCTGGGCACCTGACCCGCATTGATGCTAGATGTGTAATTTTGGCAAAATAATGCATCAGGTCGTGAGAGAGACCAGCAAAACCATCGATTCGGCGTCGCTCTCGCTCGGTGCCTTGGATTAACCAGTTGTAATGGTCAACCTCGGTGTTTGGGTCAAGAGGGTGCACGCAATCACTCAGAACGCTATCCAGACAAACTCGAATTCCCAGCTGGGAACGAACCCGGGTTGTTTGGGCATTATCTCGGCTCTGACAGCGAGTAGCTGGATTGGACTGCGCGAGACATCGTTCTGCGAGTTTGGCGCCCCGGTACCACTTGGGGGGTTCGTTATTTCTCGGCCTCATGTTTCCTTGGTCTCTGTCCCAAACTACTATCTAATTACCCAAAGAGCAGTCAGAAAAATGCGGGAGATGTTTGCATGAAAAATGAAACATACCTCAGTATGGCCCAGAAGGATGAGAGAAGCGACCAAACTATCCGCTTTGTCCGGCGAGCAATCTTTTGCGTTTTTGACCTCCTGGCTCAAATGGCAGACAGCCTGTTGATAGTGGTAGGTTGCGAGATGTATCCAATCACCTCTTGCGGTGTAATCAAGGATATATGATAGAGATACTGACAACATTGCGTGTTTGACAGCAGGACACTTGTCAGCCATAGGTGTAATCTGGGTAAGGTAGGCATTGTCATTGGCGACAACTGTCCTCCCGTTACAAACCGCCTTGGTAACTACATACGGCACAAGACACGTAAGCTTGGTTTATTCGGCCACTGTGGCATCACTAGGTACCGAATTAATGAGAACACTCACAGAACTGGAAGAGGTAACGATCATGCTCCTCAAACTTGCCGTCGATTCGAACGTCACCGAATCGCGGAGGCGGATGATGAATGATTTCCGTCGGGCCGGAGTTCGGAACACTGCCCATCGTATCGCTCTCCCGTGCCCCATCATCTTGCCGTTCTAGTTCTGAGGTTGGGAGGGATAGAAGGGGTAACCTGTCTGCATACCCCCTTTTCTGATTTGAGTAACCATGAATTCGGATGCTTGTCTTGATGAAACCATCCACTACAATAGGACCTTCGTGCCCCCTAGCACCACCGCATCGTACAAGTGCATGGGGGTGGCTACAACTGCCAGAATCCGATGCATATGGATTTTCTGTATCCAAGTCTTCTTCCGCAGGTGGTGGACAATGGTCTCGAGAAAATTGGTTCGGAAACTGCCCTCGGATAATGGGACCCTTGTTTGCTACGCCATCCTGTCCGTGGACAAACTCCTGATGGTCTGGGAAAACTGAGGTGAGTCTCTATGCCCAAAATGCGTAGCTAGACAGGTCTGAATGGGAGTACTTACTTCTTTTGCGACCCCGGCTTGATGGCTTTGGCTTTGAACCGAACAAACCGTTGCCGAGTGACGCATGGTTGCAGAACTCTAGGTGGCTTCCGAGGCTGTCAAGTCCATAGGATAATATGTCTAAATCTGTCGAGAAGCTAGTATGTTGAGGCGCGTAAAACGTCTGATCCTCATCCGATATCAGGGGGTTGTCATCCGGTGCGGTGTTATGTTCATGGTTGTACCCATGTTGATCATGGGGCGCAATGGCATGGGAGGCTTCTTCAGTAAGACGCGGTGTCCACGATTCCCCGAAACGCGCGACTTTCGCGGCCCGCTCCATTTGGGTGCCGAAATGTGAGTCTTGGGTTTTCCGGACAAAGTGGTGATGCAGAAGGAGAGCAAAAAGTCCAGTCAAGACAAGACACGGTGTGCGGGGCCAGGCGAGACCTGCATTTATCCTGGCTCCGATCTCAGTAGAGTCCCGCTGGGGCGGTTGGGTACCTAGGTGTGCATAATCGGTGTGCTCAACGGAGTTTCTCACCGGAAATATTCTGCACTGGGCAACGTGGTGTCCAACGGCATGCTGTCGCAGTATACACTCTCGGAGGATGATGAGGTACAGCTGTGCATGTGTGCCTTGGTTGTGCTACCTATACGTAGGTATGCAGCCGGAGTACCAGAAAGAGGAAAGAGAGGAGAGAAAAGAGGAAAGAGAAAAGAGAGAAGAGAAAAGATCACGCATGCTGCAAGGGAGGTGGGGTGGTTGCAACGAGGCTGGAGGGAGAGAAGAGAAATGCGGGGCAACCGCAGCATGTCACGGGAAACAGAAGTGCCAACGGGGAAATGCCCCTGAAACACCGCACTCTATGCCCTCCCAGACTAAAACTCCGCCAAACTCGACCCACCTCGTCACTGAGCGCACGCCCGCCGGAGAGAAAAGAGAAAACAAAGCCCAGAAACCCAAGTGGCAATGGCCTGTGACATGTTACATCTGTTTGATCATGAGCAGGCATGTCCTGAAGACTCATTGGTCTGCGGCCAGCTGCGTGGAGAATTACGTGGGCTTATCTCTCTACTCCAGCAACAAAATTCCACAGTTTCGACTGGTTGTTACCTAGCGGATCTAGGTAATTTTCTTGTCAAGGCTTTGTACATAACCTCAGAACTGGCTCGGTCTATGGTCAAGACTCAAAATATCCGGGGATACACTGAGGATCTGGCCACGTTCCTCGAACAAGAGCCTGATCTTCGCAGCACTGAATACCTGAATGGCAAACACGAGGCTTTAAAGTCAGCATTCTGCCCTTATCTCTTTGACACACCTGGCTTTTATGGTCATTGCCAATCACACATTTGCTCACCAACTTACCTTCTTGCATCCTTTAGAAAGGTCTGTAGTCAGATTCGCAAATTGTCAGAGAGCGTCGTCAAGATTTGGGGAGAGTCCCCCCCTATTCCACAGCCATTGCTCGATCACCTCCACGGGGCCCCACCGGAGCCATCCCCGTCCCCAGAGCCAGAGCCAGAACCATTTTTTTCCGAAACCACCACGCTCCCGTTCCGGGAGCAAACATCTGTTCCTCCGGGATCTTCCTTCACGGGTCCATCAATGGCGTCAAGCTTCGGCCATGGAAGCTGGGACATCACCAGTGTTGAGTCAAGCCACGTCCGTCATCGCAACAGCACCGGCAGTGACGACTATGACGATAATGGTCAATATGTCACTGTGACATCGTTGCAAGAGCTCACCCACCGTGGCCGAGGGGTTGGGCCGTATGTATGCCCGCAAAAGGAGAATTGCAAGAAGGGTGGCTGGGGGTCTGACGGACGCCCCAGATTGTTCATGAGAAACTCAGAGTTCAAGTGAGAGGCCCTTTACGAACAGTGAAGTCCAGTGTACTGATCGCCATCTGTATTGGTCACATAGAGCCCATCTGGAGAAACATGAGAAGCGTTACAAATGCGACTTACCTGGTTGTCCAAAGCCCGGGAGGGGCTTTGCTCGACCGGATCAATTGCAAAGGCACAAGGACACGGTAGCTCATAGATATGAGGATTATGGTGGGGGTGAGGGTTAAATGTCGTTCACGGCTGAAACGTCGAATAAATGAGAGTCTTTTTGCATACCATAGTACCATAGGCGGCATGATGGTGTTCGGGACTTTGCGGAGTTGTTCTTGGGATAAGCGGATGAAAATATTGAGGTTAAGAAGTAGGTATGAAGCTCCAGCGCTGTTATCGGGACAAGCGGACAGTATGAACTGGGTATTTGGTTGATGTGTTTGCCCGCCTAGGCATCTATTTTAATTTCGGAATCCCTATTGATCGGAGTGGATGAATATCAAGTGGTGAAGAGTACGCGGATATTAGCGGTGGTTTGCCGGGTCCAGAACAGCGAATAGGTATTGATTAATATGCATTGCTGATACTTCATTCCAAAAGATCTCGACGCAACCGTTCTGCAACTGATGAGTAGGTATGTTGAGATCTCGAAATCGAACGAAGCGTGTTTCGTTATCTATATAATCTGAGATACTTCGAAAAGTTGACTTGTCCATATGTGGAATTAACAGTCATGGTATTAGAGTGTATCTACCGGTAGATATAGTATCTAGCATTTCCCCAAACTATCTGGGCTTTCAGAGATCCTTCCGTGAAGCGGCTGTAGAAGTAGGTACCTATACCTGATCCCCACTAGGTAACCAGAAATGAGCTACAAAGAAAAATACATTTAAAAATGATTATCTGCAATGGGAAACAACATCTAGGAAAAGGTCGAAGCGACACTAATTCCACTGACAGCTTCGTCTGGCAGACCCAGCAATCTCGCTTCCAGCTCACCCACCTCTGCCTCCTCGATCCTCATCGCCACGTTTTCTTCTCTCTCAAAACTGTTTGTATCCGTCCAGGTGACCCGTCTCGCCCAGTATGGTCTTTGCCCAGGAAGAGCCATAAGCACATAGCCTGGGACGGTCTTGTCATCCATATCGTTGCGGAGCCGAGCTCCAATATGTATCCGGAGATCTGTTGCTGCCCCTGAGCAGTTGATGTGCTGGCGCCCTGGGTTGCGGCACTTTTTGCCCATTATTGCAAGCAGAAATCGTCTTGTTGGTCGGATGAATGCGCGGGTCCATTGCGGAGAAGACTGACGAGGTTGGCTGTAGTTGGGAAAGTGTGCGCCAAGCTTGGTTTCATCGAACCTGATGTTGAGATGTGTGTTGAGCTGTCCAACCATCCAGGCAAATGGGGCGAGCACAAGCCCCTCAGCTTCATCGATCCAGCCCAGGTTGCTGTGATTTCCGGGAAAATAAACTTGGTGTACACCAGTCCCCCGCATTAATGTTGGGGTATAGGGTCCGCGGGTCTCATGCAAAGACAGAGCGTGAAAAGAGAACTGGACATCTAACAATAAAAGAACGTGAGTTAGAGGGTTTGGTCAAAGCAGCAACAACCTTTCACGACAAGTTGCATTGTGAGGACTTACTAGGTACCACATCAGAGACAAGGTCAACAGCCTTTTGTTGATTTCCGAGCATGCGGAAGATTGCAAATGGTTTTGCTAGCCCTGTCACAGGCAATCCCAACGAACCGACAGTGTCGAAGCAGCATAAGGCATCGATATTGACGCTTTTGCCTGCAACAAAAGGTCATTAGCCCAAACTCGTTGTTCACCAGCTGCACACACCGCGTAGACATTCTCTCTTACATTCATAGCGGTCCTTTAGGCTACCCACATGGCCCGGATCACAAACCTTGCGGCTTTTGCATGCTTTGTAGACCTTCTTGTAGAATCGCTCATCCCGTTTACCAGGCAGTCCAACCAGGTGAATGAGTTTGGCAAGGTACCGTGCAGCCCAAGCGCCTAACACGAGATTATCAGCAAAGCTTCGTTGAGTCGTTTTTCACACATAAACTCACCGCGAGAGTACCCCACGAGAATGATCCTATCGCCGTTTCTGTACTGTTTGGAGAGATTTCCTGTAAATGTGCGCATCACAAATTAGCATGGGCTTCGGGCAGATCAGAGGAGGAGTTCGTCTTACTATATGCGTAAAGAACATTTCTCAAAGTCCCATAGCCACTGACACCTGTAAGTATAGGCAAGTTACGCTGTTAGAACCGGTCTTGACTAACGATGCAATGATGGCATTGGTCACTTGCCTCCCTTAATCTTATCAATAAGATCTCCATCAGACCCAACACCGTTGAGAGGGACTTCATAGACGTTTTCGTCCTCCGAGATCAGATCGACCAACTCCGACACCACAGTCTTGCGACTAGACCGCACACCACCTGCCCATGTGCCTGAACCACGCACAGATATTAGACTGCTAAGAATTCGTTTCTGGAAGGAACAACTCACACTCACCATTGAACGAAGCTATCCATAGTCGTGGTGGTCGCTGCTGTGTCTGCTGGATGTGCTGGGCTGGCGGCAAGTCAACTGCTGCCTCGACTCGTCGGACTGGCTGGGCCTGGGCGGCCAGAATGGGAGAGTCCGGATGGGTCATATTCAACATCTGCAACAATGAAATTGCTACTCTCCACCAGTCTCGTGATGATGTCCCTCGGTACCGTATTGATGTAGGTAACTTGGTCCGACTGCCGGCGACAAACAAAAGAGCGGTTAGACAATGGAAGAGACCTACGAGCTTCAGAAAAAAAAAAGGAATCGAGATTAGAACAGTGGGATGGATAACCGTAAGCTCTTATCAAGGTCTTGAAGAAGTCTGAAAAGATCAGGCCGCAGTGGTGATGTGTTTCGTGTCGTTGGGCGGTCCTTCGGATAGGTAGGTAGAGAATTGCTGGTACGCATCCAAAAATACCACCATCCACTTCATGTTGATGTGGCCAGCACAGCTGGAGACCTGATCATTCCCTCCCCGCAGTTTGGATAAGATACGGTAGTGAACCTGGAATCGCGATAGCCGACATATGATAAGCGCAAGGCGAACATGTTGTCTCTTCTCTCACTGGCAACCCAATGCGATGGCTCAGCCCTATTATGACTTGAGCCGCCAGGTAGCATTGCCTGTGGAGGTGGTATTCGTAAATATTTCCAACTGGTTTGAAGCAACTGGTTGACCTAGGTAAGAACAAAAGGAGAACGAGGGCGATTAGATCAAGTTCCCCGCAGTTCTCTCTTTTGCCCTTGTTGTGTAACCAAGCACCAACCAGATGGCACTGTTGGTCAAAGATCCCAGCCTGGTGCTCTTGTTCTCTCTTTTTCCAAACATGTGGACAGTATGAATGGATACCCAATGTGCGGCCTTCGAGATCATCGATTTAATGTGCTGTTGCATGATCTTGAGACACTTTGAGCGCGGAATGCAGGCCGTACAGCGCAGTGATTAAGGATTCACCGAGTTCTTCCCACCTGTGGGTTGCGGCAAAAGACGTTGGCAAATCAAGTTCAATACCTGAGTGTCAACTGATACAGTGGTCAATTAGTATGAACTAATAGGGCGAAGGAGAGTGTGGAAAAAGGTGATGAATTGCAAAAGAAGCTCCTGAAGTAGGATGTGTGAAGTGGTGGGTCTCTTTGACTGGGCCAAATAGTGGGGCGCAGCCAGATAAGAGATAAGAGATAAGATAAGGACTTCTGAATGCCCTCACACAACCACTTCCGGTAACATCAACCCTGTGGAAGATATAAACTACTCTCATGATATTTCACGGGACTTATTATCGGTGCCACCTATCTTTAGGTAAGCTATAGTAGTAGCTATAAGGGATGCTACTGACTACCTAACTAACGTCAAGCCGTTGAGCTATGTTGGAAATGGCTTCATGACCTGCTTTGACAAGTTGGAGGCATCCAATACCGAGCCCCGCCTTTTTCGCATTTGAGCCTCAGCTTGTGTGCGATGATGTCAGAAGTATGCTCGTGGTAAATGTCAAGTATCAACGCCAACCGCGCTCTCAAAGCCTTTAATATAGCAATGCAAATGCTCATGAGCCTCAATGGAGATAAGGGACTGCGGGAATGGACCTGGCCAAAAGCCCAGAAAATGCCAAGCCGTGAACGTGAACGTGAATGCCCGGCATTACACTACACAAGTGAAACCTTTTTATTCCCGGTAGCCAATCAAACTCTGCTTTTCTTAACGAACACGCTTTAACGGCATGTTGCCCGTTTCAGCAAAGAGCAAAGAGAAAAGAGAAAAGAGAAAAGAGAAAAGAGAAAAGAGAAAAGAGAAAAGAGAGAAGAGGAAAGAGGAAAGAGGAAAGAGAAAAGAGGAAAGAGACAACTTAAGTTCGAGGTCAAAAGAAGGCAAACCCCCGTCTGTTACCTGCTCGTCTTGCATGCCCCTTTTGATCCACTGAAGATCTTGTTCTCTCTTTTTACAGGTTGCCTCTCCATTGGCCACTCTTTTCTCTTTTTGACCCTGGCTCTAGGCCCAACTCTGCCGCCACATTTTGGGTTTCTTTCCAGTTAGCGCCGTTACATGCAGAATCATGGGTCTCTTTCAGAGCAAGGTTGTTCGTCCTAAGGAGCTGCACCGACTGACATATGTCATTGTTGGAGCAGGGGCATTTGGAGCATCAACAGCACTTTACATCATACGAAAGTATCCTTCGGCCAAAATATATCTCATCGATCGAACCTCTTTGCCTTACGAAGGTGCTGCCTCATGGGATTGGAACAAAGTGATCCGCGCAGACTACACAACCATCCGGTACATGCAGCTTGCATTGGAAGCACTCGAGCAATGGAGAGAAGATCCTCTTTATAAGAGTTTCTATCACCAGAGTGGGCTCGCCTGGGTTGCCGACCTGCATCTCTCCCAGACCATTATCGACAATTACCGTAAGCTTGGTATCGAACAGCATTGACAACTACTAACCACCCAGGAGGCCCGTAGCCTTTGGGGTGGTATCCATGCCGACGCTTCCTACCAGGATGTCTGCCAGGTTTTCTACAACCAGAGCAGCGGTTGGGCCGAGGCCACGAAAGCCCTTCACGAAGTCATCAAGACGGCCGTGGCCGAAGGTGTTGAGTACGTTAAGGCCGACGTGAAGAAAGTCCTCTTTGATGAGAACGGATCTGTCACTGGCGTTTGCACAGACAAAGGGGAATCCTTCCTTGCGTCACATACTATTTTAGCCACGGGCGCCATGACTGCAAATATTCTCGCTGATAGCGCTCCGAAGCGACCAGAAATCCAGCTTGGAGGCCGAATGGTTGCCGCCGCCATTTGCTCAGCAATGGTGAACCTCAGCGAAGAGGATGCAAAGTACTTCCGTCAAGGGCCTGTATTTGTGAATGATCTGGACCATGTTATAGGTATGACTGCCATGGAGCAGCCCGATGACCTTCAAAGCCAAATATCTACCTTTTCACATCCTGACCACAAGCATTGATCACCCTTTTACACACATGCAAACTCTATTGTCGAGCATGACTGACAAAGCCTTGAACACTAGGAGGTAGCTTGCCGCCAAACTCAGATAACCAATTGAAGGTGTACAGGGATCAGAGTTTCAAGAACACCATTTTTCACGAGGCATCTGGGCAGGAAATCTCAGTTCCACCGAGCAAGCCCAGCTATGGCCAATGGGACTTGACACCAGGGATGAAGAATGAACTCCTGTCAAGCTTCGAGGGCATTTTTGGAGAAAAGTCCCGGGATTGGGAACTTGTCAATTATCGAATCTGCTGGTAAGCTTTGGAGTCCCGGTTGCATCATGCATGTGATACTTACATCAATTTTCTACCAGGGACGCTGTCACTCCCACTCAAGACCCAATCATATGTGAACACCCACATGCGAAAAATCTCTTTTTGGTTACAGGAGGATCTTTCCATGGTTATAAATTTCTCCCAATTATTGGAAAATATGCGGTTGCCATGATGGAAGGGACTCTTGATCCTGAACTCACGAAGATCTGGGCTTGGGATAGGGAGAACGAAGGCGAGGCGCACGAGGGCATGTTTCCTACCCGTGAAATGGCAGATGTTTGAGGGACTGGAATTGCGCAGCGCTCAACTCTGGCTATCCCCAGACCACAACACCTTTGCCGATAGACGCCTTGAGGGTCGTGGAGTGAAGGACAAGGCTATGCGGCTCTGCCAAAAGTGCGGGATTTACTTTTCGTTGTGCAGATTGTTCAAGTGGCACGAGGGATGGGTGCATGACGTTGATTTTGCACTTTCAAGCAACCCCCAACTTTTACTTTATCAAGCCTCCAATAAGAAGGCTTCTCTTCGTAAAATATTGGGAGGATGGGGAGGGTGGAAGAAGAGGGGTCGATCAGAGCCTTACCCAGCTTACTCCTGCACATCTGCCGACAGAACGGATGGCAGTGTAACGGGAGCCTTGTGCTGGAAAGGGAAACGACTGGTCAGGGTTTTCTAGCTATATAATCTCTATACAGTTTCCGGTCTGATCGTTCGTCACAACTTCCTGCCGACACAACTGTCTCCTTCTAGCCATTTCCCTTATTACGAGAGCCTTGTGACAAAGGTACCTCGTGAAGAAGGCCTCTTTCTTCACCCCATCAAGCCATTCGAAACCTCCCAAACATGGCTCCAAATGTCTTCTTGTATGGTATATCGCAAGAAGGCAGCTCACATGATCCCATTACTGACAGTCAATCCGTATAATAGAACAGGAGGAACTGGGTACATTGGAGGCTCAGTATTGGACGCCATCGTCAGACAGCACCCCGAGTACAACATCACAGTCCTTTTGCGCAACATCCCTGAGAACTTTACTTCCAAGTACCCAGGCGTGAAAATTGCTCAGGGCGACTTTGACAACACAGCACTGATTGCCGATACTGCAGCCGAGGCCGACATTGTCATCCGTAGGTGCCTATCACTCATTTGTTAGAATTGGAGAGCCGTGATCATGATACTGAAAACCGAAACAGACAATGGCAACAGCAAACACGAACCTTCGATCAAGGCTCACATCGAGGGCCTCCTACGGAACAGCACCCCATCTTCCCCACGATTCCTCATCCGTCTTGGCGGCACAGGCGCGATCGCCGACTGGGCAGACCCGTCATTCTATGGCGAGAAGAATCCAAAGGTCTGGAATGACGTCCAAGACATTGACGAGCTGACATCCCTGCCGGACACCGCATTGCATCGCAACATTGAGAAGATTGTACAGAAAGCAGCTGTGGACCACGGCAACCGCCTCAAGTGTGCAATTATCTGCTCCTGTGGCGTATATGGGCCTGGAAAGGGACCCGGAAGAACCCAAAGCCAATTGGTGCCGGTGTTCTACGATGAGATCGTCAACAATACCAAGCGTGCCTTCTACACGCAGTCCGGAGAAAACACTCGCAGCTGGGTGCACATTGATGATCTCACTGCTCTTTACATGAAGCTCATCGAGGCGGCCGCGGCCGGTGGTGGAAATGCCGACTGGGGTCTTCAGGTGCGTACATATCGCATTCCCATGGCCAGTAGCAACACTGACAAGCTGTGTTGACAGGGATACTACTTCACGGCCACACAGGAAGTCTCTCAGCTTGAATTCGCCACCGCGGTTGGGCGTATCCTCAAGAAGCATGGCATCATCGAGGAGGAAGAGCCTGTCAAGCTGCCTCTAGACGATATCTGGAAGATGAGGCAAGTGACAAAGTGGCGCTACATGGGAATCTATGCCTTTGCATGCAACACGAGAACCGTCAGTGAAAGAGCCCGCAAAGTGCTCGGTTACCAACCCAGTGCCCCGAGCCTTTTTGCTTGTCTCGAGGAAGATGTTTTGGCGGCGGCAGGACTTCGGGCATAGTCTACAGGTTTATTATTAGTTTTCTTTTCTTTCGTCATCTTGGCTTCTACTTTTCTTTTGAATGAGAACGGTTTTGAGAGTGAAGCAAATGACCATAGGGATGTGGGGAGATTGGTGGAAGCATTCAGGGGTTCAGGGGTTAGCCCCACTCTTGAACTGCTTTACACTGTCTGGAGCATTTCTTGCCAGACTGAGATGCCCTTCGTTAATCTAGTCTATTACAACATTCTGCTATCTCAAGATCGCCGATTGAAATGCCATGCCCCTTAAGACTATTATGTATGGTATTTGATTGTGTGCAACCAATGCAACACGTTCAGTTCTAAGAACGGACCAGGACCTGGTCCCGTTCTGTTGTCCATGGATCACGTCCTGGAGACATCCGCGAACAAAACATGTGTTTCGTGCCAATACCTATGCTCTCGCCTGGGCTATGTTCCGAAATGATTGTTTCCAGCTCTGAAACGGAGCGACGTTTCCAATCGACACCGGATAATTGCAAGATTGGTGGAAGATCATACCCGCTCTTTTCTCCACGACACCCACCTCGGCAACTGGGGCCTTTGGGCCACGGAGATAATTGAGCTCACGAGCCACACCACCTTTTCGGTACTCCAATGCTAATCCAGGAACCTGAATCGGTGGTCACGGAGCGGCCCTCTTGGGACCGCAACAACTAAGATCTACTAGGAATTCGCAACATGATCAACCCAAGAGTTCGTTCATGTCCGAAAGGAAAAATAACAGGGCAGCTGACCCGGAAGCACAAAATCCACCTCGGAATGTCACGGTGAGGTTTCTCCGCCGAGGCTTAACCTTGTACAGAATCGCTATGCCATTCCGATGGCTTAGAACCAAGCTATTGTCAGGGGACGCACTATGGAGCGGGTAAAAGTGTTACTCACAACCACTTAAAAGCCCATTAACCATCGTTGATAATTGTTTTGTTTTAAGCAGCCAGTCAGCTCAAGTCAAGACAACTCCATAAGCACTAGACAGGACTTCGCAAACATGAGACTTTCAGTGTTGGCTCTTGCATTCTCTGCGGTGTTGGCAACCGCCTCACCAACCCTGCATGAGCGAGAGCAGCCGGTCAAGCGTGCGGCCACAACAGACGTCGCGAACATCGGCTTTGCCACTTTGAACGGAGGGTTAGTCTTCCCCATCGGTATCTTTGTCTTTGTAAACACTCCACCTTCTGACACTTCTTAGTACAACCGGTGGTCTTGGTGGCACCACCACAACCGTCAGCACCCTTGACGAGCTCATCGCCGCTGTCGCGGAAAAGAATACGAATCCCGCCATAGTCTTGATCAAAGGAGCCATCACCGGTGCTACCAAAATCAGAGTAGGAAGTAACAAGAGCATCATCGGCTTGCCTGGGTCTTCCATCAAAGGAATAGGCCTTACCATCCGCCGTCAAAAGAACGTCATCATCCGCAACCTTGTCTCTTCCCACGTCGTCGGATCCATCGCAGAAGACGCAATCAAGATTGACGGCAGCACCAACGTCTGGATCGACCACTGCGAGTTCTTTTCTGCTCTCGTCGCTGACAAGGACTACTACGATGGCCTAGTCGACTCCTCCCACGGCTCCGATTTCGTCACCATTTCCCAGTATGCCCCATCCCCCCATTTTCTCGCCACTGAGTAAGGTAAGCTAACCAAAAGAAGCACCTACTTCCACGACCACTGGAAAACAACCCTCGTGGGCCACTCCGACAACAACGCCGGCGAAGACGCCGGCAAGCTCCGCGTCACCTACGCCAACAACCACTTCCGCAACATCAACTCCCGCGCTCCCCTCTTCCGCTTCGGCACAGGCCACATCTTCAACAACCTCTACGAAAACGTCGGGAGCGCGGTAAACACCCGTATGGGGGCCCAAGTCTTGGTTGAGTCGAACTACTTCTCGAATGTGACCATCGCAGTGACAAGCCAGGACTCCAAGGAAGTGGGGTATGCACGGTTGGAAGATAACGTCCTGGGGAGTGCTATCAGCAATGCGCCGGTGGGGACCTTGACCAAGGACAAGATTCCGTATGGGTATACTGTCTTGGGAAGTGGCAAGTTGCAGGGGACTGTACCGGGGCAGGCCGGGGCGAGGTTGAGTTACTGAGCTTACAGCAGCAGTTGAGCTACGGACACAACCGCCTAGTTGATTCAGCTGACCCGACTAAGGCCATCCAGTCAGAGGTTCCGGGCATTACTTCAACACTGGAATCAGCTAGATGATACTTGTACTAGCCAAGACTGAACACGCAAATAGTATAACCTGGGCCACGAAGATGGGTTAAAGCAGATATATTGCCAATAATAGTCACAACCCTCACTTCTTCCAAACCCTCCGTCTTGTCTGTTCCTACTAACTCCAAAGAGCCGTGACCATCACCCTGCCACCCCAGCCCATTTTCTCCCCCCTTCAAACCCACTTAAACAGTAATCGGGGTGCACCCACTAGGAGCAAAGCAAACAAAGCCAGGAGAGGCGCAGCACCTCGCATAAGAAGTGCCCTGAGTAAAAGAAAGTCCATTGCAGAGCTATTCCCATTGTTGTCAGCACTCATCTCAACCAATCATCTTGTCAATAGTGGGTGACTTACAGTGCCTCCATTCCCCAAAGTCCCACCAACAGACGCGCAGCAGGTAGCCGTGTCAGGAGGAGGCGATGGCTCACCGCTGCCAGAAGAGCAGCCGCAGTCGTAGACGCACTCCTGGCGGGCGTCAACCTCGCTGCTGCCGGGCTGAGGAGCGGCCGAGACGATGGCCGTGAGGGCGAGGAGGAGGGTGGTGGTGAACTTCATGTTGACGGTAGTAGTCTTTGTAGGGTGTCTTTGATACTGAGTTGATAAGATTGTATGAGAGGCTTGATGATGATGAAAGAACTCTCAGAGAAGACGTGATCGAGCCCTTTTATACCTGTTTCTGAGGCTGATTGTGTTACTCCGGAGTAGCTGTCATCAACTCACCGAGACTAACTCCCTCCCCTGTCACCTCGCACTCTGAAGCTCTACAGGATCTCGGACCCAAACTAATATGTTCACGATGACGACCGTAAATTACTGTTGTCTCCAATAGGACCAGTTCCGTGTTTCTCTATGCCTGTACACTCAGCATTAGCGCTCATGCTATCCCTATTCTGTCTCGTCGTCTCTGGGTTGTGTAACCATCATCAAGTCTCATGATACAGCATCGATAGCGGTCAACATCCTCTCACCGAGAATTCCAAACAAAGAATGCAACATAACTGGTATTTTCTCTCAAAGAAGAACCAAAATCGCCGAAGTATCCGGCGCTAGCCCTAGTAAAGTCATCTTCCCAACCATTACCCCCTGAATCCCCCTTTCTCCAGACTCTCTCAGCTCTGCTTCTTACAAATCCTCCCATCCCCATCAATCTCCCAATCCTCACTACCCACCGCCGTCATAGCATAAAACACCCCCATCGAATCCCACTTATCCTTCACATTCCTCAAATTCTTGTAATTCTCCAACCCATAAAACTGCTCCTGCCAATCCTCCTGCTGATAATTCGCCTCGTTTAAATAAGCCCCCCCACCGGGCGTAGCAGCATCCATAGCAGGCTGCACTACCTCCGTCAAGCTCCTCTGCATCTTCATCATCTCCTCCCTCGGCACCCCATAATCCCACTTGCCCACAATCAAACAAAAAGCCACGGCCTCCCTCCAAGCAGGGTTCACAGACGACACCATCCCCTCCCTCAACCCCGCCTTCGCATTCGACGCCACGCACCCCATAGTGAACCCCTCCTCCTGTATCGCCATCCTCATCGTCGCCGTCAGGTTCCTCCCCTTTTCCCCATCCGCCACCACCGCCCTCGGGATCAACCTCCCCCCCGTCACCTGCGAGACAGGATACCAGCCATACGGCAAGGGTCCAAACGACGAATTGTAGTGCTCCAACAACGACCCCGACACCTTGGCCGAATACTCGTACTTGATCCCCTTGGCCGTCAAATCGTCCGTAAACGGCTTCATAACCTCATCCACACACTCTGTAGTGTCACAATCCGGAATTGTAACACTGTACGTCGTCAACGCCGGCACTTTGGGGTCCGGCCAAGCATAGAGCAGATACACCAAGCTATTCCCCGCCTCCGTAAACGCAACCGACAAGTTCTGCACTGACGCCACGGCGTCCCAAAAGGCAGTGACATCCTCGTCTTTTTCTGACGCGGCAGCAAAGGTAAAGTTGTTCGATCCCCCAATCTTCCCGTCGGGGAAAACCCTCATCGTCGTGCTCAGCACTACTCCAAACGTGCCCCCACCACCCCCAGAAAGCGCAAAGTGCAAGTCTTGGTTATCCTTCGGTGTAGCGGTAATGAGCGTCCCGTTGGCGGTGACGACCTCCCACTCTAGAACATTATCTGCTGCCATGCCGTGCTTGCTCGTCAGGATCGAGTGTCCTCCACCCTGTGTAAAACCCCCCGCTACACCAATGGTAGGGCATGAACCAGGGAGCACCCTGTAGCCCGCGTCGTTGGCGGCAGTCAAAACCTCAAAGCCTTGAACACCAGCCCCGATCTTGGCCGCGGGTCCGGTGTAATCGTCGCTGGTGTAGTTCTCAATAATGGAGATATTCTTGAGGTTGTGTGTCCAAAATGACAGCGCCCCCTTGCCAGTGGATTTACCGAGGTAGTCATGACCAGTGTTCTTGATGACCACACGGATATTGTGCTTGGTCGCAAAGTCGAGACCGGCTTTGACGTCGTCGACTGCTGTGTCAGTGGAGAGGTTGACCGCGTAGCTGACGTAGTTGCCGAGATCACACTTTTGGTCTGCTGAAGTGAAGGGGTCGCAGGTGGCGTTTTGGAAGATGGGTGCGTTGAACTCGACTGGTTCGGAGAAGCTGTGGTTTGTGTTGGTGTTATAGCAACATCAAAGCAGAGTGTAGACTTACTGAGTCTCGGGCTTGTCCCAGCCGTCCTTCACTGTCTTGCACTTCTCCTCATCGTAAATGTTGAACGGCTCGTGGTGGCATACAGCAGCCAGAGGAACGGAGGCGATCAGGCGGCCCCCAAGTGTCTCGTTCAGTGTTGACCAGTCAGAGTCTCCGGGCCATGAGCTGTCTCCAGGGATGTTCTTGCAGTTGCTGCTGCCGGCGAACGAGTGTGCGCTGGCGAGGGGGCCTAGTAGCGACACCGCGGCGGTTGTGAAGAGATGGTGGCTAACCATCCTGGAAAGGTGGTGCTCAATGAAACTTGGAATTTCCGAATGAGGCCAAATCACGGTAATGTCCCCAGATAATCCGCCGTCGAGGAGAAGGGCGATGAGGAACAGAATCGAGATCGAGATGAGCCGGAGATCGAGGCCCTTATATAACTGTCGCCCTTGGAACCCGCGCTCGATCGAGGCGGTTACAGTATCGAAAGAAACAAAGGCAAGAGCACTCATTTCACGCTCTTACGGCCGCTGCAGTTGACACCGGAGCTTTTTTCCTTTCAACATGCGTGGGCTATCGACAGTCGCTCTCCTTCCCCGCAAAGTTGCGCCAACAACTCCATTCTCGTTCAGAGTTTAGCAGCATCTCCCGACCCGGGGGGTTGTTGGCATCCCCATACCTCGACGTGGACCATAAAGATGGATGGGTTACACACAGGCGCGGGAGAGCACTTGCTTTGCTGAGCCACGATGCAGGTCCAATGCTCGGTTCGGGCGGGTCGATGCTGCGCGGGAAAGCCTGCCATTGGACATCGGAAAAGATTTACACCCGCAGCGTTGCAGACAAATTCTTACGTGCAGGAGAAAGGAGCTTTTTGTTTGCGGAGTCCTTGACTGTTGAATTGGAAGAGAGAAGCCTCGACTCTCAGACATGTTTGGTCTGAATGAGTCAAATCCCACTGTCAGCTCCAGCTATTCGTAGCTGGCCTTTGTTATTTGTCGGTGTCAATGACCACATCTTGTGGTGGCTCAGTCAGAGCAAATGCTCGCAAACAAATCCGACCTGATGGAGGGGTAACTTGCTTCCCGGCGTCAGCAGAAATGCGACCTCAGGCGGCTTGATGTCCACCAATTGCCGGGTACAACAAACTCGCATGCCTTGGTCGTATTTTCAGCCAGTTGAAGGCAGTGATGGCATATCAAGGCCTGCCTGACGTCGCGGTTCAGATCTTGGGCCGATGGCGTTGAACCTTCCGTTGCGGGTATGATCACGGAGAAAGAGGCGGAATCTTGCCTTGGTCCTCCTGCTCTCGGACTGAGACCAAGTATCTGCCTACAATGTAAGAAGCTTTGGTGTAACAGGTCGTCAATCATTCCACTACATCAACGTAGTACATAGGTAGAAATCATAGTCTCTCAAAATGCCCTTTCTTCCCAGCCCCCAAGGTGAAGGCGCCGTATGGCCAGGAAGGTGATGGCTGAGAACAGTCCGCGCTCCCGCCTCGCTCAGAGCGCAGACTGTTTGGGGACTCATCACCCTTCCTTCAGGCCCTCGGGAAGTCCCAGAAGAACTCAAATATCCCCAGTGGTTCCGAAGCCTTTCGCGCGTTGCTCCTGACGTCGGCTAAATAACCCCCTTGTCAAACCTCTTCCGCGAAACTTGGAACAAAGAAAAAGAAAATAAAAAGACAAGCTATCGTGTACGTGCACAGAAAAAGAAAGGTTGTTGGCGACTTCATCCCCCGCGAAAGTGGCCGTTCTTGTCATGGTCCCTTGTGCTTCCTCTGTACATGGCGCGAGACATGATCTGGCCTGGCAAATGTCTGAGAGCATCCTGACACTGAGCAGGGAATCCTCGCGGTCGAGATGCCGAATTGATTTGCCTGGTCTTTGTGGCGTGCTGCGATGTGTTTTCTTAAATCCGCCGCGTATGAATGATCGTGACCTTTGCGGCCCTTTGGACAAAGCGGGCACTTGATAGGCTTTTCCAACTTTCGGCGTTCTCGCCTGTCATGATCCAGTCAGTTTCTGTCGGGTTCAAGGGAATAAGCAAAAGTGAAAGGTATCTTACGCAGGCATGAAGGGACCATCGCGTCGTCGACGGGGGGTGCCGCTGACGTTAGACCCAAGTGGCAGTTGTGGGAAGTGCGAAATTGCAGTGACAATAAGTGCCTCTTCACATCGTGGGATCTGTCGGTCTGCTCGATCATTTGATGGCTCAAATGAGTGGTCGGAGTGCGGTGCAGGAGCAATGGGCCTTGGGGCTACTGGACGTGGAGATGGCCCAAACGTTGACATCTGGCTTGGTGAAGAGGAAGGGCCGTCCGATGCTGGTGAGGGATTAGTTCCAGGAGACGTTGACCATCCCAGAGGTGTCCAGGCAGAGGTTGTGTTAGTGGGAGTAGTAGTGTTGTCAGTGATGGCAATCTCGAAGCCCAAAGCTGGAAAGAGGTCTAGGCTTGTGTCTGTGGCAACAGAACCAAAGTCATAGGGGATTGTTTCGATGCCGTTCCACTCGTTCCTCTGCCCCTGGACTGATTGCTGATCATCTTCCAGACCTCGGGGAAATGAAACATGGCCGGCATAACCACTATTGACCTCGTCAATGTCAAGTTCAAAGAAGCTTGAGTCATCCCACAACAGCCAGAGGAATGGGTCGCCGTCATGCATGATGGGAGAGGTGCCCATGGTGGCGGTTGAGACTCAGAGGTCTATCGTGTGTTTTACTCTGTTTTCTGTTCAAAGATTTGCTGTGTTTCTTTGCGATTGTTTACGTGTGGTTTCGCTTTCCGAAGTTTACGGATTGCGGTCGGTACCTTTTAGCGACGGTGCTCCAGGTCCGTACAATCTGGGATTCTGGCAATGGACGTATCAAGAAAGCCCGAGGCGGGCGGCTTCCTTGAGGCCTTGAGCGGCAACAGTCAGTCTTCACCGTAGGCACATAGGTTGTTGGATGAAATAGCGACGTACCTCCATTGTGAGAGATAATTGCGTACTATCCAACACCATCCTCCCTCTGTCTCTGTCATCGACAACAAGACAGTACCTCCGGAAACTACTCGCACACCGCATTGGCTTTCAGGTTCCCACATCGACACCCAGAGATCCGCCTGCAGGCGACAAGGCATCTGGTTGCTCGTGGAAGCACAATGCTTTGACAAGCAGCCTCCAAGTAACCCCGACGAACTCGGCTGTTGATGTGGGCGCCCCAAAGGGGGAAGTGGAAGTGCAATTTCCCGGTGAAAGAATACTGAAAGCTCGAGATGACAAAGTCTGCCAGTGTGTCAGTGATGAAACGTGATAGAAACCTGCTTGGATTCGAAGTTCGCTCACCCTTTTGCCGTGATTGACGCAGAGGGAAGGCACAAACTGAGAAAATTCAAGAGAGTGGCCCGCGCAAAGTCCCCGAAGCCAGTGATGGTGGGCCCACAGCACTCACGTGTGGCTGTCGATGAAGACAGGCACAGCATGGGAGTTGGTCTGGTACTGCTGCCTAAGACCATCACTGGCTTCTCGCAAAGTGTAAAGTTTTGGTGGTAAGAGGTTGGTGGATTAGAACAAGAAGAAACAGAGCAAAACCGTCGAGGAGAAGAAGGTCCATTTTAAGCCAGCTCTAACCCCTCACCAGTACAGCTCCAGAACATAGCTCTCTGGCGCCAATCCAACGCACTGCAATGTACCGCACCTGTATTCTCAACTAGCCTCTTGATTGGTCCATATCTGGGGGTCCTACAAGCTGCACGTTTGCTTTCGATAACTTTCCACCACAGTCTTCGGTCGACATTGCCAGTGCAATTGGCTGCCTTACTTTTCTTACCGCCCTCAGTAATAGCAAACACCTGGAGGCTCAGGCGACAACACATAAGGCATTCCCCACGGCTCACAGCAAACTGTATGACCCCGGGTTCAATCAGCTCATGACGCCAAAGTGGTGAAGCAATCACCAGGGGTCACTACGACACAACCCTAACCCCCGCTTTGGCATTTCATCTGGATGGACAGCTTTGACACACCAACGATGGCAAACGTGCCCTTCACCCACCATTGGTCCATCTTCGAGTCCGGGACGATCTTTTCCCCCAAGTAAGACACTGACGGGAACACTTTGCCTAATTTCGATGCAGCATTGCTGTTCAAGTATCGATGCCCTGTTTCCTGCAACAGACCGCCAATGTCGTCCCACCAGAAAGCTTCATGATGATTGCATGGCAAATGCTCAAAGAGTGCCGTCAAGACCAATATCTGAAGTCAAGATGAGCGAACACAGGAGCCCGTCCTCGTGGTGCACATCACCGCAAGCCACCAACGGCCCCTTACCTACCTATCCCCTCAATCCGGTCAAGTGCGGCCCGTTCGGTGTCGTCAATCGCTGCTGAGGTGCGGGGCCGTTCGCTCGGGAGTCGTGGGAACCCTGGCTCCCATCCAACAATCTGGAAGCCTGAACCGGCCCGTCCGGTTGGGCCTGATGCGTAGACCCTTTCTTCTTCCAGAAGACCTGCATCCCCTCCAACACGGACCACACCGCCGTGGATCTGCATGTTTTTTTTAGCTTTTTACCTTTTTGGTTTTTGTGCCTCGTCTCGGTCGGTCGGTCGGTTGCGAATCCAAGATCCTAACCTGAACACGGGCCCCACCCATAGGGCTGATTAGCCCCCAACAACACCAATCCTCAGCATCAACCCTACCTTTCCAGGACACAGTAAGGAACCATAGATGTAAGGAATAACGTAGCTGCATAGACTTATACGCAGCTGTGTCAAAATCTCACATCTCATGATGAAACTTTCCCCCAAGACCACTATTTCGTCCCCATCCCGTCTCCGTCCCTGCATCCAAAGTCCAAACCCACCAAGCCCTTCCATCGTCCTCCTCCCGTCCTCCTCCTCCACCAACTCGCCTAGCGCGCTTATCCCAACCAATCCAACCCCTCAATTCGTACCTTACACACCCACCACAGGTAACAGTCCAAGTCCTCCTTCACAATTCCTCCCATAACCCCAAGTTCTCCAGTTCCTTCAAGCAAGTTCTCCCCTCTTCAGCGCGCAGTAAGGCAGATTTCCCTCTAGAGTCACGTCTTGGCTTACATACCACAAATCCTTCCAACAACTCCTACCACAGTACATACCCCATTCTGGCTTCAGCTATCCCATCTCCCAGCGAATCAGCTCCCTACCTAAAAACCGTTAAGGTGCGGCGCAATCTGTTGGTGGCCAGGCAATCGGCATGCGGCACGGCAAAAACCTTAGTTGTTGTGCCTCCTTCGGTGCAGTGCCTTTGGTGCGGTGGTGGTGGCTTGGCGTGAGACGCCTTCCACACCACATCGACTTCAGCAGCAGCCGGAACAGCATCCAAAAGGGCGCGAGAAATGTTTCCTTTTTTGGACAAAAATGGGTTATCCCGACTCCCGACTCCCCACTCCCGAATCCCGACTGCCGCGCCGTGCATGTGGTGTCCCTGTTTCGGGTCGGAACTTCAACACGACGTAGGTAAGTGGGGGTTCATGATTCATGATGGTGTCAATTTGCCATCCACACAGTCGCGGCACGATGGGAGTCAACTTCAAACTGCCGAGTGTCACTAGATGGTGCTAGTTCACACCAAGTCAAACCCCCCACACAACGGTATCATAGCAGGATTTTAGGCCCATGTATGAATCCATTCCTACGCTGCTACCTTGTAAGTCGAAGGATTCATATGGGATTTCAGCGAATGTAGAGGAAGTAATTTGAACACATCACAGATATCATAGAAAAAAATAAGGTAAATTGAAATCGCGCGATTCAATTGTGTAAACTGGAGGGTAAGAAGTGAAGTGAAGTGTAAAGAAAAAAAGGAAATCTAATCAATCCCGTCTCTCCCCGTCCGATTTCTCCCGTGATATCGCTCCTTCGTGTACAACGAACCCCCCCACTATGTTGTCCATGATGCCAATGCCTATCCTCTGTCCGTCCATGCCCGCGAAGGCCGCGTACCATAGTTGATCCAGTCAACCGGCGTATCTAATAAATGCCGAAATCCCCCCGACTGATCGAGAACATCTGTCCTTCTATCATCCATGCAAGTCGCTATGCTGTTGATCAAAATGAAACAATTGTAAACGAGTGTGTTTGAGCATTCAAGTGCTGATTTTCACCATGTTTATTTCTGATACCATGTTAGCAATGGTCAACTAGATGTTGATATGTGAAATACTCACCCCGCCGCCTGATGAAGAGCCACCAGACGAATTCCCAGACGAGCCCCCAGAAGAACTTCCAGAGCTGGAACCGCCACCATAAGGTGTGAAGACGACATCGGGCCTCACGATGCTGAGAGCAGACCCGTGCTTCAGGATGTCATCCCACTTGGTGCTAGAGCTGTCGCTGCCAGACATTTTGGTGACGAGGAGTGTGTTTGGACTGGGAAGTGGTGAAGTTGGTGAAGTGTGCAGTCGGTGGCTAGTGAGCTCAGTGAAAGCAGGTGTTGGCTGAAGATGAGAAAGCTTGTTGATATGCTTGCTATTGTTGTCGCTGATGTTGGTTGTTGATGATGGCTGTTGAGACGGTTGAGGGTCCATGGCTTTATATCGAGGTGGTCTTTTACAAGACCGATACAACCGACTTCGCGGATGCGATTTTGAATATCGGTGCCTAATGATGGATGGATTCGTTAACGGTCGATTCAACTCGTCTTTCAGGTGACTCTGAAAAACATGGTTTTTGCTTTGGCAGAAGTCATGGTCGAGACCGAGCAAAGCATAGGGCCAGGCATTCCGTAAGGGCTCTCTTCCGTCATTGGTCAGGTTCCTGAGGCTCGATGAGGGTTAGATAATCAAGGACTCGAGTCCGAGGCGTCCAATCCTGAGGTTCAGCGGGCAATTGTCTTTTGTCGTCGGTATAGTCAAAAGGGGCGATGTATGCAAAAGTCCGAGATTTTGGTCTAAACACGTGCGAAGCTATGCTATTTGCGGCCATGGTCAAAAGGCACGGAGATAGTGGCTCAAGTGGTGGTGCTTGCGCCCAGCCTCCTGAAACTGGCCAAAGCCCCCCACATCCCCAAATGCTGGCGATATTGCGAGAGTGGGTGCCATACAGCAGTGCGCCTGTGCGATGAAAAAGACCCGAATTGTTGTGTTTTTCGTGCGAGGATGCATAGTGTCAAGCGTATAGTCCTTGGAGTCCTTGGAGTCCTTGTTGTGTTGGTTGTCGACACTGTTAACCCCCCTTGCCGCTAACCTTGCTAGGCGAGCCAATCCTCCGGCTCTCCAAACGCCACGCGGCACCGGCTGCATTGCCGAACAGATCGCCAATTGTCAACCACACCATGTGGCTCGTGTGCAAGGCGTATTTGAACGGCGTGTGTGAGGTAGTCATAGAGGTATAGGTCTAGGGCCACATGCCAATCCACTATCAGATGGCACCGCCTACCATCCATCGTCCCTGATACAATATCTGGCTGCCTTCGATCCTGTGTGGCTTACAACCCAGCTTTGTTTCAAGGATGTCTACGAGACATACGGTTCTCGAAAATAGGTAGCTGGGAACATCCGGGCAACGACTTGGGTATTGACGCTTCAGATCTCATACTGGAGGGTGGCACGCTGGCGGGAGTACAAGATTCATCTTTAGGTCGAGCAGTTCATCGCGATTCGTGAGCCACGTGCGGCGTGGCGAGGCGTCTTCGAAGCACCAAGAGAATCTTCAATTATTTTCGACAGCGCCAGTGATGAGGCGTGCAATTGGGGGTCTCAAAGTTGTGCCGATTCTTCCTTGACTGGCCTGAGCTGAGTGAAGGGTCTCAGACTTGGGCTTAAGCCACGGCGCCGCCTCGTCACTCTCGAGATGTCGTGGCCAAATTGAATGTGAGGAATGGGAAAACCGGATATGTTGCAACGGCAGACCTTTGGGCTTCCGGATGCCATCTTGTCGCGGTTGAAGTTGAATGGACTGACAGTGTAAGGTAGCTTAGAGCGGGAGCAAGAGGGAGGGACGGACTGCGTCAAGGTCACGAGACGGCCACCAGCGTGGCCGGTCAGGTTGCAACGTTCCTTCCAGGTTGAAAATCGTCCCAAGGGTTAGCTCCTTCCTTCCAACCTCCTATCTTGGTCTGCCCTTTCCCTGGACTCCACTTCGCGAGTCCTTGCTCAGTGATGCCTGGAGTTTCTTCAGACGACAAGGAAAGCGCACACCTGAGCAAAAGATGCAGGTAACCATTGCATACTCCGGTGAGTCCGACTCCAAGCAAACCTACCCGACCTGAAGCATTCGGTGAGCCTCAATCAATCCCTTGGCTAGATGCCATACTGGATACCAAACTTCATGAGAGTGACCGAGATTGACCCCCGAACCGAAGGGCCCGCTGGACACCAATCAACTACTCCGAACGACCTCGAATCACAAGATGCCTTGCTCCTTCCTGAACGCCCCGAGTTCACTTTAAGATCTATTGACTCAATGATGTAAAGAGCTAGGCCGTGCCCCCATCCATCACCATTTCCCCTTTCACGGTCCGAGCCGGTGGATTGATGATGTCGCAAGGAAGGAGCCTCGTTGTTTTCGGTAGGAAGAACGGGAGGCCCATCTAGCCAGTCATTCTTTTTGGAATCAGTTTTCCGGGTCCGAGGATTTCGGCGAGATTTGTTTGCATTCTTGGCCGAGTGCTAAAAGCGGAAGTCGGTCTCAATGACCGCGATGCGACTCATCCTAGCATAACATAAGTGATGATCATCGCTAGCCATCATTCCGGACTGGAAGTCAGCCTTATCGACTTCTTCGGCTCCGAAGTTTTACTCCGAGCCTGCATTCGGGACGGCGCGGAATCCTGACGTACGACATCTGCAATCTTCGGTGATGCTGACACTTATCACAGCTCAACCACAATGGCCTCATTCGTCAACTCATTCCCCCTTCCCCCTACCCCCGAAGCATTGACGAACGTCGTCACCCTCCTTGCATCGTCCGCCCCGAATCCAAACGCCCGCTTCAGTTTCGTCCAACCCACCAGTACCCCCATCCAAGCCAGTGCCCCCCAGCCTCCCCATCCAATCATGATATCGTCATGGGTCTCTCGTACTTTGTTGAGGACCACATCCTCCTTCCCATAGGCGGCGTGGATATGCCCAAAGACGTGGAGTCGAGGACGGAGTCGGATGATTTCTTGCAGCAGGTAGGGACAGCCGGCTCGGTGAAAATCCCGGCGATCGAGGTAGAACTTTGGGGGGCCGTGGGTGACAATTATCAAGTCGTTTTCAGGTGGCAAAGTTCCGAGTTGGGAGTTGGACCAGAATTCGGGTGCAGGGGAATATTGGAATGCCGAAGGTGTGTAGACTGGTGTGTAAGGGCTGCCGTATATTGTGAGTTTTCTTCCTCCTGCTTCTGTGGATACTTCAGGGCCGTCGGTCGTGACTCTATTAATAACAGAGATTGTTATCGTTGAGTCCTCCAGATATGTCACCCTGCCCCAGTTCAGGTCCGCTTTGGTCCTCGTAGTTTCTCCGTATCGACGTTCCGGATATTTTGCAAGAAATGCCTCGTCGAGCAGCACATCATGATTTCCTGCAATCAGGATTTTGTGAGGGTGAGGCTGGGATGAGAGCCAGCCGAGACCGGCTTGGACTTCATCAAACGAGCCATTCTCAGTCAGATCACCTGCATGGATGAGAATATCCCCCGGCGGGAGGACAGGTCGATGGTTGTGTGTGTCGGACACACAAACTACCCGTACAGGGTTGGCGTTAACTGATTGGGTGGTTGCTGGTGGTGAAGGTGATGAAGGTGAGGAATGTATGCTCAAAAGCCGAGTCGCCAGATACCGTTTCAGCCTCCCGCGGGTTTTTATTGTGATGGTTTGCTCCTGCATCTCGACAGATTCTGTTTTGGGCGCTGGCCAAGAATTCCCATCAACTTCTGCATCCGCGCGGGCGAACTTGATGAGTGAAGATTAATCCGGGTCGAGCTTGCTCCCCTATGGCGTTGTGGAAGTTGCTGGTCCAGTGGTGGTGATGAAATTCCAGCTTCCGTGATCTGAAATTGCCCTCTCCGAGTCCCGCCGCGTTGTTGCCTGGCCAATCAGAGATGCTTTTCTCCGTCGGGCGGATCAAAGGGGGCTAATGACACCTGGCACAGTGCAACTTTGCAAAACTTCGTTAGAAAGGAAGTTTTCAACAACATATTTATTTCAAATGTATTTGAATGAGAGCAAGTTATTTCCAGTCCACCCATGATGCCTTTTTGTGGATGGGCGCTGAAATAGAAGTTGGGTGAGTATTGACGTCGAAGGTTATGCAATCACTCCTCTGATCCTCACACAGTGCCCGAGGTCCAGCCAAGCTCCCAGACACGGGAGGTATTTTGTACTCAATAAGCGCGTGCTACCAACATCAATCCCTGAAATGGTTACGGTTGGTGATTCGTTGTTTGGGAACATGGCGGTTGGTCCAAAGGGGTCATTCAACTGGTCGATCAAAGTCCTGAATTGGGACGTATTTTCCGGTATCAGTATCATACTTACCACACTGCACCAGGTTTGGAACATGGCCTTGCAGTCTGCACTCCTGTGGCTGGTTCAGCGTCTATTTGAGGATCTTCAGCTCATATATCAGCAAGTTAATGCTAGAGGTCTCATACTTGTATAAGACGGCTATGGTCATCCTTTTGCTCTTCAAGATGGTGTGATCTAGTGAAGGGAACCTATTCATTGGTACATATCTTATATCCTCGTGATATTTCTTTGACTATCTTTCTACGTTCCACCTCGACCGTATCAGTAATTATGGGCTGCGCTGGCAGCAAACCTACCAAGGGAAAAGGACGACAGCCCGCGGGAGGACTGCAGATCGGTGCACCACAAGATGTCACCATCCACATCCCCCGAAACCGACTGGATGCTCAAGGCGTGCCGATTCAGCCCGTAACACGAGATATCGACGCCAACACCTTGCGCCAGGCCCTCGAACGCGTCTCGCACTACATTGCCAGCCGAGGACAACACATCAGCGTCATCGCTGTCGGAGGAGCTGTCAACACTCTGTACCTTCGCTCACGGAGAACAACACACGACGTCGATGTCTTTGGTTCCGACTTCAACAACAACGCCCGACATCTCGTTGACGAAGCAATGCACGAGACACAGAGGGCTATGCCGCAGCTGGGGACTGATTGGCTCAACACGGAGACTCAGATGTGGTTATCGGGTAGATTGCACGCAGAGATCACACAGGCTGCGAGGGTTCAGAATGTGATTGTTTTTCAGGGGAGGGATAAGGGGCTGACAATCTTGGCCGCACCATGGGCGTATGCTTTTTCTGCAAAGATCAATCGTATCTTGACGGGAGGGAGCCAGGTCCGGCCGTATGACCTCCAGGATGCGGTGACGTATATCCATAGGTATATTCAGGTTCATGGCAATAGACCTGTTCCGGTCAAGGTTGCGCTGGGGTGGGCGAGGCAGTATCATCATGAGATGACTGAAAGTGTGTTACGAGATCGGGTGAACCCGGCGTATCGAAGGCTGTACGGCGGCAGGAACGCGTTTGTGTGAGGTCGAGTTTGAAGAATAACTACCTAAATAGATTTCGTGTTCTTTTTGGTGAGTTCTAGGCTTGATAAATCGGTAGGAACTAAAACGCCGTTGATTCTCCGAATGGTCTTGTATCACAGGTGTATCAAGCTCAACACCGGAGCGGCTGTGGACTTGTGGTGGTTGAACGATAGGGACCGCGACTGCAGCCATGGAATTGCCGTCAGGGCAAGCGACTTTGCAGCGTTCGAGAAACCCAGGCTGCACAGTTGCGGCTGGTTGGTAGCTGTTTCAAACGCTCAGGCAGCGCCTAACTTTTGTCTTTTTTTGGAGACACCCCCACTGTCCGCCCCCAACTGTCAATGGCAATCTCCAACAACCGACACGAACACAAAGTGACCGCGATCCATCCAGTCTTCTCTCGTCCACACATTTCTCGATTCAAAGTGTATGGCCACTCTCCACATCGTTGCATCATCTGCCTTTGTAATTCCCGGAAAATCCGTCTAGCTTGCGGATCTTACCCCGACGCACACCTCACAATTACACAAATCATGGCATCTCCAAGCGAAAACAAAACCACCAAATGGTGGTCCAAAATCCGACAATCACTGCGCAACAAACACTCTTTCACCTCCGCAATCCCCGATGACTTTGCCGATGAGGAATATGTCCCCCAAGCCTCCGATTATCCTACCTTCCCACCTCCACCCCCTCGCCAAATTCTCCAGTCCACTTCCGCCTACTACGACCAAGTCAAGCAGCGCAAATTTGCCTGCCCCCGCGGTATTTTTGAGGACAGCCCTTTATACGCTCTCTACCGTCTTTACGAGTTCTTCCTCTTAGACGATGTAATAGCCTATCGCAATGCCCTGGAAGCATTCTGGCGACAATCCGACCCCTCCTGGTCCATCTCAATGATCCCAGATCCCAAGACCGCCGACCCCGAGTTCGATTCCTCAAATCTATCAGAACTTGAACGCCATGAACGATATGCATTTTTGGCTGGGTGTACCTACCTTTTGGTTAGATCTTTCAACGCGCGCATCAAGTTGGGGCTCAGTCGGCAAATGAAGTCCCTTATTACCCCCGAAGAGGCAGAAGCAGCAAAAAATGTCCCGCTTGAAGAAAGGAACTGGGAAAAGGTACCGGAGTGGGCTGCCAAAGTGCCACCATTACCGGAGTTGTTGGTTATTCCTACACATGAAGGGGAGGCTCTGGCTGGACCGGAGGATGAGAGAGCTGATGAGGACTTTTTGAAGAAGGGGATACTGTTGTGGACGCCGCATGTGCATTTTACTTGAATTTGAGGATATAGTTCCTCGTTCCCACCTGCACAGGTGCCTTGACTGGATACCTATTAAAATGCACCCAACCTGCCTAGAGCTCATTGGTGGGCAGTACCGGATTTCATCCGATACTCAAATTGCCGTAATAGTATGACGTGGAAGTCCCTTTCTCGTAACCCAATCTGAAGAACTGAAACTCGTTGTGAATCTTGGACATTTCCAGGTTTCATGACACCATGCTTTAAAGCTTCTCTTCTTTACTGCTCCTCTTCGGTAAATTTTATCTTCCCCCATCATCACCACAAAGACCTGCAACAAGAGCGTATAGAGCTAACGAATGCGAACAAGATGGCTACAGACAACCTCCCTTGGACTGTCAGCACAAACCTTCCTGCAAATACTGACCTCCCAGCCATTACCGACCTGCCTACCATTACCGACCTCCCTGGCCACATTGATCATCTCCCTGCCGGCAACAAACTTTCTCCCAATACAACCACCCTTGACCCATCTCCTACTCCAGAGCGGAAATCTGAGTCCTGCCAGGAACCTCACTCTACCGGCCAGCCCTCACCCCTCACCCCCGACCGCACCCAACCTCCCAAACAGAGCATCCCCAATGATCCGCCAGATGACACCTCCACCCCCACATATCCCACTCCCCGCCGAGAGTTCAGAAGATACCGACTAGTCCGCTTCGACAAATACGAAGTCTTCCCCCTCGACCCCCCCGTCCAAGCGATATACTCGCGCTTCCACTCACATGCGGTCGAAAGATATATCCGCAACCTGCCAGCAGATCCCGAGGCTTCCGGTGGTGGCACTCATGTCGTGATACGCGGGCAGAAGCTCCTAGAAAGGCAAAGAACTCCCCAGCAGGGCGAACGACTTGAACCCCCTGTTCCCTTCAACGCGGTGATTATCTCGGTCAGGTCCGAGGCGCTTGCCGAGAAGATCAAGGCAGATTTTCGACGGAATCTGATCAGGGAAGGGAAGCTTAGTGGGGTCAAGTTTGAGCTTGTTGTTGGGAACTGGTATGGCAAGTTTAAATGCGATTATCCGAGTGAGGAGGTGCTTAGGGCTAATTTACCGGCTCTGCCACCGGACCCACCGTCGGAAGGGAAGGAGAAGGTTTCTCGGTTGCGAAGGGTTATTAGATGGGTGTTGGAACGGAGGAGTGATGTAGTTGATGCTGGCAGGCAGCTTGGGGCTGTTCCAGGAGGTTGTTTTCATGTTGGGTGTTTTATGTTTGTTGGCGATTCTTGGTGGTTGTTCATACCCACGGAGAGGAGGTGATGAAGGGGCTGGGGGGAAGTGATGGGGGCTTTTGAAGAAGGGGATTTAGTGGTGATGGAATACTGCATGTGCATCTGCATGTAACTCGAATCTGAAATGATGGTTCTTCAAGATTGCTTACACTGTCTTATGTCATCTTTATCACCAGCTCAAACCTCTTTACATCACCTCATTCTCTCGAGCTAGTATTCTTTGCCCTTTCCGGCTCCGTTTTCCTTTAGTCAATAGCTCTACAACGAATCACTGTACCTAGGTGCGGTGCAGTGACCCTTAACTGTCTTCATTCTGAGGTACTTCATGCCGGCGCTTATAGTCTGAGGGTGGATCCGGTAAGGGTTCTTCTGCTTCTTCGGGTGAGTCGTAGGTGTAGGGGGTGAAGGGCGCTTGTTCAAACAGGGATAGATCCCAGTGCTCCGGTGAACACTATAGTTTATGTCTGATCAGCATTTCGCAACAGTGTGGTAATCGGGTGAAATGATATCTCGGATACACTCACCCCAATCCGCCGCCGACGACAGTCTTCGCAGGCTCCTAGCTTGCGTATGAAGGCATATTTGGCCTTCGTAACGTCATCTAAGGGTCTTAAACGTGGGGATCGTTTTTTTTTTCCTTTCTCTGCAGGTGATGGTGGACGGGATACCGACGCTTGACTCGGAGGTTGCCAGTGGTCAGAAGTACTCGAATTACGTAGAACTTGTTGCCAAAGATCATAAAGACACTGCGTATCCCCGGTTGGGGTTGGGCGAGCGAGAGAGCTTGTTGTGACTCCCCATGTCGCCCTAGTTACCTGGTTCTGTGACAATGTAGAAGCAGGTCTTGTCGGCGGTTCGAAGATGCCGTCTAGTGATGACGCTGTCAAGATCTCGGTCATTCCTGAATACACTTCAGCGTAAGATGGGGAAAATGTTAGACGGCTCTCTATCTTGAGGGCCTCAGATTGTAAAGGTCAAGCTGGAAAGACATTGCGACCGAGACAGATCCAACAGACGCAGGTGTTGCCTTACAGCGACACATTTGTCAGGGGTGACACATACCTGCTCTACTATTACGAACTTCGATAGTTTGTCTTGCGAACTCGTCAATTTGCTCAGCAGTTAGCTTTCCAAGCACGGCGACGGACGTAGGTCTGGCTTCGTAGCGCACTCCAGCTCTCTCAAGAACTTCGACAGACACCAGGCTACGAGGGATTTTCGTCCAGGTTGCATCCAGCGGAATCTTCTTTCCTGTAGCATCTGGGGCTAACTCTCTGTGTCTGAGAGAAGCTCGGTGGGCCTGCTCAAGCAAAGACAGTTTTTTATCCGCAGGATATGCCAACATCTGACGTTTGGCCTCTTCGGGGAGGCTGTTCCATCCTGCCTTTTCCATCAACAACGCGAATTGCTGATTAGTATCCAAATCACTGGCTGGTCCCGGAAGGTGGGCTCCATCTTCTAGAGTCTGTAAATCATCTGACGTAATAAGTTCTAGAGCCTTAACACTATCATGAAGCTGGACTTTGTCACTGTCATCCCCGCTTTCACTAGCCGGGTCTTCCAGCCTATGGCCGTCTAGATAGCTGATCAAAGTTCCATCACCTAGGGTTGGCCTTGGTTGTTTGTCATCAAAGCTGAACGGGCTTGGTGATCGGAGCGTAGGGCGCAACGGCGGCAGTGGCGGGCTGTTCTTAGGTAAGACTTCATCAGCATCATCTGAGTCGCTATCGGTGGTGTGCTCAACGAGAGAATCAGACTGTATATTCGGCAAGGCAAAAAGAGCGAGGTCGCGCTGGTGACGGCCTACGTGGCGGGAGTATTCCTTTGCAGAGGCGATATGCTGCTGGCAGAATGGGCACTTGGAAGGGGTATTCAAGGCCTTCGGTTTCTCCCCCGTTTTAACCATCACTTCAACCCCTTGCTGAAGACCAGCCTCTGGATGTACCTCAACAAAGTGCGTTCGCAGCTCGATTGCAGAGTCAAATTGGTCAGCACAATAAACGCAGTTCCAACTTCTCCAATGATTGCCCAGAACGTGTTGCATCCATTCGTGGCGGCCCTCATAGTCTGTCTTGGACATGGCACAATCCGGAGACAGGCATATGTATGGCCGTAAGTCAGCGAGCACATGTTTCGCCCATCCCCGACTGGTAGTAACCGATATAAGCATGTAGCAGAATGGGCACTCGAATGACCCGTCGCTGGCGGTGGCAGGAAGTGCCGGTATTCTAGGTCTGTCTCCAGTAATCAACGAGTCGCCAAACGTGGTGTCGGTCCATGCTGAGACAGACACATTGTCCTCATCAAGTAGTGGCTGCTGGGGCTGTGTATTCGTGCTGTCTCGGTTTTTGAGGTGTTTTGGAATCGATGATGCAACAGTGCTTTGGGCACCGTCATCGTCGTCGCCGGCCCCATCGAGGCCATGAGCCATCTTTTGATGGTGAATCTCTCTGTATTTGAAGTATTGCCGCCGTCGAGAAATGGCCTTCCCTAAACGCTCGCTGTCCACCCGAGTACAGGATGGGAACATGTCTCGAACATGGGCAATGTCGCGCTCTTCAAAATATGAAGTGTCCACCCAGTTCCGTCGTTTGAACCTGTCGTGAGGAGCCGGGTTCTGAATCGAGACCGTCAACCTGAAAAGGCAGTTGATAACCTCGGTGATATCGGAAGATATTTGTGATAGCTCTGTAAGGCCTGTTGGAGCAGCTAAGCCTGACATGAGCTCCTCATCCTCCTCATATCCATCCAGGTCATGTTGGTCTGGTGTTTCTTGATCCCACGGGACGCGTTCTCCCCGGTAGATAGCAGTTGCTGGGTGAGGATCACTGGTCAGCATTCTGGTCCTGATTCAGTCCCGGTGATCTCACCATCATTGAGAGATTCAGACAAGTCTTGCAGTAAATTCGCGGCCTGACCACGAATGTTTGACGAATCGCGGAGGCGGTAGTCAAGTGAAGTGCGACCCGAGCGGTGAGCTCCGATGTTGCCAGCCCAGACCTTGAATCTGGAAAATTCGTTCTGGATGACTTGTCGAGACAGCTGTGAGAGACGACTGTCTCTTTCCTCATTCAAGCCATCTTGAAGAGAATCGTGTACTTCCACAACGGCCAGCAAATTCCTGAAGTTGTTCAGGGATGCTGACACATGTGCCGCGATAGTAGCCTCCATAGGCAAGTCAAAGGCTGTTTGTTGAACAACGTAAAGTCTAGATTCGGTTGGTTGATCTCTGAGAGGCTTCAGGTATCTGTACCTCATGAATGTAGGTAGATGAGAGGAGATGCTGATTTTACTCAACCGTCGGATACTGGGGGAGAAGTTGAGCGAATCATGGAGCAGACGGAAGCTGGGGATTTGGTGCCCCCTCCTTGCGTGCCCAATCGCTCGATGAGATGGGTATTACGGTGCGGGGTTAAATTCTAGCTATTTGCAGGCAGGTGCCTACCTCTCAGCCTTCATCCAACGAGCGACATCGGATACTAGGTAAGCCTGGATCATGACGAAATCTTGAGAAGAACATCAACGACATAATCGCATGCCGAATTCTCCTGTGTTGAGGTGCTACCACGATGTCGGGCTTTGAAGTTGCCGGTATCGTCCTGGGAAGTGTGCCCATCGTGGTATCAGCACTCCAGCTCTATGTCAAGGGTGCCAGCACCATAAATCGCCTTCGCTTCGCAACCAAGGAACTCAAAAGCCTAACCCGGAACCTGCAAACCGAACATATCAAACTGCAGAATGTTTACGAAAAACTTCTCGCCGATATCGTTCCTGAAAGTCAGATTGAGGCCATGATCAACAACCCCTTTGGGCCCTCTGGAGTGCACCAGAAATGACCACCAGAATCCAGCACAGACTGTGGAGGTCCTCAAAGCTGTTTCAGGAAATCGTGGATGATATGAACGAGGCCATGAATGAGATCAAGCAAAAGTTGGATATAGGCCCGGATGGTGATGTGAGTTGATTAACATATAACAACTACTCTTTGCATGTGGTCTGTTGATAGTTCGATGAAGTGGCTCATTATTGCGTCTTCAGGTTCAATGGATGAAACTCTCTGGTGTCAAGAAAGAGTACAAACGAGCTCTTTTTGTTCTTCAGCGCTCAGAGTACCAGGATGTGCTGTCAAAACTCAAAGACGGGGTCTCGAGCTTTGAAAATCTACTCGAAATGAATGTCGAGCTGGAGCCCAGCCGCCGGCGCCGGTCGCAAGGAAAAGTCTATAAGTTACTCCGAGATGTATCCGGCAGCATTTATCAAGCCATTCGCTCAGCAGTCACCTGTGGGTGTCCAGGCCTCCACGACTTCGGGCTGAAGCTCATGACCCAGCCTGTCACGCACCTTCCTTATTGTGAAGAGGATGAGGAATTGTTGAACTTTTTCAAGTTTTCTCTTTCCGTCTCCTCATCTTCCACCGGGTTTGAGGCCGCAGGGTCCCACTGGGGAAGCGTCACGGTCAAAGTTTGGAATCTGTTGTCGTTGTCCATCGTACCAACCGCGGCGAAACCTCCGACTGAAACTGGTGTCAGGTTCCTGCCTTTGACTTTGACTGCCAACCCTAGCAGTCAGGGCAGGAGCTCATCGGGTGCTACGACAGCCAACATCAGCATGAGACCACTCAATCCAAACTCGGCTCCAAAGAAAATAGACAACATATGCTACAGCATCCGCAAGGCTCGAAAACAACTTGACGGAGAGTGTTGCGGGTGCATTTCAGATCTTTCCCAACTATCCCCAAGAACGTATCAGGTTTACCCTCTCGGGAGCCCTTGTGATGGCGGAGACTGGACACTCGTTCCACTTCGATCCGTCCTTTCCGGCGAGATACAGGCAGTCCCTCCCCTACTTTATGGAGACAAGCTATGGTTGGCCTGGACGATTGCTTCGAGCGTGGCGCAACTCAGGGGAACCTACTGGTACGCTCCACGTACACCAACGAGCTTCCTGACCGCTGACACAATTTAACTCAGGTACATGAACCCGCCAACACATGACGACCTCTACCTCGCCCGTCAGGATGGGGGTAATACATTTCCGGGAGGTCTTCGTTGTGAAGCGACTTCCCGATCAATTGTCTCCAAACCCTCCACCTATACTGTCAAATAACATTCACCCAACTCTCGTTGCATTGGGAGTGCTGCTGATTGAAGTCATTTTCGGGCAAGTTCTGTCAAAAATCCGACCAAAAGAGGCAGACCTCCACAGCATTCTGTCCAGCTACGAGGCTGTCATGCAACTTCTTTCTACAGTCAACACGTTGGGTGGCCCAAATTACTCCAAGGCGGTCAGGCAGTGCATCAAATGCCAAGTATTTGATGACAGCGGAATGGGTGGTGATGAGGGTCAGAAGGATGTGTTCGTTGGGATACTGACCCTTTTGGAGCAGGATTTGGAGATGGCTATGAGTTAGATGCGGCATGAAGAGTACCAAGAAACAACACACATTTTTCACTTGCCCAGTGGGTACAACAGATCCATTATATGATTCAGGCTGCCTCCGACTGTAAGCAGAAATAACCGCATCGCACAAAGCAGCCCATCAATCCCCGATCGACGACCCGGCAAAATGCGTTTTGGCTTGAAATCTGGGGGAGCAACAAACGCGACAATGATCGCTACTGCAACGTTTGGATCTGATCGTGGGTGGTGGTGATGATGCAGGGGTTCCGGCTCCCGGTCGTGTTTCAACATCCACCCGCACTTCGGACGGAAAAGGGGGTCCGTGATGCACACCACATTGACCTACACGAGCGCAAGATATGATACATACAATGAATAGTGTGTGGTTGCATTTTGGCTGTGATAATTCTTTTGTGCTGATGGAGAAGGACATGGCGCTGCGGAAAAAAGAATGGGAGGAATATATTATCCGATGCTTGGGCTGCTGTCCAGCTCGGTCCCTGAGCTCACATTTTCCCCCATTTTCCTCAATTCACTGGATCACATAACCTACCCATAACCTACCCAGCATAAGTAGTGAGAGGCTCTGGAAGCCTTCTCTCAACATTCTAGCCGCAAAATACCTAACTGCAATAGACTTCAACCATGTGCGACAACCCCCCAGAGAGCGACACACCCTTCTGCGCCCCAGAAGCAGGCGCCCAATTCCGTACCGGCGACACAGTTGAAGGCAAGTGTTCCCCATCCTCTTTCCTGTTCAAACTACCTTATTAACCATCTCGCAGTAATCTGGTCCCCCCTCTTCTTCGCCACCTCACCCACCTCCCGCCCACGCCAAATCCGCGTCCAAGCCGACTTCTTTCCCTCCACCACACCCCTATCACGCCTAAACTCCACCGCCTTAGGCACCGGCACAGAAGGCTTCACCTCCACCATCCTCAACCCCTCCCGTGGAACCTTCAACTGGTCCATCCTCGACTCTTACCTCGACCCTGATACCTCCTCACTGATCGCGGTTCTCTCCATCGCAGAACCCTTCACAGACTCAGACGGAAATGGCACCGTCCTCGAAGGCAACGACCACTTCCCCGGTCCTGTCGTTACTATTGTGCGAGGACCAGCACGTCCTACGAGTACGAATCCTGCCAGTGGAGGGACGATCAACACACCGCCCTCAGCTTCCGTCAACAACACTGGCCCAAGCCCCATCACCATCGCCCTGCCGATTTTGTTCGGGTTTCTAACTGCAATAACACTGGCGTGCTGTATGATCTACAAACGCCGGCATCCATCTTTCAAGATTGGGGAAAAGGTCGCGGGGTGGATGAGCAGAAGTGGGCGGGGAGGGTTTGGTGGGTTGAGGGCAGGGTCGTCGGGGTATGGACAGGGACGGAGCCAACGACAGAGGATGGGGGAGGAGGCTTGAGTGGGAAGGATATCAAAGTCGTCACGACGGATATTCAGGGGTTGAGGATGAATGCTGTTAATATGATGGCTGGTGGTGGGGGTAATACTGGGCAGCAGGGGAGGAATGTGTTTAGGGAGGAGGTGAGGAGGCAGGAGAGGAGGGACCTGGGGGGTGGTGGTGGTGGGTTGGGGGTTTGAGTTGCGGGCGTGCTAATAATGCAATGGATGGAAGGGAGCGAGTGTTATATGATAGGGAACAAAAGATAGTGTGATTTTCTCGGCATCAACAGTTGTCACTTGATTGCAACAGGCAAGCTTAACTTGCGTTGCCTTAATTGAAAGACCATGGTTCGCATTGCCTTGCTGCCTGACCTTGGCGCCATGGTGCGCCTGCCAACTTGCAGCCAGCCTGATGGAAGGAGAGGTGAGGTGGAGGGGACACCGTTCAGGCACCTGCTCGGAGACATGTTGTGTGCTTCCATAATAGTTACTAAGCCACCGCTACTGCCTACCTAATCCTCGGAGGAAGACCTCTGTTCAACAGCCCCGTTGTTTTGTAATATTCAACATCGGTGCTGAAAGAGAGTTGAATGCCTGGTAAGTCATATGGAGAGACCTGTGATCCATCGAAGTGATATATCATCTTTTTAGCCGTCATGAGGTCCATAAAGATGCTCTGTCCTTGCCCTGGGTCCAAATGTTCCAATCGCAATATCGTTGAGTCGAAAAGTTGAGCCCTATCCATTAAAGCTACCCGCTGTCAGGCGAGGACTATAAGCAAGCGGATGAGGAATGGAACGCTGCTTGGGACCATGTGCTTTTGCTCAGAGATGAAATCGAGGCGTTGAAGTCACACCAGCGATCCACGAAACGGCCGCGCAGTGCGAAGACAAAAGACCACGATGAGTATAAGCTCGCTCGAATACTTCTCAGTCGCGGAGCTGACATTGAGCACATTGACAGCGACGGGTATTCGGCTCTCTCGTACCTGTGGATAGTGGACGGCAAGCAGCAGAACTCAACGAGCTTCATGTCCCTCTTGCTAGCCAATAACTTCTCCGAGGCCAACGCGTGCGCGACAGGGGGTGGACCCCGTTCCATCGGGCTGCCGCCATCGGCACTTCCGAGGATGTCAAGAACTTCCTGCTGCTCGGCGCGTCTCTCAACTTGCGGGCCGAGTGGTACGGGTGGACGGCGGTCTTCTTCGCCGCGTCACACGACAACGTTGAGACCTTTCTGACCATCGTGGAGCACTCTAAAGATGGCGTATACGAAATGTTAGACGGCGACGGATGGAACCTTCTTCACTGCTGCGTCTATTTCGGCGCTCCGCAGGTCATGAGACTCGTCCTAAGCAACGGCGTCGACGTCAACCAAAAGACGCTGCCGGCGCCGCTTCCAGAGGATCCCGAGTTATCCTATATGGAGTTAACGGCCTCTGAAATTTCGCTCTATATCGGCCCGAATAGGTACAGGATGTTTATGGATGCTATGATTGACACAGGACGAGACGGAGATCTAGGTGATGACCAAGTCTTTTGGGACGCGGCCGATGATTCTGTGCTGAGTGGGGACGGCAAGGAGGCCCCAATATACGGCGCGGGGGATCTCGATGACAGGTGGACGCTCCTGCATTGGGCATCGTACAATGGCTCGCCCAAGGTCAAGAGGCTTCAGCTTCTAAAGGGGGTGGACCCGAAGCATCTCGAGGCCATTACGTTGGAAGATAATCCGACCCTGCTGCCCGTGAGTCCCTTTGAGGGGCGTGATATCCCAACTCATGCAGGCTCTTAGTGATGCTTGAGAGACCTTTATTTAGTCGGATGGATAGCCATATTGTTTATTTAATGATGATAAAGAATAAGAAGAGAAAAATTTTCATGTCTATCTTGACTATCATCTCGTAAACCTAGACGTCAATCGTTTTTCCGTGGCGGCGGGCAACCCTTTTGGCAGCTTGTTCCCCGCTCCAGTACGCGCCCGTGACGGTGCCAAGCCCGCCGGGCGGCGAGATATGCTCGCCAGCAAACCAAATCCCACGAGCCTCTCCCATGCCCTCCCGGAGGACCTCAAAGTGTCGAGCGCAGTCCCCGGAGCCGATCGGCTGGTTTGTAAACGACCCGTAGCCGGCAAATCTGCTGCCCTGCCAATCTGTCGACATAAACGCCAAAGGCCGGCACTCGGCAGAGGAAGAGTCGTAACTCGGTAGCTTGGAGTAGTATGGCTGGAAGGTGTTGTTTAAGATCCGGTAGTACTCCTCCGAAGTTTGGTCCATACCGCGGACAAGCCCAGTGATATGCCTGCCCCATTGGCCATAGACAAAAAACATGATGACGGGCTGCGAGAATGGCGGCTGCAAGCCCGAGAATGAGATGATTTCTGTCCGCCATTGCGCGGGGTTTGTCTCCGCAGCATATTCGGGGCGGAGGAAGAGGGACTCGATGGGGAACGGCGATGCTGGGCCGTCGTCCCAGAAAGCTGTGGGAAATCTGATGAATACCTTGTCTAGGTTTCCGTACCCCAGGCTGCGGATTGCGGTTGATAACTCGGGTGGGGGAGGTGGTGAGAAGGCTGATTCGTTGCGCTTGAGCCAGCCTAGCGGAGCTGTGACGATGATGTCGTCGAAGATATCTCTGAATCCGTTGGCTGCTTTGACCTCGATACCATTTGCTATAGTGTTGTTACTTATCCTCGTTACTTCGCAGTTGAGATGCAAGTCAATCTTGCTTTGCACGGGAGCAAAGAGACCTGTAATGATATTTTGGAATGTCGAGGCCATGAACAGGTTGTCTGGCAAGTGTTAGTTTCTGATAGAACATTGAGAAAGATTACGGGTAAAAACAAGGAGACATACCCCCTTCTAGCCCGGCCTCTAGCCATAGGTTCTTCAAACTCTGGCGCTCGCATTCGTCACCCATAAATGCCCCCCACATCTCGACAATTTCCGTGATCAAAGCTTTGTAATTATCTGGGCTTTCGGCTCCCGAGCAGCCATCTCGAACCTCGCGGCGGAAGAAATCCATCATCTTTGCTGTGTCGGAGAGTGAGGCCTTCTCGTCCCTACTCTTATCTGTCGCCTTTTCCAGAATTCGCCAAACTTCCTCATATAACTGCCGTGCCACCTCGCGATCTAGCCATTTGCCCTTCGAATCACAGATGGAGTAAACTGCACCACATGCAGCCGTCGTAGCATTGGCATTGTTGGCGAGTGCCACAATAAGATTTCCTTCGGTTCCGTGTATCCAGCATGCGCCTGTATCGAGCGGAAATCCGAGCTGGGAACTCTGGTGAACACGCCCGCCGATACGGTCTCGGGCTTCAATCAAGGTGACTTTGAAACCGGCGGTGACAAGCAATCCCGCGGCTCGAAGCCCACTGACGCCCGCTCCGACGATGCAGATCTTGAGGATCCTGCCGACATCCACGATAGGGGAGGTGTCAGGTGTAAATTGTGAATTTCCCGTTATGACCATTGATGGCTTCTGGGTCAAGTTCCTGCCCTCCCTTTTTCTTTATTCCTCGCCTCCGAGTGCTGAATTGAGTTGCACTGGCAGTATTGCGTGACGAAATGGGCTGGCCGGAGAATTTGGCCCTGAGGTGTTTATTGTTTCCCAGAATGCCTCACCGTATCCCTATATTTGCCTCGTACATCTCAGTGAGAAAGGTCCACTCTCCTGAGTTATCAACCTGAAAAGGCAGATTTTGAATTGTCGAATACTCTGTAGGAAAATCCGAATCGACTAATTAACGCATCGTGGTGGGGCCAGCGCCACTTCCGAGGCTTTTGGCTGCCGGCTCAGTGTGGCTGCAGACTACAGTGGGTAGCGTAGGCTGTATTAGGTATGGTAGGTGTGCGGGTAGGTCACGTGATGTAGGTTTTTAGCAGGCATCAAAGTCATGTGACCTAGATTCTTACCTGGGCTCCGGCTCACTTTACACCCTGAGAGGGAGGCAAGCGCCGGAACCCCGCTTCTCGTCTTGGGCTCCCCGAAAACCCCAATAACTCAGTTAAGCTCCAACAGATAGCTGCGCACTATTGCAGACAAATACCGCTCGGTTTCTACCGGCTGGGCGTCACCGCGAATCTATAGCCAATTTTTTCACTACTTACTGCAAAAGTCGGAGAGGCTCCGCCTTCGGCGGTCTACCAGGCAGAGTCCCACATCACAAAGTAGACTTCAACCAAGATCAAGCCGGAGGCAAGGCTACCTACCACTGATCAATCCCTATAAGAAAATTTGTCCTCAGTTTCTTCAGTGCCGATTGAAGCCAGGATCGCAATCTAACTTTCAGTATGGCTTCCTGGCGCAGAATGACGGTGGACGATGTCCCCAAGCTCTTGCGAGTCGCAGACGAGGTCCACCCGGACCTGCCTGAGAGCGACCGTGAGTATGTCTTTACAGAGCGAGTGCAGCTCTTCCCGGAAGGTTGCTTGATGCTTGCCAACGAAGACAAGGTATACGGCTACGCTATCTCCCATCCTATCCGCTATGCCCAGCCACCCCCGCTCGACAGTCTGCTCAAGGAGATCCCTTCAGACGCAGATCAGTACTATATCCACGACGTCGCCATCTTGCCAGAGCTCCATAGGCAGGGGCACGCAACCAAAGGAATTCACATACTCCTCGAGGTTGCTAGGCGCTTTACTACAACCTGTCTTGTGTCGGTCTACAACACCGGACCGTTCTGGCGTCGATTCGGTTTCGAGGCAGAAACGGTTGATGAAGTTCTGAGAGAGAAGCTCGGCAAGTACGGCGACGACGCTGTCTATATGTCTCGCAGGAATGCTGCTGTTTCAGAGAAAGATTGTTGAGTTCGCAACGGGAACATAGACAAGGGTGATGATGATGTGAAGACAAGAGCAAGTATAAGTAGAAATGAAAGGGAGATGATGACCATGTGCAAATTAATTACCGAGTATCCCTGAGCAAAATTGACCTCTCCGCCAATCTCTGCCACCTTCGGATCCCCAATCTTTGGCACGCCAAAAGGAGTCCTTGCAACCGTGGATGCCAAAGGTGTAACTTCCACACGTTTCTGCACTTGCCATACTGAAAGTCTTTCTTTCCGCGAACAACTCTGTCAGTTGTGTCGTCATCCTGTCGCCACCCACCTGAACTGATTTGAAACGTTCCTTCTTGTTCTACCAGTTGTCGGCTGGTTCTGGTCCGAGAAATTTCTCGGTGGGAATAACTGAGTTTGGTCGATGTTCTTCTCTTCCATTCAACAACTCAACAGCATTATCTCGCTATCAATCCTTTCGCTGTCTTCTTGTCCACCCAAATATCATTATCATTTCCCCTTTCTCTCCGAAAAAGCACAACATCCACTCCGGAATCCCCAGCCAACCACCACCATGAAGCTATCTTCATGCCTTGTAGCCGCTCCATTGGTGCTCGGCGCAGGGACTCTTGCAGTGGTATGTGTGTGACCAGCCCTCCGCCCAAGCTGCAGGCAAACTGACTTGAGAGTTCCAGGCCCTCCCACCGCCACCCCCAGAACCCCAGCCCTTGTTGAAAGAACCCAACCTCATCCCGGAAGAGCTCTTGGAACCACCCAGCGGCGTACCCAGCCAACATGAGACCTTGCACCCTCACCTTGCTTAGGAGGCAGCGATCGAGAAGCAAGATGCCGACCAACAGACCAGCCTCAACCCAGCAGTCCATGGCCCGCTGACCGGCACCCAAGAACCAGTACCCTCCCAACTCACCCTCGTCCACCACCAATTGCCACATGTGCTAACCCCCGTCTCCAGAAACCAGAATGCGTCATGGTTGGAGGCATGCCCATGGACTACGTCTTGCTCTGGTTGGTGTGGAGGCCGAAGTTCAAACCCCAACTTTCCTCACGGCTGGTCATGGCGCGTTCGCACGAGTGCGTTCCCGTGATGTGTCTGAACGAAACAGGCGGCGCGTATTGGTGCAATGACTCCGATGATATCAAGAAGAAGCCGTGGCGAGATCTGGCCGAAATCGCTGGCAAGGTCTTTTACGAGTGTACAATCGGCATACGCACCGCTGGCCAAACGCAAGTTGACAAAGAATCTCGACTTATTGTCACCAATCCGCTCGGTTCGGGATGTAGGATGAGGTACAATGATACGCTGGAGACGCCGCGGCCATTCAACGGCACGTGGCCAGAAGACTTGGAAGAGGATTGGCGCACACATGTCGCGCATCACAAGCATGGCAAACGACAAGTTGCACCATCTCCTACTGTGAAACCGTACCCCCTCCCGGCAATGCCTGGCCCTTTGACTAGCCCAGTACCAGGCCCTTTGACTAGCCCAGTACCAGAGGTAGGTCTTGTGGACGCGGTCTCTTCAAACTGATATTAACTTCAATACCAGGTATCTCGGCCTCACTTCCTGGTAACTGGGGCTCATGAAGACGTATCCCGACCTTCATATTTCGAGTGTTCCTCTGTCATTGGCCGTCCTCCTACTTTTAGCCATGCCAGGCGGCTGTTCAGCGATGCCATGGGGGAATTCAAAGGTGGGAAAAAGTGTACCCTGGGGCCAAAGCAGTGTATGGCCGTGGGCTGTCATGGGGAAACTGCAGCCTTCTTTTGGTGCAATGATTCGATGGAGATTCGTACCAAGCCCTGTTATGACCCGGTCCTCGACGCGTGGGATGTGGTAACCCATTGCAAGGGTGAGTTCTATGGAAAGAACGCGCTGACTGGCGGGACGGTTCATAATGGTGATGAGCGCGTGTTTGTTGTCCGTCCCATCGATGGCAGGTGCGAGCTGGAGTATGAGAGGACAGAGAGAAAGTTTGATGATGGGGGTTAATAATGGAGCCGGATGGTGGAGGAGCATGATGAGGGAGTGTGGATGATCGATAATGTGTATAGCTGAGGAGGTGTTCTCTGAGTAATTCCTAAATTAGTATCATGTCACCCTGGAAACGCATACGAAGATTCCATACCTCGGTATACATGAATGTGATGGCTTGAAGCAATGAGATGGATGGTAAGGCTAAACGCTTGGCTCGATAACTGGCCATATCGATCCCGGACTCCAGCTAACCATGACGTTTGTTAATCATTTCTTAAGTCTAATCCATTACCTTCTTCACACCAAACAAACTCTCTGAAGTCAACGAACAGCCGAGTCCTCCCACCGGAGAGGGCCTTTTGGTGGCAAGTCATTGGTTCATCACTAGGCCCCCCGAAGAAGCCCAAGGCAACGCACTTTGTCTTGGACACTGATGCGCCTAGATAATGCGCTGTTGCTGTCCAATTTTCCGGCTCGTATTAGACATTCTCGGACGGCGATGCGGTATCAACCTGCCTTAGCCCAGGCTCTTGTCAGAGGAGCTGTTTCAACAATTCTTTTGCCATCAGTATGGATAGAGCATTTGACTTGGATATTAAGAAATCCAGTGATCAGGGACGACCACTTAAAGTTGATTCTTGGTCTGTCTCGCTCACCTCCTGTCACGATGAGTAACAGCATGTTCATGGTCGTGCTAACCACATCGTTTTGTAACATTCTCCATCCACATGGATTTGAACCTAGATACTTCCGCCTTAGGCTACATCAAACACCACATCAACGACTTCAATACCTAGTCAACAACTGGCAAGGCCTCACCTGGCCGAGGCCATCCTTTGAAAGGGCCAAGGTCCTTCACATCGGGAGTCGGGATGTACATCTCACATGCCCCCGCACCGTCATTCGGCCGATCCCACGCCCATTTCTTCGCCAGGCTCTCCTCGAGTGTCCCATAGACCCTTTGGACAATGTACTTGCCAATATTTGGCAGGAACTTCCAACCATGGAACGAACCAGCACCGGCAATGACGAGATTCTTGCAGTGAGGGTGATAATCGATGACAAAGTCTTGATTGGGGCTGACGGCATCCCTAGGTAAGTGAAATTCGGAGTTAGCAAGCATATATTTTGTGCTTCAGGACGGGTCCTCGGGACTGATTCGAACAAACACACCAGCACATCCGATACTTTTCAATCTTTATCCCTGGGACATGGCTCCCATAGGTGTTTCTCACGACGTTGGCTACCTCTTCCTTGAGGCCGTCGGGGACATCCTGGCTGAATGTGCTCTGGCTCTGCGGCGCCGGTGGAATGGATATGTCCTTGCCTAGTCCTTCGTGGTGGGTCATGTTGACGAAGCTGACTTCGCAGTTGAACTTGAGACGGCCTATGAAGGGCGGGATGCTCTCGCCTGTTGGTCGCAACTAGTCAGCGTTAATTCTTGTTGAGGAGCAGAGTTAACGCACCATGAGTGTGCCATATCCCGATAAAGTGAACCGGCGCCTTCAGAAGCTTTTCTTCCTGGTCAAGGGGATAGGTCGCCGTACACTGCACCGCAGCGGCGGCGACCATGCGTCGGTCGACTTGAAGCTCGTCCCATTCCGGGGCTGTGTCCGCCAAGATCTTTGCGGTATATGCTCCCGTGCAGAGGAGTGTGCGGTCAGCGAGGATGTCTTGTGGCTGGCCATTCTTTAGAATTGCAACACCCAGACAAGAGCGATCCGAGTCTAGCAACAGTTTCTGCACTGTTGCCTCAATGAAAGTAACTCCGACATCAAGGGCGGCGTGAAGAACGCTTCGCATGGCCTCCTCACCTTCGCCCCAACCGCTGTGAGGGTTGTAGTAGTTGTATTCGGCATCTGCCCAGTTGGCATCCTGGAAGATGGGGAATCGTTCACGAGCCTCCTCAGGCGTCATGAGCTCGCCAGACAAGGATTCCTCTCCGAGTTTCTTGTAATTGGCATAAGACAGCCGACCCATGTTGAGGTCCTCGGCGAACAACATGCCGCATTCGTGGTAGAAGGGCTTGAAGATAGGGCCGGTCCTCCATGACTTCTGAGCCTCGATGGCGAGGGCCATGTATACGGGATCAGGGTAATCGGCGCAGATGATCTTGTTGTGATCGCTTGAGGCGGCTCCTCGATTGTGGCAAATGCGGTCGACAACCGTCACCTGAACGTCGGGGTGAGCGCCGAAGATGGAGGGCTGTGGATAGGCCGAAGACTCCTGCTCCGATGATGAAAAAAGTGGTTGGGTTATCGTCGATAGTTGCCATGACTGCGGCTCCGCAGGACGGCAGATGGAGGTCTAGAAGTTATCAGGAAGGAGGCAGCCTGGTGTACCTTGTAAACAGCGTGATGATCTCTCAGGCTGGGTGGGTGCAGAGAGTGTTAATCGAGGTGGCCACCGAAACTACGCTTCCAAATTTCAACGAGGGAAAAGGCGGGGACCCCACGGCTGGTGACCTGCTGCCCTGACCCCTCAATTCTAGGAAATGCACCTGGGATGGAAAAGGCAGTCACGAGCAGTCGAACCTGCGCCATCCCATCAACATCACGGTTACGGTTCAGTCCTACCAGTAACAGCATCACGCCAGCAACTATCGGGGACTCAAGCATTCGAAAATTCGTCCACAGCCTTCTGTTGATGAAGTACTATCCGCCTTGCTCGCATTGTTTGAGACACGAAACTGGCTCCTTTCCCAGTCAAGCAAGATATCATAACTGATGGCGTGGGCGCCCTGAATTTGAATATGGATCTTTCTCGTGCCCCAAATATGGATAGTCGTGTGGTCTTGGGAGAGTTGATTGACTATCGGAGGGTAATTACAAACGTCGGGCATATGTGTGGGTGATGGTTATGTGACTTGAAGTGAGACCTCCCATTATGAAACTCTCATCAAGGCTCGAAAATAACGTTGAGATGACAAAACCTTCCCATTATACTAAGAATCTAGTTTCATTAAGTTGTATACCCGTATTTTTTGGTAACTAAATCCCCGATCTCGTGTGGGCCCAAGGCTTCGGTATTCCTACCCTCCATAGACAAGCGTGCGGCGCAGATTCTCATGATGGTCCGCTATTGAGTAAGCGCTTGAGGCACAGCTCACGAGAGCCGAGATGAGAATCAGATGGATTTTTTTTTGTTCTGCAGGTGAAATGCGGCCATAAATTCACCTTAATCAGATCTGGCTAGACGAGGGGAGTGCCGTCGTACAATCCCGCATCATCACTGGTGAGAATGCAGGTTTTCGGAGTGTTGATCGGAGGGCAAACAGTTACGCGTAGACAAACACCGCAACCAATTGACAAACGGCCATTAATCACACGTAGCAAATGACTGGCCCCGTGGAATGTGGCGACCTTTTATCTTTGGAACACGACCATAAACTTGCTCTCGACAGAAAATCCCGAAGGTGAGCGTGGTGATGTTGTTTTTGACGTTGCTATCGATGTCATGAAGTGGGGACCCTTGCAACGGTGGCCCCACTTCGCACCGCCACAGCTCGGCAACGGACGCGCTGGCCAAGAGTGCGGGGCACTAAAAAAAGAACTGGGGGTGCACCAGGAACCAGACATAGCCCTGATCTTTTGAAGATACCTAACGCATCACACATGTGCTCTTCGAAGCCACAATTGCGGCCTCGGTGCTTTGATTCCCTATGACCGTAAAACATTGGGATTTTGTCCGAGAGCCGACGATGGGGACACTCTTATGCGGGTTGCCGGACGTTTGTTTTGGATGTGTCGTTGAGAGTGGGGAAATAGAAGGAAGTCCCCGTTCCTGGCACGTGGGCGCAGATAGGTATTGCTTATGAGGGATCACCACCAAAACACTAACAAAATGTCAAAAGCGATTGTTACGCCCACGTGCCTGGTAACCTGTCACTGTGGCGTTATGGTTCGTTAACTTCGCTCAGAACGGTTACACAAGGCGACTGTGCCGCTTATCGTTCAGGCCTTTGGCACAGGAACAGGAAAACATGGGAGGTTTTTGAAGCGGGCTTCGAAGTTGTGAGGAAAAAGCCGACGGCATGTCAAAACTGATGGATTTCGGTAATCAACCAGGAACCGCTGACTTGCACTTTACTCTCTTGTGTTTCACCGACGACTCACATCCCCCAAGATGGCCGGTTTGTAGGTCCACCAGCCGGGAATTGCATGAGGTGCTGCTTCCTGCGCAAACTACTGCAGATGCATGTCAAATTCCACAGGCCGGACGTCCAGTGTGTTCCTGTTGGCTGGCGGAGGGCCATGTGTAAGCGGCCACAATGAATTGTTCTCTCTGCATTTCTAGTGATTTGAGGCTCTCAAAAAAAGGCTTTGCGGGATGATACCAGCGCCAGGAAAGGCGTTATGTTTTCCAATGGCCCACTGGGCGCTGTTGAACAACATGTCGTCCCGTCCTCGTACCTGAGAATGTCAAGAAACACAAGATGATGTTCTCCGCAGTGGGGTCTTGGCCCCCGTACCTGGAAAGACAGCACCCGAACCTGCAGCGACCATCCTTCCAACCAAAGACCCTGAAAAGTTACCCCCCTCCCCGGTCCGGGCAAATCCCTGCTGCTGGCCCTGGGAGGCTTGGATTCCATTCGCATTGCGAGCTGCGTGTGCTCTGGTGGGTTAATTGCCTCCGCCACTGTGCCTCTTCCTGCCACCAACTTCCTCTCAGTTTGTCGCAAGTCGGTCTTTTTTGGTTCCTTCGCATTTTCCCCGAGTGTTATAATCGTACCTGTCTGCCGCGTTCCTCGACCGCGCCGCCGTTTTTTTTTGGTTTCTTTCTGGATTCTGGAACCGGCCGAGTTTGGGAGTTAAGATCAAACACACATCTCGAATATCACCAGAGCGCATACCGAATGCGCGCGCGAGAAACAGCGAGATGAGACCTGATTTCTTTGACCGATTGCCGCCACCAACAGCTCTTCTGCTGCTGTCGAGTCTGCTTGACCTGAGCCACGCCCATATTCTCCAGCCGCGGCCTAGGAGGACACCAGATGCCCCGCCTACGACAACACTTCCTTATCACCCATTGAGTGTCATCTCATGGCCTCTACGACCTACCCCACCACCACGAGATCTGTTTGCGCTTCGTCGTCGGCAAGAGAATACAGTATGCGGTTATTTAGGGGGCGATCAGAACTTGGCCGCGACATGTAGCGCAGGATCGCATTGTGTGTTGGATACAGAGAATAACGTGGTTGGGTGTTGTCCAAACGGAGAAGCCTCTTGCACAGCAGGAGTATTTACAGGGTGCGTGGATGCGAACAGCGGGCCACAGACGGAGGTGAACCCCTACGTCTTCACGTGTGGAGGGGGTGATGTCTGTTACAAGAACGTCTTTCAGGGAGGAGCTTCACAGTTCGGCTGTGGGTCAGCAAGCGATCTGGCGACGATCGTTCTGACGAGCGCGAGTGGCTTGACGACACAGGTTACTTTTCCCACCATTAGTCTCAGTCTTACACAGGCCGTCTCTACCTTGAGCGAGCCAACAACACTCGGGACAGTAACCAGTTCGGTCTCGAGCTCGACAGAATCAGACTCGACCAGCTCGAGCACATCCTCCTCTTCCTCCACATCAACAACCTCTCCCCCCTCATCAACACAATCCTCAACACGCTCCTCCACCACCACCACCCCAACCACCACAGAAACCGCCTCCCCCGCAACCGACGCCCCGGAAGCCGGCCAGCCCCAACCCACCAACCGAACAGGCCTAATAGTAGGCGCCACAATCGGCGGCCTCGCCGTCCTCATCGCCCTCGTAGCCCTCCTCGCCTTCTGCCTCCGCCGCCGGCAAAACGCAAACAACAACTCCAGATCCGGCCCCGGAAAGGGCAGCATGATCCGCGGGCAAAACATCAGCACCCCCCGTCCCGGCCCCGGAACAGGGTTTACTGCCATCCCGCAAAACACCGGCGCCTTTGAGACCGGTCCCAGTCCCAACCCGATGTTCTCTGGCGGCCAATATCAAGGCCAGGGACAACAACCACAACAACAACAGCAACAAATGAAAAGCATCCCCCTCCTGACCGCCGTGCAAACCTCCCCCCGGATGCCTTTTCAATCTGATATCTCCCCCATAGGTCCACAAGACGACGTTTCTCCGTATGCGTATTCTGCGGGGGCTGGTGGTGGGGGAGCGGTGAGTGCGGTGACGCCGCATTCGCATACGAGTTACCCGCCGAGTGAGGAGTTGAGTTTGGAGTATAGGTATTTGCAGCAGCAGGGGCTGGGGCAGGGGGGGTATCCGGCGATATACAATGGGGCGGCTGCTATACCGGTTATTCACGGGGTTGATAGTCGGTTGGAATCAGATCAGGTACCGCTAACGAGGGAGATTGATGATTTTAGTCATGGGTTCTCGGCTGCGCTGGGGAGGATAGGGGAGGAGGATGAGGAGGATCATTTGAGGAGGGAGGAGGAGGGGGAGGGGGTGGATGAGTTGGGGGAGATGAATATGGCGAGTGGTGGGAGAAGGCAGCAGGAGGGGATGATGAGTGGTGGGGAGAATGAAGGGGATAGGGCGGCGAGTTCGGTTTATAGTAGGGGGAGTAATGGTGGGGGGAGGCCGTTGTGGCAGCAGAATAGGAGGCAGAGTAGGAATTTGATGTGGATGTGATGGGATGGGGGGGGAGGATGTATGAGTTATGGTATATTGTATATGGGCTGGCGTTTGGGAGATGGGTTCAAGAAAAGACAAGGGATGCGCTTCATGGCATGGCTGGGGCCAATGGGGGGTGCTGGTTGGAAAGTTGGGTTAAACTTGTTTAATGTAATTGGGAGCGAGCGAGCAAAGCATTGTATAGTTAGTTACAGGCGGGTTCTTTTGAGGGAGTATATACCTCTTGTATAAACGACATTCCGGATTGAAAGTTTTGTTCTTGTTGCTTTGATGGTTTTGACTTGCCCTCAAGGAGCAAGATAGGTATCTGATTGGTTGCTTCTTATCGCCAGCAGCATCAGGTGCTGAGTGAGTTCACGTAGGACAGCAGTTCATTGTACATCCGAGCTCCCCTTTCCCATTGGAACACTCGCTCTTCAGCAATCACGATATAATATGCTTAAACACGTATGCTTCGTGGAATACATATTCCCAATTGAACTCGGGTTATGCATTGCCCTTGCCAAGACCCACCCTGTAACTCCGATTCAAGAGAGGCACAGAGATAGGCGATAAGTCCTCTCGGAATTGAGACCTGAACAATGATAGGTTTTCAAGGTCCCACTATCGTGTTTTTGAGACCCCTGAGCTCTGGTGTTAAGACAGATTGCGGCTCACCCCGCAGTTCAACATCATCGGATCGGATGGAAGTTGTTGGAATTGGGGGTTGGGTGTGACGTCACTGTTACATCGAGGGGTTTTGGCTGCTTAGTGAGCAGCATTATCATCCACCAAACGACCTCGGAATTACCAACCGAGGTTGATGGTAGATGCTTTGAAAGAAAGTTCTTGTTGGCATATAAAGCAAGTAGTTTCTCTTGTCAATTGTGCTCGAAGTAATCAACAACCAACTCTTTGCACATACAGTTAGTTCTACACATACAGATACAACGACACAACGACCCCATCACCAACTCCATTGACTTTCACGCACAGTCAAAATGTCGCCCTCCATCCTCGTCGTCCTAACCTCCCACTCCGAGCTCGCCGACACAGGCAAGAAAACCGGGTGGTACCTCTCCGAATTCTCCCATCCCCACCACGTCTTCGCCTCCTCCTCCCCCCCGCCCAAAATCACCGTCGCGTCCCCCAAAGGCGGCGCCGCGCCTCTGGACCAGTCCTCGATTGAAGCCGCCAAGGACGATGAGATTTCCGTCGAGTTCCTGCACAAGCAATCTGCCCTTTGGGAGGCTACCACCCCCCTCTCGCAGATCCTGAAGGAGGGGATTGATGGTTATGACGCTGTCTTCTTCCCGGGTGGTCACGGGCCGATGTTTGATCTCGCAAACGACAAGGAGTCGCAGGAGTTAGTGAGGAAGTTTTGGGAGGCGGGGAAGGTTGTCAGTGCTGTTTGGTAAGCTTTCTACGTCCTGAAAAGGAAATTATAAGGAGGTCGTCGTGCTAATGTCAAGATAGCCACGGACCCGCTGCGTTGGTCAATGTCAAGTTGAGCAATGGGGAGTATTTACTCAAGGGCAAGAAGGTCACTGGATTTAGCAACTCGGAGGAGGGCGCGGTGGGATTGTCGGAGAAGATGCCTTTCCTGTTGGAGACTAGAATCAAGGAAGTTGGGGCGGAGTATGAGAAGACTGCGGACTGGGGGGAGAAGGTCGTTGTGGATGGGAAGTTGGTGACTGGACAGAACCCGGCGAGTGCAAAGGCGGTTGGGGAGGCTATTTTGAAGGCGATTGTCTAACTTGGATATATGGTGGGTAGATGAAGACAGTAGGCAATGAATGAAATGTGGTAATTATCTTGAAAGCCATAAATGATAGTGGCGGTGTTGCTAATGCGCGACTACGTGTTCCATGATCAGTAACTTGGAAGCTTCGAACAAACAAAGGGCTTCAATTATTTTGACTGACTACGCTATAGTTCCTCTTCTGTTTTTTGACTTTCGAATTCTGCGAGTTTGAATTCAACAACACTGCGCTGGAAACAGGCCCAACTGCCTACCGGAGATACGGAGAGTATACCTACCTTTCACCGCCTGCAAAAAAAGCTGGGGGGCTAGACACAATGCCTCCCAGTGAGTTCTCTTCTGCCCAGACATTCAATCCGCCGATGATTCTTTTTCAAACGTGCAACCCAAAGTCAGACCCAAGCCGAGCATCGTCTCTAAAACAAGAATATTCGCCGCCTCTTCTTCAAATTCAACATGTCTTCCATAGTGCGGAACATTTCTTCTGGAAGCCATCCTGGCCATGGCTTCTGGTCAATCGAGCTAGACGGATCAAGGTAGCAGTCACCAATCACCGTGTATGCCGGCCCCTCAAGATATTCACCAGGCTCAGGTACAAGACTGCGGAGCACAATATGGGAACTTCCACCGGGCATGAGGTGAACCTCATCTCCCACAACCATGCTCCCAGGGCCTAGACCAAGGGTACCATCAGCCAGAGCAAACATGACCCTTCCCCCTGTCGCAACAACAAGGGCGTCATTGTACGGCCTCATCCTTGCGTTATCCTGAAAGTCCCCTTTTCGGAGCAGTTGATCAAGCCATTCCACGAGCATCATATCCCTGATTCGCTGCTCTATATCGCCAACTCTATCGACCGCAGGCATACCCTGACCAACCCCAGGCAAAGAAGCACCGCCCATCAGGGTCTTGGCGAAGTTTAGCTTTTGGGTGCCTGCTAAGTCCAAGTAGTAGGAGGCCCATTTGAAGACCGTGTTGAACGCGGCATGTCGATCTTCCCACGAAAACAATCTGCTGCCGAGATGTGCCACGAAGCCCCGAGCGACTGATTCCAACGAGAGGAAGCTTCTCCTTGGATAGCTCCTGTATGGCCGGGGAAAAGCTATTTCCTCATCGATTGCCGCGGCTTCAGTTCCAGCTGCACCACGAGCTGTAATTTGAAGCCGAGAAAGCCAATCTTCGGATTTCTCGCCGAAAGGTAGGTCACCGGCTCGATCAAGATAGTCCACCGGACGATGAGCTTTGATCTCGCGATAAAATGCGGCTGAACGACAGAAGGCGCAAACGGACGGATCTCCTGAGGGCTCTGGATAAATAATGGTGCTCGTACAGTAAGTCTCCAACTTGCGGCATAGCTGCTGTATTCTTTTAACGGTCCTGACCAATGCGTCATTGTGGTAGATTGCGTAATAAAATGCCAGACAGTTGTTGAGCTCCGTGCGGTATCCAAGCATCAATCGGCGTAGTCGTGACGGCAGCTTCCGACTCACTGGATCTTGCTGCAGCCAGTGATACAATAGTTCCATTCCCTCGGCCACGTACTTCCAATACTCCCCTTCGGACTTCACAACCGTCAATTTCCATTCGGATCGGCACTCCCCCTTTTCATTGTAGGCGGTTCGGGCACGACGGCGATCAGCTTCGTCATACACGGCGCTCCAGTCCGGAACCCAGCTGTCAAGGTCTCTTCTGTTCTTTCTCGCCAGGTCACCGCACCAGATGTCGAGGGAGCGACTTCGGCGAATGATCCCCACGGCTGTTGACCGGTACACCTCGGCCACTGTGTCCTCGTAGCTTACCCGAATGAGAAACCTCTGAGCAAGCAACGACAGACCCAGCAAGGCAAACACTTTGTCTCGCTCGTCTGTTGCCCGCCTCGCGCTGAAGTCTTGAAGGAGAGTCAAGATGGGTGCACCGAGGCTTTGCTGCCATTCGTTGCGCAAGTCGCGGAAGCTTAGAACTTGGCGACAGAAGTACTGAAGGACTTTGGCGCTGTCGGGGCGGAAGAGGGCCGACATTTGGAAGGAGGGACAAGAGATGGCGGAGGCAGCTGAGATGAACATTTCCCAGGGGCACTGCACAGGGCCGCAACGAACGACAGCCACGCGACTGACGATCATTTCCTGCACCACCCAGATGCGCTGCCACCAGGGGTTGAGGAGAATACCCCGGAGGTTTTCGATCAAAGTATCGAGAGGGTCGAAGGAGGGGTCGGTAAGCTTGCGCATCTTATCAACGAGGGCAGAAGTCAAGACTTTGTTGCCCAGTATGCGTAAGAGGCAAAACATGTGGAAGGTCGATGAGATGGGGCGGGGCCGGAGTTGTCCTCGATGTGTGCTCCCACTGTCAGCGGGGAAAGAGGGTGTTATCGAGGCGGAAAGGGCATCCCAGAAGCTTTCAAGGTGGGACTCATCGCGCTCGTCACCATGAAAGTCTACCCGGACAGGGCCTTCGGCATCACTGCGTCTCTCGGCGAGACGTTTTGGCCGGTGGTGCATTCCATCCCCTAGATACACAATGACTTTCGTGCCGCACGAATAGATCTCTTTCATCAGTTGCACTTGGCCACCCCTTTCTTGGAGATCAGATTGGTCGATACACTGATTTTATGCTTTTTATTAGCACTCCATACGTCTACAACGAAAGGGTGGCAAAACACGAACCAGGGCGTCAATCCACATTTTCACAGGCTTATCAGGGTCCCGTATGAAAAGTAGAGCATTTGCAAGGTTGACGGTAACTGGCCATGGTCTGCCCTCCAATGTGATAGTGTCGGTGGCTTTGGGTGATCCCCTATCATCAAGGACATCAGCTGGTGACTAAATAGAGGAACAGCGAGCAAAAGTGAAGCATGTTATCATCGTACCAGGCATAGGACAGAGTGAAATATTCAGTCACATCATCCACATCCAGTGAATAACACGACAGCTCACAAATGATAGGGTCTGTCCATCTCCCCGGCTTGATCGTCACCAGTCTTATCTCAGATTCGTCGCTTAGCTTATGATAATGGTAAGGGTTGTTGCCAGTGGGAAAGTCTTCGGGCATGATGTCCAACTCTAGCCCCGCCCACTCATCTTTCGGTCTCGGCGTTTGTCGCATGAGGATGAAGGCAATAAGATTGTGTGCTCGCAACTCGCAGTTGAGAAGGTGGAACAATGGGACAACCAAAAGCGGGGAAATGTGACGAGAACGAAGGGGGGTAGCTAGATTGTAAATATGCAGGAGAGCGAGGAGCGGCCTGATTTCTGCCTGAAAAGGCAACGCTTGGACTCCATACACAATTTGGCCCCCAACTATGCGGGCCAAAAAGGAAAGATATCGCCACAGCAGTGCCTCCTTGCTTGGATACCCTACAAGTCCCTACACATTCAGGAACAGGGTGATGAAAGTCACGTTGATCGGATTATTTCTAGATCTCATATTTCGAGTGAACCCATCGACAGTGGAATACAATCGCAAATCTGGACCTCTTCTCATGAGAGTTAGAACTCGTGTACCTTATGTACCTAGGCAGTGTGGGCAAGGAGCCGAGCTGAGCTAAGCCGGCCTATGGCTTGACTTGGCTCACGATAATTCTAGAAGGCTTGGCTTGAAGCTATCACCGGCTTAGCTCACGCTTGATGGGTTGATAAGCCCTTTGGAAGTGGTAATTCCGATCCGGCCACTATTCCAGGAAGGCCGGCAGCCGGGACCAGGAGAGTTCTGAGAGGGTTAGGGTTATATAGCCACAATTAACCCTCGCCATCATTTAGGCGAAGGCTTGTTAAGCCCTCAAGCCTGAGCCGATAGGAGGCTTGATTTATCTCAATCAAATATACGGTATGCTTGACTTGGCTCATCGGTTCGGCTTGCAAGCTGAGCCAAGCCTGGCTTAGCCCATTGCCCACGCTGAGTGTAGGGTTGCAATAAAGACCAACAGCACATATGTGGGTCCACCACCGCTGATATCCAGATATAAATCCGAGCATTCCCTCGCATTATTTCCTGTCTCTCTCCTTCCTATATCCATTCCTCTCATTCTTTCCAGCTGTGACCTCCCAACAGCATCATGACCTCCCTCATCACCGCCCTCGGCCTCCGCCCCACCTCCCTCCCTCCTACAACCCCAATTCCCAACCTCTCCCCCGTCTTCCTCGGTTTTCACTTCATCTTCGCCTACGGCGTCCTCTCCTCCCGCACTCTAAAGCAATACTACGGCCTCGACCACAACGAGTCACCCCGGTATGATCTCGCCAAATATGGCGACGCAGCTGTGAAATCGGGGAAAATCACGCAAAAACAGCTGGATATGTTGAAGCGGAACGAGTCAGCGCATGCCAATGCTGTGGAAAACTACGCTTTTTTCGCCTCGGCATTGGCGTTTGCGACGGTTGCGAGGGTGGATAGAACGGTGATTAACCGGGCGGGGGCAGTTTATACTGTTGCGAGGGTTGTTTATGGGGCCGTTTACATACTTATTGAGGACAGGCTTTGGAGTCAAATACGGGGCGTTACTTGGTGGGTGGGAAATGGGAGTTCCTTGTTTTTGTTGTGGAGGGCTTGGGGGGAGTTGAGGGGGTAGGTGCCAGTAGCGGGCAGTGGTTTGGGTGTTTGGGTACTGAATGGGGGTTTGTGGGAAGAGGTAATGAAGATATTTGTTTTTTATGTAAGTCGACAAGACTCCGGAACAGGATCATCGGTAGTGCCCTCAACCTTCAGACAAGGGGCTTCGTGATAAGCGATGAGTTGTGTGTTTGTGGCGAAGTTCAGATGGGGATCGCTTTATGTGAGGTGGGCTTATTACTCAATACCATAGTGGGAATTTAAGCCGTCAAGTAGTGTCAACCTTGTTCAACAGTGTCAACGCTATTTAACAGTATCAACAGGCCAGGCCCACTTATACCCACTAAAGACGTAGGGGCGTACCTACCGTACACCCCCTATATAGTTCTTTCTTCCCGCCCCGGGCTCGTTCAATTAGCTACTGGCTCAATAGCCCAGTAGTCGACCCTACCGTCCACCCAGTAAGTCTTCCACTATTCGATAGGCCTATGTTCAATCCCAACTACGTCCCACTGACTTTCTTCTTTTCCAGCGCTTCCTTCCGGTAGTCTTCCACTAGCTCACCCACTAGCTCACCCACTAGCTCACCCACTGGCTCACCCACTGGCTCACCCACTGGCCTACCCACTGGCCCAGTTAACAGTGACTGGCTCAGTAGCCGGCTCAGTAGCCTAGCACTATAACTTTTTAAAGAATATAGGCCCTGGGGTGTTGACACTGTTTGCAGCGTTGACACTGTTGACTTAATTGCCACAATTTGGTGGGCAGGCACAATCCCACTATACTGACATAATTCAACAGGGCCCACACCCGCTGTGGTATGTATCACACTGATGAGAACAGTACGCATAGACAATGTAGTATGAGAGATTAGAACAAACCTAAATCAAATCCTTTCTTAATTAGGACTTGATGCAGTACATCCATTGGTTGTTTGAATTGGCTTCGATATCCCCCAAAGGATTGATACGACTTTGATGGAACATCTACGCTGTGCTTGATTTTATTTTGTGGAGGTGGAAAACCCTGCAGTGGAAGAATTGATTGATTGATCTGAGGAACAAAAGAAAGCTGGTCAAACGGCGTAGCTAGCCACGTATTTATATACAAAAGAATCCCACGAGAGCCGCTTACCTAAGGTACGGCCTTCGGCCTCGGGGAGCTCCGTTGAGCCCAGAATTCCCATTCTTGCCATTAATTGATCCAGGCCTTTGGCCTGGAAGTCTGGACCTTTGATGCTATTCCCACGCTCCCTCGAGTGTAGCACTCGGCTGAGCGCAGTGTTTTGGCGCTGTCCGGCTTTTCCGGCTCCACACCACACCATCCTTCATCCCTATGTACATATTCCCTTTCGTTTCAAGGTGCTTGGTTTGGATACCAACGGTTACCTGTAGTCTGAAGGATCCATGTTGCCAAACTGTCGCCTCAGCCTCACCATTGCTGTTCCAGCTTCTGTTGTCTGATCGGATCGGTGAAGTTGCTGGTTGCCAGTTGTTGGGATCGTGAACCTGATCCGTCTGTGGGTTAGTCAGGGATTTTGTGACGAGAGCCAGTTCAAGTGGAAGCATGGCTACTGAGTACCTTCTAGAAGAGATGAGATGGTGCCTACATTCAGGACAAACCCCTGAGGCATAGCTTCCCGACGACCAAAAGATACACTGACTCGATACAAAATAACACCAAAAATAACGTACTCGTACTCCTCCTGGACCGTTGCCCACAAGCGGGATGTTCGGCGGGTGAACCCAACTGGTAATGAGATGCTGTTGCGTGATTCTAGATTGTGTATTGGCAAAGAGGGGGTCCTTCGGCTTTTTTGTCCAGCTTTTAGGTGCTTATAGGAAAGGTGAACCGTTGCCATGGTTAGGAGAGTGCCGATAATACCGAATACAATAAGTTGGATGGATTGTGATTGTTGGGATAGCCACTCAGGGTCGGCGTTGGAGTCGCGATCTGTGACATTGAAAACAGTGGAACTGTGCTCTGACATTGCGAAAGCTATCCGTTGATACGACGACTGATAGAGCGGAACTTGAGGCCAGGAATGATGAAAAATAAGTGGTCCTGATACTGAAACGATAGAAGAAAGAAAGTGGTTCGAGAGAGCTTGTGACAGGTTGGGACTTAAGTACCCTGTGAGGCTGGGCCCTCGATGGTGTCCGGTTTGCCGCCAGCATAGAGACCGTTTTTTCAGGAGACAGAGACTTGGCAACCTGCAAATTTTGGACAACCCCTATGTTGTAGACAACCCCCTGCTGGCTGTGGACCTGGGGCTGTGTGGTATTATCAGATACTTCGCTACAGAACAACACTCAAACTAAGTGCGATGGATGTGCGACGGATCGGAAGTGGGACGTCGCCTGGGGACAGCCGCCCAACCCTTACCCGAAGGCATCGATCGACGTCGTAAAATGTAACTGCAGTTTAGACGGTTTCTGTGGACAGTCATTTCCCTTACGCCTTTGTTAACGATTAAAGTTGCTTGAAAAAAATCCAAGAGTAAGGGTACCTGATTCTGCTGTGCGAATAAAGCAAACACTTCCCGTGGTCTGTTTGACTTGGCCTGAGTGCCGCAGAAGAGCCCGGTAAACTGGTTGTGGTTTAAAAAGCCGATGACTTGAACACCAACAACAGGCCCCAAGCTGTGTCTGATGGTGTGTGTTAAGGCGAGATTGGCTTTGTTGACTAATCCAATTGGATGCACTTGACTTCATCCCGAAGCTCCAAGAAACGCTTGATTGGAGGTCGGGTCGGGCTGCCCTTGCATGTAAATTGGGGGCTTGCAGCGGGTCTGAGAGACGAAGTGGTTGTGACGGGGTGTTCTTGCTAAGTTCAGGTTCCATGACGTGTCACAAGATTGACAGATGGCCAATATGTCCCGCAGGCACAGCCCGCATAACCAAGTCCTCGCCAAAACAGGTGGACGAAGTGCGAAAAAGATGCGACGGATATGGCCAACATCCGATTTTACCAACGTCGGATGAGGTCAAAAGTCTGGTGAATGATTTGTCGAGGCCAACGACCGGAAAGACCGCCTGGCGGGGCAATGTCTCATCCGTCGCACTTTTATCGCATCTTTTTTCCAGTAAGGCGCACATGAGTCTTCCTGAGTTTTCATTCTGAACCTGGTTCCCCATTTCCCATGCTTACTTCAGATCTCACAGCAATGACATTCCAAACACGAGTACAATATTGAATCATGGCGGCGCCCAAAGTTCAACATCAGTCATCGAACTCCCTCGTGGCAGGGAGCTCCCGTGGAAAGCTCGACCTGGTCAAATGTGACTTCTGTCGTAGAGATAAACAAAAAGTCAGTTGCACATCGTGTCTGAACTATGCAGTGTCTACTTCTAAATCAGAACTCTAACAAAGATGGAATAGTGTGAACCGCAGCCACGTCACTGGCCCCAAAAGTGTGTTCGTTGCGTCGAGAAACGGTTCAGATGCTCTCCTAGCACACGCAAACAAAGAAACACAGCAAAACGGCGTTTTCTGCTTTCCAGCGATACAGACATGCAGACGAGTGTGAATGCTGAAGCCCCTTTGCTTCGTTCCGACAAGCAGTCAACACATGTACCTTCCGGTCAACAGCTTGAAGACTGGACACTTGCCGATTTGTATGTCAAATCCAGTTTCCGCGGATAAATGACTTAGTAACAATCTCTAGTTCGAATGCAGTCAGCTTCCTAAAGATGCTCAAGCGGCTAGTAGTGAAGCTTGACCGTTGGCGTAAAGAGTCGGTTGATGTATTCCACTGCCCTGGAGACACTGACGAAGCAAAGCTATCTCATATGGCAGCAGCCTTCCGTGGCGCGGTGCAGACTCTTTGTCATACACTTTTGGGTTATGTCACTGCCAGGATGACTGTTCTTTCGACGAGAAAAGACGAACGTGCTGCATCAGAGGCTTCCACCCTGCGCATGTTGGCCTGTAACATCATCGAAAGACCTCACACTGGCTACAGTGACGAAGACTACACTCTGGTCAACCATTCCAATGACAGTGTCCTCAATACGACGATCGAAAGTATGGTTCTCAACCATGAGATTGGCGCTGCTCTGCTCTTGGAAGATGAGTATCTCGCCAAGAGAATTTCTACTTCTCACAACGATGATCCGCCAAACGACTTCATGGTATTCATTCATCGATTCAGGAAGTTCTGTCCTGTCATCAAACAACTATGGGACTCTCGCCTTGCGCCAGCTGTGCACGGCGACCCAGCAAGCTCAATGATTGACATATTTGTCAAGGCCTCCATCATCGACAGTAATTCTCCCTGGATTCGAAAGTTGGTCACCAAGGATTCATTCTGGTCACTCCAAGACTGTTTGGGCTATTCGATTCTGCATGGTATCCTTGAAGAGCTAGGACGGGGGTCTTTCTCCCTACTTCCAGAGGAGGCGAACCACCTTTTCAGCAACATTGGCACTCACTGTGTGCAACACAACCGAAGAGATATTTACGGCCGATCAGTACTTCATATTGCTACGCAATACAACGTTCCGGTTGCTGTCCAGGCTTTGCTTCAGTCCGGTGTTAGTCCTGATGATTGCACATACACCGGCAGCCTACCGTTGCATTATGCGGCCGCCTTGGGACACGTGGAGATTTGTGAGACTCTCTTGATGCGCACCAAAAAGCTGACTTGCCTTGATCAGCACCATCGCACTCCTCTGGACTACGCTCTTCGCGTGGGTAACCGAGATATCGTGAGGCTTTTTCTGGATCATGGCGGAGAAAACATCATGCACGACGGAGTGTTGATGGCCGGGGTGAAATGGAGTGGACGTTCGGGCACTATATATGAGGAAGTCCTGAATTGGTACAGAAGGAATACTCCTCCTTGTTACAGCGACCCCATCTTGCGAGCGATGCATTATAGGGACCAGTCAGGAGACACAGCCATTCACATTGCGGTTCGGCTTGGGAACCTGGAGGCCGTCAAGCACCTTGCAGAAGGGAGCAAAACTTTGCTGTGCGGCATCAGCGCAGAGCCTTTGATCAACTGCATGAACGCACAGGGTGAGACGGCCCTCTGTCTGGCAGTAAAGAAAGGGCCAGACGAAAATTGGGTGCCCATGATCAAGACACTTCTGTGCGTCTATCAGATCAACACCAGCATCCCGGATATACATAGCAAGACGCCGTTGGACTATGCGCGTTCCCACAGCAAGTTCCTTGGTGACGTTGGCTTTGATGTTTGGCGCATGCTAAAGCATCACCCCTATGAGCCCCTTATGTCTATTGAGGGAGACGTGAGAACCTGGATGTTGGAAACGACAACCTAGTCCATTAGACCTCCTGTGAGTATTTGGATACCATACCTTAGCTTAGGACAGAGAGGCTTAATGTGATTCTTTTCTTTCTTTGTCGCAGTACCCGTTTCTTCGGTTATGAGTGTTCCAACCATTATGTCCCTGTTAATTGAACAACCGATGCTCCGTAGAATTCCCAAATGCACAGCCGTACTTATCCCTGCTATCAAACCAGTGCTCTTAACTGGTATAAAACTGGACCATGTGTAGGGCCGTGGTCTCGCCTGCTGGCAAAGTCGTTCCTTTAGGTGGGACGCGGGTTTGAATCAAACTCATGTTGTCTTTCACATCGATCTCTTCACGCAAACCGCTTTCACAAGATACACTTCGAAAAGGCCTCACTAAGCCTAGCAAGCAAGATCGCGGTTACCATGGCAACAGTCAGGGGCATTGACAAGTGGTTAAATATGTACCGTAGCTTACCCCTTGACGAGTCTCTCGGTTGTAGAAGCTGATGATGTATGAGGAACGTAAGCCTATCTTTATGTTCAAGCAAGTTTTCGAACCCTGAACATACCATCGAGTAGTTCCTGATATTTAATAACACAAACTTCAAAGCCTGCCATCCCTAATTTCATCATCCGTCTCCAATCCCATAATGCCCCCCGACACAGTAGCCTCTTTAAAGATCTTTACCTGAATGCAAATTAGGCGTTGTAAAGCTAGGATAGTAATCCTTAAAAGTCAGAATATTATAGCGTCTTTTATATACCCTCTCGTTTTGTATCTTAATAGAGAATCCTTAGTATACTATCCCAGTCTTTATAGAAAAGCCATCCTTCGCTACTACCATCTCGCCTTCTTTTCGCCGATATAGCCAAAGAACCGCAATCAAGGATAGCAAGTTAATCGAAAGATATCTGGTAGACCTTTAAAGATAGTCGATATACATTTAAAAATAGCCGATATACATTTAAAGATAGTCGGTATATGTTTAAAGATAGTCGGTATATCTTTAAAGATAGTCGGTAATCCTTTAAAAATAATCAACAGGCTTTGAAAATAGTATAATAGGCATCTAAATGAATTTGAAACCCCTATACTCAGTAGCCTCTGTAGTAGGTTGTGCAGGTAGCAGTCCCAGCTTCTTTGTCCAGGACGTGATTTTTAGATGCCTGTCTACATGCTAATTGGGGCGTAAAAAAATGTTCGTATGCATTAGAATTTTCAGTAAATATGCTCTATATTGCGGGAGGTATCCTTCGAGATTGAACGAGGCCTATCTTCATATTCAATAGGCATATCTACATCTTTGGTAGCCATGTTTGGATCCTTGGCAGGTATCCCAGGGAATTTTGAACACATGTCACATTTCTATGAACCCCTTAATAAAGTCTAAAAGGGCATATCACGTTCAAAGGAGGCTCCGTTTGATTTGTTGATTTGCTGGAATATTATTATTAATTAATTAAAGCTGTGGTAGCGGCCGTTTCCAAGCCAATACTTTTCCAACGTCCCTTCACTTCCCAATTCGGCTCACCAAGTGTACCCCCACAGCCCGCTTGGCCAGTACGTCTCACCGTAGGACCCAACCCTCGACCAGTCATCCCGGACCTCATGAAATTGGCAGTCAACTTCACCCACACCGGAGTCACGGATTGCTTCGATGCCACGCCCTTGCAGTAGTGACCAGAAGGCCACACGATCAAGGTGCGTGAGACTATCCATGACCCCTCTTGCAATGAACTCCATAGCCTCGTTCACAGCCTCCCACTCAAAGTTGGCGTCGTCTAAGCCGTGGATAACACCATCAGAGCGAGCGAGCACCGGAAAGTCAATGACTGGGAAGGCGACACGGCGGAGGCGAGGCATTCCCGAGAGAGCAGACACGAGGTGAGACATAGCATCTTGTGCGGTGCTCCAGTCAGAAGAACCGCCGGCAGGCTTAAAGTCGGCGTCGTCGAATACAAGAAACCACTCGAGGGTGTCTTTATGGGGTTCGACAACTTGCTCGAGAATTTGCCGGGTTGGGAGAACATCGAAACCGGTCCAGGGGCGGTTACGAGCGATAAACAAGCGCTTCAGGGACCGGCGATGATTGATGTGTGTGAAAGCATGAGTAGCGGCAAGGAGGGCATCGTCGTTGGCGGGCTTGGATCCCCTCACGTACTCGAGCTCGGTGACTTGCGGGCCAAGTGCAGCACAAAACGACGCGATCAGTCGACTGCACAAGGCCGTGTCGAACGTTTCCTTGTGCTCGCCGGTCTGTGATTCAGCACTGATGAAACGAACCCGGCGTAAGAGGGAGAGGTTTTCGAGACTCTTAGTTGAAAGAATGTCAACGGTACGTTTCACCTGTTGGGCATCCAGATGCCTCAACTCGATGTTCATCTCCTCGAGGTGTGGGAGAATAGAAATAAACGACACAATCTTGTCACCGAGCTCGGGCGGCTTGGAATCGTCTCGATCCCAGGAAAAATCCTGGCCTTCGAGGCAAAACTGAAGGGTCCTGTTCGAAAGTAGCGGTTAGCTATACTCGCAGTGTGCCCCCGCCATCGGAAAACTTACTTGATATCTTTCACAAACGGACGGTAGGGCAGGATACGCAACTTGTCGCTTTCCTCTTCGGATTTGGCCTTGGCAATGAGGCGGACCAGCCCGTTCATCATCTCGGAATCATTTCCCCGGGGATAGAGAGCGCGCCAGACTGCAGGGCGGAACACGTGGTGCAGTCTCTTGGAGGCGCAACTTGCCTTGATGGCGTCGGATTGGGAGAGGTACGTGCCGATCAGGATATATAACTCAGGGGGGAGAGACAGAAGGCTTGAAGGCGCAGGACGCTTGTCACTATGGCGCTTGTGGTTCTGGTGATTCGCGCGTCGCCTGGTACTGTTCTTCTTGGATTTGGCCATGCTGGTTATTGATAGGTATCTAGTCGTCTATACGTGTAGCGAATGTCGGTGGGCAATGATATAGAAATGTAGGAGGCGATGTGAGGAATGTGCGAGCCCTGAGAAGGCGTCAAAAAGTTTTGAGGGCAGAATGCCAAAGTTTGTAAAGTTTGTGGGTCGACCGATCTTGGCTGCTCCTAGTAGGGGCCACACACACGTGGTCTTTAGACCCATTGTGCTCTCCATCTCATCTAATGGGGATCTAGAATGATGTCAGAGCCAGTGTTAGGAAGACATGATGTGGATAAGAAAAAAAGTAGGTAGATAAGCCGAGGCCACTTTCAGGCTGCCACCAGTGCCCAACCTGCGGTTTACCGCAAAGACGGCTATATTCTCCTTTCTCGTGCAAAATAGGAATCTCGAACATCTCGTTTCCGACACAATGGAGAGCACAACTCGCCCTATCTATAGGGGCCGGCCGTTGGATCTGGGCGACTCATTTCACCTCTTGCAGCTGCATCAAGGCCATCCTGAGGAGCCAGTCAGAATACGTCTGTTAAATTCTTGAATCAACCTGCCATCATTGACCGCGGCTCTCCGGCTGTGACGGCGAGAAGAAGGCGAGATGGGAGCAACGAGGGATGGCTTTTCTACGAGGATGCGGCAACAAATATATCGTGGGCCTAGCAGAAGCGCACAATCAAATAAACAGCAACTACGCGCCGGGACCGAATTGGACCATCCGGAACCTGACCGTAGAGGCGAAGCTCACCACCAAGATGTCCATCATTAAGCTTCCATCTCCGCCTTTGTCGTGGCGAGGCACGGGCAACATGGACAAGCTCGGGATCCTGATAACCGCGTCAGTGCCGGGGTGGCCTTTATCAATCATAATCGGCAATTTGGCATGTTGTTCACGGACCCGAATAATATCGAGCATATTTGGAAACCGATGAATACGGACCAGATCAGCAAGATGGCGCTGCCGGATTTGTTTACGGAGATTGCTTGTTTGACTATGATGAGCGGGGCGGCGGGTGAGGACGGGGAGGAGATGCAGCGGCCGTTGGATCAGGATGATGAGGGGACCCTTGCCACTTGCTTTTACCAAAGCAACTCGCAGGTTGTGAAGGTGAGGTGGGATGGAGGGTGGGGAACGGATACGAAGTGAGATTTTGTGAGGATGCCTGTTCCTGCTGGGGATCCCGGATAGATTGGCAGGAGACGGAGGTGGGTTGGGAAGATTCTTGTTCTGAGATGGCGTTGGGTAATAAACGGGCAAGGCAACAATAGGTGGAATCTTGGGCAATACGAAGGATTAGGAACGTCACCGATCAAACAGAGGGTCACGCATGGGCGGAGTGGCGTATCTAGCGCCGGTAACGGAATATACACTCATGCAACTTAACCACAGCATACATCCATCATTTAAGCTTTTTAATGGTTCCCGTCCCCAACCTCAGCTTTCATAATCCCAAATCAAGCTTTTCTAACACATCACCTCAGTCCAGTCATAAATATATCGTCCCATATACTGGCCTTAGATGCCCTCCACACCCACATCACCACCACCACCACCACCACCACCACTGGCCCTCATCGATAAACCCAATCCTCCAACCTCGGCTTCCTCGCCCGGAACCAATACCCCGCCTGATACCCCGGGTACAGCATCGCGTTCCATCTGTTGCCCGTCTTTTCGTCAACCTTGACATACCACGACTTAGTCTTGCCAGTTCCGCCGCAAGCCCCCCAGATAGTCTTGTTGTTTAGTTCGTCTTGCACATTGCTAATCCACTTCCTCTCCGCGTCAGGTTTCACCTCGACTTCTTTCAGCTGGGAGTTTGCGGAGAGGAGGGGTTTGAGGACGTTGAGGGCGAGGGTAATGGTGTTTTCGATGGCGATAATGACGGATGTATGCCCCGTGACAGAATTCGGCCCTGTTCCTCCATGATTAGCATCTACGCCAGATCCAGAATTGTTGAGAATGAGAACTCACCAGCCAACATGAAAAAATTCGGAAACCCCCCCACAGCCGTCGTCTCGTACGCCCCAACCCCAACCCCAACCCCCACCCCCTTTTTCCGCCCTTCCTTCTCCCCATCCCCATCCACACTCTCCCCTTCCCCATCAGCCCCCTCTTGTGCCCCCCAATGCTCATGCAATCTCCTTCCCTCCCTCCCAACAACCTCCACCCCCTCAAGAAACTTATTCGTCTCAAACCCCGTCGCCAGCACCACCACATCCCCCTCTACCACCCTCCCCTTCTCCGTCCTAACGCCCCCCGGTACCACCTCCACCACCCTCTCATCCGTCAACTCCACCCTCTCATCATGCAAAGCCTTCAAATACCCACAATCATACACCCTCCTCTTATACCCAAACTCAAAATCCGGCACCAACATCTCGTGGTACTTCTCCGGCGCGGTAGCAGTCATGTACTTCTTCACCATATCCGTTTTCTTCCTCCTGAGGAACCTTGCAAGACGGTTTTGGCGCATGGGAATAAAGTCCGTCTCCCCTACCAACATGACCAAATACCGTTGAAGGGACAGAGGGAGGGGGCGGAGGAGGGAGAGAGGGAAGAGATCAGCGAGGGAGGGGATGGTGTAGTGCTTGGAGCGGATGAATTGTGTTATTCCCGCCACTCCCGCGGTGTCATGACAAACATCAGGGTTGGAAGGGGGGTTCAGTAACGCAGGGACGATTTGGGAGGCGCTGCAGCCGTTGCCGAATAGGAGGACTTTTTTGTTGGTTAGATTGACCGAATGGTCCCATCGCGCGGAGTGCATCACTGGTCCGGGGAAGGATTCTGCTCCTGGGAGGGAGGTCCACGAGGATGTGTTGGGGTGGAAGAGGATCCCTGTGCCAGAAAAGAGGAACTGGCATTCGTGATGGGAGACTGTATTGCTAGTGGGGGAGGTGGAGAGGATGGTGAGCCGCCATCGGGAGATGGGGGAGGGGAGCCATTCGCATCTTTGGACGGAGGAGGAAAAGGTTATTTTGGAGGGGAGGAGGGAGTACCGCTTTGCGACGGAGACGAGGTAGGACTGGATTTGGGGGGCGGTGGGGAGGGAGGTGGAGGTCCAGGTTGGTTCGGGGGCGAAGGAGAAGGTGTAGAGGGAGGAGGGGACGTCGCAGGCGGCTCCTGGTGATGGTTAGAAAAGGATGAGGATGGGGAGGGGAGAGTGCGTACCGGGATATTGATTCAGATGCCAGGTGCCGCCTAGTTCGGGTTCGCGCTCGAAGATGCGGACGTCGGTGATGTTGTGCTTGAGTTTCAGGATGGCACCGAGGCCGATGCCTGAAAAGCCTGCGCCGATGCAGGCAAATTGGGTGTAAGTTGGGGTTGATTCCTCATTGTTGGTCATGTTGGATGATGTTGCTTTTGTGACCTGCTGTTATAAGCTTGAAGGAGAGGATGAAAGGTATCGAGGAGGCCATGAGAGCTTGTGTGCCGCGTGGAGGCCACCATGATATATATCTGCAATGACACAGGCTACAAGTAACACTAGTGTGCCGTCGTTCAATTTCCAGTGGCTTGCCGTGTACGATTCCAACCAACCGTGAGCAAAAGATCTTCTCGACATCCACAAGCTCGACCCGTTGTGTCACAAAGACCCCCAGCCAAAAACCATCTGGCTGTGATTGGCGGCACAGCTGTGGATGTGCTCATTGCTTGACCGCTCGGGTATATTCGGGTATTTTAGGCCAAGCCGCAGTTTTCCATACGAACCGTGGTCGTGAAGCCGGCGGAATGCCATTCACAAACGAGTGGCCCAATGAGGAAAATGCTGACAGATGGGTGACGACCAGAACAGCGACGCAGGGTAGTAGTCGCCAAGCTGACAGTGCATATGAGCTTCGTGGTACACGTCTTCAGCCGTCCACCAGGACCAGGGGGTCACCCAATGACACGGCAGCGGGATCGATCAGGACGATGCCCAGATGCACGTCGTGTAACGGTTGGTGACATGATTTGACCATTCTCATTGGGGGTCGTGCTCGCAGCCACACAAAAGCTTTCGATAATTTGAAATGCAGTGTATCACACCGAACAGCAAAAACCACCCAATCTTCTTCACGGTCTTTGAGTGAAGTCGCGGTATCGGAGGTGTGGACGAGCCAGCTGGCATCAAGAGGTATTTCGAGCATTGCCGCAATAGGGCATAGCAGCGACGATCAGCGGAACAAAACCTGCGGTAGGTCAGTCTTTGTTAAGGTGATATTGATTATTGAGCACTCACCTCTTTTGGCTGTGTGGTGTGATATGTATGCCATGAAGAGCCGATGCCCAAACCATCGACCATGTCCAATCACCAATCAGTCAAGTTCAGAAAGATATTCCATATTTCATTATCCATATTCATACCCTCATATCTCATCAACATCATTACATCCAACGCTAAACAGTATCCAGACATAATCAATCTACCACCAACGCCCCGTGTCAAGAGACACCCACCTCTCTGCTCGCGCCCGCATCCAAAAGACCCCGCCAGCATCATCGCTCACATGAACAATCTTGAGTGAAAATCAAAACACCTCCGAGTATATGTCTCGTCCTCATTCCCCGCCTTATATGTATCCACTGTCTTAACATCAACGCTCCATGTTGCAGCCTACTAAGCCACACCCACATTGCCCAACGTCGTGCTCGACTGAGTCTGCAACATGAGCACAAGCTCAGTAAGCCTATCAATCTTGGCCGTCAAGTCCGCAATGCGAACTTCAACATCCGTATCATTCTGTCCAAATGCGCGGCCCTCTACCGCCTCGTCCGCCGCCTGCTGCTGGGCACGTCTACCGTGGATTGCTCCCTCCGAGATGGCAGAAATAGCCGGAGGGCGCAGCTGTCCCAGAGGATTGTTATCAGGTCGCAGAGAACTGTTTGAAAGGCGGGACTGTGCAAATCTCTTCGCCACGGTGGGGTGCGGGCTGCCAATCACGGCCTGGCGAGGACCACGGAAACCGCTGTACTGAGTCCCCTTGCTCGAGTTGATAGTAAGCCACTCGTAGAACTCGATCACAGCAACAATTGGCAGATGCGTAGCCTTGAGCAAGAGAATACGAGCCTTGCGGAACTTGTTGTCGGAGGGCAGGAACAGGCGAAGAGGGCGGAAGATGAGAACGGCGAGGAGGTTGAACGGCGGGTAGAAGTGGGTGAGCCGATTGCTAGTCGAAGCCTCGAGAACGTAGACGCTGTAGACGTAAAGATACTCCTCGCGGGCATGGGTGATGACGCGGGAAAAGCTGTTGGAAAGCATACCGGTGAGGGAGCCTGTCAAAAGGATGGAGCTAAGAGTGATGAAGATGATCATGAGGGGAGGTCCAAGGAAGGTATCCATCTGGTCCATCAGCTCAAATCCAACAAAGCTGGATCCAAAGAAGATCTTGGTCAGATTCATGACCATCTTGTGTAGCGACAAATGATGCCGACCAAGAAGCGAAAAGGTAGTCAGGAAGCCAAAGTAGATGACTACAACGAGAACCATGAACTTGATAAAGTCTTTGCCCATCTCTTTGAGGCAAGGAATCAAAGTCTGTGTCTTTGTTAGCATCTTTCTGTGAGCAGCTTTCTTCAGAGTTATGAACTTACACCCCAGTATGGACTTAGGCTCAGGATGGAAAAGACTCGCGGAACCATAAAGAGAGCTTCCAGCGCCAAGACGTTGAACGAGAGATCGACCAATTCCGGGTTCTGAGTCTCCAAGCCAACGATTCGCAAAACGACATAGACAGCACCGATTGCTATCATGGCCATATCGAAAACATTCCATATGTCGGTAGCATAGAAAATGGACCCTGCGTCAATCCACTCGCTCAGCTCGTCCAAGGCAAAGGCAGCAAACCAAAGGTACAAAAAGATTTCCAGAGGGGTGATGCGGGTTGGATCCCGTTCCAACAAAACGCCATAGTACAGGAACAAAAACGTGATGAAGAACAAAACCTCAAAGGATTTGAGATACTTCGGCACCCGAAGACGCGAGAATGGGTCGGCCGTGTTGGGGTTGTAGAACTGGGGCTTCTTCTCCGAGTGGACGCTGAGGTCCTTCCAGAAAATGATGGACCCTTCCCAGATGCCGGTGATGATCTTTTGGACGACGTTCTGGCTGAGAAAGCGCTTGGCATCGGCAATAGCGGCAATTTCCAAGGCATTGAGGTTGGTGAAATTGGCGGTAGGATCCTCCCCCTCTCCCTCACCGTCTTCGTCATCGGCTGACATGCTCATCGTCAAGCGCGAGATGGAGTTGAGCAAAAGATTGCGCTTGGTGCTTGCATTCTGAGGTGTCCTTCGAGACGAGCCAGTGCTGCTATGCAGGGCCTGGGCCAGCAGCGCGCTATGTTCGTCGATTTCACCCTCCTCTTCGTCAGAAGGACTGCTGCGCTCAACGCCCTTGGAATCTGGAATTTCGTAGAGGCAGTAATCAACAGCTTCCCTCTCGGACAGATGGGTGAGGAAGCGCCAGGCAACGATCTCGCAGGCGTTGGCCCTGGCGTCCATCAAGCCCTTATCCTCGACGCTCGTGCCATAATGCCACTTCAAGGCGAGCAGAGCATTCACAATGGCGGGGTGAGTGCAAGTTCGGCCCAGGTGGTCGACCAGCGCACGAAGGCCATCTCCAGCAGCAGTCGTCCTGAGCTGCTCAAAGGTGCTGGGCAATTGCACTGTGTCGGCAATGTAGCTGGAGAATTTATCAGCAGCAGGCCAATTGATTGAGTCTCGTCCGAAAATACACACATGGAAAGCTTCTTGACAACCTCTCGGAAGGTGTCCTCCTCACTGATGTCGGGGAGCTCCGCGACGAAGCCAAACTTGTGTCGCGGGGAGGGGGTGCGCAGGCTTTCGGTGCGCTGCCCGCCCTGCGGAGCGCGCGACTTGACGCGGATGGGCATCGTGAATTGGCAGAAAGCAGCGCTTCGTAGTAGAAGCAGCTGAAGAAGATCAGACTCCCCGACCGTCAACAGTGAGGGGAAAGAAAAGAAATGTCTTTCGTGATCAGGCGCAATGGGGATGGCGGGCAGTTCTAGGCCCTATCCGGGATGTGCCAAGACCTACTGTTTGGTCTGCTGCAGGGTCCCCACGTCTCAGTTCAACACAGACCACCCCTAAAAATTGCTTGTTTCATGATTCAACTGAACGGTCAAGAAACTACTGAAGAAGCTCCCCGCCGTTGCCCGCCGCCCTCAACGCGTCGATTTCGCCACGTCCCATGACCTGCTAAGCCCATTGGAGGAACAAAACAAAGCACTCTCGCACTCACTGGCCATCTCTGTTCGTTGGAGAAGTTGGGGTTGGTTCGAAGATTAGCGGGGCTATCTCACCTGAGACATCACCGCCCTCACTGGACTCCGAGACCCCTCACATGTTCCTCCACCAAAACCATCATCAATTATGGCCGGGCTACCCGGGGCAGGCACATGTAAATATACACTACCTCGGACCCTTAACAATTATTTGGCCATCACTTTACCCCTTTTCGCACTGTTCCATTCCTCCCGAGCCACTGTTGACATTTTTCCACAATGGGCTAACCGGAGCCCGCTGCTCCGCCCTCAAAGGCGGCTAATATTTCATTGGTGAGCTTTCTCATATGGATCACCGCACACCTCGGAGCCTCCCAGAGCGAACTTCTTGGTTTTCAACGTCACCGGTGAAGATGGAACGTCTCGGACGACTATTTATTGAGGGCTTGATGGCGGGTTAATGGTGTCTTGTTTGTAGTCCTTCCACAGCACTTTGAAGACCGCAACGAGATATACCATCAAGATGAAGGGACTTCTTGCCCTCGGCCTCGGCCTACTCTCACTGGTCAATGCCCTCCCCCAGGCACAAGGCGGAGGAGCAGCTGCCTCAGCCAGAGTCAGCGGCACACGCTTCGTGATCGATGGCAAGACTGGTTACTTCGCAGGCACCAACAGCTACTGGGTCGGCTTCCTGACCAACAACAAAGATGTTGACACCACCTGTTCGTTCTGTCCCTCCTCCCATTCCGAAGTACATACTAACTCTACCCAGTGGACCACATCTCCGCCTCGGGCCTCAAAATCCTCCGCGTCTGGGGCTTCAACGACGTCAACACCCAACCCAGCGGCAACACCGTCTGGTTCCAACGCCTAGCCTCCTCCGGCTCCCAGATCAACACCGGCGCCAACGGCCTCCAACGCCTCGACTACCTCGTCAAATCCGCCGAAACCCGCGGCATCAAGCTCATCATCGCGCTCGTCAACTACTGGGATGACTTCGGCGGCATGCAAGCCTACGTCAACGCCTTTGGCGGCACAAAGGAGAGCTGGTACACCAACTCCCGCGCACAGGATCAATACAAGAGGTACATCCAAGCCGTCGTGTCCCGATACGTCAACAGCCCTGCCATTTTCGCGTGGGAGCTCGCCAACGAGCCCAGGTGCAAGGGGTGCAACACCAATGTCATTTTCAACTGGGCGACGCAAATCTCGGATTACATCCGCAGCCTCGACGCCAACCATCTCATCACCCTCGGTGACGAAGGATTCGGTTTGCCTGGACAGACGACGTATCCGTATCAGTATGGGAGGGGACGGATTTTGTCAAGAATTTGCAGATTAAGAATTTGGATTTTGGGACGTTTCATATGTACCCTGGTCATTGGGGGTGCCGACTAGCTTTGGGCCGGGGTGGATTAGGGATCACGCTGCGGCGTGCAAGGCGGCGGGGAAGCCGTGTTTGCTGGAGGAGTACGGGTTTGAGAGTGATAGGTGTAATGTGCAGAAGAGCTGGCAGGCGGCGTCGAGGGAGTTGGCGAAGGGGGGATGTCGGGGATTTGTTTTGGTATGTCACGCTCTGTGATATTCTTGCATGTTTGATTCTAACGCGTGTGAACAGGCAATGGGGTGACCAGCTGAGCACCGGCCAAACCCACAACGACGGGTTTACGATCTACTATGGCTCTTCTCTTGCGACTTGCTTGGTTACTGATCATGTGAAGGCTATCAACTCTCTCCCGGCGTAGAGAACAAGGTTCATCTGCTCGGAAATCAAGTAAGGGGGGAACCTAGGTACCTAAGTCAAGTATTAGCCGCGCAAAAGCCAAATTCATACCCGCGGAGCCTCCCCGCCCGCCTTGATGTCAAAGAGACCAATCATGTGTTTTTGTGTCTGTAATTCAAAGAATTTCCCGAACGACAGCGCTGGGTTGTGGGGATCTGGGGTAAAAACCCGGGGTAGGCGCCTCCGTGCCCCCTGTCTGCCGGTAGTAGGGATGGGGTAGTGTTGTATATGGGCATGCATATGCCCGGTGATACGACGTCAGGTCTTGGGGAGATATAAGGGACCTGTTTTCATGTGTTTGCCGTCCGAGGTACAGGCATTCAAACTCAACTTCGATTCTCAGACATCTCGGCCGTCAGGATGTTGCCCTCCACTCCTTTCCATCGTCTCGGTCCCTTGCTTGCCGTCCTGGCTGTTTGGGACACAGCGCCTTCTGTTGCATCCAAAGAGGTATCCGACGAGAAGTTATTTAGTACAACGGCTGCCGCTATAGATGATAAGGAATCGGACGGCGAAAGCGTACTTAAGCAGGGTATCCAGGGCTTAGTAAGCAGAGTAGAAGAAGAGATGGGAGGATTAGAGCTTAGCAGGTTTATTTAGCGTGGGATGAGCTAGCGTTATTGTAACTCGCCTCAACAGAATTTTTCCTAAAGAATCAATGTATATGTGCCGCTGCTGTGTTTATCCCGCAACGCCTTGAAACCTATAGGTAATAACTAAGCCTACTGCTCTCTAAATCTAAACAGGCGTCTCTCTATGACTGCCCCAACTCACTACTAGCCTAACGAACGAAGGAACCGCCATAAACTGCTGCCAAGGTACCTAGAAGATTTTTTCCATCACATTAATGAGAAGCTGAAGGAAGGGGAGAAAGAGGAGGTTAACGTTAATATTGGGATCCCACCCAAAGTTCTCAGAGACGTATAGCATAACAGCCGTAAGCGAAAAGCAGAGAACCCTATTAATTGCCGCAACCGTGAAATCCTGTGTCTTGGCTGACGGTAGGTATAGTGATGCTGTGGAAACAGTCGTCTGTATCATGTTGACAGATATCATATCTTCGTCCTGTAGAAAGCACTTTTATTAATATTTGGCTTACTGTCAATGAAGGACAACTTGCCTATAAACATTTAGAGGACATTACCGATTCTCCCTTCGCCGGTAAAATCTCCCCTTCCATTCCTCTCGACGATCACAAGCCGCGTTCTGACAGCCACCCCACTGGCTCTTGATCTTGTTGCTATGATGGTGATCGGTTCAATGGCGGTTCGATCGGTCCGGGAGTGGTGGCCGAGTTCTGGAACGATTACTCAATACCTTAGTTATATTGACACTAGGCTCAAGCACGTCCTTGAGTTGCAAGGCACCCTTCTCGATGCGGGCATATATCTCAGGATACTTGCTTCTGACGCGGTTACAAAGATCGGTAGGTTACTAAGAAACTAACTTATACTTAGGATCCCGCTAGATCTTAGTCCAGAAGAACCGGTACTCGGCAAAACCGTCAAGGATCTACTTATCGTCTTCCTCGGTGAATGCCCGTCATTCACAGCAAACTGATTTCTTAAAAAGAGCGCAGATTCTAAACTCGGCAAAACCCTCCATCTTCTTTCTATACACCCTACTCTTCCTAGGCTTAGTTGGTGCATCCGGGTCTACCGGTGGCGATGGGTCCTTCTTTGATGGTTCATCTATCAGAAGGTCTACTAGTTGCAGTCTATATTTCAATCTAAAACTATCGCTAAAAGCGGCAGCTTTCTCGGTTTCACTTATGGCTTATTTTTTACTATCCCCACGCATCTCTTCTAGGCAACACGTTCTTGAAATCTGTCCTTGAGATTCCCGGGGATTCGACCGTTAAACTTAAAGTCTGGATCTTCCATAATAAGTATCCATTTCCCGACGCCATAACGGCTCACACCAAGCAAGAGGTTATTAGTCTCTTCGTCCATCCACTTATTTCTCAGCTTCATCGATCGTCTCTTGACCTTGGCTATGGCAGTTTTTCGGCCTCGGCAACTAGCCTCTTGTGAGTGAGCCGATCTTCGGTCGAGGGGGGTGTCTGCGCGCTGGTGCCGAGCTCCTTCAAGAACCCGTAGTTTAGCAGCTCTCCATTGTTAAAGGGACCAGAGGGGGTGATGGGCGGGAAGATGGCGGTATTGGGTGGGGGCTCGTGAAGTCCGGCGATAATTAGTGGCACTACTTGCTGTATTAATTGCATCGACTTTTGCTTTTTTAACGGCTGAGGCAGCTGGACAAAGCCCTCCTTAGTGGTCAGGGCCTGGTGTCTTTTCTTGTTGGAGTCGTCTGAGGCTTCTCCGGGCACATCACCGACGAGCATACGAACAGGAAAGGGTGTTGAATTAGGTTCTGGATCCCTAAAGGGCCTTATAATAGTACAGTAGTGGATAACAGGACGGAATAGGTCCTTGTGAGGCACAAGAGTAAGATAAGCAGCCTTGTGGTGTGCCGGCATCGGTATGACGGGAATATACGGCCATCTTTTTAGTACAATTTAATTCTGGGGTGCACTTAGTTTTGGTCCTCGATGAAGCAACAGACGGCGCGCACATATGAACAACAGGGCATTATAAGACCACAGCGCATGGGTGAATCGGGGCACCTCTACGTCCCTACATACCCCCCCACGGCGGCAGACCCTGGGGCGGCCCGCTTCCTACATTGTTTGAAGGAAGTTGACTCCCCTACCCCCACCACCCCTGCTAACGTCTACCTCTTCTTCGTCCCTGAAGACTTATTTCCCAGCTTTTTCTGACGTCATTCTTGGTTTGCTGCGCAATTTAGGTTGGACAGGACGAGCTGCATTGAGCTTAGCAGCTCTCCCTCCGGTCGTATTGGAATCTGGACGTATGTAATGGGGATTGGGCTGATTGGGTACCGTTGTGTGGGCTGGTCAAACCGGTCGAGAAAGTGAGAGGGGATGAGAGCTGTGTAAAAATAGAGGTTATCTTCTTTGGCGGCCAGTAGATGAACCTTTTCAAACACTGTTAGCCTGTGGCACCCAAGCGCGGCATCGCATTAGGTTATACCTTGGGGTTAGGACCGCTCGGCGCGGCTTGGTCAATCAGAACGGCAGCGATATATGGATCCTCGATGTCTTTGGCCGGCCGGAGGCGCCGTCGCCGCTTACGCTGCAGACGGACAGCGGGCGGGTTGGGCCGGCGGGATTTGATGAACGGGACGGAATTGTCGCGGCGTAATTGCGTGGCTTCGAGATCGAGATAGGCAAGCCTTGGTGGGGTTGGGACGGGCGAGAAGACACCATCGGTCTCGAGAGACGCGACTACCCGTCGATCGAATTGAAAGTCGAGCTTGGTGCCGTAACGGCTGAGCTTGAAGTGCTCGAGGAGATCGCAGATGATTGACGTCTTTGCTAGAATGCTACCCGGTAGTTGACAAGCAGTAAGCCGGAGCGCTTCCGGGAATTGGGCTTGCTCGTACCCGTGCAGTCCAATCTCTTTACGGGCGAGGTAACACCCGAGAAGGGCGAGGTGCTGCGCTGTCCACTGCAGCGGCAACACAAACAGGCGATCGCGACTATGTTTGCGCAAAATGTCGTTGATTGATGCCGGTTCGGTTTCCCTAAGGCGCTTGGGCGGTACATCCGGTTTCCCTTCAGTCACGCATTTGCCATTACACGTTGGCATTTTTGTGTTGGGCAAGGTATGGGAGAGTGGTCGCGGTGGGATGGACGCGTTGTTTGAAATTGAATGGCCCCGCCAGGTCATGTGACATAATGTCCCACACGTTCTGCACAGAGCTCAATGCTACCCACGACACAAATGTGGTCTCTATTTACACCAGAAGTAATGTTGTACTTCATCATTCTTATATATTACTCAAGAACTTGTCCAAAAGTCCAGATGGAATCTTCGCTCACCTTCTGAGACTAATACGGACTGAGCCAAAAAATGTTGTCGGGTGTGACTATATAGGTTGCTCAAATCATCCCGATGAATCCGCCGAATTGTTCACAGTGTGGGAGCAGGGTGGTGAGCTTGAACCAGGCGCTGCCGGAGTGGGCTAGGGGGAGGAACGCGACGGAGAGTGTGGTTGAGGTTGTGGATTGCTGGACGGGGTTTGATACGAGGAGTATGACGGGGGATGGGGTGCACCCTAATAATGCTGGGAATGAGAAGCTGGCAGGGTGTTGGTTTAAGCCGTTAAGTCGGGCGATCAAGGCTGTGGGGGGTTGAAAGGTGGTTTTGTGTCGTGTGTTAAGGGCAGGAGTCGAGAGAGGATGGGATGAGGTGAGATTTCGTGGAGTGTAAACAAGAAGGAGGTTGTGTGGTGTATTGGTAGCAGTCGACCTTGTGTGCAGCGTGTGAGGTGACTCGCAGAAGGCAGGATACATACCACCCTTTCGCTCCTCCCATCAGCGAAGTAGCTAACACTGCAGCTTGTGTATAGCGCAGTGGTCAAAGGAGCCGCGAGCAACCCTGACCTGGCCAGTCGAGTGTGGTGTGTGTGGACCGGCCTGACCCTTCGCTTTAGGTAGTGGATTCAATCCTCTTCCGATCACTTTTTTTCGGCTTTTCTTTGACATCTGCTTCGACAACAATATGTTCCAGGTTAGCATTGCACTCCTCAAGCATCTACTCTAACTAGCCTAGGCCGTTTGAATCTTTTCTTCTTCAGTAGGTAACCATCATTTTTGTCACAAATGTTAGTAGGTAGGTACCATTCCAGTGGGAGGGAGTCGAACCTTGGTCCTAAACACGGTCCCGGTAGCCAAGGGCATTACCACCACTTCTTTACAATGTTTTGTTTCATCTTCAAGTTGTTGGACTTTGATTCCCTCCTTGTTGAGCAACCATATCAACTTTAACCGGCATCGTACGCGTTGCCATAGCAACACCAAGGGGCTGGTGGCAGTGAAGGGTTTGGTAGTAAGGGTGGGGGTTGACATGATGGTAGAGGTTTTGTGTTGGTGTTGTGGATAGTAAATGAGGGCGACGGTGATGGTAATGATGGGAGGAATTCGAGAGCAAAGAGGTCAATGGGGGTTTATGTGTGTCACGACGAAGGACATCTGGCGGTTGTGAAAACGGACCTCACTCCTACCAACCTGGCTCAGACTGAACCTTGATGTAATCATTCTACAGACATAAAGATACCGTATTACCGTCTCCTGACTCGAAACCGATGCAGACACTAGCGAATCGGCTCTACAAATAACATTTCACTTACCCCACATCCATAACACCAGTCATCTCCGAATATCAACTTTCCTCTCAAGTTTAAGCAAAACAAAAACAACTCTCAAATTGGTATCATAATCCCCAACCCCAGTCCACCATCCCACATATATATCCCCCCACCCTTCCAACCATCCTCAAGTTCTATGTATATAGGTACCTAACCTCACCAATCCCGGCCAACAAAAAACTTCCAATCATTCCTTCCAAAATCTCTTATAGACCCCTCATGCCCTCATACTCTTTCCAAAATTCCTCACAGCCCCCTCTTTGTCTCGTACTTCCTAGCCCGTCTATCCCCCAAATCCCCCGGGTACCTCACAACAACATACATCGCATGAATCATCCCCGGCAACCACGCCAATATCGTCAGCAGTATATTAAGAAAAAAGTGGGCATCGCACCCCCTCTTCAAGAACACCGCCACAGGAGGTAAAAAGATGGCCATGATCAAGAGCAGGACGTCGCTCCCTGTGAAGGATGAGGAGGACATCCTGCTTGATCTTGCTGCTGCTGGAGCGGGCGCGACGGCGGTGGAGGCCATGCTATCTCTGTTTGTATGGTCGAGACCTGCTCCGATTCCCACTGGATTTGTGGTTGGGGTTGTGCCTACGCCGGCAGCAGACGAGGAAGTGGGTTGGGGGGCGTAGTAGTCGGTGTTGTTGACGGGGTTTGCAGGGTGGGAGGAGCGTTTGGTGTCGGTGAAGGGGGCGGAAGGAGCAGAGGAAGTGACGCCGGTGTCCATAATGGAGGTAGTTGGACCGGTGGTGGTGCCGCCGTTGTAGTTGTATGCGGGTGATTTTTCCATTTTGACTGTCTCTGTCACCTGTGTGTTTGTGTGGGCGTGTCCAAGGTAGGTTTGTATGATTCAGGGTGATGCTTGCTTGTAGTGTTTGATTCAGAAGTGAGAATAATGTCTGCTCTCAAAATAATCGATCAACAGTCCTAAAAGTGTCGAGTGGACCCTTATATGCTCTCAACGTTCTCAATGACGTCTAAATCCGGATTGGGGGGAGGCCGATCGATAAAACGGTTGCTTTGCGTGTAAGTCAGGCAAACCTACGTCATAGTTCGCTCTGCGCAGCAGACTGACCTCAACCCGCGTGCCGTGCACCCGCCAGCCAACCACAGCCCACACAAGTTTGGTTCATTATGCCAACTGTGCCACAGAATATGCTCGATTATGCACTAATGAATTTAATATTGTTTCGTTTGACATCACCCCCCTTTGTTGTCATGGCTGTAGATGCAAGTACATTCTATTCATGACCCATCCCAATCGCTTGTAATAAAAACGCCAACCAGACTCTACTCTACAAGTCCATGCATGGTAATATGTACAGTAAAAACACAGCCGAGACCTGAGGCCTGTGTATCATGACACAACTTTAATAAACCGCTTCCAGCCATGTAGCCCAAAACAACGCTCATTATCGTCATCACAGATGTGAATGGTCATCAAACTCAAGCCTTCTTCTCCTCGCTCTCCTTCTTTTCCTCAGCTCCCTTGGTCTTGCCCTCGCGGTACTTGGCCATCTTTTCCATGAGGTAGCGCCACGTTCTTTTCCACCCGCTAGTAAGGGGCCCCTTCAAAGACTGCGTCGTCGCTGGCCAGCTTACGGTCTGCTTGATAACCTCCCGAATGTAGCTGCGCAGCTCGGCAGGGTCATCCTGCACAATGCGCCGCTCAAAACCACCGCCCTCCCGGCGCTTGAACGAGACCGAGTCCTCATTCTTACTTTCATCCATCATCTTGTTGAACTCCAGTTGTGGGATGGCGAATTTCCTTTGGTATTGAAAGTAGAGACGTGACCGGAACGATTTTGGCAGCCGACGCACCATGTTACCGCGTTTGACTGGCTCCATATCCTGGACGAGGTTCAAATTGCCGGCTGCCCAGACCCAATCCTTAGCGCTGGTACCGGGGTCGTTGAACTCGACGTTGGGGAGGGTCTCGATGAGGGGAAGATAGAGTCGCCGGAAGTTGGTCATGTTGTTGCCGACGATGTTCTTCACCTTGCTTGGGTTCTCCGTTGGCAGGGCCATTCGTGGATCGCCGAGGTAGCTGATGCCGGCAATAGTGCCATAGAGCTCTTCTTCGGTAAACTTTGGCGGCAACAACAGCAGGGCTGTCCTCAACGCAGAGAGCAGGTTGATCTGGTTAGCGAGACGAATCTTGGGATCATCTCGCAGAATCTTGACCGGCTTGTGTAATCGGCCGGCCAGGTACAATGTGTCCCAGTGGGTCAGATCCTCTTCCAGTGTCTTCAACAGCACCACTCCGTACTTGATCAAGATCCCGTTAACAACAACATAGGGGTTGAAATACACTCCAGCACCCATTTTATCCTGCACATAAGACACGGCGCCGGACCCGAGGCTCGCCAGACCAGAGTAGTGATCGCGATGTTGTTTCATGTTGAGAGAGTGCCAGTGCTGTGTATGGGACACACCAAAGATGAAGTCAATCATTTTTGGTGTTCCATCTTGCGCCCTTTGTACCGCTGGTGGACATTTTGGATGAATAGACTTAATTTCCTCTAGTGTTGATTTCCTGCCGCCGGACTTTGACTGAGGGAAGACTCCCGACCCATAAGCAAAGGCATAGCGGATTGGGGCGCGGAAGGCCCAAGGGATTGCCTTTAGTACCTCCTTGAACTCGGCGTCAAAGGGAATGTGCTGGTTGACGCCAAAGTTGGCGTGAGGTAGGTCGGAAAAGGATTCAATCTTAAAGTTTGGGTTCGACTCCCAGTCCTTGAGGTCGCTGACTACCGAAGACTCCGAGTCGGATGCGCTTGTGGCCTCGTCTGCGATGGCCTGGGCGGACTTGGTGTCGGACCTTGATGTGTCTGTGGCCTGGTCGGCGGCAGCATCATGTTGGGCGCTTTCCCTTCTCTCCTTGTCCAGCTCGCTCTTGGTCTCGGTATTCGTTCCGTATCTTCGCGCAGTCGCAAACGGTCGCGGTCGGGTCGTGGTGGGCCGGGGGCGCAATGGGAGGCGACCCTAGAAAGCTTGGTGAGCTATGGCGTTGGCCAACCACAACCATTAGAGGGAACTCACCCTCAGCAGAAAAGGAAGGCGGGTGGGAGCAGCCATTGATCTTTGGAGGAATGAGAAAGTTGAAAAGTGAAAAGATAGGATATTGCTCAGAGCCTTGGTTAAGAAGAGCAGCAGATGCCGCGGAGTGTCAGCTGGTATCCAAAGCCATGGATATGCTGGGAGCTCCAGATGAAAAAGACCCTGGGCGTGGATAGCTTGGGCACGGGCCTCCGCGTCATCGGCAGGGGCACATGCGCTTCTTTGTTCTCCCCACAGATCGAAGCCTTGGCAGATTCCATCGACATGCCAAGCTTTGGTGATGAATACGTCAGTTGAAGTATGAAATCAACAACAGCCATGGGACAGAGTCTGACAGCCCGTATCTGTGGTTCTAATATCTTTCAATGCAAAGACTCTGGATTCGATGGGGCCAATACGTCTTGGAGATTAGCATACATGTCTGTGAGAAAACATCTTCCGCTTGTAGGAAGGCTGCTTGACCTGGAACTGGCGGGAACTCGGGGTCTGAGGGATCACAGAGCACATTATATTGCTCTCAATGCCCACTAGTTGCGAGGACATATTATTTCGCATCGCCCTCCAACAGCTGACAGCGGAGCAAGCCAGCGTGGGACAACACCAGTCGCTCCTTCTGCCCATCAAGGACACTGAACCTGAGAAAACGGTAAATGTGTGGCCACGACCAACAGACTCAATCGAACTAATAATCTTTCACTCTCCTCCATTAATACCTTTGACACATGACGACCTCAATAACATCTTTCCCTGAGCATTGGACGGTCACATTCAAGATCCTGGCAGCCAAGCCCTCTGTTGACAAGCCCCGCTTTATTTTCTGCCAGCCAATCAGTCCCGCAGCAACCTTGACTTGGTTGCTTTTCCAAACAATCGCTTCAAAATGCCCCAGACTCCAGCACCAGATAAACTCCAACCGCGTCCGGTGAACAACAAAACGTCCCACCTCATGCGGTCCTTCACCCCAAAAGGCGACCCACCAGGGTCTGCGAGGCGCCCCTCGGCCAGCAGCACCGGCGCCCCCAATTTTCGCGCCACCGTTGCTGGCGGCGCCTCAAGGCCAACGTTGTCGTCCCAGTCCAGAGTAAGTTGACCGCGACGCGCAACACCAAAAAAGTATGGCTGACAAAGACCAAGATTGCTGCCTTTCGCAACAGCACCACATCACAGCCATCATACAACCTCCTGACTGGCGAATCCAACCCCAATCCCCGAGCCAGCACCATGGCGCGCCCCAGTTCTCGACTAAGCGGCCCATCAGGTCCATCACCCGCTAGGGAAAGTCGGGAAAGCAGCAAAGAAAATCACGAGCCCGCCGAGAGTGATGAATATGACAAGCAGCGAAAGTTGATCGAGGATCTCAGAGCCGAGGTGGGAACACTCAAATACCAAATAAGCAGCTACGAGCAAGAAAAGGAGCTTGCTCGGCTACAAATGGAAAACGAGATGCGAGACACCAAGCGACGAGCCGAAGACGACTTCAAGGCGAAGCAAGCTGCCGAGTCCGAAAAGGGGCGCGCCCAACGGCAGGTCGAGGCGCTGCAAACAGAGCTGGACGAGTTGAGAGCCGAGCAGGAGCAACAAAAACGCGAGTTGGAAGCCAAAGCTAGGAGCGCGCTTGACGAGGCCAGGTTACTCCAAGAACAGCTCGAAGACCTCAATGCCGAAAAGGACGAAGCGGCGCGCATGGCAGAGCGGGAGGTTAACGACTTGAAGGCCAAGCTCGCCTCGTCTCAGCGGATCCAACACGAGCTAGAAGAGGAGAGCCGAGCACGGGAAGAGATTCTGGAAAAGGTGCAGGCGGCCTTGACCGAAAAAGATGAGACTATTGGTGAGCTGGAGGCTCAAGTGCTGATGCTAAAGGCACAAACGGGTGACGCGGAAACCATCGCTGTCATCAGGAGGGAGCTTTCGGACCAGGTCACCCACATCCGGGCGCTGGAGGCCAAGAACCGAGAACAGATTACCGAGCTGAAGCACTTGCGCCAGGTACACAAGGCTGTGGAGGTGGTCGAGGAGGAGAAACGGACCTTGCAGCGCAAGATGGAGGCTGCCCATGCTGTTGAGCAGCAGCTGGCAGAAGAGAGGACCCAGCGCCAGAGATTGGAGGACGAGAGGCTGGCCTGGGCCGCATATCTACAGAGCGAGGGCCAAGCTGAGTTTGACTCGCCAGAAGAAGTTGCCAGAGCTCTTGTCGCCGAACGGCTTAACTCGGCAGCCCTGCTCGAGAAGATAGGATCTCTCCAGCCAGAGGTGGCCGACCGCGACAACATTATCAAATCACTCGAGGATGAAAAGGCCAGTCTCCTCGAGCAAATCGAGAAAGTGAAAGCTTCTGGCGGATCCAGCGCGGGCAACGATAAGGCTCGTGCCCGTCTGGACAGGCAACGCGCCCTCGCCGTCAAGGAAGTCGAGTACCTCCGCGCTCAGCTCAAAACCTTTGACATGGAAGACATCACCATGCAACCCGAAACAGTCGACGAGCAAAAAGCCCAACGGATTCAAGAGCTGGAGGATTTGGTGGATCAGTACAAGACAGAGGTCACCACCCTCCACGCGGACCTCACTTCTTTAGAGTCCGCCTCAATGAGCCCCGTTCAACCAGTGACAGGCAGCAAACGTCCCCGCTCCGACAGCCACGATGATACCGAGTCTGAACACCTCGGGCAGCTGGCGCGAAAGAACCGGAAACTCCAGGCTGAACTCTCCGACCTCCAACAAAACTTGCACCTCTTGCAAAAAGAACACTCGGTGACATTGGAGCAATTATCAAAAGCCAAAGAGCGCGCGTCAACTCGGATTCTATCCCTCCGCTCCAACCCAACCTCGGACTACGAAGCAGTCAAAACCGCCACTTTGGCTGCGTTGAAAGCAGAAAACGCAGAATTAGTAGCCCACATTCAGCGGCAGCCCACACTGTTCGCTACCATCCCCACCAGCCAGCTAGCCGCCGCGCAAAGAGAGATAGCCGAAGCAAAAACCGAGGTGGCATCCGCACATAAATCCTCTCGTCGACTGAAGGAAGTCTGGGCGGCCAAATCGGCAGAGTTTAAAGAAGCGGTTTTTAGCACGCTGGGGTGGACGGTGAGTTTTATACCCGGGGGAAGATGAGGGTGGAGAGTGTGTATTACCCGTCTAAAACGGACGAGCATGAGAATAGTATTGTTTTTGACGGGGAAAAGGGGACGATGAAGGTGGGGGGTGGCCCCAGGAGCGAGTTTGCGATGAGGATTGGGGATAATATCAAGTTTTGGGTGAGGGAGAGGGGGTGCGTGCCGGGGTTTTTGGCGGCGTTGACGTTGGAGTTTTGGGAGGAGGTTAATGGGGGGGTGGTGATGGGGATGCGATGAGGCAGATAGGTGGGGGGGGAGGGGGTCGTCTTCTTAGAATGAGGATATTAACGGGGAGTGGGAGAGAGGTTGGTGGGGGAGGGATGTTTTGTAGGGTTTGTAGAGTTGGAGAGGAAGGTAGGGTGTGGAAGCGGTGTATGGGAATATCGTGATGGGCTTGGTTGTTGATACCTTCTGAAAGAAGGAGGGAGAGAACGGGTACGAGGAGTTAAATGGGATCTGGTGTTGTGGGGCTTCGGTAATGAAATATGAACATTTTGCTTTGCATTGCAGGGGTTACATGGTAAAACTAAATAAATAATGAAGTATTCAAAAAAGAAGTAAACAAAAACCGAGAGTAGCTCCAATCTGTGACGGTGATAGGGCTATCAGACTTGCCTGTCTGTAACATGAGATTCATCGACCACTTAAGACCGACATGAGTTAGGTTTGGGAAGAAACAATATGTTCATTTTCGACCAACGAAGTGTACTCTTGCTACCAGGTATATATATATCATGCTCTCATACTCCTCCTGCTTGCTCGCTTGCTCAAGGTACATACCTTACAAATTTTCGTTCCACACTATTTCACTCTCACACACAAAGAGAAAAAGAAAAGGGAGTCCAGTGATGATAATCCAAGAATAAAAATAGTTAAAAGTGATATAAGTAAAAAGAAAAAGGAAATATATAAACGAGAGCAGGGTTCTCTTTTCCCCTTCCGCATCATCCATCCATGGCCAGCCCATCCACACATTTCGGGCTTCTGCCTAGGTTCTTTAGAAACTCCCTCCATTCAAAGTCTTCGTGCCACATTCGTTGATCCTTTCCTTTTGATCTCTCTCTTACAACCCAAATACTTCGTCACACTCACTTCGACTCGTACTTCCCCGCCACAATCTTCCTCACAACCGGCAAGTCAACCCACCTCCTCGTGTCCTTGGGGCTCGCCAACGACCCCGCATCCGCAAACGGGTCCTCCTCATCCAACTCCTTCTCCTTGCCCTTGCTCTCCCCTAACCTCGCTACCGAGATGCCGCTACCTGTCCCCGCCCCGTCAAGTTCCGTAGATGAATACTCCCATTTCACCTCCACATGCCCCGGTTGTGGCTCGGCATTCTGCTCGCCAATTACCCGGCAAATAATCTTCCCCCAGTCTTCTGTCAGGGTAACGTCCCCAAGGCGCCAATACACGAGATGCTTGTCCTTCAGGTGTGTACCAGAGGGCTTGGTCTGCACACCGCTAGCCCGAGCTCCCTCGTATGTTGCTACGAAGGACAGGTTGGAGAGTGTTACCGGTCGGGGCAGATTGGAGGCTGGGTTCAGGCGGTATTGAAGGAGGAGGCCGAGCTTGTCACCTTGGGGCTTCCATACAGGATGGATAATGATCGGGCACTGGGTGGCAAGGGCGGTGTCCGAGTCGGAGTGAACACGATAGGTGAAGGCCGTGGATGTGCTGGAAAGGTGCGAGACATCGACGGTAAACTCATCTGGTGAGATCGTGTTGCCAACAAAGGTACGGTTAGGACCAATGGATTCGAGCATCGAGAACTTGTTGAGTTTGATGGTTTCGTGGTCTGTGAAAGGTTAGCACGTTAATATACGCGTGACGAAAAGCTCTGTAACATACCTGGCTGGGCAGTGTTGGGGTCAGGGTTGTAGGACAGAGCAATCTCGCCTGTAACCTTGACAGACTTGACCTCACCATCTTGGAAGACGGCAGAGACGGATTCAATCACAGACGAGTTCAGGCCAATTGTGTAGTCAGATCCGTGCATGTCTGGGTGCCTCCGCCTAGCAAAGCCACTGTAGGACGAGGCGCCGCCAAACGATGTGCCTGACCTGATAGATTGAGTGTCGGATGCGTGTGAAGCATGGCTCCCTTCTGTCGAGAATGGTGGCGTTGGCCTTGCCAAGGTTGTGGGAGGCAGTGATGGTGACGGTGGGAATGTCGTGGGCATATCGGTTGTCGGGGCTGGCATGTAAACCGTGTTTCGAACGTCTCTCCTGCCACGAACAGTACCCGTCTTTCTGGCTGGCGCCCCCATAGTGGTCAAAACATTGGCGACGTTGGACAAGGCTGCTTGCTTCGCATCCTGGTCTTCCTCGGCAATGGGCTCGTTTTGGATGTTGAGCTTGAACATATGATCCCCTTCCTCAGCCGCCGCCTCTCTTTGGGCCTGGGAGATGGGATCATTCATGGCACCTGGGATTGTGAACCCATCAGCATCTTTTGATGGCTCATCCTTCTGCTGTGCTGGCGGAGGTCCTGGGGGCGGCGGCGCATCAAAGATATCCTCGGCGGTTCCGTTAAGTAAACTGGAGGACCGCACCGGATGGCTATCCTTGTTTGTCTCTCCACCTGTGACCCCGTTCGTACCATTGGGACCCTCATGTGAAGTCTTGGCGTTCTCCTTCTCCGCTGTGGAGTCGCGATGATCCGCGGCACCCGGGCTCTTGGGGGTCTCGACAACTGACGATAACCTATTCTGAGAGTCGTTGTTCAAATTGTGAGACGAAGATCTTGGCGACAGGGCATGTCCATGGCTGCTTCCGAGGTTCCGAGAGAATGGACCAAGTCCCTTCTGAGGGGAAATCTGCCCAAACCCTGCATGAACACTTTGTCGTCGACGTCCAAGCATGGTGCCAATCCGACTTCGCAGCTTCGATTCCGAGTGTCCTTGGTGTTGAAATGAGTGCTCACTAGTAACGTCATCATCGTGTCCGCCGTGAACACTGGGGGGAGCTGCAGTTGGTGTGGTGACAGCGGATGCCCTGGTGTTGGTAGACTTTCGTTCAATCCTTGGTTTCCCAGCCGTGACCTTATTCGCAAAGTTCTCGACTTCCTTGGCGGTGTTGACCTCGAGCATGATGTTGAGCACCTCCTCGGCAGCGGCCTGGGTTCGCGTCGCTTGGTCAACCTCGTGTGTCTCGAACTGTGTCAGGACGTCGCGCAAGTGGTTGATGCGTTGCTCATCCAGAGCTTGAAGAGATTCAAAGATGAACGGAGCCTGTGATTCCCACTGCTGGGTGGCAGCTTCTAGTCTGGAGGCAGCTTGGTCGACCTTTTGGGCGTTAGCCTTGCCGCCCTTCTTGGACAGCTTCTCTGACTTTTCCGTGGCATCGTCCAACTCTCTGGCCATTGTCTGGAGATTTGCGCTGATGTTCTGAATGTTTTGCATCTCCTTTTTGTTTTGGAAGGTTCGTAAGGAGTGTTCGACATCTTTCTCAATACGCTGAGCGAATAGGTGGTGAGAGGCAGCAATGGCATCGGTGGACTGGAGGATCTTATCCCACGGTGCTTGGAAGACGCTGGCGCAACCTGTTGTTAGTCAACAGTGTCATTAACGGGGCCGAGGACGATCACCAACCCAAGCTCAGATGACGCGTTAGGCACCTTGAAGACTAGCAACTTTCGCAAGCTGGCGACATATTGCTCCTCGACCCTTTTGCGTTCCTGTTCCACTCTTTAGCTCTTGTTCGCCTCCCTCCGACTGTAAATCGTACCTGAAGCCAGTCTGCGATTTCATTGTTGACTTTGGTGATGCGCTTGACTCGGTCGGACAATGTTTGGACGGCTTGGGTGGGTTGGAGGTTGGCCTGCGACAGAAGCAAGCATTGGTCAGTATTTGTTTCCAATAGAGCGTAATGGGACAGAGAATGGAGCTCACCAGCATGGCTGGGTACTCGGCCCGCGAGAGGTCGTCGGTGGCAGCCATGGTCGGCAATGTGTTGGTACGAGTTGGTCGTGAGGCGCAAATTGGCCAAAGTCAAAGGCCGAGCCAAGCGACGGGAGGAGGGGACGGACAGCGCTGGATTAGATAAATCAACTCATGCCAGTGGAAGCAGACGTGGTGCAGCGCCGCCGAGCGGCAGCAGAGAGAGTAAGAAGAAGATGGACGAAAATAATACAAAGTACAAAGGGGCGTAACGTAAAAGATGGAATTGTTTCCGAATAAACGGTTGCAGCGCCTGAAATTGCGTCGCGGGTTTGGCCAGCACTTGGGACAGTTGATGTCACGGGGATGAAGCTCGCATTTTCTGTGGGGAAACTTGGACCAGCCAATCACTAAGCTCCAGACCTCAAATGCCAAGCACCGCCAGCCAGCCGCATCCCCGCCGCAGGCAACGTTTTAGCTGGAGATTTCAGTGCATCAGACAACGATCCACAGCGGATGCAGACCCTGGAATTGTTCCTGATGGACCACTCACTGTGATGTGATCTCTTAGTTACACCCCCAAGGGATCATCGGGCATCTGAATAACACAGTTGCCGAGGGCGTTTTTTCTGATTTTGCTGATCTTGTTTCCCTAGCAACACATTGCAATTCTTTGACATTCGAATTCAGGGGTTCAACACACAGACAGACTTCCAAATGACAAGCTCAGCTGATTGGAGGACTGCACTTACAGCCTCGGAACGATATGAGAATATTCAGAAGCTGTGAGGACAATCATCTTGGTTAATATAGGTGTTGCTTAATGTACTTACCATCAATTATAATAGAACAAAAGCCCTAGCCGCCTCAGGGGCCAGTGCATTTAGCATTGAAAATGACGCTTACAAAACGGCCACCACTAGGGTACGTTCTCATACTCATACTCTATTCCAAGGTTCTAACCATATCTCAGGAAGAATACGATGCCGCTTGCAACCCTCCACCACCACCAGTTGAAATCCCTGAACCATCCTCTCCGCCATACTCACCTCCAGAAGACACCACCCCCTCCAGCCCCGGCATTACAATAGGTACCTACCCCGATTGCCACTACCTCGCCAGCGGTGCCACCTCCGAGGTCTGCCGCTCCAACAGATACGCCCTCAAAGTCATCGTCGAAACCAACATCGCCCCTCACAACCCCCGTCTCGAAGCCAAGCTCTTGTCCTCCTTCTCCCACGAAACCATCATCAACCTCATCGAAACCTTCCACGACCAATCCACCCGCTTCGTCCTCGTCTTCCCTTACATGCCCCTCGCCCTCTCCTCCGTCCTAGACCACCACATCTCCACCAACACCAGTTTAACCTCCCCCCAAATCCACCACCTCTTCCTCTCCCTCTTCTCCGCTTTGGAATACATCCACTCTCAGGGTATCATCCACCGAGACATCAAACCCTCCTCCCTCCTTTTATCCTCCCCTTTCACCCCTTCCAACCCTCCCACCATCAAACTATCCGACTTTGGCACCGCCTGGTCACCTACCTTGTCGTCCTTCACAGAACCAACCGACAACAAAATCCTCGACATTGGAACTGGCCAGTACCGCGCGCCGGAGGTGTTATTCGGGAATAAATCTTATACGACAGCGATTGATATCTGGGCTGCGGGGTGATGCTCGCGGAGTGTATTGTTAAGCCTTGCCCGAGGCCGCTGTTTGAGAGTAGGGGTGTTCATGAGGATGGGAATCAGCTGGGGTTGATATTGAGTATTTTCAAGACTATTGGGAGTCCGACGCGGGAGACGTGGCCGGAGGCAGGGGGGTTTAGGACGGTGCCTTGGGAGAGTTGGAGGGCTTTTGGGGAGAGGGGGTGGGGGGAGGTGCTACCGGAGGTGGTGGAGGGTAGATGGAGGGAGTTGGTGGGGAGGTGTGTGAGGTATGAGGGTGGGTGGAGGGTTGGGGCTGAGGAGGTGGCGGAGATTTTGAGGGGGTGGGAGAGGGAAGTGGAAGGGTGAACCGTTCACTGGGGGATCTAGGAATGTTCTGATATCTTGTCCAACATGGTTGATTTGATGAGATAGGACGGCGTTGTGTGTTCACCAAGGTCGAGGTTGTTTATTAGCACCTACTGAGCAACCCAAAAGAAACAAGAATGACAGAGCATTCAAGCAGAAATGACAAAAGTCCATACAGTATCGGCCCGGACATATCGCGCTTGATACCCGGAGTGGCCCGACCCAGGGCAGATAATGGCGCCGGCTTGGCACGCCGACCGGCCGCCAAAAGATCGGGACCTCCAAACTCGGCCTAGCGGGATTCCAGGGATCCCAAAAGTCACGCGGGGAAGCAGGGAGCTGGGATCATGTTGTCGCAGTAGACAAGTCTTGGCAGGATGACACCGATCGATAAGAGCTTCACATCCACACGCTGCGCCGTTGGGTTGCAGAAAATTGGCTCGTGGAACTGGAACAACATCCTCAGCTTCTTCTTCAGTCCCTTCCAAAAGGTGGGGGTCGTCATTCGATACGAGACACGCAACCACGCTGAGTCCAATTCTTCCGCAGACTCATTCAATCATCGAGGCTGTTGGTGGCGCTCGACATCGGGCTCAATTGGTTGGATCCCACTGATTCCAAGGAAGCCGAAGTGGGGCAGCGTCCGCCTGGGGTCACCGACCTTCTGATTGTCGGGATCGCCACCATTGGTCCGTCACCCATGCACCTATCAACGAGACTCACCGGGGGGTGGCAGGAGGTGGCAGCCAGCTCGACGCTGGCCTGCCATGGGCTGGCTGGGCTGGCTGGGCTGGCTAGGCTGGCTGGGCTGGCTAGGCTGTGCCCCGGCTGGAAGCTACTGCTGGTGAACTGCATGATCCCGACATAGGAACCCCCAAGCCGTCTCTTTCTTTCTCTCCTTGCTTCCACTCTTGTCCGGTGTTTTGTTTCGTGATCAGATTGATCATGAGGAAGAGCACACCATGAAAAACAGACAAAAGTCGAGAACTGGTACGCGAGAGCCTTGTTGACCGTCACCTCAACCCCCTCCTTGCCTTATCTGACGCGCGCTGCTAACTTGGCCGATAGGTTGTCGAACTTGTAAAGTCAGGCGGGTACGCGGCCCCCGATTTTGAGTTAACTCTGTCCCCTTGCCGTCAGCATAGACCGTCGGCTTGGGGCATCAGACTAAAAGTGTAAAGCTGACCAGCATCATGTTGTCCTCTATAGTTACGATGTGACGAGGCCAAACCTGCCTGTGAGAACTGTCTAAAGAAGGGCTTCCAGTGCCCAGGCTATCAGCAGCGTCTTCAGTGGTCGACCAAGCATGAAAGACCGACGGTGGTTAACACGACAGGGCCTGACAACTTTACCCAGCTCGTCACCGCTGCTTCAGCCTCTATCGTGAAGTCTGTCTCCCCTGCCGCGAACCCATCCGGGAATGGCGCCATCGTTTCGGCTGCAAGTGCGACGACTCCTAACCCCGCTGTGAGCCGTGAGTCTTCCTCGGCACCACGGTCGGCCACGCTATCCGCCTCGCCGCCACCGTCGTCTTTTACCCTCTCGCCACCACCCCAGTCAGAGGCTTCCGTTGAGGATACCAATGGTCAGGATGGCGGGACTCTCGTTCCTGTTGCGCGCAAGAACGGCGTCTTGATACCGACGAGTCGGCAACAAGAGCCCATGATGTTTCAACAAGTGGTAGATATTCCAACCTTCTTGATAGAACACTGGTTCAAGTCTGTCTGCTGTTCCTGGTCTGCCTTTGACTCACAAGCAAACCCCTATCGTCGACTAACTTCAGCTCTCTGGAACACGTCGACGCCTGTCTTCTATGCTCTCCAAGCCATATCAGCTGCTTCACTTGTCGAGCGCCTTCCCCATGTCATCAAGGACACAGCCCGAGCTGCTCCACGAAAGGCTGCTGAAGCCATCCACAAAGAGCTCGTCGCCTTTTCGACAGGATACCGCCCACGTTTCCCTGTTGAGCTCTTGTTGTCACTGTTCTGTATGAGCTCGTCGATGTGTTGGATGGAATCACGTCAACTGGGTCAACACTACGTGAGACAGGCCCACAATGTGCTCAAGTTATTAGACGGCCAAACACTCAACCCCGAATCGCAACAACTACTCGAGTTCTTCAAAGGGTGTCTCTTGTATGAAGAAGCCCTCAGAAGTGTGGTATCAGAGGAAGAGATCGACTTTTCCAACATGCTCAGCTGGGCCGAGCCAACAGATCAAGGACCACTTGTATCCGCGACACCACACGCATGGACAGGCGTCTCTGCTGATGTCTTTCGGCTTTTTGGCAAGGCTGTAGCCCTATGCCGGAGATCCCGGACACGATGGAGACATAATGACGGGACCAGCTACCGCGTTCTCCAAGGCGCCATGAGGGATATCCAGGAGGCTACTTTGGTGGAGGAGTCGTTGCTGGCTATTGAGATATCGCTTGTGGAGACCAACCTGACGCCCGACACAGCCTCGAATGTTTCGACTGATTTGTACAACGCGACCCAAGCCTATCGCCTTTCATCGCTTCTACAGTTGTACGAGACGTTTCCCGACCTGGTGGCAAAGCGAATGCCGGATTTGACCGATCAAGATGGATCGGTTATGTGGAACACATGGGTTTCTCCTCTAGCACTTCACGTCACCGAAGTGCTTAGGGCTCTGCCAGTTGGAAGCATGCGGTGTATCCAGCCGTTGCTTTGTCTCTGTGCGGGGAGTGGGCTGCGGTTTGACAAGAAAGTTCCACTTGGCCGTGGCCATCAGAGTTTCCTGCTCAGCACCGAGTCCACCACAACTACGACAACGACACCGCCTCCCACATCTGGTATCGTTCCTAATGCGGACTTTTCCTTCACCGCCACGCCCGAAATTTCCGAGAACGCGATCAAGACATCGCAGGCCCGCTCGTTCATCATGGCTCGGCTCGACCAACTTGAGAACAGCCTTCCACCAAAACCGATAGGTGTGGCCAAACAGTTGCTCCGAGCTGTCTGGACCGCCTACGACGGAGAGATCGGACTGGCACGTCGGACTCATTGGCTGGATGTCATGAGCCAAACAGGCCTTCACAGTCTATTTGGGTGAAGTCGATCATAACTACTACAGCACATCTTCGCCAGAACGAGCCAGATGCCATTTGACGACACAATTACACGATTATACACCTCGGGCAAAGCCCCTTATCAATGTCATCTGTTGGTGATAGCTCAGTCAAGGGCAATGGTCCCCTTATTAGTAGGAGTATAATCCTCCTCCTCAGGATGCACCAAAATACCCAGAGACTCCTCCGTCTCATGGAAGTCCAGTCCCTCATGGATATGCCTATCGTATGTCAGTCCCCAATCTCCCATCATCACGGGTCAAGTCTCGAAGAAAACTTACTTATCAACCGCCAGCACCTCCAACCCAGGCACACAATCGATCAACGCTATAATCGCCCAACTCCCAAAGAAGCTCCACGAAAACCCAATCAAAACCTCCACGATCTGCACCCACAACTGCCTCACATTCCCATCAAAAACCACGCCCCCCGGCACATCCAACCCCCCATACGCCGCCACCTTTTTCTGCGCAAACAACCCCGTCATAATCGTCGCCGCCACCCCCCCAACACAATGCGTAGCAAACGTATCCCCATTATCCACCCACCTCCACTTGTGCGCCATCTTTGTAAACTTGATCTTCAACGCCTGCCGACAAACCACCGCGCCAAAAACCCCAAAGAAGAACGCCGTCGGCATGTCAATGAACCCCGCCGAAGGGGTAATCATCACCAAGCCAGCAATAGCGCCCATAAACGTCGCGTCAAGCGACCACTTGCCATTCTCGCAAAAGGCCATGACAGCCCAGGTGAGGGCACCGGAGGCGGCGCAGAGGTTGGTCACGCAGAGGGCCATGACGGACTGGAAGTTGAGCGCCAGGGCGGTGCCGGCGTCGAAGGCGAGCCAGGAGCCCCAGATGATGATCATCGAAAGGAGCTGGAAAAACGAGTTTCCCGGGCGGTGGAGGCGGATGTGGGTGGGCGTGCGGACGGCGGATCTCTTGGAGCGGAAGACGGGGTAAGAGAGGTAGATGCTGATTGCTGTGGCGGTGGCGCCGGAGCAGACGTGTACGGGAGTGCCTAGAATAAAACAGTTAATACACCCCATTCATAACCACCATCCTCCCGTTTGTGATACGAGAGTGCTGTACTCACCTCCCGCAAAATCCAAAACCCCCAGCTCCTCCCCCAGCACCCCCCCACCCCAAACCATATGCGCTAGCGGGCAGTAAATAAACGTACTCCACAACTATACCCCCTCCCTTTATCAGCATTTTCCCAACCCCCCTTTCCCATCTTTGTATGTTGGAACACTCACCGCAATAAAAACCGCACAACTCTTCATCGTCCCCCGCTCCACAAACCCTACCCTCACCCCACCCCATCAGCCTCTCTCCCCCTGCGTGTGTCTCAGGGAAAGGAAGGTACTCACCCCCAACAGCAATCGCACAAACCGTCGCCTCAAACACAAGCTGGAACTCACTAAACAGCACCGCCGGGATCGTCCCCACCGGCTCGCTCAACACCCCCCAATGAAACAGGTGCCTCGTCCAGCTCCCAAAGGACCACCCCCCTCCTTCTCCGTAGGCGAGCGTGTAACCCAGCACAAACCACTGGATGGAGCAGATTGAGATCACGAGAACCGCGGGGAGGGCGGCGTGGAGGGAGTTGCGGCGCCAGGTGTAGCCTGAGTAGGCTATTCCTACCTATTCCCGACATTAATGTCAATGTCAATGTCAACGAGGGATAGGATAGTAATAGGGGGGTAAGGGGTAGGATGGTAATAACGGGGGAGTGGTGGGATATTGGGTAACCTAGAGGGGGGTTAGGGTTGTGCTGGGATGGGATGGGAAACCAACACAGCAAAAAGGGTGGTAGAAAAGGGGAGGTGGAGGAGGAGAGAGCAAAAAAAACATACCGTCGGAACAATCGTCCAGCAAATCACCGTGCACACCAAGATAAACAGCGTGTCTATCTTGTCGCAGTCCTCCCACGCCGCGACGACCGAGGAGGCCATGGTTTGCTGCTGTATCTCTCTCACGCTCTCAGATTAGGCAGGGTTTGAGTGTCAATACGTAGGCCGTGGTGGTGGTGGTGGTGGTGGTGGTTCAATGGAGGGGAAGCTGGAATTGACCGCCAATATGTTCGGGGGAGGTTGTTCAATAGACAAAAACAAGTTGAGTGGTCAAGAGTGTGCCATTGACCCAAAACGATAAACAAGGTCGGGAGAAAACCGTCTGGTTGGCGTGGTAGGGACAGAAATATTGCCAGACAAAAAGCAGTTAAGAAACACCTCAAGAACCAACAAACACCACAACACAGCTCCCATGCTTCATGCCGTTGGTTGCAAAACAGGATCAATATATGTACTTACTTACCCTCTCCCCCCCCCCCCCATCGTATCACAGAACCACCACCTCGGTAATCACCTTCTCCTTATGGCTTCATTCCCCCCCCCTGAGGGACTGTATGCCCTTCCCGATCAATGGCCATTATTTCTGAATCTGGTTACCTTCTCCTGTACACTGTTCTCGTCGTCATCTGTCTTAGATCTCAACCAACCCCGCCCCAATGCCCTGCACCGCTGTGATACCCGTTGATAAGCCCTTTATGTACAATGGTCCTGATAAGAGCTCCTGCATGAGCTCTGGTTCGACGATAAGCCCACTGCAACGCTGTGTAAGTGGTTGTATGTACTTTTTTGCTCGATTGGGACTAGCGTCGGCTGCCTTCCCCGAACTCGACCACACCTCCCAGATCGGACAGGAACAGAACGAGTGTCGATCCCCAACCCTCTGCTGCTTGAAACCGATAATAACAGTGGCGGCAAGCCGGAAGAAACGATTTGCGGGTGCAACCACACCGCACGAGCTCCTCAGCTTGACCGGCTGCCCGGGTTATTGCTGTCCAATCATAGCTCCAGTGCCTTGTCCCCGAAGCTGTACACCATGTTGGTTCGACCGGACAAGACTATCGATACCCAGGGCGGGGGATTGGTTGGCGATCCGGCGGTACTCTCCCGAGACAGGACCCCAGGAACTCCTCACGACAAGGTCAATGCAGTTGGTGAACAACGTGAATGGTGTGATCACCGCGTTATGCCCGGTGAGGGGTATATTGATCGTGATACCAAAACCCTATAAGACCCCGCCAAGGCATCTCGTTGACCTTGTGTGTTGGCTATCTTTGAACTCGATCATTATCCACCGTCTCCCGTTGCCAAGATATCCTCGTTGCGATCTGTCTTGGCTTGCATGCTAGCTTCCGCCGTCTAACATCTCGGCCCGTACCGAATTACTGAGTCCGGAAATATCCAACCCCTCCCCCAATGGCAGACGACGAAAAGAAGTCCCCCAACGTGGGGCCAGGGGCCGAGGCGCAGTTGGGGGGTGCTTCTGTCAGCCCTGAAACGGACATCATCAACCTCCTGGGGTATAAGCCAGAGTTGAAGCGGAACCGGTCCATGTTTACGCTTCTGTTTCAGTCTTTGGCTATTGCTGCTGTATGATTTTTGTTCTGGTCGTCAGGATGGGAGATATTCGAACAACACACATTGACTGCTGCTGTGCTGCCAACAGATACCATATGGGTTCGGCGGTCCATTGATCAGCGCCATCTATGGCGGTGGTAGGGACTACTCCTGGGTGATTCTAGAGTCTCTCTGACATCTACAGGTCAACTACCCATGTTCGTGGGCTGGATCCTTGTTCTCATCGTCGACGAATGCATTGCGCTCTCCCTGGGAGAACTTGCATCACGATATCCGACCTCTGCTGGACCGTATTACTGGTCCTTTCAGCTGGCGCCTCCTCGGTTTCGAACAGTACTGTCCTTTGTGACGGGATGGACCTGGCTTATTGGGAACTGGACCATTACACTGTCGGTAAACTTTGGGTTCGCGTCGTTGATTGCAGCCTGTGTTGCGCTCTACCATCCCGAGTTTGTCATCGAGCCATGGCAGTTGTTGTTGATCTTTTACGCCATCTGCGGCATGACATTCTTGGTTTGTGCCTTTGGGAACCGGCTGCTTCCAGCTGTGGACACAGCTTGCGCAGCGTTTACCGCAGTTGCCATCTTCATCACGCTGGTGTGTCTGTCCGCCAAGGCCGAGGTTGGGAGGAACTCGCCGGCCGATACGCTGGGACACTATGACACCTCGTTGTCGGGATGGGGAAGCTTCTCGTTCTTTATTGGGATCCTGCCAGCAGCGTACACTTTCTCGGCAATTGGTATGGTCTCGGCAATGGCTGAAGAATGCGACGATCCGGCGGTGAAATTGCCAAAGGCTATTGCGTTGTGTGTGCCTGTCGGTGGAATTGCGGGACTGTTTTTCGTGAGTCAAGGCGTGCTCTTTTCCAATGCTTCGAGAGACCTTGGGCTGACCGCAGTTGCATCCCTACTAGATCATCCCGATTTGCGCAACAATGCCAGCACTCGAGGACATCCTCCAAGCCCCTGTCGCCCAGGCTCTCCCATACATATTTGCTGCCGTCATGGGATCACCAGGGGGCGGCCTTGGGCTGAGCATTCTTATCTTGATCATCACCTTCTTCTGTTCCATCTCCATCACTGTGGCAGCGTCGCGATGTACCTGGGCCTTTGCTCGCGATAAAGCCATCCCAGTTTCCCGACTTTGGAGCCGTGTTGATGCACGACACGGGGTACCGATTTGGGCTCTGGGCCTGACGACAGTGGTGCAAATGCTGCTCGGGCTGATCAACCTTGGGTCATCCTCGGCTTTCCTGGCATTTGTTTCTGTCGGGGTGATATCGCTGGCGGTATCGTACGCCATCCCGATTTCGATCAGTATGTGGCATCGACGGAGAGAGGTGAACGCAGCGCGCTGGACGATGGGCGGAAAGATCGGATGGGTCGTCAACATCATTGCGGTGCTCTGGATTGTATTCGAAACAGTCTTGTTCTCGATGCCGCAGGTATTGCCAGTGAACGAGGTTACCATGAACTACGCCATCGTCGTGTTTGTGGGCTTCATGGTCCTGAGCGCTGTCTGGTACAGCGTGTACGCGAGAAAGGGTAAGTCCAACTGATTCCCGTCGGTGGCTAAGTGATCTTCGGGTACTGACAATGTTTCGATCAGTGTATGTTGGACCTCCCGAGTCGGACGGGATCAGAGGCGAGAGGTGAGGGACATGCCGTCGGGCATGTCTCTATCGGTAGAGAAACAATGAATTCATTGCAGAAAACGTACCTACTAAGTGCAAGCAACATGAAGTTCAAAAGTGGCTGGTGGATGATTTGTCACCCATACCCATAGTCGTGCCTTCCCCTGACTGTCGTCAACCCACCAGAGCCACATCGTGGCTTATCCGTCCAGAAGAAGGCTGGTGCCTGAGCGAATATGTCTGTTGCAATTCTCCATTGCAGTACCGTGCAAAATCGAATGCAAAGCCCAAAGCAGCTTCCGAGGGAGCCCTGATGACAAACACGTGGACATCCCGACACGGAAAGCGACATGGACTTCACCTCAGAGTCAGGCCTGTTCTCCCTGGACGGCTCGTTCCAAAGCCCAGGTCCCTCCTCCCCTCCGACCGAGATCTCGCCCGCACACATGGAAGCAGACGAATATGCCCTACACCATGGCCTCACATTTCCCGGCATTGACCCTTGGTCTGACATCCTCGGTGAAACCGGCACCATTGCCGCCACCGTTGTCGACGTTCAGCCCGGTCACTTGGTCGAAAATGGGACACTTGAAGAATGCCGCTTCCGCCCCATCATTCCCACCCCTGAGCAATGGCAGGTGCCAGCAGAGTCGATGCAGCTTCTTCAGCAGGCTTTCAAGCGACACACGGCAAGCGAGATCGCCAATTTGATGGAAGAACTATGCCTGGAGGAAACCCCTAGATTGAAAAGTGTCAGGCTTGAATCCCCTGTTCTCCGGGGCGACCACAATAGCGATTGCCGCCGATTGACACGGAGAGTTGCCGCTTTTCGGAAGGACACGCTGCCAGACCATGGTCTCCCACTCGATGAAGCCGATGTTTCAAAAGGCGAAGGGCTTGAGTTTGCCCAAGATACAGTAGCTCTGGATAAAGAGCTGGTGGAAAAGGCGGAGACGCAACCACTCGAGGTCACCAAGGAGACAGTCGCATATCTTATGCAGATCCTGAAGACGGAGTGGACGGAGAAAGACCAAAGCGATCTCTTAGCCAGTACGAATTGCTATCATGGGGTAAGTAGAACAGTACTCTAATCTGATTCAGCTGCTAACCATTTGTCAAAGATGCCATATCATGGAGCTACGGAACCTCTGACACCACCCCTGAGCCCCATGCTGGAGCCATCAGATGACCTGTTTGTCCCTGATGAACAGACATGTCAGATTCCACAGCCGTCTTCCCCAGTTTCTGATCTCAGCGAAGAACTTCATGCCACAGAGAGCAGACTTCTTCAGCAGGATGAGGCATTCTGGGGTGATGTCTCTCGAGCTGACATCTCACCTGAACGCTATGACGATATAGACGTCCCGGAGATGATAAGAGACGGACTCTTTCGAACAACAGATATGCCACTGATGCATCAACCGCTCCCCGAGGACTCCTATCTCGATGTGCCGATGTTTGCAGTTCCGGAGCACTTCCAACCTGGCGATGTCTTGTGGATTGAGGATCTTGAAGAGGCAAGAACGCTGACTGAGACGAGAGGGACGGTCCCGGAGATTTATGAAGAAGAGCAGCATCTGTCACGGTTCTTTGACGGCAGGTCCACAATGCTCATGCGGTACACTGAACAGGAAAGACTCGAACCACGCGATGCGGTAGCCCGAGTTACTGTTCCGATCATGGACTTCTCATTGCCGGCCCCCGCATGGGAACAACAACTCCAAAGCGCTAGGGCCCAGTTCGGATTCATTCGAGGGACGACCGATGTCGACTGGCAGGGGTTTAAATGGGGCCACAACAGGTCGGCAGAACAACGAATGGTTTGGACACCTTTGGCCCATATGAAAACGAAGACATTGACCTCTGAGGCCATTGAAGTGGATCAGCAGCACCTTGACCACTTCATGGGACATTCTGTAGACGACAAAGTCATGACAAGCGCAGACCTCGTGCACAAGAAGCCAGGATTGTTGATCCTACAGTTGGATGATGACGACGATGAAGAATTATTGCCCCTCTCCGCCATCGACGATTCGCCTCTGATCACTTCGCGCGCCACTCGAAGAGATGAGAGCTCCAACCACTCGCTGTCCGAAAAGCCGGTCACACATCAGATTCAGCCAGTTGCAGATGCCGACATGGAGCCACCGATTCCAGGCCCCGTTTCCAACTTGACTGGTCGAAAGAGGCTTCGAGCACAAGCCATACAGCTACGAGAAGTACCCAGACCGTCTCCTCACACCGTGCCAACACGCCGCATGCTCGGCTTAGCAGAAGGTGACAAGCTTCCGCCAGTTCCATCTACAGACCTGTTTGGGGGCCTGGTAAAAGAGTACCCCGACTTCAGGACCTTGCTTGATTCCTTTGTTGCAGTCAACTTCCGCGCTGTGACAGACCGGTCTATGAGTAGCCATCCGAACTATCGAGTAACCAGGTTGCTGGGAGCTGCTCAGTCATCCGAACCGACCCCCGCTCTTCCCGAGATCCCGGCGGTTGCTCCAGATATCGTACCTCCAAATCAGCGGCTACGGATAGTGGTCCCTTACACGGCGGTTGGTCCCATGATTGAGTATCTCGGCAAGCTTGTCCCCGATATCGAAATTGTACGCCGCAACTACAAACTACACAGACCGGCCGGGTGGTTTCCTGGCTTGCATTCGCCCAACTTTGACGATGCGGACATTGCCATCTCACCGGCTACCGGGATTCTGCTACTGACCATGGTAAAGTTGCGTCAAAAGCCCATGCCAGGCCAGCCAGAGAAGACGGTGAACTTTCGGAATGTGGTTCAGAATGCTGCTGTCCGGTATGAGCGCCTTATCGTTATCGTCTCGGAGGGCAACAAATTTGGGGAGACGATGACTCCCCTGTCCCAGTCAGACGCGAAAGCCCTTGCCGAATTTCAGGAATTTGTCGGAGGGCTGGATACAGAGGTGCGGGTGTTGTATGTCGGAGGAGGAACCGAGACGCTGGCCAAGTGGGTGGCCAAGGTTGTTTGTGATCATGCCAGCGAGCAAGATGATGTGGGGGGCTTGGTGACTCCCCCGGAAACATACCACGAGGCGTTTCTTTTCCGAGCGGGAATGAACGTATTTGCTGCACAAGTTGTTCTCAAGAAGTTACCAGTTCCACCAGCTGATTTGGCGGTGGGAGGTAAACAGGGGCAGTTGTATGGACTGCCAAAGTTTGTGATGATGTCGCTGGAGGAACGATTGGCCATATTTGAGGGATTGTTAGGTGGGCGAAAAGTCTTGGAGAGGGTGAGTCGAGTTCTTGATGAACCGTGGGGCCAGCCTGCGGTTGGCGAATATGACGATGACGATGTATTTGAAGGTTTTGACATGTAAGATGGCGGGGGGAAGTGTAACTGATGTCGGTGGATGTACTCGAATCTTTGTCGGCTTTGCTCTGTAAATCGTTGCTCAATAGCTGTGGGTATCTGCACCCTTGAGATATTTGCTCATGTTTGTTTTGTTTTGATCAATACCAAAAGCTCATTCTTTCTCTTCGGCCTCCCCTTCTAACGGTTCGAATTCTTGTTCTGCTCCAGCATTGCTGGCATCGATGCTCCAGACCTTGAGGCTTGTCTCCTCAACCACAAACGGTGGTTTTTTCTCCTTTCGAGGGGAGTCATCCTCTTCACTGTCGCTGTCATCACTGCTGTCATCACTGTCGCTGTCATTCACCCTCCAGCTTCCAGAACAAGTAGCAAGCACACTCCCGCTCGAGTGCATCACCGTCGCCCCCACCGCACTCTCCCCGTTATTTATTTCCCACTCCCAACTAGGCTTTACCTCCCCCTCCCCCATCCCACCCCTTCATACACCACCACCTTGCCCGTTTTTGTCCCAGCCCAAACCTCAAACCCACCCTTTTCGTCTGTACCCGGAAAAACATCAACGCTCAACCGCTGGTTCGTCGTCCCATCCCGTCCCGACAGCCACCCTAGCAATTTATGCGTCCCCCGCACGTCATACACCAGCAATCCCTCACTCCCCCTTTCGTTCACGACTAGGTATCGACCACAGGGACTCCAAATCGTTTGAACAACACCCTTCCCGCCTATCTTGGCGTCATCACCCCCAGGCTTGACGCTAAAGTTGGCTATCACGCTCCCCGAGCGGTAGATATCGTATAGACCAACCCATCTCGTCCAGGTGCCCGCTGCTAGCATACCCGCCTCTCCCTCCCCCGACTCCCCCTGCTGCATCGACAGCGCTGACACCGTGCCTCTCATCCCAATCCCATTCCCCTTGCTGATATGCCTTGTCGATGGTATAGTCGGGATAGTCAACAGCGGTTGAGACGACAGGTTATCAGGGCGGGAGACGTCAAACAGCGCGATGAGGTTGGTGGTGCCGGCGAGGAAGTGGGTGCCGGGGGAGGGCCAGAGGAGGGAGGTGATGGGGAGGTAGGATTCTGTTTCGGGTTTTATGAGGAAGAAGGATGCTAATGGGGGGAGGGGGTAGAAGGGGGGAAGATGGATTGGAGGTGGATGGGGTGGTCGGTTGAGGCGGTGAGGAGGCATTGGGTTGGGGGGAGGAGAGGGAGAAGTAGGGGCTGGGGGTGAAGCTTGAGGTTGGTTCGGGTAAGGGGAGACAAGAGGTGGGGGAGAGGGGGGGGAGGGAGAGGTGAGGAGGGAAGAGGGGAGGACGAAGGAGGTTATGGAGGGTGTGGAGGAGAGGGTGAGGAGGGTTGTGCCGTCTGCTGTCCTGGGGGGGGGGGTTAGTTATTGTGGGGGGGAGGGGGTATATATAAAGGGGGGGAAAGAACGAACCATTGGGCGGATTTGAAGAAGGGGGTGTCGCGGTTGCGGGGGTCGGGGGACTTTTTTGAGGGGAGGGAGCTGTTGGGGGAGGTGGTGGAGGCTAGGAGGTTGAGGGTTGGTTTGGGCATGTTTGGGGGGTGTTTTTCGGAGGGGGTTTCTTTGGCATGCATGGGTAACTTGTGAGTTGGGGAATTGTTTTTTGGTTTTGTTGACATGATGAATATATAGAGTGGGTGAGTGATTGAAGGTATTTACCTGGTGATGTTGAGCTTGATGAAAGTCGAAAGTTGGAGTGAGATGTGGTGAAAGCTGGAGTTAGTATATAGCACTTTATCAAGTATCTTCTGTCATAAACTCCAGTGGGAGGTACCCGCTTTTGAAAGGTCAACTAACAACGAGAACCTTGAAGTCCAGGACCTTAAGGCCCCACAATTTATGCGCCAAATGGCTGCTGGCGCCCTGGAAACCAGCAGCCGGCAGGCAACGGAATGGGGAATCTACGCAACCATGCATCAGAGCTGTCCGCCTGACGCCTTCTCCAACTCACTAAACATCAAGTCGCGACACAGCCTTGAAAGTCGCGACTGCTCTAAGCGAAAGTCAACAGACGATTGAGACGCAGGGTCAGACCGGAGACTCTGTGTCGGCCAGAACGAACGTCGAACGAGCGCCCTGCTACCATCATCTCCCTGCGGAACAAAGCGCCTCCACTGCTATCAGCTCTCACTGGTGACCGCTATCTCGAGACAGGCGGAGGACGGCTTCACATCACATTGCGCAATACCACAGCAGGACGCACAAGATGGAGTCAATATTCGGCGAAGACCGCTGCGAGGAGCTTCGCGATCTTAGCGTTGTTAACCTCATCGTTTCGATGTATGACCAGGCTGGCCGCCATCCCAGCAGTCCACTGTGCTAACAGCTCGCAGCGTCATTGTCATAGGGATGCTTATTAGCTACCTGCCGCAGCACTTTCGCATCATCTCGCGGGGCACCTCCGAGGGCATCTCGCCGTACTTTATCCTGCTCGGCACGACGTCAGCCACCTCGGCCTTTGCGAATATCCTCCTGCTTCCTCAGTCGAGACAGGATGTAGCTTGCTGCAAGGAGCTGGAGACACTCCACTGTGTTGCTGGGTTGCTTGGAATTGCACAGTTGGGTGTGCAATGGATTTGCTTTACCTTCATGTAAGTCATTGGCCGCCAGGTATTGGGGGATGTGGATGGAAGACTGACAAATTGGCCACAGCTTCGTCTTGTTCCTCGTCTTCTTCCGATACAATCCCGCCCACGACCCCGATAGCGAAGAGCTGGCAGAGGAGGAGGGCCAACCGAGATGGCAGACTGCTTTGCTGGTAGCTTCGTTGACTTTGCTCCACGGCCTGGCTGTTATTGTCATTACCGGCATTCTCTCGACCATCGGGAAGGACCACTTGGCTACCTGGGCCAATGTGCTGGGCGTCATGGCGGCTCTGCTAGCGGCTGTGCAGTACGTACCGCAGATCTGGACGACCTACCACCTTAAGCATGTGGGCAGTCTCAGCATTCCCATGATGTGCATCCAGACCCCCGGTGGCTTCCTCTTCGCGGCCAGCTTGTTTGCTCGTCTGGGTTGGGCTGGTTGGAGCTCTTGGGGCATCTTTGTCTTGACCGCCACGATGCAAGGTCTGCTGCTGTACCTGGCTATCTATTACGAGATCCAAAACCGGAACGGCCTTGTCAAGTCGCCCATTGAGACGCTGCCGCCGTCACATTTGCATGCTAATGGCTTCGATGATGACACTCCCGGCAGGTACACGTCTCACCCGGAGACTTACGCCCACTCTCCAGATCATTTGCAAACAATCTTGGACCGCCAGGACAGTGATGCTGCGGCTGAGACTACGCCGCTGTTGAAGCCTGGCGGCATTGGCGACCCTCACAGGAATTTTGACACCAACCGTGGTTAGGATAACGGGAAGTCTGATATTCCTTATTGAGGGCGGTTGGAGATTGTTTGTCCTTATTCATTTCTTTACTAGTTAGGGACAAGGGAGAACTTTGTCCGTTATTTAAACAGCTTGCATTCATTGGGACGCGGCGTTATGAAGGCGGGTTTGGTGGGGGGAGCATTTGTTAACTGATTACTGAGTCTGAAATATATGGCGTTTTGGCTGCATTGGGGAACAGGACGCTCTGGGAGTGGTTCCGTGTTTCGAGTTTGTTGTTGTAGGGGAGGATGACGGTTGATGATTCTAGGGTTAGGGTAAATGTAGCCATTTGGGCAGGGTTGTTGAGCGTTTGTTCATGGAATTCTTGACCTTGCAACTTTGACTGCGTGCTGCAACACAATATGGATGGAACGATGGCTGGTCAAGAGGAATACGACTATTTTTACCGCAGTTCTTTTTCTTCCCCTGCAGCAGCACTGACAGACAGACAGACACTGACAGCAACGGCCTCGCCGACCACGACTGGCTGTCAGTTGGGTGAGGTGTGTTTCGTCAATCGCCAACCCAACCCAAGAAAAGTGCTAAGCGACCCTCCTCCTCCCCCAGATTTTGTGCTTCCGTCTGATGGGTTTTCTGGGGAAGCCCTGTCTGAGGAAGATCTGAGCACGCTATGCTTGTGAAGTGTGACAATGCGATCTGATGCAACCCCGACTTTGCGCACGGGCACGTCCAAACACAGTGGCTTGACTTCACCACAGACGACTTCGCATCTGGAATAGATCGGGGTTCCTGCAGATTTATTGCCTACATAGATCTGGGAGGGGTGAGGAAGGGAAGACGATTGCGCATTACTTTCGATACTGAGTATCCGGGGTGAGGTGTCCCTTTGGCCCCTTTTTGGTGAGCCTTTGGCTCCGACGCGTGTGTTCTCACCGGCAAAAATGGGATACATCCCTCTTTTTACTCCGATTGACCGACGTGACAAACATCAAACTCGTGGTTAATTCTTCCGAGGTGCTGACAGCGGGGAGAAATAAGGCTTGTCTCTTTTGCAATGCTCCGACGCGGCGGGCGGGACGGGAGACTTGGTAGGGCTTGGTGTTTTGGCGCAGAAAGGGGGGCGCCGGATGGGGAACGGCTCGCTGAGATGATCTGCTTACATGGAACAAGGCTGTTGGGACATCCTTCACCACTACCGTCTCATGTGTGTAGTTTACCCGCTACAATCATGGCGAGTGGAAAGCCAGGGGTTACACGGGCTACACGGGCTACACGGGCTACACGGGGTTGGAATAGCCTCGCAGTGGGTGGTGGGTGAAGCATTGTCCGGCATTGGGGCTGACGTGCTGTCGATCAGGTCTGGCTATGCGATATGCTGCTGTCTGCGACGGGGAGGACTTTGGCGATGTTCCGCGAGGTTGGGACTGGGCGTCTGTATATATGCTCAGGCGGCGGTGTCTGGTTTTCATGGTGGGGTTTGGTCTGTCTTTTTTCTTTTCTTTCTTGTTCTGTCAAATCGTGTTGATGATGTTGGACGTGTCATTATAATGTTTATTGCTCGTCTGGATGACGGATTGTCATGACCTTGTACCCTCTCCTTCATCTGATCACATACCTCTCACACACATCAAACACACATCTCCAACTGGGTTGGATCACACAATCACACAATGTTACCATCACACAGTCAACAACATTCCAAACTAGCAGAACGAGCGAGGATGAACCGACGACAAAACAACCCCTGCACCCGAGCAAGCGGGAATGGTACAACGATAGGAACCTTCCAGGACTTCACCCTGCTCTGTAACACCAACGTCGACGGGGACGTCCTCGACCGGATGGACGCCTTCGACCTTACAGCATGCATGGACCTGTGTTCCTCCTTCCACCCCCGCTGCGACGGCGCGAGCTTTGACGGGGCGAGATGCGCCTTGAAGACCCGGCTTGCGCCTGTTGACCCGAGGCAGTTTGCACGAGGTATCGACTCTGGCATCGCGTCCTTCCCAGAGGCATCCTCCAACTGCGCCACCTTACCCACCACGCAGACAGCCTTGGGGACAAACTTTCAGATCATGTGCGGCTTCATCATCGCCGGGAACGACATAAGTCAAAACTTCGCCCCGACTTTTCAAGATTGCTTGGGGCAGTGCGCCGCGACGTCGGGGTGCGCGGCCGTGAGCTTTGATCCGAGTCAGGATTTGGGGTTTAAGAACTGCTATCTCAAAACCGGCGTTGCCAACCCGGGGGATCTGGCGGCAGACCGCAGGACAGACTCTGCGCGTGTGTTAGCAGCAGCGGTTGACAATCAACCTCCCCCCGGGCCGGGGGTGTCAACCATCCCCGTCCCACCCGGAGGAGCAGCAAACGGGAATGGCAACGGCGTGGTGTTTTTCACTCCCCCCGCCAATCCCTCTATCACCCCATCCTCGTTGGAACTCCCCCCAGCGTCAACTACAACCACAGCCACCCCCTCTCCCGACCAAGGAACTTCTTCACTTCCCGATATCATCATCAGCTCTAGCTCTAGCACCGACCCAATACCCCCTTTTTCCTTTCCTACATCTACCTCCCCCTTTCCGGAAACCCTTCCCAACAGTGACACCACCGACAGCAGCTTAACCGCATCAAACGCGTGGATCGCCGCCCCTGTTGTTGGGTCAGTGGCAGCGATAGCGCTGATAGTGATTTCGTTCATCATGCTGAAACGGAGACGGCAAGCATCGCCTAGTTCTACGCCGACGACGGAGTCAAGAAGGGATATCTCCCGCCCGTCGCCAATATCGGGGTTGTTTACGGCTTGGTTGCCCTCTCGGTGGTCGTCTGCGGTTGGGCTGAGGGTGCCGCCGCTGCCGGGGAGGAATGTTAATGTTTCGAGGAGTTCAACGGTGGGTTCAAGTGGGGGGAGGAAGGGGATGGGGAATTTTAGTGAGGTGAACACTGGTGGGGTTGTTGGAGAGAGGAGGAATAGTGTTAGGAATAGTGTGTTGGGTATGGTGGGAGGGAGGGATATGAGGGGGATGGAGAGGTTGGGGGATGTTGAGGAGGGGAGGGGGGAGAGGGGGGATATAGAGGATGAAAAGGGAGGGGTGAAGGTGTATGAGGTTAGGAATGGGAAGGCGGAATTGAAAGAGCTAAGGAGTAGCTTGAATGGGTTGGGGCAGAATCGGTGGTCTTGATAAAGAGGTACGGGGTGGTGGGTACATAATACAATGAGGAGTTTGAGGGGTGGGGATTTATATACCAATATTTGTGTTTTTTTCTGGTCTAATGAAACGAAAGTGATACTACTCAATGTTCTCTTGTGATTTGGTTATATTGAGGCATGTATTTAAACTCTGTACCAAGACCGCTACTTCAGGCTTTAAAACTCTTAGGTGGAAGCAATTGATGGGAAAAAGTCCTTTAAAGCGGTTCATCATCTGGCTGATAGTACGCCCGTGGGGATAGATTCCTTCCCATTGCTTTCAATCATACTACTGGGACATGGAAGCAAGTCTCATTGATGATGGGGCTAGACCAGCACATCCAATTCAACTTCGTGGTGATGTCTTGGAGCTGCAAGCTGGAGTCACTCACCGAGCTTTCCCCCACTATAACCTAGGTGCGTGTGCTTGCGCTCGGCTTCCGATTGGTTGACGCCCCCGACGGTGGTCAATGTGTCATTGCCCGGTCCAGGTCAAGTCATGATGAATGGCACTCTTCCCCTCTTTCACACTTCCCAGATCATCACCTCTTTTTCCTAAGCATTGTTTACCGCTTCTGGGATTGGGGAGACACCCGAAGTCAGCGTCAAGGGGGAGGATTTCATTTATTTACTTTTTCTTTCCCTTTTTCTTTTCTTGACTTTCATCGCCTTTCTCTTCTTCTCTGGACCCTTATCACCGGCAAGATAAGCTCGGTCTTGGCAACTGGAGAGTCAATCGGTCATCAGTCGGTCGCCACTTGACGCGCTCTTGTCTTTTGCACAACTCGCCCCGCGAAAGGTTTTTTTGCTTTTGTGCGCGTCTAGCTTGGTAGTAGTTACTGGAGCTATCTACGAGCTGTTTAACTCCAACAGACATAATGGCTATCACCCAACACCCCGCCGCTGCGGCCTCCTCGGAGGATGGCCATGACGACCACCCCCAGCAGCACCACCCCCTTCCTCAACCCCCCGCGCACCCGGTAGCTCCTCTACACCAGCACACCATCTCCAACGCCTCAACCGCAACAGTCGACATCGAAGCCTGGACCATCTCCGCCCTCGAGTCGCTAAACATTACCCCGCAAATCGCGCGAGGGACGTCAAACTCGCTCTCCATCCCGCTCGATACCTCCCCCAAAAATGACCCCCTTTCCACCGCCCCCACGACCCTCAAACTCGGCTTCGACCCCTCCTCCACCGGAACCAGCATCACGCCCCCACGCCGGCCCCCCTCCCGTCGCGACTCCATGAAGAAGCGCGATGCGCTTTTGAAAGGAAACCCCGGCTCCCGCCAGCGCCGCCGCTGGGAAAATGATCATTTGCTGGGTGTACCCAATGCGCAGCCTCCCCTGCCTAGCGATTACCTTGTCCAGCCTACCTACCCTGTTCTCCCGACGGTGCCGTATCAACTGGCAAGTTACTGGGACAGAGGTCTAAAAGACTTGGTGGAAGCAAAAAAGCAGGCCAAGAAGCAGCCTGAGCAGGGGAAGCTGGGGCATATCCCCCAGAACTTTCGGGCTACGGCGAAGAGGACGCCCGCGGTGGGGAGGTGGCTGAAGGTGCTGGAGGAGCCGGTGAGGAGGTTTGTGGTGGAGAGGGGTTTGGCGGTTGCGGTGGAGGAGGAGATGGAAAGACAACAGAGGGGAGAGGTGATTGAAAGTGAGAGTGATGAGACGGATCCGGAGGATGAGGAGATTGTTTTTGTTGGGAAAGGGGGGAGGGGGATGAGGGAGGGGAAGCCGCCGTCTGCTGAGGGGGGGAAGAAGAGTGGGACAGAGATGAAGAGTGCTACGAGGCGGGTTAAGGGGGGGGAGGGGGGGGAGGAGAGGGGGATGGTGCTTGATACTGCGGGGGATGATGAGGTTGGGGGGGCGTTCAAGTATGTTTTGACCCGATTGAGTGCGTGTGTGATATGAAGGTGCTAATGAGCGAGAAACAGGCGGTGGTTGACGCACTCGATATCGGATTATTATGGTTTGGATTCTAAGAGTGTGGTTGTTCAGGGGCAGCAGGGGGGTAAAGGGAAGAAGGTGATTTTTGTGGGGGTGAAGAAGCAACTGGTGAGAAAGGTGCAGGTGCAGAAGGAGCAGCATTTGCCTGTTTTGCCGCCGCCGCTTTGGGAGATGTTTTAAGTGTTGGGTTGGCATTTTGGGTAAGGTTGGTTTTTGAGAAAGCTGACATACACACACACACACACACGATGTATATCGTTGTTGGGTTGGGGGGGTAGATTTGGGGGTTTATCTACTGAGAATGTTTGGGGGTTGTGAAAGTGCAGTCCACTGTATTTGCGCCACCCCTGGTGCACATTTGGCCCCTGGGAAGTTGAGGCAGCTGTATATACGCACTTAGGTTGGGCACTCGAAACGACCCCGAGGGTTTGTACTGCTGGTCTTGGATGAGCGTGATATTTCCGGCTCATTTTTTGATATACGACAGGGCCGGAAATGTCACGCTTGTTCCGAGAACAGTTCATTCGCAAACTCTTGGGCTCATTTCGAAATATATATGTTGCCTATTGTGCGATGGTCTTTTCATGAATGTCACAAGTGAGGAATGCGACTATTACTACAGACATGTTTTCCAGTTACATTGTAGGGTGTTTGCTGCGGTCGATGCTGCCTGTGGGGGGTTGTCATTCAAGAAGAGACCTTTACAAGGGTTGGAACCAGGAATGAATGGGCTAGGTGGGACTTGGGTGGCATATACGTTGAGTGTGTCGGTTGCTTGTAGGCTTTGGTGCAAGCTATACTTGGCTGTTTATGGGTGTAGCTCTGGGTTTTTTTTATTTAGGTAGAGTTCAGAGATCTGGGGCCGGCCTTTAGGGCGTGATGTCACTTTAACTGCCTGAGAAACGCGGGGAGGTGATGTGACTTGACCTCAGAAAGGATGGGATCTGAGAGACACCGACGTTGAAGGCTTTACAGGAGGGTAGGGTGTTTGATCCTTGCCACGGATGTCTTGTTTGCACGAGAAGTCTTTGGGCTACCTGGTTGTGAAGGATGGGGAATGCTGATCAGAGGGGAGAAATATCACGTGCTTAGTGGTCAAGTGTTATCACGACTGAGCCCTCTGGAATCATGATGGTGGAAGGGCGGGCAGCACGCCGTACTCGTGTTATACTTGGAGGTCGGGCTTGGGAACAGCAAATGGTCAAGGTCTTTGCTGTCACAGTGTTTGATCTCTCTCAACCATCAAAGACCAATACATACCTTGCCACCAATCCGTATATGCCTTGATCATATAGCCCCCTTTTGACGCAACTTGTTCTGGGGCAGAATTGTGGTAATACCACCCCATTGGCCGTTGGATTGGGGCGTCGATCATACAAATACCGGTTGGATGTTATAGTGTAGAGTGCGTGACCCAGCTGTCATTGGTAGCTGGGAGATTTTGGAGACGAAGAAGAAGCCCTAAAACGGTTCATGCGGGCGCTTTGGGCTTGATGATGGGGTTGTTGTGACAGTGTCATTTTGACGGGAGGGGATGATTCGGGGGTTGCTGTGCCGGTTGAGGTTCATGCCTTGGTGATGGTGACGTGTGTTTCTTGGGAAGAGGGGAGGGAGGGCGGCCGTGAGTCCCGTGGGGGTTCACTGTGGATATGGGGTCAGGATGGGGAGAGTTGTGGAGGGGGTTGTGTGTTTGTATCTGTGTGGGCATGTGAACTTGTGAATGAGGAGATGACAGGTCAGTATATGAACAGCCATATGACGGGTGAGGCGTTAGAGTTTCTCGGCACCTGAGCCGAATGAGATCTCGATACGATCGCGCGCAGTGTGATAGATGGAAGAATGCAAGAAACCGAAGGCTGTGATGCTGCGAGCTGCCGACGAGATAGATGGTGTGAATGCCATGTTGGAATCCCATGTTGATTCTTGACCACCAGACGGCTTGCACTCATCTCGTTTCGTCTGATGTTGATTTCTTCCAGTAAACCCGGTGAGGGCTGTCTTGAGATGATCACAAAAACGGCAGGAAAGATTTGCTCGCGTCCGGATTGGGTTGGCGCGTAGTTGGGATTCAAGGGGATGTCGTCGCAGTCGACATGTTTCTGTGGTGTCTGAGAAAATCTCCGATAGACCGTCACTAACACCTGGCAGCATAAGCTGTATGTGAAAGAGTTAGGGGGTGGATCCCGCTAACGCGCGAGCCACCGTTCGTCGTTTCGAGCGGGGCGCCATGCACCTCGCGTCCCCTTGCATGCGGCTCTTCCATGCCATCCACCCACTCTGAGACAGGCGACGTCCCATGTTCCGTCTGATCTGATCATGTCCCCAGAGACCTTGATCCTTGGCTTTCTCGGAGAGCTTCTACACAGTTGACGCCTGGCAACATGGGTCTTCATCCCCTACAGAAGAAAACATGACGACGTAGACGACTCGATGTCACATCACAAGGAAATTGCTACGGTGAGGCCACTGGAGCTCTCGGTTGACAACACCAAGAACGGTGTCTTTGCCCAGCCATGCTACCTTTTCATCTTCTACAATCCACCACAATCTTTACCTGCGAACATCGCCAAATGTTGTGGTTAAGGTGCATCACCAAGGGGTCAAAGCAGGCAGTCATCGGTCCAAAGAGGAAAGCCGGCCTCTCACCAACACTTACAAACATGGGTCTGCCGCACCTCTTGAGCGGGAAGCCATGGTCAAACCCCACAACTACAAGCGCCCACGCGGCTCACGGTGTTCGTCTCGTTCCGGAACACATCGCAACCGAGGGCGCTCTTCCACGTCGTCATCTCTAGTGTACAGGGCTTGCTCACCGTTGGCAAGGAGGAAAAGAGGATCCCAGGATCCATGCTCCCCGTCTGGCGGCACATCCGCCCGATCTTCCTACCCTGGGCATAGCCAAGTGGAATATGCCATATAAGATGTCATTGCCCTCACAATGTCACCGTTTCCTTTCCCTCCTCTCCTCACGCTCACCCGACTTCATCCTCTTATTTTCTAAGCTTTAGTTCTGTGAACTTGGCTCGAACACGCTCTTTTAGTACAATCGTTTGCTTCCTTAGGCCGGGCCTCCTTCTTTTCAACTGTATATATCTATCCTTTTGTGTAAACATCACACCACCACAACTACAACCACCATCATCATGAAGTACGGAACTGCTCTTGTGGCCCTTGCCGTTGGCCTTGCCTCGGCCCGCGATGTGCCCACCTATTCCCTCAGAGCCACCAAGCGTGAGGTTCCTCAGGAACACTCCCACGAGGCCGTCCTCCGCGCCTGCAACGTCGCCCTCAAGCTCAACAACCCCCTGAACATTCTCGACTGCGTGTTCCCTCTTCTTGGTAACGCTGCTGCCGCGAACGGCGCCGGTGATGTCACAGCCGACCGCCTCGACTGCCTCCAGCAAATCGTTGCTGACCAGGCTCTCACCAACGCCAAGGCTGCCAACGACCTCGACTTGGCTACTAATGCCATCCTCTTCCGTGCTCTCGAGCGTAACACCTTGAGCGTCGGAGAGGCCAGTCCCCTCTGCAATGAGACCCCCGTCAACGCTGAGCTCCTCAACATCGCCCAGCACCAGGACCCCGCCTCGGCCGAGGCTGCCAACAACGCCCAGGTCGAGCTCGAGGTCGCCAAGGCCTTGTTCTCCATCGGCGCTGACCCCCTTATTGCCCTCCAGTCCGGCACCTTTGCCCCTGGTGAGATTGGCGATCCTACTGCTGCTGGCAACACCTGCAACGACGAGAACGATGCCATCGGTTGCATCATCTCCCAGAACCTTCTCGTCCCCGCCGTTTCCGAGGCCGACATCCTCGCCGCTGTTGGCGACCAAGAGGTCTGCGAGCCTGTTGTTGACGACGAGCCCGCTGTCGAGGAGCCCCCCGTTGTTGATGACGGTGCCGCTGAGGAGGAGGTCTGCGAGCCAGTAGTTGATGACGGCAACAACAACGGTGGCGGCAACGACGACAACGCCGAGGTCCCCACCGGCACTGTCAATGTCCAGACTTTCACCGGCGCCCTTGGCGGCCCTGCTCCCGCTGTTATTTCTGACCCTGCTTCCAACCGCCCCTTCTCGGTCAACGGCAACACCTTCCTCAATGCCGGCGCCGCCATCCAGCGCTCGTGCGCCATCCAGAAGAACGCCTGCGCCAACGCTGCCAACTCTGGCCAGATCCAGGGCGGCGCCGGGCAGTGCGACCAGCAGGAGAGCCAGTGTTTAGCTGCTGCCAGCCGCCGCAAGGCTCGCCGCTCGACTGTCGGCCGCAGACAAAATGTTCTTGACTTTGGTTCCTGCGGCAGCCCCGCGATTCAGTTCGCTGCTGGGCTTGACGGGCGTCAGGAGGAGAGCTTCCAGCCGGTGAATGCGGCTGATTTCTCGCATGGTTCTGCCCTCAACATTAATATCATTTCGTCCTTTGTCTGCCAGAGGCTGGATAGTTCTTGCAAGGCTAGCCCCGAGACGGTTGAGGCTTGCGAGGAGGGCGCGCAAGCTGCTAGCCAGGCTGAGGGGGCGCAGGCCGCGAGCGTGTTTAATGCTGCGCTTGGTCTTTGAGGGGTTGGATGATTAGCTGTAGGGATAAGGGTGAGGGTTGATAGGAATGTATACCTTTGAAAAGGGGAACATGGAAACAGTTTACCCGGGATTCTTTTTGTCGTTCGCTGTGAGGCGCGCGGTTTTTTTATTATTTTGAGAGGAATTGAAAATGAAATGAATAATTACTATCTTGTTGGTGTGCCTCTGAAATGTGAATGTGAATAATGTGAGCTTACTTGAGTTTTTTGGATGTAGATGAGAACATGCCTAACCTGTTGACGTCTGTCTGTAGATATGTATATGTATATCGCCTGCTCTATTATACAAGAAGCGGAATTGGAAGTAACATCCCCCCATGCGGAAACGGGGTATAAGTAACACACGGTTCTCCTATTCAATCCTACCTCGGGGCCCACCACCACCATCATCACTCATCACTCATCACTCATCACTCATCACTCATCATCCTCATCCTCATTCCTCCACAACCTCATCCCTCCTCCAACCGTCCTCCTCCTCTCCCTCTCCAGCGGCGGCGGCTTCCTCCCCATCCAAGTATCCCCCTCCTCCCTCAGAACAGTTCTCAAATTCCCCAGCACGAACCCCTCCTCCTCCCCAAACCCAGGCTCATCCCTCACCCCCTGCACCGTCCCCTCCCCCTCCCTCCACCCCGGATACGCAAGATCAATCTCATCCGCATCCCACCCCCTCAACCCAAGCCAATAAGTCATATTCTCCGCCCCGGAAACATCCCTCAACCTCTCCCTCATCTCCACAATAAACCTCACCATCCCCTCCGCGCTCTCCAGCCTGCACCCATTACACATCCTCCCCAAATCAAACACCTCCCCCTCCTCCACCTCACCTTTCGTCTTTGGTATCCGTTTCATCACCCTCTCCCATTTGGGCGGTGGATGCGTTATCACATCTGGCAATTCATACGTCTCGCACATGTGCTCGCATTTGTCCTCTGCAAAGCTGGAAAACACCAGTCGGAAGTGGCACGCGGGACAATAGACGGGTCGGTCGGGGAGGAACATTTCCGGGTAAGGGGTCCAGCAGTCGTAGTGGAACATGTGCCCGCAGGGGAGGACTATTCCGGTTTGGCAGGACAAGGACTCGTCGCCTTCGGGGATGGGGGACGAAGAAACGATTTCAACGGGGGTGGCGGGGGTGGTGATTTCGAATTGGTCGGAGCGGCAGATGTTGCACTTGATTAAGGGGATGGGGCGGCGGGATTTGGAGCGGGCGGAGAGGAGGAGGTATTTGCGGAGGTGGTGGAAGAGGGTGAGTTCGCGGCGGTTGGACATGGTATTTTCAGATATATATATATATATGTGTGCGTGTAGATATATGGGGTGTTGATATAAGGGGTTGTGTAAACAAACAGAATTCAAGGGTCCAACAAAAGTACCCGAATTACCCCCTGGAAATGGTGGTGATAGCCTCTCTTGACGATGGTATGGCTTTCGTCTGGATGGCGAGGAATAAGGGGGTGGGGGGGTTAAAAGGGGGCGGAACATTTTAATACGAGATGTTAGATCCAACAATGAACAGAGTACCAGAGTGGCTCTTCTTTCTTCAGGGACCATCGTTTTGGGCCAAGTCCGTCAGTCTATGCCGTCGCGGTGATTGGGCTGGAACAAAGGGGTAAGTAAACCTCGCCATTTGAACCGCTTGTCTTTGTTGCAGGTATGTCTTTTTACAAGGCATTGTGGGCCCAACATATCGAGTCCGTGAACTCTACGGGGGAGCCTCAAGCAAGAGAGACAAAGACTTTTTGTTATGGTAAGTAAGTAGCTACATAGATATTCGAGTTCGCTTGGGCAGGCCCGTAGTAGTGGGCAAAGAAGTAAGACCAATGATCAGCAGCACAGAGTTTTGAAGCACAGAGTTTTGGACTGTTCGACAAGAGAGAGAGAGAGATGTAATGAGAGCACATCATACACTCAGGGCAAGATTATCCCGAGCCTCGAAATTAAACTGCAAGAGTACTCTCACAACAAGAGAAACAGCTCAAACCCATAGAGGATATACTCACCAGGGTACTTCAGACATTTTAAAACTCAGGTCACATCTACACGGCCAAAGATTTCACGGCTTATTAGCTCAGTCACGGGTGTTACTAGGTATGTAGCGCGCATGATAGTATTGGTGTCAAAGTTACCAACTTGCAAGGTCTATCTCTAAACTTTTGGTTTCCTAGAGTTGTGGCTGCTCCCAAAACCCCTCTTATTTAGTCTTCCAAGTGGCTGACTATCAGCCTTCTACTTTTATTAGCATGTCGAAGAGAGAGTTTCACCACAGTTTAGTCATACAACATTGTACATCTAGGCCTGAGACTTCCTTTGTCTATCCAGACTCGCTCAAAACACAACAGTAATCACACAGTGCCCGAGTCTACAACGAACAAAGAAAACCACCCCTACTCCCTTCAGTATGCATGCCGACAATAAATGCAAGTGAGCAACGAGTAAGAGTCCCTCCAAGTAAAGCACCCTGCATGTCTATATACGTCATCAACACCACATAAACACGCACCAAACGAACAAAAACATCACCCCCAGTTTGTAATCTCATTGCTTCCTCATCTGTCATCCACTTCATCCATTTTTATCCATTCTACCCACTGTCTGCTGTTTGGCCGTCTATCGATATTGCTCAAACCAACATCCATCCATCTCCCTTCTCCCCCCCCCCTCCTCTCCTCGGTGGTGGTACTAATACATTCGTCACACTTCCTCAAAACAACAACAAACCGCCCCTCGTTTCCTTCTAGGTAGGTAAAAGAAACCAGGAAGACAAAAATATACAATTTTGGCATTTTGACTCTATCGATCGCTCGCTTTTTAATCTTCAAAGGCTCGCGCGAAAAAAAACCAACCCATCCGTTGCGTTTGCGTTTGCATTTAACCGATAACCAGCTTGTCCTCCTCGGGGAACTCGTACGCGGGAATCTCGAGGTTCAGGGGAGCGGGGCCCTTTCTGATGCGGCCGGAGATGTCGTAGTGGGAGCCGTGGCAGGGGCAGAACCAGCCGCCGTACTCACCGGCCTCGCCGATGGGGACGCAGCCCAAGTGTGTGCAGACGCCTGTTTTGTTTTCCTGTCAGTATCATCACCCCCCCTTGTCTGTCTCTCTGTTGTCTAGGTGTAAGGTGGGGGTGGGACATACCCAACATGACAAGCCACTCAGGCTTCTGGACACGATCGGCATCGGCCTCGGGATCTCTTAATGAGGAAACGTTCACGTTGTTGGCCTCCTCAATCTCGGCGGCTGTGCGGTGGCGGATGAAGACGGGCTTGCCTCTCCACTTGACGATGACCTGTTGTTCTTCTTGTCAACCTTCTTCCCTTTGCTCAATCAAGTGGCAGGGATCCTTACGTTCTTGCCCTCGGGAATGGCGTTGAGGTCAACCTCGACCTTGGCCAAAGCCAAGACATCAGCAGAGGCGGACATGTTGACGAGGAACTCTGTTTAACCCAAGCACGTCAGCCTTCCAGTTCCCATATTCCACTCTTTCCCCCTCTAACCAATTCCAGTTCCTCCAATTGACCCTCCCAGTCCCTCCTCTTATCATCCCTTCCTCCCCACAATGTTATCCCCCCCCCCCCCCCCCCCCCCGGCAATATCAGACCTACCCTGAATAGTACTCTTCGCCCCCCCAGCAGTAATCGCACCCATCGTGCCAACCATGAAATACGAAATCAGCGCATTCGACTTGGGAGACTTCTCCGACAAGTATTTCGAAAAGTCGGGCACCTTAGTGCTGTTGCTCTCGCCCTTGAACGGGCTCGAGTACGACGAGTCGCCGCGGACGGCCGGAGTAGTCGAGATGGTGCGGACGGCCTGGCGGAAGACCGAGGGCCGGGCGAGGGCGCGCGTCACGGTCGAGAGAGGCGCCATTGCTGCTGCTGCTACTGCTGCTTTCTACGTAAAAAAGAGCGGTGGTGGTTAGAGGGGAGATGGGCGTCCGTGGACTGAGGTTTTTTGGTCTCTGTAATACTTCTGGGCCGAGCAAGTTCCCACATTTCCCGACGAACGAGAGAGAAGACCCTGGTCCGTGCGTGTGCGTGTGTCAAGGCTGCAACAAACTGCGAACAGACGTGGCGGCCTGAGGCAGCTAAATTTGCAATTGGATGACAGGTGATTGGCTGGGAGCTCGAGAATCCGATTCTTCCCGTCCGATGCCAAGCCCGCGCTATTCAGACACATGCTTGCTGACATCACTCACGCATTCTCTCACTCTCAAAAGATTATCAAACGTCGATTCATGTACATGCTTCACCCCCTACCCAACACCAATTACCTTCTAAATAGCACAAATACCGCCCCCTATCCTAGTTTTTTTTTCCCGCCCTGATCAATGCATCCGCCTCAGCTCCTCCACAATATTCCTCATCTGCTCTAAACTGGGACCCAGCCCGTCACAAATCTTCCGTTGCGTTGCCTCGTCTTGGTCTAGAAATCGCTCTAACAGTTCCCCGTCTAGGAATCTAACCGGCTCGCCGCCTTCTCTCTCTGCATTTCTAAACGCCCTGTAAGTGTTGAACTCGATCTCCCCCGCCGTCTGGACAGCTCTACCCAATTTCTCCTGAAATCTAAGCAGCAGATCCTGCGCTTCCGGCGCAATGGTGCCAAACATGTATATCCCGCCGTCAACCTTGAGCCATGTTAGCATAATTATGTCTGTTGAGTTTGTTGCTGTCAAGAAGAACTTACCGTCCCCAAAAATGCCCTCGGAATAACCATAGCCGTCTTGCTCGTCTCTACCCTCACCGTCCTGACCCTATTCACCATCTCACCCAAGTTAATCTCAGCCGTGACGTTCATGATTCTCCTGTCCTCCAAGGTAATGCCGTCCGGATTGCTTCGGAGCACCATCAAGTTCCCTCGGTCATCTGCCTGAAGCCAATCATTCCCATCAACATAACACAGCGCCGTGCCCGACACCGACTGCCAATGCCTAGCAATTTCAACCAGTTTGGCCTTGTCGCTGCTCTTCCCCTTTCCAGCCGGTACATACTCAACCAGCGTCATCGACTTCATCACATCCGCAACACCAACAATATTCCCCTGAACCGTAATCTGAATCGGATATGTCGACGGCTTGTACGAAGCTAATCTTGTCAACGTCGCCGTCGTCGTAGATGTCTCCTCATACTGCGCAATAGCCACCGTCTTGGCCAGCCCAGCCACAATCTTATCCCCATCCAAGACATCCAAACACCGGCACGCACCCTTAGTGGGATGACTGTGAATCAAGTACGGGTCGCGATTGTCATCAATGCCAAACACAAGAATCCTCCCTCGTCGATCGCCAGACCTTATAGCGTAATCTGGGTCGGGTAGAAAACTCGTGCCCACAATAAACCGTTCTGCAGGATTTCCATACGAGTCAGGCAGCTCGGCCCGGATGACCGCCTCTACCATCTCCAGATAACCTATCCTCTCGAACTGGAACGTCTTGCCCACCGGCTGGAAAATAACTTCGTCGACGAGTCTAAACGAGCTCTGCACAATCTCATCACCGTCCACCAACGAACGCTTGATGCAGCCCAGGCCAAAGACCTTTTCTTTTGACGAGTAGGCGATCCTGCGAACCATCTCGCCTAGAGGAAGCTCGCGGAGATGCGTTCGTCTTGTACGATCAATTTTGGAGATCTTAATCTGTGTGTCCGTGGCGACAATGATCGAGTCGGGGAATGCTTCTGTGTTGAACGGGCAGATAAACGTAGCCTCCTCTGCGGTAACAGCCGAGTATACTATCCTGCTCTCTTCACCGTATATCAAGCTGGGGTGTTCGGTGGTGGCCAGGATACTGTAAATGGTGTCGTTGTCCTGTGGGAGGAGATGTAGCCGAGCTTGTCGTGTACCCAGAATAACCTGTTTTTTCCCTGAAAACTCGTGGGCTGCCGAAATGTTGAAAGTGACAACATGTCCATCTTCCATCGCGATGAACAGCGTCGGACCCGATACCTTTGGCGACAGAACCTGAACAAGCACCACCTCTCGTGGTATCGATGCATCGTCTTGGCTCTGCCGCAGTGACTCTCCGTGTATTGGTTCAAGCGTCTTCAAGTCAATAATCGACACTGTCCCCGACGTCCAGAACCCAACCACACCAATCCCTTGTAGCTGAGGCGCAACATGTATGCACGCAACTTGATCCTGCTGTCCAATATCCTGCTCCTTCACAGCCTGAAGCTGATTCCCAGTAATCCTTATCGACACAAGCCCCGTCCCCTCCACCGACAACAGCAACCACTCCTTATTCGCAGAAGCATTCGTGATGGCCCCCTGATCCTGTGGCGTCCACGTCGCTGTCGTGACCCCACTCTCAGAATCAGCCAGTACAGCCCGCTTCGTTGTAACCTGCAAAATCATCCCACCCAAAAGGTTCATCGCCAACAACGTCTGACAATCCAAACTGAACCCCATAAACTCCCCAACCTCCTCCACCCCTCCGTCAGTATCAAACCTGAAGACCCTCGTCTCCGTCAAGAAAGACACAACAAGCGTATCCATCTTCCCCTCTCCCACCGCCCCCCTAAAGGAATACACTCCCCTCACATGCTGCCCTAGATCCTCCAGTAACATTCCTAGATCCTCCAACCCAACACCACTCCTCACACTCCTCAATGACCCATCTTTATAGACTCCACTCCCGCAAACAATCCTCGCCTGCCCCGAAGAATACTCATTCCCCAACTGGCTATCCTCCCCCCCTCTATTCCCCATATCCATCACCGCGAAATCCATAATCGGCCCAATATTCGAGATCGTCTGCACCAGCGTCAAAAAGGGCTTGTCACTCTTCTCTTCCCTGTTAAGGTCAACAAGCTGGAACAGCTGGCTGTCTCCATAGTGACTCGCCACAAACAGCATCTCATTGCCCAGGTACACCAGCTCGCTCGCCCGGCTCGTGACGCCAATCTTGCTCAGCGTCATCCCTGTGACAACGACTCCTTCCGTGTCGATCGTCAAGAGGTGCAGAGAACCGTAGTCGTCGGCGACAAAGTAGTTCCGGACGTTGTATTCGGCCCACTTGACAAAGATGCTCGCCTTGTCGAGCTTGGATTCGACCGTGGCTTTTGTTACGTCGTCGATGTAGAGGAGTCGAGTCTCGCCTACTACTATAAAGCCACCGAGGTGGGGTTTGGCGGACTCTGTATTTCGCACGTTGTGCCTTTTCACTTCTTCTTCGCCTTTCCGAACAGGGATAAGCATATTCGCTCCGGCATCGGGGATTTCAACATCTATTATGCGGTGTTTCTGGGCGTTGAACTCGCTGGCTACGGTATGGCGGTCGTCCGAGGTAAGGCGGTACGTCGCTAACCGGGAGTCTTGAGAGTTGGCGTTGGACTGGTAGAGGAAAGCTACCGTTGGATGGCCCGTCTCGTTGTGTAGGAAGGTTGACGCCTTGATGAATAGCTCAGAGAGCCGGATTTGACCTAGCCATTCGAGTGTTGCAGCGTTTGTTCGACGAGCACCAAGACGGGCGACAGTTAAGACTCCTTCCCAGAGGTGCATAGCAATAAACCTTCCTGATGGGTCGACGATAGCTCGGTCGAGAGACTGGGAGTTTCGCATGAAGTGTTCGTTTGGGTCGCGGGTCGCGTTCGTGGTTTCGAGCTGGGAGGTTTCGGGATTCCATACGAGGGTAAAGTACTCGAAGCGGTCGGTACCGACGAATAATAAGTCGGTCTCGGCGTCCTTGGGTCGGAGCTTCTTGAGGACAGCGATGGTGCCGTTAATGGTGGTGGTGAGGGCTTGGGATAGGAGACCGTCGGGGGAGGGGCGCCATATTTCTATCCTGTTCGTCCTTCTACATATCCAAGCCTGTCAGTAGATATTTTGGTAGTGTCCGTAGAAAGAGGCGATTCGTACGAGAGGACCAAGCTCTCCTCCTCTTCTGAATAGATGTTGGCGAGCAAGGCATGGTGAACACTGCTTGGCCGGTGGATCGGGGCGATATAGGCCATTATGATTTTGCGGCAACCAAAGAATCGGCTCTCTGGGTATCAAGATCGCTCGCAAACAAGAAAAGAAAAAAAAAAGAAAAAGAAGTGGCAGGATGGGTGTTCGCAGGGCTTGGCAGCTCTGCTTGGGTGAAGGATGAACAGCAATTGGATTGGTGATGCAATTGCGGAGATAAGATTAAGCTCGGCCAATCTGTTCCCGCTTATCTCCCTTAATTGCATTTGACCCCGCGGCGCGTCGCGAGACGCGTTCCAGGTTGTTCAACCGCCAACCCCCGCTGTATTTACCTACAGCAGCTCCCTAAACACCTTTTTCAACCTCTCCAACCCAACCTCCAGCGCCGGTCTCGATGCACTGAACGTCAATCTAAACCAGCCCAGCTCCTCTGTCGCAAACGCGCTGCCCATCGCAAGCAGAATCTTGTTCGCACCCAAAGCATCCCAGATCTTCTGTTCCCCCGCCAAATACTTCGCCAAATCCTCCGGTCCCAGCTTTGCAACTCTCAACTCAGGGAGTTCGCCCTCTTTCTGCCCAGTCAAGTGCCGTCTGAGATCTATCCAGAGGAACATTCCCGCGTTTCTTCTCTGTCATTAGCGTGCGTCCTCACTGCGGGTCATCAAGTGGTGACTTACGAGTTTCTAAAGTATCCAACCCCTTGCTCTGTCAAGAAGTCAGTCACGAGCTTATATGACTCCGCCAGCAGTTCCTGGTTCTTCTTCAGAAAGTTGTCAGTGTACTTGGTGTCCTCCAGCATGGCAGCCCAGATATCCTGAACCAAGTATGGTGGCCAGCCTAGCATAGCGTTGCTTGCTATCGCGCCCATCAAGCCCTTGTTACGAGTATGCAACATCCCCAGTCTGAGGCCGTTGGCGCAGAAGTCTTTGCTCGCCCCGTAAGCTACGTGGAGGTTTTGAGCGTCGATGGGGAGATCGAGCGCGAGGGCTGAAGTGAAGGGGACTGCGTCAGTGGCGTTTGGGTTGGAATAGATGGATTGGGCGTAGATCTCATCGCTGATCAGGTGAAGGTTGTGAGCTTGGCAGAAGGAGGCAATAGCCTTGATCGCCGAAGGGGTATAACATCTTCCCAAGGGGTTATGTGGGCTGCCCAACGCTCAGTCAGTGTCGATGTGCCGAAGGGAAGTTAGGAGGTACTCACTTGACCAGCATAACGGCTGTGGCCTTGATCCCCTTGCTCTCGGCATCGCTGAGAGCGTTACCCAAAGACTGGACGTTTATGTCTGCGTCAAAGACAGCATCAAACCCCTTGTATCCCTCGATATTCTGAAACGACGCTGGAATGATCACACCTCTGGCTCTGCCGGGAATGTCGGTCGCAAAAGCAGTGTAGTAGGGCTGGGGGATGATGATGCCCTCTCCTTCATCACACAACGCCCAAGCCAGGGCGTCAATCACAGGTGTGACACCCGCCATGACGATGATGTCATCATCATTGACTGGCTCAAGAGGTGAAAACTTCCCATTCAGAAACCCAGCCAGGGCGCGCCTGAGACGGGGTGAGCCACGCGGCCCACTGCCATACGTGAGTTGACTGACTGGGTCAACCTTTGTGTTCTCTTCCACAAATTTGACGATCTCAGAGTGCATCAGAGAGTTCTCTGCCACGCCAAGGTTGACTCTGGACTTTGTGTCAGCCTTGAGTCTTGAGTCTTGAGTTTGTATGGCTGAGGAATGACTTACACTCCGTCAGGAGTCTCCGGTGACCACGGCGTGGCCAGACACTTCTCAAAAAAATCCCACCCGCGATTATACAGCTGGTTGTAAGCACCTCTGGTCGAAATACCAAACTCGACCGCTGTGGCGGCGATATTTAATGATGAAACTTCCATCTTGACAGTATTATGGTGAGTAGTATAACAAGTGTATACAATAGCAGTCATTCAGGTCAGACAGATGGAGTCAAAAATAGTGCAGTTCGAGACTAAACCTTGTCTCTTGTTGACTCATCTTGTCAGGGTTAGCTGAGCATTTAACCTGCGCCTCCTTTACAGTTTGCTCTAGCTTTATTCGCCATTCAATGCAACCTTTCTATGGGGTGCCGGTCTCGGGTTCCTGTTTCTTGCATCGCATGATCCCCCTCTTGGTGGAGATGTGCTGCCCCTCTTTTGGTGCGGATGCTTCGGCAGCTGGATGGTTGCTCGGGCCGACGATCGGATTAGCGTTGCCGAACACATAAAAGGGGCATGTAAACAAACCCCTGATTACAGCAACACTCTTGAATTCTGATCTTTAGTTCTCTTCACTCCACGACAATGTTATCAAAACCAGCTTCTCATTAGTTCTTTTATATATACTCATCTTTTAGTAATTCACCTATTTCAAGCACCTGTCACCTCACCATCGGTTAACACTGCCTTAGCACCGAGTACAACGCCATTGTCATCCACGGCGAACAGATAGACGGTTTGACCGATCAGTAATGGAATGATATCTTCTGAGAGGACGAGATCATCTCCGCTCGTATCAGCCGAACGCACCCCGACCCCGATATTGTCGTCGCGCTCCGTGCGACCCGACTGCAGCACGGCCCCCAGACACTGGAAATGTAGAGTTTCAAGGGGAGTTTTTATCTTTACCTTTACCAAGGAGGTAAATCAAAGGGCTATTGATGATGGGGGCTATATGGGAGTTCGGAGTTTGTGATATCCACAAGGAGAATGGATGGAATGGGTTTCGTGTGTGTTTTTAAAACACGGGATGGGATTCGGAGTGGCGGCTCTGCCGACGCCAACGATGTGTCCCACCAGGACTTCTACTGCGAGACACAACACCGGGTTTATCGCATCATAATCAGTCACAATGGGAGTCTCGGTGCTGGCTGCTGAGGCTACACAGACGTCTTCTCTAAGAGCCTTCATCTTGGCAGTTGCAACTGTGCTAGCAGATAGAAATGAATGAGCAATAGAAGATTTTACACAACCTGCCAGCCAGTGCCAAGTCCAAAGCAACACGACAGGTTGATATGGGCCCCCATGATGCCAATGACTTTGTGAACGATTCTTGTACAGTACCCAGGCGCGACGGCGCACAGCACTGACAACCTGAGTTCGAAAAGGGGCAAGACTAGTTCTTGAAAAATAAGGATCAGAGAGTGATTTGAGAGCGTAGAGAAAAGATTGCCCTACCGTAGGTAATCAACCAAATAAGCAGCAGGGAATAAGTTCCAGTGACACACATGATGATACACATTCTGTTCAAAGACAACAAGACCATACCGAGGAGAAATATGAAGGATACAAGAACAATAACCTTATTTAACCAGATAAGATAAACCCTAAACAAACCCCCCCCACATCAAACCTAAAAGACGCCTCCTCACTATGCTGACAATGCTTAACCCTTCCCTTCCACATATACCCAGAAACCCTCATTTATTACTCTATTCATTCGACAATCAACCCCTCCAACACCCTCATCGCCCTCGTGCCCTCCCTCTCAAAAGTCGACACCATGTTCTCGCACTCCATCTTCAGCATCTGCTCCGCCAGCTCAGCATTGTGATAGATCCACTCCTCGACCGTCATCCCCTTCTCAGGGCTGGTCAGGTCCTTGCCCTTGCTCAACAACCTGGTGATGCCATTCTCCTTGTTCGCATTGGTTGACGGGGTAAACACCATCTCGAGATCGGTCGGCTGCCAGGGCGTAGCGCTTTGGAGTCCGCCAATGGTGGTTCGCTTTGCCGGCGAGTTGCGCGTCGGTGTGGCAGCGACTGGCGCGAGCGCAACTCTTTTGGAGACAACACTGACAGCATTTGTCTTAGTCAAAGACGGCTGCGTGTTCTCCGCATCCGAAGACTGTGGGGACGGGGAGGGGGATATTGTTGCTTGTTTCGCCCGCCGGCTGGGATGTGTTCTGGGGGTTGATGGGGGTTGGCTGACAGACGATGGCGGGGGTGGAGGAAGAGACTTGTTGGTTCTGACTGGGGTCGGTGGGACGGGAGCAGTCTCAACAACCGGAGCGGATGGTGGTGTTGGGGCTTTTGCGGGCTTTGTCTCCACTTCCACCTCTTCCGGCGTAGCCTTTGCTGACGATACAGATTCGCGAGCCTTGACGCTCCTGGCAGATGATCGCCTTGGGGCCGGCGCTGGCTCCATGGCCTCCAGAGATGCTCGCTCGGCCAATGACTTCTTCGATGGGCGGCCACGGCCTCTTTTTGCTGGCTTCGTCACGATGGCCTCAGTGCTGGCGTCCGGATCAACTTCTTCTGGCTGAGCTTCGGGCTCGGGTTCAGGTTCAGCAACCACGTCCTCCATCTTCAGGTCTGGGTATTGGACGGTATCTGCGGGTTGAGCCCTTTCCTCCACAATCTCATCAACAGGGTCTGACGGAGGAACAGGCTCCTTAGCCTTCTTCGCCTTGGATGCCTTGCGAGTCCCTGCCTTGCGTCCCTTTTTTGGTACGATAATCTGTTGCTCCTCCGGTTCCTCTGGCTCCGGATCAACCTCGGCTTGAAGAGCCTTGTATTCAGCCTCAATCTCGGCCTCATCGGGCTCTACTGGTGTTGCATCGAACATGTGGTGAACCTTGCTTTCTTCCTCTGCTCCCTGGCTTGTCTTCCGTGCAGCGGTAGACTTTTTGGGTCTCCTTTTTGTTTTTGGCCGTGGTTCTTCGACGTCGAGCTGTGCCGCAGCTGGTTCGTCTTCCTCATGATACTGCTCGAGATCGGCTTCTAACTGGCGCTCAATTTCGTCGTTGTCAGGTACGTTCGAGACTTGCGACTGAACCGAGGCTTGCGAGACCTTGCGGGACTTCGCAGTAGACCCAAGGCCCTTCTTCTTAGCAGGCGGAGGTTGCTCAATGGCGTCGGCCATATCAACGTCTTGTGGGGCTGCGGGAGCCTCCACGGCAGCGCTCTTTTTGGTGCGGGTGGCCCGTTTCTTGGGGGCTGGAGCCTCGGCATTGATCATGGAAGGGTCCTCCATGGTGTCGCTAGCACGCTTACGTCCTCTAGCAGGCTTCGGTGGAGGAGCTTCCACTTGGGGTTCGTCTTCAAGGATCTCGATGGGCTCTTCCTTCTTTGCTTTTGTTTTCCGTCCCTTGGGAGCAGCTGCTTTGCGTCCCTTTGTTGTCTTTTTCCCACCTTGTGTCATGGTGGAAGCAGTTGTCATGACACTGTCGTCGTGATCGAGTGTGAGATCTCCAACGGAGGTCAAGTCAGAGACGGTAGTGGCGATAGTCGCGATAGACTGCACCGAAAGACGAGAGGCCTTAGAGGGTCTAGCTGCTTTGGCTCTTCCCGACTTCTTTGGTGCTGGTTGCGAGTTAATCAGGGTGAAGAATGCACAATCTGGTGCACGGTTGTGGTGTTCGTCCCAAGGGTTGTCGTCAGACTCCCATCCTTCGAGGGCGAGGTGGCAGTAGGCGCACGTGGCCATGTCCTCTGCTTCCCGCGACGGGGTGTACTTCCAGCCGGCCTCGACAAGCTGCAACCATGCGAGTCAGTCTTGCTCCAAGAGTCAGGCGTTCATCGTTCCTAACCTTTTTAGTCTTGCATTTGAAGCCCTTTTTGGTCTCGTATGGCCACCTTCCGGCAAATGTGGCCTTGCGCGCCTCGACCATAAATGGGTCGAGAGGGTGTACCTTCCCATAGTTCCCCATACCAGCCTCGATGGCTGCCATAATGGCCCACCCGCATGTTGGCGAGTGCTTCAGGTGCTCCTCTAAAGGGTTATCGTGTTCCTCCCACCCATCGAGGGACTTGTCGCACAGGAAACAAACAACATTGTCGGGACTTTGTGCGTATGGCTCGAAGAAAAATCCGGCTTTCGCGAACTGAAATCTCAAAGTTAGTCTTGGAAACATGGGCACAACCAACGATGAAGCATACCGCGACTGGGGACAAGGTTTTGTGTGGCCATTGCAGCGGTTTGGGGCCGCGAGAGCTTGGATTGGATGCCCTCCTTTTTGTGGCCGGCTGTGCTACTTGGAACGAGGCCAGTCGGTTCTCGAGACAGAAAAACACGTCTTCTGAGTCCATCATGGACATATTTTGTGTTTATTTATTGAAGTGCCTGGCTCCGGCTGTCCGGAAAAGCTGGTGGCTGGTGGGTGTTTGCTAGAGAAGCTCGAGATTCGAGGTCGTAGCGGGTCAAGACGCGATCGAGTCGAGGGCAGCAAGCTGTGATATGATCTGGCAATTCAGTAAGATGAGGGCATTGTGGTCTGCTGCTACGGGATAATGATCAAGCAGAGTGAGTCGAGTAAGCCTTGGAATCGTAGGCGCAAGTCGCGGTTGGTGATGGTGTCAAAAGTCGAGTGCGGGATCCATTGACATTTGGAAGGGAGCAGGGAAGTCGCAATCAATAAAATGCTAGCGAGACGTTGATTGGCCAAAACACGGCGCGTTTGTTTACTTTGAAGTATGGCTCGTGCGTGGCGATCTCTCCGGCCAAGCCCCATGTCAACGCCACACGCCATGGTCTTCAGCCACACACGCACACATCAATTTACAGTACAGTTCCACTCGAAGGGTTAGGGCTTGTCCCTGCCCAACTTGTCTTCCTTCTGGAATATGTGCCAAGAAGATGCTTCCTGGCATCTTCCATGAAGTCAGCATTCGATGCTTCCAAAGCGAGGAACCATTTCTTGGCTTCTCTATGCCATCAAGTCGCGCTTTCTCCATTCTCTTTGCAGCCTCATAACCGTCATCTCAAGTGCCGATCTGCTTAATGAGTTACCGACATCTGGAGATGGCAAAACAAGTTGTGGATTCCTGAGGGGACCACCCGAAAGATCCGTGCCTTCGTCCCCAAGAGATCCCAAGAGACTCCAAGAGACTCCAAGAGACCAAGGCGGCCATATTGAGCATACACTATACGAATGGCACCGACCAAAGGTGTGACTAAAAGTATTATCTCGCCCATCATCTCACGAGCTCGGTATTGGTCATCAACAAAAGCCTCGTGCATCAAGCTGTTGGTGGAGCCTGGAAGTTGCATTCTGGGGTCCACGCCAGCTCCAGGTGAAATGGAGATGGGATCCCGGATGTCCTTCACCGAGATCGCAATAGGCCGGCTATCTCAATTTTCACTACTGAGCTGGGAACGGAGCCTTCCAGAATTCCGAGAATGCGAACGCCCGTCCGTCTTTCTGTCTCGCTCTGTGAGAGATGTCAGCTTCTTTCCACCATCTCAGGACGGCGCAGACACTCCGGATTAGCGCAGGATAGACCAAGCTTTTTCAGGGGACTGCCGCCTCCATGCAAGGGGACGCGTTGGCAACGGGCATCAGGAGGAATAAGCTTTGCCGCGGATAACGGCTTGTGGCGGCGAGACGGTGCCCTTTCTGCGTTGACGGGGACCCCACTGTGTCGTCACCACGCCTCCCTCCCAAAGTACCGGCGCTACTGAGGTGGCAGTTCGCTCCCTCCTGGTACCTGGCGGTTCGAGATGAACCGTTTGTTGCCATGGCGTTTCCCAGAGACATGGTAATTTTGTCTGCTGGTTCAGACGTTGGAATGTCCGCTATCGCACCCCCGCAATCCACACATTCTCGAGCCGCGCCGTGAATAAGGCTTAAGAAACACTACCTTCCACTTCTCATCTTCTAGAACAACTCGGAGAGATGCTTCATGCGGGGATGGTGGACCCGGCCGGCCATGAACTCCGTCAGCAGCATGCAGGAGCAAGGACAGCCCAGGGCTCGCAGGAGGGTCTTGCGCTTGACAGCACACCATGTGAGCTCGACCGAAGCCCTGAGACCCTGCGGCATTGTGTTCGAGATCGAATCTGGGGAAAGCAGTTTCTAAGCACGTGTGCAAACCGGTGCTCATCTGATACTATGTCTCCAGCAAGAACCATCGGGATAACCGTCGGGGGATCCTCATCGGTGGCGATGGGACGTCCCTGCCGGTGGTGCCGGCGTCTCGATCCGCTCACCGAGATCGGCCAAGGGGAGAAGTGAACGGTAGGGATGTGCTTGCCATTCCCCTGACTCGAGCTTGAAACTGAGGTGGGACGCTTTCTTTTAAAGTTCTGTCTTTTCCCTGCTTCCCCAGGAATTTGGCTCTCCATCTCATCAAGCTGGGCTCTCACACATTTCGGGAATTGGCTTTGTGTCGATGGTGCTTGTCTTGGTCAACCTGCAAGAATCATTCATAAAGTCGATCACCCCACGGACTTCGGTTCCTCTCTTTTTAATTCTTCACCCAACCGTCTTCCCGCCATCCCCACGTCGCCTACCTGGCTCTACCCCGGCCCATCACGCCACGCGCCTTTCAACCTTTCAACAGCTTCAACAGGCCGGCCGTTTAGGGTCTTGGGACGACAGACTACTCAAAATGGCGGAAATCGCACCAAGCCCGGATGTGAGCCTCACTGAGAAGGAGAAGAGCGGCCTCGAACGGCCCGGCTCAGGTCGTGCCTCTACCGTGGAGGGTGAGGTTCGCCCTAGTCGGGGTGCCGACTACGACTTTGAAAGGCAGAAGCTGGCCGAAGGTGATGCCGCCTTCCACCAGCTTGGATGGAAGCGTTTGACAATCGTCCTGATCGTCACCGCCGTCGCTCTGGGCAGTCTCAGTCTTCCAGCAGCCTTTTCAGCATTGGGCATGATTCTCGGCGTCATTATCTCTGTCGCCATGGGTCTGTTGGCCATGTACTGCAGTTACGTCGTTGGTCAGGTCAAGGTCAAGTACCCCCAGATTGCCCACTACACCGACGCCGGAAGGATGATGTTTGGCAAGTGGGGGTACATCATCATGACCGTCATGTTCGTCCTCCAGCTCACCTTCACCACTGCCTCGCACGTCCTGACGGGAGCCATCATGTTTGGCAACTTGACCGACCATGGCGCCTGCACCGTCGTCTTCGCCGTCGTTTCCGGAATTCTCTTGTTCCTCTTGGCCATCCCGCCAACGTTTTCCGAGATGGCTATTCTCGGATACATTGATTTCGTCTCCATCATTGGCGCCATCGGCGTCACCATCATCGCCACCGGTGTCCAGTCTGCCAACGCTGAGGGCGGTCTGGCTGCGGTGAATTGGTCCGCCTACCCCAGAGAAGGATTGACGCTTCATGAGGGCTTCATTGCTGTCACCAACATTGTGTTTGCCTACAGCTACGCCCTCTGCCAATTCAGCTTCATGGACGAGATGCACACGCCCACCGACTACCCCCAGGCTATTTTCACCCTCGGCATCTTCGAGATCTTCCTCTACACCCTCACCGGCGCCCTCGTTTATGCCTTTGTTGGTCAAGATGTCCAGGCCCCCGCTCTCCTGTCCGCTGGTCCCTTGATGTCCAAGGTCGCTTTCGGCGTCGCCCTTCCCGTCATTTACATCTCTGGCAGCATCAACACGGTTGTCTGCGCCCGCTACATCCACGGCAAATGGTTCAAGGACTCGGTCATTCGCTACGTCAACACCCCCATGGGCTGGATCACCTGGATTGGTGTCGACGCCGCCATCACTTTGCTCGCCTTTATCGTTGCCGAGGCCATCCCCTTCTTCTCGCCCCTGCTGGCCATCTGCGCCGCCATCTTTCTGTCGGGTTTTACCTTCTACTTCCCCGCCATCATGTGGTTCATGTTCATCAAGGAAGGGAAGTGGACACCATGGAACATCCTCCTGGGCGCGCTCAACGTTGTGGCTTTCTTGGTCGGGATGGTCATCCTTGGCCTCGGCACCTACTCCGCTGTCAAAGACATTTCCATCCGCTACGAGACTGGTGCCGTTGGCACTTCTTTCGGCTGCGCGCCTCTTGCTTGAAAAGGCACGAGGTAAACAAAGCATTGCACTTGGTGTTTTGGGGTTCCATTGGAGTTTTGGGATTGCTCTTTTACAACAATTTTTCCTAGCTCGTAACTGGTCATGTCTTTCACGGTATTCATGAGCGTTACATGGATAAAGGGAGTTAGGCATGGCATAGGAAGGAGATCATCAATGCACGGGACGGACGCATGATTTTGTGTTTTCTTGGAGGACGATGGATGATTCGTATTTTTATCATTGGTCAATGGGAGTCATGGAGGGGTTTTCTTACTTGTACTTGGGGCCTGGATAGGCGTTTTTTTTTTTTTTTGGGAGGGGTATTTCTTTTGGCTGTTGAGCGTGGTTTTTGTCGTGCAGTTGAATACCACAGAGTTTTACGGTAGGGTAGATGTCAGGCAGTAATGCTTATTTGATATGCATCAATTTTAGTTCTCGTTTACATTTGTGATATTCTGTTTACTATGTGGAGAAAAGAACCAGATCCCGTATAAAGTGGTTTGTCAACATAGCGAACACACCACTGATTTTGGTTCTGGCATTTGGAAACGAGATTCTGCTCTGATTTACCTGTCTTTCACCCTTCGAAGAAACATATTAGTCACCCAAATGGGGTCTTTCTGCCCTTTGGCGATCTGGCTTAAAAGGAGGTGTAGCTATTGGACCAAAACGAGACCCAAGTCCTGCACTCTCACTCTTTGCAGATACGAATAACATGCACTCGACTCCAGCCAACTCAATAAAGCCGAGTTCAGTCCGGTTTAGTCATCAAAACACACTCGTCTCGTGATTTGAACAACCACAGCAATTAAACCCCTACAGCATAACGCGTATGACTTTCATTCACCCCCCTCTTATCCACACCCTAATTCACGCTTATTAAGTCTGCACCCGGAAACACTAATATCAACTGTTGGCTTGGAAAAAAAGACGCCGAGGAGCAGATACAAGTTCCAGCTCCGAACTGAAAGGAGTAAAAAGCAAGTTAGCAACGACACATGAGACGTACGTGAGAGCAACGACGTGAAAATAGAAAAGGCTCAAGCTGAGCTGAAAAAGAAAAGATATGTGCCCAATAACAGGATTGAACTGTTGACCTTCGCATGGACTATCTACTGATCTCCAGTATTAGTACGACGCTCTAACCAGCTGAGCTAATCGGGCTTTTCTGATTGGTTGCTTCTTCTCCCACAATCACCCCTCTACAATCCGCTGTCCCCGTCTGCCTTATTCACATATCTCCTCGCTCGGCGTGTAATAAGTGGCACATGAAAACTCCATGGTGGCAAGTGGTGGAAGTAAACGCTAACCGTAGCAACGGTTACTATCGGGGATAACCGTCTCCCTCACAAACCTCCATTCCCACCGTTCACCGGGAAGTTCATCAGCTGAGCCTCATCAGTTCCTCACAATTGCCGACACACCGCTGAGGAGGAAAAAGACACACCACCCTCTTCCACCCCGCCTTTCCATCACTGCGCGCCTACCATCGGGCTCCCCGTAGCTGATGTCCATCCAGCACAAGTCCGTCACCGAGTGTGCGGCTCCTATGGGCTGATCTTATACTCGACCTTCCCAATCCGTCCAAGACTCCAACCACCAAACGGGGTCAGGATCCTCAGCCCAATCCACCTTTTTCCCACCGCCGTTGTCGGTGAGCTCTCTCCCCCAGCCTCAACACTCCTCACGTCGGTTTTGTTTTGTTCAGAACGGAATTCGGAGATGAGGATGCAGCAAGAAAACACGTAATGACTCGCGGTACTTGGTCAACTCAGGAGATCTGACGATCTCGGGAGTTCATCCCAAATCGGCCCTCACCGATCCGGACACTAGATAGCGGGCCGATGCGTAAAGGGGGAACAAAGTGTCCGTGGGGGTGCTACATATTGTGGCCGCAGTCAAACAAGCATTTAAGCCTCGCCATTGCTACCTTAGGCCGGCGACAAAATCTAGTTCATAGCTTTTTATTCACTAGACCTCCCTGGAACACTGCTTGTTCCTGCGCATTTATGGCCATTGGCTAACCATTCCACCAAAAATAAAATGATAACAGCAAAGCTTCCAAAAAACCAGAGGAGGCGGAGAAACACGGGCACACAGCTCAGCTGTCCAGACCCAGCTCCTTGTAAAACGCCTCCGAACTCGGCTTGCGGCCAAGGAACTCCTCCAGAGAAACCATCTCATCCCGGGAACCGCCCTTTTCCAGAACGGTGTGCCTGTAACGGCGGCCTTCCTTACCGTTCATGGGGTCGTCCTTGAACACCGTGTAAAACATGTCGGTGGAGTAGACCTGGGAGCTAAGATAACCATAATAACCCGCATCATAGCCGCCGATGAGATGACCAAAGGTGGCTTGACCGTTACCCCAGTCGCTAGATCACCGGTCCGTGGTTAGTTCAACTGACTCGGATTCTCGAACGGTCTTGGCAGAAACTTACCTGGGCTCACCCTGCGCCTCGGGGCCCTTGATCTTGGAAATGTCGGCTCGGAGGTTGTTGTAGAGCTTGCTGAGATCCAACTTCTCGAGTTCTTCGTGCGACTTGGGCGTGTGGACGGTCATATCGAAGAGACCAAAGTGGAGCTGTCTGAGGTTGAAAAGAGCATCGTTGACGTGTTTGGTGGAAATAAGCTTCTCGATGAGGTCATTGGGAATCGACTTGCCGGTCTTGTAATGTTTGCTGAGGCCTTTGAGCTGACTCGGTGTCCAGCACCAGTTTTCCAACATCTGACTTGGGGCCTCTACAAAGTCTCTAACCGTGGAAGTACCATGGTAGCGAGCGTACTGAGTGCGGCCGACAAGATCGTGGATACCGTGACCCAACTCGTGGAAGAGCGTGACGACCTCGTCATGCTTGAGGAGGGATGGCTTCTCCTTGGTGGGCTTTGAGAAGTTGCACACCAGCGCAGTGGCGGGGTAGCGTCTGGAACCATTGGCCTGAAGGAAGCCGGGCTGCAGGTTGAAGTTGGCAGCATGGCCGTACTTGCCTGGACGGGGATGAAGGTCCAAGTACAGGTAGCCAACAAACCCTTCACCTTCCGACGCATCATCCCACACGCTGAAGATGATGACGTCCTCGTGCCACGCGATATCCTCAGCCTTTCCAGTAGGCGAGATGCGCTTGCGATCCTCGGGAGTCAATTCAACGAACACAAGGCCGAAGAGTGTCTCGAAGATGTTCAGCATACCACCCACAGTCGACGTGATCGGGAAATACTCGGAAATGCTGTTCTCATCGATGCTGTATTCCTGCTCGATCATCAGGCGGTCATAGAAACGGTGATCCCAGAGATAGTAGTTACCATCATAGGGAAGACCGCGGGCCTCGTGGTCCTTCTTCTTCAACTCCTGAAGATGGGCAATCTCCTTCAGACCACCGGGGCCGAGACGAGTCTTGAGGTCGCCCAAGAAGTCCAAAACCGTCTTGGTGGTCTTGGCCATCTTGTCTTCGATGCGGAAGGTTGCGTGATCAGGATAGCCGAGCAGACGAGCAGCCTCATCACGAAGGAGGACAGCATCACGGAAGAGAGGAACGTTCTGGTTCAACTTGTTCTCGTTGGCAATAAACACCTTGCGGCGAATCTCGGGGTTCTTGGCAAACTTGAGTGTGGGAAAGAGATCGGGATACTTGAACGAGAGGCGCAGCTTGCCCTCGTTCTCGCCGCTGCCCTTCTCCAACCCGTCGAGGACATCTTGCGGAACGCCATCGAGCTCCTCCTTGGTGAACCAGAGCCCGCCATTCTCCTCGTTGAGGTTCTTCTGGAAGGCAATGGAGATTTGGCTGAGCTGCTTCTTGATCTCCTTGAAGCGGTCTCTCTTCTCACCCTCGGGCAGGCCGAGGCCATTCTTAATATAGCCCTTGTGTTCCTTCTCCAACAGTCTGGCACTTTCGACGTTCTCCAGACCGACGCTTTTGGCCAGCTCCTCGGTGATCAGGCGATCGGTATCCTTCTCTTTGCTTTCGGCGAGCCGGCTGTTCTTGTACACGGCATCGACAAGGCGGAAGACGTCCTCGCGCATGCTGATTTCGATGCCGAAATCATCCATGATCTTCTCGGCCTCAGTGCTGGCATCGCGAAGGGCGGCATCTGCGCTGACATACTGGTAAAAGCCGAGGATGCGGGCCGACAGCGAGCTCTGGTTCTCGTCTTCAGTCTGGGGGCGGAGGACAGACTCGAAGGTGGCGGCAGCAGGGTCCTCGGACGGCTTGATGTCGGCCACGAGCTTGTCGAGCACTGAGCGTGTGTTGTCGCAGAGAGCCTTGGAGTCGGCGACGATGGTGTCCTTGGTGCCGGTGAAGAGCGGCGGGGCCTGGGGCGGGTTTGCGTATTTGGCCATGTTGGCGGTGGGCGCGTGTGTGAAGAAGGTGCCTGGTGTTGAGTAGGATAGCGTAGCTAGACCTGGAGTGGTGGTGACAGTCACCACATTGAAGCCGTGGCCGAGGGGAGCTTGACCTGGGAAATGATGGGGTCGGCTGTACCGTAGCTGCGTGAACAACGCAGAAATGCGGGGGGCGAACCGTGGCGCAGCCAGGATGACGGTGACGGTGGAGAAAAGAATAAGGGAGAAGAGGAGCAGGAAGACGGCCTGCCGCGGGGAGGGGGTTGTGGGAGCCAGGTTGACGAGCAGCCAAGTGGTACAGCCGGAGACGCAGGCAGCACGGAAACAGATCACAATAAGAACCCAACTGCGGGGTTCGTTTGATGTTGAGCGAGGGAAGGTGCTACAGGCGGGGGAGCAGTCTGCTTAACACTTCAATTGGAGCTACGTGGTCTGAGGGAACCCTGGCGGCACTGGAATTTGTCGTCAGGCGTTGTAATGATCAAGAATGAACAGCCTCGAGTGCTGCAGTTCGACGATAACATTCGGTAATCGAGGTCCGGCATGCTGTGTTTGAGCTGGGATCAGGCCAAGAGGGGCCCGTGCACTTGGCCATCCATTCATTACCCATGCTCAACAGCCAGCAAGAACCAGGCCAGTGTAATGGACGTCGATGATAGCGGCTTCAAAGGAGAGTCGGTTAGGTAGCATCCATATACCTCCAAAACCAAGGCCTCTCCTCCATGTCCCTTGATCAGAATGTCACAAACGACAGAACAAACTCGACATAATGTTGCCAACAAGTCTCTATTGCTATCCCAAACCAGAAGGACGCAGCAGAACCTCATCCAGCTGCCCAAAATCGATACACTATAGATCGTTCAAAAAGTACTCCAACGCCTGGCCCGCCTCATTAACAATGCAAATGCCCCCAAACGAAAACATGTGTGTCATACTGCAGACCCCCATACGTCCGGTAGCTTCACCTCCCTCTAGTTGGCGAGAATGGTGCGGACGAGCTCCGTGTAATTGACCTGCCCGTTGCTGGTGTCCACCGCCTTGAGCAGCTCGTCTACCTCCTCCTCGGTCATCTTCTCGCCCAAATTCGTCAGGATGTACTTGAGCTGGCCCACGCCGATGAAGCCCGTCATGTCCTTGTCGAATACTTGGAAACCGCGGCAGTACTCGTCGGGCTCGCCGGGGTCGCGGAAGCCGCCCGGTCGATTGAGGATGCGCTGGAAGGTCTCGAAATCGACTGTTGGGGGTGTTTTGTCAGTCCCGTCGTTTTTCATGGATTCAAGATATGTTGATGCTGGTACTCACAATCACCACCAACATTCTTCTCGAGCTCCTGGATCTCGGCAAGGGTTGGGTTCTGGCCGCAGGCACGGAGGAGATCGCCCAAGCTGTCGAGGGTGACACGGCCGTTGCCGCGCTTGTCAAACAGAGAGAAAGCCTCCTTGTAGTTGGTCGAAGCCTGCGATTCAAAGTGATTAGAAGCCATGTTTGCGGATGCGGTGTGATGCGTCGTTCGAGGTCAGGAAAGAGAAGCAATTGCGCGCAAATGAAAGCAGTCGTCGTCAAAGACGTCCAGCTTTAAAGTTGGCACCACTGCCCGGTACAGGTAACCGCCGTACCGCAGCGGTACGCTAACAATTTGGGGGATTGCGGTGGCTGATTGGCTGTGCGGCTGCTTTGATCGCTATACTGGCCGGGAACTGTGGCGAAAGGGAAATGTAGAGACGTAGAACTCACCATTTTGATGTTTGAATGGTAGATGCTAAATGCGTGAAAAGGCTGGGCAGAAACTTGCTGGAATGTTCAAGTCAGAACAGGACGAAGCTATTCGGAAGTTGATGTGTGGTCGAGAAGGTGGATTCAAAGACGGGGGTCGCCAATTTCTATGGTCTTGGTTGACCGCTAGCTGAATGGTCAGGCTGCGTTGTCTTGGTCTGTGCCTTCATGCGGGTGCTTGTTTATTGTTGACCAGGGCAACGGCTCCAGCAACCCACCACACGCTTGGCGACTGCCCCTCCATTTCTTATCGATAAGGACCATGGGCGGGGAGAATTGATGGTTTCCATTTGCTGGTTCCCAGTGTTTCAACTGATGGTGTCCGAAGACACGTGACAAGATTCTCTTTATCTTCGCAACCCTGACAGGAGACTTGGGTTGGGACATGGGTCTTCCTCAGCCTGCGTGTCTTTTCAGAGCCTTGAAATCAGGGTCATTCCAAGTACCATCCCCCAGCTGCTAAGGTACACTTTCTTCTATACACATCCCCCCAAGGCGCAATCAATCGCCCATGTGTCGCACAGCAGTCCTTTGTCACTGCTACCAGCAGCGGGGCAACCCTCACATTGGAACCCAGACCGAGGCACGTCATCGCTCCAGCGGCATTAGCACCTCCCGTTTGCGGGGATATCAACCGCTAAAACACCCGCCTCGCCTGCATGTCTTGGGTCCTTGGCGCCTTTGCTTGACATTGTGTGATTCGGCTTGCAGTGTGTGCCACAAAGATTTGTCATTCTTCTTGTCTCCCATCCAGCCACCATTTCACAGTATATTTAGATGCATCGTCAGCTAGTCTCATCTTTGTCCCCTCGCTTCAAGCTTACATCTTGTTCTCCTCTACCATCCTTGACCCCTGCCACAGTTTATTTGGCGGCTCCAACTATAAACCGCCATCAACCAGCACCAGGCTCTTCTATCCGCGCTCCACTCACAACCACATCTCATCCTCGATACCCTTTCCCCAGGCCCTATCCCAAAACCGCCCCCTTCGCAACCATGGCCGCCACCGACGTGACCCTCAGGATCTTTTTCCAATCCCCCAAATACGCCGTTGTGGGAGCCAGTGCCAACCAGGAGAAATTTGGATTCAAAGGTGAATCACCACTCCCCCACCACCACCACCACCACCACCACCACCCTCATCCCCACTAACATTAATCGTCAAGTCTTCAAATGGTACCTCACCCACAACCTCCCCGTCACCCCCATCAACCCCTCGGGCAAGCCCATCCCCGTCGACGGTCAAGACCACCCCGTCGTCACCTCCCTCAAAGACGTCGAGAACCCAACAGAAACCTCAGTGTCGTTCATCACTCCCCCCGCTGTCACCCTAGCGAGTCTGAAAGAGGCAAAGGAGCTGGGGTTCCCGAGTGTGTTCTTGCAGCCGGGGACGTTCAATGATGAAGTGCTGGCGTATGCAAAGGACAACTTTCGAGCGGTGGTGGCGGGCGATGGGGGGTGGGGAGGGGAGGGGTGGTGCGTGCTTGTGGATGGGGAGAGGGGGTTGAAGGCTGTGGGGAAGTTGTGAGAGCGAAAGGGATGGCATTGTGTGTGAGATGTGAGATGAAAGATGAGAGATGAGACAGCATAGAAATTCACCTCTTTCCTGCTTCTGCGAAGGGGTATGAGTTGCAAATGCCGAATGCGGCTAGGTAGTTCAAGACAACACCCTACTGTCTTCCCTTCTGGTAACTGGAGAGCTGCGTGTGAATCAAACAATTTGATCATTTGACTTCAACCTGCCAATCTTCAACAACTAATCCGTACCTTTGGCAAAAAAGACATAGTGTACCCAGCACCCAGACCTACCCACCACCCAGGTCTACCCACCACCCAGGCCTACCGACACCCAGGTCTGAAAGGGCAGCCCCCCGAGGGCTCATTAAATGATTACCGTAGAAGCCTTCGTTGAGCAGTGAGCTCATTCTTTTATTCAAGAAATACATAGCAAAACAGCAAGACTCGCAAAATCGAGCTTCCCAAGTCAGCAAGTTGACCACCTCAATTTCTTCCGCCTTCACGTGCTCAACAACCCAACGCCGTTAATGAACACTTGAACACCTGTCCCGATCACCTTAACCCTAGCAGAGCCACATAACCACCTACCTACCCACCATACCGACCCCATCCACCCCCCAAAAATCTTCCCCAGGCAGTCTTTGTTTGCCACCTACCTTAGATACACACCCCAAACCAAATCCCCGCTAGCCAGTCCCACGAACCAAAAGTTGAAAATACGAGGTCACCCAGACTTCCCCAACAAAAGGAGCCTACGAGAAGACTCTGGAAGTTTCCAAAATGCAGGTGGCTTTTCGGGACCGAGACGGGAGTTATCCGTATCCAACAAAAATTTGCTGCCTTATCGGGACACCTGACCCCCCCAATCCCTGAACCCCCGTCTCGTATCCAAGCCACTTCAAGCCCTCTACCAGCCACCTGATTTCCAGCACTGATTGTCAAACTCCCCGGGTCCTCTGATGAGCAACCAGACAACACCGCAGTAACATGATCCCAATACCAGCACCAGCCACACATAGCATAGCATAGCCTTACCTTGAGATAGGCCAAAAGAGACAAGATATTTGTTACAGATGAAACTTCATAGTAGGTAGATGGGATGGCCTCATAGCAATAGCAAGCAAATCCAACACCTCACACAATAGGTAGATATCATGAAGAAAACAATCGATCAGAAAGCAAGTTGATTCTCATGCTATCCGATCATGGGCCCTCGTTAAAAACCCCTCCAGTCAGTTGGATGACTTCTGACCTGTCTCGAGCGGGAGGGTAAAAAGAGTAGCCCACTATCTACTCATCCCTATCTAGTAACCCCATGATTCCAATCCCATTCATTCCATCCATTCAATACCAATCCTTCAAAATCCATCCCAATCCAGACCATCCATTCCATACCTTCCCAAGGGCAACACGGGGCCCCCTTTCCCCCCTTTTTCCCATCCGTCGCTCGTAGTCCCATCTTCCTCGCCCGTAGTTGTCGTACTTGTCGTCCACCATCCTCAGTTGTCGGCCACCACCCGCAGTACTCGTCCATCGCTCTCTCGTTTGTTGTCGTCCACACCATCGCACTCGGTAAATGGGGAGCATAAAGCCGTTCCTATTGGTGCCCGGTGAATCAGGGGGCAGTTAGGTGCTTGGAAGCCGTCTCTTGTTTTTGTCGTTGTTCTGCTTGGTTAGTGCAGAGGGAGTTCTACCAAGGGTCAGGGGTATTTCTTGGTTGTTTCCCGTCGTTCTTGAGCGCTGGGGCGGGCGCTGTGCTGTTCTTGAACACCGTGGTGGGAGCTGTGCTCTTTTTTGTCGAGGAAAGGGAGATATTTGTCGTCGTTGTCGGGAGGGTCGAAGTATTGTCGTGATTGCTTGTTCTTGAACCCCTGACCCCTGACTCTGCTGAACCCCTGAAATCTTGATACTGCTATAGAGGATGTTAGTCGATAGTCCAAGGAGAACTGACGGGCAAAAGAGCTTTTACTTACGTTATCTCGTCCAGATTCGGGTATGATCATGATCATTGTCCTTGAAGCACTTGAATACCACCGTGGGGACGGACGCCATCCTACTTCTTATTTTTCTTGCTCTTGACTGTCGTCCAGCCGTCGTCCGACTCCTTGTCCGAAGACACAGCACAGTCCTTGGGAGACTTGGGGCTGTGCTTAGGAGGGGAAGGCGGGGTGAGCTTGGGGGCCTTGGAGCCGTGGTCCCCATTGGATGACGTCCGCCTCTTTCTCTTGTTGTTGTCGCTGGTGCCTGTGCTCGGTGGCGTCAGTGGACGCCAGGGTTGGTTGACCTGGCGCGAGGGAGCAGGACTGGGAGCAGCCGTGGACTGCCGCTGCTTTGGTGGTGGTGTCGATGGCGGCGTTGGCAGACCACTGCTGGGTGTCGGCACGGTGGCATTCAAGGCTTTGTGGACGGCTTGCAAGCGTGACGGCGCCGTCACCTTAGCCGAGTGCTGGAGGAGGTCGGCGACGGATTCGGCTGTCACCTGCTTGTGGCTGTTGCATTGCCAGGTTTTCAGGCACGCAACAGGAACGGCGTAGACCTGGGTGACGTTTGTCCAGGTCGGAAGGTCGAAATGCTCCCCATTCTTGAGCTGGATGAACGGCCGGGAAGGGTCGGGCCGCTGGGAGTGGCAGTCCGCGCCCGCGCGCAGGACTGTCGGGTCGGCTGTGATGAAATTCGTGAGCAAACGCCAAGGTCACTAGCAGGTATTTGACTTACGATAATGGCGTGCGAGGTGTGGACGCTTCCATGGTGGTGTGGTGTCACCGCGAGAAGAGCACCCAAACGACGAGATCAGAGTTATGAGGACTCTGGCGGTCGGAGCGGATGGGTTGGACGAGTGCTTGAGGATGATGCAGGGGTGGCCGAGAGCACGCTGAGGAATTGGTGGCGTGATCTGGGCGAGGTCGCTTGTCGACATGGCATCCGCCCGCTTGAGGAAGGCACACTGGCCCACGGGCATGGAGGCGGCTGGTGATGCCATGTTGATTATGAAGAGGAGCGAGCGTTGGTGAGATATAATTGGGTCGTGGGTTGGTATGACAATGTCGTTCCAAAGCTCTGGTGATAGTCAAGTTGAGACAAAACTATCATCAGAGCGAGGTATGATGAGGAGGAAAGGAAAGGAAAGGGAGGGACAGAGGTTAAGCGAAGATATATATTTATATGGCTGAGATTTAACTTTTTCGGACTGACCTGACGGCCACATTGACCCGGACCATCTTACGGTAAGTTTTGGAGAAGACTTTGTCGGTCCCGAGACTCAGCTATCGTGAGCTCAATCAGCGTCAATGTGGAAAAGGGGCTTGGACCCCTAAATCGCCACTGTCTTCTTCGATAGGCTGTGAAAGGTTGGAACCCGAGTCATCTTCACTTTGTGACTTGACTGAACAGGAACGTGGAGAGACAGTCCACCTACATCGCACCTTCACTTTTGGGTCGTCTGAATTCCTACGTGATTGAATTCTGGTTTACCGCTAGCAAGCCATAAACAAAAAAGACCATTTTTATCTCGTGAACCTGGCATGTCTATCATAATGAAGCCCACGATATACGCATGGGGTGAGGGGGACGTTGACAATTACCAATTCCACCCCCCTCCCAGACAGCAGGGATTATTAGGTATACAAGGAAGGACCGCCCATGAAGGCTTGAGTGGCGCTTAACCGAGAACTTAAAATCTTAGGCACTGGTATTTTCGCGCAATAACGGCCGAGCCAGGCAGTAAGGTATCCATGGATTGTTTAAATCACACTAAACGGCGAGATATCCTGCAGAATGAGCTTATCTTTGGACAGAGATAACTCCCAACATTTACGAGATCCGTACCAAACTTTGGGGAAGTTTGGTCCGATCTCAGCAGTCTGTATCCCATTTACCTCTACGGATCAAAGACTTGCAATGTTGGGGTGCAACCGAGATTTGCAAGGCAGTGTTTGTTCTGATGCTTGTGATACCTCTTGCCAACTGTGGCAAGTGTCCCGTATGCATCGATAGAGTTGGAGAGAGCCGATTAAACCTATGAATGGCACTGCCCTATGCTTCCCGATTAGTGGCTTTTGGCCCCGGGAAGCCTTAGAAGCCTGGAGAAAGAGAGAGATCACTCCAAGCAAGACTTGATCTATCATGCGCCAGGCGGGACATGGGAGCTTCTTGGAGCTTGTACGGTAGTGGAAAATGTATTCGTATGTGCCTGAACCATGTATGTACATTGTGGCCTTCATTTTGGCTTACTCTTGGAACCGCCCGGCGCCCCCTTTTGACGCTTCCTATCCGAAACACTTGCTCCAGCGCTCTTTAGCAGATCTGCTGCTGGGCATTTCCCGTGATCGAAAAATTTGTGTTCTCTCCACAGGGTGACTCACGCACGGAATTGTTGTTCACCTGCAGGGTGATCCAGATGTCCTTGTTGTTGGGGAACTCGGAGCGGGCAGACAGGCGCACCTCTCCACCGCCATTGACAGTACCGCTGCGGATCGACACGTTGTAGCAGTTCTCGATCAAGATGGCGTTGTTGCCGTTGCTGGACAGGTCAACGTTTTGAATGACCACGCCGCCAGAGCGAGAGACGCAAAAGATGCCACGACCACCACCGCGTGAGATAACCTTGTCGATGTAGACGTTGGTGTTGTAGTTTCCGTTGGCGGTTTTGCCGTTCTCGTTGGCCATGCGGAAGGTGGCGTACCCAGTGCCGGTAGCGACGTTGTTGCCGTCGACAAGACCGACCCAGGCGTTTCTGGTGTTTTGCAGCAGCAGACCAGACTCGCCTACGTTGCGGGCAATTACAGAGTTGATTTTCAGGCCGTCGATGTTCCAGGTCTCGACGGCGTGGCTGCCGGCGCCGGTAACAGTGATGGTGTCCATTTCGACGTTGTAGTTGAAGGCGGCATCGCGGTCGAAGCGAATGGCTAGGCCTCCGCTGAGGTTGAAGTTGAGCTTGCCGAGCTTCAGGTTGCGAGTGCCGGAGACGCGGAGACCGAAGTAAGGGTTGCCCGTCATGGTGAGGAAGGGGATCTGGACATCGTTTACGTTCTGGACCTCGATGGCGCCTCGACCAGCACGGTTGCCCACATTGATGGTGCCGCAGCCCTCGAAGATCTTGCCCGAGGCGATGGTAATAGTGCCCGCGCCGATTGACCCTGAGGCCAGTACGGCAACACGCTGACCGCTGGATATTCCATCGAGACCGGCCTGAATGGCAGCCCTATAGTCGGAGCCAGAGTACAACTGCGTGGAGCCCCTGGTGGCTGTGAAGGAGCTGCCCGAACCCGACACGGTGGCATGTGGGCTGCCTGCACCGCACTGAGCCTGAACGCCCGAGGCGAGGGCAAGCACGGCGGTGAGGAAGAGGCTGCTTAGCTGGGTCATGGCTGAGATGTGCGGCAGCTGGTGCAACTTCTGTGGGACTGACTGGCTGGGAAGAGGGCCCAAGTGGGTAGTGCTGCGGGAAGTAGGTGACTTCATATATTTACCTACCTCAAGCCTTACCTCCGCTACCTCGTGCGGACGTGTCACCAATATGGCTCCAGAAGCGGAGGCATTTATTCCGCGGCAACATCGTTGGCGGAAATCAAAGATCCCAGCGCGGCTTTATTAGCAATAACGGCCTGTAAGTAAGTGTTTCAAGTCTCCGCATGCAACCCAAGGACCCGGGACAGACTCAGTTCTCGGACAATTCCACAAGAGCCGCCTTGGCCTCGGTGAGAGAGTACCGCACCGGTTTTGACCAGCTTTCCGGGTTCCTGGGGTCAGTGAGCGGGGGCGCTGGGTGTTGTTTGCAAGTTGAGGAACCTGGGAACGAAGCACTTCAGTGGAGTGCAAGGCAGTGCGATTGGTGCGGGTCTGGCAGGTATCCCTGCAGGGGTCAGGGCCACTGATAAGCAATAAGGATTAGCATTTAAGGCTTACTGTGCTCACAAGGCAGATACTGCTACAGCAGGCCTTCCAGGTTGGTAATAATGGCTTCAAATACCTACAGGAAAAGATATTCGGAATGAGAAGTATTTCCATAAGTAACATAGATTAAACCTAATCTCCTTGCTAAATTTGCAAAGCACACCACCTGCTTTAAAAGTTAGCCAGGGTATAGGTGCACGGGCTAATTTAAGCTTAAGGCTGAATTCAGTTTTGCTACCGCCAAAGCTAGCTCGCCAAAATCATCTCTTTTCCATCGATTTCCTCAGGCACAAACACTGCCGGCAGCCTCACTTAACGCCTCAAAATTGCCTTCCAAGCATCCACAAGCCTTCAAACTGCTCTTTGGGATAGATTACTACACTTTTAAGCATCTTGCCCGCTTTTGCACCCCCCTATTAGAGGGGCCTAGCGTAGCCCCTTGGATACTGCGTACGCGCACCTGGAAGGCGGCCTTCCATCGCATCATCGACTAGCTGGCATTGCTTTGGTAAGGTAGCCTAGGAAAGGGCCCTCGAACATGAACGGCCAACCGCGCCAGACATTCGCAGAATTTGCTGCGAATGGCTCAGTCGGAGACTGGATTTTTGGGAGACGCGACGGGAGCGCGTCTACTACAACCCCAGCCAAGGAAAACCCCACCCCGCCCGCCGCCTTGGACCCGGAGCCTCCCCGGATTACCAGCGACATTCTGCCGCCGCAACCCCCAACCCAGAGCCCGGCAGTACAATTCGCCCCTCCTCCCCAGGAAGATGCGGGCCCTAGAAGCACAAAATACCAAACAGATGCTGAACGGAGAAAAGCTATTAGCGAAGCGTTAAAGAGACGACGGGCTTCTGGCCCCAACGACCAAAGCTATGGCCAGCAAAAAAGAGTGCAAACAGGCAGCTTCCAGCCCTCGCTGTCGTCGTTCCCTCCGCAGCTAGGCCCGTCCGCACCACATCAACCACGCCCCTTTGAGCCTGCATCAACATCAACGACGTCGGTCTCGTCGTCAACTTCGGAGAGTTCCGATGTCGAGATGATGGAGCACTCTGCTCCTCTTCTCGCGGAGAACATTCCCGACGACAGCGATGATGGTGATTGGGAAGAAGGGACTCAAGGGAGTGATGCTTCCGTCGCCAACCTCCTTGACAGCCAGCTTCAGGCCGAAACCTCGGAAGCCGCCGATACAGTGCCCCGCGCCTTAGAGCTCACTCCCTCTGGGCGCTCGTATCTGAGGTGGAAGGATGAGTCAATGTACGGGACCATCATTCCGGATGGATATGAATGGTCGTCGGCCCGTTCTGGCTTTCCCTGGTGAGATATCTTATGCGTTGGCCAAGAAGCCGCATTTGCTAATATCGTAGGATTTGTCCTGTTCGGTCGTGCCGCAAGCTATTTCCTATAATAAAACGACTGGGTGGCCATTTTGTGGTAAGTCACGCCTCCAGTCTTTTTTTTTTTTTTTTTTTTTTGTTTTTTTTTTTGTTTCTGTACAGTCGCTCACAGTTTGCCACAGCGACAACATCGAGGTACCTTGTTCCACGACAACATGGACGGCACCTTATCGATATGTGGTCACTACGCCAAGCTCCGCGACGGCGGGGATATGCCTTCTGATGGTAGACCCAAGCCGGGTATTGTCATCTCAGTTGGACCCCCAGACCCTCTCGAGGCTCCCATGGTCGCTCCCTCGTTACCGGATAGCAACCAACCCCATTTGGCCAATGGTAGCGAGGATGGTGCTCTTCCGACCTCTACCTCAAGTCTCGTCAAAGTAAGCTCAGAAACCCTCGCTGGTTCTCCTGTCACCGGAGATCCCGTGGCCCTCTGGAAGTCCCTCCAGCCTTACCTTAGCAAATTCAAAGGTGCAGTACCTCCTTCAAAGGGGCATGTCAAGGCACTGCTCTCTCTTCCCAAGCTTCGGGATTTCGACTGGAACTACCCCCGAATCCAAACCCACCCATTCATGGATACCAGCCCCCGAGATATCTCTTCCCTAATCCTGCAAGTGACGGGAGAGCCTGCCCCCACGCCATGTCATAGATGTGCAAGCGGCAAAGGACTCTTTCATTCGTGTGTCATGATCTCGCCGCAAGCCCCAAAAGACATTATCAGGAATGTTGTTGGCTGTGCAAATTGCTTCTACCACTTCAATCAGACGTATTGCACATTGAAAGACTGGGGAACCGAGAGAGCAAGAAAGCTACTATATAACGGCAAATCGCCCAATTGGGAGTACGGGAATTCGGAATGGGACGCAGAACCGACAATGTTCGATGTGACTGAGCATGTTGACAGTTCACTAATGGACGGTGATGCTCAGACTACCTCAGCCCCTGCAGTCTCAGCCATCGGGAAAGCTTTGCTATCCACGCCATCTGTCAGTGATGGCTTTGAGCTAGCTGAACGGGGGAGGAAGTATACCGAATGGTCAGGTACGCAGTTGTGTTCCCTGTTTTTGAAGACAAAGCAAACTGACGAGGTTACAGATGGGAGTGCGGCTCCTCAGTCGCTATGCGGGGCATTGATTCCCGCTGGATATACTATGCGTTCGGTTCCCAGGCGGAAACCATTCCCTTGTCCGGTTCGGAGATGCGAGATGGAGTGCATAAGAACGAAAGACTTGGGATTCCATTTTGTGGTACGTCTTCGGCAGGAATCACTATTTTGAATCAAACTCGAACTAATATTTGATATCCTCTAGCGTGGTCATTACGCCAGCTACCTTAAGGATAATGGAGACGGAACCTTCGATGTCGTCGGTGTATATGCTCCCAAACGCGGAAACTTGATCAAAAGTGGCAAGATTCTTACCCCAGGTCCTCCCATCGTTGTTGCCCAAACGCGGCCTGACGGGTCGATTAAGTGGGTGCCTAATTGGGAGAATATGAAGCGTCTTTCAGCCCAGGACGCTGCCGCTGCTGCCATTCCTGATCCGCCATCTGATGTGCCCATAAGCGAGGAAACACCAGTCACCAATGTCTCGGACCCGACGCCTGGTGTGCCCCAGGGCTCCAATGGGCCACCAAAGGCGACCTGGGACCTCATGGAGGCAGAACCGACGCTCAGTCAGGCGGCGCAAGATTTCTGGCTCAATAAAGTGCTGCCCGCCCTCTCGGGTCCCACCGATATTCCTCGGAATCCCGCTGTCATCGAGCTCCTGGAGTGTAGTCAAAGACGGGAACTTCGTCCAGGACTGAATCTCGGTGGGAAACAGCCCCTGGCCGTCAAGATGCGCGACATCGCCGCCATTATCTTACAAATGGTTGGGGACCAAGTCCCGGAATCCAACGTCTGTACGAGATGCCAGCACGAACGTGGCCTCTGGCGCGAGTGCATCATCGTTCCACAGACGGCAAGCCTCGAGACCCGAAAGCACTGGACTTCGTGTGCCAACTGCACGTTGCGGGGTGGAGCGAGCAACTGCTCTCTCAAGGGGAAGTTCGCCCCGGGAACTGCTGTGCAGCAGCTGCGGGACTGGCCCACATCCACCAAGAAGGATACGCCAACCGGAGATGGAAAAATGGGGGTTTGGGAACAGGGGCCGCGAGATTATGTCGAGACAGTTTATGTGTATAAAGCGCCGGGCACAGGTATCGGGAGAGTGGAAGAAAAAGAGGATGACGATACGGAGGATCTGGAGGAGAGGGAAGGTCCTTCCACTCGGTACCAGATGAGAACCCGGACGGCTGTGTCAACGATTGTTCAAGAACAACAACAACGCTCAGTAGTGGAGCGGCGGCAGCCGCCCAATGGTGTTATGTCGAAAGGCGGAGCCTCGGTGGCTACTGGTTTGGTTACTACTGAGTCTGTGTTGGAGATGGAAGATTGGGAGGTGGCACCGGGACGGATCAGGGAGCAAGATCCAAATTCTGAAGGTGAGTTTGGTGCCCGCCCGCCCCCCTTTTTATTTATTTATTGCTACACTGCTAACCTTGTGTGCTCAGCAATTGCCTTCTCCAAGTCATACCTGTCCAGCGCCTACGCTGTCGACGTTTGCGAGGATGTCGCCTTCCGCGTAGATACCATCCAGAGCGGTCACAACTTGAAGATTGAAGCCGACTCGAACCAGCTGCGGCTGTGCTCGCTGGCCTCCGGCAAGCTGAGGGTCAAGATTGGGGACGAGCCTGAGTTTGTGATTGGCCCACATGGCATGTTCAAGGTCAAGGCCGGGGTGTCATGCACGGTGACGAACAGGATGTACATCGATGCTATCATGCACACGACGGTTTTGAATGGATTTGTGTAGATAAGTGTTGGGTTACCTGTTTTGACTTATCTCCTATTCAAATCTAGGGAAAACAAGCATATTAGCGGGAACCGCGGTCATGTCTTGCTGGGGTGAAACTTGGATTCGAGGGTTGTACATACTATTAAGATGATTTCAAAGGACAGATTTGAACTTGCTGGGAGCTAAGATGCGGGTATGTGGTTTTGGATTGACCGATGCTGAGGTTGGGCATTGGGGAGATGTGGATGTAAAATAATGTAACATCATCTCTCGACAAAGACGTCACTTGTAGACAAGCCACAAAAGCTTATGTATGTACCTTATGTCCAGTGTCTGAGCTTCACTTTCTTCCCAATCTAACCTAGCTTTACCCTGACCATGATTTGGGGTCTACCATGTTCATTACCTATCTGGGCTTGATCTAAGCTTTAACATTAAATCTCACGCCCTTCCTCCAATAATCCCACCATCAGCTTCCCTCGTATGGGCGGCAACATACATCCCGCCTACCGCCTCTCTGCCAGCGCCTGTGTTTGCTCCAACGCGTCCAGGGCTTCAAGCCCTTTCGTGCATTCTTCTTTCAGAGGTTGATAAATCCAGCCCATGATTCCTTCTTTCCTTGACGCGCTTGTCTTTGTCTCTCTCTTTTTCGGAAACGCTTGGGCTTAGGCCCCTGTTCGTGACTGGTACTCGTTGGGTCCCTCTACAGGGAAACGGTTCTCAACAACGCCCATGCTCCGCATAGGTATGGGCATTCTCATCCTGCAATGAACACTTGATCCCCACCACCCACGCAAAGTCCGATCGTCATAATCATTACCATCATCGTCACCATCCGCAAGAATTGATAATATGTCAAACCGTCATCATCATCATCGTCAACATCTCCACGCATTTTCCCTCCTCAGGCAGCCCGTGTCTATAACAGGCGAAGAACCAGAACCCCACCCCAGCATTTGATTTCGTGAATATTATTGTCTCCTTCAGATTCTTCTCGGGAGATGAAGAAGGGCTTCGCCGAGGTTGTTGTGGGAATGTTATGCAAGGCCAGGGTGATATGACTGTTGCTGAGATGGAATCGTGGAAAGGGGTTGTGTTGGTGGAGTAGGGGGCGAGGGGGAAGAAGAGGAAGGTTTAGACGGTGGAATGGGGCCGTCATGACTCCTCTCATAATAGGTAAGCTCAATACGTAGCCTCTTCTACAACTTCTTCTTAATATCAGTGTCATTTCCGCTCCGCTGTCGATGACGCAACCGAAGCAAGCAAGAAATAGGCAGTTGATGACTGGGAAAGCATTGTAGTGGAAGTGAGGCAAGTCTGAAAGAGCAGATATGAGGTGGAGAAACTTTTTGTTTGAAGATAAACTTAGTCAGAATGAACCTTGTCGTGTTTGCGACAAAGAAAGTTTAATAACATATAACTGGAATCACTCTTACTTTTTTAAAAAGAGAACAAGGTTCAGCGTTATGTATCCCACTATACTTTAATACACGTACTTATGCCGATTTATGACCTAAATACTGCCATCATATGCCTCAAAGGAACAGTTGTATGTGTCTCGCTATCTTTAATAGGCCTTTAAAAGATAGTCAAAGGCCTTCAAAAGATAGTCAGAGGCGTATTAGTATCTTGGAAGGTCTTAAACGCAGTGTTTTATGTGTATGGAAGTGCAATGAACATGTAAAGAAGGCAAGAATATACATTTATGGTGATAAACACAGAGGATACATTACAATATAATACAGTAAAGCCCTTCCTTCAACGCCATGCAGAGATGCAAACCCTTTCAATCCTGACCCAACGCTCCAAATGCCCAACTGATTCAACAAATAATGTTCCAGCTCTCAACATTGTCCAAATTCCTCTCACATCTCCTGATCATCTTCCTCCTCTTCATCTTCCTCCTCTTCATCTTCCTCCTCTTCATCTTCCTCCTCTTCATCTTCCTCCTCTTCATCTTCCTCCTCATCTTCCAAAGAAGCATCAACCTTGATTCCATGTTGTTCCAAAGCGGCGTGCATCATCCTGACAAATCCTTCAACCTTGGCAAGCTTGCGCTGACACCTCTTCTGCTTGCGTTGACTCCCGTCTTCTTCAGTTCCCCCTGCATTCTCGCCAATTCGGACTGGGTTTCCTCCAGTTTCCCCCTGGTCTCAGCATGGCCCGGCCCAACCTCATTCAACCACTCTCTGAGTGAGTCGACTTGATCCTGCAGGTTGTCGATTTTCTCTCGATGTTGAACCACCGACTCGCTCAGCATCTCGCTCATTCCTTCAAAGACCTCCTCCTCCATAACCTGCAGATCGGTCTGGAAGTCATAGAGCACTTCATCACGACTTTTGTTGTTGACCTCCATGGCATCCAGGAGTTTGCTGGTCAGATGGACTGCCGTAACCATGAGAAGCTCCTTCATTGCTGAATCCTCAGACATTACACTAGCCTGGGCCAGCTGTGAGGGATCCACGGCCACCTTTTCCACCCTGTTGATTGCATCACCCAGTGGTTTGGGCGGTGCCAACGGTGGGCGGACCGGAAAAAGTCGAACTAGATTCCTAAACACCCGTCAGCAAAACTGACTAGATAAAAACGCTGAGTAAGTCACAAAGCCAAACACCCGGTCATGTCAGTTTCTCAATGCCACGCCAAGCCCTAGAAGCCGCCGATCACTCGCAACCAAAATCCACCGGATAGCCAGACTGAACTGTGTGCCACTCGGACGACTTCTACACTGAACCCCACAAGTCAGTCCCCCAAAGGGAAGACTATGGACTCCAACCAAGTTACCAACAAAGGTTGTCAGGCAGCCGCCCCAGAGGCCTTCCCACGGGCATGAGGACAAGGCTTGTGTAAGAAAAAAAGATGTGAGGAGCAAACGCTGTGCCAACCGACTGGTCCCAAAAGATTGTCACTGGAGTGGTCCCCAAAGTGGCAGTCGTTGGCAAGCGGACATTGCACTCTGGCCTCTCCTCTGATCTAGAGCGCGACTCTCGAATGTTATCAAGCCGGGCAAAGAAAAGTCCCGGTTGATGGTTCGAACGAGACTTGGGCATTCTCGCGTCAAAATGACGAGTCGCAAATCTCAGATCAAAGAAGGGCAGCGGTGATGAAATGGAAATGTTGGCAGATTAGAGCTCCGTCGAAAACCCCAGAGGCCCACCCCCCAGATACCCACTAGCGCCCCCAGAGCCACCGGGCTAGTGCCCCTCCCCAGTTCATAGCCAAGCAAGGAGAAAGGACATGACAGGAATGAAAGGCCAACAGGTGAGTGACTTACCAAGTTCTCGTCGACAATGTCGACTCTCTTCCGCTTGGAAGCGGGTTGCTTGGGCATCGTGAAAAACCGGCCGGCGGCGTGGCGAAGCGAAACGAAACGAAGAGGTCGAGAAAAAAAAATCAAGTTCAAGCCAACTCAGGAAGGGAAGAGAGAAAGAGGGAGAGAGAGGTGGGGGGTCTGGAAATATTTATACCTGCCCTATGGAAGCTGCGGTGGCCTGTGCACGCTTGCAAATTCCATCAAGAGTGTGAATTACCAGAGTATCAGTGGGAATTGCTCCGTGAGTCACTATTGTTGCTGGTATTGTCGTGGGCAAGTGAATAGGTCTGAATAGGGTCGTGGTCGAAAAGTGGGGCGGCGCTGGAGCAGCCTGAGGTTGCTCCAGGCTTGAGGCGCTTAGAAGAGCCCAGGAAGAAAGCAGTGTAAGGTATAGCAGAACCTGGTTGATCTGTATGTTGGATACTGCAAAGATCTTAATGATATCGATCGGTTGAGGGCGAAAAACGCGGGAAGAACGCGGGAAGGGAAATAAAGAACTCCAATAATCAGTGACATCGTTTTGTTTCAACATCTCGAGCCCCATTGCGATGGCCTGGAGCTCTCTGCCGCCACAGTTCTTGCTGAACATCATTATACCGTTATCTAGCACAAACTGTCCACTGCATACCGCCTGCATTCGGATGGTTTTCTTAAGTAAAGAGCGGAGGAAGTGGGGCCACTGTTTCCATGTGTTGTTGCCCGCCTCCAGGACCGCCGCCTTTTCCTTCTTCCACAACAAAACTCAGCCAAACCTCAACCAGCGAGCACCCTACACCAAGCTGCCAACAAAATGTGGTTGTTCCATCGTCGCCCCAGCAGCTCACCTGCTCCAACCCGCAAGGTGGCCAACATGGAGAAGCTCCTGCGCAACCAGATCGCGGTGTGGGACAAGATCCGCAGCGTCACCGGCCAACCCGGCATCTCCATCGGCGGGCTTCCTCCTGAATACGGTTCCCTTGTGATGATAATCAGGAAACTAAAGCCATATACTAGATCATCATCCCCGGACACTAGCTAGGCCCTTTCATGCTGTCATACTGTCGTTCCCATCATTCTCTTTCCTTTGCGGCCTTGGCCCTCATTGCTCTCAGATAACCCCTCGTCTTCCATCAACATCTGCACAAGATCGAGCAGGTCATATGGTTTAGGCCCACACACGCAACGCTTCCTCTCGCGCTTCTTTCCCGTCGTTTCGGATGTCGGCTAGCCAGGACGGACTGTTGTTATGATTATGCAGTGTGTGGGAGCGGTAGTAGTTGTGGTGGCCCTCAGAGTGACGCCCCCTCCTCAACGAGACAAGCTAGCATCAGCTGACGCGGCACGGTCTCCACACACACCCTTCCTTTTCTCATAGCCTGTCAACTATAGCACAAAATTGTTGAATGAATCTCCTTTAGGCAGTTCATTGTGACATTGTAGACTTGACATGGCAAGGCAGCGAGTGCAAAGGCCTAGTATAGCTCTTCTACAGCCGTGACATGCGATCCATGTACAAGCACCCTGTTAGGACACGGGAGTTCATATATACGGCACAAGTATGTCAAACTCGTGCTCGGTTTTGGGAGTCTCTGTCTCCCCGGTGATCTTGGCATACAGCTCGCATGCCCGTTCATGAGATTTGGTGGCTAGCGGGTCGTTCAGCGCCTTTTCAACAAGTGACAGTTTGAACAAGGTTCGCGCTATCCGCCTGTCGTCAATGTTGGAACGATTAAATTGCTCCAGTATCAGCAATGCACTGCAAAGTAAATGCCTTAATCATATTACTTGAATGTTAGCTGCTCCCCTTTTCAGCACTTAGATTGTCCGCCAAAACATTACCGGTAAAGCAACGCACCTTGCAATAGAAAGACTGTCCAAATCCCCATTATGCTGGTAGCAACCAGCCAGCATGTGCATGGAAGCCGCTGTGTCCGGATGGCCACCCAAATTCCTGTCCCGGAGCTGGTAAGCTTCGACAAACAGCTTCTCCGCATCGTCGATGCGGCCCTGCTCGAGCCGCATAATTCCAAAGTTGTGAGCTGCCAACGCGCGGCGGGATGTTGATTCCCTTCGGGTGGCAACTTCGATGGCTTTCTCAAAGTAGGCTGCGGCCTCCTCGTACCGCCCTTGGGCAGCAAGTGTGCTTGCCATGTTGTGGTATGTCAGGCAGAGAAGATGGGACATGGGCTGGCCACAATTACCAAGCTTCTGCTTCTGCTGGAGAGAGAGCTCGTTGTACATTTCGGCTTTGTGATAGTCGCCCACGGCACAATACGCCGCTGCCAGGTTATTCCAGGCATTGGCTAGCAAGGCCAGATCGAACTCACTGGCCGTGTCTCGGATCGTGATCAGGTGAAATTTCAGAATGTCGAGCGACTTTTGGAAATACTCCAAGCCCTGTTTGATATCTCCAGAGTCCGAGAGAACCGAGGCGTGAAATGAAAAGATTTGGGCCGTCATTGACCGACTGATTTGGGCCTTGTCGCAAAGCATCATCGCTTTGCCAGTGAGGGCTCGGCCGTCCGTTAGGAGGCCCTTGGCCCACAGATATATACCGCCGTCCAGGTACAGGCTCGCTAGCAGCTCGGAATCTCTATGACGCTCGCTCTTGATCACAGATAGCGCGTTTTGCAGTGCTAATATGTGCTTGATGTACGGCGCGCACTTGGGGTTGCTGTCATCAATTTCCCCTGCGAATGGCGACTGGCGCGGGAACGACCGTCGGAGCCGCCGGAGAGCCCATCGATAGCCCTCCTCCAATACTTGTGTTGGCAGACGGTTTTGAACGTGGCGCTTTACCTGACGATGAACAGTCAGGTATACGTCTTCTGTATCGGCATCTCGGGATTTTGAAATGACAGAATACCGGCAAAGCCGTGATATATCCTGATCGAAGCTGTTATAAGTCCCATAAATGTCAGCCAACGCACTACAGGAGTCGTGGCTACGTCGGGCATCTGCTAACTTACTCAAGAGGGCCATCAAACACGGTCTTCTCGCCAAGATCATCAGGTATCTCGGCCCAATCGCAGAGCAAGTCTTGTTGGATTTTGTCTACATCGAGAAAGGAGATGATTGACAGGATCAGCACGGCCCGTGGCCCAAGTTTCGCAAATGCCACGTCGAGGAACGTTGCTAAAGTGTGAGAGTACCAGGGGGTTGTGCTTTCGTTCCATGCATCGATGCTCTTGGAACCGCGGTGGCTGTGATAAATCTTGAAGAACTTCTCCGTAGTTAATCCCTCGGCTAGTATATACGAGGTGATTTGGCGGATGGCTAACGGAAGACCCCCGGTTTCCTTGGCAATGTCTAAGGCATCTTTGTCCGAGATCTTTCGGCTCTTCCGCTCAAACAAGCTCACAACCAGATCTACTGCCTCGTTCGTATCCATGGTGTCAAGCCGAAATCCTTGAGTTATATACTCTTGGGACAACCAGCTGGTATCTTGGGTTGTCAGGATCACTGCTCCTTTCCCGCTGCCTGGCCAGAAATCTACCATATCGGCTGGAGACTCTACATTGTCAAAGACTAGCAGCCATGTGTCGGCTGGCAGATCTTTTGATTAGTGGTTGCGCCTCCCACAACGTGCCCGGGGCATCCATAAAACAACTCACTGGTATTTTGAACCCAGTCTTTGACGTTTCCAATGATTTGCGCGACCCCGACCTCGCCTAGCCCGAGAGCCCGCGCGATCTTCGAGAACCCTTCTGTTGTTTTCACTGCCGAGTCACAAGTCACCCAAAAGCAGGCTTGAAAGGAGCTTTTGTATCGATAGATATACTCGAGGGCTAGTTGACTCTTCCCGACGCCTCCGAGACCGCACAAGACAACAGATCGCAGGCTCTGGCCGTCCTGCTCTCCGACGTGCGTTGAGGGGCACAGCCGCAGATGTATATCGGCAAGCCTGCTGTTGCGGCCGACAAACGACGGATTTCTTGAAGGTGCGATAAACTTGGTTCCCCCATCTCGGATTTGACTGCGTGAACCCTCGTTTTTGAGACTGAGTATTGACAAGAGCTGTTCTGTGTTGCGCGCAGCTTCGTGTATTGCTTTCGAATCCACCTCCTGACGGTATTCCTGTAACGCATGCCCTGCCTCTTGCTTGGCTTTGCGGACCAGAACTTCCAGTTTCTGAATATGGTTCTGAAGGAGCTTCCGATCCCGCATCCACATAAATGTGCTCCATGCTAGTAAATTGGCTGTCAATATCTCGCTGATAAAAACAGACTGCGGAGCCGTTACTTACAAATGCGCCATGAGCCGCGTCCAAAGAGTTTCAATGATTTGATGCTGAGAATGGTATATGCTTCGTACGCCTCCAAGATAGCTAGCTTGAGATGGGGGCTTTGTTGTAGCCCAGCAGCGAAGGTGGGCGCCCGGGGAAGTGAAGATAGTAGAGAATCGTACGCGTGAAGTACCGTGTCTAGGGCCTCTGTCCGAGAGCTGATCAGCTATATGCAAGTAAGCATACAGTTGTACCCGAAGCAGCGATATCTGCATCACGTGCGCGCCCTACCTCGACAATCAAACCGAGTGAGCCCCAGAGCTTCTGTGAGGGAAAGCAGAGCCCATGTGCGAGAAGGTCAGCTGCGTGTGCCACGGGCTTCAATAACAGCATTATCCTTTCCAAACGACCCCATGCTCCGTCACGCCGGAGCGCATCTCGCTGTTTTCTGAGTCTCGTGACGTGCTTCGAAAGCATGTCTTCCGTTTTGATTGCGTATAGCTGCGTTCTCTCTTGTGGTTTGAGCTCATTGTCGAGACGCGCACCCTGTTTTATCCAGAAATCGTCATTATTGTGCACTACCAACGCCATGGAGAATCACAGGGGTGCAGAGGAAAAAGGTAGGAAAGATTATGTGAGATAACGGTAGCAATGGCTAAAAGGCTGCGCCAACTTGGGAAAAAAGAAGGTCTTCAGATTTTTGGTCGTGTGTAGTAAAGCTCTGAGTGATTGGGAACGGGACGGAGGGGCATCGATGCCCAGTTTGTGCACGTATGCACCTATGCATTAGTACATGGCGTCTGCTGGAACTCAAGTCGGTAGCTACATACAGACGTAGTCACCTAGGTACTTTTGACATCAAGGAAATCCCGCATCAGGACCCATCCTCTATTTCTCGCCAAGTTGCAGTCACCCCCCTCCTTGCGCTGTGGTGCGACACGAAAGCGGGGAGGCTGAGAGCACAGTACTTTCGACAGAGAGCCTCATTTTTCAGGATCTCGGGCGGTCCCCCCATCGCCCCCTCTTTTGCCATCGAGAATTCTTCGTCTCCTCGCTGACCGTGCTGATATTGACAGTCTTTTGGTACACCTAGTATTCCAACAAGAACTCTTCTAGCATAAGCTAGGATGGAGAAATATCCCCCTAGTTCTTACTCGACAACTGGGGAAATCCGTTACCTTGAACGCCTAGAGCTGTACAAGACGGAGAAGCCGTACGAGGTTACCTTCGCGCCGATCCACGCTACGGATCCAAATGCTCGAAAGACCAACCTTTCCAAGCATACTTGCCTGGTTGAGTTGCGAGATTTCAGTTCAGATCGAGACTCGTTCAGCACCGATGTTCAAGGCTTCGAACTTGACCGTTTCCAAACGTCCCTGTCCGCGTCGGAGCTCCAAGATGTGGGGACGATCGAGTCGCGATATCACACCGAGGCAGAGGCCTATTTAAAACAAAAATACGGAGCGGACAAGGTGTTGATATTTGACACGACGGTCTGTGACGACAATACCCCGCCTATCCCTCCACAATGAGTACCTTGACTGAAGCTAAGTCCGCGTGCTCGAGTATTAGATACGAGAAGCGCAAGACGAGAAAGCCATTTCCCGGGACCATACTGCAGTGTTGAGAAACAAGCAGAAGATGCGGCCCGCTTCAGATTGCCATGTTGGTACGGCCTCTTGGAAAGCTACTGAGTGGAAGGATTTGAATGGTAGTGTACTCTCGTACCATTCCCAGCTGCTGACGTTGGATGCTAGATCAGTCTCCCGGGAGCGTTCGCCGACGAGTTTTACACAATTTCTCTGACGACGGGAAAAGTCTCCTGCAAAATCACCGCGTCCAGGTGATCAAGTCAGTCATTATCTTTTGCTCCGCATCTCTCCATCGACCAGATAATGCTACAGCTGTCGGCTGACCTTCCGAAGCATTTGGAGACCGTTGGTTTGGCCGCATCATAGCAACCCCTTGGCCGTCTGCGACTGGAGGTCAACCGTCTCCACCGATTATACGCTCTCCGACCATCTGACTCCAGTCTGGGAAGGCGAGTCCCTGCAGGTCTATCACAACCCGGACCACCGTTGGTGGTTTGCAGGGCGAATGGAGGAGGACGACGTCCTGCTGTTGAAGATGTACGATTCAGAGGCCGAAAAACCGAATAGTAGTATCGCCATGTGTTCGTGAGCCCTCGCTGTACAAAGTGTTTTGCTTTTCGGCTGACGCGTAACATACGTTTGAACAGGTCCACCTCACTGCTCCTTTGACTGGAGAGATGCCGGGGTTACGTTGGCTCCAAGACTGAGCATGGAGATCAGGGCCATTGTGTTCTCGTAGAAAATGACAAATTGATAATGATAGGATAAAAGGCATTGACAAAACGAAGGTACATATTTTGTTGATAAAATAAGCTGCAAGTGAGCGATTGTGCCAAAGACTTAAAAGATTTAACCACATGGTCCTCCGCAGACGGTCCGTCCCTCTCTGCTATACCATTTGTCCAACTGGAATGCCGCCCGCATCCGCATGACTCCTACTCCATACCAGGTAGTACCTGTCCACCATTACCATGTCTATCTCATGTTAGCGAGTCTTGGACCAGACGCCACAGACGAACCTGGCTTCGGTACTTACCCAAGGTACACTGCCATGGTTCCGTTCCCTCTTATCCGGCCTTGTTCGATGTGCCATCACTGCCACACTCCTCATTCTGCTGGAAGTATGCTTTTGCCTTCTCCTCCAGGGCCTTACGGCCTTCTTCGGTCTCGTCCGCCTTCTTGCGGGCCTCGAGCTCTTCTTTGATCCACTCCCTCCATGGTTGCTTGCGCAGATCTTCCTGCTGCTTGTCGTTACATGTATCCATTTTGTTGTTTCCGTGGTCTTGATATATGCTGGCTAGCTGTGGATGGAATAGTAGGTAGGGTAGACTTTAGCTGCTGTATTATAGAAGGAACAAAGGATGAGATGTGAGATATCTTGATCGGGGCGGGGAGGGGGGACGGCCAGGTAGATAGCTGAGATGTATGCTCGTTGCTTGGGCTCCCTTTCACCAACAGCAGCCCGCCTTGGTGCGGGTATGTGCATTGTTTGTCAGGGAATGACATTGTGTCCATACCACCTTCTGCAGGATCGGGTGGGGGCGGGGTATCGTAGTGGATGGCAAGTTCAAGATGGAGGGTGAAGGCGCGGGTCACTTCCATTGCCATGCGATCCTGGCATCCCCCAACACCAGCGACTTGGAAAGCTGATAGCAAATGCGGGCAAAGTTCGTGGTACCAACCATTAAAGGGAACAACTGGCTGAAGGTATCGCATGTATGGATGCTTCGAATATTGTTCCAGAACAGCGTGAGCTCGACTGCAACAATGAAAATTGCCATGGCGGCCAGGTTACCAAAAAACTTGAAGAGCCGTAAATGGACAGTGCGGACGATGTCGGATGGTGCCGGAGGGTCGATTGGGTTTCTCCAATGCGCTACGTACTCTGCCATGTCCCGCGCCAGCAGCCATGTGTGCAAGGGGGTAAGCACAAGGGAGGCGACCAGGCTGGCAACAAATGCAATCTTGGCTACAGTTCTGAACCATCCGAAGGGGTGAACAGGCGCGAAGAAGAAGACGGCCTCGGGACACGCAGTGCGCGGCAGCCTATCTAACCCGCAAAACATGAACCAAACGCCATACGAGCACGTTGCCATGCCAAGTAGCAGGTCGACCTCCCCACGGATGCCGCTGCTTGCGAACTGTTGGTCATCGCTGCTCTTCGAGCGGCCAAACGCCGCTCTGGCGGCAGAGTAACCTGGGAGCGATGCAATCCATGCGCTCGCGAAACAGAAAAGTAGAGTGATGTAGCCCTCGATGGCCCTGGTTTCGATGGCCTTGCTTGTCGTGATGAGGATGAGGCCAGCCAGCATTGCAAATTGGAATATCGTGTTCGCCCCTCGTGTCGACTCGACTGCAGGCTCATGGAGATGCTCGGCAAGGACGGAGGTGGCCCACTGCAGGTAGATTCCAACTCGGACACCCATGCCATAGATGTCGCCGTTGCCGTCAAATCCGCATTGGATATCTGTGTCATTCATATTTTGGCGGTTGGTCGCTGGGCAGGAAGGGTTGGATTGCCGATTTGCCGGTGGTGTGTAGTTGTACTGCACATGGAACTGGAATGATGCGTTTTATTACTCATGATAATGCCGCATGTTAGGTATTCAGTACCACTGGCGCTGCGGTTTGGGCTGATCGGGCTTTGCTGTGGCACTCACGAAAGGCGCTTGTTGAAAAGATGAGACATGTCATCACCTCTCGCCCCATGCACTCAAACGTTGCTCGGAGATGGGGCCACAATGTATTACCACCTATATATCGGAGCCTGCTACAAGAGCCGTTCACATGCGAACGGGATACACATATCGGACCGCTGTTTAAGCTACTTGATACATCTTGTTTGTGGCTTAATTGATACCTAATTTAACCTCGTCTAACTTATCTTAATACACAACGTTTTCAGTTTGACCACAGCAGCTCGGTAAGGCTACTTTAGGCTGATAATAATAGTAGGTGATAATAATGAAAACGGGAGAGATGTCGAGACTACCCAAGATAGTTAAGGTAGAGCAAGAAACGGTCAAACAGTACAGTACATTCAGAGATACCTCCCTCAAGTACAAAGACATCTGCAGTGCGATTTTTACCCCCCCTAGTGTAATCCCCCCCATACGCCCTCGCCCGCACCTTGCCATGCAGATACGAGGCGCAATAATGTACTTTAGAGAGACATAAAGCAGGGCTTCATGCTCAGTGATTGTTGAGTGGCTGCAATCTACTCCCACACCCGCATACCTACTTGGAAAGCTTCATGATCTACTTTCACAACCTCATGAACGGAATGGCGGAGTCAATGATTGGCAACGGACCTACTCTTCAGAATGGAGATCACATTCCGCGCATTCTTTACGGGACAGCTCGACGCAAGCAGAAGGCGCCACCTGATGTGTACACGGCGCTACAGACTGGATATCGAGGCATAGACACAGCAAGCTCACGGCGTTTCCACCAAGAAGACGAGGACGGTAGAGCCATACGCAGGTTTCTGGATCATGGTACCAATGCTGGCAGGGCCTCACGCAAGGAAATATTCGTCCAGTCGAAGTTTGCCGCGCCGCCGAGTCACGACGAGCCGCTGCCGTACAACATAGGTGACGACATAAAAACACGTGTGCTGAAGAGCTTTGTCCGCAGCGCTGACGACCTCGTGATTGATACGCTTGACGCCTACTTTCTACACACACCACTCAGCACAACAGGGGCGACAGTCGAGGCCTGGCGGGTGCTCCAACAATTGGTCAGCCGAGGCGCAGTGCGGTACCTGGGAATTGCAAACGTGAAGCTCCCACAACTGAACCGCCTTTACGATCAGGTCGAAGTCAGACCGACATTTGTGCAAAACTGGTTCCGCAAGACAACAGTATATGACCGTGAAGTCATGGCCTTTTGCAAAACTCACAACATCACCTACCAGATCTTTGGTGTATTTGACGAGGAGAATGCAGACCTCCTGACATGCGAGCCCGTCCAGCGACGGGCGCAAGAAGCGTCCCTCACCGCACACCAGGCTTTGCTGCAGCTGCTGTTCGGAGTGGCGGCTGCGCAGGGACTCCGACTCTGTGTCCTGGACGGCACCACATCGCCAGACCACATGCAAGAGAACCTCTTGGCGGTTGACCATCTTGACCACCTTGATGGCCAGGACCTTGTCCACTTTTGTCGCTTGATTGGATGGGATTGACTGGTCGGACTTGATCGTCAGACTTGCAAGCTTCCGTTTGTCATGGCCGAAGGTGTGGGAGGGGTATGAAATGAGTGTGTGGGCAACAGTGCAGTTTTGTGATGTGGAAGAAGAGAGGAAAAGCTGCTCAGTCCGGCTGCAGGAGGCAGTGAATTGATCAAGCGGGTGCCCCACATACCTACTCAATCAATCGGGTGGCTTTTTGCTTTCGAGGCGCATAGCGGCATCCATGGATAATGACTGAAACGGAAATGCGGTGTTCGATAGGTGTACAGCATTGCTTGCTCATTTCTGCTTCCTAGCTGACCCTACTGTTCTTTCCTTCGGCGTGATGACATAAGTCCCACGGGCTGCACGGGTGCAACCTATCACTGCGGGAGACAGGAAAATCCCTCCCTCCCTCATGTCAGGAGTATTTCTGGTGAGGTTCTGGGGCGGCCCCCGCACCATGATGGAATCGCAATTCCAATCAGCTGCGAAATTCACAGACCAACAAACTTCAACGGGCTTAAACCCACTGCTGCCACAAACTCGGTCTAATACCTTAGAGTTCAAGAATACAAAGCTATGGCTGACGCATTGTTGGATCGTTTGAAGTCGACTACGCTGCGTATTGGCGAAATACGACGCGCTTTTGGCACCCCTTCAGTATCGTGTGGAGTTCTCCATCAAGGAGAAGTGATATTTCGCTATGCCGAAGGTTTTGCAGATGTGGAGATGGGACGACAAGCCGACGCCGACACGGTATACCCAGTGGCCTCCTGCACAAAAGCTTTTATCTCAGCGACATGCGCAATCTTGGTTCGTGAGGGGCTCTTATCATGGGACAAACCCGTCTCGTTCTATCTTCCTGAATTCGAGACGCCTCATAATCCAGAAGTGGGTCACCGAGCAACATTGGTTGATCTTTGCTCCCACGCAACAGGACTAGCACCGGTGGACAATGTCTTGGTTGGGTTTCATGAGAGGCTATACCACGATGGTGAGAGTCAAGTCCGTATAGCATCACACTTACCCCCGGAGTGCGGCTTTCGGTCTGAATTTCTGTACAATAATCTTATGTATGGCGTTGTTGGGGCGACAATAGCTAAGGTCTCTGGCAGAACGGCTGGGGCCGTCATGAAAGAAAAGATATTTCAGCCGTTGGGAATGGGCCGCACGATAACAAGTCCGGCAGACGATCCACTGGACGGCAACGTCGCGAAAGGCTATTCAGTTCTCGATAAAGGATCACTACTACGCCTCGAAGAACCAGAGCTGCGTGATGGCACTGCTAATGCCGGAGCTGGGTGTGTCCGCAGCACCGTCAACAACATGTTGAAGTGGGCGAGCGCTGTAATGCAAGCAGAAATGCAGCAGTCGACGAGAAATCAGGGGTACCACAACCTCAAGTCCAACCAACCCGAAGACGATGAGATTTTGCCCGGCTTGGTCTTTACACGTGCTGCCCGTATGCCTATCACGCAGGGGGACTCAAGTGCAAATGAAAACGCCTATGGAATGGGGTGGTTTCGGCACACTATTCCATCCAAGTTCCTCGGTTTCACAAGTCCCAACTTTTCGCTCCTCGCGGAACCCCCCATCATCGGGAAGAACACCCCTCAGCGCCTCACCATCTGCCATTACGGCGCGATGGGTGGCTTTCTTGCCGCCTTCTACACCTTTCCCGAATCTTGTAGTGCCATTGTGGTCCTGGGGAATTCATCGCCTTCCCGTGGTGATCCAACGGACCTGATAGCACAGGCTTTGTGCCAAGAGCTCTTTGACATGCAGCCACGGGTTAGCCTCGAATCCTTCGCAGTCCTGGCGACGGAGACGAGCAGGCTCATCTGGCCCGCACTGGTACAGGAGTGGGTACTTTGCCGTGGGCAAGACGCAGATTCAACAGCAGCTCCGGTGGCTGACTATGTGGGACGGTACGAGAATAAGGGGCTTGCGTTGCAGATCGATGTGCAACCGAATGTGAACCGTCGCCACCGCCGAGCAGGGGACTGGAAGCTCAGGAATCCGGAGCCGCTGGCCTTCACCGTCAACGGTCGCCCTGGCCAGAGGTTGCGGCGGTACCAGGGTGACACATGGACATTCCTTCCTAATTCCCGCGATGATGCTTTGAAGAAGGGGATGGAGAGGTTCATTAACTTACCTAATCTTCTCCTGGTCTTCACAAGGGACTCGGATGGCTGTATCACCGGCCTGATGTGGGATCTGTATGGTCAAAAGTCTGAGGAGCTGGTGATGCACGACAGTGTCCGAGTGGAGCCAGTGCGATTCGAGAAAGTTGCTTGAGCGAGGTGATAAGAAATTAAGCCACTGATTGCTTGTGTCCCATAAGGTCGCGGATGAAAGCGGTGGACCAAGGGATATCGAGCAGTGTAGCAGCAAGGGTTGTGAATAAGAGTGCAGATGTTGGACTCATTCGCCACAGTGGCTTGGCGGTACAAGGCTAAACACCGCAGGGATATGTAGAAGCATGACAACCTCGAGGCCATGTGGCTCATACTCGATTGGAGACCGAGCCACTTCAACTGGTGTTGTCGCCCGGATCGGGTATACAAGTAGGATCTGGGGTGACTCTGGATCGGATCTCCTTTTTCTTAACCGAAATTCTCAATACGCATCTTGATCCATCACCCTTTGTCTACCTGATGATACCTTGTAGACTTGACCTTTTCTACAACTAATCACATTGTGGACAAAGAAATAGAGACTGCTGCATAGAATAAATGTCTTAGAGGATAGTGAAGAGGCCTTTAAAGATAGTTGAAAGGCCTCAAAAGTAATTAGTAGGCATTCCAATTAGATCGGAATGCCTATTGAATCATCTTGAAGACGTATCGGCTATGTTTCAACCCCGGCGGGTGAAAGAGACATCCACCCCATTCATGTTCCAGTAACACCCCTTCACCTTCCCCTTGTCATCCCGGGTGAAAAAGATCAACACCGACAACCAATCAGCCCTATACAACGCCCGTTTCAAACACTCATCGTAACTGTCCGGCAGATGACTAAAGACATCATAGTTGTAATGCTTCAACACCAGCTTCTGATCCTGGCACCCGTTGACCATCATCTGCAGGTTGTTTGAGTCCGCAGTGTCCAACACCACGTCGATAAATGCCACATTGAGATTGTTCATGACGTATCGGCCCGGAAAGTCCTCAAGCGCAGGCGAAGGGGACGGATCGATTCGATGCTTCTCCAGCGGATCGCGGAAATCCACCTCATACTGATCGAGATACAGCTTCGCCGCCTCTTTCGCCGCCGAGAGAAAGTCCACCTCTGGTTGAAGCCCTGAGATGGTCTGAATGATATCCTGTGCGATCCAATCTGTGGCATCACCGTGACCAGTGCCGTTGGAGAGAACGACAACCGCCGAGTTGCTGTCAGGGATAACGTAAATGTTGCATGTATATCCAGGGACATCTCCCTGATGGCCGTAGAGAAGAAGAGACGGCGACGCAGCCCCCAAGACAGGGGAAACAAGGTCTCGGTTCGGTGAGATCAACCCAAGCTTCGCAGGCGTCCGGTGATGGCACCATCCGGTGCAATAGTCCCCGGCCTCGGCATCCTCAGGATCGGCAATTGTGCAGCGATTGAAGATAGGCGACTTGTGGCCCACGACCGCATCCGTTTTGGAAGATCCTCCACCAAAGGATGCCAGCAGACAGTGGCACCATTTGAGCAGGTCGTTCACCGAGCTTCTTATCCCGCCAGACCCCCCATTCATTGAGTCTGCTGACAGCTCGGTTGGTGGTATGTACGAAGGTGTGCCATCAGTAAGGATCATGTAAGGCTTGGCGAAATTCTTGTCGGTGTCAGAGTCTTTGAATGCCGTCGTCCTCTCCATACCCAGGGGCTCAAAGATGTGGTCGCGCTGGAAGTCGCCCCAGTTGGAATAACCCGAGAGCTTCTCCACGATATGTCCAGCCAGCTCATACAGACCATTATTGTAGAGGAACCCGCTCCGCAAGTCGTGCTTGATGGGCATGGCATTGCAGACCTTGACCACGTCCTTCTTGTCGATCAGGATCCTGCCATCGAGGCCTTGGGTGATTTCGTCGAGGCTGAGCAGGCCGGTACGGTGTGAACAAATGTCCCGCAACGTCATTCCTTGATACTCGGCTGACTTTTGATTGTGGCAGAACTCGGGAAGAATAGACTGGACAGTGCTGTCCCAGGACGCCTTGCCCTTACGGACGAGTATGTCGAGCGAGGCGGCCATGAAGGCCTTGGACAAGGACGCGATGCAATAGAGGGTATCGCTGTTGGGCGTTCTGCCAGTCGTGGTGGTAGTATCGATAACACCAGCATTGTGCTTGAGAACCTCCTGGCCCTGGGAAATGACACCGATGGACATGCCAGGTTGGCCGGTAACGCTGCGGATCTTCTCCCACAATGCTATCCGATTGCGCAGGAGCTTTTCGATGTTGGAAGGTAAGCTGCCGGCGGCTAGGCCTGAGTCGCGACGAAACAACCACATCGTGGTTGTGGGCTTAACGCAGGGCGTTTGATGGTTGAGGTGCTGGAGGTTGCCGGGACGTGTGAGGACTGCTAGGTGTGCAACAGATCGAACCATTCCCTGGCCCTACATTCATCCAGTTCCGGTTTGCCCGCTGTAATCCTTCCAATATGATAGGCCTGTTGGTGTGACGTGGTTGCATGACACAGTTAAGCTGGAAGGTGCCTTCATTGCGCGGAATTAGCCGTGAGAAGCTGGTTGTTTTTGTTTCACTTGGTGACGTGTGCTACCATACCACGCTGCGCTGTGGACAAGAAACCGGTCCTGTAAGTGTTTAATAGGCACCAAAACACAGTTAATAAACTACATAAGATAGCTATTAGGCATTAAAATACAGTTAATAGACTATATAAGATAACTGTTAGGCTTTAAAGAAAAGCCGGTAGGCCTTAAAAGATAGCTATTATGCTTTAAAAGATAGTTAGTAGGCTTTTAAAGATAGCTATTATACTTTAAAAAATAGTTAGTAAGCCTTAAAAGATAAGTCGTTAGGCTTTAAGAGATAGTTAATAAGCTTTTAAAGATAGCTATTAAGCCTTAAAAGATAGTCAGTAGGTGTCACGGTGCTGATCTTGGGTCTAGGGTGGTGAACTTGTTATTGCATAAGGAAGAGAAGATCAGAGCCGTAGGCTCTGGTCGTCTTGTCTACCTATCGCTAGGGGCACGTGACCTTTGAGGTCGCGACCCACTTCTACATCTTGGTGCCGTGACAGTAGGCCTTTAAAGATAGCTATTAAGCTTTAAAATATAACTATTATACTTTAAAAGATAGCTATTAGGTTTTAAAAGATAGTTAATAAGCTTTTAAAGATAGCTGTTATGCTTTAAAAGATAATTAATAGGCCTTTAAATCGAGCTAATAGGCTTTAAAAAATAGCTAATAAACTTTATAAGATAGTTAATAAACCTTTAAAGATAGTCAGTAGACTTTTAAAAATGGCCAATATGCCTTTAAAGATAGTCAGTAGACCTATAAAGATTGTCGATAGGCCTTAAAAAGCAAGCAATAGGCATTTAATTGAATTCAGAACGCCTGTATTAGTCATGTATATGGTAGGTTATGTAGGTAGCGGTGCCAGTTCTTTTGTCTAGGGCGTGTACCTCAAGTGTTCTGCCTACCACTTCTTCACTGTTTTGCGTAGTCAGGGAATAAACCCCGCAGTGCGCATACTTGTGTAACCACGGCGCAAGCTCAATCTAACCAGGTCCAACTGGGGTGTAAGTATCAACTCACGTGGCATAGCATAGAACCACTTCTCCAGTTACCTTCTCCAGTTCCCTATGTTCAGGATAGAAGTGTAGGGTACCCAACGCCATCTCCACTGGTGTCATTGGCGACTTCAGGTAGTAGGTACTGCGACCTGGATGGTGATCGGTCATCCCCGCCAGAAAGAGCACCTCACTGCGGGGTACGGAAGCACCTGCAGTCCGACAAGCTCAGAGAGGTGGCTGTCTCTCATGCAGTGCAGCCGGGTGTGTGTGCTTTGCCTCATTCTCGATATGCCCCGCTGGCAGCCTTGGGCCTGCTTTTCGCGCTCATATTCCCTCCCTTACTTTAGCTGTCCCCCATTTTATTCGTACAACGATGGTGGTATGGTGGTCTTGGTATTTAATCGCACGAATCCGCTGCCCCGCACCGCCATCCTCTTGTCCTATCTCCCCATCTCGCGGCACCCGGCCATACCCCTTCACGCATAACGTACCCACTCATAACATTGTCTTGCTTGTATACAGGCTCGTCATTTCTGAGGTTCATCAACAACCATGACTACGGCTGCAGTTCATGCGCCTAATACGGTGCAGTTCGTCCCTTCGGCCGTCTATGGGTCACCTCAACCCAATGCAGATGACCCGTTTCGCCATCACGCCGGCGCAAATTCTCACAACCACCATGGGATTCACCCGTGGGGCCAGAACATTGTCGCCGGAACGGACGAATTCGACGCTCTATATGCCAAAGATAACAATCAGTACATGTATCATCTTTGGTACTCGGACAAGCTAGCACCCTACATGGCCACAGAGCTTCTCAAGATTCAACCGCTCTCCTCTGATCTGATGAGTCGCCTCCAGAATATGGTGCAGGTAGTACTTGAGGCTGGCATCGACACCGCCATGCAGAGCGAAAATGGCAAGAGCATTGTGACATCCTTCCAGGCCATTCTCGACGATGCCACCCAAGGGTCGAAGGACCCAATCTTTGTTCGCCTCGGCGCCACGTCCGCGAAGGATAGCTTTGCTAAGGGTGCGCCCACCACTAAGCCTTCCCCCTTGGCTCCAGACGCCGACCTTGTGCTCCGCCGTCTCCTCACCAGCGGGCGGGTCGTCGGCCGACTGCTGGCGCTTGCGGACCGTGTGTGGCCTGAGGATCCTGGCGAAGCCCTCATAGTGCAGCGCTGGTCCCCGTCTATCGACCTTCAGCGAGAGATTCGTGTCTTCTGCTACGAGGGCTGTGTCACGGCCGCCAGTCAAGACATTTGGTGGGAGAAGGCGGGCTGGCGAGACCGTTATGCGGACGGCTTCATCCAAGCCATCAACGATGTGTGGGCCAATGTCAAGGACCACCTCCCTTTCAACACTTGCACTATGGATGTCTTGCTGACACCACCGGCTGCAGAAGCCGGCGGTTTGTGGACAGCCAAGATAATCGAGTTCAACGGCTTCGGGGCCCATCTCAACACGGGGAGTGATCTTTTTCACTGGACGAAGGATGCCGATGTTCTTCAGGGCAGGACTCCAGGCGTGACAGTTCGCTTTGTGGACGACTGGGAACACCTCCCCACTGCGCAGGAGGATGTCCAAACACCTCAACTGTCCGAAACCATTTCACAAGACGAAGATGAACCTGATTGGCTGGTGCTCGAGAAGCAGCTCCAAGCCAAGTATGCCGATAAGGCTAAGGATAGTGAACGCCTAAAACTAGAGGCAAAGACGAAGCTTCCTCTCCGTGGTCGTTGGTGCAGTGCATATTAGTCGGATCAGGAGCTTGAACAGCAAAGGTACCCAGTACAACCTCTACCAGAACCTGGCTGCCATTTATTCCCTTCTCTACTGTATCGCTGAAACAGGCGACGGCTCTTTTGTATGACGTTATGACATTTCCTTAGGTATTTGAAGGCTGTGATACCATGAAGTAACAGACGTAGGTATCCTCAAAGGCTACCTGTCGAATTAGCAAGAGATGGAAACGGAAAAGGTTAAAATGATGACAAGTCTAGTTATTTATGAATTCCTATCTTTACCTGACTTTTTCAAGCTGTCTTAAGATGACTCAATAACAGATCCCATTTCATTATTTTGATGCTTTGAAAAAGATGGACGGCGGACAAAGAGCATGCATGTTAATGCCTCCTCTAACGCTATGCTGAGATGCAATGAGACTCAGCATCTTTACAAAACCGCCGTGTTCTCAGCTGGGGAGAGGTTTCGTCCGCACCTTTGATCCCGGAGCTAATACCTTCGTTCTTTCACTGACGTTTGTGGGGCCGTCACGTTTGATCAAAACTCTCACGATATCCAACATACATATCAGAGGCTTCAGGCTCAACTATGCACTGCTGACCTCAGTTTCAACACTCTTCCTCTAGTAGGTTCTTTATCAGATCGTAAGGTTGAGAGGTTGGTTGTTGGAATTGTGAAGGAACCGGGCTTGCGGCTGGACGGCATGACTGGCTTTGGGCACGAGTGGACCTTCTCCGTCTTTAACGCAGAGATTGTTGCCTCTTTCATTCACCGATGCCGAAGATGGAGCAAGTCATTCTTCATAACTTGATATCTCCACGCTCTCGTCCTATAGCCAAGCCTTGCGTTACATTTCGCCGTGCCCTTTTCAATTAGCTATTCTGGCTTGGAGCCTTACACAAACTCAACCCTGCTGGTACTTCCATCTTTAGGTATCGCCCTGCCTCGTATCCCTGATCTGTGACAGACCCCATCTAGTTTCGGTTTGATAGGCCTTTTCACCTCCCTTCCATCACCTAGCATCTAGAGAAACAAAACTTTATTTCCTATGTTTATTCTCAAATTTCTTTCTTCCAAAAGGTTAATTAAACTCTTCTTTATTCTTCCTCCACTTGTAAACCCCAAGCTTGTTCTAGATTGTTATTATCTAGGCGCAACAAGGAGTTTTCCATCCCCATACTCACCTCCTAATTCCCACCCCCACACATACACATTCCTGTTACAAATCCCCCCCAGTACTCATCAACCACCCCTTTGTCTCATCGATCCCCCAAAAGCTACTCAGTACCATCTTGCTAAACACATCCACATCCTCCGCCCTTGCCTTGCCCAGCGCGGCGCTAAAACTATTTTCTTTCTGTCAGCCCATCCATCTCCCTCTCTATCTTTTGATTTGGGAAGGAAAAGGCTTACTTTGCATTCCTCACCGCCCACCTCCTCCCCTCCCCCCACGCAATCCCAAACGTCAACGGGCCCCTCGCCTTCCACACCCCCTCCCCCAGCGTAAAACTGCTATTCATCCCCAGCTTCCCATCACACTTGGTTGGGACGTCTCCTTTCAACAGCCGGTAGATTTGAACAAAAAAAAAGACAATGAGAAAAGTCCGGCGGGCGGATTCTTGAAAAACCCACGTTTCCCAGAATTGGCGGGTTGTGGACAGGGGGTGGAGGGGGAGGATTTGTTCGTCGGATTTGATAGTCGACTGAAGAGGTTGGGGCTGATCGGGGCGGTCAGATGGGAGATCGAATGTGCCTTCTTCAAAGGTGATATGAGACATGAGGGCGAAGGCGGCTTCTTCTAGGGGGGGGTGGTGTCGTTGATGAGGGAGAAGGACTTGTAGGAGTTGTCGAGGACGCGGAGGATTTGGTAGAGGAGGAGGGATTGCACTCGCGCGAGGAGCTCGCGGGGGGAGGTGAGGGGGAGGGGGTGGAGAGGAGGTGGGAGATGCGGGATTCGATGTTGCGGGTTATGATGTCGGTGTTGAGAGGGTTTTTGGAGAGGTGGAGGGCGCAGGAGGAGTAGGCGTCTAGCACGAGGTTAGTGATGGTTTGGATTAGAAAGGGAGAGAGGGGAAAGGATACCTTGCATTGATTGGGGCATGCTGTGTTCGTAGAGGCAGGGGTGAGACCAGGGGGTTTGATTCTCGCAGACCATTTGACGGGGGGCGTCACGGATTTTCTCGAGGGCGAAGTTGAGTCTGTTCTTGAAGGCCCAGGCTACAGCTGCGGTTTGGGGGAGGCATGCGGGAGGGCCGGGGATGACCAGGTCGTTGATTATCCTGGTGGTGCCCGTGTCAAAGTTTGGGGGTTGAGGTGGCATTCCTTGCGGGACTTGAACTGGGTCGTTGGCGGCGAGATTTGGACCTTCGAGGACCGGGTCGAGATCGTCAAAGCTGAACAGGTCCAAAGGGTCTACACCATCCAAAAGAATGAAATGTGGATCATCCTGCTCCTGTGACTCTAGATGTACCGAGGGGTTTTCCCAGCCGGAAAAGTCCCAAGATGATCCGGGAGTCGGAAGGGCAGATGGTGGTCCAGTCAACGAGTGAGATGGTGTACTGGGTGTTCTCGCTAGCAAGGGTCGCTTGGAGGCTCGTCCTTCGGGGTATTGGCAGACTAAGCTCCTCTGGGCGCACCGTTGGCATGCTGGGGTTTCTTGTGTACATCGTCGCTTAGCCTTGATGCAGGCTGAACAGGACTTCCGCCGTGGTGGGGGGTTGTTGCGTTCAATGGCTGAGATTGACGGCGACATGGTATCGGTACAGTGCTTCAAGAGGTCGGGGTGGCAACCACGGTCTGCTAAGAAAGAGACTGGCACCATCCACCACAGCGGCTGAAAATCAGTTGGTGGAGACCCGGCAAGATGATGGCGTGTTTGTCAATCTGTACATCGATACCCCTCTGAAGATGCAGACTGTCAGCATGCCTGGCGGATTTCCGCCAGTCGGGAACTTGTGGCCGGCCAATGGGATGTCGTCGGCTCACAGTGCTAACACAGTGTTTTCAAACATGGTGTTACCAACATCAACCACCTGTCTTGGCATCAACAACACTGTCGACATCAAGGTCGGACTGTTGGTGGTCTCGGACTCCGAAGACCCGCAAATTCGGTCAACAGATCTTTTCCGATGCCGCTGAGGTGTTACACGAGTGCATTCTCCAGCTTCCAGCCTTTGTACTCGCTCTCTCTCATACTCCCACGACAGCACCATGAAGTCGAGGGCGGAATGCCGCGAGCGGAACACTTTTGAAAGTATAAGTTACCCTAGCTTCCCCATTTACGAGAAAACCTAGCTAATCAACGCCTCTTCCATCCGATATTCTCCCGCTTCCTTCACATCCTCACCCAACCCCCGAAGTTGACCACTGTCTCAAACTCACCATGATCACCCAACCCCCAACAATCTTCCTCACCTCCGCCACCGGAACCCAAGGCCTGAACCTCGCCCGCCTCCTCCGCTCCCAATCCCCCCCCTGGCCAGTCCACGCCACAGTCCGCTCCTTGACCTCCCCCGCAGCCATCGAACTCTCCACCCTTGGCGTATCCCTCACCCCCGGCTCCTGGGACGACCTCCCTGCCCTCCAGCAAGCCCTCAAAGGGTGCACCGCCCTCTTCCTCAACCTCATCATTGACTTTTCTGATTTTGCCCATGAGCTCACCCAAGCAAGAAACATCCTCTCCCTTGCCAAGGCCGCCGGTATAAAGCAAGTCGTCTACTCCAGCGCTGCAGCTCTTTCATCCCTTGAGGAGCACTTCAACGTCGAAAAAGACGGCAGCCCGCTCATGGTCGCTAGCTTGAGATCTAAACAGCAGATCGAAGCCGAGATTAAAAACGGCGGGTGGGATAGCTGGACTATCCTCCGCGGTGCGAATTTCATGGAGAATATGCTGGACCCCAAGGTGAGGATGTATCCCGGGTTGAAAGAAACCGGGGTTTTCAGGGTTGCGTTTAAACCGGGAGAAAAACTTCCGTTTGTGGATACGGGTGATATCGCCCGGTTTGCGCTGGAGGCTTTCAAGAATCCGGAGGGGGACTAAAGGGGGAAGAGGTGAATATTGTTGGGGAGGAGATAACGCCTGAGGAGTTGGTGGGGTTGTTGGGGAAGGTTACGGGACGGGAGATGAGGTTTGAAGAGGTGACGGATGAGGAGGTTCAGAGGGAGAAGGAAATGAATCCGTTTATTACGGCTGGGTTGGCGGTTAGGGTGATGGGGAGGTTTATGAAGAAGGAGGAGACGGAGAGGTGGGGGGTGGAGTTGACGGGGTTTGAGGAGTTTTTGAGGAGGAATGAGGAGGCGGTTAGGAGGACGTATTTGTAGGGGTGGTAAGGCTTTTTTGTGGTTGATTAAGGTTTGGGTGGCAATGTTGGGATGGAACTAGTAGATGATAGGTGGATGTGGGATGACGATGGCATGGAATGCAAGCTGGAGACAAGATGCAGGTAATTAGTCAGTGTTTGTGTCAACTGTGTTCTTGTTAGTGTTTGTTTCGGTTGGTCAGTGGTTCACAGACTCTTTGATGTGGTGTTTTGTGTCACAATTCCACCTTGCACAACATTTACACAACAGCCCATCAATGTAGAAGAAACTAGCTGAAGTTTTCTCAGCTACGGTGTAAACTCAAAATGCTAAACGCCTTCATTGTTAGCAGGCCAAGCCTGCGAGTTAATTGCTACCTGTCACCTTGTTGTCCACGCTTTGTCCGCGGTGAGTCTTGGCCGCATCTCCGAGAGAGGGGAGGGAGTTGTAGGTTATGGGGTTGATGACGACGGACATATTTGCTGATTGCTTGTGCTGTGGTGTTGGCGGTTGTTGCCTGAATGGGTTGTGATATTGTGAATCTGAGTGATGATCGAGAGGCCTTGGGAGGCGGGCTGGGCCACCATTTATAGTATCGAAACCCGATACTTGGCCTCAAGATACGGTGTGAGGGCCACGAGATCATCTTCGCCAGAGGAAATGTAAAGTTGGGATAAATGAAGGTGCTGAGTTTTATCTCAACAGCAGGTATATGGACGGCCGACAGGATCTGAGCCTCGTGATGATGACATATCGGATTATTATCTCAATAGGCTCGTTAAGCCTTTGTAGACGTGTTCCGAGTATCTATCCGAGCTATCTTACTCTTAAGCCGGTGACACAGCCATGGTGATGACCTCATTTTCTATGACACATCTGGCGGGTCACACATATCGAAGGTTTCCGCCCTGGGCCACATGCAACACGCATGACAGTGTTGCACCGGGCTATGTAACCAAGAGCTAAGTGGATATCAGTTGGACAAAGACTTCGCGGTTCACGGGAGCCTGATGAACGCAGAACCGGCGGGATGGACATGTTGAAAAACCGGATACGGTACCCGGTGATGCCTGACTTGCTCCTTCCATGGTTGCACGACGTTTCATACCCTGCCACGTGCAAATCTGGCGGGGACTCTTGGCGGGCAATTGTTTGTCAATCAACATCACGCAGGCAACAGCACCCAGCCTGCGCTAGCAGCCCTTCAACAACCATCAACCTCAAATTCCCACTCACTCCCTGTAATCTCGCTCTCAAAATCTTCTTACAAGACTTTATCCTCCACAAACTGCTGTTGGATGGCACACAACTGCTCGCCTTGATTCGCGACAACAAGAACCCGTTCGTTTGGAATGGCAACGTGCTGATCGAGGAACTTGAGGGAATTCTTGGCGCCAAAATTGTCGACATCCCGCTGGTGACGGCCGGGGCAAACTGTCTGACCACCGCGACATCATGATTCGGTTTGATCGAGCCGACGCCAACATGCCCAAATATTGTAACGGAATCCTACCCAGAGTTGTCGACGATGCTCAATGGGAGACCGCAGCGCACAAGCTGTGGGAACCAGATCCAACAATCCCCAACTCTCGCCTTCTACATACACGACTTCCTGTTCAACGTCCAGATGCTGGGACTGAAATACCCAAGGACATTGCTGGTAGACTTCTGATGGTCTTTCAGAACGCTGGAGGTCGAACCAATGTCTGGAAGCAGCTCCCTCAAAAGGGCAAGGTAACTTACGCACCCCCGGTCGCATATCTCTTTGTAAAGATACTTTTCCTGACCATGGTGTCCCACCAGACAAGCCTCATCCATCAAGCAGCCCGCATCCGTGCATCCTTGTTCGATTTCAACGCCCCCGCCGAGTTCTTCAGCGAGTGGTTCCTCCCAAGAACCTTTACCTTCATGCCGGAATCGCTCTCTTTTCCAGTCGAACCCACTCGAGAATTCTGGACCAACGTGTTTCGTGTCAAGATTGAGGCGACAATTCGACAAGAAGGGAATATGATAGGCTGGGAGTCCGACAACCATACCGTCGGCCCACAAGCTCTAAAGGCGAAGGAAGCTCTGCTAGAGTTCATCCCTCACATCCTACCTGAGGACAAAGGCAAGCAATCAGAATGGATGTGGCGGCCAGTCTTGGAGCACGGCGACTATGGAATTCACAACATGTCTATCACGGTAGATGAGGCAACTGGCGAGCCGAGTATCACATCTATCTTTGACATGGACAGGGGGTGCATTGTGCGTGCCTTGCTGGTTGATCCCGAGTTTGCTGTCAGTGGTTGCGATTTCAATGCTGATGAGAACGGCGGTGGCACATTCAGCCGGCTTGAGGACGATGACCCTGAGTTCAAGGAAAGGAATATGGTTTATGCAAAGCAGTATCTCGAGGTCGGTGATGATAACGACGTTCTTCCCTTGAAGGTTCCCTAGTGCTGACTGCTCTGGTTGCAGGCCATTTATGAACACGCTCCCAATTTTAAGCGCGCAATCATTGCTGGGAAGGATGCTCGATACCTTTGGTTTGCTTTGAGGGGCTGGAGAGGGGATGATCCTGAGCAGTTCTTTGGTGGGTTGGGAAAATGGGCAGCGTCCAGGGTGGCTGAGATTGGGGTAGCCAGTGGTCACGATCTTGGGTCAGCGAAGAGCCAGGAGAATAACAAGGAGATCAAGGCCATAAATGGCGAGGAGACTCAACTGGCCGGTTGCCAGGATACAAAGGCACTCAACGAGCAGGAGGTTCAAGAAGCGAGGTAGCCACACCCGATCAACCTTAAGATACCCAATAATTGGTACAAGCCATCAAAATACATCGAGTGATCTCCAAAACTGCATTCTGTCCCTTTCGTGAGTGCCTCTTCCAAATCGATCTAGACCCTTGGACCCGACTCAAAGGATCGCAGGGGTCGGGCTAATATCCGGCGCGGCGGTTAGGTTAGGGAACAATGACATACATGCCCTTCACTGAAATGATGACATCACCACCACCCAAACCGCCGCCCCCCACCTCAAGCGACCCCTATTATGTCACCACTTTTGGTTCATTAGCCGCAACAAAACGTCCATGTATAAAACAACCTCCACCAGCTTTTCACCAGTTCTTTCCTCAGCTCATCACTTCTACGATAAATAAACCAGTATATTCTAACCAAGTATCTTCATACCGCAATCCTCCATTACGATCACCACAAAACCAACACACCACAACAAAAATGAACCCCTCCGGCATGGGCTCCTCAGGCAAAGCCCCCCAAAACTCGCACGCCGGCGCCAAGTCCACAGGCGGCAAGGTCGGGGCTGTACCCACGGGCGCGAATGCGGGATTGGGGGTGGAGAAGCCCAAGGCGTTTGACTCGGAGGGGGCGATTGGGAAGCAGTTTACTGGTTAGTAGTATCTATCTAGTTTCCCCCTTTTTTTTAAGGACACGAGGGGATTGAGATGTGAATGCTGACGTTGGAGTGGCACAGAGGAGGGCGCGATTGGCAGCATTGGACAAAGTGTTGGGGGACCGCTGAGTAGTGAGGGGGTGATTGGGAAGCAGTTTACTGATAAGGGGGCTATTGGGGGGACGGTGCAGGATGTGCTTGGGGGTACGAAGAAGAGCTCGAGCTGAGGGGGGAGGATGGGTTGTACGATATGATGGGGGAATGATGTTGGGGGTTGCTTTCAAGTTGTTTAAGTAATGTTGTAGAGATAGGTGATTGACGATATCTTGGTTTAAATTGGACGGGGTTATTTAATTCTTGGGAATAATGATGTCTGTCCCGAAAGGTGACCCGAGAGGGGCTGGTATGCAATTACCATGGCTCCAGACTTGAAGACTTCCCGAATTGGCACGGCCTACTTGCTGATGAGGCTGCTATGGGATTGTTTCCCGCCAGCTTTTTCATCCCCAGATCGTGGTTCACTTGCAACGTCTGTTGTCACCGGCACAACCTTTATGATCAGATAAGACGGGTAGGTGTAGACAGCTCCATCATATGGCTGTGCGCCACTGCTCTATGTCTCTTCTGCACAACGAGGGCGTATATAACTGAAAGCAACATGATGTTCGGGGTCATTTTGAGGTCTTCCAAGGTATTGGTCTTTGTCTTCGGCAGTTAGTGATTTGATCGACCAATGCAAGAAGTCTCAGAGACATGGCTTCGCTAAAACCATTTGTTGAACATTTTAGGCAGGATACTAGATGTTCCATATTTTGCTTGCGTGTAGTTATACGAAGGTTTGGTGGGATTGATTATTCGGAATGGCGTTGAAGGTATCCTGCTCTACTCAGGCTCTTTATTGATTTCACTACTAATAGAGAGCTAAACCACTGACACCTTTCTTTTGCCTTGGCAGGCATGATTGATTAAACGCTCATTCCCCGCCACAAACTCCAATCGTGTATCATTAGAGACAAGTCTTCCTGGTAAGCAGTTCCAGGTCTTGGCGATGCTGTTGTGGTGTTGGTGTAGCTAGAATGCAGCTCGGAAGGATGCCTCGTCCCACAACACACTCTCCCTCTCTCTTGCAATACACCGGGTCACACAAATCTTGCATCAACACACTCTCTCTCTTACAATACCCCGAATCACACAAGTCTTGTATTATACCTTCGGGATCTCAATTAAGCAAATAAAACATGGCCTTCAAACGGCCGGGGTATCTTGACATTGAACAAATAAAGAAAATGCTGAAAAGAGGCACAAAGGCCAGACACAAACACAAGCAACAAACCAACACCGGTTCAACGACCCCAAGTATAAAACTCCTCCCCCCAATGCTCATCATTCTCATCCACCTCCTCATCCTCATCCACAATGGCGTGATATCCAGTAGCCTGCGTCATGATGATCAGCATTTTGCACTTTGTTGTTTCTAGACTTTGACAGAAAGAAAAACTTACGTTTCGAGCCTCCGCTTGCAGGACTCCTCTCAGCCGCAATGAGTAGTATTCGATCAGTGCGGCTTGATCAGCCAAATCATGGCGCAATTCGGTAACATCGCCATTCGCCTCCCGAATCTCATTGCGCAGCATTACAGCTTCATCTCTCAGCTGGCGGTTCGTTGTGCGCAGCTAGGCATTCGTTCTCGCCAGCTGGTTGTGAGACTGCTGCAGCTGGCTGTGCGCCTGTTGCAAACGCAAAAATTCTCCTCGCAGGCCGGCGGTCACCTGCCAAAGTTGGTGCACAGCTGTGCCCATCGCCTGGGCCGATCTTTCATCCAAACTCGGCAAGCATGTCACATCGAACCCCGGCGGCAGGCGGAGCTCGACATCACCAGCACCGGCGGCGGCGGGACCCGAACCGACAGCAAGCGAAGAAGACGATGGCGCGGGGGCGCGGGCGAGGGCAAAAGAGGTTGGCGGCGGGGCGGTCGAGACGGACGCGAAGCCGGCGGACGCAAGCGGCAAGAGAGCGGCACGCGCGAAGGCGGGCGCAGGACGCGCAGCAGACGGGGCAGCGGCAGCTGTATGAAATCATGGTGTCAGCAGAGTTACGAGAGCGCAGTGAGGAATACATGTTAATATGAAAGTGTTGTTTTGCTTGGCCAGGTGGATGACGTGGGCAAATGTCGATGATGTCGATGAAGAATGATGATGTCCATGAAGAATGATGATGTCGATGAAGAATGATGTCGATGATGTCGATGATGAGGATGATGAGGATGATGAGGATGATGAGGATGATGAGGATGATGAGAAGGGTGTCTGAACAGAGAGGCTCCTTGGGAAACTGAAAGGGGACTGGAAGGAAAGATGGGAAAGTGTGTATTGCTAATGCTATGCTATGGTAGATACATGGTCCACCACTGAACCCCACTCTGAACCCGATGACAGTAACTCAACAACCAAGGATGATGTGGGTGGTGGTTCGAAGACACGACAAGATGTTGTGGATGTTTGATGTTGTGAGGGGAAGACAAGCAAGTCAGTAAGTGGGGCGTGCCAGATACATACCAGATGACGAAGACAGCTCGGAGGCCGAGGTCGAGCTTGAAGCAGCAGCAGCGGGCGAAGGCGAGAGACGTTGCCGAGTGGCAGGGCGGAGGGGAAGATCGAAAGTCTGCTCGGAGGTCTGCGCATCCAGTCAGCAATCACGAGTTGGCACAAAAGCTGAGTAAGTCGGCTCCAATCTGTCATGCAAGTGAACCCCATTCTCCGCACCTATACCGTACCCTCTAAATCTGAGCTTCTTCTTGGGCTAATCCCACCACTGGCAGCTACGTGCAACGAAGCCATGGAACCACTGTCCTATCAGAGGACTGGGGTGAGGCGGAGTCCGAAGACCAAGGTCTCTTGGTACCAGACACCTTCGATCAAGCGAACTTGCAAAAGAAATTGCGAGAGTAAACTCCAGCACAAGTGCGGATCAAAGGTGGCCATCACCCTCTAACCGTTGCCAGGATCAGCATCGTTCTGGTTGGGCGGCGCCAACAGTTCAACGATGTGATCCCAGTCAAGGCAGTTGATTGGGTGTAATAGGCAACGAAAAGACGTCCCCGGTCCCAAGAGGTTCTTGCAGGAGGAATGGCATGCATGACAGAAAGGATTGGATACGGAAGCGACTTACGGAGTTGGAGCGCGGACGCTTGGTCCCGTTGGGCTCGGCCATGGGGGGCGAGTGGGCGAAGGAGAAAGTTGTTGAAAAAAAAAAAGGAAAAGAAAAGCGCGGGCAGGCGGGGGGAAGTCTCGTCGTTGGAAAAAAAAAAAGAGAGGAGCGGGCAGGGTCGGCAAGACGGCAGGGAGCGCGGTCGGTTGACGAGATCTGAAGAAGAGAAGAAGAGGAAATCTGGGGAGGGGTGGTCAAGTACTTATACCCTCGGAAGTGGTCTGTGCACACTTGCAAATTTGCAATCGCTCGAATAGACCACGTTCAGGACAGTGGGGTTGTTGTTGCTATTGTTCCTGATATCAATAGGGCAGTGAATAGGGTCGTGGTGCTCATGTGCTTGGATGCGAGTGGTCAACAAGTTTGCTCCGTCCCCTCGACCCACCTTTCACACAACCACCCCCAGGCAACCGCCAGTTGCCCGTGATGTCAGTCACAGGCGTCCGGGTTTCAAGTTGTGGTTGGGCTATGAGATTGGTTGCCATAACAAATCGCGAATTACATGACGTAGCGCGAACTGGTCTTCTCGCTGGATCTAGAGCTCGTCCATCTTTGGAGATTGACCGGAGTTTGAATCAGGCAACTTGTAAACCTCGTTCTTAACGGTAGGTCAATGTCAATTTCTCATCTTGCTTATGATCAGGTAGTTTTCTATTTCCAAGTCCATGCCTCTTCCTTACCAAACAATGCGTCAAGATTCGGCTGCAACGATGATGATGTCCCAAAATACTAGACGGCAATTAGGGGGGTTAGAAGGTCTGTTGATGCTGGTAATGGACTGGCAAGATCTTTCATCACATTTTTCATCGATTCCTCAGCTGTTCCCGGTTTGGTTTAACATAGCTTATTCAAGCAGTCTTCCAGCCCTTGAAAGGGCTTCCTCCATCTGTGTTGGGCGCTTGTATCACAAAAGACAAAGGTGGCATATCATCTGAGCCCTTCAAACTATAGAGCTTTGGGATCAACAAAGCTGGGCAAGATAAAATGTTCAATTATGTCCTTGAAGACAGCCAAAACTCTGCTGCCTGCGTCATTCTATATATTCCGGACAATTCCCCTGTCTCCACTCATCTCTTCTCCAATTGCCGTGGTGACATATCTTTACCATCTTGAACGCACGAAATGATTTTTCCTCCCAACGTACAAGAACCGCAGCCCACTCAGACAAGTGGGCTTCAGAACGACTACAACGACGTCCAAGGCTAGGAATAGACCCCCATACCTGCGGGTGAAGATATGCTTAGGACGTGGAAGAGAAGATGCAGTCGGTGACATTGGGAGGACGTTGGGTTAAGGTTGATATGCCAAGGCGCAAATCCGGGGTAGCTGGCACGTGCAAAGGCCACGCCCGCAGTTGGCCCAAGCGCTTGGCAGTTCACTGCCGGGCTGTCGCTGATTGGTCAATCATTTGCATGTCACGTCCTCTGCTTGGCTTACATCAGCCAGCCCAACACGGGCTGCAATTTCCTCTCTGAGCATGGCTCCTTTTGTTTCCACAGCAACAAACATGTGGCCTAAGAGCGCCAATCTCCGTGTTCGATACGGGCACTTCAAATTGTTGAGTTTTTCAAAAAAGACGACTTCAGCCTGGTTCCGTCATCAGACACCGATTATCGCGGCAAAGCAAGGAACCACTGAGCAGAAAGAGGAAGGCCCGTGCTGACCTGAGCAATGAGCAACACCACCTTGACCCCTGGGGTCGTGACCTCACTCCAGACGCTCTGGATGTGGGGCGCAAATGGTGGGAAACCCGCTGGCAGCTTGACAAGATTCACGGTAATGCCTTGCTTTCGGAGCCTTCCAAGCGCCTTCTGGTTCAAGCAGCTCAGCTCAGAAGAGAGTACACCCGCTTGGCAGCTGGCTGGAGAACACTCGATCACGTTCTGCAGCCCAATTCCCGGACGTATGAGCCTCCGATACTAGATCTTTTCATGCAGAAAGTTACGCCGCCACAGCCCCCGATCACACCAGCAGTAGCCCGTGCGGTTGAAGAGGCGGTTCGCATCTATCAGAAACTTCAGCAAAACCTCGATGGCGTCAGCACGGCACAGTGGCCTCTTTCGGAGCTAGTGGAAGCGGAAAGGCAGAGACGAGAATACAACCGCTTGTTGAGCTCATCCTCAGTACAAGAATACGGCTTTCTTTGGGAACCCAGACAGTCCGAGTCCGTCATCGATCGGGAAGCCCCAGAGCCTTGCCGGCAACCAGTATCAGATTTGACAGCTGTCGACAGTAAAGAATTGCGGCAGTTGACCCCGGAGCTGGGCGAGAGGCCTCCCCTGTGTCCCGAACAAGAGGCAGTGGTGAGGTTGGCGGAGCAAGGAGAAAATATCTTCTACACCGGATCCGCGGGGTGTGGCAAATCGACTGTTTTGCATGAGATCAGACGGCGACTGCGGGCACAGGACAAAGCGGTCAACGTTGTTGCCCCAACCGGAATTGTCGCTCTAGCCATCGGTGGTACAACGACTTGGACTTTTATGGGGTGGGGTCCATCACTCAACAAGGAGAATTTGGAAAGTTTGTATTGGATTACAGAAAAGGAGAATGGAGCAAGGCTGCGTAAAGTCGACACCCTCATCATTGACGAGATCAGCATGGTGGAGAACAACTTCTTCCAGAGAATGGACACGGTGCTTAGGCTTGTCAGGGATAGCGGAGATTTACCGTTTGGAGGGATCCAGCTCATTGTCACTGGGGACTTTTGCCAGCTTCCGCCGGTAAAACCGTTTGAGCACTGTGTTACTTGTGGATTCGAACTTCAGCATCCATTAGATGCCGGCGGGAACATTGTCAAAAATGTCAAGCAATGCAACAACCGAAAATGGAAGGAGGGACACTTCAGACTGGATGAAAAGTATGCATTCTCGAGTAAGGCTTGGGAAGAATGCAACTTCAAATATATTCACCTGAAAACGATACACCGACAGCAAGATGGAGGATTCAGGGCCCTGTTGGAAAAATGCAGAACCGGGGTTCCCTTTGACGCAGACGAAATTGACATTCTGATGAACCACGAATCCGACACCAAAGATGCTGTTCGACTGATGTCGACACGCAGGGAAGTACAGGATATCAATCTGGAGGCCTTCAAGAGACTCCCAGACCCGCACTTTTCGTACAAGTGTTCTGACGGCTATTGGTGGGAAAAGGAGGAGCATCCACACCTAAAAGGAAAGTTTGAATGGTGGATATCTCAGCATGTCCCGGGCCACAAGACATTGGCCTATTTTAAAGACAACCACCGCTTTGAAGCACAAGTCGAGCTCAAAAAGGGCATGTCAGTTCTGTTGCTTGTTAATTTGAGCTTGGATGAAGGTCTTTGCAACGGCAGCCAAGGCATCATCGTCGACTTCGAATCTCTCGATATTAATCGCTTGATGTTTAGACTCGAGAAGAGATGTAAGCTTGGTACCCCCCAAGCACTTAGAATCGAAGAGTTTGCAGAAGAAAACCTCAATTCGACAGAGCCCAATGAGATATCATTGCCTGTGGTCCGCTTCCATAACGGGATCGAGCGTACCATTCTTCCCGAGTGCCAGATCAACGATCTGGGAGATCCTGCCCCGTACTCTAAAGTTTGGCGGACACAGATTCCGCTCACGGCTGGATATGCCCTTACGATTCACAGGTCCCAGGGCATGGGACTGGAACGCGTGATCGTCGACCTCACAAGAGCATTCGAAGAAGCCCAGCCGTATGTTGCCCTTTCTCGGGCCAAGACGCTGGAAGGACTCAAGATCGAGGGGAGCTCGGAGACGTTGGCGAGAACTTTCAAAGGGAACCCACAGGTGCGCAGGTTTATGGAGGAGACGGAGTGGATTGAATTTGAGTGATATTGGACAGGGACTGGTAGGATAAATGCATGGTTGGATAGTGGGGTAAGGACAAGTGATCCTTTCACAGATCTTGTGTGGGTACTTTCTGTTGCTGTTATGCTTTTTCTGTAGAGGTTCACCGGTATACGTATGGGTGGCGTCATGCTCTTTTTTGTGATGGATACTTCAGCTCTTATTAATTCATAGTATATTCCTATACCAAAACTAGAAAAGCGGTCCGATACACAGTCAAAACACACACCCAATGACCCAGACAGCATAAGCAGTGTCTGGTTGCGCACACTTTCACCAAGTCGAGAGCATACCTCCCCCTTTTCGTATACCACAAATGCACACACATGTATACGACAAAAAGTCGGGCAGAATATGCCGAGCCCACACGGAATATCATTCCTTCCCCGCAACAAGATATCCCTACTCAGACTCAGACACAATCCCTATCTTTATCAACCATCCCCCCTTAGACCCTCCCCTCTCAAATCACTCCATCCTCTCCCACTTCCTCCACTCCCCCTTCACCTGATCATACCATTCCCCCTCCCCGTTCATCTCCTCCGGCTTGACCTTGAGCAGGAAGTTCACCGCCGAGTTCAGCTCCCTCAGCTGGCCTCTCAGGACGTTTCTTTCAGCCTCCGCGGCCTCAATGAGGGACTGCTGGGACTTCTTCAGGGCTTCGATTTCAGCTTTGAGGGCGCGATGGGCGGAGTTGATGTCGGATTGGGCGGAGTAGGCGGACTTAACGGCGGACCTGAAGCGCTTGTGGATGTGGTAGATGTGTTTGAGGGTGTGGAGGGGGTCGTCGCGGCGGTGGGGCTTTTTGGGGGGGTTGGCGGTGTTGTTGGTGTCGTTGGTGGTGGTGGTGGGAGGAGGAGGTTGGGACTAGAAATAAGTGGGGAGGTTAGTATTTTATTAGAAAGTAAATAAACAGTAAAGGATATGGAAAGGGGGTTGGTAGCTGGTAGCAACAGGGGATGGGAAAGGGGGTTTTGGAGACGGCAAAAGGTTTCAAATGAGCGAGACCCAATAGAAAAAAGGAGTATAGATAGGTAGGCTGGTGAAAGGACTGGGTTGGTAGATAGGAGTGCAAGAATGTAGATGATTGGAAGGGTTGAGAGGAGGTAACAGGGATAGAGATAATGTGTGTAGGCTGGATGTGAAATTCGAGGTTAGGGGACAAGATTGGTTTGGTATGGGTCTGATTTTGAAGGGGGAGAGATACCACTTGTATACTCTACGCTTGGGAAAACATGACATTGAAAGATAGGCCTGGGCTTGTGTGAAATGTGGAATCATGTGTGATGTGATGTGAAAAGAACAAATCGAGCTCAGATGATAGAGGAGGCGCTTCCTCACGAAAAGGTTGACTTACGCTCGCGGGGGTCGCCGGCGTGGCGGACGAGGGGCCGGGCGACGAGACGGCGGCAGACTCGGCCGCGGCCGCGGCAGCAAGTTCCTGGCGGGCGCGCTTCTTCGCCCGGTAGGTGGCGTTTTTGGGCTTGCGGGCCATTTTGATTTTGATCTTCTACGAACGAACAATCTTGGTTAGAAATATTTGTAGAAGAAAATAAAAGACTTGACGACTTACTGGTTTTGTGAAGAAAAAAAAGTCGCGGGCTCTGTTGCTGCCGTTGCTGCTGTTTGTTGTTTTGGGTGAAATTGGAAAAGCGACAAAAGGCCTAGATATATTCCACTGGGACCTGGACCAATGAGCAATTGTGGAGCCTTATTCTTTGCTATTGTTTAACTTCCCATCTTCAATGCCCTCTTTCTTATCTTATCGTCCGTGAGCACATGAGCAAGCTGTTCCCCTCCAGCCTGCCTTGATAATCTCTGAGTGCCCTGACTATCTGCAACTTCTCCAGATCGCAGCTCCCATCCAGACTCAAGCCACCACACCCTCCAACTCCCTGACCATGTCCTGATTCAGCCTCCTCTCCTCCATCTTATACATCCCGAACCTTGACCCATCCGCATCCATCCCCTCCACAATCTCTTCAATCTCCTTCATCAGCCCTCTTGCCTCCTCCATCCTATGCTCACCCTGCAGCCAAACAGCTCTAGCCACGATCCTCCTCGCGTTAATACACTGAGGTGAATATCCCGCCCCAACCTGTCCCATTTATCCCAAGCCTTCACAACCTGCATCTCCACTTCCTCCGCTTGACGATAATCTCCTCTCTTGATCAGCCAGTCAGCATAGATATGCAGCAAGCTGAAATCACCGTTTTTTCGATGTCGCAACAGCAGCTTCATTGTTTGCTCGCCCTCCTCGAGCAGTTGGAGCTCGGCCTGAAAACCAAAGATTGCCCTTTGAAGCTCTTCCCACTTTGCATGGGATGTGTCAGCAAGACCCTTGCCAGAGCTGGCTTGCGAGTCTCGCTTCAACTCAGACAACCTTGCACGCAACAGACCAAGGAGAAGGGAAAACTTCTCCTCGTTTGGCGCGTTGCTGTTTGAGTCGATGACGGGTGGGATCTCTGGGAAAATGGAGAGGAACGAGCGGGCGAGGCAGTAAGAGATGGAATCCCCTGGGTCGTGTCAGTATCATTGGGATGTGGCATCGGCAGTGTAAACAAGGAGATGACCGACAGAAGCTGTTTACGGGAACAGGCATCTCCCACTTGAACTGCTCTGCTGCTTGGGATCCAGGCGTCACGGTTGCGGTTGAGTACCGGACCTTTGGGGGAGTGTGGGCGATATCGCCATTCTCGTTATTCTGGTCCTGGGTTCTACTGCTGTTATCGTTCGAGGAGGTCATAGTATCCAATTTCTGTTCAATGTTACAGAAGTGTGAAACGGGTACTCTGAGAGACCTCTGGACGCAGCAACAGTCTCTCGGAACTGTCGAGCATCAACCCCGCAATTTCCCATCTGGACCCTGCCCCCGTGGCCAATCGGTCTGGTCGGGGATATCACCCGCACCCGCTAACTGAAGCGGCAGTTTACCTCGTGTGGAAGCCTGCACAACAGCCAGCAGTGCTGGGTAGGCACCTACCTTACCTACCTACCTACCTACCATCACACTCCGCTCGCTCCAGTAACTTCTGTTTCCCCAAGTCAACACAGGCTACGTTTTACCCTTCTGCAAGGTATGCAATCACGTTACCTCTGCGAAACCCAGACATATCAGGAAGGAAATTGTGACATCTACAGTACATCCCATACGGCCGGCCTCGTGATGGTGAAAGTGTCGGCAGTGGGGCCGGGATCAGCAGGGCCGAGAATTCGGATGACGTTGAGAGACACGGTGGACAGACGGACTTGGCACCTTGGCAACGGTCAAGACGATGGTGCTGCTTCGCGGAAGGCATAATCTTGGCTAGCCGGTCATGGAAAAGCGCCGGGGCGCGAAGACATCGACAGATTTACTGGTTTTATACAGAATCGCGAAAGGCGCCAGTTTATTCCAGGAATGCACATGGCGAAGCTCTTTCACATCGGTTTCGGCTACCGGACAGACGGGGTGACTGTCCGCGATATGCAATCAAGAGAACAACGCGACATTGACACGCAAGCAACCAAAAAAAGGGCCGCGTCTTCAGACTCTCAAATATACACCTGGAACTTGCGCTGTCATCTGATATGATGAAAACCAGATCCTCATTTCAATTCCGCTGCTTGAACTCAATTGCTGCAATATCGCCGACGTGATGCTCATGCAAGTGGCGGTGCGCGATTCTGCGTTATCCAATCAAACAGTGCGTCACAGCTGCCAGTCACACAGGCGGCTGACTAAAGAAACTCAATTGTTGTGGTGCACGTGCAGCTCCCCCCGCTTGTCGATTTTTCGACCCTCCACAACACCTCATTACAACGATCACCAGACCAGCCATCGCCACATATTCGATTGTCTCGAATCACGAATCGCCATATCGATTTCGGATTGGGACTAGCCAAGCATTCAGGTGCTTCGTCTCGCCCGCGATTGCATATTTCGCATACTCGCTTCAACAAACCACACCCTCGCGCGCCATTGCGCGAGCAAAAGGGCGTTTATCGCCTTTTTACCTAGAACACCATGTCGGCCATGAAGCCCGACGTGCCCCTCGAGTCGATGGACCAGATCGGCTCGACCCCCGGCTCGGCCACCCGGGAGCGCCATTCCCTTACCCTCGACCAGCGTCGCGCCCTCCGCCGCTGGGCCAACTCCCAACCTGTGCGCCCGAGTCACAAGGCCTGCATCGACTGGTTCGCCAGCCAGTACAACCAAACCATCTCCCAGTCCACCGTCTCCCACTCCCTCTCCCCCAAGTACGCCCGCCTCGACGGCGACCCCCAGCTCTCCGGCTCCCGCCTCCGCTTCGGCAACTGGCCCGACGTCGAGAAGCTCGTCCTCTTATGGCACCAGCAAATGGTCAACAACGGCCGCCAGCCCTCCAACGAAGAGCTCGCCGACAAGGCCAAAACAATCTACAACCAGCTCCCCCGGTACAAAGACGAGCCCGCCCCCGAATTCTCCCCCGGCTGGATCCACCGCTTCAAGAAACGTTACGGTCTCCTGGTTAGACGCCAGCGTCGCCCGACTAGCAGCGGCGGCGGCGGTAATCCCGCTCCCGGAAGCACCGCCCTCCAAAACCTCGGCGATGACATCCCCTACCTCGCCGAGAACCTCCCTCGCTTCCTCTCCGTGACTGCCGATCTCCCCCCAGTAACAATAATGGACTACCTCCAACGTTTCCTCGGCGTGGTCACCACCCTGGATGTATGCGAGCGCGTCAGAGACGAAGTCCTCCGCCGCCATCAACACAACCCCTCCCCTGATGCCGGGCCAGGAACACCCAACAACAACCCCATGGGCGGAAACGCGGAGAACACAGGGACCTACCACTCGGAAGAGGACCCCGAGGTCGTCCTCCAAAACGCGCTTCGTGCCTACCAACAACAGGAAGACAACAACGCCGCCGGCGGTGGTGTAGCAACTCCCGATCATCAGCAGCCCCAAAACGGAACTGACCGGGGAGTTGATGGCGGCCTCCCTGCGTTGGGAGTGATAGCGAATCAAGCTTATGCCCAGCACCAGCACGCTATGACCGCAGCTGGGTTGTCGACTCCAGACCCCGGGACTCGCAACACGAGTGTTGGGCCGAGGGCAGGACCACCACAGCAGGCACCACCACCGGCGCAGCCGCAGTATGCGCCGAATACACCCCAGCCAGTTCAGCAGCAGCAGCAGCAGACACCGCAACCTCAGACAGCTAATGGCAATGGGAATGGTGGTGGTGGTGGTGGTGGTACTGTTGGGGGAGGGCCGCAAGGGGAGGATCTAACGCTTACACCGATCCCTAGCGGGGCACCGGTGTCGGTGGTGGAGAACCCGGTGAGGTGCCCGTTTTGTATCAACAAGAGGATGCTGAGGACGATCAAGGAGGCGGTGGAGCATTTGAGTAGTCATGTTGTTGTTTGAGGGTTTCATCCTCTGGACAGGGCTGGAGTGGGGGTTCACTTGTTGCCTTGTGCCATGGCTGTTCACAACTGCGGAAGGGTCAACAGGTAAAAGCTTGTTGCTATATCACGACAATGAAGAGGGAAACGAAAACAAAAGCAGGTTGTCTTGTGAGGCGTGTGGAGTGCTGTTCGGGGGATTATACCTACCATGGATTTTTAATGCCTTGTGTCTTCTTTTATCTTCCTTTCGGCCGGCAGATGGGTTAACGGGATAGGGTTCTTACGAAGGGATGGGCTGGAGTTATCTATAGGCGTTTTGTGTGGCACTAGGGATAATATCTCTTTATCGCTTATCGATCGATGTATTTATTTATTTATTTTCCCGGAAGGAGTTAGCTGGACTGAACTGGGAACTGGGTGTGGCGGGGATGGAAATGAATAGGCAGGACTCAATACCTGAGGCGAGGGATCTCTATAAGAGCCAAGGGAACGTTGTGTTTATCTCTTGGGATTTTGCGGGGGGGCGAAGAAATATGTGACAAGCGGTATTTTTCTCGTATCATCTCCTTCGGTGTTTGGCGTTCATCGTTTTTGAAGCTGGTGTTTGAGTTGCCGCCTTTTTGCGTGATGTATGTACCTATCCGAGTGAAAAAGCAGGGCTGGTGTTTTGGGCGTTGAATTTTTTTTTTTTTTTCCTGATGAGTGGCGATGTTATTTGTATATCTGGTACATCAATATTGTAGCAATGGTCACAAACGGGTATCCAGTAGTCCATACTGGAGTCTTGTTGTTGTTGTTAGTGTTGTTGTTGTTGTTAGTGGTGTTGTTGTTTGTTGTGTGTTGTTGTTGTTGTTGTTGTGTGTTGTCCTCTTGCGAATACCACATGCATAGAAACAAACAAGCATGCAATGCTGTTGATGCAATATGCAACATGACACAAAGTCCGCCGAGTTTATTCGCCCTTTCTACAACATCAACAACAAGAACGGCTGAGTGATAATGGCACAAAGCTCAACGATGTACTCGTCGATTGGGTGGACTGCCACAGTGTGGTGTCTTGATGCATTGTTCAAGCATATCACCCACACTCAAAGAGTGGTTTATGTATCACCGCAGCAGGGGATTGTATATATGGCCTTCAAGATCAGTGTCACCGAATCAAATTCTGGAGTTGATCCTCAAGCCTCTCAATTACCACTACGAGAAGCCTGCCTCCATCTTAAAAACCTAAAACAAAACAACAAGTCCACATCATCCGCATCATTCATGTCTCCCAGCAAACGCTGTCTCCGCCTCTTGTTTCAGCCTCTCCCTGCCTCTCCCTCAGCCCTCTCCATCATTTCCTTCTCCCTCTTCATCATGACTTCAAATACCGGCACGACCCAGAAAACGGTAAAAAAAGGCCAACAGAAAAAAGCAACAATTCATCATTTTTATTTCCCACCATGAGACATGTACATTCGTCCATCCATCACACAACACAATAAAAAGGTGATCATCTTCGTACCTCGGTCCAGCCTTGCTCCTCCGTGCTACTACTTCCTGCCTTCCTTCAATCATTCCACGCCAGCATACGCGCATCCAAGCAAAGAGAAGCATAAAATAGACATGTGTGTGTCAAACAATGTGGTACGATGAATGGGAGACAGCGTGATAAGATATGTCTTTCTCGGGGGTATAAATCTGTCTCCTCCAGTTCTTGTAGAAAAGCAAGCCAAAAAAAGCGTTGTTATAAATCGTCATCGTCGATACAATGCGGGGTTGAATAGCAAAAACACCAAAAACAAAAAGTTGGGTATACTTGGCGCAACGTAAAACGGAGTCGAAAAATCCAGTAACCAGCACAGGGAAAAGAAACAGAGAAAATGCATGCATGCTCTACACCACCTATTCAACGTAGAGTAGCAGCTTCTCATTTCGGCTAAGGGCGATGTCCAGATCGTTGTCGCTCATCAGTGGTGGCTTGTCGCCAGTGGCTTCGTCTTTGTATGATAGCTGAACCATCTCTCCGCCGGGAATCTTCAGTCTTTCGGTAATCCTGTCATACAAGGAGCGGAAGTTGATATCTTGCGGTACCTTGATGGCAATGATGTCTCCATTATAGCTGAGTTTGACCTTCATTTGAGCTCCGGGTTGCTGGATGCCTGGTGAGAGGGATGATTGCGATGGCTGCGACAGCGACGAGACCTGTCTGCTTACTGCTGGCTGAGCCCCTCCCATTTGTCGTCCCGGGGCAGAAAGCCCAGCGTAGCCAGTTCCATTTCCGTCGAGGTTTTGTCGGGATGATTGCCTTGATGCTCCGTCCGCGGGCGAGTCTGTTGATGATGGTTGAGATCCCCCAGATAACCGGTATTCCTCTCCTTGCGCTGTGGGATCGATCTCATAGTCTCCCTCCCGTGGCGCAAAGAACTGCTTCACCAGGTCACACTTCGAAATGTATGGTGGTTGGGCCAGCAAACTCTTGACGTATGCGTCCAGGTTGTGGCGTCTGCCTTCCGTGATGGCGTCGGTGACGTAATTAACGGGACCGGGCATGTACGGTAGGGTGCGCTGCTTCTTTCCGGTAGTACCAGCCTCCACAGGAAACTCGGTCAGAAGCGCAATTTGGAAATCGTAGAAATCTTCGTAGTATCGGGACAGCTCCCAGGTTCGACCATCCTCCAACTCGGCCTCAATGACGAACCAGTATTTCTCTTCGGCAAAGCAGTACCGAGGAATCTGGGCAGATACCGGGGCTGCGACTTCCGAACTCTGTCGGGCACCATATGGCTGCTGAACGGCGGCCTGCTGTGTGTTGTATGCTTGTTGGGGCTGAACTTGTGCTTGTTGCTGCGGCGGTGATTGCGGTTGCTGCTGTAAACACCGGAGTCAGTAAACCGAGAGTGACGGGAGAATTAGTGCAAATGTCACTTACAAAGTTCCCAGTCGGTACCTGGCTAGTCCGTCCATTCGGTTGCTGTTGGAGACTCATCCGCTCCATACCTTGTTCAATTGGCGCACCGCCAACGTCAAACTTCCCAAGGGTGATGCTAGAGTTCTTGTAGTCGGCTGCCATTTTCTTCCACTCCTCCACCTTAGGGATACCGGCTCTGCGAACAGATTCCTGCGGGTTGGCTACGGGCGTGTTGCTTGCCATATCTCGGATCTCAACAAACGAGACGGGAATCAAGCCGGGCCCACCGAGTCTGCCAATTGGCTTTGCGACAAACCACTCGGGGTTTGACTGGGCAATCACGATGATGGCTTCCCCCGCCTTGGCCTCTAGCTCGTCTCCTCTTTCTGCCTGGAAGTCGTACATGACGACACCATACACCATGGCTCCGGACTTTCCTGAGATTTTGGAGCTCCGCTGGCTGGCAGCGGGCGTCGCGGTCCCGACCGTGGATGCATCGCCGTATCCGGAATCATTGTCTGGGCCCTTTGCAGAATTTGTAGAGCGAGCAGTATCGGGTTGGGACTGGCCACTATCGCGCTCGGTGCGTCCAAGAGCCTGGAAGAATGCAACGGGCACTAGGCCACGGGCGTCCGGAAGGGCGGGGTTGCAGGCCTCATACCAATCTTGGTCGTTCTCGCGCCCGATGACGTGGAAGAAGTCACCACGAGAAAAGCTCAACTCTTGGGGATTTTGGGCTTCATAGTCGTAGAGTGCTCGAATCACCTGAAGAGGGCACCGACGTCAGTGTTTGCCCAAGAGAGTTGAGAGGGGAGCACACCGAGGCCCACCGAGCGGACACCCAGGCAGGGTGACCGTTCAGTGTGCAGAATGTGCAACACAAGCAGGCAAAAGACGCACCTTTTTGGGAGGGACAATAGCGACGGCTGATTTTGGAGCAATGCTGATGTGTGGCTTATTCTCCTTCTCCCCTTTGATGGACCTCCGTAAAGCCTTCAAAACGCGCATCGTGGTTAGCAGGCAGCCAGGAATGAGTACAGTACAAGAAGAGGGGTAGCAGAGCAAGAGCAAGAGCAAGAGCAAGAGCGTGCGAGAGGCATGCAGGGGAGATTTAAGGTATCAGGCCAAATGAGTCAAGTGAGTGATGGGGAAGTTCCATGAAATGCCAACGGCCAGAAATGAGGGGTTCAGCAAGGCCACCAGATAGATCAAGTGGTCAGAGATGGCAACTGGCGCCGGCGCTGGCGCCAGATTTGTGGTTGCCCGCATCCCCAGAGGCAGATGGCGCAGCGAAGTGGGAAGCGACGGGGAGAGGTGGAATGACGTACCTTCATGGTTGGTGTCAGGCGCCCCCTCTCAAACTCTCACTTCAGGTATCGAGGAAGAAGAAAAATAGATGGCGAGAAGCGAGGAATGGACAATCGATTCGGCCGATAGAGTCTGGGCTGTTGCGTTACGCCAGCGCAGCTGCTGTTCTTCGGGTGGTCCTGGATCAGTGTAACGAATCGAAATGCACCGTTTCGGTGTGGGATTTTTTCTGGGCTGAGTTGATTGCCTCCTCTTTTCTCTTTGGTAAACTGGAAACTGGCGAAAGCGCGTGGTATTGTTGGATATGGGTTGTCCCGTGTCTGCGTCTGTCGGTCGGGGGTTTCGGTCGCTGACTCCTCCGAGAACGTTGGCCCTCCGCCTTTGTTTTGGACTCGCTCAAGACTAGTGTCCGCCCTTTGTTCAGCCACAGGGTCGATTCTGGTTTGTTTCTGTAAGTGTTCGTATTGGCTTGGTTGTCGCAACAGTGTGTGCTGTCACAATATGTTGGTGGGGAGAGGCAGCCTTGGAGGGCGGCGATGCGATGGGCACCAAGAAGGTCTTAAGAAGGGCAGGGCAGGAAATTGGGAGGGGGTGAAGCAGGGGCCAAGGCGCAGAGACGACGGAAAATGTTGGAAGGCTTGGAGAGGGGCTCGCAGGGCAGAGGGAAGGATTGCGCGGTCGGCTTGCGTGTGGGCTAAAATAAAAGGCAGCAAGGGTCCCCAGGTCCCCTCTACTTTCGAGATACAACAACCAAAAAATCCACCGGATCATACCGGCATTGGCGAAGGCCGCTCTACTGTAAAAAAAACTATATATAATTACTTATCGTGGAGTAGTGAACATGGTCTGCTTACTATGTGTTTCTGACATCTAGATTAACCTCCATTCCCCTCTGGAAACATCGAGGCAAACAGGGCAATCGGCCATGGCAACCGGCGACGGTGCCCTGAGCGCAAAAGGTTCCCGCCATCGACGGATCCACAGTGCGCAACTGCTTGTCCAGACTTTTGGATCCCAGCTGGCCATTACCTTCACCACCAGACCAAAAGGCGCATGCACTGTAGATTCTCCCTTGCCTCACGTGCCTCCATCAGAGCACGTCATGGTGGGCAGCATGCAACATTCACTACTGAATTCTGGTGGCAGGTGTCGTGATGCAAAGACTGCATGGCAATTCATGCAGCGACAAGAGTTCAGACCCCTTTTTGAATATCTCATATCTGGTGCCTTGGCACAGCTTGTTCGGATGGCCAATTGTTGTATCAGAGCTTCCGTAAAGGGTCATTGGCCCGGTAGAGGCGCCTCGACCTTGGTCCAACGTTGTTCTCGCAGTCATGTTAGCGCCATTGAGTCGAATTGGCTTTGACGGAATCGCAGCGGTTGGCTCCAAGGTTCTGGGTCTCCCCAGCATCATATTAAAAACGGTGGGCCCGTCCTTGTCCGTCATCAACTCAATTGCGTGCCTTCACCATCCACACCATCCTCGCCGTCCGTGCTCCGGTCGTTCAACACATGCTGTGTAATCGGGTACCAGCATTCGATATCATCAGTCTCTTCAGCCCCCGTGCCCCCCACCTGGGTCCCAGGAGGGCGCCCGTTCTTCGACGGTCGGCCATCATCGTTGCTGAAGCACTGCACCTGCATGAAGAAAGATTCCGTCGGCCATCCGTCAACGGGAGCGATCAGCCGCCCTACCCAGACTGTCGCAAGCCTGGCAAAGAAGACCATGATCTGATTTAACCTGGCTCTGCGCCCTACGACCGCAGCCTTCCGTCTTCGCTCCTGTTTCTCAAATCAGGATTTCCACTCATGAGGATCCGAGTTGCACACGCAGGCAATGTCGGGCGAAATTCACAGCAAAAGTCTCGGCATGAAACTGGCCAGAGTAGCCAGCTTGTTTCGGAGGTCCATCCCTCACCAACGTCATCTCATCCTCATCCGCATCCCGTCATGTTTTTGTGTTGCGCTGCATATGCGCTCTTCGAGAAGCTCGCCCGCCCACGGCTTCCTGCAGCTCTGGGTCATTTTTCCCCTGGCTCTTGCAGCTCTATTCCAGCATCCAGTCCTGAAGAATTCATGTGCCAAGCTCAACCTATCGCTGTCTCGCACAATGTCACCCAATTATCTCGGTCTGGAACCAGTGGCGCTCATTCATCAGCTGTCGACGCGCGCGCATCACCCTACCTGTCCATTTGCTGACTCCCTTTTTTCTATTCCATGGCTCTTTATACCATCGTCAAAACCTTACCTAGTTCACTGCTCACATTCTCTGCTATCCTGACCTCGCTATGCTTGAGCCAAGGATCTAGCATCTGGAGGGGCACGACCCCGCTCCCGTTCCTTGGGAACTCTGGCTGGGCATCCGCTCATGTGAAGCGGGGTGATGGAGAAATCCAACCCAGCGTCACCATTCCCACCATGGCGTTCATGCAAAGTCAAGATCAATGAGACGTCCATGTGGGGGTTCATCTCTTCAACTCAGATGCAGCCGTGACGGCAGATGTCAAAGCACATTCACTCATCCAAACTCTTCCTCGTATCCGTCCGTCCATGATATCGTCCAGAGGAGTCTCTGACATCAAGTGATGACCCCGCGGTGACGTTTGGCGGCACAGACTCGCCAACACAACGGTTCCCTGTCACAAGCCATTGACGACAACCACCCACCACTACCGGCATCATCATCTCTGCCATAGTATGTACGGATGGCTGAGTAGCCTCCCAAAGACTGAACATTCTCGAAGAACCTTATTCCTCTTCTGATCCGCCAAGCAGGACGCTTCTGCCGCTGCTACGCATAAATCGACCAAATTCCAACATTCCAAATACAGTTACCGATACTGCGTATGCTCCTCCTTCTCTCTCCCTCCATTCGCTGACCACCATCCATCCACCCGCCCCCAATCCAACCCTCCCCTCGGATCCTGGCCGTCCCGATCCCCGAAAACACAGCACTTGAAACGTCTGAAACGGCGTTGCTTTTTTACCAAAAATGGGATTTTTGAGGTCTTTTTACTTGGAAGGGAAGAACAGAACGGCCAAAGTGATCACAGGTTCATGGAGAGAAGAGCCAAGCAAACCTTCACCAGAAAGAGCGCTTCGGAGACCCTCTAATTCTCTTTCTGTCAGCAAAGCAAAGGTAATCCGTGTTTCTTTCTTTCGAAAACTTTTAACTCGAGAGACTCAGGGAAGCTTTCTGTCGATGACATCTTGTTGAGGGTCCAAGCTGTCCTGACCTCAACGGCCTCCTGCTCTGGCCCGGATCCTCCGCGGCTTGTCGAGGATCCGGCAGTTGATGGTTGCATACACTCTACCTCGCGCTTGGCAAAACCCTCCTTTCACGCTCATATGTATTCTTCCCAATCCAAAATAGGGGCTAATTGCAGTTTGCCTGTTGAGAGAGTTTGGTAAGTCAGTAGCATCTATCCCCCCCTAACCCCTGCAAAGATCCCCCCTGAGACGAAGAAAAAGGGGCGGTTGACCACCAGTGAAGAAACATGAACATCACTGTTAGGACTAACCCATTAGCTCATGAGTAACCCATACACCATGGCAAAAGCACGCGTCCCTCACGTTTATACTAGGTAATCCGTCAGTCTCCATGCATGCTTCCCAAGTGGTGAGTGAGATCGGACTATGGTCAACCACCTTTCGCATCATGTGAACAAGACTTCTTGACTCTAGAGATATGAAGTAGTGTAGGTAGCAAACTGTACCATCCTAGCAATATCTTCATTCTTTGACGCTGGAATACTCCCCAACCGGGAGTCCCGCCCTCCGCAATTCGCTTCGCACCTTTGCAACCGCTAGTTATATATTCACAGCACGGCTTCATTGATCGATATTGTGTGACATAGTTATGTGACAAGATACTAGGGACCTACCCTTCAAGCCATCTCTCCGTAGGCTTTCGAGCAGTACTACTTCCATCTTTTCAGGCCATACTTGAAGTTCAGCATCCAAAAGCATATACATTTCTCACCATCACACACTACACCCACGCAAGCCATGCATCACGCTTGTCTTGGCAACATCTCCCTCCTTCACGCTAAAATATTTCCGAAAAGGGGTGCGCGTAGCCCATGCGCCCAACCTGTGCGTCCAACTTGTGCGTCTAACCTATGCGCCTAACCTGTGCGCCTAAACCATGAGTCTAACCCATGAGTCTAATTGTTACGCCTTCTGCCGAAATTATCCCTCAGCATCACCACATATACGCGCCGCACACAAGAAGGGAAGCATGGGGACAAGGTTGTCTTCGGGCGACTGAAGGACGGACGGTGGTCAGCAGTCGTTAACCGCCGCTGGGGACGTGGCTTCGTTGGTGTCAGAAGAAGGCCAGCAAGGCTCTGGCAAGGGCGACAAGAAGCGACAACAAGACTCAGGGTTCTTCATTAAACGGTGTTGAATTGTAATGGTACATCCCGCAACAGGACGACCTGGCCCAAAACTACCTCACTGTAACTATGCATATAGGTACACAATCACTCAACTCCAACTCCAAACTCCTCGCCCAATGGGACCGGTAACCCCAGTCCAGATCGAACTTTTTCTATCCCCCAGAGATAACTGTAGATCAAAAGGCCAACCATGCCAAATATCTCTCCTCTCTTCGATGGGTATCACTGTGATGGAAATTCCCCGTAAAGAAACCAAAAATCCCCCGGACCAAAATTCCTCAACAGCACTGCCGTTGGGTCAGAGCTAACTAACTCCTTAACCAGTTTCTGCCCTTGCAAAAGCACAGCCCAAAACTCCAAGCGATGTCTATGATGTCTACTGAGCACGATCTGTGAAGCGAAGCCACCCTAGTCGAAACTCATCTATCGTCATTATCGCCCTTGTTCCGCGGCACGGCCAGTAACAAAGCATTACCGATTTCGAGGCGCGAGTGAGATCCCTCGTGAAGCCACAAAGTCGTACAAGATGAAGACGATGGCGAAAGCTGGGAATCAAAGTCAGATGGAAAAGAAAACTACTTTTCGTGGCCGGAAACAAAACTTGGTGGCGTCAAGAGTCGAAAGTCTCTCCATCGACCTCGTGGAAACTTTGGCGGAAGGGTGGACGAGCTGCTTTTAAGGAGGTAGCGGAGTGAAAAGGAACGTCGGGTGTGCAAGTCCCTAATTCTCAGGACGGCGACGATGAAAGAATAATTACGACGTAAAATGAGGCGGAAGATGGGTGGCCTCCGACGAGAGGAAGGCGTGGCGGATGTGGATGTAAAAAACAAAGTAAAGAAAAGCACAATGAGGGCGACTAAATTTGGCCTTTGATGTCGACGCGGGCAAAGGCTTTCGCTTTGTGGTTTTCAAATGTCTGGCCGGCCTTGCCAGTGAGGATGACGATGGTGCCGTCTTTCTCCTGGAGCAAATCTTGGCCGCCGTGGTCACTGACGAACTGAGCGGCTTCCAGGTCGGACTCAAAGTAGAGCTCCTCGGTAACAAAACGCAGTGGGACGTCAGGCTTGTATCTAATGCCAAGTTAGCAGTTGAGCCTTGACGTGATGGGGAGAACGCAAACTTACGCCTTGCAAATGTTGCATAGGGCAGCAAGACGCTCCCGGCCAACAAACATATCCATGAGGTATGCCCCCATGTTAGGGGTCTCGTTGTACAGCTGGAAGAACCGATGATAGTTCCCCAGGGCCAGGGAGGATCGCACGTCCAAGGCGTGCTTAATCGCCTTGTCTTTCTTCTCTGTGGGGGTTAGATCTGCCAGAACACTATTCAGGTCTGTGCGGTTCGCTGTGTGAATAAAGTAAAGTATCCGATAGGCCTTGAACTCGTTGGCGTTGCCCTTCAAGCCCAACTTATACAGTGCCTTGAGCTGGGTCTGGCACTGATTATACTCACCGAGATCCCCCTTTTCCAAAGCAATACGGGCGTGTATTTCATACACCTCAACAGTGAAATCATCTCTCACGCGCTGCACAGTCAGATCCTGACGCATCGACTTGAACTGGTCGCAAATGTATGCGTAGTTTTGATCCTTCTTCCACTTCTTCTTCAACAGCTCCAGCGTGTTCTTCAACACCCGAGGAGGGCGAACATTCTCGGGTTTGGGGGGTGCAGTCAAACGCAGATAGTTCTTCTCAAGCTTCTCGCATGTCCCCACAACGGGCCCGTCACCGGGGGGAGGGCTTGGCGAACGGTATGTCGATACGTAGCCCCCGTTGAAGCGTTTTTGGCGTTTCTCGTACTTGTTCAACTTACTCGTGTTATCAGCACTCTCCTCGGTGGCTTGGCGTTTATCCTTGGAAAAAGTGACGCGATCCTCCAGGCGGGCACCTTGGCCGGTCCTCCAGGGTGGGGTGATGCTGAGGTTGGCAACATCCTCCAAGTCAGCGGACTTCCTCTTCTTGGAGATGTGGGCTGGCGTGCTGGCGTACGGGTTTTGGACTTGAGCGGAATAAGCAATGGCTTTAGCACGGTCTTCACGCTCCTTCTTGATGATTTGTTGTGGCAGCAGCATAGTCTCCCACTTGATGGAATACAAGAGGTTGTCTTCGCTTGCTCGCATGATGGTTTCCTTGAGCTTGGCCTCCATTTCTTCTCTCGAGACTGTGGGATCCATGTTGGCGGGGAAAAATGAGCGCTGAACGTAAAAGCGGACGGAATCAGGCCATTCGACCTTCTTCCGGGGCTGTTCATCAGCTGCGGGAGGGGGAGCAGCGCTCGACTGATAATTAGTTGGGACAGGTGGAGGGGATTGGGCTGGGCCGTAGGGATGTGCGGTAGGGTAGGAGGGTTGTGGGGCGGAATAGGACTGGCCGAAAGTTTGTCGGACTTGGACTGGCGTAAAAGCAGGAGCTGTTGAGACAAGGTCAGCAGAAGTTCGATTTGTTTTCAGCATCAAAGGGTGCCACATACCTGGATAAGTTGCTGTGTAGACATTCGAGGGCGGAACGCCCTGAGGCGGGGATGGGGTTGGCCACGTCGGCATCATGTTGTTGTTCTGCGCTCGCTTGCCTCTGGGGGAGGAAGAATCGAAGATAACTGTTCAGAGGGGTAAGTAGATTTCAAAAAGGACACAATCGGAGTGTTGATCAACGAGGCGGCGATGGCAGCAGATGTCGGCTGATGATGGCGGTGAGTGATGCGAAGTGTGCGAAGGGAGTTGGGGTTGGGCAATTCGGGAGAAGCGGAGAGGGCTGTGGTGCGGAAAAGTGGGCGGCGAGTCGCGTTAAGTGGCTGGTGCGCTTTAACGAGTCTTTGTCGAGTCTCTTAGGGTGGTGATGAGTCAGCTGGGCTTTGCTGCAGAAGTTTGCAACAAAAGAGGCTTTCAGCTTGCCTATCGGGGTGGAGAGCCACAGAGCATCAATCGGATACGTGCTTATCACGTCTTGGAGCCTGCCCAGCTTTACGTCAACAGCCAAGATCCATCATGCAACGACATCTTGTCTCTGAGAACAACACATGGTGAATGACCACGGCACACACTGCGAATCTTCCCACAGACCCGGGGCCGTCTTCCCATGACTATGACGAATGTTCTTAAAGCACATCGACTTGACAACCGCACTGCGGCCTTCGTACCTGCCCGATGAAGACCTGCTTTTCGTGCAAGACAATGTGGGGTTGTATGAGGGGTGAGTGCTGGGATCGTCGGCCTTCAACACCAACACCGCTGACCACTTTTACCTCTTAACTAGCAAGTTCAAACTCCCAAATCAACAAAATGGACAGGTCTACTTGACATCGCATCGGATATGCTATGTCGACAAAGCAGAGCCAAGAAAGTACTCGGTTGCGCTTGATCTGAAAGATGTGGAGCGTTATGAGTTCTACGTGAGTGCTGATGCTGGATGGCCTTCATAAACTCACACTGACTTTTCCCTCCCAGGCTGGCTTCCTCAAGTCCTCTCCAAAAGTCACCTTGATTCCCAAGGCAATCAAGCGTTCGTCGCTTCAGCATCGCTCTCCAGCTCATGTTTCTGTCCCTTCCCGGAGTGGCAATTCCTCTCCAGCACATCGCCAAGATGGTGCCCTCCGAGTCTCGCCGGTTGAGCCAACACCTATGAGCACAGCAACCTGGGTCTGCACCATCTGCAGTTTTTCCAACCCTGTGCCTTCCAACTTTGATCCTACCACCGTCAATGCCCACACTCCTTTGCCTCCCTGCTTGGCCTGTGGCATCAAGCCAACCCTAACCCACGTGTTGAAAGCGGCAATCAGCAACGCATCAACCCGACAGCCATCGAGTCCTGCGCTCCAGACGCCACTACCCGTTCGGCCTAAACAAATGTCTGGTTTGACATCATCTCAGTCCCCAGGCCTCACGACTCCACCCAAGAGTTCAGACCCGGATGCCTCCTTCCATTGCCCCCGCTGCACCTTCGCCAACCACCCCTCCCTCCTGTCCTGCGAAATATGTGGCGCTCCCCTAATCTCAAATGACATCCCAGCCAACCTCACCCAAAGCTCTCGACCGGACACGGAATCCCCCGGCCCCTTTCTCAACTCCATCGCCCCGGCCCCGGCTGGCCTGGAGAACCCAGAGAACATCAAGCTATCCTTCCGCGGCGGCGGCGAAAAGATCTTTTACGAACGCCTCAAAGGCTGCATGATACAGCGGAAATGGCTCCTCCAGAACGCGCCCCCCATCCCCAAGTCTTCCCGTGCCGGCGAGGACAGCAACGGCGTTCATGGCGACCCTGGTGCTCCTGAACAAGAGAGACAACGGCCCAAGATCGGTGGCATCGCAGGCTTAGAGCGGCAAACTCAAGCCATGCGCAAGAACAACGAGATTGTCATTGGGAACGCCTTTGAGGACTTGGAGGCTCTCATGGCATCAGCAAAGGAGATTGTTGCGCTGGCGGAGAGATTTGCGAAGCAAGTCAAGGGGGCTTCTGGGGGCTCGTCGGCCAGTGAGAATGCGCTCTTGGCAGAATCGGCTAGTCAGCTTGGGTTAATTACTACTAAGGATATTGTTGGGAGTACGAGTGGGGGTGATTCGTTGTATTTAAGTGAGCTGGCGAGGACGCTGGCGGAGTTCCTCACTGATGATAGGAGGGGGGTTCTGAAGAAGGCTGGGGGCGTTATATCTCTTGTGGATCTGTGGGCGATGTTCAACAGGGCGAGAGGGGGCGTGGAATTGGTCAGTCCGGCGGATTTTGAGAAGGCGGCGAACTTGTGGGAGAAGTTGGAGCTGCCGGTGAGGTTGAGGGTTTTTAAGAGCGGGGTGAAGGTTGTTCAAGGGAAGGATAGGACGGATGAGTCAACGGTTAGAGCGTTGCTGGCTTGGATGAAGGATTTGCATGAGTTTCCTCCAGAGAGGGAAGTGCCTTGGGATTGGCATGAGTTTGGGAGGGGGGTTACGGCGAGGGATGTGGCGGAGAGGTTTGGCTGGAGTATAGGGGTTGCGGAGGAGGAGCTGGAGATGGCGGAGGAGAGGGGGGTGTTGTGTCGGGAGGAGGGGATTGAGGGGTTGAAGTTTTGGGAGAATTTTATTGATACGGGAGAGGGAAAGGGGTATAAGGATAAGGCGACGATTGAGCAGGAGATTCTTTACAGGGCTTTGAAGGAGAGTGGCTTCATTTGAGTGGTGATGTTGGGGTTTGTAGAAAGTAGATAGATGGCTTCAATGCCTGCACATTCAAGATATAAGAAGTTGAGATTTGGTGCCGACCGACCCTGAATATGTCTGTATCCATTTATGCCCAACAGACAGTTAACCCGTCCGTTCTATAAGTACTGTCTATGAAGAAGGGCAATGTTGCCGTCTAATAATGATGACCCTATCCATCCCATGTGGTATCAACGCCCCAAATGCCTGTCCAAAACAAAACCAAATCTTGTACAGAGAAATAAAAGCCAACTTTGTCAAACGCCAGTGTTTGTGGTCATGGCACATTAGTTGCAAACAAACAAAGAAAAACCCACAACTTTTTTTTCCCCCAATCCCACGCGCGCTCTTATTCTCCTTCTTCATACCCCGAAGCAAGCTTACTCCAACCTCCCCATCAACCCCCTCCTCACCTTGACATTCACCACCCCTCCCACCCCAAAAGCGGGCACGATCCTGCATATCCTCGCCGCCGTGCTCACCCCCCAGTTCCTCGCTACTTGTTTTATCCTTTCCGCTCTTGACACCCCCGGCCGGTTGTAGATATCCAACCCCCACAAGTGCGCCGGCGTGCTAAAAACCTGCACCGCGGCCGGCGCGGCGAACTGCGCCATCGTTTGCCCCGACGGTCCGGATTTCTTCCAGCTCTCACTCAACCCCTGCTCGATTTTTGGTCCGAGCAATCCGGGAACATTAAACGAGGCGAAAATGGTCATGCAATCTCGCACTGCAAACAAAATGTACGTGGGAAGGGTGACTGGTCTGGCAATACCGGGGGGACCGAAGAGGCGGGCAAAGACTTGGTCTTTGTAGATGCCTAACGCGATGTTGGCGGTGGAGGGGGCGAAGAACTTGCCTGGGCCGGAGGAGACGTGGGTGGGGGGGAGGGATTGGGTGGTGGAGAGGTAGGTGTCTAGCGTGTTGGCGGTTAGGTAGGTGCCGCCGTAGACGGCGAAGATGAGGGCGAAGGGTTTGGAAAAGAGGATGGTTTTGGGGGAGGTGAGGAAGGTGGTGAGGGAGGTGCGGAGGGAGGTTAGGAAGGGGGAGCGGCCGGAGGCGTTTTCCATTATTGATCTTGTGGGGGAGGTTAGTTATGGGAGGGAATAATAAAAGAGGGGGATTGGGGGAAAAACATACCGGTCAATGATGGAGATTATGGGGGCTACGAGGACGGCTGCTGAGGCTGCGGAGATGAGGTCGGTGCCGAGACGGAAAGGGAGGTTTTTAGTGTTCCATTTTGAGGCTTGTTCGCTTGGGGGGACATTGCCTATTGTGGAGGTGGTAGTTTTGGCGTCCATGATGGCGGTTGCGGTGGTAGTGAGGGGGAGGGGTGATGTTGCGACTGCGCCAACGACTGCGGAAGCGGCCTTTGCTGCTACTATCTGAGGTGATTTGAGAGCTTCCAAGCCGCTGTTTAATCCACCGTCCTTCATCTCAGACTTATTGAGTGAGATGTAATTAGGGGGTGTCACACAATTGATGTTTAAAAACAACAGACAGACAGACAATTGGTGAGTGAGGGGCGGCAGTGAGAGTGACAGGGCTGCCTTTATCCGTAAGAAAACAAAAAAATTGGGTTTTGCTGCGGAGACGGTTTGCCAAGCTTTCAAAAAGTGCAAAAGGTCGGGATCCAGTGGGATTTATTTGTCCGCGTGAGCAGGGAAGGGGGCGAAATGAGTCAAAAGAACTCAGATGAGAAGAAGAAAAGACGTGATCAAGTTGATGAGAGAACAGCCCCTCCACGGCGGGATTGGTGACTTGGTATAGCAAACGCGTCGAAAGCGAATGGCTCCAGAACGTGCGTGGGATGAAAAGATTACACAGAAAGTTCAGCTCTCTGTTTTCTTAACACGGCAGCCTGGTTTTGAGCGGACAGTTACAAACAAAATGGCTCTAGAAGATAAAAGCTGATAAATCCATAAACATCGGGCATAGCTACCCCGTCGAGCTCTCGAGAGTAGCTCAAGTGAGCCAAGCTGCACAGCTCTCTCTGTTCCTTATCAATGTGTTGCAGTGACACACGGCAGAGAGACGGCCGAGTCAATTACGGAGTACTTGATGCCGAGATCGGAGTCGGCTATGCGCCTTGGCGCCAACGCCTGAGCCCGTGCATCCAGGCACACGCCAGGTTTCCCAGAGCTGTGGCTGGGCAGCTGGGGAAGTGGGGGCACCCACACATCACGACAAGCTTTCGTGGGGGTGCTGTGGCGCTGGTTTGGAGCTTGACTTCAACTTCATGTCTTTTTGGATTGATGGTTTTCATGTGTCTTCAGCTTAAAACATTGCAGAGAATTACAAACACGATGCGATGTGCCTTCCCGAGATACAGAGCTTTCTCTCTAAAACGCAAATATGCCCCCGTTCTCCAAACGGAAAGGCGCATCTTCAACGTTTTGAAGCTGTCTGTTGCTAACTTGATAAGGGGCTTGCTGTACTGTACTTTGTATTAAGAACTCTTTTAATGTATACCACTGACCTTAAGAGACGTGCCACGAATGGGTCGACACCTGCCCATAGTGTAACGAGACACAGACACGCCTTCTACTTTCCAAGGCTTCGAAACCATCTATGCCAATCTACTCAGCATTCCCTCTACTCCCTCGCGCGGATCAACTCACACCACCCCAGCTTTTCTCATCCGTACCCCCATCTCAGGTTCATATCCTTCGTCTGCAAGTCACAGGCCCATGCGCCTCCTCACCCCCTCGCGCCTCCTCGCCTCGTCGCTGGCAACCCCCCTGTCAAAGCCCGTCGTCTGCCAACGATCCCACCGCTGGATCGAGCGCTTGAAGTCTGTCTCGAGGAAGCGTAACTGGTTTTTGACATATCCCCAAATATTATCTGACTCCTCAGACGTAGACTGCTCCAACATTCGGAGCTTGCGGTGACCTGGGGTATAATCACTCCAACATTGGCAACCAGCGACCCCGTGCGGGGATCTTTCTGGCGTGTGCCAGAGTCCTGGCACCGGTTTGTGGGCAGGAGGCCCCGTTGGGGGCTCTAGCTGGAAGCCAGCGGCTTCGCCGCGAGGAAGCGGACGGCTGCCATCGATCAACCATGATGACACCCACATTAGCAACCAGCGATCCCGTGCGGGGGTCTTTCTGGCAGGTGCCAGAGTCCCGGCACAGGTTTGTGTGCATCAGGGCATCGTTGGGGGCTCTAGCTGGCAGCTGGACGGCTTCGCCGCGGCCGCGAGGAAAGGGATGGCTGCCGTTGCGAGCGCGCGCGGAGAGGGTTAGTTGGGCGGGAAGCGGTTCTTGTCGGCGACGTGCTAGAGGCGGTTCCCGGGCATAAGTCCGTCGGGGTCAGTTTTTCGTTGTGAACTTTCCACATGATTTCGCGAACGACTTCCTTGTGTTGGGTTTGTAGAGCATAGCGAAAGGCAGCGCTTATATCGCCCCGTCGCGGCGGCTGGAAATGAGCTTGCGCGTGCTGACGGTGGAAGTGTGATTCGCGGCGCCGCGGCGGTCGGCGGGACAGGTTGGTAGAATGGTTGCCCGAGATTGGCACCAGTCTTCATGCTGGGCATGAGACCTGTGGAGCGCTCGCGTGCCATGGCAGAGCGGTGGGCCTTGTTGCTTTTGGCCCGAACTTTGGCGACGTAGGTATTGTTGGAGCGGGAGGCAGCGAGTTTTGGTGGCTGTTTATCAGCTTGGACCGACTTATCGGGATCCAAAACGTGAGGCTATTTATATTCTGACTCGGTGAGATGTTACCTGAGATGGACCGCAAGCAAGGGGGTGCAATGGTTGCATTTCCCACTCCGAAGGAGCATCACCCTGCGGCTGGACTATGCCATGCGAACGAAGAGACGGTGGACGACGGACCACTTTGTGCGTTGCTTGATTGCGTCGTGGCAGATCTCTGTGTTGGATGGGTCTGTCGCCTTGAGAAAGCGAACTGCTGTGATTGTAAGCAAGGCTAGGTCTCAGCCTCACTAAGAGCAAAAGGAGTTCCTGCTAGGCCGTATATATAAACAAAGAAGTAACACTTCATTCAACTTGCCGATGTTAAGCTTGCGATATCTCAGACAGAATCAGTCAAGGTAAGCGGTTTCGAGATCCCTTCCGCAGTTACTTTATATCGGAGCAAGAAGAATAAACATCATGATGCTAAGCAAGCATGTCAAAAATACACCATCACACAATTGTTGTCATCAATACGCAGCAAGCCATTCCATGTATTGTCACACCAGTTGCTACCTAGACGCTATGCAAATGACCGGGTATCATTGAAAGACAAACTCCAGTGACTCCATCCCATGCAATGCATTTCAAAGCAAACAGAAAAAGCATCTAATCAGAGTCATCCGCAGAACAGCCCTTGGCCGCCGCCCGAGCCTTTCTTGCAGCCAACTCCGCCTGGAACCGACGTTCCTCCTCATCTTTCAAATCCTGCAACTTCTTATGCATGTCATCCATCTGTTCCATGTCAGTACATGCCATGTCAAATCAGGCAACATCAGACGTACCACTGTCTTCGCAATCTGAGTCATGTCGCTCCCCAACTTCTCCATGACTGCAAAGAAGTAACTTCTCGTGGCCCTCAAGCCGAATGTCCAACTCATCCAAACGCGATGTGACACTCTTGCGCACAAAATCAATATACCCGGTGGTATCATTTTGATCGTTGCGGGTCTGCCACTCTAAGAAGCGCAGTGACGCATCCACCTTGCGGATGCCAACGCCAGCCAAAAACGCAGCGGTACCGGGCTCCTCCCCTGCTTTCTCCGTAGCAAGTTTGGCGAGATCAGACGTGCAGGTGTCATCACCCATCAACTGATCGGCAATAACTCGAGGCTTCTTCGCAATCGCTAAAGACATAGCAGATGCCTGCAAAATATATGTGTCAGTTCAAGGTCAAGCGATGTAAAGCGGATATGTATGGGAGGGAAGATGCAGGATGGGGAATGTGGAATAAGGAATGAAGGACGACAAGGTATGAGGGATGAGAGATGAGGGATGAGAGATGAGGGATGAGGGATGAGGGATGAGGGATGAGGGATGAGGGATGATCAACTTACAGACGGGCAACCGGTAATAGCCAAAGCTTGAACCATGGCAGTCGACTCAGCGACTTCGTCGTCAAGAACCTGTCCACCCGTCAGCAACAGTGCACAAGACAATACAGCTGGTAAGTCACATCACAGATTGCCACCCATGGTCAGTCAGTGCTTGACTCTGACCCCGGCCGCCTCACGTCCCTTTTGAGGACGAGGACGGACGCGAAACGACACCGGTTAAGCACCCTCCCCAAGCGCTTCTAAGAAGTTCGGGAGGTAAGGTCAACCCATTGATGTCGATCAGACACCGCGTAAGCTAAGCCTACTAGGGCCGGCGAGCACACCCCACTACCGTATGTGGGGTTAGGCCAGTTGAAGTCACCTCGGAACAGTGGTTGCTGAGGTTGGCCCCAGCAACATCATTCAAGAACTGCAAACCCATGCCAGTTACGGAAGAGTGAGACCACACAAGGCAAAATGTCCTCGGCAGCTCTGTGGACGCTCAAAGAGACATCCCTCGCAACGCGGCTGTGATCAAGGGCTTGAGGAGAATGTGAAGAGAAGATGTTCCATGTGAGGCTGGTTGGGCAAAGAACTGGGCAGGATGGCAAGGAGGATGTCGGATGGAAGACTTACCATGTGGTCGCTCTTGTTGGAGGATGCCATGTTGGGACTTGGGGCAGTTGATGAAAGTCGAAGAGAGAGGAAGGGTCGAAGAGATGATGGTGGTGGTGAAGTGTCGAAGGTGGTATGCGGATGGTGAGAGAAGGAGAGTAAGCAGAGACATAGGAGGAGGAGGAGAGGTTGAATGCGAGTTAGACGGTCGGATCGAAGGTTCCTGCGAGGTCAAGTGTGGAAGGGAAGAATTCTTGGAGAATTGGGGTGGGAGGACCTGAATATATACTGGTGGGTGGTGGGTCTGTGCACGCCTGCAAATCTCCCAGCAGTTGCAGACTGTCTGTGCTTATCTCGCGGGATGCTGTTGTCATTGTTGATGCCTTGTTTGCCTGCCTGTTGAGGCCTTTTTTCTCCGCCTGCTGGTGTAGGAGCAAGGTCGGTCACCAGTTGGGATGAATGATAACAAATGTGGGGCCGGCCGACCTTAGGGCTGCCTGCCGGACCCACATCTCCGGAGGTCAAAGATCACCATCGGATTGGATGGTATTTGGTATCTTTAAAAATGATAACAACAGAAAAGTCATTTCTTAAACAAAAACAGCCCGGCCTACCTTATCAATGGGACCAAGAGCCTCGCTATCGACGTGGCGGTGTAGACTTGGTTGTTATCCTTGAAGTCTCCGAGATTTCGAGTGTAGTAGGCTTCCAGCGATCTCTGTCACCTTCTGTTTTGGACACTGAGTGAAATGGAAGGAGCAACTCGCAGGTTGTTTATCTTGTGAGGCCTTAGGCATCCGAAGTGTCGGCGTGTGTCTTTGGATGTAAAACTTTTCAAGCGACTCGCAATTTTCAATCTTTTTCACAAACACAACATCACAACTGTGAAAATGGTCCGCAACCGCAGAGAGACGCGCGCCCCAAAGCGCCCAATTCCTTCCATCGCGTCGAAGAATTTTCTGAGGCGCCGCGAGAAGCGTGCTGCCGCCGCCGCCGCCGCCAACGGCTCCCCCTCGCCCACCTCTCCCTCGCCCGCCTTCCCACCGCCCGCCGCTGCCCCCGAGGCCGAGTGCCCGCTCTCGCCTGGCACCGTCACAGGCTCGGATGAACTTGGTGGTTTGTCTGGTGAAAATGATCAAGTATGTAAATAATCGTGAATTTCCCCTGAACATTATGCCCATCCGCACATGCATTATTCCCATCTGTCCTAATCACATTCCTCCTATTCATCATGTCAGCCCACTAACGTGTATTCGGGAAATTCCAGACAACCCCTAGTACCAACCAGACCACCCCCATTGCCTCGACAGTCCAAGGACAATCTGGAAAGCGGTACACCAAAGAGCAGCATCTGGCTAAGGAATTGCGCAGTCAGAACAAATACTTGATCAGGAAGTGCCGTCAATTGCATGATCAGGTCACGAAGATGGAGCGTGAATACAAAAGGATGAAGGCCGATGGCAAGATTCGCCACGCCCGCTTCAGAACCAACGCCCAGCAGACCAACGAGGCCATAACCTACCTGCTCGATAAGCAAGAAGGTGAGCATCGGGGCTGCTACAAGAACGTGAGTAATTTCCATCTTTGCTTTTGGATCATATGGACAGCGAGCTCATAAGTTTGGATGTATATCAGGCCACGGGCAATTGGGTCAAGTTTACTCCCAAGTTACCTTTGTGAGACAAACAGCCGAGACATAAGGACATTGTGCTTTGGGATGTATGGGAAAAAAGGCGTCTGGGGCTTGGGATTCTCAAGGGCAATATTGCTGATGCTCGATTCTTTCACTTATCATAATGCATTGTGGATGGCTGGCTAGGAAAGCGGAAGGTGCTTCTTAAGATGACGTCTCGGTTGATAATACATCATTGATTGGGATGGATACATCATCTACTGGATCACCACTTCTTGACTGTGCTATACGTCTTCCGGGCTGTGACATCAAAATTTCTTGTCGGATTTTATACAAATCTTTACTTATTTTGGTGAAAGCTAGATCACAGAATACCCCAAACAGCCGCGCTTGTTTTTCGCTCTGCCTAGCTGCTCTGCTCTGTATGTCTCCTGGGCTAGAGGGTTCATCTTATACGTTGTCAAAAGGTACGGTACTACTCGACATATATAAAGACCCTTCCGAGACCTGAACAACATGTAGGAAGAGATGGCATAGTGTGGCAAGGGCCTGGCATATGTTTGGCGTCAAATAGACCTTTTCGTCAGCATAATACCTACAGCAGGTCTCTGTCACGAAAGAGTGAAAAAGAGTTAGCAAGCTTTCTGAGTTGTAAAACTCCATCATCTTATGTGATAGCAATAAAATAGATATGTCTAGGGGTTGACTTTAAGAGAACTTTAAGGTACACCAACAAAGACGTCGTACATCTCCTCTGTCACTTGTTTGAAGGGAGTTGACAGCCTGTTTGCTGGCTAGCGTGACATGAGTGCTCAATAGGCTGTCAGCGGATCGGTAGCTGTCATTGACCTGATCATTAGGGGTGTGGCGGGCAATATCTGCAGATGAGGCAGATAGCACCTTGGCGATATTATCATTTATCGCTACCTTGCCCACCTGTATTCATAGGTAGTTTAAAACAGTATTCTCATCCCGGACTTGTTTAAGAGGCTTTCTCCGGGGGCATTACCCTTTTTGCTCGGGGGGCATTAGGCCCCACACTGCAAAGAATTTCTTGCCATCGCCACTAACATCAACCTTTACAATTGTCATTGCATTGCATTTTTTCCCATACAAAATCCTATACAAATCAATGATGACAAATGCTACCTAAAGACTACAATATTGGAACGATTCTAACCACCAGCAAGGCAATGCACCCTCCAAACTGCCACCCAAACCACACCCACACCCACACCCACACCCACACCCACACCCACACCCATATTGCTACCTCGACCAGAATTTCCAAGTGCCGGAGGTTGGCTTGCAAGAAAGCCTTAGGGAGCAGTGTGGCCTTAGGGAACAGTGTGGCCGTTGGGAGCAAGTGGTTGATGAAGTTCAAATCTCAGAGGTCATATATAACCCTAACCCCTGTGGGGGGTAATGCCCCCCGAGCAAAAAGGGTAATGCCCCCGGAGAAAGTCTCTTGTTTAAACCTAATCTGAGCTGGATCAAAAAGCATCGTGACCAAGCGCAGCTCTGTTCGTGACTTTTATCTAAGCTTGAATTAATGGCATCGCGCGTAATCGGGGCTGAACTTGACCGTGATTTTCTTAGAGGCGCCTTTGAACGTAGCAGGGGCGCGCCGAAAAGGATTCGTGATGTGCATTCTGAATACGCCTGAAATGAAACTACCTATTAAGGGTGTCTGGATTTACAAACCAAGCCATAAACAGGTCTCTTGATTACAACAGACGGCAGCGAAGACTTTCATTTGATGCAAAAGATGCCGAACGAAACTGGGCACCATGCTATTCATATTACAACAAGATAAGCGCAGCACATCATCAGACATTGTATGCCTATAAGATGGCTTAGCAAAACAATGCGGAGCGGTGTGACAGTTTGTGCATTATCAGGTCTCAGGGTCTACCTTCCCAATGTGTATCTCGAAGCCAACGATCATCATGCAGAAGCAGCCAAAAAGTCATGTCCAGAGGAGAGAACAGATGCCAGCCAGGTCTCCATTACCGCCTAACTCAAGCTTCAGCCCCATACCGAAGTTTGTACTACCATCATCCTCCTTTTCTTTGAGTCGACCCCTAAAGAGAAGCCACCACTATTGACGTCCCAGTTACACCCTTCTCGAACCTCCAAGTCTTCCGAACACCATCTCAAGCAGCCCGAGCCGCAGTGATCAGCTGCCCCGAAGCTATCTTCCTACTCTCTTCGATATCATGAATGACCGTCAGCTGACTCTCCACCTCCTCCCGGAGCTCAGAAAGCAATGCTTTACATTCGAGGAGCTCGGCTTTCGTTTCCTCGACCTTTTCCAAGTGTCAGTCTCCAGATAAACGAACTCTGCAAAAGATAAACTCGAATGCTTGAGAGATCAGGAACACTACACACCTGGGATTGTATTGTGGCGGTAATTAGCGAGTCCGGAAGATCTCTGAGGCCGTCAGCTAGCGTCTCCTCGGCAAGCTTTTTAATTAAAGCGAGTGCCTTAACAATTTAGGCGAGCTCTTCTTGCTTTGCGGCACGGCGGGCGGTAAGATTGTAGTAAGGTAAATGTAAGAAAACGTTCATTCTGGGAGCGCTCTTCTTCGAAATCAGCGATCCTGGATTTTTGGTGGGAGAGCCGGGGAAAGTTTCTGCTGGGCTGTGACATTTTGGCCGCTTTTCTGGGATACCAGTGAGATGTTAATTAAACGGTAGCCACAGAACATTTAATAGCCATCTTTTGGCTTGAAGATTCTACGAGGAAGCTTTAAAGTGGCGGCGGTGAGTTAGGTAAGCTTAAGGTTCCCACCTTTTCCACATCAAGGTTGACGGTGGTTGAGGCAAGGTGGAACTTCTCTGGCAGGCCTACTCTACCTACCTTTGACAATCAGACGAAAGAATCATGGTAGAGCCGAAATAAGGTACCACACCGATGTTGTTAAGAACTTGAGCGTGATGTCACGAAAAGTGGGCGGGCCTTGCGGGATGCAAGATCACCTGCCGAACAACAGGATCCGGTCTTAAAATCTCTGGAGACAGAAATTCCAATTCAATGGCATCCAGATTCCCCTGCCACGCCCATCTCCCCTAAACACATGCCTGGTATGTAACTCCACCTCCAGAAAGAAACCTCCTCCCAATCCATTCACAAACCCCCCTACGCAGCCCTAGCAGCAGTAACAAGCCCCTCCGAAACCCCCTGCCCAAACCTCACCAGCTCTTCCATAATCTGCAGCAAACTCGCCACCTTCTCTTGGGCCTTGGAGAGCTCTTGGTTGACCCGTTGAAATGCTGCCTTGAGCTTGGTAAGCTATCGATTTTAATCATCAGCAAAAATTGGCCTTTTCATGAATGAGAATTCGAACCTTCACTTACACTTGGCAAAAAAGCAGCTACTTCCTCCTCTGGGGCAGCCTCCAGGTCCCGGGCTACCGCCTCGATGTCGCTCTTCAGCTCGTCGTGTTGGGCGACAAGGTCGGCCAAGCTTGGGAGGATGTTGCTAACGATGATGATGAGTTTTTGGAGTAGGGTGTGAGGGTTAGACATTTTTGTGGGGGATATTGAATCTTTTGTGGGTTTTGTTTGGACGGAGATTGCTTTTGTTACGGTTGAAACGTTTGCGAGAAGGGGGAAGATGTTTTTGGGCCGGGACGTTGTGAGCGTGGAAAGAGAGGGCGAAAAAGGGCGGCAGAATGAGAGAGGATTAAGTTCAGTTAACGTTGGCTAACTGTGGGGCTATTATTTGGGATCTGGTGGGCTTTTTGTTGTGGATGAAGCATTAGAGTTAATACAAGACACAGATTCGTGTTTTTGGGTTCTTAACAGAAGGTCAATTACAAATATATCAGAGCCTACCTATTCACTTTGACAAATTGCAGGACTTAAGCTGTAGACATAGGCCCGAAATTCACAGCACCTGGACAAAGGAATGACAAGACGAACATCACAACAAAAACCGCAGCATCAGCCATCCTAAGCACTCCAGCTCTTACCTAGGCTGTGGCTATGAAACTCTAAAAAGGCAGATACCTAACTAGCTCACTCCACAACACAGCAGCATCTAGATCCGTATATCTCTAACAGCAATGACCCCTTCATATTCACAAACACATCATCATTTACCATAACACACCAGTAACTTCGTCAAAACCAAGAGCTACATCAAACTCTAAACCCTCCCCTCCCTTACCGCTCGCTGCTACCGCTCAACTATCAGCGCCCGCACACCCCCAAATAACCCTCACAAACAATCCAACTTACCACCTCCTCATCCAAAAGAAAACCGCGATCGGGCTACCACCCGCGCACGCGCAGACACTCCTTAAGCCTCCTCCACAGCAATCAGCAATCAGCAATCAACAGCAGCGCCTTTTACGCCTCCGTCAAGTTCATGTTCCCAACCAAGCCAGCCAACGTCTCCATATCCCGGTACTATCCCTACTTTTCTCGCCGAAACAGGTCCTGAGCCCTTCAAGCTATCGCCTAAAAGTTAGTTCAATGTCAAACAAGTCATTTTCTTTGGCTTGGGGGGGGGGGGGGAACGTAAGGTACCTGGGAGGTGGAGAGCATGGCAATCCCCTCCAGCCCCTCCCCCCGAGCCTGACGTGCTGGGCTAAGGTGTTACTTAGGTTTTTGATGAGTAGGATGCAGATGATTCGGGGTTTCTGTTCTAGGGACAGGACGGGTTGAGTGTTGTTATTGGGGAGGAGGGGGGGGGGTTTGACATTTTTGGCTTTTGTTGTTGTTGTTGTTGTTGTTGTTGTTGTTGTTGGTGGGAGGCGGGAGAGGGGGTTGACATTTTTGTGTTATTTGTTGTTGTTGTTGTTGTTCTTTTGACGGGGGTTGTGATTTTGGGGGGTTTGGTTTGGTGGGGATGGAAGTGGCTGTGGCCGGAGATCATGGGGCCGGGGCAAGGGGGAATCTGCCGGACCCACAGTTCGGGGTTTGTGGGGCAAGTATTTGACGTCGTCGGAATTATCCGGACGGAAGGATATGGAAAGCGTGGGCACTTGTTATTTTGTTTCAGGAATGGATAGTGCGGAGCGAAGACAGATTTGCTGGGCAAGTTTACATTAAGATCAAGCCAAGGATAGCCTTTTTTTCCCGACACTTCTTGTTTTATCCGTAGGTACCCAAGAAACCATTAATGAGGGGCAAGGTAACAGACAGCCTTTGACATCAGCTGTGCCCGGTATATGATGCCATGATCGCCGCACTGGACACAGTCACAGAACCCTGCACAGGTATACAACGGAAGACTGATGTAAATTGAGCATACTGCGCTAGCGAGCTGTATAGCAGACAGGCAAAGTACACAAAAACATTGATAATTATTCCCTTCTCTCCCATGCCTTCATTCCAATAGGTATCTATTCATCCGAGACAGGAGGCGGAGCTGGGGTTCTTGGCGCGGCGACAATCCCCTTGTATTCCTTCAGCCACTCATTCCAAGGCCTGCCTCCCGACGTTTGAAGGTAGAGTTGATGTTTCTCGTACGAAGCATTACTGCCTCCCGTCTGAGCAAAGTTCTTCCAGGGCTGTTTCTGCTCCTCTAGTCACAGCAGGTATCATGTCAGCTCTGGGATGAAGCGGTGGAACATCCAAAAGAACGGGACAATGAAAGAGTTGGCGGAAGAGTAGGTACCTGTAGCGACAAAGCCCATGTTGAGATGGCTTTCGATGTAGGGTGTTGTGTATTTGTGGTTTGGATTATTCTGGATAAGGTGCTCGATGCACTGGTGGCTTTCATGTAAGGGAAGCAAAGGAGGGAACTGTGAATCATGCAGACTATAAATGCACAACTCGAAACCATGGAAAATCTGCATCAGGCTTTCACATGACCTGTTTGTGACAGATGACCTCAGGCTTGGGGTCAGGAAAAGGTAGGGGAAGTGCGTGCAAAGGCGGGGAACCCAAGACGAATGAGGCTGCCCTTTCACGCGATAGGATTGATCGACCCTCTTCACCGGCTGCGCCATACCAGTGTCTCGTGAGCGATTTGGCGGCGAAAAGGGTGTAGCTGGCAGTGCGCTGATTTGCCATACTGGGAGCCTTGTCTTGGTGGTTGTGGTAGAGCTCTGCTTGCAGTGTCGGGTGTCGGGTCAAGGGCCCCAATCCCAAAGTTCTCAAGCGACTCAGATTACCTAATCAAGGATGCTTGCAGCCTCGGTGAAGGATAGATCAACGCCAAGAAGACGCCCGATGTGCAGGAAATTTCCCTGTAAGCCAATGACAGCCGAATATGCTATCTCCTTGACACCCATAGGTTGCTATCATGGCAACTTGGCCTTCAGCTGTCGGCTAACCGCATTATTACCCCACGAAAACCCCATAGGTGGCTTTCTCCGCGGGAGGCCATCGAAAGTTTTATGTAATATGAGGCTCTGCTTGCAATCATGTCTCGGAGTGAGTTGGTCGTCGAATGATCTGAGATGCTCTCGTGTTTACCCTCTCGCCGGGACAACTCTCAAGAAACCGGACTCTGACCCAGTACCTAGCATGGAGAGTGCAACGGCAACAGTTTTCTATCTGGACCGGAAGCCTTATAAGAACGAAAAGCCGTACTTTTGTTGCCTTCCACCGGAGAGTTTGAAAGGAAACCCATCAACCAACCATGTCCACATTCCGGTAGATATCACAGCGACAAATATTCGGCCTGATATAGCGTCTTTCAGTCTGGACAAGAATGGCTTTGAAGTCGCAGTTCAAACACTTGGTCCCGAATTTGACTATGAGAGCGTGAAACCCGGCAGCGAAACTGAGCAGCGGTACATAAGACAAATGGAGGCATTATTGACTGAAAGATTGAATGCCAGGAAAGTCGTTGTCTTCGATGTGGAGGTGAGTGTCACGAAGCCCATGTTTTGCATGAGGACTCTGATTCTCAGCTGGTAATCCAAGCAAGACCCGGAAACGGAACATGGAATTTCCCGACGGCCTTGGGGAGAAGTCTAGTCTGGAGCAACCCGTCCGCGGCGTTCATGTCGGTGAGTTGACCTTTGGAGGGGTTTCCAGTTGTCAGACTAAATCTGATGACCAGATTCCTCGCCAGCTAGCGCCGTAGAGCGAGCTGTGTACATTGCCCGACAACTGAAGGACGAAGAGTTGCTTGCTGGGCGAATGCAAATCATAAAGTCAGATCCTTTCCCATATGACCGTCACGTCCGATGGATACTAACACACCTGAAATTGAAGCTCATGGCGGCCCTTCTTCTCTGACCTCGAGGACTGGCCGCTGGGTTTGTGTGATTCGCGCTCTGTAGATATCGAGGATGACATCATACCTTCCGATACAGTGTTTCCAACAAATGTCGCTGAAACGCTCCAGGTTCACCACTCTCCGGCCCACAAGTGGTATTTTCTTGACAAACAATCCCAGGACGAGCTGCTTCTTTTCAAGATCTTCGATTCTGACGACGCGAGTTCCAGAGGTAAGACTGACCATTCCGGAAGTCACGCAAGCATTGAGGCACTCATCCTATCATCTAGTTTGTCCGCATGCCGCAATCCAGCCTGATCTCCGAGGATACGGTACTGGACAACCAAGAGAGAGTATCGAGACGCGAGCAATGGTATTTTATGGATGACGAGTTTGCATCCTTCGGTATTCTCATTAGTTCATGAAACTCACAGCAATGGGGCTGCTGTGACAGTCGTTAATGTCGTTATATCGTTACGTCGTTACGTCATCTTCAAATAACAAGCAAGCTTCACCACGCTTGCTAAGCTCAGGCATAAGTGAACCAAGGGCCCTGCCTGTGCCTACCAGTGCCTAAACGCCAGTATCTGAGCGAAACCGAGCTCTAGCTCGGAGATGATAACCCCTCTCCAAGAACCGTCTCCACTGCCCACTTCCACCAACTCCCAGGAGAATCGGCATCTCCAATGGAAGCCGATCTACGGAATCCTAGATCATCCCTTTTTGTGTACCCATCTGTGGGAAAATGTAGGTAAGTTAAACAACGTAACAATCAGCGAGAGACACACCTTTGAGTAAAACCCCGCATTGATCTAAATACTCGCGCTCGGTATCCCCAAAACCTTCCCATGCTCTAGCGCCAGGCTTCAGGAAGGGATCACGGCCATTGATCGCGGAGAAGTAAGAGGCAATCCGTTTTGAGGAATAGCTCCGAAGTCCCCCAAATGTTGACCACGGACACTCGATTGGTTTTCCCTGCTTTAAATCAGCAGACAATCATAGTAAGATAGGTAGCATCTATGAGGGTGTGGGAGAGGGAGAGGTTGAAAAGGTGGGTACGTACGAATCCGGAAAAGTGGCTGTAGAAGCTCATCTCAAGATTTTCGCTGAGGATGACCTGGAAGATGAAAGTGACCAAAAAGATCTCGAACCAATCCTCCCTCTTCCTACCGTATATCCTCTTTGTGAAGTCCTCAATAACCCACTTCTCCAAAAGGCACAAGTGGCTCTTCAATATTCCGTTGAGAGTCTCTGCTTCTGCGAGTGACTTTGGCGTTGAGTAAGGGAGTGCTCGCCAGGGCGCGTCCATCCACGCCACTCTGTAGTCTCCACTTGCAGTATCTAGTTGCACCCAGTAGGTCCGGCGTAAAAACCTTGCAGCAAAGATGTACAGGGCGTTTCGCAGCATCTGCTTTGCCTGGAAGTAGGAGGCTTTGTTAGCTCACCCGTGAACAACACCGCAGCCCTTGATCCTGCAATGAGAATAGAGGTTAGGCTTACACTTGGTTTCGATCTCTCAGGCCTACTGTACTTCTCGGCAACTCGCAAAGTGGTAGCGATGAAATTGTTGTTTGTTCCAAGGGTATCGATGATCGTTTCTATGTGTAGTTCCAAGTACTGAGCGAGGACTTTGAGACTTTTCAAGTCTTCCAAAGTTGACAGACGCTGAATAGCGAGTACCTTTTCTTGACCCACCCGATTCAGGAGATTAGGAGCAAACCGCTGGAACATGCCAAAACCCTGGAGCTCAAACATGTCAGAGACTGTCAGTGGACAGCTCTGGCCCAGTTGTGCCTCCAGAGGACCAGGATCTACGATACTGGCCGTGCGTAATGGTAGATCCTCGTCGTTTGTGTACTTATAATGGTACACAAAAAGCCCGATTTGAGTGCCTGGAAGGTTAGCTAATCATGAATAGTAGGCGAGTTGGAGATGAACGCTTACGTCGTCTATAAAGCTCTACATCGTCCAGGGTTCCCCGTTGACAAGGTACTTGTAGCATTGTCTTAGAACTTTGTAACCGTTTGATGCAGCCTGGACATGGCCTGGTATCGCTACACTGGAATCGTGTAAGTAATTAAACGGTGGAAAAAAGCCTTGTGCTTGTGTCTTGATGTACCTTCTCCTTCATTATCCGGCACACCAAACAAGCGCTCTTCTTTCTGACTTGGGCGGTGGCCTGCCGCTCTGCATCTGTCTTGCGTTTGGGAGCGCGCCTCCGCGGGACCTCGCTTGGAGCAGACTCTGCTGAAGTGCGAACCGAGGGCGGAGAAGAGTCTATTGTCGGCTCTCCTGGTGCTTTGTTATATGATGGTACATCGTTGCCTTTCAAGACGTGTTGCGAATCACCGGGCTGCAGCCGCTCATCCATTCGCCGTTTCTTAAGACTGCCGCCATGGGAACTGCGTTCTTGATTATCCGGTATTTGATATTTGATGTCCAAGGTCTGCAATCTTGAGTTCTTCTCCAACTCGGCAAGACGGGCTCCGTCCCAAAGCGATGAGGATGACTCGTTGTTGTTGGTGACAATAAGGATGTGCGAATGACTAAACCCTGGAGGGCTAATCATAAGTTTAACTTGAGAAGTGGATGGGATACTGGTATTCCCCTTCGGAGATAAAGGTACTGTCGCTTCCTGGGATTCTGATGAAGCTTTAGATGATTGTGCAAGCGTAGAAGGGCTTGATGGTACTTGGTCTTCGAGCGAATTATGGGCCCCACCGGAGGATGGTAGGGACAGCGCATCAATAGTGAATGAGTCTTGATCCCACTGTCGCTCATGTGTGTTGGTCCACGATGACATTAGATGCTGCAAGCCTGCAGATGCCGGCGGTATCCCTAGAGTGACCTCACTGAGATGAGGGGGAAGTCTCGGGGTCCTGGTACTCCCTTGCGAGAGGGCCAAATTGAGAAGTCGCTCAGGGTCCCATGAGCGAGGATCTTGGTTGGAAACGACGAGCATTTCGTTAGCCGGCGTATCGAATTCGGTCCCCAGGCCTGGGGGGAAAATGCCGTGGCCATTGTTCTCGTGTGGCGCCATGAATGTCGGCTCCCAATTGGGACTCTGTTCAGAGCCTGAAGGATATGCGTTGCCCAGACTGAAGGCGATTGGATTGGCAAACGAAAGTGAATACTGGTCTGGAGGGGAGGAACCTCCCCAATCGGAACCAAAAAATGAATCTTGAAGCTGTGGAAGCGGTGTGGAGATATCAAGGGGAATGGCGAATCCGCTTATTGGCACGTTTGTGGCGGGGTTTGTGGCGGGAAGGGAGTCAAAATCATACTGAGGAGAGACATTCAACCCCGCTTCGCGTTGCGCAGCAAAGGAAGTGTAAAAGAAAATGTCATCTTCAAGGGGCGCTACAGGCGTATAACTTGTAGCGTTTGGAAAATCACTCATAAGAATCTGCTCAGGGAAAGTATCTTGGTGGCCGGATGTTTCGGGCCCGGAATTGCGATTCATCGGTGCGGCGGGATCTTTTAGGTATTCCGTGTCTTGAGCTCGACATGGCCTTCGGGGAGCATGGAGTGGGGAGTGTCCGGGTGATAAGAGAAGAATTGCGGGCATTCATTATATCTCGACGCTCGTCATTCATTCGGACCGTTCCGTCTCATCCTTCGGGTTGAGAAATGAGGTAAGGCGCCAATGTGTGAAGCAGATTGCAAACCGGGCAATTGCAGAAGTGCTCTTTTGGTCGTGCCAACGCGGGATGACGCCCTCCACTGCTTTGACCGGTGTGGCACATGCTGCAGCCTCGTTGGATGGTGCATGGGTGTTGGCTCCCGTGGATGATGATTTTTAAATTGTGTGGAATGTGAAAAATAAATGCACAAAAAAGCAAGAGCCCGATGATAATTGTGCCCTCATGCCTTGCGACTTCCCCAGATGCAGAGGTCGGGGGGCATCTTTTCAGTTGCTCCAAGTTCCCGTGACTGCTATCTTCTGCGACACCGACCTGAAGGCACCTTGCATCATGACCGACCCCGCTCTACTGAAAGAGGTATCAATCGCGCCAGATTTGAACCCGGTGGTCTCATGCAAGTACCTATCGTGGGAAATCGTACTTCCGGAGGAGCATGAGGCAACTGTTGAGAGAATTCGCGACCCCACCAAATGGCCAGCCAAAGAGAAGCATTTTGTAGCTGGTCTCAGCATTCTCACGACATTCATGGCTGCATACTCCATCTCTGCATACGTTTCTGGTGTTGACTCAATTGCCACCGAATTTGAGTCCAGTCACATCGTGGCCCTTGTCGGCATGCCAACGTTTCAAACAGCATTTGCTGCTGCACCCATGGTCTTGGCTCCTTTCAGCGAGTTTGTTGGCCGAAAGCCAGTATTCTTGAGCACTTATATTCTTTACAGCAGTATGCAACCCATTATTTTCCCCTGTTTGTCGCTAACCGGAACCAGTCTGTACTTTGATCATTGCTGTCGTCGATAACCTTCCAGGACTGCTGGTTGCCCGATTCTTCCAGGGCGTCGGTGCCAGCACCTTTAGCACAATGGTCGGGGGTGTTATTGCAGACATATACCAACCCCATGAGCGTGGCATACCAATGTCACTGTTTGCAACAGCATCATTTTCAGGTGGAATGGGCCAGCTAGTGTCAAACTTCATATTTGAGTCAAAGGGCTGGCGCTGGATATATTGGCATCAACTGCTCATCAACATTTTCCTCATGGTCCTCATTGCCCTATTCTTTCAGGAGTGCCGTGGGCCTGTTCTATTAAGCAAGAGAGCAAAGATCCTGAACTCGGTTGGGTTCGCTGCCTACAATGAGAGAAGCCCACCGCCTCACATAACGTGGAAGGTGAAAGAGGAGGAAGAGCGTGCCACCCTAAAACAAATGATTCGAATTAGTCTAACCAGACCATTTCGTGCGTTGGCCCCATATTCAGTACCTTGCCAATGGATCTAATTCGAACGTGCTTGGCAGATTTACTCTTTACTGAACCAGTTGTATTCTGGTTCAGCATGTGGATCTCTTTCAGCTGGGCGCTCTTATTCATGTGGGCTTCCCTCATTGATGACATTATGCAAAGTCATTGGAACCGCTGACGCTTTTGACGTAGGTTTTATGTATCAGTACCACTCACCTTTCAAGTGACGTATTCCTTCACAACACAGCAGACTGGTCTGGTACTGCTCGCTACAATCGTTGGCGCAATCATTGGAAACCTTTGCTATCCTTTCCAGGAACGGCTATACCGAGAGTATGCCAATAAACTGCCAAAATTCAGCCTCTTGCGCCAGCTGAGAAGGAGTACTGGAGTACCTGAGTTGACTACCGATTGGAATCCGGAAGCACGACTCTATACGGCATGCTTTCTTAGTATCGCCATGTCAGTCGGAATGTTCATGTATGCAATCCTTCCAAATATCATGGGCTTTCCCAATGCCCGACTGACCTTCAAGTTAGGTATGGAGCGGTCATGCTGCCCGAAGTCCATTGGATAGTTGCATGCATCTCCGTTGTGATGGTCACATTTGGATCTTACTCCGTTTACCTCGCCGTGTTTACCTATTTTGCCGATGTGTAAGTCACGCTTCCACTCCAGTCACAAGCTCTGCCGTATGATACTAAGCCTTGAATCTCAAATCATGAAGCTATGCCATATACGCCAGCTCAGCTATGGCAGCCCAAAGCTTCTGCAGAAATGCCGTGGCAGGCGCCATGCCCTTGGCTGTTACCCCTAGTAAGCCCATTTTTGCTGCCACAGACTGCAGTGTGTGACTGCTTACGATAAAGCACAGTGTTTACTCGCCTCGGCTTCATGGACGCTTCTTTTCTACTTGGTGCTTGTGGGCTCCTGATGAGGTGAGACTTTCACTCAAACTTCGTCTCATTTTAGCCATATCTAGATGTGACTGACATGAATGTTGCATAAAGCTTCGTTCCATTAGTGTTGGTCGTGCTTGGCCCACGGATTCGGGCCAGAAGCAAGTTTGCAAAGGTAAGATGATCAGCTACACAAAAGCAAAGCAGGTTCAATAGGCATCTATACTCACTGGTCATCCACATGCAGACTCTTCGTCACGACGATCTGACCGGCTAGGCTCTGGGAGTGGGGTACATGTAGACTGTGCGAGTTCAAGCATATCGCAGGACGTGATGAATGGACGGAAAATGAGGGGCAAGTGCGAAAAGTGTTAGTGGCGTGTTGTGGGTGGTAGATAAGGTAATGATCATATTCTATAGGTACCCGGATCTTCATACTGTGCTGGCATTTTTCTGTCACACTTGATTTTGCACATGCAATATCAAGAATCTGTACCTGCCACATCACCTGCAGACGACAGTCGTGGAGCACGGTGTATGTGATACCAGCCACGACCGGCGAGAGACGTGGCTGGCCTCTCGACTACCCGCCACAACCGGCGAGAACCGTGGCGCTTTTTGCAGGTCTCCGCCACAACCGGCGAGGGGCGTGGCTTGCCGCCAGACTGCTGCTCCAGAAACCTTCGTGTGTCACCACACATCGACACCGGCTGCATCCAAAGCTGTGATACCTCGTCGACTCACCGTTCAAAGATGCCTTCGGCAGAAAGAATGATAGGTATCCGAGAGGCCAGACAATGAAGAAAGATGAGACGCCTTGGGCAGCTGCTGCACCGTTGGGCAGGGAAGAAATATAAGGTAGGCAGATTCTAGGTACTGAAAGGGCAGGAAGAAGGACCATGAAGGATGTGTGTATAAATTGAAAAGGTTACTGCAGCTCGACTCCCTGGCTCTCTGCAGCTAAGCGTGCTCTCACAAAGGTTTTTCCACAGACCTCCCCACAGACCTCCCCACACAATTCATTCTCGTACCACACTCAACTACCCGACTGAACCACTCGTCATGGCAGCTGGGGCACATACCTCTCAGTCACCAACCACATCTCGGTCTACAGACATATCAGAACACTGGCACCTTCATCTCAACATTGTACGTTCCACAGCACACAACCAATATTACTACTTACTCCCCACCACCTCTCTCCCCGCCGATATCCCATCTTTCCCATCTCCAAATCCCCCAAGCTTACAGAACCTTTTCCAGAACCACAAATTCGACTCAGAAAATCAACAAAGAGGACTCTCGCCAAGTGCTGACCTCCCTATGAACCGGTTTCTCGACGCTGGTTCAGAATCTGCTTCTACCGTTTGGGAACGTCTGATAGGCAGATGGGGTGATTTGTAAGTTTCATCATCTGGTCCGCGTCCACTGACTGATATTGATCTTCTGAAATGATACCTATCTGACTTTACGGAACAGGCCACACACTAGACTAGAGTCTCCGCTAGAGAGTGAAGACCGTGAATCATCACTGTAGACATGGAAGCGGATTGATCTTTGTTAGATGATGTGCCTGACTGTGACTTCTGGCTACGGGCTGGGATCTTTGAGTTGTTTCGGAGTTGTATCATTGGTGATGGCGTTGGATTGTGGTTGTTTGACTTGTTGCTGGTGATAGCGGTGCTTTCTTGTTGTGGATGATTTTCTTCGGGCTTTGTTCTCGGGTCTCAGTCTTCTTACCTTATATATATCGGGCGGCGCGAGTTGGGAGATATTTGCAGTCAGAGAAGTGTGCTTTTCTGTTAAGGTACGTGGTCTGTTCAGCTTCGTAGCTTGAAATTCATGTATTTTTTTCAGTACGATATCCTGCAGTTGATTCGACATCGTATGCCAATGCATGTAGATCTTGCACAACAACGGGTAACAGCAGAGCTATTGCAATAGTTTTACTCTGTCACCCTAAAATCCAACTCAAACATTCTCGGCAGAGCCGTATACTGATCCCTCAACCCCCCACAAACAGGAACCACGCCAGTAGGGACATCCAAACAGTGAAAAGTGAAGCTATCTATAACCTTGCTGTCGTCAATGTCTCATCCCCACAAGGTCTTTAGCTTGGTTACTGCCTAGTCACATCCCCTAACTGATACCCTCTCGGCGATGTGCTCCCATTCTGTTCCCACTCTTCATAACCTTTCTTATATCATCTCCCCGGCCCTTGTTTCTATTTACTTCCCAGTGACCTCGCCTCTGCCACAGATGACACCAATCAGATCTTGCAATCCGAAGTCGGCTTAATCGGGTAATTCCACAGGCCACTCGCCTTCAGATCCAGCGCAGTAGACCAATACCAGTAATTATTGGTATACTTGGCCTGGCAGCGCTTCTTGATATCCGCGCGGCGCTGGCCGTCCGCTCGAAACAGGGGCGCAACAATACTCTGGACTTCATTCAGGATGGGAGCATAGTTCCAAGCGCCGTAGTTGGGGTACGCGGGCACCGTCTTGGTCTTCCACGCGTTGTAGATCTCGTCGGCGGAAATACGCACTGCATTCCAGGCTTCGTTCTTGTTGGAGACGTCTTCCTTGTCAAGCAACCGCTTGTCACCGTAGGTGTGCCATGCTCTGCCGATGGGACTCTTGACGGACAGCCCGATGGCGTTGTCCTCGTCGTGCATGAACTTGGCGCAGAGATCGGCCGCGCCCACGCTATCGTGCAGCTTGCGTCTCGGGGTCCGCATGTGGCCGGCTGCGAAGGAATCTTGGAGAAAGTGGTCGCCAAAGGCGTTCATGGCGTAGGCGAGCTGCAGGTTTCCGCTGGCGGCAACCTGCAGAGCGACGGAGTGGCATGCGTTGTAGGCGGTGCGGGCGTCGGTGCCGAAGTGGTCCCAGTTGATCTTGGCCAGCCCAAGGTAGCTGGGGCATTCGTCAGGGCGAGCGAGGGTGTAGAGCTGGAGCTGCGCGCTGACGTCCGGAATCTGGGGATAGACGGTCGACGGGTCCTGGCCTTTGTCCAGCGCAGCCTGGACCATGTCAACTTCTGTCGAAAGTGTGTTGAGGATCTTTTGGGCCTCAGCTGGGTTGCGGGTCGTGTCCTGGGCGAGCCAGTACCACGCTCGCAGAAAACGTTGGCGCTGGTCCTGCAGGTCCTTGCCGTCGCTGATGGGGTTGACAGTGCCGTAAAAGTCCCCGGCCAGTCCGTTGATCTGGCCGTATGTCACCTCCAAACCGTTGGGCAGCTTGAAGGGCTTGTCCTTGGCCACGTACGACTGTCCATCGTCCCAGGCCAGTGTAAGCGAGTCGCCGAGGTAGCTATGCTCAGCAAACTCGAAACCGTCATCTGAACGAGAGTTAGCAAAGACACAAACAAATGAGGATTCTGGGGCTCGTTGTCGGGGCTACTCACCGTTGTGCGGTTTCTTTGCGGTCTCCTGCTTCCACTTGACATAGTCGATCTTGGTGGCCGCTTCAGTCTCTTTATCCGAGATCGGAATGGCGACCAGCTGTGAGTAGTCGTTGTGGCCATGGTCTGGCTCAAGCTTCTCCAGCTCGGCTTCAATGTTTGGCGGCGCATTCGGGTCGTTCTCATGGTCGTAGTCCCACCCGGTGGGCTCATGACCAAGTGTTTCCACGGTGCTAATGGCTTGTCAGCGGCAATATGGGCAGCATGACCGGGGCAACAAACAGCTCTTGGATTGTGGTGCTCATGATGGTGGTATTCCAGTTGTTGGAGTGGTGGGTAAGGCAGTGCTAACAATGACTAGCGATGGAGTGTGACCGGCAAAGTGCAGGTGGTTGGTTCTGGAATGATTGCTCAGAGACCAGAATCCAGCGGCGAGACTGCCTGTATATATCCTTTTTCTGAGCCGCCAGAAACGAGAGTGTGCCTGCCAGCGGTGATTGAACCTCCAGACTCCTCGATTCCGGGTATCCTGAGACAGGTGGCATACGCTATGCTATCATGGCTGGCTGACTGAACGCATTGGTCCACCAGCCGTGAACTAGTATCGAATTATTTTCTTGAGCACGTTGTGGCTGGCTGGTCGAATGTGCGTCTGACTAGATTCGAGTATCCCTATCTGTGGTCTAGACCCAGCATAGCTGCCTCTAACCTCAGATGCTCAATCCGAACTTGGTCTCAAAATGCCTGGTATGGTTGGGGCTGGCTGGAAGGAGCATTTTGTCCGTCCAACTTATCCGTACGTGTTCTAGAACCTCACAACTGACTTAGTTCTGCTTTACCAATGATTGAACTTATGGCGTTTTTTCGAGGTTCTTATTGGCTTCAAACCCTTGTTTTAGCCCCTGCTTGCGTCCCACACTAGTGATCGGCCAGGCGCTAAGTGTATCTCGATGGCTAGCTGAAGATGCAGCTTGAGACTTATCGCACCTTTGTTGCATCATTCTGCATGGGACTTTCCCCCCCTCTCTCTTTGACGAGATATATCGATTATCAGAGAGTCACCTTGCTTATCCAAACCTCAAGCCAGACCAAGAAGCCATTATATGAGGTGCAATGGTCTTTATATCCTCGATTCTTTACTCACTGTTCCATTAAGTCAACTCTTCAATCCGCACACCTGGCCAACACCATCCCCTCGACACTCCTCTTCTACCACCCCCAAACCTGGATTTTCTCCCCTCAAATTGATTCGGAACGCTCCCAAAGCCCAACATGGACGCAACCACAACCTCCCAGCCCACCACCAAAGAGCTCATCATCCAAGAAATCGTCGAGGCCGTCGGCTCACACGCCCTCGACACAGTCTCCCCCTCCAAGGCCGTCCTTCCCCCACCCAAACCCGACCTCTCTCCAGACGATGACGACGACGACTTCACTCCCCACTGCCTAACCCAAGACCCCATCCCCATGCCCTTACGCGATGCCCCTGCCGACATCATGGTCAGCATGGGCCGCGAATGCCCCCGCTGGGTGCCCGGCTCCACCATCAAATGGGTCGCCTGGAAGCAAGGCTTCAAGACCCCCGAAGACGCCGACTACGCCGCTCAGCACCTCCACCTCGCCTGCCAGAAATGGAACGAGTTCAACATCGGCGTGAGCTTTGAGTGGGTCGAGGAGACCAAGGACGCCACGTTTGCCCTCTGCCACGGCGGCGACAGCGACGGCACCGTGGCGAAGGGGTTTTTCCCGAATGCCAACGATCTCAACCTGCTGCGGGTGTACAACCCGGCCTTCTCCAAGCCCCGCTGGAAGGCGGGCTTGTGGAAGGTGTTCACGCATGAGTTGGGACATATTTTGGGGCTGAGGCATGAGTTTGCGCTGGATTTGAACCCAGCGACGGGCAAGGTTTGGGAGGAGGCGAAGGCGGTCCAGTTGGGGCCCAGGAATGAGAACTCGGTTATGACGTATAAAAGGGATCCGCCCGAGATCCAGGAGAGTGATGTCGAGTCGACAAGGGCGTTTTATGCGTTGCGTGAGGATGATGACGGTAACCCGCCGATGGTGGGGCTGACCGAGCTGGCGGATTATACACCCATGTGAACACAGGGTGATGCAAAACATGGCATGTGCTGCCATGTTATCATTCCGATAGTCCCACCACGGTGTCTTCATAGGCGGTTACACAGGTTCAATGAGTTCAATAGACATACCTAAGCAGCTTTGTTTAATTTGTGGCAATGTCACTCAATTCTTTCTCTTTTGACTTTCGATCCATCACCTCATCCACTTCCTCGCCTGATTAACCCCCCAGCAAGGGGACTCCGGCAACCCACCTCCCGCTTCACTTCCACTATCAACCCTGTTCATCCTGGGCAAATCCAGCATATCCAAATCCACCACCCCCGGCCCTGCCCATAATTCAGTTCCTCCACCTTGACCAGCTTCCAAGTCCCTGTCCCTATCCGCTTTGCTCACCACCGTCCCCTCAGCAGTACTCAATGGGTACAACTTATTTCCCTCCTCTCTCAGCCTCTTACTTTCAACCTCCTTCTCCCGTTCTTCAATATCGACTTTTTCCTTCTGAACCGCCTCACCCTTCCCCCCGTCACTGTCATTCTCCAGCTTGACATCACTAGTGCTCTCCCTCCTAAGTGTCCCTCTCATCTTGTGATATAAAGCCGGCATAGCAGGCATACAAGCACAAACAATACTCAGGTTCGCCTCCAATGCCCCAAGCAATGCAGCAATGCCGGCATATTCAGTAAAGTTGGTCGTCATCCACTCCTCCATATTGTTGTACACCAATCTCGTAATCGACACCGCACAAATTCTGTCTCATATTGTCAGCTCTTCACCTATGTCGCCAAGAGACTTATAACAGCAATAGGACAATAAAACTAGGTAGAAACGAAAGAAACTCACACAATCCCAACCGAAAACAACGCCCACAAACCCACTATTAACAACCCTTTCATTAGCATCATCGGTCTTTGAATCCCCTCCCTCCCTCCCAGCAGCCTAACTTTCACTTTGAACAGCAACGGAATCGGTGAAACCTACCCTTCCTCCTCCTCCTCATCCCCCTCAACCCCCAAATCACCCCCGACGGCAACGCCAAAATCAAACAATCCAATATCGCCCCCACCCCCGTCTGCGCCACATAGAAATTACTCGTCTCGATACAAACATACTCTGTATTCGTCACCTTATCCCAATTTGCACTAAACGGCCGACACCCCGCCAAACTAACAATGGCAAACGACGCCCCGTAGCCAATGGTTAGGGCCATGAGGATGTAATCGCAAATGACGAACCAGTAGTACGCTGAGAAGACGGTGAGGAAGTAATCCAGGAGAGAGATTTTGACGAGGGTGACGGCTAGGGAGCCGCAGACGCCGATGGCGATGAATTGCTGGGGGTGTTAGTACGTTGTTAGGGGGCAGGGACAAGGGGTTGGGGGGAAAGGGGGGGATACCTTGGCGGAGAAGAGGAGTTCATCTGCGGTGACGGTGGAGGAGACTTGGCCCACGCCGCCGTGGGTGACGGTGAAGTTTTCTGAGACGACGAGACCGAAGGTGAAGAGCTGGTTGGGTATGTCAGTAAGGGATGTGATATTACGGAGGTCGGGGGAAGCACCCATGAGGCTATGATGGAATACTCCGACAGTCGCATCTTGGTGCCACGCAAGGATTGCGAGTAAAATCTCAATGCGACGGCCGTAAAGGAGAGTAGTAACCCAACGCTGTTGACGGCGAGGACCGTGGTTGGGAACGCCATGCGGACATTGTAGGGGGCCATGGCAGAAGCGACGAATTCGCCTACGGCAGGTCCGGGGCACAAATTTTGCGGTGGTCGTCTAGTTGACAAGGTGGACAATTTCCAGAGATGAACTGATGTTGCTGACTGTTGACCAGAGGACTGGCTGCTGAGTGCGTGAAGGCGGCGCACGCCGGTTCATTTCCCATGAGGGAATCAAACTGAATTTCCGTGACAACCGGCACGGTGCCGAAATATTGGGGCCATGGATGGTTATCTGAGACGTTGCCTGCCCTGAATATCCGATATGCAAAGAGTCTCAGCATCGGCGGGTATTGAGGCTGACCAGCGGTCAGAATTGCTGCAGTTTGTGCTGCAGGCTGACAATGGTAAGTTCTATGGCAACTGTCAAGCTGTGCCACGTCCATACCGACTCCCGCCGGAAGGCCCGGGAGAGGAAGGGCCAATGCTGCCCGCACAACGTGGTGGGACGGGCCTCCCCACCTATCTAGGTATCTACTGCATAGGACTCCGGATTGCTGCTTCCAATCCATGAGGATTTCGTATGACAGCGGAGGTGAACGGACAAACTCGGTGATAGCTGCGCAGGATTGGAGCGTAATCCTGCGGTGCCGGGATCGGGGACGGTTGTTATCAGTTTGTGGCGGAAGTCTCTCATTGAAATATTTCCTCCGGTCTTTTGTCGATCATAGCTAGTAATTGCCTGTGTGTATTCATGCTTTCCATTGGTCCCCGAAGCACCCTTCTATCAGTGAAGAGTATTGTAGCTCGTCACGGCTGAGTGATCTGCAGGATCCTAGAGTAATGAGATGCTGAGGATTCCCTGCAGAACCACTATATTTTGGTGTAACTTGCAATAAAATATCATGGACTCTTGGCAGCTCGAGTGCCTTTTCCAGGAACTACTTCCCTACGACCATTTTCCTGTTCCTTTTCCATGTTCGAAACAGTAAGGTAACTATGTGCTTTTTGTATCCTACCTATCCCAAAATGCAGGTCCCAGAGCGGCCATGGCTCCTGTTTCTCCTGGCATCATGTTGAGCATTGCCATGGGATTATCTACCGTGGTGGAACACCGAAACGTTGTGATGGTTAATACAGTGAAAACGGTCGTGAAGGTGTAGTCTGTTGTTGTTGCTGTGACGGTTGCTGTGCCGCCGGCAGTGCGGTTGAGAACGTCGCGGCAGAAAGTGGTTATCTCGGGGAGGGTTAGGAAGTATCTCGGAAGAGCGGTGCAGAACAGAGGAATATCTTTGATGTAGGGGGGATCGATGAATGGTTTCAGGGGGAAGGGTCGGCAATAGGTACGGTTCGGCTTCGGCTGCACCATCGGCTAGAGCTTTGCCGAAAATCGCACTCAGTGCCAGGAGTGAGTGAGAAAGATGCATCATGTTGAGTTAGAATGGATAGTCAGGGCAAGTTGAACACTGGCCAATGGTTTTGCCAGTTTTTGGGAGGAGAGCCTTTCATCTTGAAGAATCAGACTTGGAAGACTAGAATGACTAGTTGAGTCAAAGTCGTATGGCTGCGCAGACCGTCATCGGGATGTGGTGGTGAATTCCGGGAGTTCAGTGGTTTTAGTTAACACCATGTTGCTAGATCATCAGATTTAGATCTGAATCACGGTTATCAAGTCAAGTTATGAAGATATTCAATCGAAGCTGGTTACCAGGCAGAGGTGAGAAAGTTTTTAGAGCGAGTAAATTTCGCTCAATTACCTACCTTGGATACAGCAAGTCAAAGGTATAACACAAAGCAAACAAATGACCTGTGAGATTTAAGTATTTTGAATTGCCCCTTTAACGAGAGGTTAATATAAGGTACCTCAAAACATAGTGACAGGCATTTTATAGATACCTAGTTGCGAGACGTTGAAAGACAGTCGATAGGCCTTCAAATGGCCAATAGGCCCTAAACGCTGTCGGAACATCTGTATTTTGCAACCCATATGTGGTGACGCAGGGGAGTCATCAGCGTCTCATTGCAGATACAACAGCCTGGGTTATCATAGCCACGGGATCTTCGGGAGCGGGACACCAACCTCGATCCTATGTTGCATATGCAAGCTTATGCCTCAGTCGGATGCACGTTCAGCCACATCACATCCCTTCGGTAAACACTTTGGCCAAAGGAAGTGATTTGTGCAACGTGATAACCCCGATTCCGTTTTGTGAGTGAGAACATACACCGCAGCCCTGCCGGCGGTCCTTTTGCCGAGGATCTGCATGAGCTGAGCTGTTCTGGGATATCTGTGATACGAGAGTTATGATGGGATTGTGACGACGAACAAGCGGGCCGATGGTGGTAAATCCAGTATAAAAAGTACCTGCTGACGGATCGACCGGAAACTGCCACTGGGCATCTCAGATTTCTTTCAAAGTTCGATAGGACCGATATGGCGAGCCAGATAAGCCAAGATGAAGCATACATCCTTGGGAGAAGCTTTTCGGCCAATGCCAGGTCAGTATGGAGCTCATGGAGCCTTCTTGTCCTCTGACTGCTCCAGCTTCTTTGATCAAATGGCTGATCACATCCAATGCTCTAGGCTCAACCTGCAGTACTTTCTCTGGAAAGACGGAGGGTTCTCGCTTCACCCGAACATCCCAGCAGATGGTGAGGATCTACGGGTCGCGGAGATAGGAGTGGGCACCGGGTACGGTTTCATCTCAAGTTTCTCTCTTATCTTCCCCTCCTGCCCATACTTCATGTCAGCCATACAGATGACATGCAAGTCACTTATACCATGCGGATGTCCATACAGAATCTGGATGGTAGACCTGGCGCGTTATCTCCCGGCTTCGGCAAGGATCGACGGCTTCGATATCGATTTGACGCAGTGCCCCCCAAAAGAATGGCTACCACCGAATGTATCAGTCCACAATCTAGACTGTTTGGCGACCCTGCCGGATCACCTACTCGGAAAATATGACATTGTTCATATCCAGTTGTTTCATCTGGCTGTCCACAACAACGACCCCGCCCCAATCATTCAAAATTTGGTCAAGTTATTGAGTACGTGCCGCGGTTCTTTTGCTCCAGTTATTCGAGCGCCGAGGCCATTTGTAGAGCTGATCCTCCCTTTTGCAGAACCTGGCGGGTGGATTTCTTGGGGAGAGATTGATTACAGCAAATGGAAGACTGTCCGGACTGAGGAGGGAGAGGATATCGAGGATAATCTGACCCTCCTGCTAGAGATGATTGGGACATTGGGCGGCACGAAGCCAAACTGGACAACTGACGAGTGAGTTTATCTTCCTTCCGCAAATATCAGCCCAAACATTGCTTATGGCTTTCAGTTGGCCAACCAGACTTCCCGACTTTTTCAAAGAAAATGGCTTGGTGAACATTGCAACAGATAATCGCCCGTTCCCCTTGGAGCTACTGCCCTTTCAACTGGACACGGCCTTGATGGCCTCAGAGGAAGTCAGTTACAAGGTTTTGGACCGCATGGAAGGTGACTTGGGTAGCCGCTGCCGAGAGCTGATCAGCCAAGTGTTTCGGGACAGGCAAAAGTTGGCGTACAATGTCGGACGCCTCACTGTGATTGGGCAGAGACCGGGACAATGAGGCAACGCTCCTAGCGCAGGATAAATCCAACAGAGTTTGATTGAAACTAGTTATGTAGCCATTGGTGTCTGTCGTTCTTTTACTCAAGCTGAAGCGGCCTGCCTGCTTCTTCAATGAGCGTTTGTGCAGTCCACTCGGGGCGACTGATAAATGGTGAGTGTCCGGTTTCGACTTTGATGAGCTTATCAATTTTATGTGGGCCGCTGGCTTTTGCTGAGTCAACTAGGTACTGTGCCGCAACGACGGTGGTCGGCCTGTCGCCAGTGGTAAGGATGTAGGTCGTCGGGATGTGACGCCAGGCAGCATGGGTGGTAGTACTCCAGAAGGCCCCTAAGCTCTGTGGGCGAAGTTCCTTGGCCAACTCGGCAACAGTGTCATCGTCCAGGTCTTGATAGAACATGCCCTTCACATCCTCCGGTTTGACCGTAACGGTGCCATCGTTGAGGCTACTAACCATCTCAGGCAGCATGTTGTCGCGTGTGCCTTCAGGCGAGTGCTGGAAACCTTCTGGCACGATGAAAGCGGTCATGTAGACAAGTCTGACAACCCCGCCTCTCAGCCCCTGCGAGATGCATGTCTCCTTGTCTAGCCCTTCTAGGGCAGTCCCGCCAGTCATACCGCTGAAGCTGTGTGTGACCACTACCACGTCATTCTCCTTGACAAGCGCTGAAACCGTCTGACGGATCAATTCGACATCCTTGGACCAGTCCGGCGTAGGTGGTGTGGAGCCCGAGGAAGGCAGCGCGGGAGCAACGGCCTCGTAGCCCGCCTTCTCGAGCTCAGCAATGACACGACCCCAACAGCTCGGGCTGTGCCACGCACCATGGAGAAGGACGAAAACGGGCTTGGCCATATTGACGGAGTCTAGGCAGAGGATGCAGAGCGGCGGATCACAGGATGAGTGGCTTTGGAAAACGGCGCGGAGGATGAAGCGAGGATAAGACGGGAGTTAAACAGGGAAATATTCGCCGGCGTAGTTGGAGCTGTGTTGGAGTGGTCGTAAGTCAGCAATGACACACCCATGCTCATATCCAATGTCCATCCAAGTTGGCGGCGGAGGTGGCGTGGCCACCAAATATGAGAGCTACAGGAGCTGGGAACGGGGCCGATGCGGCGCTCATGTGCCGGGTCTTGGACCGGACCCGGGAGTCCTTTTGTACCGATCCTCCCGGACGTGCCTGGAAGGTCAGATTCTACGCCACACATGCAGCGGATCAGATAACGGCGAGGGGGTCGGAACTCGGGTCGTAGAATACTTGAGGTGATATATTCGAGCTCTGACCTCTTGGTTCACGATGCCAGGCCAATCGGGCTCACATAATGTTGTTGGAGATATGGTGTTCATCATGCTGAATCAGCGTAGGCTTGGGTCACAGTAACGATATGTTTTGAATCAGAAAAACGTACGTAATTTCTCAACCTCGAAGGAAGTTTGAGCAGATTCTATCAGAGAAGGAACAGACATGCAGGCGGCACGGAATATCTCTCAGATGCCCCCGCCCTTCCATCCCGTCTTTGTTTGTGCGTCAGCCAACAGCTCAACCCTCACCAAGATCTTTCACCGCCCAGTTGCAAAGAGCAAAGGCAGAGTGTACAGACACGCCATCCACAGATTCCATAACTGAAAGGTCCGCTTATCCGCTTCGATGCTACGCCGTCTCAGCGTCCTGCATGCAATCAAAAGGCCCAAGCATGCAACCACCACATGTGCGCCGGCACTGACACGCCAAAACCAGGGGCAGATGGTCGACCACGCAACCATGGGGACCGCAATTGTCCACCGAGCCGGTCCGTCCCCGAGAGCCAGCGGCATCGACTTCCTGCCCCTCATGCTATCCCCGACCTGATCCGCCATGTCCTGGGTTTGAACAGTCGAGAAAACGATCCCACCAATCATGGCAAGCCATTTGACCATCGTCTGGCTTTGCTCTCCAAAAAATGACAATGGCGAGTCCATTGCTACCTCCAATGCTCCGGAAGCGAAGCAGCAGAATCCCAAGGCGTTGATAACGTTCCGGCTCACCCAGCTCCAGTCCCCGAGATTGAGGTCGTTGTACCCATATCCGAGCACCATCAAAGCCAAACACTGCCGAGTGCCCCCCAGCCACAGACTTGTGAAAAGGGCCAGGGGATACAGGAACAGCATGAGTGTCTTGGCTTGTCCTTCTGTCATTCGTCCTGAGGGCATTGTTCGCCACGGTTTGTTGTGCCGATCTTCGAGTATGGCTTCAGGTTGGCGCTGATTATCGATGGCAAAGGGGAGCAGGTTGATCCAGACCCAAAAGACAGCCGAAGGCACCCTCACCAAGACCTCGAGCCAGTCTTTTGAGAATGCAATGGCATTGATTATCCCGAATGCTGACTGGGGAATGACAATCGTCTTCAGGTCACTGCGGGTGAAAAGCCATATGGAATAGGCATGGAAAACGCCACAACCAATGAGCCTCTGCAACCGATGGATCACCTTGGACATCTGTCCCATGGTTAGCGATTGGCCTGCAGCAATGACTCCCATGGTATTGGCGCACTCTTACCTGGCCATCCAACAGTTCGGAATACATGATATCTCAAAGTTCTATCTTTCTGATCGCTGTGCTTGAAGAGACCGCGCTTGCTTTCTGACCTCCGTGGACAGGCAAACGAGTCCCCTTTGATCTTATCTGTTTCTTTACTCATCTCTCATTCGGCGGCCTTGTCAGTACAAAAGCCCCGTCGGCATATTTCGCTCGGACGGCCTCTCGCCTTCCTTCACATCCGCAACTCCGTCCGAGTTACACTTATCTCCCGAAATAACATCACCACTGTGCCACCGCCAAGAACGTTTTCTGCACATCGAGTCACAAAGGTGTGTTGAAATAGGCGAGTTCGGAGAACGGATCCGAAAACCTACATTGGTCCCGTCCATCATCCATACTTCAGTCCGCATTTCGCGCCGGCACCAGGCAGCCAGGGATGTTCAGGTGATGTTGAGTAGGGCTGATTACAGGCCCTTGATATCTCAGACTATCCCACCCCACCCTCTAGCTTTCCTCTCTGTCTCTTCACCCCTTCTGTATGGGCAGGCGCACGCTTGGTCTTGTCTCTCAGTAGTATCCAACATCCACCGCCGTAGCCATGGGCCTCCTATCAAGCTTTCCCACAAGCCTCCTTTACCCACTCGCTACCCTCCTTTACCCACTCGCTACCCTCCTAGGCATCATCTCCCACCTTACCATCTTCATCAGGGGAGAATGGCACATGCAAGCCCCAACCATCTTCAGGGTTTATTCCCTCCTTACCACCCTCATCTTCATAATCTCTCATCACTACCAACCTAACCCCTTTCAAACCGCCTTTCTCATCTCCACCTCCTACAGCCTAGGCCTCTTCACCAGCATAACCATTTACCGCCTCTACTTCCACCGCCTCCGCGCATTTCCCGGTCCCAAACTAGCAGCTATCACGAAATTTTGGCACGTTTGGCAGTGCCGCCACGGGAAAAACCACCTCGTTATTGAGGAGCTCAGGCAAAAATACGGAAATATCATCCGAACCGGCCCAGAAGAACTAACGATCATCGACCCCTCCGTGCCCCTTACTATCGACGGCCCCAAAAGCAACTGTACCAAGGCGGTCTGGTATGACTTTCTCCTGCCAGAAATAGCCTTAAACACCACCCGCAATATTGCCGAGCATGACCACAGAAGAAAAGTGTGGGATCTGGGGTTCAGCTCCCAAGCAATGGTCCAGTATGAAGAGCGAGTTCGGCATCATGCTGAAATCCTTGCTGAAAGGATTGAAGGGCTAGCAAAAGAGGGGAAGCCAGTGAATGTCAGTAATTGGTTTTATTTCTTCACGTTTGACGTCATGGGGGAGTTTGCGTTTGGTCAGGGGTTTGAGATGCTCCAAACGGAGAAGTGGCACTGGGCGGTGCGGTTGCTGCGCCGGGCAATGTCGTTGCTTGGACCGTTTAGTGCTGTTCCGTGGTTGGCGCAGATGGCGTTTTATGTTGTGCCTTGGATGTGGATTGTGAGGGATTGGTTGGGGATGATGGAGTGGTGTAAGGAGAGGATGGGGGAGCGGATTGAGAGACATGGGAGGGGGACGGAGAGGAGGGATGTGGCTCATTGGTTGATTGAATATTCGCTGAAAAGGGGGAGTTTGGAGAGGGATAGGGAGTGGTTGAATGGGGATGCGGTTACGGTTGTGATTGCGGGGAGTGATACTATTGCTCCGACGTTGGTATTTGCTTTTTATGAGCTGGCGAGGGATAGGGGTTTGCAAGATAGGTTGAGAGAGGAGTTGGAGAAGGTGGATATTTATGATAAGGGGAAATTGGCGAAGGTAGGGCTGTTGACGGGGGTTATTAAGGAGACGCTGAGGCTTTGGCCGGCTGTACCTACTGGGGGTTACAGGCAGACGCCTGATGGGGGATTAGAGATTGCGGGGGCCTGGGTGCCCGGAGGTGTTACGGTTGTGTCGCCGAGGTGGAGTTTAGGGAGGTTGGAAGAGGCGTATGAGAGGGCGGATGAGTGGATTCCGGAACGGTGGACGACAAGGCCGGAGATGGTGAGGGATGGGAGGGGGTTTGCGCCGTTTAGTCAGGGAAGGTTTAATTGTGTTGGAAAGGCTTTGGCTATGAGTGAGATGAGGTTTGTGATTGCGCTGTTGGTGAAGAGGTTTGAGGTCGGATTTTGGGGGCATGAAAGAGGAGAGAGGTTGGTAGGGGAGTTGAGGGATCAGTTTACGGCTTCGCCGGGGAGGTTGGAGTTGAAGTTTAGGGTGAGGGGGTGATTGTATTGTCGTAGCAGTATTGATTGTCCTGTTGCAAAACAGCACTTGTTCCGTCTGCCAGTCTGTGCAGCCAGAAGACGCATGTCAGCCAGCATCGACATCTGAGATCCTCACATCCACATTTCGTTATATATATAATCTTGCCATGAGCCACCGAGCGCTGCCTTGAAAATTGTCAGAAGATATCTCCATGATGTACATTTCGCTCAATAACATTTCGTCACCGCTGTACCCCTTCCAGAAAAGGAAGTTCACTTACACAGCCTGCATTGTCGATCAGGGTTAGGGGTCATACCCTCCTCATGAAACCCCCACTCTGAACCTCGCTAAAATTAATTCAACATCCCACCTGTCAAACGCGTCTTCCCGCCTGTCCACGTGTCTGTCAAAGATAACCTTAATTATTTTCGTATCCACCGTGACATCACCCCAACGAACCCTCTACCCTCACTTGAACCCGTCATTCTTAGACCCGTCGTATCTTGTAATTGTTTTGCTTACGAGTGTATCCCAACGAAAACGCGCCACGAGAGCAAAAAGTGACAGCCACAAACAGAAAGATGTCAACCCAACAAACCCACCCCACCATCCCCCTCTACCACCCGCCAGCCCCATCACCCCTCTCCCTCCTCGACCCGGACTCCGTAGCGGGGTACAAACTCATCGAGCTACCTCCCGATCTGGTGGCGCTGTTAGAGGGGGAGAACCCACCTGTGTAAGTCCCCCATCCCCACCCCCTCCCAACACCACCACCCATCCTCCCATCGTTATCATCACTAACTTATCGAGTTGTAGACTAACAATCTCCCCCTCCCCAACCTCCGCCCTCCTCAAGATCCCAGCCACATCAAAGTCGTACTCCCTCCGCCAAAAAAACACCTCCAACTCGATCATCATCCTCTCCCCTACCACATCCCACGACACAGGGGAAAGAACAATAGATGGCGCAGGGGTCAAGGCTATAGCGACTGTTCACGAGACAGTCGAGCTTGTCCCTGTGTCAGAGGCGAGTGCGGCACCGGAGGTGGTGAAGAAGAGGGGGAAATGGCATGAGAAGTTTGGACGGGGGAGATGATGACAGGGATATCACGGGGGAGGGACAAGAGGAGACAATACAACGAAAAATAATGATATAAACATATTCATCCGTGGTTATTATTGCTGTATTTGCGATTTTCTATCTCTGACTTGAGGTCCCGGGAATTTGCGTCAGTAGCAGAATGGAATGCGTCCTGAGCAAAACAGGGTACGTCTTCAGCACAACGGAATATGTCCTCAACAAAACATTATAATAGCAAGACAACCGAGGCAAGCTGTGGTGAGTGATATTGTGCAACAAGCCAGGCGTCAACAAGGGGGCAATGTAACCCGTCCATCCCAAAGCAAAAAAAGTCTTGTCTTGTCTTGTCTTCTTCTCTTTCATTGTCCTGTCCTTATCTCTCCCATCCTTCCTATTACTAGACTGTCTCTTCCCCTCCTCCCCCTTTCCTCAGAGCAAGAAGCAAGGGACTCAAGTCGGAATACCAGACAACCCCCGAATCCTGCCTCCCTACGCTTTGGACGGAAAGGCGAACAGGTACTGGGATTGACGGGAAGGCCTTAACAATATTTTTATTAGATAGTCACTAGATCGTCGGTAAGCCTCACAAGATGGTTCAAGGGGCCGCAAAGAATAGTCAATGGGCACAAAAGATGGTTTAAAAAGCATTTACACACAATCAAAACAGCTAATATTTAGTAGCACAGAAGCTGGGTATGCAACAGCCGCTATTTTGTGTCCACAGCGTGCTGCTCCCCTGAGAAGCTAACGCTGAAAAAGATAGATACAAAACCCAACCAACCACAACCCAGCCCTCAAATAAATACCATCAACCCATATCATACCCCAAACCCTAAAGGCTAAGCTACCTTATCGAGCAAAGTAATAAAAAAACAATGAACATTAACAAGTCTCCCCAAGACCCTTTCTGCATAGCCATATATCCATGCAATGCTTCGTGTGTACTCTCTCTCTCTCTCTCTTCTGAAGTCCAAGTCCCAGGCCAAAACCACCAAGAGATGCAATGAACAAGCAAAAGTTAAAAAAAACACCTCGCTGAACCCCCAAACCGAGCCCAACCAGACCTCAACTCCCAAGCACCAGACCGAGCCTAAACCAGACCAGATGACCGAGGCACCAAGGCCGCCGCATAGTAAATAAAGAGTGCCAGATGAGCCAAGCCAGACAAGAAAACGCCGCCGTCGAAAATGAGTCAAGAGAAGAAAACCATGCGGGTAGTCGAAAACCCTCGAAAGGTTGCACTGTTGTTGCACTGGTCCCTCTTCACTCCCAATGCATGCCCCCATTGTAACAAAAGTAAAACCGGGATAAGATAGCCAGACCTCCAAAAGCCACAAAAACACCAGGCATATTCTTGTTGGGCTACAGCCCAGAAATATATGGCCGCCCCCTAGGCTGGTTATTATTCCTCGGTGGTGCCGGCGGCGACGCTGTCAGATCAATCATATTGTCCATCCGCGCGCCCGGGATTGCTTGCGGTCCCTGACCGGCCCCAGCATTATTAGCATTATGGTTGTTCGCCTGGACGATGTGAGGATGCCTCACATCAAAAAGACCTCCGGCCGCCGCAGGTGGTGCGAACAGCCCTCCCGGAATCTGGGCTGGGTCAAAAGGGCGAGGAACGGCGGGGAATGGGGCGCCTTGCGGAAAGCGGTTAAGCTGAGCTTGCATATGCTGCTGGCGAAGCTGTTGCATCTGCTGAGCTCTCTGGGCTGCGTCCAGCTGTAATCTCTGGGCCTGAAGTCGATCGAGCTGCGCACGTGCTGCGTCCACCTCTGCTCTCTGCGCCTCGAGCTGCTCTCGTGCCCTATCCGCCTCAGCCTGCACACGTGCGACTGCATCGGCGTGTACGGCCTCGCCCACCTGCCTCATTCTTTCCGCGTTTCGACGAGCCATCCGCTGCTGCTCCATTTCCAAGTCCAAGCCCAATTGCTGCCGCCTCATGTTCATTCCCGCCAACTGCTCCATTTGTTGCAGCGCCAATTCATTGGGTCGTGGAATCGGGGCGGGGATTGGTGCGGCCGCGTGAAACGCTATCGGACCGGGCTGCGGCACCATGGGGAGTTGCGGCGGGAAATTCGCGGGCATCCTTCTAGGACCCGGATTAGCAGCTGCGCGTCTTGACTCGTCTTCCTTGACCTTGTCGGAGAAGTGAATGTTGAGGAGCGAGGCGTCAACATCAGGGTTCGCCTCGGCCACCCTCTTGCGGGCCGCCTCTTCGGCATCGCGAACTTCTTGGGCGTGGCGTTGGTCAACACTGTCGAATAGCGGGCAGTTGCCGCGTTTTCCACCGCGAGCTGTGTCGTCAAAATGGGCGTAGTCACAAGACTTGGAGCAGACATAGCACTGGATGTTTCTACAGCCATTTCTTGTGCACGTCATCTTGTTGCAGCCATTTTCCTTGATAAATGGTGTTTTGCCTGCTTCCTGTCAGCTTCATTGTCTACTAGAAAATAATAATATTCCTTACATTTGTTGCAAGTCCGAATCATGGCAGCAGACATGGCTTCTTCGATCTCACGTCGCGCAGAGAGGCCATTCTCGCGCGCAACTTCTTCGCAGCTCTTCGGGATATGCGTCTCCTGTCGACAGAGCCGACAGCTGACGACACCACACTCCTCACTCTCACACCGAAACTCCTTGTTCTCTTCCACCGGCGGATAGTCGGCCGCATACGGACAAAATGGGCACGTTTCGAGTGTCTCGATACCGGCCATGCGAAGGACGGCTTCTTGTTCAATGCGGTCAAGCGCCATGGTCAGCTTCTCGTCGAGGAACAGGTCCTTCTGGCTCTTGTTGAATGTGCCCTGGCAGCCGTCCGTCGACATGCAGTTTAGTTGATACTTGGAAAGGCCAACCTGGTTCTCGGCCATGCGCTTCATACACTCTCGGCAGAACCAATGAACGGTCTCGGCGTTGCAGTGTACCATTCGATTCTGCGCAAAGTCACCAAAGCAACACCCACACTCGGCGATACTGCCGTCGGCTTGTGCTCGTGCATAATTGGCCGCCTCCTCCGCTTCTTCCGCCTGCTTCGCTCTCGCCTTGGCAGCTTTGGCTTCGCAAACCCCGCGGGCAGCTTTGAAGTCTTCTAGCGCGCCCTTTTCTCCATCTTCGCTGGTTGCGGAGAGTGCGCTGATGACCTCTGTGATGGTAGTTCTGGTCTTGGTTGTCGTCTTCTTTCGCCAGGCTGATTTTTCTTGCATAGCTTCCGTGTCCAAAGCAAGATATGTTGGATAAACGCTGTGGTTATGCGCTTTTAGTTGTTGCTCTATATTCTTGACCCTGAAGTCTGCGAACTCGGCCACCAGGAGAGCCTTGCTGCTAGGGGGTTAGAGATCTGTACGCTTAGTTAGGAATGTGTGCACCACTTACGCAGCCGCCTTGTACTTTTTGAAGTACTCTGGGGGTTTGCCTTGGTGCCTTGGCTCGGCCTCGAACTTCTTACGGAGCTCCTCTTCGTCATCTTCGTGGGTGTCTGCTCGTTTTCGCTTCAGAGATTTGGAGCGCTTGGGGTACTTAACCCCCTTCTCTTGCTGATCAAGAATGTGCTCGATGATGCCCTGAGCTGTCCATGTCCGACTTTCGGCCGTTTTCCGCAGATAGTCGGGGCATATGTCGGGGAAGAAGTCACGCGCAGCCTTTTCGCATTCTTCTGTGCTCAGCTCTGGATCTACGTCACCCTGTGACCGGCGCACCACTGGCATTTCCTGGGCTTCGTCGACGTCGTCTTGGCGCCTGTATATGTTGTCAGAGGTTTTGTCAGTCTGCGGCGACTCGTTGTCCTGATGGTGCTGCGGCTCGTTTAAGCTTTGGTGGTGGGAGTGGCCTCGAAGAGACTTCCGCAAACGAGCCCGGGGCTTTTTGGGAGGTGGTTCTTGTGCATTGTGTTTCTGTTTGGAGTAGACACTGCCCATGGTCCTGTGAAAACAGTCCCGGCGGACTGGAAGGCTGGGGGCGGAGATGCGCGAGAGTGGGAAGACTCCTCTTTTGGAATGCAGGAGGAGACAAACACTCGAGGTAATCCAACAGCTTGAATTGTGCTGGAAAGAAAGAACTCAAAGTCCGCCGCGGCTTGAGCATAGTTGCTGCGCCATGGGTGCAGTTTGCCGTGGGACTACCACATGTGATACTTTGGCTTCCAAGAAGAAGAACTACTTACAGAGGATTACCAAAGTGACGCTCAAGGACCAAATCGAGGTCTGGGAGATGTCCTATATCGTCAAACAGAAACTGGTCGTCAGGCTGCTGGGCTTGTTGCTGTCCGAAAAGCTGATTGAGAAAAGCGTCGTCGTCCATGTTAGGGATTGGAAGACGCAGTCCTGATCATGCTCAGGAGCTTCGAAGGATGTGAAGGAGGGAAACCGCCCCGCAACACCTAGGACCTGGAGCAGCCAAGTTGAAGCTTGATATTACGAGCAAAAGGAGGGGAGAGGGAGTGAATGGCGGCGACTCGTGTACGGCGGTAAGGTTATGGGGTAGGTAGTGGCAGGCACAAGCTTCAGATGAGGCTGGCTGACTGGGACGTGGGTGGGTTGTTCACTGCGCAACGAGAACACCTTCCTCGGAGAACAGCGAGCGCGCCCGTCTCTAATTAACCAACAAGACCGACCGGCTTCCAGAGCAGGCGGGCACAAAAAATATCCTGCTCAAGAGCCTCCTGGAAAGAGCGGCGACTGGGCCGACATGACATGGCAGTTTTATGGGGGAAAAAGAGACTTAGAGTAGATGATCAGGAGGAGAAGTGAGCCCGGATTTGGTGTTGCTCCAAGTTACCTAGGTACACTACCTTAGAGCAGGCATGGGCTGCTGCACGGGCCCTTGTAGCTTCATTCCAAGGGGTAATTACAGCGGATTACCTGCCCCCACAACAAACACATGATGCCTGCTCGTAATCCCACGTATTTCTTGCATACCAACAATACCTCCCATTCGTCCATGTTGAGCGGCTGTTGGCGGGCATGGTGTGGCACCTGATGTCAAACTCACATGCTCGGAAAGTGCTGCTAACAATCTTATCGGTGAGGCACCAAAGATTCCGCCTGCAGTTGATAGCGCCTTAGCACTCAAGCACTCAAATTTCCCGAACCCGGCACGCCGGATCGACCCACCATTAACCCCGGCAGCGACAGGGGGACCCGGGAGAGATCATTCCGATAAAAGAATACCTTACTGACTTTCCCGATAACTCTGCATTTTCACCTCACATTGTCCTCTGGTAGTGTATCCGGGGCTAAAACCCATGTCATCGGGCGTGAGCCTGTGCCACCAGCCTGGACATTTCACCGGCGTCTCCACTGAAAACCACATGGACAAGCTTCAGAGGGCGAGGGGACGTCACACAAAATGCAACAACCGGTAACCTTTACGCCCAGGTTATCTGCCTACCCTCAACTTTGAGTCCACGTCTCCCAACAAAACAAATGACAGCCAAAATCTATCTTTCTGTCAATGGAAGGTACTCGCCTCCTCAACCCATAATTATGTCTTGGAAGCCCAACACACAACCGCAATCGATCGATCATTCTCAGCATTTCCCTCTGCTCGCGAATACGAAATATGACCTGTCACTTTTCTGTTTGATGACATGTACCATTCAATTACCAGCACACCCACCACCGATCCTTTCCTGCCCCCAAGAGCTCTCAGCTCACCTATCACCCACCACACCCTTCCCCATCGAGGATCACATCTTGCATTAGCCTTGCATGAACGACAGGAAATATGAACGTGATAGCAGGTGTTTATGCATCGACTCGGCGCTGACAAGAACCACCCCCCACACCCCCCCCCCCCCCTCCAAACCCTGCTGTGCGCTCCATCCCGCGCTGCTGGCTTCCCATAACAGAACTTAGACTTCCCCGCAAACCTGCCGTCTCTACCCGGAATTCTGACAATTGCATTATCGAAGCAGAGGTTGCGCTGTATGATACCTGGTACATTTGTACATAATCGCCTCACTCATCGTCCCCAGAATCTGGAACCTCGTATTCGTCCTCGCTGTCCTCCTCCTCGGAGCTGCCTGTTGACGCAACGTTTCGCCTCCCCCTCCTCCGGCTTGTAGACGTAGCGCGCGCCTTTCCCGCCTTTCCCACCTTTCCCGGCGCCTTCCGCCTGCCACTAGTCCTCGGAGGCGCTTTACTTTTCGAGATTGGCGGGGGCGACAGCGACATTGGCTTCTGCCTCATCACCACGCGATTGTCCACATCACCATGCTCAATCTCAAGTACATCCTCCCCATCATCATCCTCATCATCCGGATCAACGGTAGGGAAATACCCCGAAGTCGTGCGCCCTCCCTCCTCCTCATCCTCATGGCTGTCTGGCAAGAAACCCCCACCCATGTCATCCTCATCGTACCCCTCCGGTAAGAACCCCCCTGCCATCCCATCATTATCAGCCTCACACTTACCCGCCCCCTCTCCCATCGCCGCATGCACATCATCCCCTCCTGCACCCCCCTTCCCAAAAACCTCCACCCCTTGTTCCTCCGTTACATCTCCATACTCCCCCTTTAATCGCTCTACAATCCTCAACCCCATCAACATCTTCCTCCACAACCCCAGCGCCCCCTTCCTCCTCTTCTCATCCTCCTTCCTTTTCCTTTCCATCTCATCCTTCTCCAGCTCCTCCATCATCCGATCATAATACTCCTCTGCCACCACAACCCCCTGTATAACCGGCACCGCCATCCGATGTCCAAACTCAAAATCCACCACCGCCTCAGCGTAATCCACCCCCAACCTCTTCGCAACCCTCATCGCCCCCCGATAAGGGATATGCACCGCCCCCTCGGGGCACATAGTCGGGACAAACAAGTCAATATTCCCGTATTCATTCTTTGGTATTTTCCCATCTTGAATAGGCTCGGGAATGATCCAGTCTGTCTGGTCGTAGCTATACAACCCCTGCAAAACCTTTTCTCCTGTCGCCATCTCCGCCTCGGCGATTTCCCTCCTGCGGTTGGTGGTCGCTGCTCGGTAGGGTACCCTCTTGAGGGGCTGTTCTCCCGGCTTAGGAGCCCGGCCTTGCTTGTGCCATGTCTCCGCGGATTTGACTTGCACCACGTCTTTTCGTGAATAGACTGGTTCCTCCTCTACTGTTTTGCCAGCGGCCTTTTTGTTCTTGGATTGAATAAACATCTTGACTGGCTTCGCGGTGGGTAAAAGCGCTTCTTCCCGCTTGAGGTGGCGCGCGAGGACAAACTCCTTGGATTGCTTGTAGTACTGCAGTGTCTCCTCCCCTTCTTTGACGGGTTTTATCTCCCGTTCGGCGGGTTTGAGATCGGTGATATCCTCGTGCTTGTCTGCTTCTGTCAGGGGGTGAAGGTTATCCCTGCCTCGAACATAGGAATTCATCACCCTCTTGAACCAATCGTACTGCTCGTACCTCGCTACTTTGCCATTCCTATCATACACAGGGATTTTTTCTGGCGGTAAACGATTCCCTTTTGTGCGGCCGGGGAGTTGCTGGCGTTTGAGGTAGCGCACCGTGACGTCTTTGGCTGTGCCGTCGGGGTTGTGGGCGATGATGTAGGAAACCACCTGGCGGGCCTTGTCGGCTTTGGCGCCGCGGGGCTCGAATGATTCGATCAGCTCTCGGTTGGTGGCGATGATGTTTTTGACTAGGGGGTCGAGGGGGAGGTATTTGTTTGCGACGGGGGAGAGGGCTTCGGTCCAGTAGTGGGGGTAGTCGAGGTCGGTGTCGTGCTGCTTTGCTTTGGGTTTCGTGGGGGATGTTTGGGGGGGTGGAGAGGGAGAGGGGGAGATGATGAGATCGTCGGAGTCGGAGAGGGACTCGAGGTCGGAGGATGGTCCTGGTGGTTTTTGGGAGTGGCGTGTTGATCTTGTACTCTTGGGGGCTTTGGTGGGTGTTTTTCTCGAGGGAGGCGCAGTCGGTTTGGTAACCGAGGCGGGTGTCTTTTTCTCAGGAACATCCTCCGAGGTGTAGTCCTCCTCCTTTTCAGGCTCGGCCTCCTCGAGTTTATTCCACCCGAACCCCAGCGGCTGCAAACTAGCCACCAACCTCGCCTCGATTCCCAGCCCTCGTAGCAAAGCAGTGAATAACTGTGCTCCTACATCTCGACTGCCGGTGCACTCCTGTGCGCACTTTCTGAACCCTTCCAAACCAACAATCTTCTCCCCAAACCTGTCTTGATCATTCCCCTCCTGCTGCTTGTATGCCTTGGTGATCCTATCCAGCCTCTCCAAGGACATGTACCCTTGCTTCCTCAACCCCGGCGCGGTAATCTTGAACCTTTGCCTCCACCACGCAGTCAACACTTTCATCAACCTGAACAGGGGATCGCCATGTGACATGTCCACAGCGCCTTTTTCAAGTTGCTTAGCTGCATCACCCCATTCCCTTCCCTTTGCTGCATTCCCCCTCCCCTTGCCATTCACAGCCGGTTTCCCCTTTGGTAGTGGCCGCTCCTCTGGTAGAATTTCCAACCCACTGTTTCTCCTCCACCTCTCCACTTCCTCCCACAACCTAGCAGGTAAATGCGAGATCATAACCGCCTTCACCTCCTCATCACTCGCCCATGCATTCCGCAAGGCGTTATGCCATAGTAGTAGCTGGACATGAACACAATGCGCAGCGATGCGAATCTTGCGTTCTAGCTTTGACGGGCCTTTTTTCCCGAGAGCAGCGGCGAGGTTGATGCGCGTGTCGCGGACGAGGGTCAAGTCGAGGTCGCCTGTTGGGATGGCGACGTCTGCTGCTGGAGGGGGCGGGGCGGGGATGTCTTCGAATTCGATGTCCTCGTCGTCATCATCGTCATCGGAGGGCGAGGAGAGCTTGCTTTGGGGGAGGAGGACGTCTTCAAAGTCGGCGGAGGAGAGGGAGGTTAGGGAGCTGGTGCTGGAGGAGTCCTCGCTGTCGTCTATTTGCTGGAGAGAGGTTTTGGTTGAGGAGCGGGGGGTGGAACTTGCGTCGAGGTCGTCGAATAATGTTGGTTTGCGAGGGGGAGCTATTTGTTTCTTCTGTTGGGACTTTTGCTTCTTGGTCTTGGGTTCAGGGGCTGGAGGGGGGGAGTGAGAGCGGAGTCGTTTTCGGGGGATGTATGGTGGCATTTTGGATGTTGGATAGAATAGAGTCGACGACCATGATGTGCAGGTGAACAAGTGAAAGGGGTATGTTTATGTTGGTGGTTGAAAGAGAGTCATTCTGTCGATCGTTGGTAGCCTTGTCAATCCGTCTCAATCGCTTGCCTTGCAGCAACGATGACGCGCATTCCAGGGACGGGAGACGCGACTGACCCTAACCCTTGGAGATGAAATGTCTTGGCAGGGCGCCGAGCTAAAGTGATCGGCAGCGGCCCCGGTCCGTTCCCCACTCTTCCCCGCCAAATCAATGGATGGTTTCCAGATCGTTCCAGGCTGACGGACAGGCAACACCGCCTTACGCCGCCTTACGATTGCGCCTCATTTTATTCCATATTCGACATCAGCCTTCTTCCATCAACCTTCCATTCTCTTGGTCAGCCAATTTTGCACCTCTTCGGAGCCCCGACCCGCGCGACACTCTTTTCTCCGCCACTCCCCCGAATACAAAACACCACCCCGTCCATCACCATCACCTCCTCCACCACCATGACCTCCCCAAACTCAGGAAAAGAAACCGAAACCTCCTACCTCGCCATGTCCCCCGCAGCCCTCGCCGCCCGCGGCACCGACGACGCCGCCCTCATCGGCTCCCACTGCCAATACCCCCCCTGCAACCAACTAGACTTCCTCCCGTTCAAATGCCAATCCTGCTCCCAAACCTACTGCTCCGACCACCGAACCGAAGACGGCCACGACTGCACCCACAAAGGCGCTTGGGCCACTCGCAAACGCCTAGCCGAGCAATCCAAACCCTCCCTCGGCGGCCACAAACCAGTCCGTGACCGCGACGTCTTGTATGCGAAACCCTGCGCGGAAGGAACCTGCAAAACCACCATCGGCACTTCTCTCGTCCCCGGGGTGCATTGCTCCGCTTGTCGACGAGATTACTGCCTTAAACACCGCCTCGAAGAAGACCACGACTGCAAATCCAAACCCCCGTTGGGAGCGCGAGCAACGACACTAGCTGCGCAGCAGGCGGCCATAACCAACAAAGCTACCTCCGCTCTTGAACGGCTAAAACTCTGGGGTGCCTCCAAGAAGGAACAGTATAAAGACTCGCGGGCTGCGAAAGCCGCCGGGCCGGGGGGGCTTAATTCAAAGGGGCAGACGAAGCTAGTCGCGGTGAATACCCTCAAGAAAACCGCCAAGGGGGATGCGAAAATACCGCCGGAGAAGAGGGTGTACTTGTATGTTGAAGCAGAAAACGAGACGGCCAAGGCCAAGATCCCAAAGGGGGAGTTCTTTTTCAGTCAGGACTGGGTGGTGGGACGGATGCTTGATTCTGCGGCAGCCAGCTTGCAAGTGCAGAATATTAATAATAGGTCGGATAAGGAGGAGGATAAGCTGAGGGTTTTTCATGTGGAAGGGGGGAGGATATTGGATTTTGGGGAGAAGTTGGGGACGGCGCTGGTGAGTGGGAATACGGTTGTGCTGTTGAGAGGGGTGGGGGCGCCGGAGGATTTGATAAAGGTTTGAGGCCTGGCTTTATTTGGTTCAGAGCTGGTTTCCGTTGTTGTTTCCATTTCGAGCGCATGGCATAGCGTTGTGTTTTTTGAGCATGTTTGAAGTTGGGGTACATACTGGATCGGGCCAGGACCAGGGAATTTGGTTAATATACCATTCTAAGGTGGACGCTTCCCTGTCATCTTGACAGCATTGTACATATGGTCATATCTATCATTGAATGTAATTGTGACATAACAACACTGTATCAAAAGAACCACCCATATCCGTAGTCCACCACAGCCCAGTCCAGTCTTAACAACTCCCCAATATCCCCCCTCATATCACCCTACAATGCTCCCAAGTGGCGATTCCGATATGTACAAACAAAAGAGAAGAGTCAACGACGGGTATCACACCTCAAATACACCACATGTCACCACCTCACAACCAACTCCCCATTGCTGATACCTACTCCCTCTTCTCCTTCCCACTAGCCAAAGGCTTCTCACTCAAAGGCTTCTCACTCAACTGCCTCTCCCTCCCAATCAGCGGCGCATTCCCCACCGCCCTCTCTCCGCCCCAAGCCTCAAACGCCTTATGGAACACCCACTCCACAGCATTTTCCACCGGCTTGTCAAAGATCCTCGGCAAAAACGGCACCACCGCCAACCCCAGCCCAATCGGCCCCCACGTCCTCACCGTCGGGTTCTTGACATCCTTCATCGCCCTGCCCGAGTACCTCACCACGGAGTGGATCGTAAACGCAGGCAACCCCATACTCGCCAAGCTCTGAAAAATCGCACGTTGGAGCATCACGGTTCTGTAATCCTCCAACGGGGGGACCACCCCCGGTGTCGTGGGGGGTAAATGAATGGGGGTTTGGGAAGTGGCATCCTTCGCTGCGTTTACCCCGAGGAGTTCCTTCTGACGGGAGGATAACTCGATGGCGGGGTTGAGGATCCGCTGGTTGTGCAAGTAGGCTTTGTACCCTTCGTAGGAAACATCCCCCAAAATGTACGCCCAGGAGATGCCGTACGCGGCGCGGACCCAGTTGGGGTGGGCGACGGGGCGGAAGGACTCGCCTATGTCCGAGGTGTAGGCTACGTAGCGGTGGGCGGAGAGCAGAATGGTGCGGAAGCGGGAGGCGTAGGCTGCGTAGCGGACGTTGGAGTCTGTTGAGGGGGGGACGCTGGATATAAGGGGTTGGTTAGGGGGGTGGGGTTGGACAGGGGGAGGGGGAAAGGGAGGAACGTACTATCCCTCGTAGAGCTCGTCAAAGAAGTTTTCGTCTTTGTCGGCCTTGTCGATGATTTTCTGGAGGTCGGAAGGGATTTTTTTGGGCTCGGGGAGCTTAGTGCTCGGGTCAAGGTCTTTGGTTGCGCCGGCGACTTTTTTTACGGTTTCGGTTGTTGCATCGTGGACGGTTTTTTGGTCGGGGGGATGGGAGCTTCCGGAGGTGAAGGGCCAAACCATTGCGTGTTTTTGTTTTTGTTGTTGGTGGTGATTAAGAAGTATAAAGGGATTGTTGAAGCAACGAAGCAAGCTATGACTTGCGACAAGGGGGATGGAGGGGTTGCGACGGCTTTATAGCTTCGAAGGATTGGGTCACACCCAAGGGATAACCAGGTAAATGCAGTGGCTGAATCAGGAGTGTGGATGCGGTTGCTATAACACCGAGATTGCAGCTCAATAAACGTGCAGTTGCGAAATGGAGATTCCGTTCTTTCTCGTCATCGGCACGAAAAGCTTCGGACGTTCAAGCTGCCGCGCATAATTTGGTGACGTAGTTCTTCGGCTCACCGGGATTTAGTGTCGAAGGAGCCGATAAGATCCTTATCTCTTGCGGCTCTTTTACGTGGCCGTCCGTGCGCCCGTAGTTCGTAGGCTAGTAAGGGATCTGGCAAAATCTCGGCTGTTTAGCTCCAACGACGGAGCTTGGCCAATTCGAACATTTGCTTGAACCTCATTGCCATCGCCAATTCGTACCACTGCGTCGTTTTCAGTACACCAGCCACACATCACCAACCACACACCCCGAGTTCCCTCTCGAATACCACACACCTCTATTCAAAATGGGCGCCCAGATGTACAACGTTTTCGGCAAGCAGGTTGCTTCGCAATACGTCAGTGCTCTTCTTTTTTCGCAGTCTTCCGACATGACCCGAACCCCGAGCTATCCCCTTCGTCGCGACGACATTGACGAAGAAAACAAGACGAATTGCTAATCTATGTGATGCAAAACAGCTGGCCATGGGCGTCCTCGCCTCCCTCTTCGGCGGTGTCGCCCTCGCCACCTCCGGCGGCAGCACCCCCAAGCCCACCACCCCCGGTGCTACCCCGCCAATCAACGCCTCCAGCTCCGACGAGGCCGACTTCATCAAGTAACATACACCTTCCTGTCACTGTTGAGGGAACAGTTCTAACGATGTCTTTTTACCGCAAACAGGAAGTTCCTTGAGCAGGAGGGCTCCGCCGACAAGAAGCACTAAGATGGACATGCAATAGAAGGGATGGGTTGCTGGGTAGACGATGAAGAACGAGCAGACATACACCCGGGTTCATCATGCTTCCATTAGAAGGCTGTGGGTGTTGATGATGGGCGGTGAACAAAAGCAAGCATGCATGTTGTCGGCTTTTTGCTGTTTCTTCTCGCGACGCTCGGACTGTCGCCGTGAGAAGTGTACATACATATCATCATCAGCAAGGGGCGGGTGTGAGTGGAATAAGACAAAAAGCAAGATATTTCCGGCCGGACCTTGATGCTTGTGGTGTTCATGTCAATCTTTTAGAGATTGGTCTATGGAATCTTGAGTTGCAAGTACGTCGACTTTTGAGTTAACATAGGAGGGTGTTTTGGGGGGTATTTCTGCCCATGTAACAACACTAACAACCACAACATCTCTGGTTATATCATGACGATGCTTTACCCGGCCTCTGTAAGTCGCCGGCTTTAGCTTTGGTAGTTTGGGATCCTTCTGAAAGACAAGGGGCGAGGCGCAGGAGTCTGCTAACAGCCTAAAAAAGACACCTGTTGAACAGGAAGCACGCATCTTCTTCGTAGGTATTTAAGTTAATGAACGATGAGTCGTTGATCATTTTGGTCAGATAGAAATGAGTTCGGTGGCTTCTATGAGTACTGACGAGCTGTCAAGGCCGCCTCGCGATCCTCTTCCAGCTGTCTCTGTCGGTCTTCCTCGGCTTCAATTACTGCCCGGCGTTCCTCCTCAAGTTGCCGCTGCCGCTCTCGCTCTTCCTCTGCCCGTTGTGCCTCAGAAACCCAAAACTCATCATCGTTCAACATTGTCATCTCTCTGAGAATATTGGTCTAGATTCATCCGCGGCGTGCATCCATCACACTTGTCGCGTGTTGTGTTGAGGCAGTCAGACGGTATTCGAGGAACTTCGGGAGGCCGTCTTGTTGACCAGGACATGTCAGCTCCGGTAAAGCTCTGGTAAAGTCTCGGAGACCGCATAGCAAAATGTCCATGTCAGCTCTCCATCCGCGGCCCCATCTGTCATTGTTGCTGTTCTGTTCTACTGACTGTCGAATGTCAACAGAAAGTGGCAAAACAGAGAACTGACCGAGAAAAATAACCAAAAGGAGAATGTATCAAAATTGGCTCAAACAGGGAGATTCAAGGACCTATTGTCAGCCAGACAATCTTGCAGCCGGGTCATCTTTATACCACTTGACCAGACAAGCTGGGAGTGGATGGGTAATTTTGATATTGGCTGCTCCTTCCTCGAGCATTATAAGTTGCTCAGTGCATTTGGAGATCCCGCATTGGGGAGTACACTTGAATCTTCAGGCATTTCGATTTTGTTTGTCCACGGCTTCATGAGGTCGAAGTATAAATCTCTTTACCGAGACTATATACATCAAACCTCACATACATATCAAATCACTATCTCCTCCCAACATCCATTTCCCCATCAACCATACCTTCACCACGTCATATTCAGTCACTTTTCCTCCGAGGCCACTACAACCGGATTCTCAGCAAAATACTTCTTCAGATAGATATGGTTATGCTTGACCCAGTGCCCTGAGCCTCCTTCCGCCACCTCCGCCTCCAGCAACAACCTCAACTTATCCAACGGCGTTTGCCCCTCATTCTCAGCATCCCACCTAGCCCCATGCCGAATCAAGACATTAATACTCTCGACCACCATCTTCTCCCGCAGCACAAGAGCACACTGGCAATTGTACGGGACCCGTTCAGCGTCTGAAGAATAAACCGGAGGAATACGGCATGCACGAGCAAAGCCTTCGAGGAGTGTGTGCAAGATGGGCATGACTCGATAGTATTTGCCATCCACAAGACCGCCGCGGCAGGTCTCCGGTTTGCCGTCATATATATTATTCCACGACCAAATCGGACTGTTGAGATCGATCGCCTTGTTGTGCTTCAGGACCACCTCAAGGATCTCCGGGTTTGGTGGTGAAAGCCCCTCACGAGGCTCCAGCGCTCTGTACAGACATTTCATTCGCCCGTTTGTTGGTGTCATGAACGACGATAAGGGAGCACCGTCGGCGATTTGCGCAAAGAACATGTCGACCATGTCTAGAATCTCGCTGTCGATGTGACCGCAAATCACCCCGTATCTATAGATTGGCGGGTGTCTGTAAACAAAACGCCTGAAGTTGCTGCTTATAGTCTTATTCAGGTGCGGGTACTTCGAGATTACTCTCAGGAGCGCCTCTAGAGTTTCCCTTGCCTTGAGAATCTCCGTCCTCGACATGTGATAGAATCTATCAGCCCGGCTGCGCTCCAAAACCGTATAGGCATATGGTTCCTCCGGGAGCTCACGTGGATCAAGGTGTAACCCCTCCCGGAGAGTTGCTTCCGCAAGCTTGTCAACTGTCTCCGGGACTCCCTCCTTTGTCGAGTGTTCTTTGCATAAAGCAAGTATTGTTTTGTGGAGCCAGCTGATGAACTGATCGCCTGGCCAAGTGCTGTCCAAAAGGAAGTTAATCGAACGCAAGTCCGCGTAGGTGGTAGCTATTTGGGCAACTGATGAGAGCGCAGATGGTCCGGCCATTGCCAGCATCCGCTCTGCTCGGGATGGTAGTTGCGGTGAAAGATCTGTTACTGACACTTCTGAGGCTCTGGGTTCCCGGCCCGCCATGTTTGTGAACAAGAGGCTTGTCCAGCATTGCACCCACTCGCCTTTCCCGTGTATAGATTGAAACTTGTTGAACCACCATTCGCAAAACTCAAAAGAGCTACGAAGCACCCCATACTCGAACACACGTTTCGCCCAGGTGAGGGGGATCGCCTTCAGTCCACCATCATTTGCTAGCAGCATCAAAAGCCTGTCTAGGTAAAGCTCCACTTTCTTCTTGTGCTGCTTCCAAAGCTCATAGACTCTTCCTCTGAGGATACTCTGAAACAACCTCAGGCTTCGTTCAAAACTCAGTAACAGAGGCTTTGCCGGTCTTGCACCATCTGGTCTCTCGAGGAGATAGATCACCGTCTCCATGATGTCAAGGGTACTATCTTCGAAGGCATTCAAGGGAGGCATGCGGAAGCCTTCCCCCCCCTGATAGCCATCCAGTGCCCGATAGCCTGCCAGCACCCGATCAAGAAGGTCCTGGCTGGTTCCCCCCCCTGATAGACATCCACTGCCCCATCCACTGCCCGATAGTCTGCCAGCACCCGATCAAGAAGGCCCTGGCTGGTTCTACTACTGAACTGTAGCATTGGTTGAACCGCCATTTTATCACCTTTTCGAATTGCCGCTCCCAAAGCGGAGTCGCTTCCAGTCGTTGTTTTGCATGAGAACCAACTACTATCACCGAGTATTCCGCACCAGCTGCAAGCATTTTCAGCGACGACTAGGTCGGGGTCTGCCCCCAATTGCAAGAGCCGTTTGATCAACGTAAGCAGCTCTTGCTCCTCCTCTTTGCCTCTCTTTGGGTATAATATCCTCGTTTCCTGAAGCATTGACTCCATAAATGCCTTGTCCTGCATCTTGTGCGACACGTGTCGGCTGTCATTCCGTGTTTGGCACACAAAACAAGCCCTAAGAGCAACGGTGTAGCTCGTCAAGGCTCTTAGATGTGGGCCGTCTTCGGAGGGTGTACCAGGCGCCAACAAATCGAGCAAGTAGTTGGCATCTCTATACAGCCCGTAAAAGCAAAGAAACACGAGGGGAGAGTGTGGGTCAGCAGCTGAAAGCTCGAATCCCTGGTCCAATAACCATTTCCCAGTCGTACGTATGTTTCCTGACAGAATGGCATGACCCAGCGTGCGAGACCTCGATACTGACAAAGTGGCAATGCGGTCATGAAGAAGCTGACACATGGCAATATTGCCAGTACAAGCCGCCGTGTCAAAGGCAGAGAGCGAATAATCATCCGGTTTCCCATCACATTCGGAGTGTCCCACGTCTATATCGTGAGAGCCGCGGTCAAGCAGCAGTCGAACTATATCCTCCTGTATAGAGCAAATAGCAATGTGCAAAGGCTTCCAAAGCATGGGACGTTTGGCAGTGCAGAGGTTCACGTTGGAATGCACTGCTTTTGGTTTCGGGTCTAAACAATCGCAGTATCCCCGGCAAAACATCTCTCGGTCTGCTCCACGGTCCAGCAAGAGGTTTACTGCGGCAGTGTCTCCTCGCTTGCAAGCCACGTGTAGCGCCCCCCAGTAATAACCTCCTGTCTGGAGCGATTCCCGGCGAGGAATGGCGGCAAGATTCACGAGGCGTTCAACCCAGTCAGGCAAAATATCTTGACCATCGTCACTGTCTTCATCGTCGTTACTAATAGAGAAAGCCGGAGGACCGCATGTAAGGATGTTGCCATTCAAGCAAACTTGTAGCCATTGCGTGTAGAAGTTCTGGACCGTGCTTGGATCCGTTGAATCATACCACATACTGCCTCGCCCCGTAGGTGTGTTATCAAGGAGATGGCTGCATAGCTCTTCCTGAATGACGTTGGCCACAAAATGCCCATCGAAGCGCGGCAGCAGGGTTCGGCGTTGACGAGGGCCTTGCTTCTCGAACAGATCTCGGCGACTGTACTCGGGCAGATATGACCAGAATTGATAGTTGGGATCGACCCCATAATCCAGAAGCCGCTCCATGACGTCCAGCTCGCCAAACTCGGCCGCCCAAATCAGAGCGGAGCCTCCGATATCAGGCTGTTTCAGAGCGACATGTTCGTAGAGGTAACCGAGCAGCCCGTCGGATAGGCGGTGGTTGACGCGAGCAAATGCGATGGCAGTTCCGTAAGCTGAATTGGCGAAAAGAAGGTCTGCAATCATATAGATGATCTCGTTGGGAAGGTCTAGGTCTCGAGTAGGCGGTGAAGATGATGGCGATGGGGAAGCCATTTTGATCGTGAGATTGTCAGTGGGGGTGATTGAGAGACGAATGCAAGGTGAGTTGTTGAAGAAAAGAAATCTGGGGGAATTCTAACTATTTGTAAAAGAAAAAAATTGGGCAGAGTTTAAATGCAGGTGGTCTCGAAAAGGTTTGTGTCTCGATGCCCTCGACCATGCGGCTCACTGTGGCTTCAAACCTTCCTCAGCCATCAACCCAGTGTGGCACCACATTCCACCCTTGCACCGACCTGAGAATATAGGCTCCAAGTTCGTCAGAGTTTTCAACCTGGGGACGCCCAGAGAAGGGGTGGAATGGCTCAGCAGTTTGAGGAGATGTCATACAAACTGCCAGCGCCCACGTAGGCGCCCGCGCTGATCTTGACGCACCCTCAGGGTTTGATTCCAGTCCGGCTCCCGAAGTCTTTTGTTTTTTTCTTTCGTAAACAAGATGATATGTCTTTTTCCTTCATGCCGCATTCCCACTTACTTGCCTCAAGATCGCTTTAAAGCCCGGCCTAATAACTGAGAAGCCACAATGTACCTGGTAATTTTGTACACACAGACTATCATTTCGAGGGAAATCCAACGCTAATTCTAGAAAACATACTACCAAAATCTAAAGAAGATTTCTTTGCTCATACCGTTTCAAGCCGTCGTGACCTTGATGACACGCATATCGTGCAGGTTAATGTTGAACGAAACGCCTGCCCCGTTCCCGGTCTGACCCGTGTACATTTCTTTCCACGCATACGATCCGGAACCCCCCAAACCCGGGACATCCTTGAAGTTGACGCTGTATGTGCCCACCGAGGTCCCCGCGCAAAGTCCAATCACCACGCCGTCCGAGAGCGGTCCCGCCCAATACGGGTAAATCTTCCCACCTACCGGCGCTGGCGCGCCCGGCGGCCTGAAGGTTGTCGCCGGCCTACCGAGAGAATCCTGGTTGATGTCAATCAAGCCCTTGTTACGGATAATGGTCAGGGTGGAATTGGAAATCTTTTCGAGATCCAGACCCAGCACAAGCGGCGACTTGGTGATGGCCCAAAGGCCAAAGTGCAACCTCTCCTGGTCGACACTGAGCTTGGGTGATCCGAGATAGAGCATATCCAGATCGTTGAAGCCACCTGGACCGCTGTACTGGTGGATGCCGGCGGCCGCACTGCCGATCCGCTCGACGCTGGCCCAGTCACCCCAATTGTCTACGCTCATTCTATTTTTTTTCTTCTTAGCGCTTTAGCCATTAGATCGCGACCAGCGGTATAGCGTACCTCCATGAGTGGCCGTATGTGGCACCCCACGTCCAAACTTCATCGCGGCCCCAGTTGCAAAGGTTGAAATGCAGCTTGCGGGTGTTCTGGACGCTAAGAATGGCGTCCCTCATCGGCGCATACCACGTCTTGGTGCTGCCAGCCGGGCTGGTGCAAGTTTGGGGTCGAGGGTTTTGTCGGCACGGTGTATAGCAGTTGTCATATTTCCTACACGTATATTCCAAGTCGTGAGCCATATCATTCCGCTTTGAAAAGTCTTGTACATACCAAAAGTCAACCCCCCAGCTCACCAGCTGCGCAACGTCACTCTTTTCGTGTCCCTCGCTTCCTGGATATCCAGCGCACGTCTTGTCGCCAGCGCACCCGTACAAGCCGAACTTCAGTCCCATATTGTGGATTCTGTCGGTGACAGCTTTGACGCCGTTGGGCCATTTTGCTGGGTCTGGTACCAACCTTCCAGCGCTGTCGCGGCTCTTGGTTGACCAGCAGTCATCAATGTTGATGTCTAGGATACGTTAGACTAGGTACCTGGGGTAAGGGTGGTAGAGAAGGATATCCTCCTCTCTGGTGCGACTTACATTCATACCCGAGATCCTTGAGCCCGAGGGAAACGAACTTGTCCGCCGTAGCGAGAGCATATTGGGCCGACGCGGCGTTGCACTGGGCGACATTCTGGGAACACGGTTACCACCTGTTGAGGAGCGGACTGGAAGGAGCCTGATCACATACCCAGCTACTCCAGCCCATGTGAGGTTTTAAACCAATTCCATTATCCAAGGCCGACGTCAGCCGGGGTATGGCGATTGCGGATAGGAGTACAGCTTCCCTGGACTTCATCATGGGCTACCGGGATGCTGCAGATCGATGCTGGTTATCCAGAGTAGCTTTGGATGAAAGCACACTCCAAAGCACACTTTATATAACTTTTCTTTGTGCTCTTCGCAGACAGCGAGATGCGATAAATCGGAACGAATTATCCCGGAGCTTGAGCCTCTCTCACCTCAGATAAGTCCACTAGCAACGTGCCATGACATCAATGGAGTCAAAGATCCGCAACTAGGGAGGTAGTTCCGCTTGTTCCTGCTGTTCTACCGTGAAACAAGAGAATGCAATATCCGGACGGACTACGGCCTCCAATCAGATGTGTGGGGCCGAAGCTGCAGAACCTCTGGGTCAAGCGCTCCAATGGATCATGATGCGCACCAATTGGGCATGAATCGTCGTCACTCCCGGGCTTTCAGTGTCGTAAGGTCCTCCCATTGAAGCAAGGTTGAAGCAGTGGTCTGGTCGGCGCTTCGTCACCATACCCGGTATTGATGTGCAACCCCGATGGCAGTGGAGGCCTTATTCGGATATGAGGCATCCAGACTCGGTAAAGAACTCGAGATTCAAGTCTACGGTTTATATTTGTAAACAAATGCTATCTTCAGGCGCCGCAAGCTAACCCCCAGACAGTCATGGAGACCAAGCAGGGACTGCCAAAGGTTCGGCAGAGAAGAACTGAAGCAATGCTTCTAGCAACACAGTTGCTGTATCGGTTGGATTTCTCATACTTAGGTTGATCAGATCCCATCAACGCACCATTTTCTCCATGAAAATGATCGGTACCTTCGCCGACCGGCTCACGAGTGGTTCCATCCCCTTTGGACAGCGTACCGCTTTGATCAAGCCCCCCCGTCGGGCCACTTCCGACTTGACAAGTGGCAGCCAGTTACAGACCAAAGAACTTCATATCCTCATCACCGTGAACCGGGACACCATGGCCCACCCCTTTCGCATACACACCGGTCAGCCGCTCACCAAATACCTGCGTGGTATACCCTCCCTCGGGTGTATCTGCGCTCTCCTCAACCGGCACCCCTGGATATCCGAAAACAGTCGTCCACTGCGCAATCGAATAGTTGTAATTCGCCGGCGCAATCGTGGTATCCACGCTCCCGTGGTAAATCTGCATGCGCGGTCTGGTGCCGTTGTACCCTGGATACGCGTCGTACACCCAGCCCGCCCACTGTTCTGGGGTGAGATGATTCATACGACCGCCTGAGCAGTTGCTGTTCCAGCCGGCGACAGAGTCGGTGAAGAAGCAGCCGCAGGCCACGCCCGAGTAGTTTATCACGGCCGCGAAAAGGTCGGGATAGGCGGCTGCTAGTATGCTCTGCGACCACCTCATTGTTAGCACAACGTACTACCCCCAAGGTTGTAACAGCGGTAACCAGTTGGGTAGAGAAGTGGGGACGTACGGCCATCATACCGCCCGAAGACTCTCCAATGACATATACCCTTGCCGGATCAGCTTTGTATCTGTCAACCGCATACCGAACCATGTTGGCTATCGCGTTGCTATCCGCCCCGCCATCCCGCCGCAGCGTAGCCCGCGAAGATACATCCCAGCAGCCGCCCGAATTTGGCGACTCTGGGTATATGACCAGAAACTTCTTTTCGTCGGAAAGACGTTTGTAGGGACTCCCGTTATAATATCCCCGGGCTGTGCCTGTGCAGTAGTGCACCCCGACTAGGATGGCTGGGTTAGGGGGAAGATCGGCGGGGATATAAATGAACATTTTGGCTTTGCTGGGGTTGGAACCGAAGTTTGTGATCTCTTGGAGTTGAGCACAAATGCCATGTACGGAGAGAGATGATAAGAGAAGGTGCGAGAGCTTCATTTTTGGCGTGAATATGGATTGAGAATTGGGAAAGCGTGTACTAGCAGTTGATGTCGGGCGATGGCTGTTGTGATGATTCAACACTGAAGATCTAATGGAGACGCCTAAGAGCCGACATGGAGGATTGGTGACAGGCTGGGCATGTTCATGACCTTTATTAGATTTGGGGGGTTTCTATTCGCGTAAAAAATGTGCCTGATCCATCGCTTCGGTTTCTGGTGATTGGCGCGCTTGGAAAGATATTTACCCAGGTTTTCGCATAGTAGACCCAGTTACCCGGTTACATAGGTACCTTACATACATGGTTTAACAACAAAGAACCGAACTCTGTGGCCAGGAAAAGAACTAGGGAATTCCCAACCGAACGCCTTTCGAATACGCCCGTCACATTTCATCATGATTGGTCGTCTCAAAATACGTCAATATTCTCAGTTGTACACACAGCCAAATGCCGTCCGTCTAGGAGGCTTGATCTCCTCCCACCCCATCCCAGCCTTCACCGTGGTCAGGTACAGCCACCAATACTCCTCCTTCCCGCATTTCCTCCCAACGTGCTCATAACTCCACTTATATCATCCACAATCATACATATCCGGCCTCATTCCCTAAACTCAAAAGTATGACTTGAATCAAAGACTCCATGTACATACAAAATTACATCAAATCAAGTTCAAACGAACAAGCCAAACACACCTAAAAAGCTAACAAGGAAAGATTTCTTCAGGATTCATTTACCAGGTAATTTAATAGATTGACACCACCCTATATATATTCAAACTGAAACAAATAGGTAGATGGCAAGAGAATTTCGGCAATGCGACAACTAAATAGATATCTACCTAGTCATATACAGAGCGAAGACACATGCCTGTTCGAACGTTTATCACATCCACTACTCACAACACAATCCAAAAGCCCATTCCAATCAATACCAAAAAAGGACCCTCCACCTCCCACACAAATCACATACAAAAACAACCCCCCAACCCTCCCTTCCCCTTTATTCCCCCCTCCCCCATCGCCCCCATCATCCTCTCCCTCTCCTTCTCCAACACCCCCTCCAACTCCTCCTCCCAAATCCACTTCATCCTCTCCTGCACCGTCTCCCTCAGTATAGGCACACACTCATCATAACTCTTCCCCTCCATATTCCCCGCCTGCATCTGATACAAATACCCCGCCCCCCTACTCGTCTCCTGCACCTTATTCGCCCTCGGCATCCTAACCTTCTCATACAACCCCATCCACTCCTCCAACCCCCCTATCCCTTTCCCTCCTTTTTGTCCTTTACTCTCCACAAAAGAAGCAACACACCTCCCAACCACAAACCCATCCTCCACCGCCTGCCCACCCCCCGCACTCTGATGCGGCACCATCGGGTGCGCCGCATCCCCCACCAGCACCACCCTCCCCTGTTCAAACACCCACCTCCCCGCCGGCTCACGGTCATTAATCTTCCACTTTGACACCTCGTCCGGCAGCAGTCTAATCAACTGCTGCACAATCTCATCGCTATCCTCAAAATCTCTCTCTAGTTCAGCGCGAGGGCAGGTGGCAGACCAGGACTCTTTCAAATCTCCAAGAGCAGACTCGGGGGCGGTGACACAGCCGACAAAGTTGAGGGTTTGGGATGCTCCTTGTGAGATTGGGTAGGTCAGCAAGTGCTTGTTGGGGCCTATCCACATGGCCGAGTGGGATTGCACTGGCCAAGGGGAAGGGAGGGAGGAGAAGGGGAGGAGGCCGCGGTAGACGATCTTGCCGGAGTAGATTGGGGGTGTGTGGGGGAGGTAGGTTTGGCGGAGGGGGGAGTGGATGCCGTCGGCGGCGAGGAGGAGGGAGCAGGTGGTTGTGGTGGAGTCGGTGAAGTTTATTTTGATGGCTGATTTTAGGTTCTGGGGGGGTTAGATAGGTTGGGGGACAGAAGTAGGGGGGAGAATGGGCTTACGGTGACGGATTCACATTTTTTCTTGGTGTGCAAGGTGGCTGCGTTTCGGGATTTGATAGCGTCGAGGAGAACTTGGAGGAACTCAGCTCGGGAAACGGCCGCCTGGCGGATCTTGCCTGAGTCGTTGGAGTAGATGGTGGTGATCTCTTCGCTGTTGTCCCAGCGGCGTAGGGTGAAGAATACGCCATCTTTTGAGCCGGCGATGGCATTGATTTCGTCGCCTAGGCCGATCTGGTGGAGGAGCTTGGTGGCGTTTACCCCGAGGTTGATACCGGCGCCGATTTCACGGTATTGTTCTGCTTGTTCGTAGATGTTGATCTCGATTGATCCTGGTGGGCAGAAATGATGAAGGAAGAGGGCGGTGGACAGGCCGGCGATGCCACCGCCGATGATGGCAATTTGGAAAGGGCGTTTTGAAGTTTTGACTCCCATTGTGTTTGTGTTTGTGGTTTGATAGTGATATTTGCTGTTTCAAGGAGCGGTCAAGCTCATGATTGCAAGTCGCTGGGCAATGCTGTTCTTTTGAGCCGTTGAGGGGGTGTGGAATGGCAAGGGATGTGATGCTTGATGCACCCACTTGGCGACACCTCTTCCGGCAGTTGGCGCATGCTGAGATGCAGCTTGCATCAGTTTGCTGTTGTTGCTCCATCAAAAGGCTTTTCCTCTTTTGGATGCGTGTCCAGATTCTGGGGACGCACAAATGCCGTGGTGGTGGTGGGCTGACGGAAGCAAGCCATCGGGTAATGCTCAATGCCGCACCTGATTCAGTGTGCTGGATTTCTTCCGGTACGCGGCTGAGGCCGGTAGGGATTGATATTCGGTTCCGGTGCCGGATAGGTGAGGTAGGCGTTGAAGAAGGTGACATGATGCCCGCATGAAACTATTCCCGACTTATCTGCGGTCTGGGGGTACCTGGTGCATTTAGGTGTAGACACGTCACGCTGCATACCTTACTGGTCAGAATGCTACGTTGTGTTATGATGGGATTGGGTGTTTGCATAAAACAACATTAATTGATGATGGGCTCCTTCCATTCCCTGAAGCGTGGGAAGTTCTGGATCAACATTGATGGATATCATTGTGGTGCTCGAAGGTCTTGTCAAAAGTAAACCATCTTTATTTGCCACAGAGGTAACTAACTAAGGTACCAGGCTTCCTATACCCTTGAGTTTTCCCCAACCCGACAGGCCCTTATTGTTCGTTGTCCATGCCCCGACTTGTTGGCTCAGCAACTCGATCAGGCTTAAGCCGCAGGAAGACGGATAGGAATCTCATAACATCTGGTAACCACTCTCTTATCGCCCTTGATCTCCTCTTTGATCGCAACTAGGTACTCGGTCTGCTCGGTTCGGGCTCGGTCGTAGGCCTCCGGCGACACCGGGTTGAGGTCGAACTCAAGTTTCACCTCCATGCGGACCACACGGCGATGGGCAATGTTGCAGTGAGGGCAAACCGGGTAAACCTCCGGCTGGGGGGTCGCGTTCTGAGGGCAGTTCATCTTGTTTTGTTTTTGCCTGGTCTAATGAGATGTCAGATGATGTTTGCAACACCAGGTTTGCCAGGAGGGAATGCTAAGACGACTTACGATGTTTGAGATGAGGGTTTGTGTGGGTAGGTTTTCCTTTGTTGTTGTTGCAAAAGACGCAAAAGGTGGATGGACGGAACTTTCACAAAAGGCTACATGGAGTGGGATTTATCAAAGCATTCCTGTGAACAACCAAGAAGCGTGGGCCGATAGGCGGCTGCTGCTTCGAGTGAGTAACATCTCGTAATGACATCGTAGTGCGGGTCTATGCTGGCAAGTGAAAGAGCCCCCGCGAGACTTGGATCTGATATTGATGCCGAGATCTTGCCATGGTAGCAGACCAGTTCTCGGCAGTTTCACTCGGCAGGCCAGTAGTTGAGCTTGCTCGAGCAAACAGATCCGTACCTAAATCTCTATTCTCATACGCGACCTGTAGACTAATCCCAACCTCATCTTTCTTCTTTCAGGACATTCGTATCATCTCGGACCTTTACTTACTACACCACTCCGAACCAACCGATCCCACTCACTAAAACTGATTTCATCCACCTAGTACTGACTCACTCAAGCAAAGAATGCCGTCCGCAGCCTCCTCAGCGCCAGAGGCCCATGCCCCTATCGCCGCCCGCGGGATCAACATCGAACAGGCACTGAAAAGCCTGCGGGAGTGGGCTCGGAGCGCGAGATCATTCCACGAGTTCGCGCCACGATATCCCCTTTATCTTCGGATGAAGCCACAGGAAAGAAAGCTGCTAGTGGATGAGCTATGGCTTTGGGAGAAAAGGGGGAAGGGCAAGGGCCGAGAGGCCGAGCAAGCATTTGTTGCGCAGGTGGCGATGTTGTTGTTTTTGAGGTGGTGGGTTTTTCTCTTCTTGCTCTTGGTGGTTGCTCAAAAGGGACAATAAGTAAGGTACCTACCTATGAATATCGTGGCTAACATATTTACTTCCTAGGTCTTGGGCGTCGGACACCCTCCGAACCGTCCTCGCAACTCTGAGCTCCATGTTATTCATGCCCTCAACAATCGACTCTGGGAGGCATATTGAGATACTTGGCCGTACTTTGGCCTGCCGTGGCCCTACTGGGCAGCTGCCCTTTGATGTACGGCAAGGGAGGGTGAAGGCTCTTCTTGCAGACAGCGATAACAAGAGCTTTTGGGATATGATGAGAAACAGACCGGAGGTTCTGTGGAATAGTGTCAGGGAGATTGCTGTTGTACCCCACTCGGATGACTGGAATGTTTGGTAAGTCAAGATCTCCCGGCTTTCTGGGTACAGATACAGGTAGTCCGTTATCTTTGAGGTTCTGATGGGACTTGCGAACACCAATTTCTCATCGATGATCATGACATGCTAACAACCTGTGTTTTGTGACATAGGCGCTCTCTTGCACGCCTCGCTATCATGAACTACACCTACCTTGCGCTGTGGCCCGGACTCAGTGAAGCGGCTGTCTTTGCTTCTGAGAAAAGCGTGGCCGGCATCCCAGTCGACCGCTACCAGCCTGAGGGGCTAACGGATGCGGCCGACGTGTGGGATATCTGGATCCTGGTCCGCTTGCTGAAGCGACGCAGAACTTTGGAAGAGAACTCCGAGATGGAACAAGAGACAAGGGAGATCTTCGAAAGACTGGGTGGAACACAGGTATGTGTAGTATCCGATCTACCATCAAACTGTTGGCGACAGAATGACTGATAGTAGGCACCAATTTAATGATTAATCAGCACGGCATTCATTACTGCATTGAGTGTATCAGCTTCTACGACGACGACATAACTGAGATCACAGATGTGTCCTTGCGGAATGCCATGCTGACCTCAGCCGGCTTGGGAGGGCCAGTGAAGGGCATGGAGGACTGGGATCTGGTGGCTGTATATGGCCAGGACAGCAGCAGCTTATACATCAGCGAGGACGTCAATTCTCGGTGGAGGTGGGTGGTTTCTGGTCGACAGCTACCTGGACTGTACGGGTTGTGTGACTGCGAGCACTGGAAAAAGATCATGGATCCGAAGGGCAAGCCCTCTAATAAAGACACCTGGTGCTATCGCAACAGGAATTGTTACGGAGAATGGCCTGGGATAGTGTACGCCAGACGGAAGCTCAACCATGCAATGTTGTGGCGGATATTTGATCGACTTTGGTCAAATTGGGTAGGTTAAACCCGTACAAGTTCAGCTGTTCCCTCACGGTTCTGGTTCCATGGTCTGACTAATTTTTTCAGAGTGATTGCCTGCTCGTTCGCGGGAAAGGCTTAACAAGGCGAACCAATGAGCTCTGCGACCCCGAGACCGTCTACCTGTTGGAGACCTTGCCGGGGATCAAAGCCCGCTTATTGCGCGGCGACAGGCCCTCGATGGAGGGTGCCAGAAGAGTGAATCTATTTTTCAACCTAAAGCTCCAAAAGTCTGAGTACCGGCCAGGCAAGTTGAATTGGTTCGACTGCAAGACCGCAAGAGGGGACAGTCATCACCCGGCCTTGGATGATTTCATCCTCAAATTGCCAAGAACGGAGTTCGACTTTGGTTTTTCGGAGCTCCTAGACAACAATGCCAGAGGAACATCGTTATTAGTGCCATGGTCTCGGGCGCGTCGATATGACCAGTATGGCGATATCAACATGGTCAAAGACAAGGCCGTAGTCAAGATCGTTGGGCAAGCTTGGTGGGACTTTCAAAGCAAGACGACAGCGGACAACGATGAGGCCGCCTTGGCAACCAGGTCTCTCCAGAAGCTGGCCTATCTTTCGGAAATTGGAATAACAGGAAACCGCATCGAAAACGTCGTCCAGCTCAAGGGTTACACTTGGATCCCGCTGGCAGATATCCGACTTCACAATCACCCCAACCCCACAGTCTTGTCAAGTCAGCTGTACTATCCCCAGAACGCCGAAGGGATCCAAAAGAAGATCGATGACTCAAACCGACGTGGTCAGATAACAGGTGTTTGCGGATTGGTCTTCGAATACGCTCACGGGGGTCAGCTTCTCTACACTGTCAAGAAGTACTTCAAGACACGAAATGACATTCGAGACCCTGAATATAACCCATTAACGGAGACATTCGCCGTGGACAACTGGGGCGTCATCCTCAGATTCATGTACGAGATTGGGACAGCCATCCAGAATCTCCCAGCTCCACATCGCGCTCTAAAGAGGTCAAACGTCCTCCTCCGTCACAGGCCCTTCCCTCCCAAGGTATTCGAAAAGGTGATTAAAGACCGGCCCTTCCTAGACCGGTACCAGGCGGTGCTAGCGGACCCTTGCCCTCCGGAGGAAGCACACTCCATAGGGATGTGGGGTGACGGGGACTATCCCCGTCCAGTTGGCGACCCCAACTGCGACCGAGGAGAAGACGCCATGAGGTTCGGATACCTCGCACGCAGGCTGATCCGAGAAGCCATGCCAGGATTAGAAGACGACAGACGTTTTCCAGAAAGCCAAAGACATCATGATCGCGTGCCCCCCAAGCTGCTCTTCGTGGAGATAATCAACTATATCGACTTGCTTGGGCAGGCTAAAAAGACGAGAAACAACGCAGTGGCTATCCAAACCATGAACGAGATGCTCGCGTTCATCGAGAGGATCGTCGTCGACAAGGAGCTGAAACTGCACCTCGACCACCGAGTGGCCGAAGACGGGCTGGAATACAGCCCTAAATGGTGCGCAGACACCCTCGACAAAATAAATCCCAATCTCCACAGAATAATCTTGTTTCGGATAGCCCTATTTCCAGAAGAATCAGATCCCGAGATCTCGCCTGGAAACGATGGCGGCTCAGATGACGACGACAGCAGTCCGAAAAGCAGCAAGCCCAGCCTAGATAGCAGCGGCAGCGCAGATGCGCGGAAGAGAGGCTCTGGTTCTGATACCGATGGGGCGGGAAGTGTTTCAAACTGCGGTTGCCCTTCTCCATCGATTTCAGGAAGTTCCGAAGAAGATTCAGATGAGTGGAGCGATGATGAAGACTATGATGGCTCTGATGAGCCCGATATCATCGATGTTGGTCTCGGAAATGGTGGAACTACTACCGAAGATGAACATCAGGTTTCTCAGGGAGGCCAAGTACATGAGGATAACGGTGAGGGGAGCCATGGTGAAGACTACGATGACTCTGACGAGGCTGATCTTGATGTTGGTCTCGCAAATGATGGAACTACAGAATGAAGAGGAACATGTTTCCAGGGAGGCCAAGTACAAGTACAACAGCGAAGGGAGCGGCAATGGCGCCTCGGCTGGTCATGGTGAGGAATGGCAGACAGTCTGGAAGAAAGAGCATAGGTCTATTGCTTTGATGCGGTAGAGTATCCTGTCAGGTGTATAGTTGTAGGGAAAGAGAGTAATCCAGCTGTAATAATTTGTTTGATGGGAGGCTGAATCCTGGGTCAGTACTGTAAGCAATGCATTTTGCACAGTTGAGCATTGATAGTGTCTTTGCACAGCTGGGCACTACATCGAAGGAAATGCTGGAGAGGGGGCACGGAGACGGTGACACTAACAGAGGCACAGAAATGATATCCTCGACGATGAGGTGAAGAAAGTACCACGTGAGACTATTTTGAGTTTAACTGCACAGGGCAAGGCAGGCTGAGGGCTCGAGGATGTACATTCGACGGGATGTTGGGGAGTGTAGGTTGAAGACGAAAATTCGGTCACCGTACCTTATCTGTTCGGTACAGTAGAGGTGGTAAAGTCGTAGAGGCAGAGCAAGAGATCAAGTGCTGTGCTGACAGTTGCCCCTTAGTGCCCCTTTTTGTAGAATCTGGAAATGTGATTGGCTGAAGCTCCGACCATGTCTCCATCTATAGGGCTGTCAGTGCTAGGCAAGCACCTTACGTCAGTGGACCCAGGGACCCCGCGTTTTGGAGCTTATCCCCGCCAAAATCACCTGAAGGTTAACCTTCTTTATCATCACTGTCACCGTCATTATCAGCTACCTCAACTGGTACATCATTTGCATCTTTCAAAGGCAACACAGTCCTCGTACACATTAAAAATTACAACCGGTGATCATCATAACACAGTCTACAACACAATGACAACGGATCCGCTCAGCCCAGCCTCAGTGCTGGGAACTATGGTGCAAGCTCTCCCCACCCACCAAAAGGACGACACCACATCCGACCTCAGCAGCTCACTCGATGCCATCGCCATCTTCATCCACAGCTGCATGGTAAACCTCGGATTCCGTCTCCTCGGCTTCAACGAGGAACAGAAAATCGAAGCCGAATGCGCCAAACTCGCCCCCCGCATACCACCACAATGGAACTCCTCCGCGAGCTCCCACAGCTTCGTCTACGCCCACGCCCAATCATCCATGCAGTTCGTCATCCGCATCGACCGCATAGGCTCCAAAATCGAAGTCCGTGGCCTAGCCATCGGCGACGAGCGCATCGCCCGTTTCGACATCACACCCAAAGATTACATCTCCAACGCAGCCCTCCCAGTCCGCATCACCATGACTCCCGAAGGCAACGAAGACCGCTCCGATCTCTACGCCAAACTCTCCAACGTCTTCATCTCGGAGGCGCGCATAAGCGATCTCGCCTCGCTACTAAAAGTCTCCATCATCCAACGGCTTCTCCCATCACTGCAGAAGGAGGGCTACCAGGAAGATCCATCTGCTGCAGCAACGCGCCATGATCCTGCCCCGAGACGACCGCAAGACCCCCCGCACCTGCCCCCACCGGCACAGCCAAACCCCTACCCGGCACCGGACCCCTTGGCGAATCCACCGCCCCGTCCGATTCCTGCAGGTGACTTTCCGCCTCCCGACTTTGAGGACGAGTACGAGGTCAATAGGCCCCCTCGAGGACCTCTGAATGTGCCAGGAGGGAATTTTGGGGGTCTTGGGCACAACGATTTGTACCCTCCCGGATTGGGGCCAGATGATCCTATTAGAGGAAGCTTTGTTGGTCCTGGCGGCTTGCGAAGACCGGGTGGGAGGGGTGGTTTTGCAGGCGGTGGGATGCACCCAACGTTTGATGACCCGCTATTCCAGGGGCCGAGAGGTGAGGGGGATGGGAGTTTTGATGGGCAAGTCCCGCCTGGAGCGAGGTGGGATCCTCTGGGCCCAGGTGGACAACCTAGATTTGGTGGGGGCAGACCTGGTGGTGGGCGAGGGAATGGCGGGTTTGGAGGGGGGTTTGGGGGGTTTGGAGGTGATATTATTTGAGTAACCTTTGCGAGAAGTTGGGGTTTCGTTTCAGTGGTAGTGGGGTTGGCAGATTGAGTTAGGGGTTTTGTACTACTCTTATGATGTGTTACGACGAAAAGAAGTTGATGTCTTTGTTCTGGTCTGATGGTATAACCTAGGGTGCTACTAGCTAGTATGGAATGAGGCCTCGTCCCTTGGGGCGCCTCATGATGAAACCTTGGGGCCAGCTCATGTAAAATAAATAGCCTTCCTTCTTCCCCTCTTTGTCTTCTTGTTCATCACCTTTCGACCGTGCCTCCTGTCCCGTAACATGCCAGAATTCGACTTTAGCGCCTTTGACGACGACTTTCTAGACTCCCTACCGAAGCAAAAACCCAAACCTCAGAGATGGCTCGCAGCAGCAACCGCCTCGTCAGGATCCAGCGAAAGCATCTCATACCCTCATGGAGCCGAGATATGTATACAACGTAAGCCTGGAACCTGTTAAATCGATTTGCCGATATATTTTAAGAGACTTGCTAGGGGTGCATTACCCTTTTTCCTACGTGTGCATTACCCCCCACAGGGGTTAGGGTTATATATGGCCCCTGAAATTGACATGACATTTCCCAAGATTTTTTTCCATTATAACCACCATCAATAACCACAACTGTCATTGCACTGCATTTTCTCCCATACAAAGTCCCATACAAATAAATGATTACAAATGTTTTAATTAAATTACTGTAAGCCTACGATTCCTACCGCTTATAAGCCAATGCACCTTCCAAACTCCCACCCGCACCCGGAACTACAACCACACACCACACCTACACCCACACCCACACCTACACCTACACCCACACGTCCTGGACAAAAAGACTGGCACTGCTACTTGCACAGCCTACCATATAAACTACTAGATACAGGCGTTCCGATTGTATTTAAAGGCTTATTACATATTTAAAGGCCTGTTGACTATCTGAAAAGGTCTACCGACTATCTTTCGAGGCCTTACGGCTATCTTATATGGTCTGCCAACTGTGTTTTAATGCCTGTTAAACACTGGCGGTGCCAGTTTTTTTGTCCACAGCGTGCAAGTCTCTTGTTAAATAGCTGTGTTGATGTATTTAAAACAACGCTTTATACACCCTAGATAAGCTAACCTTTACTCTGCCGCTTTTTCTCCAAATCCACAAGTTGACATCTCCACCTCCATAAACCCATCCTATTTCCATGATTCAGGCCCACCACCCGGGACCTCGCTATGGTATCCCTCATTGTCTCTGTTTGTACCTGTGTTACTTAATCCATTCATCAACTTAATGAATAATACCCCTGATCACTACTGCGCTTCTTCATGTGTTTTCCGCCATGCTCCGGCCAACTCCTACTGGGCCAGGTCCCTCAGCTTCCCCTTCTCCTCATCACTCAGCAACTCAAACCAGTGCTGAAAGTTCGCCGTGTTCTCCTGCGCGGCCTTGACGAAGAACTCACGCAGGTATTCACCGGTCTCATCATTCCGCACCCGGTCGCCAAAGTCAAAGTTGGACGCCGCGGCAGCCGTGCCGAGGTTGACCAAGTCGTTGAGCTCGTCTTCCCAACCCTCGGAGCCGTCATCTGAGTCGATATCTGCGAACTGGGACGCCGCTGCCGCCGCCACTTTAGACGCTGGTTGGGCTCCAGAGGCCGTGACAAGGTCGTCGATGAGCAGTTTCAGGATCTTGAGCGGGGCAGGGATGATGGTATATTGATCAGGCTCTGCTGGTTACGTCAGTTTTCGTCAGGAAGAAGTACAATCAGGAGCAAACTTACGCAACTTAGTCTGAGACCGCGTCCTAATACGGTTGGTCTCGGGAATGATAAGCTGGCCCTTGACCTGAACCTGGGCTACGCGAGGGTCATTGAGAGCGTAGACCTTGGACAAGGCAATGATGCTGTAACAAGTCAGAACGTGTTTATATGCTCTTACACGACGGTGTACTCACTTCCTTGCAGTCTCCTCGTAGCCGACAAAGTTGACCGAATTCTCCAACCACTTGCTCAGTACGACCTGTAGACCATTCTGTCCATTGATGGTGATGCTGCTCAGGAACTCGACGACATCGTGAGCGCCAACCTCGGAAAGGCGGGCAAACACCAGGATAAGAGACTGAATCAGGCCAACATTCTGAGCGCTGTCAAGACGCTGCGCAACAGCCTGCAACAGCTGTTGCAAGAAGGGACCAAGCCTCTCTTGGCCAGCCTTCTCGACAAGCTCAGCTGCGACTCCACCGACTTCGGTGGCGGCGTTATCCTCCAGGTTCTGACCAAGCAAGCGGTCAATAATATGAAGACAGACCTCGAGTCCAGAACGCCCATTCTCATCTTGATAGTTGAACATCTGCTGGTGGTCATGCTGGAGCATGTATTTAACAGCCTCGGCAGCCGGTCTAAGAATCTCAGCCTCATCAGAAGACATCAGCAGCCGGTTGACCTTGGGTAGGACTGTCGCAACCAAGCCGGTTGGCAGTGGCTCGACACCGAAGTTGAGGAGAATGGCCAGAATCTCAGCGGCAATAGTAACCAAAGACTCATCTTGAGTAATATCGGCAACATCAAAGGTGCTGGTGATGGATGGAAGAGCCTTGCTGCAAAGCGCCGTATACAAGGCTGGTTCTCCAATCTCCTGAATTCTCTCGGCAAGCTCATAGAAAATGTCGTTGACCAGACCGTCGACTTGAAGATTACTAGCACCATGCTTTATGACCAAAAACACCAAGTCGAGCGCTTTGCTCTCCGGCGAGAGAACTATCCTGTAGTCCATCTTGAAAGCCGTCCGGAGCGTCTCCAGGAGAGTAACAAGAAGATCCTCAGCATCTTCAAGGTCACTCATATCCTTGGATTCGAGGAATTGCTGGATGGCGACAATGATGGGAATTTGCGCCTGGAGTGGGGCACCACCAATGATGAAGCCTTCAACTGCCTTGACGCAAGCGACTCGTACCAGCTCAGACTCGTCCTGATTCATCGCCGAGACCACGTTGTCGAGCAAACCCAGAGCTGGCTCGAAAGTCCTGGCCAAGGCACCGGCGACGAGATAGCCTCTGGCGCGCAACATGGGCTGGTCCTGCCTGCTTATGGCGTAGTTGACGAGCTCCAGCCAAGCATGCGACATTTCGAGCGGGATGTTCTTTTCGCAATCGTAGAAGTCGTTAAATAGGGAGATAAACAGGAAAAGAGCCGCCTCCTGCTTCTGCCAACTCTGGTTGTCTCCTGTAAATAGTGTTTTGGTGTAGGCATAAAGACCAACAAACGCGTTCTCGCCCATCCACTCGCCCATCTTGATAAGCAGGTCGCCGCAGGCAGTTCTTGCCGTGTAGTTGGAGGACACAGATGTCTCCTCGGCGAGGTAAAGAGAAACATCAAACTCCCAAAGACCCTCCTCCTCTTGACTGATCTGACCGTATCTAACGAGGATCTCCATGAGTTCCAGAACCCACGGTGTTGTGTAAACAGAGCCGTGACTGGCAATCTCAGCCTCCAGAGACTTGGCCACCGGGCTTGCCCGCATGCATTGGTTGAGAAAGTCCAGCTCATCCAACACCAAGACGTCGACCGAATAGGGAAGACCGTCTGAGTCTTCCAGACGGCTCTGGGAATCGCTAGTCACGTAGAGGGCTTCGTACACAGGTCCTAACCGCTTGAGCTCCTGCCAGGTTACCGTGAAGAAGGTGGGGCTTTGAGGCAAGAGAAGAGAACCAAACACGCTCTTGATCTTGATAAGGGTCTTGAGGACTTGGATCTTGAGGGCCACTGGACCGTACCACTGCTGTGGTTGTGTCTCTGCGCCTCCAACCTCTGGGAGTGGGCTTGAAATGACCTGCTCCATAAAAGGGAGCCACCCTGCCAAAACCTCGTCGGCGAAGGCCTTGACCTCCTTCTTGTGATCATCCTTGACAATTTCCATCAAGTCGAAGCAGGCGCGCAAGACAAGGACAGCCAGCGCACGGTGTTGATCTTTGCGATTTGTGTTCAGCGCCACTTCGTAGCACGCCCTAATGATGTCGCGGGCCAAACCAAAGAATTGTTCGTCGGTAATCGCCTCCTGGACGAGGTCCTGTAGAATCCGCAGAGCGCCATGGAGCTGGGCATCGTTGCCCGTGGGCATAATACCCAGGACGGTGGGCAGGAGGTTCGGCCAGTTGTCTGGGAAGTCGGCGACGGCGATCTTGGAAATGAGAAGACTGTCACACAAAGATGTTAGCTCCTTCCCTGCTCTCCCAACAGCTAGCATCCTTGTATATGGAGGGGTCCTCTTTCTTGCTTTACCTGGCCGTGACCTTGACCTTGCGCTCATCGTCGGGAGAAATGGCTAGATTAAGAATAGTAGTCTTCAAATATTCCTTGGTCTCGTCGGAAATGGGAATGTGATTAACATCGCCGCCCTCGGGTTGCCAGTTCTTCTCGATAAATCTGCGGAGGACACTCAGGGCTGCCTGTCGGATCTCGACGGGGACTTGGTTTGATAAGCCGATACGTGTGAGGGCTAGAGGATATTCGGGGTTTCGTTGGGCATGTAGAAGCTCGAGCTCGGCTTGTTTTCGAGGCGCTTCTTGGGCCTTTTGCGTGTCGGCAAGGACCTGGGCCAGACGGGCTTCCATGGTGGGCAACTCGAGGTCGGAATAATGATTCGCGGGGAATTACGAGGTATTCGAGATAAGAGCTGCTCACAGCTGCGGCGAGGTATATGAGTAGGCAGAGTCTTGGTATCTGCTCTTCTGGGGCCTTGTCTTGAAGAGCTCTGGACACAACCGCGAGCCGGTGTTAAGGTGACAGGCCTGTCTCGAAATGTCAAAATGGCGGTGTTATCCGAAGGTGGGGTTGCATTTCAGAACACTGACGCCTCCTCCAGAATCTCGAGTGGAGCCCTGGACCTCGAAGCTTAAGAGGTTAATTGGCAGGCCAGTGGGACGCGCTGTACGTGGGGAAATTGGACAAAATAGCCCGCCTTTTCTTCGCGAATCAACCTCTTTTTTGTGGCCATCCCCAGTCACATGCTTTGGCGTTGAGGCAGCACGACTCGTCGTGTCTCCCACCAAACAAACCCCGCCATTCGCCATCCAATGTTGAAGATCCCTGAAGCCATCATGCAGTAATCGTCAGAACCAGAGAAAGCAACAGCCACGGCGCTTATATCAGAATAGTATCAAAAAGAACATCAAGTCTATTCCCAATGGCAGACCAGGCAGACTCCCTCCCACTAGTCCAATCCCACATCCTCCTCACCTCCTTCAACACCTTCCTCACTGTCGCAATCCACAACATCCTCTACTACCGCCGCCTATACCCCCAATCAACCTTCCTCTCCACCCGCGCCTACAACCTCCCCGCCCACCAGAACCGCCACCCCAAAGTCTGCACTTGGATCACCGACGCCGTCAGTTCCGTAGCATCTCAGCTCTCAACAGGCCAAGTATCCCGCATAGCAGTCGTGATCCACTCCCCTTTATCCCCCCATCTCTATCCCCCTCCCAATCGCCATCTTCGTCCATCCCGCCCGGCTCCGTGTTGGAACGGTACACCTTCGACACCTCCCACTTTCCCTCCTGGCCCTCATCCTTATCCTCATCAATCTCCTCCCACGCCCGCCTCCTGCAAAAGGACTCCTGCTCCGAAACAACCCGCGATATCCTGCTTGATCACCCCGCCCTCAACACCGTCGACCTGAACGAGCAATTCCGGGCATGTCTCATCAAAATGGCCCACGCGATGGAGGGCCTAAGTTCAATACCGAAGGGGTGCACCTTTACTCTAGCGGTGGAACTAAAAGACGAAGCTGCAGCTCCTATAGGGGTAGGTTCTGTCCCCCCTTTCCATTGCTCAATGCTAATAAACAAACAGCACTCCCAAGATTGGATCCCCGCTGAACCATCAGGCCCCTCATCAACAGACAGGAAAGCCAAGGGGAGAGATATCCACCCGCCATCAAGAGCAGAAACAGCCGCAACGCTAAAAACCACCCCGGTAAGGGTGGTAGAGGCAGGACCGCTGTGGTTCGAGTGCTGGGTTGAGGAGTCAAGGGCGAAGGTTGCGCTGATGGAAACGAACCCATCACATGGAAGTGTGTGAACAATATATCACACCTTTCCTTTCGAGTTCTTATTTTTAGGGATTGGCGTTCAGGTCGGATTTGTTACACGGTTCAATGATACCCCCAGGATTAGAAAATATAAACAGATCCTCGTTCTCCCTTTCATACTGCATATAGCCCCCCTTTCTTGCATAGCAGTCCAACGAAACACGGCGCACAAAGGGTCAGGTTATGTCATGGATTAAAATACCTGAATACAGGTACTGCAAGTCAGCGAGTCCAGGGCTCGGTAACCAGATATCTATGGAAAGTCAAAGAACATATCTGCTTGCTCACAATGTCTTTTATCCAATCTCAGATGTGATAGATAAACCTTTGCTTGCTAGCAAAACCCTTGGTCGAAGCTTGGACAGAGTCGATATAAATCCAAGATGAAAATTAGGTAAGTTGAGAGGTTGGGTGCTCGGAAATACAACAAGGGGGCAGCACTGGAAAAGGAAAGGGCGCCTCTTTTTCACAAAGTCAGATAATGCCTTTTGAAACGGTTGAGTAGGTATATAGTTCTGTAAGTAGTTTACGTAGCAGTCCCCTATCCGCGGTCCAGGCAATGCCAACTTCTCTTACCTAGGATAGTCGTCATCTCTCTTTTGCAAGACAAACAAAAGCCAAAGGCCAAACCATCAACCCCTTATTATCACCCCCCTTATTATCACCCCCCTTATTATCACCAGAATATAAACACATCTAAAAAGAAAAAGAAAAAAAGAGAAAAACCACCCCCCACCCCCAACTCAACCTCCACTTCAGAGAGGACCAAACTTACCTCTCTAGTTGCGCACACTGGAAATTATCAGACGCCAGCCACAGCGCCCCTGATGCACGCCCCCTATCAATCACCCTCTTCTTTCTCTTCATGCGCACATCTCGAAACCCAGAGCTCACACACCAAGGCACCCAACCCCAATCAAACAGATTTTCGAAACCCTAACCTACCCCCAAAAGGGGCCCCGTGCAGGCAAATCAATGCGACAGACAGCCCTCCTCCCACTCCCACAGTGCCTGAAAGTAGCCAACGATTCCTTCTTCTTCCTCCATCATCCCCCCCAACAACAACTCTTCGCAACTAAGAGGCCGATAATAATTTGGCTGACCAATCCAAGGAACCGCTCAAGCTCCTGAAACATTATCGTGGGTGTTCCCCCGTCGCATTTTTTACAGTTTTTTTTGTTTTCCTTCCCCCAATTTTCTAACCCCCCCGCCTTTATTTTCTATGTTTTTTTGGTTCTGGTTTTTTTTTCGGGCCACACCACACCAAATGAATGAAATGAATAAATTCCAATCGCTCGCTAAGGTATCACAGAAATCCCAAATCGCTACGCTACGCCCCTTCGCCTATGCTGGTATAGTGTGGTGGTGCTCCTAGATAAGATTTTCCCCTGGTTTTTTTTTGCCGTCCACGTATAGCTCGGGTGCTATGATTGCCTGCTCCTTTTTTCGAGCTGTTGTTGTTGTTGAAAAGATTGTGGAGGTTGATGGGATTGAATGTGGGATCTACTCAGGTTGGAGATGTTAGTCTTTTGCATCGGAGACTGACGACTCGGCCAGGAGAGCGGTGGGGGGTGGTTCTTCTTTTTTGGTGGAAGGAGGGCGAGGAAGAGTGGGATATCAATGAGGAGAGGGGGAGCGAGGGAGGGGGCATGGGTTGTGTGAGGTGGTGGAGGGGATGAGAGGGAGGGAAGGTGCTATGGGGGATGACGGCGCGGGTGGATGAGCCAGGGCGATGACGGCAATGATGTGCAAAGGCAGTGTGCAGTCGAGCGATAACATGACGTGACAAACCACACACCTTCCCCATCATACAATCTCCTTGACAGGATGTCGAAGGACAAGAACGAGAAATGGCCAAGCCTTGGCTGCTTCCATCACACAAAAGATCCAGCTCTAAATGGACACCATACAGCACGAGCGAAACAGAACAGAGGGACATGAACCACCAATAATCATATTTAATAACCCCAACAAGACCAGCAACAGCCCTGTCCCTATCTCTGTAATATATCCCTACAACAATTCCAACAAACACAAATTTCCCAATAACAACACCCCCAACGCCTCGCCATTTGCATTTCCCAACACAGTAGTATCCATCCACCCATTTTACACCACCTTTATCCCTTGAAAATATCCACCACCACTTCCAACTCTTTGCTCTCCCTCCCAGTATGTATTACGAGTTGCTTCCCCCCCTCTCTTGATTATGTATTCTGCTCCGCCGCCGTACTACTACTCTTCAACAACCCCCTCAAACTAACCACTTCCCTCTTCAGCCTCGCATTCTCCTTCTTACACCTCGCCACCTCCTCCCCACTATCCCTCAACCTCCCCATCAGCTCCTCCTTGCCCTCCGAACCCTTCCCCCTGATCGCCTTGACAATCTTCCCCAGCTCCCCATTGAATTTTTCATACAGGAGCTCATTCTCCGCCGTGGCCTCCTTGTACAACTGATCAATCGCCTTCACCTTTTGTTCCATTCCTTTTAGCGTGTCTTCCATGTCCTTTTCCAGCTGCTGCTTCCTCTGCTCCAACTCTATCAGTGCCTGAGGAACCTTCTCTTCGAGGGCCTTGACTGCGAGGCTCAATTTGCGGAAGTCGAGGGTGGCGCTGCGAGGGAGGGAGGAGCCACCTAGGCGGGCCATGTCCTCTTCGATGCGGGAGAGCTCGGATTTGAGAGAGGCGTCAACGTCGTCGATGGCTTTCTTCTCTGTTTGCAATCTCTCGCGGAGTTTCTGTGGGGATTGGAGACGGAGCCTTTGTCCCGGGGTGCTTGGTGTTCTGGGGATGGTTGTCCCTGGTCTGACATTCACCGGTGACTCAAGCGGCGGGGGGAAGATCGTCGCCGGTGGGATCCTCGAATTTGGCTTAAGAGTGGGAATCTGAGATATGGCAACGGTCCTAGCACGCGCTCTCTGGTAGCTAGACCTCTCAGAATCTTCTTCCGAACCCTCAACTTCTTTTTCTGATGGGGTCTTCATCTCTTGATGGATGATCGGGTCGTTCTCTTTTCGTCGGGAAGAGCGGAACGTGCTAGTGCCGCTTGATGGAGGTTGTGGGCTGACTGGTATCCTTGATGGAGACACCTTGGTGGGGGAGGTGGAGGCTCTCGAAAGGACCATTGACTGAGGACGAGGAGTGGAGTTGAACTTTTCGGCTGTTTGCTGCCTGTTAACGCGGAGAGGCATGAGTTGCTCTTCTGGGTCATCAAGATGAGCGGCAGCCATGAGAGACTTGAGGTCTGATAGTGAGCTACGGCGCTTTTTCTTGATGAGCTTTGTCTCGGTCGGCTCGTCATGCGGTTCGCCGATGGTCTCTAGATACCGGTTAGAGCTGCCAGGGCGATGCTCAATGTCATCGAATGCGCCAGCAATCGGGGGCCTATCCCGAGATGCTGGGCGGCGAAGCCTTCCCTGTGTAGCGAAATTCATGCTCATGTCGATTGACTTCGACCTGCTGTTCTTCCCAAGACTAGCGCTCTCGCCAGGCACCGGTGTCTTGCTGCTGTGTTTGCTCAGTGTCCTCCAGACCGAGGGGCGCTCTTCTGACTTGCTGTTTTGCCGCAACAGGCTTTCAAAACCAAACTTCCTGCGCAGCGACGACGTGTTGGATGTCATGGATCCACTGGTGGACTTGTGGCTCCGACTGCTCGCATGTAGCGAGTCAAATGATCGGTTGTTCATCAACATCTGCATGCTGACGCTCAAGTGGTTCTCCTCAAAGATGCGATCACAGTCCTCCACGAGCCTATCGAGGAGATTAATGTAATTCGGAGCGGTATCGTCGTCAACCAATAACTCGGCAAAGGCAAGCGTCAAGGCGCCTCTATCACCATCATTGGAGCAGCCATCCAAAAGATCAGCGAGTAGCTTGATCAAGGCTGTAAACGCTCGCCGATTTTGAGGGGCCATGTCACTAAAAATAAACCGAACAAAGTCTGCAAAATCTCCCACAACCTTTTTAGAGGCACGGATTTGCAGAGCTTCCAGCGCCTGCATGGTCATGATAGGCCCAATCTGTTCGCGCCATGCAATGCGGACAAACTTTTCGAAAGCGCAAAATATCACCTCGGTGCCCAGTTCCGAGGCCGCGTCGAGGTCAAAGGGGAATTCGATCAATCGGTTGTAGAGGTCGTTGATAGCCAGCTCGTCAGCCATTGATCTGTTAAGTAATGTGCGGCCAATGAAGTAGCCCTTCCGAGCCTGCATGTTGGCCACATATCCCGTGAAGGTTTGCTCCAGACGGACAAGGGGGTTCTCAGGGCGCTCCTCCTCCATGGTGATGCGGGGGATGCCCTGGTCTCTGGATGATACGGACGATGATAACACTGTAGGTTCTCGGTCGCGATCTCTTTCTCGTTCCCTTTCTCGTTCCCTTTCGCGTTCCTTGTCCCTTTCGGAACGCATCCTGGCAGAATTGGTTCGCCTGTGCTTCGACCCATTGACTGGTGCCGAGTCTGCACTGCTGGATGACGCACTGCTGTTTCCAGACAGAAAGCTGGAGATCATTTTTACCGGCGATGACGAGAGAAACGATCTCGAACTGGTCTTCTCCACCTTTGGTGCGATTTTGATGGCTCGTATTACCTTGGTGTAATATGATACCAAGGCGGGGACAAGTCTGGGGTTGGCTACACTGAACTGGGAGCTGAGGAGCTGAACGATTCTTCGGGACAGGGTGGGTAAGAAATCCTCGAGAGCAATGTCGTCGGTGAACCTTTTGCCGTTGAGGCCAATCGTGTTCATGGATATCCTTCGCATATCGCCACATCTGACCTCGGTCACAATCTCCACACCGTAATGGCCGACGGGCGCTCCTTTGGAGCCCTTCTCGATATCAAGTACGACGCGTATTGGCGCTGGTTCCCTGCGGCCTTCAATCAGTTGGTGTGCGCCTTCTTGAAAGACGGCGGCATGCAGGCCGAACTGTGCATCCTGCATCTTGACAGAACGCAGGGTCCAAGTCGGGTCCTCCCGCTCTTTTTCAGAGAATCTCCCTTCAATCCTGGCCTTGACAATGTCCTCAGTCCACTTGTTTGCCTTGCCTTCGTAGTGTTCGCGGAGTAGGAAACATCTGGTTGTGATGGCCTTGCTGGTGAAGTACTCGCCAGCGTGAGCGCCTTTCATCTCCTGGGTTGACGTCATCCAGATGAGTCGTCCATCGATGGACTCGGTGAAGCGAACATCGGCCAGGCTGTGCCACCCAGTGAACGCGAACTCCCATGACCCCTGACCGCCGGCGGCGTTGGTCATGGCTGCCAGCAGACCAGCAGGGGAAGGCTTATCAATCTCCTTCAAAAAGTCCCGCGCTGTCCTTTCCGAGTCGCCTTTCTTTTGCAGAATGACGACGCAGTCCGAGAATAGAAGCAAAATACCTGGTCTGTCAGGGATATCTTCATCGATGTAGGGAGCGGCTAGCTCCACAAAGTCAACAGCCAATATCAGTCTCCCTTGAGGTTCCAAGTCGGATGGCCAACACTCAACCATAGTGCGCAAGCGATGTGTGACATGCGGCTTATCTGGAAGCGGGTCATCCATGGAGCAGATATTTGTGATGATGTCTCTTGCGCGCAGCAAAACCTGCAGGGCTGGGTGTGTTATTGGAAGACAGGCCACAATCTGATCGATGAACAAATTGTACCGCGGAAGCCTCTGCACTGGCTCGATCAGGAGAGATCGAATGGTCTGTTCACCTGTCTGCACAACTCTCTGGCGGAAACTCGACTGCTGGTCAAGGAAATTGTTGAGGAGCTTGGGGAAGTTCTGACTGGCCCGGATGTAATCTTGGTAGCAGTCGGTGAACTTGGGGAACCAGTCCAGGAACAACCTGGCCATGGCCAGCGCACCGCTTGGATCCTTGGCCTTGTTTGGGCTGTTGAGGCGCGTTGGAGGGAATGGTGTCTCCATGTCTTTCATGGCCTCCTCTTCGCTCTCGTCCATGACTCGGCGGAGCTCTTCCATGAATGCCGAGTTGACTGCGAGAATGGCCTCTGCTGATTTGGGAAACAGCCTCTCCACCTCCTCTTCGGAAGGACTGGTGCTTCCTGCGGACTTCTCCTTGGCTTTTTGGTAAAAGTCGACAGCGATGTTGTTGACCAGCTCATTAAGCTTGAGAACGTAGCGCTCCTCCGTATCCACCAATTCGCCCATCTTCATGCGCAACTCGACCTTTTGGTTCTTGGAGAAAGACTTGCTGCGATTCAGCGAGGTGGGCCGTGATGGTGCTCGTCGCAGCTTCGATGTGGGCAAAAATACAGGCTCTCCGAACTGTTTGACTATTTGGTTGTATCCGCCGTATTGCCTCAGCGTTGGATCCATTATGTCGTCTTCATCTTCTGGTACCTCTTCTAGTTCGGCATTTCCCAGGGGCACGATGGATCCAGGTGGTAAGACCAGGTCCATATCCACACAGCTAATGTGCTGCGTTTGGAGCGCATCCTCGAGAATCTCTACCACCTCGGCCGTATTCTCTGCTTGAACTGCCGCTTTCGCCAGGTCTGCCGCGTGTTGCTCGCCAAACAAAGTTGGTGCCGAGCCTGGTCGGCGGGCGCGTGTTGGGAACTGATTCCTCAAGTGATTCTTCACCGCCTCGGGCAGCTCGCTGAAATACTTGTAGAGCCCAAAGGCCAGCCCTCGGCAGACCTCATCTCCCTGGAATTCTCGTGGCAAGTGTGCGACGACACTGTAAAAGGGCGAGTTGGGCGATACGGTGATGCGCGGGAAGGACACAAAGCCTGCCGGGCTGTAGATGTGTATTTGTATGCGCGAGCTGTTGAGCGTGTAATTGGCTGTCGTCGAGGGACCGTGGAAGATCAGGACTGGCAGGTGGCCTAGCAAAGGGTCGCTGGCGTAGTAGAGGGTGACATGCTCTGGCGACAGCGCCAGCTCCTCGGTGACACGAACCATGGTCGTTTCAATTGGCCGCGATCATGGCGGTTTGGCGACGGCGGAAGCGGTGATTCGTGGGCCGTGCCAGTTTTAGGCAGGCAGAGGAGGGGAGGAGAGGATGGGCCGTGGGGTAAGAAGATCAGGAATAGAGTGGCAGCGAAGAAGCGCAAAGTGTTGGCTGGGTATTCGAGAAGCTCTCTCTCGGCCGGAGGGATAGGCGGTGGAGGACGGTCAATCAGGGGAGGCTGGGGGTCGGTCGGATCGGGTGTCGTGCGTATGGCGGGGTGGGTGTCGGGCGCAAATGCAAATAAATGTCAACAGAGAGGCGGCCCTCGCAGGGAAACGGGAAGCTGCAGGGCTTTGATGGGCCTTGGATGTTGCGGCAGAGCGGCGCAGGGCGTTGATGATGTGAGCAAACGGGACCGGATGGTTGCACAGGCACAGTACGGATGCTGCAGGTCGAGGGACCACACGTTGCTTAGCTGCTTAGGAGAGTCCCACCAGCCCACACAGACCCAGACCGCGTTCCCAGTTTGCGCCAGCTTCTCAGCTAGAAAACAGTGTCAAACCGGCGCGACACCGTCTAGGTACAAGCTTCTTTAAGACTAAAAGAAGGCTGGGAATTGCGTCACTGAGTGGATGAGCCCTGAATAGCTGCATATCTTCCAGAGCTCTAACCTAGTGTAGAACCCCGCAATGGCCAACCTCGAATTCTTGGAAGTTGTGGATTGATGCAACTCCCCCAAGCTTCTCCCCTGTCCGGGATCGGGCACCGCCGCGGCCTATGAGGCTGAAAGCCTCCCGTTGCTAAGAGCTACCTGAGCTTGGACCAACCTCTTCTTCCGCGCCTATTTGCATCGCCAAGCCTGTTGAAACGCACCCTAGACCATGTCAGGCCATCGGCACCAGCCTCCTCAAATGGCAAAAGAAAAACAATCCCATCCCTTGTTTGTTCAGGGGCAACAACTGACCATTGCCGAGTCCAGGGCTTGCCGCCATGCGGCCCTGGCACTCAGCCCTATCAGACCTCACCGCGCTGTCGACAGGATGAAGCCATCACGGGATTTTCTCAGAAAGGCCTTCAGGTTGAGTTCAAGTGTTGCCAACTTGCAGTGCCTGTGTTCTTGTCCCGGCGGAAGCTCTCGAGGGAAGCTGAACAGCTTGATGGCCGTGGCGGCGTTACTTGCAGGCCTGAGCAGCTCACACAAGTGGGTTCGTTTGCTGGACGAAACCAAAGGGAAGGCCCTGAGGCTGATACCGACAGCCAGACGACGTCATACGCCAATATAGAAGCTTCAAATACATTGCTTGCCCTCCAGAGGCCAATTGAAGACCGAGGGCGGCGCACCTCTGGCTCACCTGAGTAAACAACATTACTGAAATAGATATCGCGGCTCTGGAGGATGGCGTCTTTCCAAGGAAGGCAATGTTATTGTAATATGGCGGCAGGTACCTGATCTCTGATTCACTTAAACTTCCGCTCATGTTTGAACTCATGTTTGGAATTGGAGGCCGTTTTTAATGTGTGTCCCGAACGCTGCGATGTGTCAAATGGCCCTCATGCGTCATAGTATTGGAATGTTGTCAAGGGGAGAGTCACCAAGAGCTTGCCGGTGTTAGCCCACTGATGACTCGGCCAAACCGACCACTTTATTCCATGATAACATCCAAAAATGCCGATCTCCGCAGCATTGATGCGCGAGTCTTGCGCAATCTGACATTATTCACCACTTCTGACTCTGAGTCTTGCTCCGCCCACCGAGCAAGAGAGTCACCGCAATAATGACAAAACACAGGATTGGCCAAGCAAGACACACTCCCTGGTGTGTTCACGATCGTTCTTCCATCACGGTTGATACCCTTGAGATCACACTGCCAGCAGAAAACCGGAATGTGCGCTTTTTCGTGAGCGTCAAGTTCTTCTGAACCGGTGAACTTCAAGGAGCAAATTGAACAGTAATGAAGATATCGTCGCCGTTGGGAATGAGAGAGGCCGAATATTATAGGCGTCAGTTTAGTAGGGGATGGTATTGGCTTTTGTCTCTTCCGCCTTGCGACTTCTGCTCTCGAAAGTCGTTCTAGGCCTGTCGATGTCCCGAAGTCCAGTTTTCCTTGAGCAAGAGGGGATTCAAAGTTGAATGCTGTGCCCATGCCACTCCCAAAGGTGATAGGAGGGGGTACTCTGTCCCTTCTTGTGGTCAGCTTTCCTGGTTGGTTTGGTCGTCCAGAGATTTTGAAACGTAGTCGTCTCCAAATGATCCTTGTCAACCTTTTTCTGAACATGGCCCACAAGATCGCAACAAAAGGAAACCCGACGAATACCATGATTGATCCTTGGAAAGACACCGGTCTGTCGGCGATCTCGCGCCGATACGTGCGAGCTTTGATCCAGGCCGTTGGCGGTGGGCCCAATGATTTCATTTTGATCTTTTCGCAGCCGGAATCCTCATATTCAGTCTGTACCAATTAGATCGTCAGCATTCAACTCCCACAATCTACGTTGAGCTCCTGGAATGACTAACTGTCTGGCAAAATTCCAAGAAGTCCTTCTTGGCCGTCCATTCGGCCAACCTTACCGCCTTTCGGCTATCCTCCATGGCACAAATCGCTGACCATAATGCAACGCAAGCAACAATAAAGCTACCCATAGCGGCCAGCATCCTGCTCGCCTTCACAATGCGCGCCCCATGCCTGCCAATCAAACTTCTGAGATCATGACAAAGCCGGTATCCTTTGACAGCCGCAGTTTTAGTTGTTGTTGCAAATTTGGATGTCTCGATGGCAGTGACCAAACTTGAGAAGGGGTTGGTTCGGCATGGTTCCGTTGATAATATCTCACTTGTGTGACAAGAAAGAGTGACAAAAGAGCCCGCCGTCATTGTCATTGCCGATTTGGCAGAGGGAGCAGGTGAAGATGCAAGTTCATCGGCCTGGGTTGACTGCGCACAATCGGCCATGTTGATATCTGATACGTTTCGTTTCCTGGTAAACCAAGGTGGGGACTTGTTCCGATCAAGAGGGGAAACTTTCGAGGAGCTGACATTTTCCTGGCTGGTGGTTAGGGAGGGAGCCTTGTGTGTGGCAGTGCATAATATGCACCTGCCATTACCTTTGGTAGGTCAGTTTAAGAGGCAGGTACCTAAGGTACCTAGGCGACCGCCATTTTAAACAACTTCAATTCGAAATTGAAGGCAAGACCACAAACAAACCAGCAACCCTCGACGAGCCCTGTAAACCCGGTTCGGTGAGCCAACTATACAATTCAATCCTCAACTCAGCTCCCTACCTAGGTGCTCAAATTGAAGCTTAGTGATGAGAAGGCTTCTGATCCAACGGGATCCCAGTTCATTGAAGCAGGCAGAATACTTAGGTATATTTCCAAAATGACTTCCAGTATCTGTCTTGGCCATAGTTCTGCAACACAGGGCAGATTACCGAGATCCTGAGAAAGAAACCGTAGCCCGAGTAACGTCCAGCCGCCGCTAGCCCGTGGAAATATAATTTCCCGTCTTCATTGGAAACATGGATTTGGCATTCGTAGCACCTGAGCCTGATGGAGGACCCAGTAGGGTCCCATGTTTCCGGCTCTTTCTCTGTCACCATGTGGATATCGTCAACTAGATCACCGGTGCTTCTTGCGCTGCCGCCCTCCTGTGGATTGTCTGAACCTCGAGGTGGTCTTCTCTCCCGTTGTTTAGGCGGAGCAGAAACACCGTTTTCCAGTACTTAAAGCTTGTTCTGGGCTTTGGCTGCCGTAAGCGGCTTCGTTATTGGTTGCGTAGCACTTTGGTCAGCCATTTGTGCAATGGAGGGCAGTAAGAAGGCGGTGAGATTAGCAGAGTGGACAGCCAAAAAAGACTTTCTGGAGTTTTGCGCGGCGGCAAGTAATACAAAGCTCGTATGGGGACTTCTAGTTCTGACGATTTTGTACAGATTCATTATGAGGATGTCAGCTGCGACAGGGCCAAAACAGCATCTCTCGACCCGCCGCTTACCCCAGGATGGTTGCAGACTCGAGTGACGGACCAGCAAGATATGACCCAGACATCCGCGTGCTCATCAAGATCGGCCAAAATGTTCGGTACATACACACGCATTCTTTTGAGATGTTTACTTGTCATTTGCTTGGGGGATGCAATTAACGCTGGGGCCAAAGGAATGACGGGACTATTTGACATCGGGATCACCTGGTATTCATATTCAAGCTTATTCTTGACTGTGATGAAGGAAAGAGTGCGAAAGACTTTTCATCAACTGCTGTTTGATCACGGCTTGCGCATAAGGATTGTGATCAGAACATGGGCAGAAGAAGCATTAAACGTATCCTGCAATGTAACATGTAATGACAACAGGCTTGACCATTACCACCGGTTTCCATCCTAAGAGAAAATGGAACCATTTAACAAACAGACTATCCAGGTACGATGCTGACGTTATAGGCTCGCTTGTTTCAAAGGCTACTGTCGTGGAAGGCTCATTGGTAGCAGCCATAGGTGGGGGTACTGGTTCATCGAGCTGGCTTGCTTGGAGAGATTCCGACATGTTAAAATCGCATGCGTACCAAGGATTGGGTTGTCGTTCGAATGACGCCGCTCTATGATCAAATATTCTGTGCAAGTGATACTGCGATAAAATCTAATGAGGCTGATTAGAATAGGACGGGAAAAGAGGGGCATGACGAATGTGGCTGTGTACACACCAGTATACATGTACGGTTGCACAAAATGAGGCTTGATCATAAATGGCTATCATCCCGCCACGTCGAGCTCAATGCAAGTCTCATTCGCTAACCACCGATATTCCCCATCCGTCGTCCACAAGACCCAGCAAAATTCCATCTAGAACATCCGAACTTCTCTAAAATCACAGTACCTCGCAACTCCTTCGAACAAGTTAACAACATCAACACCTCATCCACCATCCTCCCTCCCAAACCCAGCAACCTCCCCAACCATTTTCACAAACTCCCCCCCATCATGCCCAAACCTCCCCAAAAACAACCCATCCACCTCCCCCCCCAACCTCTCAAACAACCCCCTCCCCGCAGCCCCCCATAAATAACCCTCACCCTATCCCCCTCCTCCTCACCCCTTCCCACTCCCTCAATCCCCTCACAACCCCCTTAACATACTCTGTTCCCGCCGGTTCACTCGCACCAATAGCCCAAACCGGCTCATACGCCAAAACCACCTCCTCCCCCTCCCCCACCCCCTCCAACACTTTTCCCACCTGCCCTACCACCTCTTCCACCGCCTCCCCTATGTCCCCTTTCTCAAGCTCACCAACACAAATCAAAGGAACCATCCCATTCCTCACCACCCCCCTCACCTTCTCATTAACCCCCCCATCAGTCTCCCCAAACAACCTCTTCCTCTCCGCGTGCCCCAGTTCCACAAACCTCACCCCCACTTCCTTCAACACAGCAGGACTGACCTCCCCCGTGTACGCGCCAAAGTCCTCGCTGTAGCAATCCTGCGCGCCCACCAGTATCCTCCTGGCAAGTGAGCCATCAGGGGAAGACCGGATCGCGGCAATGACGGAGGTGACGGTGATAAAGTCGGGGATGATGAACACGTCGATATCATCCAGGGTTAGGGTCCCACTCATGGCACTCGTGGGGGAGGAAGATAACAAGTCGACCACAGTGCGGGTGAACGCTTCCGTCCTCGCAGCGGAGAAATACATCTTTGTGGATACCCCGATCAGACGCCTCCTCCGTGGTGTCTGATCTCGTTTTACCAGAGACGGCGCCGTCACGGCGGCCGAAGCAGTGGTGGTCGGGCCGGTAGAGGTGGGCCCCGGAGGAGGAGTGGGGTCTTCTTCTCCGGGTGAAGACATCGCTTATTACCTATCACGCTGGGGGGCGCGGAGGGAAAAGAAAACTAAAAAAAGATGTCCGATTCCGGCGGTGTTCCAAATTTGATATCTTGTGTTCAAGAAAACTAGAAAATCAGCCGTGAGAGCACCACATGTTTTAGTAATAACCGCGCGAACTCTTAACCAATCTCAAATACCTATGAAATGTCGTGACGCAGCGCACTTCCAACCTGTATCCGTACCTAATCGATATAGTAAGCGGGAGGCGTATGCTACCCGGTTCCACACGCCAACAGCACCGTCGATCGGTGCTAGTGTCACCCCGGCTCGCAGAACTGTGGCTTGAACAACAGTGATTTACCCGCCCCCGCGTGCCCCGGAAAACAAAGCGGGCACACCTACATAGCGGGGTCCCGTTTGATGTCCAATGGCAGGATAACAATAGCAGCATCCAACAGCATGCTCCAAAACTCGCTAGAACTGGAGCTGGAGCTGCCTGATACGGGTCGATGAGCCGAGGATTTGCTCTTGGCCCCCAGAATGTGGATAATCTGAACAGTCAAAGAATGCGAGAAAATGTGGGCAAAATGGAGCAATTCGAAGCTTGAATTCTTCGCTGGATCCATCTTTGAAGGATCTGGACCACAGTGGTACCTCTAATATGTACCAAGAGGCTCGGATTACCCTTTTGGGTGACTCCCACTCGTCTCTGATCTCTGTTGCAATGTTGTTCGCTATTCCCGCCCGGTTTCCTTGCCTTTACGCCTTTCGCACCGGCTATCAATGTCCTCAACAACCTTTCACTTCCTCGGCCGCCCCTGAGAGTCCATGTTCCCCTTCCTCGTAATGATGAATCGCAGCGACCTTGGCAGCACTGGCGCTCTTCTCGTCAAAGACATATCCCAGCCACTCCTTCGCGAGCCTCCTCGCCAGCTCCAGTCCTACAACCCGCTCCCCCATGCATAGCACCTGGGCATTGTTACTGAGCACTGCTCGCTCGACCGAGAAGCTGTCGTGTGCTGTGACTGCTCTGATCCCCTTAATCTTATTGGCGGCAATAGCAACGCCGAGGCCGGTGCCACAGATCAGCAGAGCTCGGTCAACTTCTCCAGAGGCCACGAGTTTGGCCGCCGCTGCGGCGATATGTGGGTATGCTGTCTTGTCCTCCTTGCCCGTAGCACCGACGTCGACGACCGAAACGACACGAGGATCCGCCGCGAAATCTTCTTTGATTTTGTTCTTGTAGCTCACGCCGGCATCCTGTTGAAAATCAAATAATTAGCAAGTAATATCAAACATGATCGGAGAGAGTACTGACATCGCAGCCAACGGCAATCTTCCACTGTGGTTGACTCATGTTGTCTCTGAATATTGTGGTGTCGTTGACGAACTTCCAGACCGGCGGCTCCTTGTTGCTCGCCAAAGTTGTAATGTAGGTAGTCCCATAAAAATAGCTTGACATTGCCATCGACTAGGAACTCGGCAATTGCCATTTATCCAAGCCGCCTTTCCATTCCGGGTATTCCGCCTCCGTCTGGAAGCACCAGACTGCCACCCGGTCTTAAAGGCTGCATGGGGGGGCCGGGGGGAGGGGGAAATCACTGCACGTTGCCCCTCTCCCGTACATCCCTAAACGCCCCGCATACCGGCAAGTGGTCCATCGTGGGGCGATCATTGAGGGACATGTGCTACTTGCTCCCCGAGGGGCGAGGGGGGGTGAGTTATCCCGGTGGTGATTTCCATATCGGATGAATTGTGCAGCTCTGATGTCCGGACCCCATGCCGCGTCAGGCCCTCCTCGGCGTTGTGACCGGGAGTTGACTTGAAATATTGTGTTACTGGCCATTGCCCACTGCTCAACTTGGATTTTCACTTCAACGTGGACTCGCACATACAGCATCCCACAGCCAACATGTCCAAACGACACCTCTTTTCCTCACTCGAGGGGCTCGTCCCCAAAGCTCTTCGAGGCATCGTTGCCAGCAACCCACGACTCAACCTCGATGAGACCAACCGAGTAGTTTTCGACCCTGAATCCCCCAAATCAATCGTCAGTATCATCAGCGGCGGCGGCTCTGGTCACGAACCAGCATGGTCCGGTTATGTGGGAACCAACATGCTTGCCGCCGCTGTAGGCGGTGATGTGTTCGCCTCTCCTAGCACCAAGCAGATCCTGGCCGCTGTTGAGGCCGTACCGTCAGACAAAGGAACACTCCTGGTGATCACCAACTACACCGGTGACTGCCTCCACTTCGGTTTAGCGGCTGAGAAGACCAAGGCGAAAGGACAGCCATGTCGGATGCTTATTTGTGGCGACGACGTTTCCATTGGCAAGAAGAGTTCTCTCGTCGGTCGCCGAGGACTTGCCGCACAAATAGGAGTGCTCAAGGTTCTCGGTGCCGCAGCTGCCGAGGGCGCCTCGCTGGATGAGTTATTCGATCTCGGCACCGCAGTCAACGGCCAAATCGTCAGTATCGCCGCCACCTTGGACCACTGCCATGTCCCCGGCCGAACAGAACACGGAGCACTCGATCCTGATGTGGTGGAGATTGGAACGGGACCACACAACGAGCCAGGATACAGGAAGCTCTCTCCTGCTCCGTCCGCGGAAGGATTGGTCAAGCAAATTCTCACATACTGCCTGGACGAGACCGATCCGGAAAGAGGGTACGTCAAGTTCAACCCAGGAGATGAGACTGTGCTGCTGGTCAGCAACTTTGGTGGCATGTCGAACCTTGAGATGGGCGGCCTTGTGGACGAGCTTCTTCAACAACTCCTGACCGACTGGAACATCGAACCTGTCCGAGTGTATGCTGGTTGCATCGAGACTTCTCTGAACGCCCCTGCTTTCTCGGTCTCGGTCATCAACCTCTCAGGGGTAGTTGCCAACAGTGCATATTCGTTGGACCAGCTCAAGGGGTTCTTTGACCTCAAGACGGACACAGCCTGGGAAGCCGTTGCCGGATCTCAAAAGCAGCGTCGTCCACGAGCTGACCAGCTTGTGAAACCGCCTGTCGAGACACGCAGAGTTGTCGATGATGCCAAGGACCTCAAGGTCGACCCTGAGCTCTTGGAGAGGATGCTCCGCCGTGCCTGCAATAACCTCATCAAAGCCGAGCCAGACCTCACACGGTGGGATACCGTCATGGGAGATGGTGACTGTGGCTTGACCTTAGAAACTGGTGCCAAAGCCCTGTTGGAGGGTATCGATGGGCCGCACAAGATCGCTGCCAAGGGATCAGTGGTAGAGGTCCTGACCGAGCTCGAGGAGATTCTCGAGGGCAAGATGGGGGGGACACTGGGTGGTATCTTGGGCATCTTCTTTGTGGCTCTCAGGACGGCTCTGGAGGAGAACATCGAGTTAGCCAAGACAGAAGGACCAGCCTCGCTTTGGTCAAAAGCTCTCTCACATGCCACCCACCATCTGGAGCAGTACACCCCGGCCAAGGTTGGTGACCGTACTGTCATGGACACTTTGATTCCGTTTGTTGAAGCCATGGCGGCTACCAAGAGCTTTGAAGATGGTGTGGCTGCTGCGGTGAAGGGTTCAGAATACACCAAGAAGTTGAAACCAAGATTGGGAAGGGCGACATATGTTGGTACAGGGACAGATGGGACGGAGTTGCCGCCAGATCCTGGTGCTTGGGGCGCGATGGTCGTGATCCAGGGGCTACTAGCAGCTATTTGAGAAGGGAATGTGGTTTGTGATGAGAAAGTCAGGTACCTAGTATTGGAAAGTAATGGTCGAGAATGAAATTGGCTTCTGACATTGTCATCAACGCCTGCTGAATGTGACTGCTAAGGTATCATGGAAGCTGTTCCCGGACGCTCCTTCCTTTGAAGTTGAGCCCGCCTAAGCAGACTGTATTCGGTCTTTGAAACCTTGCCTGTGGTTGCCGCTGATCTCTACAGGGAAAATCTTGAAGTTTGATGGCATAAGATATGGAGTCATCAAAGCGAGGGAGAAACCCCCAGAAGAGAACAACTAAGGTATTCAGGCGTGTTTCACCACATGTTGAGTGAAAGTGGTGGGAGAGCACGGCAGAGCAAGAGATGTTCTGATACAGAATTCATAGAACAAGATATTCTATAGGGAATATTGAACTTCAACTACTCCAGGTCGTTGATAAAGGTCTAAGCCTTCCCAGCACTCCCCAACCAATGCATATACCTCTCAATCGCCACCTGCATCGCCTCCGTCCCCTTCTCAATCACACTCGTCAGCGGCTTCCCCCTCATCTTCTCCTGCGTCCACGCATAGTGATTATTCATCCCCTTGTTGATATTCACCTTCGTCACCCCGCCCGCCATGCACTTTCTGAAAATCTCCTCGTCAAACGGATCAGCCCCATGCAAGACCAACCTCACCCTATCCCCAACCTTCTTGTTGATCGCATCAAGACGGTCATACTCCAGCTGGATTCCTCTGGGTCCATACTCGCCATGCACATTTCCAAACGCTGGGGCAAGCATATCAATACCCGTGGCGACAAACTCTTCCGCCTCTTCAGGTGTGGTAAGGAGCCCCTCCAAGTCGGCAGTTTCAGCTACCCCGTCCTCACCACCCTCGATGCGCCCTGGCTCTGCCTCGGCGGCGATACCCCGCTCGTGGCAGTACTTCACCAGCTCCGCGGTGAGCTTGAGGTTCTCCTCCTTTTCGTAGTGGGACATGTCGCACATGATGCTGTCAAAGGCATCCGGGATGTCGGCTGCCCTGCGGACTAATTCCGGGGTTTGGCAGTGGTCAAGATGCAATGAGACAGGGACAGAGGCACTGTGGGCAGCCTCAGCAGCGGCTTTGACGAGGGCGTCTCCGGCGTATTGGATCGCCCAGGGAAACAACAAGACCATGGCCGGGGACCGGGCTGCCTCGGCGGCTTTGACAGTGGCGATGATGGACTCGATGTTGTAGCAGCACATGGCGGGCACGGCATAGCCTTCGGCGAGGGCTTTGTTGAGGATGCTCATGGAGCGGTTCTCGGAAAGGGGGGGTCTGGGGGCCATTGTGGGTGGTTTAGTGGGGTTGACCCCTGGTGATGGTTTGGTGATGAAGAGTAAAGGTGTTGAGGTGAGAATGGTGGTGATGACGGTCTGGTGAGTGATACCAGTTATGTTGCGCCAAGACCAGAGGTGAGATGTTGTAAGTTCTTTCCTTAATAACTCCCTAAAAGTCTAGTGGCCAAAGGAACGCACTCACTTAACCCACTCATCAATGACATCGGGAAGTTTTCACTGTCGTGGTTAGATAACCCGAGAGATTTGCCGCCCCGGGTTGCTCAATATGGGAAGGTGGTGATTGACCTGCCAAGGCCGCGGTGATGCGCCGGTGCATGTGGGAATATTAGCCAAAATGCGGCAGTCCGCCTGCGGGACGGGGGTTCACGTCATAATTGGTTCTGGGTTTGGGGGAGGATTGAGGGGTGAATTGATGTTCAAGTTGAGATGCAAGTTTGCAAAGCGGGGAAGCTCATTGGGACTTTGAGCTAGGAACGTGGGTCAGTGACCAACTCCCGCGGGGACTTTACGTGGGACTTGGACTTCATCCGGACGGGTCTCGGCATCAGCAGTGTGAGACTATATCCAAAGGTAACAATATGATCCTCAGAATTTGTTCTCGGGGACGCCGGCTGGACTGGAAGGCCGAGTGTCGGAGCTCATTTTGAGGTATTTCGCAGTCAGGATCTTGACCACTCCCCTATCCGTTGCTCTTTGTTGGTACTGAGTTCTTCAGTCTTGGCTCGATTCACAGCCACTTACACCAGCTACCCCTGAGCCTCTCACCTCCTGCAACTTCAAACCAGACATCACCACCATGGCCGACCAGAAACCACCCGTCGCCTTCATCGGCCTCGGAGCCATGGGCTTCGGCATGGCCACCCACCTCATCAAACAAGGCTACCCCGTCACCGGCTTCGATGTCTGGGCACCGACCCTCAAACGTTTCGAAGAAGCGGGCGGTTCTACAGCCACAACACCCGCAGACGCCGTCCTCAACAAGCAGCACGTCGTGGTAATGGTAGCCACCGCCCAACAAGCCCAGTCTGTCCTCCTAGACGGCCCCAACGCTGCCGTCCCCCAACTTCCCCAAGGAGCAGTTGTCCTCCTCTGCTCCACCGTCCCCTGTGACTACGTCCAGGCCCTCCAAGCACAACTCAACAGCATCGGCCGCAGTGACATCCTCCTGGTCGACAGCCCCGTCTCCGGAGGAGCCGCCAGAGCCGCAGACGGCACCCTTTCCATCATGGCGGGCATGTCTGCTGCTGCTCTGGAAAGAGCACGTCCTTTATTAGCTGACCTGTCAGACCCGGCTAAACTGTACATTGTCGAGGGCGGCATTGGTGCCGGCAGCAACATGAAGATGGTTCACCAGGTCCTGGCCGCGAATCAGATTCTGGGAGCGAGCGAGGTGATGGGTTTTGCTGACAGATTGGGTCTCGATTTGGCCAAGGCTCAGCAGGCGGTGCTGGAGTCTGATGCTTGGAACTTCATGTTTGAGCACAGGACGCCGAGGATATTTACTCAGTTCCAACCTGTTGCCAGCGCGGTTCAGATTATTGTCAAGGATACCAGTATCATTACTTCGGAAGGGCGGAGAAGTTCGTTTGCGACGCCAATGACGAGCACGGCGGAGCAGATTTACTTCACTGCTGTTGGGAGGGGTTATGCCATGGACGACGATAGCAGCCTGGTAAGGCTCTATACGGAAGGCAATGGCAAGGTTGGACCGGTGCATGGGACAGCTGAGTCGGAGGAGGACAAGACTGCTTTGGTGTTGGGTTTGATGAGGGGCATCCTGCTTTGTGCTGCTGCAGAGTCTCTTGCCTTTGCGCATGCTGTGAATCTGGACTTGGATCAGGTTCTTGAACTCTGTGTCAATGCTGCTGGAGGGAGCAAAGTGCTGGAGAAGCTTGGGCCTGCCATTATTAAGGAGCTCAGGGGAGGTGCTGGCGATGCTTCGGGTGGTGAGACGAGCCTTGAGAGTATCTTCAAGGGGCTGAGAGCGGCAGTGGAGGAGGCGCAAAGGATAAAGACGCCGTTGTATCTCGGGACCCAGGCCTTGAGTATTCTTCAGCGAGTGATACAGTCTAAGAGCACAGGCTCTGCTGGTGTGGTAGTCAAGGCGTGGGTTTGAGTATGTAGCTGAATGGATTATCATCCGAATATTGGGTAGGCGTTAAAGGCAGATGTTTCTAAATAGACCGGGATGCAATGGAAACCTATGTACCTTGTACGAACCATCAGGCAACAGGTCCTTGCTTTTAGTTGAAAGTCCCCTTCTGCAATGCTCTCATGAGCTGAGCGGATTGTTTCGAAGGCGAAATCTTACGATTCATCTCTCAATTCAATCACCGCTGGAGTGTAATTTCAAGGCTTTGTTTCGTCAGATTCTGTAATTTCCACTCCACTCCACAAGACGACCCCTTGCCCCACCCCTTCCCGCTCAATTCTGATCCCTGCTCCCAGTCGCGTCTCCCCCTCATGGCAACACGCGTCCACACGGAATATCAGCCAGAGCATCGCCAACCACAGTTGAACGGCATCACCGACTATTCAAAATGGAAGAGGCGGTATCACAACATTTCTTCCATCATGGGAAACCAGATGTAAGTTCCTCCTCTCACCTTTCTCCCAAAAGCATTCTCACTAACCACTCTCACAGACCGACCCCTCAGAAGCAGCCAAATGCCACTGGTGCCAAATTCGCAGTTTCAAAACCCATAAGAGGCTCCCCATCACAATCGTCAATGAGACCGGCGATGATGCAGTCTTAAATCCCGACTTCAAATTCATCGACCATTCCATAACCCATCGCGACATCCCCGTCGCCGACGCGTCATTCCGCACTGGCTGCAACTGTCGGGATGACGAGGAGTGCATGTACAGCAGCTGCCAATGTCTCGACGAGATGGCACCCGACTCGGACGAAGACATGGACGAACAACCCCAAGTCCCTAGCCGCGGGCGCAAAAAGCAAAAGTTTCAATACTACTACTCCGGTACCAAGGCCGGGCTGCTCAAGTCTAGGATTCTTGACAGCCGGGAACCTATCTACGAGTGTCACGACGGCTGCAACTGCAGCAAATACTGTCCCAACCGGGTAGTCGAACGAGGCCGAACCGTCCCATTGCAGATCTTCCGAACGGAAAACAGAGGGTGGGGGGTGAAATGCCCGGTGGAGATCAAAAAGGGTCAGTTTGTGGATCGGTACCTGGGGGAGATCATCACCAGCGAGGAGGCTAATCGCCGGCGGGCTGAGTCGACGATTTCGGACAAGAAGGATGTGTATTTGTTTGCGCTGGATAAGTTCTCGGACCCGGAGTCACCTGATCCGTTGCTTAGGATGCAGCCATTGGAGGTGGATGGGGAGTGGATGAGCGGGCCGACGAGGTTTATCAATCATAGCTGTGATCCGAACATGAGGATTTTTGCGAGGGTGGGGGATCCGGTGGATAAGCATATTCATGATTTGGCGCTGTTTGCGATTAGGGATATACCGGCTGGGGAGGAGCTTACTTTTGACTATGTGGATGGGTTGGCGGAGGAGGATGGGGTGATACCGGATGATAAGAAGAAGGATATGACGAGGTGTTTGTGCGGAACCAAGAAGTGTAGGGGGTATCTCTGGTGAGAGAGAAAGGGATGAACAACAAGAGAAAGACACAAGTAAACAGGACTGCTGGGTTGGCAGGATCATGATGCCGCAGTTTCATGTCATGATGGTGTACCTGATGACCGGACTGCATTTGGGCTGCATTTTAGCTGCGGCCGCTTGCTCAAGAATGCGGGGTGCTGCCCTGAAAGATCGATCTCGTGGGGCCGTCCATCTCGTCCCGTCATGGATCACGGATGGCAGTGACACAATCGGATCTCATCGAAGCTAGGTTGTAGGTAAATTCCTGACTTGAGATAACCACATGGCAGACTGAAGTCACATACATGAGCTGATAAGAGCTATGTAGAACCCGCCACAATCTGCTGTCCTCGTCACAACCTTGAACCTGGTTGATGTGCTGTTTTCGAGCAGTGCAGTAAAACGGTTGTCCAATCAGCGATTGATGTTCCGGATCCGTGGTCCTGCAGCTGCTTCAACGTCATGCCTCGTGTCGACGGAAACACTGTTTCGAACACGAATGCAAGACATGAGTCTGAGGCTTGTTACTATTCTGAAAACATCCACTTGAAATGGTGGAATATTCCGTCTCTTCTCACCATCTGACAGGGAGGTGAGGTGGTCTGAGTCTGGGCTCGACGCTAAGGCGTGCCCCGCAAAGCTAGCCCCGCCAAGCGCAACCGAGTGGACCGTGCTGGCTTGGGGATCGCTGATCTCGGTGGGGGCTTCCAGTTGGCTGGCAGTGACTGACTGGGTGAGCTCACCACGATAACACAAGCACACCTTCTTGACCGCATTAGGTCTTCATGCTCCCATACATTGACTGCCTTGCCTGCCCGCCCAGGTCCTTGGCTCTGCTCCCTGAGGAGGCTGTCCGTTCCATGAGCTGTGATCCTACATTTCTCCCCCTCCCATCTGTCTTTTTTCTTCGCTTTAACTTTACAGCGAGGCACCCAGTCACTGTGTTGCTGTGAGAAGCAGCCCGTCAAGACCAGGCTAACAACCATACCAAAAGCGATACCACGAGCCAATCTCGGCAGCTCGTAACATTGCAATAGCACACTCGCTCATTCAGGCTCCTCTCTGCTTATTCTAGCGAAGAGCCGATTTTTGGTTTTTGGCAACACTGCTCTTCTCCCTGGCGCCATGAACTAGATATTCAAGCGGCTGGATCGAGCGGCCCACGAGTTGCGAAATCGAGTGCGGCGGAAACCCCCGCGCCGGCAGCAATCAGATACAATGGTATGTTGGAAGAGTTTGTACTACTGACATTCTTATCCCCCTGTCTCATCAATTGTCCGAACTCGCGGCATGGAGGCTTGGACCTTTTTTTTTGTTTCCTTCCTCTAACGGCTTGAAGGCCTGCTTTCTTCACATGTCTGAGGAATACACACTGATCATGTGCTGATGCGCAATAGGGTTGCTGTCTTTCCCGAGAGGGAGAATCGAGCTCCCCATACACAGGCGGCGGCGGCGCATCCAGCTCCGCGCGAGCAATCAACGAGCAGCCCCAGGCGACCCGAGCACCAAACGCCCAGGGTCACGAAGGGCACGCCTCTGGATCGCGCCGGCGGCATAGACACAGCCAGCAGCCCCTGGACCAACACATTAATAAGCCTCTGCGACTACACGAGTGGACCAGTTACAATCGGACATGGACTCCAGGAGCGTTACGGCGGGAAAGGGTAGAGTTTTTTGACACTCGAGTTACTGGACGGCAAGAGATCTGGCAGACTCTCCACGCAGTCTTGGAGGTTCTGTGGACATCAGCAGAGGCTGAGCGAAATGGACAGGTTGGGAGGAGAAGCGAGGATGACGGCCCCAGCGAAGAGGACCCCGCGATAGCATTGGCGACAGCCCAAAGCATTCTCGATGCTGCCGATATCACATTGCCGACAGGTGATCTGTACAACGGGGCTTACGATGCGTTTGGTAACTACTATCAGCTACCACATCACATTGTGTCGGATCCAACGAATCTGGAGTGGCGCCCAGGTTGGGAGCAGGATGACATGGACGATACTAAGGCAGACCTAACCGCTGGAGAGGAAACTACCGAGGAACGGGAAGACGTTGAAGACGAGGTCGAGCGGCGGCGTGAGGAAAAGGGCAAAGGAGTGGTTGATGTTAAGGACCTGATCACCATCAGAGCGAGGTTGAGCGATGGATCCAGAGACGTCAACGTTTCAGTGGGCAAAGGAGACTCTGTCAGGAGTCTCGCCAGGCAGATTGCAGAAGATGCAAACGTGAGTGCACCCCTTCAAACTCTGACACCAAATATTACTGGAAATCTCGCGCATTCGATACTGACAATATCGCCAGCTACCCTCAAACAAGAAGATCCGCATTGCCTACATGGGCAAGGTGCTGAAAGAGAGCGTCCCATTGCTCGAACAGGGCTACAAGCAGGGCCACGTTGTCAACGCTCTAGTGTTCGACCGGTAGGACGGGAGTTCGGCGGAGGACGAGACATCCCATCTGTTTGCCTCATTCTCCGAGGTCACCCTACCCGTTCCATTTACCGCTAATAGCCGGTATACTGAGCCATTGTCGATCTCGATACTTCCTCCGCAGCGAACCTGGAGCATCAGGAGGCGAGCCCGAGTTTATTCAGCTTTGCGTTCTTTGCGTGGCGGACTTCAGCGGATCCAGGAGCACCGCAGAGAACGTCTTGCTCGTTTGACCGAAGAGATCCTTGACGACACACAAGCACCGCTTCTCCAGGCTGAAGGGCCCTTGGCTGGCAGAGTTGACATGTGGAATCCTTATATGGGGCTCCTTCCTTATCACGTTGTACTCTGTCCGACCTAGAGCAACTCCTTGGATTCAACTGGAAACGCATTTGGCTTGATCATAATTGCTTATTCGGTGTTTCAGCTGGTGTGACCCCGCAACGCTCATCTTCACCCTAATCCTCACATCATACAACAACACAGTTACCACCACTAATACTCCCGAAACGGCGCTGTATTGCTGCATTATATCAGTGATGACTCTCTCTCTCCCCGATGGATTACTCCACGCTCCACCGCGCCTCGCGTGCATGTCGCTCACGGGTGAGACATGAGCAGAAAAAACGGTCGCCCTTCTCCTAATCGCATCCCATCAGCACATCACAGTGTCCGCTTCAGCGTCTCGCGTTATTGTCACTTGCTACCGCATCTTGGAAATTAAGCGGGATAGGGGATCAGCCTACAAGGAAGCATATTGGACATGGCATGCACAGAGCATTCTAATTGAGGTTGAGGGATCGGGGGGAGTTCATCACGTCTGCATGTGATTGGTGTCACGGGGAGGTAGCAAACAGGTTCTCTTAATCATTTCTATCCCCAGAGCCTCTTCAATTTGTTTTCTCTCTTTCCTTTTGTTTATATCCCACTACTGAAGGAATGGGAGGCAGGGGGGGATCTGGCTTCATGTTGTATATGGGATTGACTGATTCTGACCAAGTTGATTTGGCTTTTGAAAATGGCGTTCATAAGGGGGGGGGGGGGGGGGGGGAGGGGTTTGCATAATGAGGTTAGGAGAGGAAGATAGTTTTATTTAGCGGAATACCCAAGTCTGATTTGTTTTTTTTATTTATGCTTATGTGTCGGTAGTCTCGATTGATATCTAGAGCGTGCGTATGAGTTGACTGGTCTCCATTCGTTCCTGTCCACGGCATGGCTGCCTGACCCGGCATGCCGTTCGAGACACAATCTTGAAGAGGACTTTTCCCTTGGAAAATGACCCTTCGTACGTATATACAGTACACACACCTCCTCAAGTATTTTGGTCAGCGACTTGACACCATAAGCAAAGGACACAAACACACACACACGCAACCAAGAATAACCTCAGTGCCACAGAACAACCTTTTTATTTTCCCTACCCCCTATCCCCAATCCCCAATCCCGCCTGCTAAAACCCCCTAGACTCGCAGCCAAAAGACACTACTTTTTTTGCGAAGCGCTTCAACGACAGCTACAAACATGAAAAAGCACAACCTTTCTACCAAACACAAAACAACTGTCATTACAGCTTTTTATCACTTCAGAAAAAATTTCCCTAACCTTATTCTACTAATATAACCCACCCCCTTTACCACCCCTTTTTAAGCAGCACTCCCAATCTTATTCAACCCTTTCAAACTCCCCAAACTCAACGCCAACCCCTGCGACCTACTCCGTATCCTCAAGAAGCCCGTAATCGGCCCATCCTCTCCCTCCTTTTCGATGCTCAAGTTGGCCAGGGCATCCTCACCTAATTATCCCCAACATTAGCAAATCATTACCTCACATATCCTGTGCAAACCGGAAAACTTACCAAACACACTCCTAGCATACAAATTCGCGCTCAAAAACTGGCAATCCCCCTTCAAGCTCGCCTCGGGCGTCAGGCAGTTCATATTCGTGCACGCCATCAGCTGGTCCAAGAAGTCCCTCAGCGTCTTGGCCTTGCTGTTAATGTTGACCTTGTTCTCCCACTCAAACTCGGTCCACATGGTCCGGAACTGCGTCTCGCTGCATGTGGCGGGCTGGATGTAATCCATGATATCGACATGCAAGTCGTTGAGGATAACGACGTTGGTGTCGGTGGAGTGGGCGCCTTCGTAGACGACATTACCAAAGATCACACCCGTGTCAGTGGAGGAAACCTTGATGGTGCACTGCACGTTGTGGAAGTCGTGAGGGCCGAGGGACTGGCTTGTTGGCCGCTCGACGACCTTCAGATCACCCAACGTGGCGAACTCCACAGACAGGTTCTGGAGGGTGTCGGTTGTCTGGTTGACGAGGAGGACGTCGAGGATGATATCAAATTGGTGAACCTTGACGTAGGCCTCCGCGTAGACGGGGTCGGAGAAACCAGTGAGCTGGACGACACGGCTAAGCTTGCCGGAGAGGTCCTCGCTGGCACCGCTGTCGCCGCCGGTGGCGCGCTCGAGATCGAGCTCGACTGTGTCCTCGCCATCGCCAGTGTTCTTCTTGGAGAGCTGGCGGATCGAGACAACATCGTCAACCTGGATGGCCGACTTGGCCTTCTCGTGAGCAGCCTTAGCTTCACGCTTCTTCTCCTCGACTTGGACCATGGCACGGAAAGCCTTCCTTGTGTCCTCGAGGTAGACGGTCTCGAGCTCCTTGTGCTGCTTGAACTCGGCAAGCGAGCGCACACAGCTCATGATGCGGTCGACTGAGTCCTCATCAATGGGCGCCTTGACGAACTGAGACTGACCAACACGGATGACGGAAATCATGATGAGCATAGCTTCCGCTTTGAGAGCGTTGGTACGAGATTCGGCCGAGGAGATTTCCGAGTGGCGCATGACCAACTTTGTGAGAGTCGAGGCGAGGACACTGGCCAGGTAATAATCGCCATCGAGGATGAGCTGGCGAAGAGGTGGTTTTTGAGAAGCCTTGACAGCTTCGAGCTTGGCAGCGGCGGCAGACTGGCTGGTAAGGGCCGTCTCGGTGGCATAAGTGCCATCAGCGTTCACCTTCCGGGAGGTTGTGGCAGGCTTGGGGTGCCCATTGGTCTGCTCTGGCTCCTTGTTCTCCTCCTCATTGTGCATGTTATCCAGCAGCCTTTGCTCAGAAGCCAAGATGGGAATTTCGCCCAAGCTTGCCCGAATACCCTTCCAGGCATCACGGATGTCCTTCTCCTCAAGGGAGTACTCGCCGATAATCCAAAGAATACCCCGGTAAATCTTGCCAGCACGGACCTCCTTGAGAGTGTCAACAAGTCTCGACACAATTGTTGGGCGCAGCGCTGGGAACTTTTCGACGACCTCCTTAACAAAGTTGATGACATCGACGGCCGAAGCGTTATTGAAGTCGGCAATAAACTCCATCAAAAGCTCCACAACGCTGGCGGCAACTTCTGAGAACTTGACGGCACACTGATGAATAGAGTGGATCAACAGTTGCCGGTACTCGCTGTTCTTCTCGTATTCTTGGTCGACGGTCTTGGAAAGCTCCTTCTTGAGGAGCAGGACAACCTCCTCAACATTCTTGCTGGAAACCATCTCAAGCGCAATTTCAAGGGCCTTCTTGCGCACATCGATATCTGGGCTCGAAAGAACACGGAGGATTTCCATAATTAAGTCGTCCAAGATACCCTCGTTCCTTTGGCGGAGTTGGTCGACACGATCCAACACAATCAGCTTAACATTGTTATCAGCCTCTTTGATAGCAAGCTCAATGAACTTGCTGGCGGCGGCCTTGACGGCCACGGGGTTATTGGTAAGGGCCGTCAGCGAAGAAGCAGCTTCGTAGACGACAGTGGATGTGTTGGCCTCCAAGAGGTCAAAGATTAGGCGGAGGTAGCGAGCCTTGTTCTGAGAATTTTGAATAGCATCTTTCCTGATAAACTCGAGCTCAACCAACTGCAAGAGCTCCTCTGCGTTCGGGATCCCATCAAAAACAGAGCTAAGGTACGCCAGCGCCTTGCTGTGATCGATGCTGGAGAGGGCAGCAAAGCCGTTCCTCTTGCATGTGGGATCGCTTTCGCCTTCCAAGAACGTGGCGATGAGGTCTGCGGCATCGGGGATGAGGGAGGGCGAGTGTTGGAAGATGGACGCTACGGCAAAGACGGCATTCTTTCGTACGTAGGCATGGCGATGTTCGAGGCACGACCGGGCCGAGGAAAGGAGGGGCTCGAGAAGCTCGGGTTCGCGAAGCTTGCAGAGGAAGCGTAGCGTGTTACCGCGGATGTACTCGTTCGGGTGTTGCAAGTCGTTCCGGATACCGTTGCTGCACACGACAGTCAGAGGTACTCGCCCATACGGCGCAATATGACCCGGCGCATCCTTACCATACTAGAATGTACTCCTGCTTCAACTTGCCCTGGGCGTCGAGCTTTGGGCAGATCTCGTAGTAGAAATAGAGGAGCTTCTTGAGAGGCTTCGACTTAGACGGCATGACGAATCGGATGATGTGCATAAGCAATTGCGGCATGGGGTCGCCATTGAGCATAATGGTCAAGATGCGTTTCATGGTATCGACCTTGGACTCGTCGGTGCCCTTCTCAAGCTGCGTCTTGAGCTCTTGCACTGTCGGTGTGCCATCGATGGAATTGTCCTTCACTAACGTGTACGCATTTTCGAGAAAGGACATGATGGGCAACGGACGGCGACGTGCCGGTCGGAAACTCGAGGGACTGTTGGATGGGTGGTTGTCTCTGCGTGGGAGGTAGAATTATCGGTGTTGGCCCCGTATGGGTAGTAATTATTGCTGAGGGGCGGAAAAGATAGGGGTGTTGTTTCGTGGCTCCTGAGCTCCCGCAGAATAACAGCCCAGTACAGTTGCTTGCCTAATATCGGCCTATGCTGGTAACACTCCAAATGCTCGCTCGTAAAAGATTCGCTCAGTGGTTTGGATGGGCCTGCAAAAAAAGCAGGGTCGTGTCGTCTTGCTGGCCGCTGGGGGGAATCGGGCAACGGAGCTTCACCTTCTTTGGGGGGATGTGGTCACTGTGGTGAGAGTCGGTCAATATCAACGGCGTGTGCCTGTCTTGGGAGATGTGGCATTTGGCATTGGGTAGCTGGCCTATCGCAGCTCTCAGCCAGCTGGCGCCAAGCGGCAGCCGGGCAGGGAGAGGCTCAATCACGTGAAGCTGCGACGCATTTGGTGGGGTTCAGGTGCCCCGCTGCTGCTCTTGTGCAAGTCGCGACTTCAACGGCCACCAGGGTTCCCAATTAAAGATTCCCGCGTTGTCGACAATCGCATTGTTTGGAGTCAACATCCAGCGCCCAACATGTCGTCCACACACGAGCCATTCTATATCCGCTACTAGTACTACAACACCAGCTACCCCAACTTTTGGTTCTGAACTAACATGTAGACAGCTCGGGCCATCAAGGCCGCTTCGGGCACGAATTCTTGGGTATGCGCTATCACCATGATGTTGTCCTTGACAGAAAACTAACTTTTTGGTTTTTGGTAGAATTCGATTTCCGGGTTGTCGGCGACGGCCGTAGTGCAACCGCTCGCTATGCCAACAACTCCAACTACAGAAATGACAGCCTCATTCGCAAAGAAAGTACGGACCGACCCCATATCCTCAACGTCACCCTTGCGACAGGCCAACTGACGGGGTTGGAACAACAGTGTTTGTTAGCTCTCTAGTTGTCGACGAGATCAAGCGCATTGTTAAGAGTAGCGAGATCATGAAGTACGCAACCGGACAAGAATTATCACATGGTTTGGAGGCTGACAGTCTGGCAGGGAATATGATGGAAAGTGGCCAACGAAGAACAAGGATGGAAGACAAGAGCTTGAAATTCGCCTTGGGAACGACCATATTTCATTCGAGGTACGAAGCTGCTCTCTCGCAGACTATGACATAGAGTTAACCGTCTTCTAGACTGCCAAGATTGGCTCGATCAACGACGTAACAGATTCTGCGGACCCAGAAGGCTTGCGGGTATTTTATTACCTTGTACAAGATCTGAAGGCTCTTGTATTCAGCCTCATCGCTCTTCACTTCAAGATTAAGCCAATTTGATTTACCTGCCGCCCTCAATATACGAAAGGTCTGAGGAACGATTGCGTGGAGCCAAGGCAGACTCGAGAGCAGTGCCTCCCGGCTGGAATACAGGACAGCTCTAAAAGTCAACTACCCCGAGCCTGGAATATGGATTTGAGAGAATGGGATATGGAGATATAAGCTTGTCTTGCATCGTCCAAATGTAGAGCTGGCTGGGAGCTGTCGAATGAGACCGGAGTTGGGGACATGTTAATCATGAATTCTTACTGGATGAAGACTGGGGCTGGGAGATACCCGAATGAATAATAGAACGCTTACGACTGGCTGTTCAATCCTTCTAGATATCCAGCTCAGCAGCTAGCGCTGGCTCTGAATGAAGGGAACCCAATCATTCGTGAACATCTGTGGTGGAATGCAGGTGTAGTTCGGTCACCGCCACATCGGTGTTGTAAACGTCCAGATTCGGATGCTGGCAGTCCCTGTAGGGACTTATCAGACCTACAGATGTCAAGACAATGCATGATCTAGGGCCAATGTGGATTGGATGTGTCACAGCCGTGTCTTGGACGGTTTTCGTGTCGATGAAACTAGATTTGAGCTGGTCGCTCAACGGCGGGGAGTTTTACACTAATAAGGAGGACCTCCCACTGAGACCTACAGGGCGATGCCAATGGAATTGGGTTTGTCCTTCGACAGGTGAAAACCGGGTCCACTTGCCAAGACCAGCCTCCGGCGACACTCTGCAAGTGTGGACGATTATTCCTTTGAATCCAGAAACCCATCACCCAATCCAGACGTCGTCATTGTCTAACCACCGGGAAACCCATCCGATACCTACCTTCCTAAGGTACCTGTTCCTAGGTCTATCAGGTTCTTTTTTTTTTTTTTTTGCCTCTCTCAACATTCGCACCTACTGCTTCTGGCATCCATCAGTCTCGAGGACAGATTGTGAACCTCAAATACACTGCCGAGTCCTTGGGGTCTCTCTAGCAGCTCCTTGGGCTGACCACCTTTACCAACCCCACGGACGCAGAACGCCCCGCCCGTGCCCTTCCCCGCGAAGCTGGTCCATGGCGCTGAATTGAAGCTCCACCGCTCTGTGAACCGCCCACGAGACCATCGGCAACTGTCATCCGTCGCCTCTCCAGCCCGTTCATTCACGCCCAACGGCCACGGCCGGTCACCGTCCATCTTACATCTCGCCCGTCGCCGGGACAATCGCCAACCCTCTGTGGCAACATAGAGCAGTCCTTACCAATACTCTCGCGGCACAGTGCCACTGGTGCACCCCAAGAAATCCAAAATCTAGATTCTTGGCCCGCCTTTGCCTCGTTGGGCTAGTGCTCTTCCAAGGGTCCCTTTTCCTCCCGCGCGCTCCCATCCAAGACTCCACAACGATAGTCCCCCGGTTGCGCATCGGCCATCAAGACAGCTACACCCTCCCCGTCGCCGATACCGTTCCTTTATATATTCCACGACGTAGCTATAAGAACATGCCCACGCCCTCGTCCAGCGCGCCTGAACCTCAATCGCCGCGTTCCTTCTCCTTCTCATCATGTCCCGACCCTGAGGAGCTACAGACTAACATGCCGTCCACATCCCACTCCCAATCGCCCTCGCCCCCAGCTTTGTCTCCGCAGTCGCCCGAGTCACCACAGTCGCCCTCGAGCTGGCATCCCCGCCCCCCGGCTGCCTACGAAACAGATGTCACCATGACGAACGCTGTCGTTGCGTCGCAGTCTCCGCGATCAACTACCATGTCCCCACAACCGCTGTCGGAACCCGTTCGGCATGAACCTGAGCTAGAGGGGATGATCCCGGTGCCAGATCCGCTAGATGAATCGCAGAAGCAAGCTGAACAAGATGAAGAAATGATTAGTCCTGATAATGATGCTGCTGGTGGGGCTGCGGAAGGTAGTAATACTGGCGGAGGACAAGCGGTCGCGAGGCCACCAAACACAGCTGCTGGGGAATCATCAAATAGGAGGACGTTGAAATATGAGCGCCCATCTCTGGTTGTTGGGGAAGTGCACGAGGTGGATGTCTGGGGACCAGTAGGGAAGGGTCCGGGATGGGTGGAGGATAGTGGGCTGGTAGGACTGGGGTTTGAGTACGGGCACATGCGGTCCATACCTACGACACCGTCGTCGTTTCTACGGCCAGGCAGCAAGTTTGAAGGGTCGCAGGAGTCGGAGCGACAGCGCTATGATGTGGAGGTTGAGATCAAATACGTCGATATGCGCGAGTCGTTTTTGTGTGGTTATCTGAAAATTCAGGGTATGTCACACCTCATCGTACTACGGAAATGGATCAAGTTACTGACATGAGCTCAACAGGTTTGACCGATGACCACCCAACCCTCACAACCTACTTTGAAGGCGAGATCATCGGTCCCAAGTACGGCTTCATCACCCAACACCCATTGTGGGGCGCAACAGAGAAGATCGACCTCTCTCACTGGGGGAAATTTGCCGCTTTCCGCCCCTATGCGAAGCAAGCGCGTAAGGGCGGGCAGATCCTCGTCAAAGATATGGCCCAAAAGGAGAACATATTTATGCGGTGGAAGGAGCACTTTCTTGTCCCTGACCACCGGGTGAGGACGATCAACGGGGCCAGTTTCGAGGGGTTTTACTACATTTGCTTTAATCAGGTCAAGGGGGAGGTGAGCGGGATTTACTTTCACAGCAAGAGCGAGAAGTAAGTGCCCATATCAATAATACAATTGGAAGGTTTTGGCTAACAGATCTCCAGGTTTCAACGACTAGAGCTGAAACATGTGCCCAACAAGGGATGTTACGGCGCCGTGGAGTTCAGATAATGAAGTCATGATTTTGAAACAACACAACACAAAAGGGTAGTATGAAGGGACGGGCGTCGAGACACACAGTGGGCAACAAAACCGATACCAACATCGAAAGGGATGATGATTTTTTTCTTTAAGGAAATTGGACAGGAGGGCTACGGGGGCACAGCGTTGCGAGTTTGCATTGGTCGGATGAGTTTGCTTTATATCCCCTTTTCCGTTTTTTTTTTTTTTTTTACTTTGCATATTTGAAGGGGTTGGAAGGAGGAACGACCTGACCGAGAGAGAGCTCCATTCCCAACCACACAACAACAACTACACCACGACAGAAGACGATCACACACGCACCAAGGACAGAACAGCGGACACTCTCGTGGCAGGCAAACCTCGGGCTGATGAGGAAGTCTCAATTAGCAAACAGAAGCAGAACACACACGCACATATATAGCTAGGGAGGATCTTGGGTTGCACACGTGCCCCGTGCTCTCTTTTTTTTTCATTAGTCTTCAACAGTTTCATTGTACATGGCTCTTTAAATGGGTATCTTGTAAAGTCCTATTTTTGACTCGAAACGAAGAAAAAGAAACGAGAGATGACTCATTTATTTATTTTATTTTTGTTGCCCCTTTTTCAATTTGGAGGTGGTGTTTGTGTTGTTGTCGTAGGTGTACCAGGCGTTGATGTACCCGTGGCAGGTGGAGTCTGAAACCCCTCAAAGTAAGCCTTTCGGAAGGGGTTCAGCTCGTCGGCGGTTTTGCCAGTGGGTTTGTTTTCCTCCTCGCGGGCTTTGACGGCTGCTGGGTCGACGTCTTTGTCGGGGATGCGGCGGTAGCAGATTAGGCGGCGGGACCCTACTCTCGCGGTTAGTAAACGGGATTGGGGCGGGGGTAAAAGGCAGATACCTACATTTGTTAAACACCTGTGTAGAGACGGATAATGTCTCGAGGTAAGGGTGGCTCGGCACGGGCATTTCTTGCTCCTCGTCGTTGGCGGTTGGCATCCAGAAGGCTACCCGGCCGTTGTCGACTAGTGTTTGGGCGGCGAACTGGAGGATGTCGTCTAGCATGGCTAGAAACCCGTAGGGTTTGCGGGGAGGGATGAAATCTGCTTGTCTGTTTTCCCCCTTGTTAGCCCCCCCTTTCGTTCCTTTCCCCTTCCGCTGAAAAAAAAAAAACGTACTTGTACATCTCCCTCCCCTTCCTCTCCACCCACGGCGTCTTCTCCGGGTCCCTCACGCCCAACACCATCAGCCCCTCTCTGACTCCATAAGGAGGATCGCACACAATCCCATCAAACACCCTCCCTTTCACCCCATCTCTATTCCCATCCCCCCCTGGTGCCCCCAGCGGTTGCTTCCGTATAGGGGAATTCGTCAGATCAGCCGTAAACGTCCCCCCCAACCGCCCCAACAGCCCATACTGCTCAAAATTCCCCTTTAGCGTCTTTTTTTTCTCGTCTCCTCTTATACTCCGACCGTCAATGTCACTACCAAAAGCAACAGCGCCAAACTCAGCCACGGCAATAGGGAAGGAGCCAGTCCCGCAGAAGGGATCATAGAAAATCTTGCCCGGGGCGGCGAGGGCAATGTTGGCGGTTATGAGAGCGAGTTCAGCGTCCATTGATGTTGTCGAGATATACCTCCTCTTCTTCAAATCAAGCTTCTTCGGCAGATCGCGCATGCCGCTGCCCAAGTACCGAGAAAAGTATAAATACTTGGGTTCTGGAATGCCCAGGGGGGTCGAGTTAAAAATCCAGTCTTCATGCAAGATGAATTCCTCGTCTGGGTTGCGCATTTTGATGGGGCCGAGAAAGCCGAGGTAGCTGAAGGAGTTGATAATAGAAACTTTTTGGGGGGAGGAGCGGGAGCCTTGGTAGGAGTCGAGGGTGAATTTGAAGGAGGATTGCAGGTACTGGGGCCAGAGGTGACTGGTGGTGGATTGGATGGTGGCGTGGAGGGTGGAGAGGGAGGGGCCGTGGCCCCAGAGTTCGTGGATGGACATGGCGAGGATGGAGCGGCGGATGAGCTTACGGGCGAGGGAGGTGGTGGTGGTGAGGGAGGGGGGGGAGGGGGAGGGGAGGCGAATTATGCAGAAGGGGGACTGGAGGGGGTTAGTACGTATGTATGAGAGGGGGTCAGGAGGTGAAAATTTGAGACTTACGTCTAGGCTGTAGGAGACAACCTCCATCTCGATCCCTTCGAGCACGGCCAAGGCCTGAATCTCAGGGAGACGAAAAGTCTCATGAGACTGAGAGAAACGGATGAGATATTCCATTTTTTCGTGGATGTGAGGGGTCGACAGTGAATCTCTGTTCTTGGGAAAGTTCTCTTAAACTTTGAATCGAGTGTTGAAGTTGGGCTATGGCAAATGCATATCTTGACCTCAAACTGTTGTTATCTTGGATTTTTGGCGGTTTACCTTCAATAGTCTGAATGCAAACAACTTTGACTCACTTGAAGTTTTGCTCTCACAAGTTTGGAGAGGACCCAAAGAAGTGGTATTGGGCTTGATCTGGAGCCACACTGGGGTGGCTATAGCACTTTAACTCCATTGTATGTGCGCTCTTAGCCAATAAGCGGATAATATGAGCACCTTACAGGCACGCCCGGTGCAAGCGTATCCATTCTTCAGATTTTGCCCAGAGCCGTTTCAACGACTGTCCACTCATCTTGCACCGTCTGACAGCGAGTACCCGTATCCGCAACAGCACCTCGAACCATCCGACAACAATACCAGACAGTCAACACAGCAGTACCCACTAACATGTTGTCCTTTCAGCAGCCGGCCTTTTACCAATCCTCAAAATGCTTCGTCACGCACGGAGTGATGGGCCATGTAGACCCAAAACAGCCCCCATCGAAGGGCAAGCCATGGACAACTTTCGCAGGCCAAGATTTCGTCTACAGTGTATGCGTCTCATCCCAAGTTACTAAACTTCACAACACTGACCAGTCAAATAGGCCGATCTCATCTTGCCTGAAGAAGTTTTTAAGGCCGTGCAAGCAAAGCTGCTAGAGGACGAGGCCATCCCCGAGTATAAGCGGGTCGTTATGTCGCTGCATGATATTCTGTCTGGTGATTTTTTCAGCAATTACATCAAGGCGGGAAGTATTCTCATGTTGTCCGAGGGAAGAAGAGGAATTGACAATGTTTTTGCCTTGAGAAACGGTATGCGTCTCAACAGCTGTCGACTGGATGTTTGCAGTTGACTGACGATTTGGCAGGATATTTGACAATGTTTTTGGACAAGGAGTCATATGAGAGAGCAGGCTTGGTGGGAAAACCGCATGGAGTAAAAGGGAACCGTGGACTCAAGTCTCGTTGGTGTACGTTGTTCGATACCCTACCCACCTGATTGGCGCCGCTAATGTTTGCCGCAGTTGTTGAGATTGATCTGAATAGCTCATCAATGATCAAGGGAAAGAAAGGTTACGACAGACTAATTTATGCCAGCAAAAATGCCTTCAGCGAGCCTATGACTTGGCTATTCTGCAATGTCGTCTCCACAGGTAAGTCGTCCACGATTATCTCAGCCAACTGGTCCCTAACTTAATGCGTAGTGCCCGACCCAGACCCATTGGCCGCGTTCTCCCCAACCACCTGCACATCTAACCCGTCCATCACACGAGACATCGGTGCCCTTGTACCAAGTCTTACTCCGCCAACAGGTACAGCTGAACATACGGCTAGGGATGAGCTCGAAGACTTCTCTTCCGAGGTGTACGAGTGGCTGTCTCTCGTCAGACTACAGAGTCCTCGCATCCTTGCGAATGACCAGATCGACCCTTATCTGTCACTATACCGAGTCCCCGAGGGTAGTAAGCCAGCCAGAGTCTGCAAGATTAGTTGGCGAGGCTTCTTATCTCCGTCCTGGACTCGTCAGGCCATGATTGATCTTATAACAGCCCTCCCTTCCAAGACATGGTTCTCATTTAGCACGACCATTTTCACTAAAGGGCTGGCTGGGGACAACACTGAGTGCACCTTTCTCCGACCACCAAATTCGTCGGGAGAGTATCTCATGTGGGAAGTCAAAAGTCATGAATGAAGCCACTTTTCGGCTATGAATTAGTCCTGTCTCGGCCGGACACTCCTCTCCTCAGCCAAGCCCTCCCCGCCAATGGCCTCCTGAACGAGCTGGCGTAGCGCTGCCTGGCCCTCAGGGGTGTGGATGTCATCTCGGGCAGCCAATTCCTCAATCCTTCTCCTGAATTCTGGATCCGGCTGTTGCTCGCTGGCCTCGGCCTCATCCATTGTGCCCACAGTAACCTGCAGTCCCTGGGGAGCAGGAGGCAGATCTGTGCCATTGGTCGCGCCATTGACACCCTCTAAACCGGCAAGATATTCGGCAACCTCTGGGAACTCTTCTTCAGCTTCGAGCTTCTCTCTTGCGGTTTGACCTTCGTTGTTTGTAATCTTGGTATCGAGCTTCAATTCTTCGACGAGGATTCGAGCGGCCTCGACGGTCTCGACCACAAACAGTGCTGTCTCGCCGTCTTCGTCTTTGATGTCAACTGGGACCTTATAGTCGTTTATCAGGCTTTGGAGGAGATCAAAGTGGCTGTAGCTCGCGGCGGCATGCACGAGGGAGTATCCGTGCTCGTCCTGGCTGGTGGCAATAGAGGGGCTCTCGCGGAGGAGCTCGAGGAGAGCCTGCGGGTTGTCGGCGGCGAGGAGGTAGGGGTTTGGTGACATGGTGGGTGGTAATGAACGGCAGTTGTGAAATCTGATCGGATGGCTCTGGGTGTCTTCCTGGGGTAAGCTGCGTGAAAGAAAGGTGGTTGTTTGGCTCAATCCGAAGGCTTGGAGTGGAGGGGCAGTGCTGTCGACAAAATTTTGGTGGGGGTTTGCTTGTCGCGGGGTACAGACAGGGATGCCGGGCATGCTTAAGAGTGGGTTGACACAGAACGGGTCCCCACTGAAAATGCCGGCGCCTTAGCGCCACTTCATCGGGACTCGGCGGCTAATGGGCCGGTTTTCAGGCCCTAAACTTGGGCAGTTATGCTACCACATTGCTGATCGAAGTCGATGGCAGCGTCATGATCTTCAAGTCAAGTCTGTAGATGGCTCCCAGTTTTCAAACAAATAAGGGAGGTTGAAGCAACTTGGCATTCTCCTTGAAGAGACAATAGTTGCATCGTACAATTCTGCATTAACTACACCTTGACGTGAGGCCTCGCAAGCGGTTGGCGGCAGTTGGGTATCCTTGAAAATAAGCACTGCCTTCCGTCCTCACCAACGGCGCCAATTCCAAGGTGTGACTCTTATGCCGAATAGCTGCTGTATGAAGCAATAGTCAGGACTGCGTCAATTCAGGAGTCATTACCTTACCTACCGTCGGCCTACTGCTTTTGTGCTGTCCAGGGAACTGGGTTGTCGACTCATTGGGCCGTTTTAAGGTGGGCTGCATGACTGCCTCTTGGTCCCTCTTGCCTTTTATGAGGCTTTCGTGGAGAATAAAGGTGCCCCAAAAGTCCGCCTTCCAACATCATCAAACTCTGATTTTGACTTTACTCATCTCAGACCCAGAGGCCTGGCAGCATTTTCTACAAATCTTCCACCACTCTCAGAAGTCTCAACCAGGAAAAACCTTCAAGTCGCCGTATCCACCAAAACTTCTTCACCCCTCATTCCAGAAACCTCACTCTCCAACTCACCCACCACCTATTATCCACCAACACGACACCAAAAAAGACAGCCACCATGACCGACGTGGTAGATAACCCGCTTTCGTTAAAGTACAAGGCCTCGACCAATTACGCCAAAGATGCCGTCGGCATGAAAGTGCCATACATCAGCCAAGATCCCCAGCAAATCTCTGGCCTTCTGCGCGGCCTTGATGAAGGTGCCAAAAAGGGCAAAGGAAAGGCCGGGTTCAGCGTCAAGAAGACAAAGTATGCCATTGCCGCCTCACCAACCGGTGCCACAGTAGACTCGTGGAGGTTTCAGGAATGGGACTACAAGAAAAGGGATCTTCCAACTTATGCTCGTGGCCTGTTCACTACCAAACGACAGGACGGCACCCCAGAAATCGTCATTCGCGGCTACGACAAGTTCTTCAACTGCGGTGAAGTCAACGAAACAAACTGGGACAATATTTTGACCAGGACTCAGGGCCCTTACGAACTCACTTTGAAGGAAAACGGATGCATCATCTTCATCAGCGGTCTTGAGGATGACACACTGCTGGTTTGCAGCAAACACTCGACTGGAGACCGACAGGATGCCGAGCATAGCCACGCTAGTGTTGGTGAGAAGCACATTGAAAGACAGCTGCAGCGCATTGGAAAGACCAAGGAGGATCTGGCTCGGGAACTGAGAAAAAGGAATGCTACCGCTGTTGCCGAACTTTGCGACGACAACTTCGAGGAGCATATTTTAGCTTACGGGCCAGACAAAGCTGGCTTGTATCTTCACGGCATCAACCTCAATCTCCCAGAATTCTTCACCTACCCTTCTCAGCTTGTTCAAAAATTTGCCGAGGACTGGGGCTTCGTCAAGACGGGCCTCATCATGATCGATGATATCAAGGAGGTTAAGGCGTTTCTCGAGGAGGTCGCTGAGACGGGAGCACACGACGGCCGCGATGTGGAAGGGTTTGTCATCCGCTGCAAGATGACCCATGATCCAGCAAAGCTGCCGTACCAGGATTGGTTCTTCAAGTACAAGTTCGAGGAGCCCTACCTGATGTACCGACAGTGGCGAGAGTGCACCAAGTCTCTCATTGCGGGGAAGCAGCCTAGGTTCAAGAAGCACATCAAGATTACTGAGGAATATCTCCTCTACGCCCGCAAGAGGTTGGCCGCGGACCGGAACTTAGGCAAGCTCTACCAGCAAAACCACGGTATCATCAAGCTTCGAAACGACTTCCTTGAATTCAAGCAAATAAAGGGGTCCGACGCTGCCAACTTTGAGGAGCTCTACGGAAACGGAGGTACCACGGAGGTGACACGAGATGTTATTGTTGTCCCAATCGCAACTATCGGTTGCGGCAAAACGACAATCGGACTTGCTCTGACGAAGCTGTTCGGCTGGGGCCACATCCAAAATGACAACATCACAGGTCCCAAACGTCCTCCGCGGTTCACCAAGGCTCTTCTGGATGAGCTTGAGGAGTGCCCTGCAGTATTTGCCGATCGTAACAATGCCCAGAAGCACGAGCGTAAACAGTTGATTACAGACGTCAAGCTCCAGCACACCAACGCCAGACTGGTAGCACTGCACTTTGTTCACAACGATGTTGAAACCATCCGGAAGGTCGCCCAGGACCGCGTGCTTGCACGTGGCGACAACCACCAGACCATCCAGGCCGCGACGGACATGAGCAAGGTGGTCGGCATCATGGAGGGATTCCTCCACCGGTTTGAGCCCTGCGATCCGGAAAAGGAGCCAGATGCCGGGTTTGATGCGGTGATTGATCTCGACCCTACCGCAGGAAGCAGAGAAAACCTCGAGATTGTCGTCAAGGAGCTTCACCGCCTCTATCCCAAGTTCATCACTGAGGTGCCATCTGCTGAAGCCATGGACGAGGCTATCAAGGCTGCCTTGGAGGGTTACACTCCTGATCTCCGCCACAACATCCCAGATAGGTCCAACAACAAGAACAAGAAACCCCACCAGCAGGTCAACCCTGTTACTGGCAGGCAGATCAAGAAGAAGCCACTAGAGTACATGTCTGTGGATATCCAAACCAAGGACGTGCTGGACGCTTTGGAGAGAGCCTTTGCAACGGTGGATAAGGAACAGTCGCGGTTCTACAAGACGCTCCAGGGCCAGCGGAGGATTCAGAACAAGTTCCACGTTACGCTTATGCACCGCGCCGGGGCCAAGGAGACCCCTGAGTTGTGGCAGCGGTATACCTCTATCCACGAGGCCGACGGGCAGATTCACGATGATGGGAGGCTGGGGGAGATGGATGTCCAGCTGGAGAGGGTGGTGTATGATGACCGGGTCATGGCGATTGTTGTGAGGCTGGTGCCGAGCCAGGAGGATGTGATTACTGTCAAGGCGGCGGACGGGACGGAGCAGAGCAAGCCGAAGTGGGAGTGCACCAACAGGGTCGCCCATATTACTGTTGGGACAAGGAGCGACAGCATCAAGCCGAAGGAGAGCAATGATTTGCTGGTGAGGTGGTTGGAGAATGGGAGTGGGGAGGGGACGGGGATCAATGATATTTTGCTCGAGGGGAGGCCGAGCTTGAAGGGTGTCGTGCGGGGAGTGCTTTCTAGATAGGAGGATGGAGACACCACGCGAAGGGATGCTCCTGCTGCTGGGGAGGGGAAGAGGAAGAAGAAGAACCGGTGGAGGTGGAAGCAGGGGAGGGGGGTAAGGGATATCCCGAGGGGGGTGGGAAGGTGCAGCCTGGGGTGTTGAATTATGGTGGCTCTGCAAAACTGTAGGTGGGAGAGGAGTCAAAAATTGGAGTGGTATCTCTTCTAGTGCTTTTTGGGGCTCTGAAAGCAGGCGGTTATTTTCTTGGGGACATCTATTCCTACAGAAAGTTCAAGAAACGGCCAAGCCCGAAGTAGTTTTAAACTTAGATTCAAGCAGCCATGTTCAGCTAGACGATAAGGAGATAGCTCAATGTATCAATGCTTCTCGTCCTAATTTTCCCCAACCCAATCACTTGGTCTTTCTCCCATGAGACTCCCTCGTGAAACGACACATATCTCTCGGACCGAACCTTGATTCAGACTACCTTTAAAACTGGATCTCATATCCAACAACCCCTCCTTTTCCTTTTCATGCTTTGGCTATTTCCAACGCTAACAAGACTCTAGAAAAGTCACTCCTCACTAAAACCATTAGTAACCTCGACAAACCTAGCCCACTGCCTCGCCGCCTCCCCGCTCCTGACCGCCCACCTCGCCCTCCTCACTCCTTCCTTCCACCTCCCCCCACCCGGTCCCCTTTCCGTGATGACCTTGCCATCATCCCCATATCCCATATCACTCGTGTCCGCCTCTGTAATCCCGGCAATAACAAACAACGCGGCGGTGTTGATGAGGACAAAATGCAAGATGGGGTCATCATCGGGCACCTCCCCGTTTAGGATCCTCGTCAGAATCTGGGCATTCTCGGTTGGTTCCTTCCCGGGGGACACCTCGGAGAGCGGGTGGGCAGGTAAGCCAAAGTCTTGCGGGTGAAGGCGGAAGTGCTCCGTCTTTTCCTCAGTAATCCTCCAGCAGAGGGTCTCCCCCGCACAAGAGATTTCGTCGAGCTCCTCGTCTCCGCAGACGACCATGGCTTTTTTCGCGCCTGCCATGACTAAGGCCGAGGCGAAGACTGGGCCGATGTCCTTGCGGGCTACGCCTATCATGCGCGCTTCTAGGAGGGATTCTTCGGTGGGGGGGGAGGAGAGGTCGGTCGGGTTGGCTAGGGGGCCGACGAGGTTGAAGATTGTGCGCCAGGGGAGCTGGCGGCGGATGGGGGCTACGTAGCGCATTCCGGGGTGGAATACGGGAGCGAATAAAAAGCCGTAGTTGGAGGAGGAGTAGAGGGAGGAAATGGTGTCGGGGCGGATGCGGGAGATGCGCGGGGGGAGGGGGGGCATGCAATTTAAGAGGTCGGCGGAGCCGGATTTGGAGGTGGAGGCTTTGTTGCCGTGTTTGGCGATGAGGAGGAGGGAGGAGGCGAGGATGGAGGAGGTGGTGGAGATGTTGAAGGTGTTGTGGGAGTCGCCGCCTGTTCCTACTATGTCGACCTGTTCCGGGGGTGGTGTTAGTGAAAACGGGGATACATAGAGGGGGAAAAGTAAGGAGTGTGGTTTAGACTGAGGGAAAAGGGGGGATTACAAGGCCTCCGTGGTAGTCTCCTTCTGGTCGGCGTCTTTTGTCGATTACTTCTCGAAGCTCGGAGACGTCGATTTTGGCGGCGGACTTCAACATGGCTTGCGCCGTCTTGGAGAGGACTTCTGCTTGGCGGTCGAGGCCGGTGAAGTGCAGGCACATGAGGAGGGAGCCGGCTTGGACATCGGAGACTTGGTTGGTGAAGAAGTGGGAGATGGCATTGGCGATTTCGTCGGGGGAGACGGTGTCTGGGTGGCCTACTGGCCAGAGTCTGGAGAGGAGAGGTTTGATATCGATTGGGGGGAGCTCGGCGGGGGGTTGCGACGACATGGTGGGCAGCTGTGTACCTAGTTCGTCTAATGGGGAATTTGGTCGGGATAACTGGAAGGTGGCTCAATTGAGGCGGTTGCTATTTAATTGGAATATGCCAGCTTGCCAGAGACAAGTTCTGTATTCCAATAGACAAAAAACGAGAGCGAGAAAGTTGAGTCATCTTGAAAGGAAACATTGCCAGGAGCTTTACAGGTCTGAATGCTTTGTCCCGCACAGCTTCCGGCGACGGCCCCTCGATGGCTGGGGATGTTACAGGGGTGTGTAGCCTATCGCTTTTGGCAGAATTGGGCGGTGAGCCACTATTGGGTCTGAATTGAAGGAAGCTTGGACCAATCCGCCCGTCAATTGGCGCCGCCAAAATTTCTGGGCTGCCGGATCGCAAGCCGCATAATTCTGCGAGAGGGAGGCTCATTGATAGACTAGGTTGGCATCCCTCACCAATAAAGGGATTCCCAGCAGACTAACATAGAGAAATAGACACGATGCCACCAAGATTACGATGCACGGCGTCGGCCCGCGGCCTGACTGCTGCTGTCAAACCCTCCAGACCATCAGCCGTTCTCTTACGCCTATCAACGCCGGCAGTCACATCGGCCGCGAGACAGTATGCGACGGTATCTGGCAGAGGTCTGAGCCTCCCCGACGACTATGTCCCTCCCACAAAACCTCCTACTGCCCGTCCTGGCGAGACCCGAAAGGCCCAGCTGCTCCGAACGTATACCTCCCTCCTTCGCTCCACCCCCCTGGTCCTTCTCTTCCAACACAACAACCTTACCGCCGAAGAATGGATTGCTGTCCGACGAGAGCTTAAGGCGGCCATTTCTGCTGTATCGGCCACAGGGGAAGAGTCTGTCGACCTTGCCTCCAAGGCTCAGCTCCAAGTGCTCCGGACAAACATCTTCAATGTCGCCCTGAAGCTCGTCGAATTCTACGATCCCTCCAAAGTTCAGCCCACCTCGGCCCCGACTGCTACCGGAAAGCGGGTAAAGGTGACCTACAATCACGATCTTTCCAGGGCCGCCTGGAAGGCCGTCAGGGGTGTCACTATGGGCGAGACCCGGATTCCCGAGACATCCACATACGCCCAGCTCTCGCCTCTTATGGTTGGCCCTGTAGCGGCCTTCACTCTTCCCGCCATGTCGCCTCAACATCTCGCTGCTGCTCTCAGCATTCTCAGCCCCAGCCCTCCAAATTTCCCAGCGCCGACAAGAAGGAAGAATCCCGGTTACTATGAACCCATCACACAGAGCGGTCTGCAGAAGCTGTTGCTCATTGGTGCCCGGATCGAGGACAAAGCCTTTGATATGGACGGAGTCAAGTGGGTTGGCGGCATCGAGAATGGCTTGGATGGTCTGCGTGCCCAGCTTGTGCACATGCTCCAGAGCGCGGGTATGGGTCTCACCTCGACGCTCGAGGGTGCGGGCAAGGCGCTTTGGCTCACGATGGAGAGCAGGAGGAGTGTGTTGGAGGAGGAGCAGAACGGTGGGAAAGAGGGCGAGAAGAAGGCCGATGCTTAAGCTTACACACAATGCTGAGCAACGAGCGGAAGAGCTCGAGGTGCTTGTCACATTTCATGTCTTGGCGCGCGTGGGGAAGCATGCTGCTGTCATTACCCATGATCTTGCATTGCAGTATATGCGAGATCTGGAGCTGTAAAATATACTGTATAGATCAATGTAAACAAGTTGAAAAGAGTTTCACATCATTTCTCAGGTATTGAGAAACACAATACCTGGAAGAAGTTGTCTTTTATTTGTCAGTGAGTGAAGCCCCACTACCTAACAACCGTCCCTGCAGCTGCCTACCTTTCCGTACCCCGGTCGGCTAAACGGGATGGTTTCCTTGCGCGCGTCACCTCCCCCAGCTCAATGCGGCTCAGCAACGCAACCACCAAGGTTCTTGTGGTGCGAGGGTGATCTCCGTTGACATTCAACTTCATATATTGCGGGTACCTGGTCCCACGGCAGCTACTCGAGATTTCAAACCGACCGAATCTAGACCATGATGACCCTCGAGCATCAAGCTTGCTAAGCTCCTGAAGGCCCACCCAGCTTACACCACACCCACCCCTCGCTCGTCGCTTGCTACCCACTTCGACCACCCCCGTCCAGCGTCCCGCTTCGTCGTTCGGCGGTCTCCTCCCCCGCAACCCGCAACCGGGCAAAACGACACGATATAATCGGACCACATATTTGCACCATATCGACCTTCAACAGGCTCGCTGGTGTGATTCGGTAGTGGTTACCATACACACAAGAAAGCTATCTACCATAGCAGCTGCTTGGTACACACACAGTCTAGCTCCCTTGTTATCGACCTAGGCGCAACAGAAGCAGACGGGCAATACCTAACATGGACTTTGCACCCTACCAATCCTCCCCACCAGAGCACACCCGCTCCCCCTCCAATAGCACCACCGCTGGGTCCCCACGCACCTCCCTCGATACCACCCGCCGGGCCTTCTCGCCTTCGTTAAACTATCAACACCGACCGCCAGCGAACTCGCCGCCTCCGCTTCAGCACCCGCAGCCGCAGAGGGCGTGGAGTGGGGATAATGTCGGGAGGTACCAGTCGCCGTTGGCGAGTAATGTGTGGACGAGTGGTGGTGATTCCTACCAGAATGACACTGGCGGAGGGGTAGGAGGGGTAGGAGGGGGGTCAGGAGCAGGGGTAATGGGGGATTACTTTGGTGGTTTGGGGGCGAGGAGGGAGGGGATGGTGTCCGAGTTTGACACGAGTTTGGGGTTGAGGCTGGATTATGAGGCTTGTTTGGCTTATTTGGCGGTGCCACCGGTGGGTGGGATACTGCTGTTGATTTTGGAGAGGAAGAGTGATTATGTTAGGTGAGTTCTCTGGGTGCTTAGGTGGAGAAAGGGATGCTAATAAGGGTGATAGGTTCCATGCGTGGCAGTCGAGCTTGCTTTTTACGGGGTTGTTTGTGCTGCATTTGCTGTTTAGCTGGTCGAGCTTTTTGAGCTGGGTGATATTTCTGGGGGATTTGGTGCTGATTGGGTGGTTGGTGTTGAATGCGTATCGGGATGCGGATACGCTGGACAGGTGGGTTATTTCATTCCTACGAAGTGAATATCTAGTGGTTGTGGGCATGGATTGCTAACAGTGGGAAAAGATATGAGGTGCCTATTGTTGGACGGATAGCAAGCAGGATTCTGGACGATGAGTGAGGGGGTATAGGGAAAGATCATGACCACCAAGTAACGACAGCGGGGGAACGGCAACAGGGAGTTTTATATGGTACTACTATGGAGTTTTGGGAGCGTGACCGTCTTTTTGGAGTTTTACGATACTCCTTTGTTGGGCTGTTAGTCTTATGTTTGGGAGGCATGTGTTTTCAGCGACGTATAGCGAGAGAAGGTGTTATTCGGGCAGTCAGATCAGGCGTATATGTTTGAGAAGACCTTGGAAGATGTTGGGTGTAATTCTTAGCCTTTCGGCCATATGCAAGAATACAATGGAATTATCCATGCGGATTCAACTTTCTGCATCAAGTGCATCAAAGTCCTTATTGTCAACTGAGACTGAGAGGATATACTCAGCCTTACTCCAGCTTGTGAAAGCGGTGTTAGTCAGCGATCCCCAGGCTGTGGTTGGCTTCTGGGCAAAGTGGGCCCCGCCGCCTTGCTGGTTACGTCGCGCTTTTGCCTGCTGCAGCTCAGCTCTCGGGCCATTCGAATGAGCTCCGTGCTTCCACAACCATTTCCAATCACCAACAACCACCCCATCACCACCCAGACAACTAAGCTTCCTCAGACTCGAAGCTTGACAGAGCCACACCGAATTCCCGTCGCGTATATTCATTCGTACCTTAAATCTCAGTACTTCTTCCGCACCGCACCCCCACCCCACCCCAGCCGCTTTCCAGCATCATGTCTACTCTCGAGGACCTCGCAGGTCTGACCCGCCGCGGCGATGACGACAAGAAGGACGACAAGAAGGACGACGAGAACAAGAGACAAGGGGACGCCGATGCCGAGATGAAGGACGCTGAGCCTGAGGAGGATGTGTTGGATGAGGAGATTCTGGCTCTCAGCACAGAAGACATCAACACTCGCCGCCGACTTCTCGATAATGACGCCAGAATCATGAGGAGCGAGTATCAGCGGTTAACACACGAGAAGCAAACTATGCTAGAGAAAATCAAGGAAAACAAGGAGAAGATTGACAACAACAGGTAAGGGCCCCGACGGACGAGGCTGCCATCCCCGCAGCGTCGTAGGTTCTGTGCTGCTGACACCTTGCGCTGCAGACAACTGCCCTATCTCGTTGGCAACGTAGTCGAGCTTCTAGACCTTGATCCCACCGCCGAATCATCGGAAGAAGGCGCCAACATAGATTTGGATGCTACTCGCGTCGGCAAATCTGCTGTGATCAAGACATCGACTAGACAAACAATTTTCTTGCCCCTCATCGGTCTTGTAGACCCCGAGAAGCTCCAGCCTGCCGATCTTATTGGTGTGAATAAAGACTCATATCTCATTCTCGACACACTGCCGGCCGAGTATGACAGCAGAGTCAAGGCGATGGAGGTTGATGAGAAGCCAACGGAGAAGTACAGCGATGTTGGTGGTTTGGACAAGCAGATCGATGAGATCATCGAGGCTATTGTCTGGCCCATGAAGGAGGCGGAGCGGTTCAAGAAGATTGGTATCAAGGCCCCGAAGGGTATGTGCAACAAATCTTGGCCTACTTTGGCTTGGGGTTGGGCTCGACATACTAACTTGATGTCTAGGATGCTTGATGTACGGTCCTCCAGGAACCGGAAAGACGCTGCTTGCCAGAGCTTGCGCCGCGCAGACTGATGCTACTTTCCTCAAGCTTGCCGGTCCACAGTTGGTACAAATGTTCATTGGTGATGGTGCCAAGCTTGTGAGAGACTGCTTCGCTTTGGCCAAGGAAAAAGCCCCTGCGATTATCTTCATCGACGAGTTGGATGCCATCGGCACCAAGCGTTTCGACAGTGAGAAGAGCGGTGATCGTGAAGTCCAGCGAACCATGTTGGAGCTTCTCAACCAGTTGGATGGTTTCGCCTCGGACGACCGCATCAAGGTCATCGCCGCCACAAACAGAGTGGATGTTCTCGATCCCGCTCTGCTGCGTTCCGGCCGTCTCGATCGCAAGATTGAGTTCCCCTATCCCAACGAGGAGGCTCGTGCTCAGATTCTCAAGATTCACTCGCGCAAAATGAAGGTCGATGAGAATGTCAACTGGGGCGAATTGGCGCGCAGCACGGATGAGTTTGGTGGTGCTATGCTCAAGGCTGTTTGTGTCGAGGCTGGCATGATTGCCCTGCGGATGGGGAAGAACAAGATTGGTCACGAGCACTATGTTGATGCCATTGCCGAAGTACAGTCCAAGAAGAAAGATGTGAGTGGCCCCTTATTTTACCACTTAATATTCGATGTCAGTGCTAACTCCCTACTCTCAGACCGTCAACTTCTACGCGTAATCTTGCTTTTTGGTGGTTTGGTTTTGTGTTCAAGCGGGGAAGGGGGCTCGGTAATGGAAATCACAATGGATGGCTGGAAGCGCATCATAGAGTTATAGCTACCGCGGAATCATAGAAGAAACGGCGGAAGCTGGTCGTTGTGTAATATTATCAAGCAGAGAGACATGGGTTATGATGAACCAACCTCGCATGTGGATTTTCCTTCCGGCAGACTTTGATGATTGTGCGTGTTGACTTGGACCAACTCCTTGAAAACTGCTCATGTCGCAGATCATCCATATGGCTTTCTCATGTTCCCGGAACTCATGACAAGATACGAACAGAACAATGCGGTCTCCTCGTCTGCAGTATATGTTCCCATACTATGTTAACACTTCCCAAAGCCTGACCCGTTGCATGTATCCCTTCAGTTGTTTACTCCCACCTCTGCAGATCTCCAATACGCATATTCTTCGGATATAGCTCCTAAAGGAAGGTTATCGATACTGGAGAACCATAAGAGAACAAGCCACCATGAGAACAGACCTCTTTTCAGCTAGTTAATTGTGTTGGGATGGGCGAGAGGTAGGTAGGTTTATTCTAGAGGTAAATCACATTCCATAATGATTAAGGAGATATTGTAGAGTCTGAGATGTTAGGAGTTAAGTTGGGGGATCGTTGAGGCGGTGAACCGAGAAGGAGGCAGTGGGAAGGGGGTTGTCAAGGTGGAAAACTGATATCTTGATGTCTTGAGCATTCAGTTGTGAAGGTGGTAGACATAATGATCACAGTCGTTACCTGAGCTTTGCTGTTGGTGGCAGATATTTCATCGTTCTCTTCTCAGCTCTGAAAGGGGATTAACGACAAAAAGAATGATCCTCCGTCTGAGCTTCCATTTCAGCAAGCAAAATATGCAAGCCATTATGATAAGGTAGGCACCGGTTGGCTGGTCATACAGATGAGCTCTGTCTCCTCCCAAGTATTTGTACACGTTTGTTCTTCTTTTCCCAGAACCTTCACCCTTTCAACAGCTTTTCAGTCTTGTACAGATACCAAACAGCTGGATTGCCGAACCACTTCATTCCCCTCCACAGCTCCTCAAGCAATCACTTAGAGCTCATGCTCCGGGGCTTCTCACCGCAATAGACTGGCTGATATCGTTTGAGCCTGGGGGTGGAGATGTGGTTCTGGGAATAGCTCCGAAAGCGGACAGAAGCGGTCCCGAGACTATGAATCTTGATGAGTCGAGTGGGAGTGGAGTTGGGGGCTTCTCTCCTCGAGAGGTGCTGTGAGGAAGTCCGTTCGCAGCAGGGCGAGAGAGCGCGAGGGGGTGGTGGGTTAGCGTTTGCGAACGAAAAGAGTTAATAGGAGCTGGGACAGGGCTATGATGCCAAACAGCAAGGTATATCACCTGGTAGCCCTTGATACGCCTGGGTTGCTCGAAGGTCTTCAGTAGAAACACTGGGATCATGATTGGCTTGCCCCCCTTGGAAAGGTTCGGCTTGCCGTCGATCCGGTATGTTGCGCCTAGAGGCGTAAGGTCCGCTTAATCTCCCTCTGAGCGCATCTACCCCTCCTGTAGGGTCTTCGGGCTCCTGTCCTGACTCGGGGGTCTCTGGGCGCTTTCTCTTGGGTCGTGGATGCTCCGATGATGGAGCATTATAGCCCCGAGGAGTGTACCCCATATTGTACAGAGCCTGCAGGTTCTCATCACGTAGAACGCTATAAGCTTGCCCCAACGCCGGTTTCCAGGCGAACGTCGCTCGCAACCAGGCCCACCCTCGTGTCGGCGGAGGCAGGACCGGCGGAGACAGGAGCCTAGATGACCGCAAGGCATCTTTTCCGAGCGCTCCGGCGCCCTTTCAGGTGATCCAGCGCAAGTGCACGTGCAGCTTGGAGAAGCCCCGAGGCCAGGTGATCTACATGTCGTTCTTCACGCGAGTACTTCTGCGACTTTTGGGCAGCTGAACTGCAACTACCAGGCAATCTTCGATGGGCAGTTCCTCTTTTGTGGCGGATAACTTGACCGTGAGACAGGAGATGATGTACGTAGCTGTGTGCCAACGGGAGAGCCTGAGCGTTCGAGAGCGCAGCACCTGGCTGTAGGTTACGCTCTCCCCACTTGTCGTGGTCGAGGCGAGACGTGAGGGTTGGTTGCAAGAAGCGCGAGCGGGCGGTTGGGCAATGGCGTTTGCGAACGAGGAAGTCCCATCTCAGCTTCCTACCTAGGTCTGACTGATTCGGGGAAAGATTGCGGGATTGCTGCGATGGCTACTTTCGCCAGGTATCTGATCAACGCCGGTTCCATTGCCTTTCGGGATTCGGCCGTGTGGCCGACCAATGTCCGCACCACTTTGATTCGTGCGCGACCGATATGTATGACCGACTCCCATGGTTGGCACATTCATTAGACACACACAATGGCTCCCTCCCGCAGGTACATATGAAGGACGCCGAGCAAGTCTTGACACCGATAAAGGGGGTGGCCGGTCTCGCCCCAAAATATTGGCGGATTGTCGCAGAGAGAGGACGCCTGGGTGTCTCGGCTTTCGATTGCTTTCGAGTCTATATTTTGTGGTAAAAGGCTCCTAGTTACGGAAATGGGTCTGGAGGTACATGCGACTTGATGCGCAGGGCCTTGTCGTCGGTGTTAGGGGTGGGCTTTGTATGCACTGATGCTGAATATGTGACCATGCCCGGGCTTGCAAGTGGTTGAAGGGAGGTTTCGTCCGAGTAAGCGGGTACGGCAAGCGTCAATACTGGGATGGATTCAGGCCCATATGACTATCACAGGAACGACCTATAAAATACCTTAGTTGGTCGACCGTGCCTTCTAGCTACCTTATAGCTGTGATAGAAAATAAAGTCAGGGGTCAGTCCATGTAAGATCTCAGGTACCTAGTGTTGGCTTATTTACCTACATAGACTGTAGCGCCAGTTTTAAAAGATTGGAGATTCACGGTTTAATTATAAGGTCCTATCATGTTTCTATTTTATCTTCAGGTGATCTTGAGATGTGCTTAATGAAGTGTGGTTGCTTACTGCGAGGTGTCTTCTACAATGTTTTACTTTTTCTATTCGCATAAGAAGTGCTGTTGATCAAACAGTGTTCTTTGATTCAGATTGGTACAACTACGATGGGTTATGGGCTGATGAGTCGAGTTCATGGTAAAAACCAAGGATTTGGACTGAGTGGCATTCATTGAACGCCAAATCAATGTTTCCATCCAGTGAATGATGATATTCAGCGGTTCACGAAGAAGTTGAAGACCTCTTGTAACTCAGAGCTATCTATGTCTTCAGGAAACCAAGGTAATCCATATTAGGCGTCAAGTATTGTTGTACGATGATCGAAGGAACCTACTCGGTTCTAAGATTCTTGTCTGGATGATATCATTCATGTATGCTATGTCGGTCTACTGAGATAGGCGAGTTGTCAAGAGATCAGAGTAGGTAGAACCATATTCTGTGGGGATATTTCAACCCTGTCAAAGCTGCGGCAGCGTGCTTTTGGTGCTGTTGTGCTTGTGTGATGTGCTTTTTCTTTTGTTCTAGATGGTGTGGCTGAGCTTGGGGTTTTGGGGGCTGGGACTACTAGCAAGCAAACATCAACGACACGATTGGTTTCTTCGGCGTAATTTTCTCTAGCTACTGACTCGCTAGGAATAGGCAAGGCAGACTGCCACGAGTCAGTAGAGTTGTACAGACTTCTGGTGTAGGTATATCGGTGGTTTATGTCTTGGCATTGTTTACAACATTCGAGGATAATGATACTAGAGCTTTTTTGTTAGGTAGTATTCTTTTGGTATTCCTCATTTTAGCATTCTTGTTTCTCTCTGCTTGAGTGGGTTACCCGGTGAGTGGAGATGTCTCCGTATTTGACGTGAGAATTGCATATCACTTCACCGGATAGGAGGAAGATCAATATGAGGTTCGACCGAATGCTTGGCTCATCAACCGGATAAGGTAGGTACCTTAATATATATCCTTTGTGGGCTTCGGTGCGTATGAAAAACATGTGAGAAGAGGATATGTCACAGTTTATTTCTAATCTTCAATAGAACTATTAGGTATGACTTCACCGCCGATCAAATTTGTTGATCTCATAACGGAAAATCCTAGATGTAAACCCTTATTTGGTCACTCAGCTTGCAAACACCTTGAGATGGATTCAGGACCCTGTCCCTTTGCCCTGAAAGGCGTTGATGACCCACTCCCCACACAGTCTCTGCCGAAAGAAACAAAAAACATGGACTACAATACCCGGGCGTGGCCTCCAGCATATGCAGAACCTTGCAGGTGGACATGGCGGGATGGCTTCCTGCCGCGATGGATCGTAACCGCCACGACAAGCCTGCCGCAGTGAAGTGCGATGGTAACATATTTTTATCCGTAAGGCTTGGTAGTGGTTAGATACAACAGGTACACACCTTGCTAGGCCTGGGTCTATCATCAGAAACTACTGGTGTGTAGCGCAACGATAGCTTGCCAGAACGTCATATTGCGGTCTTGGTAGTTGATGACTGCAAGCGATGATTCTGAAGCATGACTATAGTCGCGGCCTTGTGATGGGACGAATTGAGGCAAGTTTTCTATAGCTGAAAGCCTCTATCCTTCCTGGGTTCTACGGTTAGACTTGAGGTTAGTTCTGAGGTAAAGGATGTAAAGCAGGTGTTGGATGAAATTCGAAGAAGCATCGCCAACTGAACTGAACAAGGCATGATGACCTCTTCCAAAATTATCCGGGCAAGCCATTGGCTTGGAGTGCGTGATGCTGTCGGAAACGTACTCGGAACGGTATTTCCCAGCTGTTTCAACAATCTATCCAAATCCAGACAAACAGTGCAGTGCTGATAACTGTTGGACTTGGTGGGCAAAAGGGCCGCGCATGTGTCATCTTCCGTGGTAGGAGCCCTGACTTGAAGAGGACTAGAAGACCATCAGTATGTTGTTTGTCATCGGTTATCTCGTAAGGATTAGAACTTACAACCAACCATGATGATAATAAAACGAAAACGGGTGAATGCATGGCATAGAAAGCCCAAAAGCGTGGACCCATAGGCTCAGCGGGTGTTCCTTTGGCCTCACCAGAATCCTTTCATGGTGGTGGACAAACCGAACAAATATGACACAAATTCCGCGCGATCAAAGAAGAAACCAACGTTGAATCCATTGATGCGGTAATAGGGCTGAGTGATACTGCACTTTCAAGTGTGTGGATGGCGGCTGCTCGCTGTGCCGCAGGGGCCGCTCGAGCTGAGGCCAGATCGAGATGTAACGGCAGGCCGAATCCTACATGGAGAGTCTCACCGGAACTTCGGGTTGATCTCGTGATGTGTTGACTCGTTCATTATCACGATGGCTGGTGCGTGCGTCATCGTGGAGGACGACACGGTTGTTGAAGACAACGGAAGGCTTTTGGTGCCTGGCGTGCCTGGCGTGCCTGCCAAAAATCTCGCTAGCGCTTGCGTAGTCCAAAATGCGCCAGGCATCCTCAGGCAATGTCCCCGTATTCGTCTCAAGTGGGCCCCTGTATTCTCCCTAACGGTTCATCGGGACGGGGCTTGCTCATGTCCTCAACTCCAAAAAACACATCTCTTTCATCTCAATTCATCCATCCTCCAAATCTGTCGATTGCAATGCTCCGCCGCAGACGCCACGCATCAAATCGGGACAAGTGCGGGTTGCGTTCATGCAGGTCCAGGACCCAACGATGCAACGACGCCCAGAGCTGCTCCTGTCCGATTGAGGACACTTGGAGCCATGGACACTTGGAGCTGACCACATTGGTTCTCCAAATCCTTCAGCAAATAACGAGAGTCGAGTGCGCGAATCAAGCTTCAAATCTGGAGATCGGTGGGGATACACTAGGGGATGAGAGCCGCCAGCAGGTGGTCATGGACTCAGTCGTTCGATGGAGAGGTCGCCGACGAGTCAAAAAAACACCACACCACCTTCCCACACCAACTCGCGATATCCAAGTTCCTGGGATGCCCTCAACCCTGCGCCAAGCGGCGATGCTGCCTTGAGACAAGCACAGGTAAAACCTCTGGCTTTTTTTGTCTCTTCTTTTCTCATGTCGTCACGTCAGTTGGCTTGGGTCATGCTCAGTTCCGCATGGGGGGGACACTTGTCCCTGCAAGGGCCTTGTGCACACCCAATCCGCTCGAGATTCCTTTGACCCGCCAATTCGATTGACGCTGTACCCTCATGCCTGCTGGAGTCATCCCGCTTTCAAGGCAAGTCTAGTGACTCCACCTTCTCTCTCATGAAAATTTCAAGTGGATTCGTAACTATGGGGTACGGCCGGCGAGATGGTTTCTCTCCCGGAACAGCTCCGGGTCCGGCAGTGCCTGTGGCACACGCTTGAATCTCCTTGGGTTCTGAGCCCCCTACGGTACCCCTGTTCTGCCTGGCGGACATATTGCAAGGCTCCGCAGACTGCCATGCCACTTATCACCATGGTGGACATGGATGCACACTACCTGAAGATGGTTGCCATCTGAAAATAATTTAAACACCAGTTATTCCCGCCTCCCGGATCGTCACAGCTCGACATCAACCATCAGTTTCTCATAGCTTCACATCACCAACATGTCCGGATACTATCACATGCCACTTGAAGGCCAGCATGATCAGCATCATGCTGAGCCAGCTGCTTTTCGACCTTCTCGAGCAGAGGACTGGGAACCCTACCGGGATATCATCGCACATCTTTACAACACCATGAAGCTCAAAGATGTCATGACCGAGATGCAGATGATTTACAACTTCAAAGCAACGTGAGTCGGTGTTTCTTTCTCATCTTATCCTTTGCCAAAGAAGAATGTGTTGAGCTGACATATTTGGTATAGTGAGAAGCAGTACAAAACTCAGTTGAAAAAGTGGAACCTCGACACCAAGTATATCAAAGCTTCCGAATACATGGCCATGCTGCAGATTATGCGCGAGCGCGAGGCTCAAGATCCGTCAAAGCAGACACGCTTCATTCTTCGAGGGAGACCAGTCGATCCCAAGGATATTGCTCGCTTTGAGAAGCGGCATCAGAAGAAAGGAACCTTGAAGGATGGAGACTTGTCGGACTGTCAGGGTAGGCAAAGTTTTACATGTCCAGAACGATCAGCAACTAATCGTAACCACTACAGAACCTGTTGAGGACCTGATCTATCACACCCCTTCTCCTGAGCCAACAGACTATGCATACACGGCAACCTCTGATTATGGATCGAGCTCCTCGTATGCAACCACCTCCGCATACGATTCTTCCTCGCAATATGCCTATAGCTACGGCATGTGATACGAGCGGTACTTCAACGACATCATTTGGCTTTTTCACGATTTCCTTGGCTACGTTGCACATCTTCGGCCTCCTATTTTGAACAAGAGTTCTTTCTTACACTTAATGCACGCATCTGGGACAACGCAGGGACATGACTTGGAGGCATATCATTTTTCATTTGTCGGATTGTAATTGGATACCCATGGATTTGATTGGCTTTGACTTACACGGGCGTTTTTCAGACCTATAGATGAATAGACAGCTGAAGTACTACCACGCTTATGCTTACTCATCATGCATCAACGGATCTTGCATCAAGATCGGGAGGCCTCGTCTGATATCAAAACAAACATCGTCGCATACCGTCCAGTGGAAGCCCGCGCAAGGCTTCGTCACAGGCTGGTTCGACCTTCCAATCAAGGACACCTTCCCACAATCCCGAGTCCCGAGTGAGTGGCCATCGGGAACAGTGACCCCGGTTCAGCTACCCGGGCCAAGACCTTGCGCCTCCCAATATCTGGTCCCAACAGTAGCTTCGGCTCTTTACAAAATCTTGATGCCTAGCTTTGTTCAACCGTCTCGAAAACAAAAAAGACTCATCATTTCATGCGAATCTGGTTCGGCAAGGCGTACCGAAATCCGTCCGAAGTAGTTGTTTGCTTTTCGTCCGAATTCATCACCTTCAAACAATGTTTCAAACCCAAGCCGGCCAGACATTTCCACTGTCTGTGGCATGTGCACTGCCTCTAGTCACAATCGTCCGATAATGCTTTTCCAAGAGGTAGGATTTGAGGTTAGTAGTGCTTATACCCCGTACCATCCCCTAACATGTTCCCGCCCATTTAGCCGACCAAGCCAATAAACTGTTTGTTTTGTTTCTTTCATTCTAGCGGCGGCGGTGGAAAGAAACAAGCTTTTTTCTTTCTCGGGGATGAATGGATTGTTTCGTTGGGCCTCCCATTTGGCGGATCTGATAGATAATTATTTCCCAAATCCCAAGAAACATAGCCCTTGCATAATTCTTTCGAGACCAATAACGAATAAGAACTCTTTTTTTCCCCACTAAATCCCGGTTTGGATTATAAAAGGTCTCGTGCTCCTCATTTTCAAGCAAATCGGAGGAGCAGGGAATCCTGGACGGAAATGTTCGGCTTGCAAATTCAGAGAGACTTCGTGTTGTAATTATGGTGGTTGGTTCTGGAGTTTCTAAGCCTCTTTTCACTAATTTGCGCCCTGTGGAACGTGAGAACCGAGCTCGTAATGCTACTATCGTGATAGGTGCGCCACAAAGCTATACAACCTTACCTTCTGAATACACAGCCGGTCCTAATCAGCGCCAACAACTTTAACTCCACAAACTAAAGCGTGAGGTAGGAGCCCGGATGACTCAGGCATCTGAATCTCAAATCTCAATACAACTTCACCGAGCCAAGTCACTCACCTCAAACCACATGTCATTGACGCGCACGTGTCATCGTTGTCTGGTCAGATCTAAATCGTGGAGGTGGATGCACCCCAAGGCCATTCAGGAGACCCTGACACCCATCTCTTTTAAACTGCTGCCTGGCCCGTCCACGCCAGCGCCAACATCCATCTTTTTCCCGTTTTTATTCCCACGTTGCCGCGCCCCACGTTTCCACACTTTGGAAGATGGGAAATGCACCACGCACGACTCAGTGATGCAAGATTGCTACCCAATAACTCTGAATCAGTCACACATTCAATGAAACTGTCAAAAAAATCCGGTAAAATCGGAAGAAGGCACATTTCACCGAACGATGAATGAAAAAAGCGAATACGCCTTTTCATGTCATCACACTGTTGACGATGTGAATGACTGACGGGGCAGGTAGGGCCAACCATCCCCTTCGCCCACGGTTTTGCACTTTGGCACCTTGGCCCCCCACAATAGCTATTCTGACCAATAAGGTGTTCGAGAATTTCTGTCGGGTTAGGGTTAAAACCGTGGGCGAAGGGGATTGCCAGGCAGCATTCTGTCTTGGCACACTTTTTTTGGACGAGGACAAGGGGGAAAGGCCGATGGAGACGCTGGGCTAGGTAAGGGTACTTTGATATGTCTGTGCTTTTAAACATGTTCCGGGTCCCGGGTCAAGAAACCAGGGCGTGGTTGCCTGGCCAACATCATTTGATCGAACGTCGACTTCAAACCCCTGAGAAATCTCAAAAATTGCCTTGGTTGCCTCGGGGCGAACACATGGGCATCGTAAGGTTTCTTTCACCCAGAACGTCAGCCAAGGAACCAAGTGTAGGATGAGGATAGAGGAGGGACACGAAGAACCTCGCGCTTAAAGCCAGAAGGCAAGAGACTCTTGGCACAGTTACACGAGCAACGGAGTTGAACCGGGGATTATTCCGCAGCTGGCTTATCAGCGATACAAGCCACCGTGGGCCACTGAACCGATGGAAGTTGTGGGGAGCGATCAGGAGGAAAACGAGGTCTTGAATGCCCATAAAGGGCTTCCCTCGCAGTGTGTTTGGAATGGTCTTTTCTTTCCTTTCTTAAGTTCAAGTCAAAAAGTCAAAGTCAATATACTGCTTTACCACACTCTCTTTCAGGGCATAGATCCCTATACTTGCCTTCCTTCGGTGCCACCTCACACCGTCGTATCTCGCAGTTTAGGGACCCCAGAGTCTTCAGGTAATTGCTTCCGACCTACCTGGCAGGGCCTAATCAACTGGCCTGCCAGCGACATATCTTAACAGTATGTTGCTTCTTTCTTGGGATTTGCCTTCCCTAATTAACAGCCGGCGTTTACCTTCTTGAACTCTTTTATGATGCTGACCTGGCGACCGTTTTCTTTAGCTTTGCGTGGGCGGAGATGTTTCCCATTGGCGCATTGGGAATATTACCTGTAGTATACAGCAATACCTTTCGCTGATGGGATGGAGAAGTGGGATATCGCATTTCAACTGCCAAGGTAGTTCGTACAGTTGAACATTTCGGTGCCAGAAGAAACCTGGTTTTAGTGCCTGGCATCAGAGACCACAATTATCCGCCATGTCGGAACGCTTTAGCCCACATTCACGCGCGGCGTACTCCCTCGCTTTCGGAAATGGCATTTATTAATATCGGGATCCGGATATTGTTCTAGAAATATATACTGTAGTTACGTCTAGTATCCACGGACCAACGCATCAGCGGAGAGAAAGTAGTGAACGTTGGTATAGACGTTTGCGCTGTAATCCAGGTGCTTCAGGCAGCGACTCTACAGCCATGGGCTACCACTCAGCGACGCTCCATAAAGTTCCAATTTGCAACTGGCGGGTTCCCAAGTTTGGGATTGCGGATGTGAACTGTCCGGCGGTTGGCTCATGACGAGTGCAGCACAGCATGTTTAACACTATACCGTGTCACAGCCCCAAGGTTACCATGTACCAGAACAGCCTAAAGAGCCCGATCCTTCAGATGCAGGCTTGAGGACGCAGCGGCTAACTACCGAGGCTTGAGATTACAGAGTAGGAGCTACAAACGGAGCGTTGTTGCTGTTCACATCGTGTTAGATGGCAAGAGCCTACCGATGACGTTCCATCTGATACAACATAAAAGTCCGAGACGGGGCGGGGGTGTCAGCGTTACGAAACATATAAAGGCAGCAAATAGGTCATTCTATTTTCCGTATACTCCGCTCCTTCAAAATAGTCTCTCTGCTTAAACACCCTGTCTTCGCAATGAGGCTCTCGGTAGTCCCGTTGCTCAGCTTCGCTGTGTTTAGACCTGCAAACGCACATTGTAGGTATTCCTACCTATCCGTTGCTTTTTTCACTGGTAGTCAGCCCATATCCTTGGCAGAGCGCTGACATTAGAGCTTCCTAGACCTGTTCGGGCGTCTCATCCTGGATGGAAAGTGGACGAAGACATGGGAATACATTCGGTACGCTGCGGTTACTTATCTCCGAGACGCGTATCTCTACGTAAGACTGCTAGCGCTAACCACATCAACGCCAGCGAAGTGAGCCCCGCCGAGGGAATGTCTCAGGACCTGGCGTTAGTTGCACCCAATACAAACCCGTATTCCCCGGATTTACGATGTGGGCGTAACGCTTCCGTCTCCTGGTCTCCAGTGAAGGCCGCTACGATACGGGCCGGGGATACTGTCGGCTTCGCTGCAGGCGAGCCTATGCTACAGGTAGTGCTGCCTCCGTTAGCTGGCTTATTTTACACCACCTTGATTGTTAACTAACACCAAGCTAGGGTGATCGGAGGCCTTGGATGTATCATCCGGGGTACGCGTCTGCCTGGCTCTCGAAGTCGCCAACGGACGATCTCAACTCTTACACTGGGGATGGCGATTGGTTCAAGATCTTAATCGTCACCGGGAGGACCGAGCGGTCACTGGACTTCACGCATCCAGATATGGCTCTGTATGACAAGCTGAAGGCGGTCTGGGGGACATATAGAGCGGACAGTGTAAGTTCAGCTTGGAGGGCTTAAATGCTTGTCAAATGCAAAACTTAACCTGTACGTTGTGGGATCTATAGTGGAACTTCACAATCCCCAGAGCAACTCCGCCAGGAAAATATCTCCTTCGATTCGAGCACATCTTTCCGAACAAGGTCGACGCACAGTTCTACGTCAATTGCGCTCATGTCGACATCGTAAATGACAGGGACGATGTTGGAAATCCTGGGCCAGTTGTTAAGATACCGGGGGTTTATAAACAGGGACAGCCAGGTACGTCTATCCTCCTCATCGAAGCAATGACAGCACTCTAATAATACGCCAGATGTTTACTTTTCCACTTACGACTTTGACTTCAATATTACCACGTTCGTGCCTCCTGAGCCGGCAGTGTGGTCAGGATGATAGGAACACCTAACTCGTCAAACTTCTCCTAATCATGTAATTGTCTGTTTGCATCTACCAGTGCCTGCAGAAATTGCAGGAGGATATGTCTTTGCGATACTCAAGTCGGAGCAATACCAGCTTTGAGTTATCATTGTTCTATCGCCAGAAAAAACAGCGTTAAGCCTATATCTACACTAGGCATAGCTACCGTGCTAAGTCTGAACTCCAATAATTACCATCCCAGATTCCTGATGACCCTGGTTACCTACCTATTATGCTTAGAGCCAGTTGACATAGGGAATAACCCATGTTCCAAATAAGACGACAGATGGCGCCCAATTCAGGCTGCCGTGAATTCTTCCTGCCTTGTTTACCATGCTTGTAAATATCCCCCTACGCAATGACAAACTCCCTCGATCATTTCTAGTAAGAAATGCTTCATCCATGTTCTCCAAGCCTACTATTTGACAGCCTCCCATAAACTGATAACAGTTTCGCCCCTCCACGGGCAAGAATCTCGCTAACATCTCCCTTGAGGCATCTCTTCTCGCTAATTGAGTAAATTTTCAGGCTTGCTTGTACCTCAGGTGTCGTTATATCACGTCAATCTGCAACCCGCCCGATTGTGACTCCCTGCAGGTGCAACTGCATTCCGTCGTCTGAAATTCTTGCAGTCCCGGTGCTGGCGGCCCGGGTCCCGGAGCACACAGTATCCACTTTTAACGACGACAAATCCAACATTTTTAAGGCTTGGCTAACCACCATCGAAGGTCATAGAACTCGAACTACATAGCAACCTAGCCATGTCCACATTTCGACCATTTGGGGACGTAGGCCCCTAGTAACGAGGCAATGACTCCTCGCCGTGCAGCATCACGATGGACCACACGTGGACATCACTGCTTCCGGTTTTAAAGCCTTAACTCCTTTGTAAGCCACGGCTAGATATGTCGCCGTCGACGAGAAGGTGGGAACATATAAGGTAATTTGCGAACAGCCTTAAACTCCATCACGACCCAAGCCAGCAGCATTTTCTCGTTAGCATCTCACTAAACCCACCTGCCCCCGATGCCCGCCTACGTGATCACCGGCACCCGCACGGGCATCGGCCTCGAATACGTCCGCCAGCTCGCCCAGTCCCACAATAACACCATTTTCGCCCTTGTCCGCTCCCTCACCGGCGGCGACTTGGCCGCCCTCAAGTCCATCCAGGCGTCCCCCTCCTCCCACCCAGACAGCAAAGTCTACATCCTCGAATGCGATGTCTCCTCCCCTGCTTCTATCGCCGCCCTCCCGCAACTCATTCTCTCCACCGTGACCACCACCGACACCGACACTGCCAACACCCCCCTCAAAATCGACGTCCTTCTGAATAACGCCGCAACCCTGCACTCCCGCCCCGAAACCGCCCTCACCCTAACCGCCCCCACTCTCCTCTCCCACATGCACACCAACGTCCTCGGTCCTGCCCTGGTCTTCCAATCCCTCTTCACCAGTGGTCTCCTTTCCCCGACCGCCCGCGTCGTCAACATCACCTCGGGCATCGGCTCCCTGCGCATGGTCAGCGACGGGCGGATTAACGCCGAGATTACGCCCTACAGTATTAGTAAAACCGCGCTAAATATGTTCACTGTGCATCAGGCCAGGCAGCTGAGGGCGGTGGGGAGTGACGTGGTGGTGGTGGCTGTTGATCCGGGGCATGTCAAGACTGAGATGGGGGGACCCGCGGCGGTGGTGGAGGTAGAGGATAGTGCAAGAGGGGTGTTAAGGGTGGTGGAGGGCCTCAAAGAAGGGGATAGTGGGAAGTTTTTGCTGTATAACGGGGAGGAGTTGGAGTGGTGAGTAGGTAAGCGGGACTGATTAACCACCTTAGTGGGGAGAGTGGAAGGGCGGGGGGCAACTAAGGTACGGTAGGTTGTCACGAGTTGGAGGTTGGTGTCAGGTAGGTAAAAGGGGTTTGTTCGTGAGGGAGTGGAGAGAGATGATTCAAGTTATCCCGAGGCAACAGGTGTCTGGGCAAGATGGAGAGGGGGGGGTTCTTGGTTTTGGAGTAGTGGAGAAGACATGGTTGTTGAGGCTGGTTGCTGAGAGACGAGGAGCTAGATGGTTGGCTTGAGTTCGGAAAAAGAGTCAGGCTTTAAATGTACAGTGTATCGATAGCCGGTCGATGAGTTTTGTAAACCGGTGCAAGGGAAAATGTACTCTGCATGAAAACGACCCACATCTCCAGCATCGGAACCTGAGATTGCAGTAGGCTGCAGACAGGTTACCCGGGCCATACATGCCACCGCTGCCTCCGCTGAAATTATGTAGTCGGGGATCCAGATCGTCATTTGATTTTCACCATCCTCCTTCTGCAAACTCTTTATCTTCTCGAAGTGTAGTATTTTCCAATCTTTCTTCTTTTCCTTCTGCCCACTCAACCTCTCGATGACCACACCAAACACCACCTCATCCCCACAACATCTCAAAGTCACGATCCAACACCCTCCTCGATACGACTTTCTTTTTCCCTGAATCATCACCCCTTTCCTCACATCCTCAGAAACACCCCCCCCTCCCCCCCCCCCCAGCCACCCATCAACACATCACGCCCGCATTCACAGCAACCTCAATATACCTGTGGTCATCTATCCGGAGCCGAAGACGGGGCATTTTGTAAAATTCAGAGAGCCCTGCCAAGGTAAATGCCACGACCAAACCTAAAACCACCCCTCCCTGCTACCGTAGCCTTACCTAATAGTTTCTCTTGCCTCATCCCGTGCCACCGTCATCACATAGCGGTTAATGTTTTCCCGAGTTGGAGCGGAGATCGAGGTTCAACTTCTGGCCCTCACACAGCGCTGCCTTTTTTTGGAATTACTTTCTCTTCAACTTCATGGTTGAGACTCACCGATATCAGATACTTGGGCGAATGAAAATCCCACACACATGAACTCATGAACCAAATAGGTTGATCTGCTCTGCCCTGGTCCTGGTGGTAGTCACAAGAACTCATTAACCATGGGCCATGTGAACAGCCAGTTCCAGTGATACCTTAACCTAGAACATTGCATGATACACTACATTACAATTGGGGTCACAGACAGCTAGACATCATGTTCATCTCACCTACGTCTATTCACAATTAGGACCAAGGACTTAAAAGTATTTTTGCAATTTTCATTTTCCATGCTATGGAGGTCGATAGACGAAACTACCTGAAAAGAAAACAACGACCAACTCCAGACATAACCCCGAGTATTAACATTTGCTGCAATCCCCACAGCCCCTGAATGATAACCACTCGTAACCCTCCAAGCCAATTTTGTCCGTGTTAATGCCATCATGAGCGGTGGCTAATCAGTGTCCACCGTAAAAATGTTGTACAAAGATGAAACTCGGTGTCAACTCCGTCAAACGTGCACGGGGTCAACAGAGTTGCTTGTCTCAATGTGATGTTCGGAGGTGAGGGGAACCAGCTTAGAGCTCCTTATGCGCCTTGGCACGACCCTCCTCAGCCTTCTTCTTGGCGGCGTCAGAGCCAGCCATGACCTGACCGGTGACCCAGTCCCAACCGCTCAAGACGCTCTCCTTGATCTTAGCGAAGATAGTCTCAGACGGCGACGAGGTGCCGTACTTGTAGTAAGTCCACTGGCGACGAGCAAGAGCACGCAACTCATTCAGAGTAGAGCCCTGGGGAACGGGAATACCATAGCTGTCCAAGTAAGACTTGAGCTCACTCTCGCTCCAAGTGTCGAAAGTAACGGCCTTGGCATTGTCGGTGGCATGAGCAAGGTAGCTGGTAGCGGAGGCAAAAGAGTTACCGCCAGCAGAGGAAGCCGAAGAATAAGCAGCATTGGCAGCCTCAACAAGCTCCTCGCGAGTAGCGCCAGCCTTCTCGCTAACCTTCTTTGCCGCAGCGTTTCCGGAGGAAGCAAGGTACGACTTGAGGTTGTCGAGTGTCAGATCATCCCAAGTCCAAGCGCTCCAGCCAGTGGCAGCCTTATGGGCGTGCTTGCGAACAAGGGCGCGAAGCTCGTCAGTCTTGGAACCATGAGGGACGGGGACTCCACGAGCATCAAGGTAGCCCTTGAGACGGCTCTCGGACCAAGTGTTGACGGCAGCGTTGAAGGCGTCCTGAGCGGCCTGGGACGTGGCATCAGTAGCCTTGGCAACATTCTCGCCAACGTTGGAAGTAGCAGCGCCATAGGCAGAGGCAGCGGAAGCGGAAACGGTGTCGCCCAAGATCTCAGCACGGTGCTTGCGGACAAGAGCGCGGAGCTGGTTAAGCTTGGTGCCCTGGGGAACGCTGATGCCGTTCTTGTCGCAGAACTCCTTCAGCTGAGACTCGCTCCAAGCGTCAATGACCTTGTCAGTGAGTGTGGCATAGGCATCCTGAGCCTTCTTCTGAGCCGCGGCCTGCTGCTCCTGCAAACGCAGGTAGGCAAGTCGAGAGTTGCGGCGGACTGAGGCAATGAGCTTGTCACGAGTGGTCGGCTGAGGGGCAGGAATGCCATGGGTATCAAGCCACGCCTTGAGATCAGATTCGGACCAGGTCTCATACAGCCAGTTACCAGGATAGGCGGCAGTCTCACCGGCCTTTTGAGCGACGGTCTCGTAGCCAGCCCGGGCCTTCTGAAGGAGAGTGTCACGAGTGCGAGGTTGGGGAACTAAGGCGATGTTAGCGAACGCCTTCATTGAGCAAAGAAATGACGTCATGCAAACTCACCAGGAATGCCATGACGATCGCAGAAAGCCTTAAGCTGGCTGTCGGTCCAGGTGTCCAGAATCCAGTCCTTGACGTTGGTCCAGGCTGTCTGAGTCTTGTCCTCCGACTCATACCAATAGTTCTTGACCTGATTCACAAGAGAATCACGGCTGGCCTGGGCCGAATCCTTGGTATCAACACCCTTCTGCTTCAGGTAGCTGCTGAGCTGCGCAGCATCCCAGTTACTGTATGGTGTTACGACATGTGAGTCCCAGTTCTTCTGAACAAGCTTCTCTAGATCCTTGCGGTCGGCAGGAGTAGGATAGGGGACATCGTGATCGGAGAGCCAACGCTCAAGCTCGGTTTCGTGCCACTTGTTGTAAGCTAGACATATCATTAGCAACATGCTCCGGAAATACCAGCACTGGCAAGTATGATAATGCATCGAGGAATGACTTACCGGCATTGGAAAACCATGAGCTAGCGATGGCGGCGTCAGCCACGAGGGCTAACGACAGGAGCGCCTTTGCGATCCTCATGATGTTGGCGTTATTTCTTCTTCAGCAGGTGGATGTAGCGTTTGTAAGGCAGGAGAAAGGAAATGCCTCTGTTGCTGAGGAAAAGTCGCGGTTTGGTGATGTTGTTGGGGTATCAAATTGGTGTAGAGGAAGAAGAGAGGAAGGGGAAGTTGACGGTGCAAGCGCAGTATATTGGCGGACGTTTGAAGGGTCGTTCCAGCCGTTCAATGTTGGTCTGTTTGTGGGCCTGTGAAAGAAGAGTCCAAGACGTCACTGCTACCTAATTTGGCTACAGGTGGGTTTGCTTTGCTTGCTTTTTGGCAATGGAGCATCATTCTGCCAGCTGTAGCTCCGGCTGCCTACTCAAAGAACCAGCTGGAAATTGCAGCTCACTGGTATCGACAGCAATGGAAGAGCACCTCATTCTCACATGCTGGGCGCCGTTGAAGGAGGGCTTTCTCCGGGCGGGCTGCTGTGACGTAATGCTGCCTACAAGGGAAGGGGCGAATGGTTATCGTTGTTCGACGGCGTTGATGTGGGGGGCTGCCGTAGCTTCTCACCAACAAGACGCGTGTGCAGTGGCTGAACATGATTGGTTCCAGTTACACAATACCAGACAGTTGGACCAAAGAGCTGCATCATGACCCATGTCTTGCGACACACTGATCCTCTCTTTGCTTGACAGCATCATGAAAGACACATGACGTCACCACGCCAAGATCCTACCCGAAGATCTGGAACGCCGAGCCCCACAGTCCAAGACCTTCGCCCCATCCATTGCTGGGTTAGGGTTGAGACGACTTCATTTATTCCACATGTGCAAAATCACTACAATGCAAATATGTTGCACAACATGCACTCTTTTATGTAAATCATACCTGAGTAAATTGCACTGTAGATTTGGAGATAGGCCATCACCTCTCCCTCTTATTTTGGGAATACTGGGAGAGTATCCATCTGACAGCATTGATCACGAATCACGACACAGAGCAGTCCATATCTTTTACCCCTGAAAAAAATTGGTATTCTCACAGCTGCAATCATTATCCCTAACCCCAAGACCAGATCCCATTCCCAACAAACAAAAGAAAAAAAGAAAAAAACATTTCATCCCAGCTTGGGGATTTCAAAGCGCCTGCTCACGAAGAGCAGCGGCGGAACCACAAAACTCCCGAGCGTCTCCTCACCCAACCCTAACCCAGGAAGCCGTCCGCCCACGCAAAAAAAAACAAAAAACAAAAGCGTCTGCCCACCAAAACCAAACCATCTCCGCGCGGCCAAAAATCTCCTCCTCACGCCGCGTCGTCCCACAACCCGCGCACGCTGCCGCTCTGAGCCTGCGACTGGAAGAAGCTTCCAGCCGGGGTCGTCGCGGTTTGGTGCGCGCCGGCACCCGGAGTGAACACGGAGCCGACGCCCCCAACACCACCACCACCACCACCACCCTGCTGCTGCGGGGGCATCTCGCCCGCCTCGTACCTGAAGTACGAGTACGGGTGCGAGAGCAACCCGCCTCCACCAGCACCAGCACCAGCAACACCACCACCAACCAAACCACCATCACCACCACTCCCCCCAACATTGGTGTTACCCTGCCGGTAACTCTCCGCCGTAACCGTCAGCGCAGGGCTGACCACATTCTCCCCCTCACCCTCACCCACCCCCTGCTCAATCATCATACCCCCCTCCTTCTTATCCTCCACCCCCTTCTCCTTATCCTGACGATCACAGGGATCCTTTCCAAACTCGCACAAGACCCCGTACTCTCTAAACTCCCTCACCAGCGCCATCCTCGCGGCTTCAGACTGGCATCTGTAGCTGCCAAAGCGGAATTCAATCAGGGCTCTGTCGCCCTTGAGCTGTCCAACAGCAGAGCTGGAACTGGTACCACCACCACCGCTGATGATGCTGCTGCTGCTACCGGAATTGTTGTTATTGTTGTTATGACCGGGGATGAAACCGGCGAGATTACCACCGCGGGGATTGTTGATATTACCCGAGACAGCGGAGAGGGGGACGTTGTCAAGGACGAAGCGGTTGTTCTCGGCAAATCTGGCGCGGGTGGTGATATTGACCAGGGCGGGGGGGTTGACGGGCCAGCGGGGAGGAGGGGGCTCGTTGAAGGTGGTAGTGCTGGGGACTAAAGCTGTTGATGATGAGCTGCCAACAGAGGGACCGCCAGAGGGAGCACCAGAGGGAGCACCAGAGGGACCACCAGAGAAAGAGGAAGAAGAAGAAGAAACTCCAGCGGGGGTGGAGGTGGCGGCACCGGGGTGGTGGACGATGATCTCGTCGACTTGGTAGATGAGTTTCTTGTCAAAGTAGGCGCAGAGGTGCTCCTCGTTGACGATAGAAGGCGGGCCGGAGATGAGGAGGACGCGGGACTTTTGTCCGGTGGCGTCGGCTTCGGCGGAGCGGATCCTGTTCCAGGTCACGCGGATGTGGTGCTGGAGGGAGGGGTAGGAGGGGAGGCGGAAGCCGGTGGTTGTGGCGAGGTGGTGGAAGCGTTCTGAGATGAAAGGTTAGTGCCTGAAGGTAAATATTGGGCACGTATAAAGGGGGTTTTGATGCGTGTAAAGGGGTTTAGGAGGCCTATTCAAAGATTTGATAGGCGTATGAAGGGGTTTGAAAGGCCTATTTGAAAGTTCAATAGGCCTATCAAGATAGCTGAGAGATGTCTCGAGATATTTGATAGGCGTATCCAAGAGTTTGGAAGGCCTATTCAATATCCTGATACGCATATTCAAAAGTTTGAACAGGCATATGCAAGATCTTGAATAGGCCTCTCAAGAAACTCGAAAGGCGTCTCAAGAAATCAAATAGGCGTGTCAAACAGATCCAGTAGGCCTATTCAAAAGTTTGAAAGGCATGTGAAGGAGGTCGGGACGCCTATCCGAAACTTCGGAAGGCATGTCAAGGATGTTTGAAGGCCTATCCAAACTTTTGGAAGGCCTATACAGAACTTTCTGAGGCGTGTGCAACAGAATCAAACAGACAAAAGCAAAAGGTGGATGCATAGGGGATACATACCGGCAGCCTTCCTCTCGAAAAAAACAAGCTTCGCGGCGCTCAGCTCGTGCCCCTTGTCCGGCTCAGGGGGGTTAATATGGGTGGCGTAGACCCGTCCGATGTCTCTCACGCCCTCCAGCAGCTCGTGTGTTGTAATATTGGGGGGCAGGCCGACCAAAAACAAGCTGCAGTTCTGATCCTCGGGGATGGTGGCGCTGCGGTTGCGGTCGAGGTCCGGGTTGCCCTTGTAGTTGGGCGAGAAGCCCTTGATCATGAGGTCGTATGCCTCAAGCTCGGAGATTCTGCGATGGGTGCGGCACTCCATCGGCCGGAAGAAAAGAGGTTTGGTGAGGTCCTGCGGGGGGTGCGGCTGGGTGACGACAGCAGCAGCAGAGGCTGGGACCGTGGACAGGGCCAAGTTGGTGGGGTTCACAGCGGGGGAGGCAAAGGGACGGAAGCCAACTTGAGGAGGCTGAAAAAAGGGGGCCTGGTGTTGGGAAAAGGTGGGCTGTGGCTGGGCCGGGGGCGGGAGGTAGGCGCCGGGAGCTTGGATGGCATTGGCCGGGGGAGCTTGGAAGGACAACCCGCGAAGTTGGTTCGCCAGCAAGTCCGGGTTGTAGGCGGGGGCCGGGGGTTGGGTGTGGGTGAAGCCGGAGCTTCCAGACTCATTCCTGGCGTGAGTCATGATGTTGAGGCGGCCGGGGGCAAATTGAGAGGGGCCGGCGGCGGCGGGAATGAGGGCGGCGGGAGCGGGCCTGGCGCCGAAGCGACCATCTCCGATCACCCCGAAGTCTTGAGCTGGCTTTCTGGTGCCAGTGACCATCTCGTCGGTCTCGTCGTGGTCTTGGTTCAACGCCTGAAGGGCGTTGAACGGGTTTGTCGAGCGTTGGGAAGCCATTTGACCTGTTTTGATGCTCGAAAGAAAACTGGGACTTGCTGAGGCTGGTTTGTAAGAGCGGAAGTTTGGATTCCAGCGGTTCGCAGGTGAGAAATAATAATGAGGTGGAAAGAACCGCCCCTGGGGGTAGCTCTCGCCCTCAGGCACCGAACCTCGCAGGAGAGCCCCTCGTCCATAGCTTGAACCGTGGCTCACACTTCGGTCCCTCCAATTGACTTCAGCGAGGGGTTGTTCAGTGGTTCTACCGAACTTGGAGCTTGTGCCAACCGGGCTGGAGACTGTTCTTGTGCCTGGCTGATCGTGATGCGGGTAGACTTGCGAGCTTTCTTCTGTGTTGAAGCCCAAGCCACGGCTTTGATCTTTGCCATACTGGTTTGTGGGATGAAAGGGGGCATGGTTGTCTTTCAGGGGGGGCGGTGGGGAGTTGTCATGGTCAAAGTGTGCTTCTTGGGCCAGACTACTCTGCTTATTGGCATCGTTGAACTGTTGCTGTTGATGCGAAGACTCCATCTCCTCAACTGGGGCGGTGTTGACTGTTGGCTTGAGCCCCATGTTGGTTGGCGGCATAGGAGTGCGTACGTAGACGAATGAGTTGGGAGAGCTGAAGGCGCCTACTTCAGTGTCGGGAGTCCGAGTGAAAAGGCTAGTCTCCCTGGTTGTCATGTTGGTTGAAGGCAAGACTGAGGCTAGAGTTGAGAGTATGTTTATGAAGTGGGATAACGTATGAAGTGTGGACGAAGATGGTCGAGATCAATCGGGTCAAGGCAAAACAGTTATGTTGTGAGCTTGTCGAGTAAAGTAGAACTGGTAAGGGATGAAGTTCTGGTGATGGGTTGGTTCTGTGTCAAGCAAGCTTATATATATCCAAATATTCAACATTTGGATGTGTGCTTGCTTGATACTGTCCAGCCTAAACCGTCCAGTGAAAGTCAAACTCCCCCTTGGACCACTGCCAGCTTGTTGACCGATAAAAGCCACAAAGAACATAGCGGTTGTCAATACTGCGATGAGCTTCCAAGGGACTCTTGGTATTTCACTTGATGACCAAGGTCAGTCATTGTTTACATTGGTGTCTTGTGAATCGACAAAGGCCCAGCTTTTACAATGGACAAATAGCGAACCCAGCCGACGGGAATCTAACCAAACAATGTTTGACTTGACTGAGACATTGCACTCTTCAAGTTGTTGTGACTGACAAAGACAGTAGTAAAAGGACCATACAAGTCATGAAGCCCCCGGTGGTCATAATTCATAGTTGCAACTGAGCAACTCATCAATAGGTGGCCTGGGAAAATCAAAGATGAATGTTATCAAAGTCATTGTGTGGATTGAAGCCGTGGATGAAGATAACATCTCGCCAGACCCAGGCAAAGAGTAACAGGGGCATGAATGTATTATTGATGAGTTTTGAACATGAGTCCGTTCCGAAATAGAGACCATTTTCGGCCGACCTTGCTGGGATAGGTATCGGAGAATCATTGACGAACTGGCATGAGAGAGAAGGAAGATGAGAAGCCTCACGGTCCTCGCCGAACAGGCTCTCTGATCTCAAAGCACGACCAAAGGCTACTAACACAACATGAAGTAAGGGAAAGTAAGGTGATAAGCATAATCTTCTAGCTGAAACCTACATGCATGCCAAGTTTGGCCATGTGAGTGGTGTGGTCAGGATGTGTCAATATTGAGGTCCAAATACCTGACAATGACACAGCTGCCACACAGCCGGAAGCCATGATATTTCCGGAGGTCCACATTCCGCGAATATCACCAATCCACGGGCCTATACTACATTTCGGAAAGAGCTATGTCGTGATGGCACGTACGGCCGCGCTATCCCCAACCGAGCCGAGAGTTCGGTGGGGTCTGCAGGATATCGTTTACCTCAGAGTTTCCATTTGGGAAATTTTCCTGTTCTCTTTCATCAGCAACCCTTCTCGCTCATTGCGTTACCATCCAAACTATTTTGGATTGTTGTGTCACAATGGCGACACCGGCAATTGGTGGCGCAGAGATCACTCCTCCCCGGGAATATCACCAGACGGCGGGCGAGAAAATTCAAGCGAGAGCCGATGACTCGGAGTTAAGCGACCTCACCGACAACACGGTCGCCCAGGAGACACACGATGATGAAGCCCCGAAATCAGATCTACCATTCTCAAAAGCGCGTTGCATTGCTCTCGTGGCCACGGTTACTGGTGCTAGCTTTCTCAATGTACGTGATGATGATGACATTCATGAAACCTTCTTTATGGATGCACGGACTTAAGGACTAATCACTGGATATTTAGACTTTATCTGGGCAAGCCGTTGTCATTATTTTGCCAACCATAGGCCGAGACCTTGGCATCCCGGATACTCGCCTACAATGGATTGTCTCGGCATATTCACTTACCTTCGGCTGCTTCCTGCTGCTATGGGGTCGGATAGCTGACATTTATGGCAAGCGGAGGATGTTCATCTGGGGGTCTGCTTGGTTCGCCATGACAATGCTCGTCAATCCTTTCTTGCCCAATGAGATTGCCTTTGATCTGTTCCGTGGTCTTTCCGGTCTTGTAAGGACTGCCTTCTTAAACATCGGACGAAATCTTGCTGACTTTGTCAATGTAGGGTGCTGCAGCGAATGTCCCCACAGCCATTGGTATTCTTGGAACCACCTTTCGTCCAGGAAAGGCCAAGAACTACGCATTTAGTTGCTATTCAGCAGGTGCTCCAATTGGTGCCGTATTTGGAAATCTTCTTGCCGGCTTTGTTTCTGAGTACACATCCTGGAAATGGGTTTTTGTCATCATGGGTCTCCTTGCTGTCATTGTGACAGTAGCAGCGTTTTTCATTCTTCCGCCACCAAACCACACTCTACATGATGAAGGTGTGACAGCAAAGAATTCTGTCGACTGGCTGGGAGCTGGGTTGGTTACTGCCGGTCTCCTTGCGCTTCTCTTTGCCCTCACTCAGGGCAACGTCGTGGGATGGAGAACACCATGGATCCCGGTGCTTATTGTTGTGTCCATAATCTTGGTTACGCTATTCGTCTTTTGGCAGCGCCATCTCGAGAAGACCAAGAAAAGAGCACCAATCATGAAGGTCTCCATCTTCCACAGCACGCAGTTTAGCGCGGCGATGGCCATCATGGCGCTCTTTTTCAGCAGTTTCAACGGCCTGCTGGTCTATGCCACATACTTTTACCAGGACTTCCAGGGACTGTCGACTCTTCAAACGACTCTTCGCTTTCTCCCGACGGGCATCATGGGCGTTATTACCGCCCTTGTTGTCAGCCAGCTCTTGGCACGGGTCCCAACGTACCTCTTGCTGGCGGTAGGAACCTTTTGTGTGTCGATATCGTCGATACTCTTTGCGGCTCCCATTCCTCCTGAAACAACGTACTGGGCCTTTGGATTCCCAGCAATGATTCTCTCGGTGTTCGGAGCGGACACGACCTGGCCGTCTTTGATCCTTTTCACCAGCCACTCGCTGCCGCAGTCAGATCAAGCATTGGGGGGAGCGTTAGTCAATTCCATGGGGCAAGTTGGCAGAGCCATCGGTTTGGCTGTAGCCACGGCGATTCAGACAGCCGTTATGGCGCGGGAAAGGGGAGTTGATGTCGAAGATGCCGGCCCAGTCGTACCATGGGACTCAGCTTCCCTGGAGGGTCTCCGAGCAGCAGAGTGGTGGAATTTTGCATTAGGATGCGCGGCGTTTATCGTGGTTTTGGTAGCTTTTCGGGGGTCCGGGGTCATCGGGAAGGCTGGCGTTGTCAAGGCTCAACGGCGACCGGCTGATACCATCGTCGATAGCCAGGCGGATGGAGGTGTGAAAGTCTGATTGTGTGTAAGTATGACTAGAGCAACCAACGTGTTCAGATGAGGACGGGAGGGGTTCAAGGTCGAGCTGATCATTCTGCAGGTACGAATACGGGGTTGTACATAGGTAGACACAAGTTCGAATTGATCGATTGGCACTATTCACCAGTCGATAACGAGAAAAGATCGGCAATCGTTGACGATTTTATTGGCGGTTGCATCCCTTGTTTATCCAATAACCAGGTCCTTACAGCGTACCCCCCCTTGAACATCAACCACCTGAGCATCCCACAGGCCAAGATGTCAGGAACTAGCGTGGTTTTTAGTGGCATGTTTTGCTGCATGACACCTGTACCAAGAACAACGATGCTGCAGAACGGGCAGATCCAAGCCCACGGCTTTTCTGGTTTCGTGACCAAGATTCTGCAGTCTGCAAGTCCAGCTCTGCCGCTTTCGACCATTTTGGTGAAGTCGTTCCACCGTCTGGCATCTAGCTTGTGCCGATCAGCATCAATGATTCCAATGAAGCAAGGTTTTAGCAGAATAGAGCGGGTCCTTAGCTCCTGGGCTGGCAGTGAGATCGTGGAGTAGGACTCCGCAATCAACAGCAAGATCGTCCAAGATGTCCATCGTGTTAGTTTCCTGGCTCTTGGGTTCTGGGCGTTTTGAAGAGTTAGCCATGGAGTATTTAAGACAAAGGTGGGAGCGGGTAGGTAGGTCGCAGTGATGTGACCTTCTCAGGTTCAGGTTTTACCCCGCCGCCCACGATGCGCCTCCTCTCATCAGGCAAAAGCGGAATTCTCTCCCTCCTTCTCTTTATCTCGACTGTAGTCGGTATCCCCGTCGATACCACCGGTGAACAAGCAAAAGAGCAGACCCTCCCCGGCAACCTCCAGGGAGAGTTTGGCATCTCGGCTACATTCGACTACGTCATCGTCGGAGGGGGCACAGCGGGACTCGCTCTCGCGAATCGGCTGAGCGAGGACCCGAATATATCCGTTGCTGTGGTGGAAGCGGGCTCGTTTTACCAGATCACGAACCCGGTTCTGGGCAGGACGCCGGTGGGGGATGTGTTGTTTGTGGGATCGGACCCGAGCGATACGAACCCGTTGGTGGATTGGAACTTTGTGACGGAGCCGCAAGCGGGGGCGAATGGGAGGAGGATTCACTATGCTAGGGGGAAGTGTCTTGGTGGGAGGTGAGTAAACTACTTTTGTCACCTTGGGGTTGGGTACAGCAAGCTGATGAAAAGGGATGTATAGCTCTGCGAGGAACTTCATGATCTACCAACGGGGTACTGTTCAGTCTTATCAGAAATGGGCCGAGGCGGTCGGTGATGAGAGTTACACTTGGGAGGCGCTGCAGCCGCATTTCAAGAGGAGTGTTACTTTTACTCCGCCGAGATCTGACCTCCGGTTTGCGAATGCTACGGCCGAGTTCAACCTTGATGCTTTTTCTACGACTGCTGGGGGCCCGCTTCAGGTTTCTTATGCCAACTACGCCAACTCCTTTAGCACTTGGATGGAGCCGGCGCTGAATGAGATTGGTATTGGGCCTACGCAAGACTTCAACAGTGGCAGTTTGATGGGTGCGCAGTACTGCGCTTCGACTATCCGGCCTGAATCCCAGACGAGGGACTCGAGCCAGACTTCGTTCTTGAGAGAGGCTTCGGGAAGGAGAAACTTGAAGGTTTACATGACGACTCTGGCGAAGAAGATTCTTTTTGACGACAAGAAGAGGGCGACGGGTGTGGTGGTGGAAAGTAGGCCTTTTGGGTTGTTTCAGTACACTCTTAAGGCGAGGAGGGAGGTTATTGTTTCGGCTGGTGCTTTCCAGAGTCCGCAGTTGTTGATGGTGTCTGGGATTGGGCCTAGGGATGAGCTGGCTAAGCACAAGATTCCGATTATTGCTGATCGCCCTGGTGTGGGACAGGGGATGCAAGATCATGTTTTTTTTGGTCCGAGTTGGAGGGTTAAAATTGAGACGGTGACGAGGATTGCGAATGATCCGCTTTTTGTTCTGTCAGAGTTTGCTGGGGCTTATACGCTCAAGAAGCAGGGCCCACTGACAAATCCGGTGTGTGACTTTCTGGGATGGGAGAAGGTGCCTCGTGAGCTGCTCTCGACGGAGTCGTCTCGCATTCTGGATGGACAGTTTCCGCCGGATTGGCCCGAGGTGGAATACCTCACTGCTCCTGGGTATGTTGGGGATTTCTCAAACTTGGTCACCACGCAGCCAAAAGACGGGTTCATGTACGCCACTATCTTGGGTGGTCTTGTTGCGCCGATGTCTAGGGGAACGGTCACGTTGAAGTCGGACGATACGAAGGATTTGCCGCTCATTGATCCGAAGTTTATCACGGATCCTACTGACGTTGCGGTGGCTGTTGCGCTGTATAAGCGTCTCCGTCAGGCTTTTGCGACCAAGGCTATGAGCGAGGTGTTGGCGGATACGAAGGAGTACTTCCCTGGCCCGGAGGTCAAGACGGATGCGCAGATTCTGGAGGTGATTCGGAGTACGGTGCAGACGATCTGGCATGCTTCTTGCACGTGTAGGATGGGGAAGAGGGACGATGAATGGGCGGTGGTGGATAAGGAGGCGAAGGTGATTGGGGTGGAAGGGTTGAGGGTGGTGGATGCGAGCAGTTTTGCGTTGTTGCCGCCGGGGCATCCGCAGAGTACGGTTTATGTGCTGGCTGAGAAAATTGCGGCCGAGATTTTGTGGAAGAATCACGGGAAGAAGAGTGCTTGAGTACATGGACAGGACGGAAGAGTACCGTCATGAATATACGAGTAAACGACGTGTACGGGAGATGACGAGATGAGGCTGTGTATAGCAGGAGTAGGACTTGAACATATTGTAAGGAAAAAAATCGTTAATTGAATCTGTTAGTCAGGCAATATGCATCTGATCCGTACTCGTGCCTTCCGTTTCGTCATCAAGTCATGTGTTTGAAGCAGTGCGTGAGTCTCCACTGTCCCGACCACAGCTCGTTTTCTAGAGTGCATTCCGCTTTTCTTTGATTCCGTTTGCTTCTTCTCTTCTTCAACTCGAAGGTCTTTGGACTGAATATTCTGAAAGAATTGCCCGCCAAGGACGTTTATTCGCTTTTATCCCATCTCTGCTGGAACGTCATTGGTTTCAACATGTTCTCCTGGCAGGACTCTTCGTCTCAGCTGTACGACTACCCCCAGATATCACAAGAATCCCGACAATCAGCTCAATACCTATCGCCATCTGCATCCATGCATGCTCCTACCTGGTGTCTGCGAGCGAGAGACAAGTTTCAGGCGACTCCTTGGCCTCGCGTGGACAGTGGGGCTGAAGAGAACGAGATGCGGGTGATCAACCTCAGCTGCTTGCAATGATGATCGACGCAAGTATCTTTATCAGGAGTGTGGTTTGATGTTACCAGTTCGCATCTCGCCTAAGCCAGTCGGAAAGGTCTAGACGTCGCTCTCCTCGATATTGATTTCAGCGTGCATAAGGATCCCGCTGTCTTCGGAATTTCCCCTGCAGCAGCCCCTGTCTCCAGTCCAAACACGGTTAGAATGTGGCTTGCGGGAACGGCTTTTGACACCTGAAGTGCGACCACTATCGAGAACCAGTGGGCTGGAATCGCTAGACAGGGCGTTCCCCCATGGAGCTGAAGACCCGGGACATTTGTTCCTGCATGGACACTCGTTTCTTTGGGTGAGGCGACGCCACCACAAGCTTCGCGGGCACGCGGAAACCTGGTCGCCAGTGATCTCGACCTCGACAGACACAATTGATTGGCCAAATGCGCCTGATAGCCAGTACGGTTCGTGATATCAACATCATGGAGAGTCTGTGCCACGATGCTTTGGGCTGCCTGAACGAATATCCCGCGCCCAAAATGTCATTTCCGGATCGCATCAACCGCAGCAGCCACTGTCACCCGCTTCAGCTACACAATATTTCGATCATTTGATCCTGACTCCAGTTCGAGAGTGGCAAGGTGAGGCCTAATTATGAGTATGACCCCTGAACGCCTCGTTGTGGTCACGTCCATGAGAGTCTGGATCATCAGACACTTGATATCCACTACAAATGCCCCTTCCACCCCCAGCTCTTTCTTTGTGTTCCGTTCAGGAGCACGGCAGTTCGCAGAAGAGTCTCTTCGGGCGTCAAGCTCAGTCACAGGACGGCCTTTTTCATACCTGGGCATCAACTCAGGCGCCGACTTGATCTCCTTCTTGGCGTTATTGGCCAATAGGCCCAGGCCCCAGTTTACAACTAGAAAAGGCCAGCTCTCTATAAGTGCCGCCTTCTATCACCCGCTGATCGACTATGTTGGGGTTGAGGAAGACCTTTTCAGGTATGGCGAGCTTTTCTTCACTTGATGCCCCAGAAAGCCTCTGACTTTGGCCCGCTCCAGGCAAAAGACTTCGGAAGCGCAGCTCGGCATCGTCTTTTATTTCCGACAGCATTGACGAAGAACCAGAAGAAACCTCAACCCGTTCCGCCATGGACACCATCCGCGCTGGGCTGCAAGAGTCCGTCAACGGGCTCACAGTCAAAAGCAAGCCCCTTGATGCTCCTCTCACGGTGACCGTCACCCCCGACGTCGACCACAGTGATTCGGAGAAGACCGCCTCAATCGCAGATGAGACCTTCTCCGCAACCTCCACGGTCGCTCAGAGCCAAGTTTCTACTGTCACTCTGCAGCTGACCCGTGTCATCGACACCAGCAAAGAGATTCGCAGCCACATCTACAAGTTCGGCGACTACACTGAAACCTTCTTCAAGCATGTTGACCTCGAATCATATCTCGAGTACATCTCAGATGAACGCCTCATTCACATGCCCCGCCGGGGTAGTGACTGGGATCGTGTCCTCAGATATGCGCAGTTCTTCGGTCTTCAACTCTGGAGCCTGGGTTCCAATGTCGGCGATTACTGCGTTGGGGCTCAGCAAGCTTCCATCACCGCTTTGGGAAGCACTCAGATCCTGCTTGAGGTATGTGGTCTTGAACAAAGCTTTGTTCAGTGACTAACGGTCGTTGTAGATTGGGCCCCAGCAAGCCCAGGCACTCGTGCCCACTTTCCAGACACTTTACGAGCTGGCTCTCCTGATCTCCAATATCAGCCAGATTCATGAGATCTTCTACGCCTCTCGAGAAGTCAAGGAGAGCGTCGCCCACTTGTACTGCGACCTCGTTGACCTGGTTGGTCGGATCTCAATTCTTTACCGAGAGAAAATCAGCAGTCTTGGGCAGGACTCGGAAAAGTCTGTCGTCATCAACTTTGAGGTGGCCTTTGGCAAGTCGATGACTGGTATCTGGAAGAGGAGAGACTCTATCATCGCCAAGATGTGGTCGCTGAAGCTGGGCCACCGAACCCACAGCCTTGGGGTTGATGCCGTTCGTAGACGGCTCCAGAATGATCGGTCCGCCAAGGGTGCCTTCTATGACCAAGTGTCTGAGAACGTCAAGCGGGCAGAAGACACATGTGAATGGGTCAGAACACCTCTCGTCAATTTTCTCAGGGGCAAGGAGAAAGCTTTGACAATCACTGGTGACGCTGGCTCAGGAAAGACTATCGTTGCCGGTTGGATCAAGGAGCGACTACAGCGGCCCCTAGATCACACTCAATACGCCACTCTGACTTACAGCTTTCGTGAGTTTTCACCCTTTTTCCTCGCATGGCCTGACTGCTGACTGATCTGCTAGCCTACGATTACCCTGCCCGTTGCACAGTTCTTGCCTTCCTCAAGAGTCTTCTCTTCCAGCTTCTTGAGAAGAATGTGGGCAATGTTGGGTTCTACGAACGGTTGACGAGCGCCTTCGAGTCTTATGACCAACATCACAGCACTCCCAAGCTCGAGGCTTCTCTTTGGGCAGCACTTGAGTCGGGCCTGCGGCCACTCGATGATCGCCGCACCAATGTGGCCATCATCGTTGATGGTTTCCAGGATGTCGCTTGCGGAATCAGCCCCCTCGACTTCCACAAGAAGCTGAGGGATTGCATTGCCAAGTTCAGAAACGTCCGCATCATCACCTTATCGCGCGCCATCTCCCACCTGAGCGAAGGATGCGCTCATTTCACCATCACGTCTCAGCACCTCCACGGGGACATCAAGAGGTACCTCCGCCAGTCCTTTTCCAAGCTCACCGGATTTTCTCAGCTGAGCCCCGAGGTTCAAGAGGACACAGTCCACGACTTGACACACAAAGCCAAGGCTTCGTTTCTGTGGGCTTACATTGCCGTGCGACTGCTTGCCAAGGATGCGCCAACACAGTCTCCTGACACCTTTGTTAAGGCTGCCCAAGGCATCAACGGCAGCTTGGATGATCTTGTCAAGAAGCTTGTGTCGAAGATCTCGCTCAAGAATGAAGCCACTCAGACTCTGCTCTCATTCATTCTTGCCGCTGACCGGCCCCTCGGAGTGAACGAGCTGGGTGAGCTCTTGCGCATTGATACCAAGACTCGTCAATTTGGTAGCCCTATCGACGTTGTGGCACGCATCAAATCGGCTTGCGGCGACATAGTGGTTATCCAAAACGGCAGTGCCCATTTCAAGAGCAAGTCTATCCGCTCCTACATGCAGACACTGCTAGACGGCAAACTACTGCCCTCGATTCGGGATGCTCACCGGAGCTTGACTGTGGCTCTGCTCTTGTACTCAAAGCTTAGCCTTACCGATGGCTCAGAGCCGTGTTTCGAGGGCCTGGGTGATGGATTTGTGAATAAATATTTCGATTCCCACTCACTACTTCACTATGCCGTCATACACTGGCAAGCCAACTTCCGTGCATCCAGCTTCTATGCCGCTGATGGAAAGTTAGTCTTGGGCAAGGACTTCGTCGAGTACTTCCCCACTTCTTGCCATTTTGGTCTTCTAGAGAGATCCGCCCACCTCTATGGCGAGCCAATATCGGCCCACGTCAAGCATCACGAGTTCTCTTTGAGAGTTCAGGAGGCCTGCTTCGGTGAGCGCCATATCAGCGTTCTGCAGACTCTGATCATTCTCGGCAACATTCATGCCGAGACTTCTGATGCTCTGGCCGGTGCCAAGTTCTTCTACAGAGCTGCCTCGCTAGGGAAACTTATTCTGTCCACCTCTAGCTCTGTTGTTGTTACCTGCACGCACTACTTCCTCAAGTACACAGAGACCATCACCATCACGGAGCGCACAGAGATCGTCACATGGCGCGAGGAGATGATCATCCTCATGATTCAAATCTGCAAGGGCAAGCACGGCGCCACGAGTGATGTTGTCATCAGGTGGCTCGAGGTGTTGGCCAAGTTGTACATCGACATCAAGGAGACTACTCGAGCCGTGATCATCCAGAAAGAGATCTGGGAGATTTATATTATTCGTTTTGGCAAAGACTCTTCGAAGGTTAAAGAGCTGGCCGAATACATCGGAGGTCTGGACATTGAGTTCAAGGGTCAGGTCGACGAGAAGGAGATCGAGCAATATGTTGGCTGGTTCTTTGAGACGGCTGAGGGCTTTGAACCCGACGACCATCGTTGCATCTCAATCCTCCTTCAGCTGGCCATCTTCTATGAGTCTCAGAAACAATGGTTCTGGGCCGAGAAGACCTACATCACACTTTGGAGACGCATCACAGAGCTTTGCCGCATTCACACCACCATTGAGTTGCACATCAGCAAGCTCGAGATTGCCATCAAGTATGTGAGGTTCCTCCAGAGGATTGGTCGGCGCGAGGAAGCCTCCAACATCCTCATCTGCTTGTGGGCGGAGTATGAGCATCACAAGTTTGAGGAGCTGACCATCATTGTTCTCCTCAAAGAGATTGGTGTGCTTTTCAAGGCGTTTGGTCTCCTTCAGATTGCTATTTCGGTGTTTGGAAAGGTCTGGGGCTGGTTCAAGGGCAAGGGCAAATGTGACCACAAGGATGCCCACGAGACCACCATCCTCATCACCGAGGTCGTTGAAGAGATTACCGAGACCACGGTCACCACCAAGACGACGACCACCACTACGGCAGAAGTCACCGAGACTATCATCAAGGAGATCTTTGCGACACACTATGAGCGGTGCAAGAAGAGCAAGGTGGACGAGGTCTTCTTCAAGTCCTGCTTGGCTCTCATCAACCTTTACATCAAGCTTGGTCACTGGTCGCAAGCGGAGGTCATCATCACACAGTCTCTTGAGATCACCTGGAAGGCTATTTTGACCGCCGAAATCACCATCAAACTGTCGGAGCACTTCATTTCGGAGTGCATCCTGGTTGCCAGGCGCCTGGCGGTCTGCTACCACCGCCAGTATCTCTTCGAGAAGGCCGAAGCCATTTACCTCCGCATCTTTCGGGCTTGCCTCATCTCTCTCCACATTGAGGATGTGAGGATCGAAGAGTCTCTCGCCGTGCTCATCTGCTTCTATGAGGAGCACCATCGCCATGAGAAGATCCTCGAGCTTTACATCGAGATCCTTGCCAAGTACCGCAAGCACCTTGGTCACACCCATCGTCTTACCATTAAGATCATGTACGCTTTGGCAGCTCATTACATGCTTCTGGGCCGCAAGGAGGGCTATGACATCTACATCGAGATTGTCGCCACTCTCAACAAGGGCAGGAAGCATTGCCACCATGATGCCATCAAGGCCGCCGTGATTCTAGTGCGCTTCTACAGGGAGAGGCAGCGATGGGTTGAGCTGCAGCAAGTTTGCTGCGTTCTTTGGGAGGCCATTGTGCACTGCCACAAGGAGATTCACTTTGAGGAGGAGACAATGCTGCTCATCTATGAGACTTACATGCATGTGCTTGAGTTTCATGCCAAGGTCAAGGTTGAGTGGTCCATCCTCTATGAGATCTCAGTCAAGTTTCGTGAGGTTGTCACAGTCGTATACGGAGCTGATGCCTTCATCATCATCACCGCAATGATTTCACTGGCCAAGATCTGCGAAAGGCACAAAGAGCATCACCATGAGGCGGTCACCATCTACGAGGAGGTCATCACGCGGATCAAGACAACAAAGACCACCACTGAGACAGTAACGGAGACCACTATCACGACGGTCAAAAAGCGCCTTTCGAAGGTCTATGTCACGATCATCGCTTCTGGCGGTACCACGACGGCTACCACCATCGACAGGGCTATTGAGCTGTGCTATGAGGCGTACCTTCACCTCAAGTTGACTCTTGGCTGCTGGCATCAGGAGACCTTGCTCAAGTTGAAAGATGTCATTGTTCTTTATTTGAAGCTTGGAGGTGAGAAGTCGCATACCAGGATTGTCGAGCTGCTGCAGATTGCCTTCATTGAGATCATCTCAGAGAAGGAGTGCAAGTCCCTGGACTTGTACTATGCTGCTGTGACTCTCTCGTCCATCTTTTTCACTGCCAAGATCATCCAACATGGTTTCGAACTGGTCCGTCAACTTCGTCACCTTGTCATCTTTGGCGGGTATGAGTTTGAGGGAAGCGTCGAGATTGTGGTCAAGTTCAACAAGACCATCAGCAAAACCGCCCTGGTCTTCCTTGTTGCCTTCCAGCAAAGCCTCACTGACAAGGCGGTGCTGACGTTCTCTGAGTTGATGGCTGTGACTCTTCTTGAGATTACGCTGTACGAGGCTTACAAGCGAGAGACCGAGTCCAAGAACAGCAAGACGACAGTTGTGCTAGAGTACGGCGCCAAGCTGCGCGCCTTCTGGGTCGAGCAGAAGCAAGAGCACATGTGCACGGTACTTGACCAGAGACTCTTCCATCTCTTCAAGACCAAGTTCGGTGGCTTCATCACCACCCACGATGACTATACTCGCATCTTCTACCTCGCGCTGCTTGCATCTCTTGAGCGTGATCTCACCAAGATTGATTTCGTGGCCTTGGCTTGCAAGGCCGGTAACGACAAGGTCGCCTCTCTGCTCAAGGCAGGCGAGTGGACGAATGCTCTCGAGGTGGCAAGGTGCACCTTCTATTTCGCTCACAAGCAAAGGTATTACAGTGACTTGAGCCGCGTGCACTACGCGTACAAGTTGGCGGAATACATGGCTGGGATTGATGTGCAAAGGCCGAGTGATGCGAAGTTGTGGGAGGAGTATTTGAAGCTGTCTAGGGAGATCACAAAGGAGGCGTTTGCGGTGTTGAGGGATAACCAGATTGAGCTGATCAGGTTGAAGTTTGGGGACTTGAGCGGAATTGTGAGGTTGCTGGGGAGTCAGCAGAATTTTGTTGAACTTGAGGTATGTTTCCCGTTTTCCAGTCACAGTATCAAAATACAATCACTAACATGTTGTTTCAGGCCTTGCTGCTCAAGCTCTGGAAATCCCGCGAAGTCCAAAAGAACTGGGATGCCGGCCGTGTGCTCAGCGTGGGCAGGATGCTGGTCCACGCCCATGTCGCAGCGAAGCACATCCCCGCCGCCATCGACCTCTGCGAGACAATGTGCTACAACCTCCGGAGATCGCGCGGTGTCCTCGACCCTGTCACCGTTGAAATGCAGAGGATGCTTGCGGAGCTGTACACGACCAACCAGCGGGTAGACCGGTGCATGTCCATTCACGAGCAGATCCTCCGCGAGATTGAGGCCGCTCTGAGGGACTACGATGAGGAGTCCCGCGGGCCGATCAAGTACTACTCTGGAGTCCAGCCCGGTGCAACATGTGGGCAGCCGTACCTCGAAGGCAAGAAACAACCCCAACCTCCCCAGACGTGTGGTCAACCCTACCTTGAGGGCAAAAAGCAGCCCCAACTGTGCGGCCAGCCCAGCCTCCAGCCGGAAACCCTAGCCAAAACAGCATCATGGCAACTTGAACTCCTGAAGCGAGCGTACTTCCGACAGGGCGGGTTTTCGAGGGATGAGCACGAGAGGGAGTTTGCCGCGCTGTATGAGCTGCTGCAGCAGAGGTTGAACAAAGCCAGTGCTGCTGCAAGTGGTGGTAATGGTGGTGGCGGCAAGTCTATATGTGTGCTGCAGGCGCCTGCTCCGGAGACGTGGGCGAAGAGCGCGGCGACGGCGAAGGATAAGCCGGATGATTTGATTGGGATGTATGTCGGCCCCAGGGAGAAGGATTGGAGGCTGGATGGGGAGAACTCTTTTAGTGCGTTCTTTGGGGACGGGAAGGGGAGTGATGGGGGGGTGGAGGTGAGGAGGAAGAGGTGGAGTGGGGTTGATCATGTTAATGTTGCGAGGAGGAGTTGGTGGTTGTTTTGAGAGTGGGATGAGTTTGAGGGTGATGGGTTAGAAATGTTATGACGGTCGGAAGTAATGAGTGGTATGTCACATGGTTTGACGGTCATGGTGGTTATGGATAATGGATTGGATTCAGGGGCTGGTGAAAGAAAAAGGGGGTGTTACCTTGGCGCCGTTGGATGGGCAACGTCATCGCGACGAGTTTCCTTGACGTCATCCGCTTCATTTTTCGTTTGTTTTGGGGTTTGGGCTGCCGGGGTTTTAATCGTCTCTGTTTTGGCTTTTGGTTTGTTTGTACAGTTGTCTACAACTGTTGTAATAATTTTATTTTATTTGATGTCCCTGTATTTTAGATGTATCCATATTCGACTTGGCCTAACTCAATGGAACCTGGTGTGCGTGATTTCGAACTGTATGTAAGGGCTTTACTTGAACAAGGGAAAAATAAAAAGAACCGGGTGAACCCAAAAAGAACCATTGCCACACTTGTGCAAAACACCTTTGGTGGTGAGTAAAGAGAGAGAGAAAAAAATAAGCTGACGAAGACGAGATTCGAACTCGCGAGGTTTCCCACTGCGGTTTCGAGTAACATGATTACCTAAACACAGCGCCTTAACCACTCGGCCACTTCGCCATCTGGTTGTTTGTTGTGATTTTCAGCTCGGTCATACACCATATCATCATGGGTACATCTCTATTCCTGAGTTCAAAGTGGCTGCCACCAAGAAACGATCATGCGAAGCATCGTATGCATTCCTTCCTTTGACTAAAGGAAGTTACAACTCAATCCAACATGATTACCAAAGGTCTTGGGGGCTCCACTGCATTGCTTCCCTGCTTTTCTCGGTAATACTACTACATTTACACCCATGACAGGAAACAAGGCAACAAACCCCATAGGTGGAAGACAAATATCACCCAATCACCACTCAAAATGACCTCGCTTCCGTGTCTTGATGCTGCCTTTCTCGCTTCTAATCCAGCCGTGTTTCTGTTTCTGTCATAGCAGGCTCCTGGAACTGCCGTCACAAATGTGCCCACCAAGTCACGCTCCTCAATCCGGCAACGGCGCGGCGGAATCAACACCCCCGAAACCTTTCCCAGCCCAGAAGCTCATTTATACAAATTAACACCCAAGCGGCATCTACCCCACAAACTACGACACCACAACGGAGCGAGGAAGTGTGAATTCCGGGAAGGGGGGAGAGATGGGCAATATAGATGGGATTCGGTTCTTTTCGGTAGCTAACCCCCGGTAGAGGGAACCGAAGGAACCGCGCTGTGAAAGTGGTGATGTAAATGGTATAAAATCCCCCAGACTCGCGTCGTCTGCAGTCTTGATCCTGATACTACCGTGCCGTGTCTCGCCAGTTTTTTGTGCAGTGTGTTCAACCCGGTATCGTTACTCACCACCACCGTGAAGATGAAGTCCCTCCTCGCTCTCACCACATTGCTGGCTACAACTCAGGCCCACTATATCTTCCAGCAATTCACCTCGGGCGGCACCAAGCACCCAGCCTGGAAGTACGTCCGCAAAAACACCAACCCCGCCTGGCTGCAAAACGGCCCCGTGACGGACCTGTCGTCTACCGACCTCCGGTGCAATGTCGGCGGGCAGGTGAGCAACGGCACTGAGACGGTCACGATGAAGGCGGGGGATGAGTTCACTTTTACGCTTGACACGGCGGTGTACCACGCCGGGCCGGTCTCGCTTTACATGAGCAAGGCTCCGGGCGCGGTGAAGGATTATGATGGGAGTGGGCAGTGGTTCAAGATTTTTGACTGGGGCCGAGTGGGAATAGTTGGCCGATGAGGAGTAAGTCAACCCTTTGCCCCAAACAATTAGATAGTGAGAAAGGGGGTATTGATTAAGGGGATAGTTTCATACACTTCCAATATTCCGAGGTGTATTCCTGATGGGGAGTATCTTCTTCGCATTCAGCAGTTGGGATTGCATAACCCGGGTGCGCCGCCGCAGTTTTATATCAGCTGCGCGCAGGTCAAGGTGACGAATGGAGGGAGCGCGAACCCGTCGCCTACGGCGTTGATTCCGGGGGCTTTTAAGAGTACTGATCCGGGGTATACTGTCAATGTGAGTCTTTTCGCATTCTTTTTTTCAAGGGATGGTATATGCGATTTCTGACCTTGCTTGTGAAAACAGATCTACAGTGGCAGCCTGGCCAACTACCAAGTTCCTGGACCTGCGGTGGTAAGTTTGTTGATTCATTCTTGATCCCCAGCGTCTGAGCTTGGGTATGCTAACAGCGTAAATAGTTCAAGTGCTAGTCTGGCCAGGGCAAGATGTTGTTGTGTTCAAGGTTCAAGTTTCATGTTACCATTTATTCGCTCAAGCAGTTGCTACCTAGGTAAATCCAAACAATCAAGTACCATTTCTGTAGTCAAAAAGTCCCAATATCGCAAGCACACTTCATCACCTTTCAAAGTCCCAAGCAGCCCAATGTCTTTAACGTGTGGCTGAAAACAAAAGCCCTGACACATATGTAACATGTTCCACAACCCTCCTCGGGTATCATTCCTTGTCCCCCCAACCTTACCCTACCAACCTTAGCAGTCCGATCTCAGATCTCCCCCCGCATCTACCCGAGTCTCACAACCATCAGATGCGGTCCGACTCCGGCGACAACAAAAGTCAAAGTCACAACCCCCGGCAGCTACCCAGTCCAGCCACCATGTATCTTAGATCTTTCCTGGCCGGGGCCATCAGATTTCGACTGGGATAGCTATCCCGTTCAACCATTACGTCCGTTAACAAACACCCACATTCCATCCCAACCAGAGACACCTTACCCATCTCCAGTCACCAGGCTCACCTCCCACCGCATCACTAGCTCACATCGGACATCAAGCGGTATGCTACAAAATGCTCATCCATGTCCAGCTCAAAAAGGCGCTTTGCCGGTCCCGATGCCCCCAAAAACCATCCGAAACAGCCCCTACCTTACCCCCGCCTCCTTAAACCCGTTAAACATGCAGTTTGACCTGAAACTTTTAGTCAAATCCTTTTTTTGTTTTTTGTTTTGCGGGGAAGGCACAAGGGTGAAAGGGATGCAGCGGGGTGGGGGGGGGGGGGTTGAGGGAGGAGGGAGGAGGGGAGTGGTGGTTTTGTTAGGATGTTGAATCGAATGTTGAAGTAAGTGAGCTGATACTATGATTACAAGACTCCCATTTGTCGGTAGGGTACCTACCTACCTACCTAGCTGGTGGCATAGAAGCTGGTAAAAGCAACTCCCACTTTTGACGAGGAAATGTCTACAAGGGGGTTTCTTCCAGTCTATGATGATTTTGTATCTACTACCTAAGGTACCTGGTACTCTATCCAGTTTCATAACACCACCCCAGAAAAAAAGTGAATAACAAAAGATATGATAGGTATGAACCTCACCGCCCCCAAACCAATTCCAACCCATGCCTCACCACATCAACCACTTCCCCCCCTTCCTCCCCGCCTCCTCACAGATCTAAAACCAACCTGTAATCCCCCACCTCCAAATCATTGACTCTCATCACAGCCACCCTTGAGCCCAAAATCTCAGATCCATCCAAACTTACCTGACCCAAACCCCGCCGCCCAATATCCGTTGATCCCAAACCTGAAACCAATATATCCATCAGAGACAACAACGAGAGCACAGCAGTCGGGTTGTTGCGTGGGTGGGTGCGTTTAATGTAACGCTCCTGCTGCACTACACTAGTTACACACCTTTTTGTCTCAGTCTATCGGCACTTACAACCCAGCACATCAGACTAGGTAGATGTCTCACATTTGCCAGCTACCTACCTTAGCTACCCCATCAAACAAACCCGGCAAATCTGAGATCTGAAAGGACCTCACTCAGAGGCGTAGGGCAACTCTTTCCGAAACGGCCGTCACAGCTTCACCCCATGTGCATGGACAGCCTTGGTTAAGATGGGTAGGTAGGTAGGCGAAGGTAAACCCACACTGTCCCCATCCTTCATCCTGACATACCTACCTTACATCAAGCTACCTTATGGCAGCCCTAAACACCAAACACTGGAAAGGCACACAGCCCCAAAATTTACACACAGAATTTTATACCTAACTCAAAGTTCTCATAACTAGGGAGAAAAAAATAGTGCTAGATAATGACTACTTATTTTGAATATCTTTCAAGAAAATAAAGAGTACATAGCATACAAAGAAAACTCCTGATCCAAAATGCCCTTGCTAACCAAAGCGAAGCAGAAAGAAATGCCATCCCCATACACCAATGATTCATGCCAAACCCCAAATAAATAGAAACATTGTAACACCTCAGCGCCACCCCCCCCGCCCCCTCCCCAGACGCCCAAAACGATCATGTATATGCAGTCCCCCTTCAACCCCTGACCCCTGAACACCCAGTCTCCGATATCACCGGCCTCATGTCTAAGACAAACATGACGCATCATCACCCCCCACCGCCACAACCTTTGACAACTCATCGCCCCGCCTCATACCGACGCCTCGACTCTCGGAACCGCCCCGATAGTCCTCAACTCAGGCCTCTCCAACAACTTGTACCTCCCCTCCTCGATCAACCTCTTCGTAGTAATCCTCTCCGGATAATTCCGAATAAACATATTCGTAAAGTGCGTGCCGTAGTGAACCCCCTCGTCCTCTTCCTTTTCCCCGTCCCCTACCGGTTTGCCCCCAATAACCCCCCCTCAAGCGGCTTCAAAACCGCCTGAAAGCTCGGTTCGTGAAAATACGCAAAGGCGAACCTCTCCCTCGTGTTCAAGCCCACCTTGTGAGGTGTGGCAGTCAAATAGTTGCGCGTGAGGTATTGCATCATATCTCCTACAATAAATGTTAGTTACAACGGGGGGGAGCATAGTGGAAAAGGGTGGGGAACATACCAAGAATAACGGTATGAGTCCCCTCCACAGGCGGGATAAACACCCACCCATCCTCATCCTCCTTCAATCCCGCAGCGCTCTTCTCCCAGTTCGCAAACTTCTCCTCTTGGCTCGGCCGTCGGATAAACAGCCCCCCAACATCATCCTGCGCCGAAATCACAAGAAGCCCATAGTCTGTATGCGATCCAATCCCTCTACCCTCCTTCCCCTTCCCATTAGTCGCATTTCTTGGCGGGAACCTGTCAAGTTTCCAGCGTCAGTCAAAGGCTGCTTCCACAAACCACAGCAATAACCCCCATCTTATATGCGAAAAAAAAGACAAAAACGTACCTCAAAACCCTAGCATGATGCCACCCCTCCCCACCAATCCACCTCCCCAACCCCCCCTCCTCAACCCCCAACCCCATCTCCACCAACCTAACCAACCTCCCCCCTCCTCCCCCAACTCCCCCTGATACCTCCCCATCACCTCCCTCATCTCCACATCCGGCCACGGCACCCTCCCATGACACGGCCAACCCGCCCTCACTTTTTTGTCATCCAAATCAAAATCTCTTGTGATGGTAAAAATCTCACTATAATCCGCTATCCCGTCCGTGACCTCCTCCCCAGAGGCAATATACCCCGCATAACTCTGCGAGTCTACACACGCGGCCTTTTCCTCGGGTGACTTGGCAAAGAAGCGTCTAGACGCGGCTTGGGCGTCGGCCCAGAGTTGCCGCTGATGGGGGGTCATCCCGATTTGGATGATGCCGTCGCGGCGGAAGGCCGAGATGATTTGGTGGGCGAGGAGGAGGTCGGAGGGGGAGCCGGTGATTCTGGGGGGGATGTGGAAGGTGGGGAGGGAGCCGTATTCGGCTTTGAAGCCTGGGGGCATGGTTGGGCCGGGTTTGGGGGGTGAGGGTTTGGTGGTGGTAGGTTGGGTAGCAGGTTGGCGTGGGGGTGAGGAAGGCGGTTGGACCCTGAGTCTGGTGTTTTGGGCGACTTGGACGTTGAACCGTGGTGGCATGGTGGTGGTCGTCATGGGGGGCGACGGCCCAGGGGAGGAAACGTGTGCGGCTGTGCCCATCAGTCTGACTGCTGCTGCTCTACTCGGTAAAGCAGCCGCCCGGCAGAGGGGAAGACCTGTGCGGACCGAGATCTTCATCGCGGGGGTGGTAGTAGTAGTATGAGGATGCAAGACGTGAGATGTGATAGACAAGTATGTAGTGCAGTAAGACCAAAGGGTTCTTGTTGATATATTGTGGCGGCAGGCTGGATGTGTGTTTGAGATGAGAAAGTGATTGCTCTGGGGATCGAGATCAAGGAGGGAGATATCTCTTATTTTTATGCTTGATATTGGACTGACAGACAGACCTGGGACTCGGCGGCTTTTCGGGCTCGGCGGCGGTGAGGTAATCGAGTAGATCAAGTCTTGTGCCATCTTGTAGGTACCTGGTTTTTGCCTGTCTCGAAATCAGCAACCAACCGACCAAGTCAGGTATACAAAGACTCACAGGTCGGGCTTCATGTGAACATCGACATTGATGTGCAGCGTAACCTTGGGGCTCCGGAAGAGACTCGTCTAAACCTGCCGGCACGGGGGGGAATATCCCGCACGTTACTTGGACTGAATCACAGTTTCTGAGCCGCATTCGTGCGGACCAGGGCAAAGAGACAATTGCGAGACCACCGTGATCGGACTGGCCGCGACCTGTAGGATGAACCCATCTCCTCCAGTAGGTATTGTGTCAATGACCCGGGCGCAAATTTCTGGCATGGCACTTTTGTCACGACTACCACGTCAAACAGCTGCGCCCTGATTCCGGCGCAATATTTTTGTGAGTTGGTGACACACCTGAGTAGTGCAAGACTAGCAGCGGCCAGGATGGAGCTGTGGTCGAAAACGCTTTGCGGCCAGCGTGGGACAGCATGGCCGCGATGCCATCGTTGCGCTCCATCGTCCCCAACGCCCTACCCGCGTCGGTTCTGTCCCATGCTTCTGCCGGGCGTACCTGATCGAACTCGCTAGAGTTGGTGGTCTCTGGTCACAGAGATGAGGTGGTTCGCACCGGCGGGAAGCATGATGGCGGCAGCCCCAGCGTTCCCGTCCCCAAGGTACGACAGGTAGCGACATCTCTACTTAGTGACAGTCTCCATTTGGGTATATCCTCCGTCTTAGCTGTTGTATTAGTGGGGGGAAATGCATCTGGCGTACCTGGATGAGTCTGATACCCCTTTTTCTCTCCGTCATGGCATTCTTGCAAAAGGGGCATGCAATTCTGGCAAGCAGGTCTGAGACCCCCATCGTCGGACTGGCGCCGGAAACAGGCTTTGACATCCGACATGGCATGCCGGGGAAGAAACAGGTTGTCGACCGCAGATTTGCTGTGGGCGAAATCGTGACAACCAAGGCGATCGTGGACGGAAGCAGCACGAAGATGCAGGTACGACCGTTTTAGCAGGCGACCGGCTACACGCCGTCACCATGGACAGTGGTTTTCATCGAGATGTAAGCATGCCATCGAGATGCCTCTCCACAGGCCTCTCTTATCGCTGCCTGCCCTGGATGGCCTTCCAATGTCGTGCTCTGGTTGTCCGCGTCTCGCAGCTGATCATAGTCCCAAGTCGTCGTGATGAACCGGGCCCGTCGTACTTCCTATCTGCGGCCCACAGGTACAGGCTACACCTGCCCTGCCTCTTTCTTTCGTGTTCAGTTGAATTCGATACCTTAGCTGCAGTACGTCAACCATGCTGGAAATTTCCGCTCCGGTCATCGCCGGGCCTCTGATTGGGCTACAATAGCCGACGTTGAGCACTCGACTACTGCCGTGAAAGAGAGTATCGACGTTCAAAAAGGCAGTAGCAACCAGCAATTCTTAACAAGATTGGATTAGTCGAAAATGACACCGTCGTCATGCGTCCGAGCTGTGGCGGACAACAAGCATAAGGCAACCGCCGGCCTTGCAGGCAATGTCAACATTCTCTTTGTGTCCTGACACGCTCAACACGCAGCTATCGTACATGATGTACCGTATACTCCTGCCAAAGCCAAGGAAGAAGGCAAAGATATCCCTCGCCGTTGCCATACGTGTTCCAGCTCTTGGTCCACGAAGATGCACTCCTCACAGTCTAAGATCCCCCCATCCCACACCTGTCGTCTATCCCCTACCGTATACATTTACATCGTTGCTCATCAAAACATACAGTATCGTCGTGGCCATCAATGCTTCGTTCTCGCGCAGCACCCTATGTCATGCTGGCCAAGAAACATGCCGCGCTCAGAAAACAGCCCGCAGCCTGGGCCGAGAACGATTGGACCGGCGGGTCAAAGTCCCATTCCACGCTCGATATGTGGTGTGCCATTTTCCGTCATCGTATTCCGTGCTGCTGCTCAAACTTGTTGCGGGGGCAGCGGCAATCGAAGTGGTGAGTGTGGAATCGGTGCTCAAGGGTAGGACCGAAGTTGGTGTCGCTATCGAGACGCCCGAAATGGTCGGGATCGACACCGGCGTTGACGTCAGGAGTGAGGTTTCGACGGGTAGCACTGGTTGTGCCGACGATGTCGGGAGAGGCTGAGCCGTGCTGGTTGCAAGTGTCGTTTCGGGCTCGATATTGACAATCTGGACAGTTTTCGTGACGACGACGGTGTCTGTAACACGATTTGTGACCGGGGGCGACGTCATGAAAACCGTCTGGACAGCAGTTTTGGTGGGAGGCGATTGTATCACGGTGATGGTCACCGGATTCGGGACTGGTTGATTGCCGGCACCGGAGCCCCCTGAACCCCCGGGGCTTCCGCCCGAACTGCCGGGGCCGCCAGCGCCGATCCCTCCTCCGGATGACCCACCCTGCCCCGTGCCGGAACCACCATCGATATTGACAACCGCATAGGTTGCCCTAGGCTCCAAAGCTGCAGGCTGCTGTAATGCCGGCTCATTGAGCGGCAGAGAGAGACAAGAAGATATGAGAGCGCATGATGCTGAAAGAAATAAAGTTGCTCGGTTGGAATGCATCTTGAACGCGCACTGAAGTGTCAAGATGCAGGCGCCCGAAGGGGAGATGCACAGCAGAGGGGAGAGATGCTTGAAAGCTGCAGTAAGGAATGCAGACAGTGGGGAGAGGAAGAGAAACGAAACAAACCTGAAAAGGCGCTCATGGCGCATGATTATTTAGTCGAGGAGGAGCCATGATAATTCAGATGGCTGGCTTTCCATCACAGTCACAGTCGTGTGTGTGCTGAAAGAGCAGTGTTTCGGCGACGGAGAGTGCTGATTTGGAAATTGGGGAGGTTGAAGCTCCACCCCTGGAACGCCTGAGAACAGATGAAAAGTCTCTTCAAGATTCAAACAGGGGTATGACACTGGTTTTAAATGTAGACAGCTTGTACTCCATGCTGAGAAACAATAACATGGCCAGGACAAAGACAAAGTGTTCACTCAACACCACTGCGTGGGTTGAGAGAGTTACCGGCGGCATCCGGGGAGGCTGGGATTGAGGGACAGACACGACAAATGGAGGGGAGTGAGGGGCCACCACCAATTACTCTACCAGGCACAGAGACAAACAGCAGCCACCAAAACTCTATCACCTCCCTCGGATGCTTGGGCAGGTCACGCGAGCAAGGAACCGGAACGAGGCACAATTTCGCCCAAAGTGAAGCGCCGCAACGCTCTTTATAGTTGTCTATGTACAACCCCCCAGGATCACAAACGTTATTTATTTTGGTGGCCTAAACTGTGGCGCACTAATTAACGTTTATAATCCTGGAGGATTGTAATTCGTGGCCGGGCTTAGCCTCTTGGCAGCAGCCCAGCACTTGCTGAGCCACACATTGACGCAATAACTCTGGGCAGCTTCGGGCGGTTCATGGCAGTGCGATGCGGGGTGAGGGGAGGAGGCAGCCAGTTCTGCTCGTAAGGCTCGCGCTGATGACCACCAGAGGAAGCACCATCGGAACACGGATCTGTAAGTCGTGGTAATGTTTGGGAGTTCTACGTAGTATATAACCATTCTCAACCATTCTCCTGTCCCTGTCCTTCCTTCCACTTCCATCCACTGCCAACCGACAAACTACCCCTCCACGATTCAATTTCTTCCTTGGCAGAGTTGAACTCATATAGAGCACTGCTCCAAAACCAGAGATCTCGCATTTTGCGAATAGTCACAAATGTCTTACCCGGGTTATCCGCCGTACGGCCGTAAGTTCGAGACTAAATTCTGGAGCATCATGGCCCGTTACTAACAAAACCAAGAACCCCCTCCGCAGCAAGGGGGTTACTACCAGCAGCCACCGCCCGGCCAGCAATACGGCGCTCCTCCTCCTCCTCAGGGCCAGTACTATCAACAGCCCCCTGCCCAGGGCTACGGGCAGCCTCCGCCGCCTCAACCATACGGCGCCCCGTCTCCTCAACCGTATGGCGCGCCATCCCCTCAACCATATGGAGCTCCTCCTCCCGCTCAGCCATACGGCGCTCCCCCGCCTGCCCAACCATACGGGGCCCCTCCCCCGGGTCAACCGTACGGCGCTCCTCCTCCGCAACCATACGGCGCCGCGCCCTCCCCCGCTCACCAATATCCCCCCCAAGGAGCCTACGGTGCTCCTCCCCAGCAAGGATACGGTCAATCCCCACCGCCGCAAGCTGCCTACGGCCAACCCCCCGCGCAGTACCCCCAATACGGCCACCAATACCCTCCAACACCCGCCTCACCCGGCTACGGCCCTCCACAGATCATCGCATGGAGTCCAGATGCGGATGCGCAAGGGTTGAGAGCAGCAATGAAGGGCTTCGGCACAGATGAGAGAGCCCTAATCCGCATCCTCGCCAACAAGGACCCCCACCAAATCCGCGCCCTCCGCGACGCCTACAACAGGATCCACCGTCGCGACCTCGAAAAGGACATCAAGAGCGAAGTCAGCGGGTGGTTCGAGACGGGCCTCATCTCCATCGTTCGCGGCCCGCTTCTTCACGATGTCTACCTGTTGCACGACGCCATGGATGGTCTGGGCACAAAAGAAAAAGTTCTCAATGATGTGTTGCTGGGGAGGTCGAATGCGGATATGAACGCCATCAAGAGCGAGTATCACCGTGTTTTCAGAAAGCGGCTTGAGGATGATGTGAGGGGCGATTTGAGCATGAAGACGGAGAGGCATTTCATGATTGTGCTGGGGGCGACGAGGGCGGAGGATGCGGCGCCGGTGGTGAAGATGGAGATTGATCGGGATGTGAACGATTTGTATAATGCGACGGAGGGGAAGGTGGGGACGGATGAGATGAAGGTGTGCAGCATTTTGAGCACGAGGAATGCTAACCAGATACGGGCGATTGCGTATGAGTATCAGCAGAAGTATGCGAGGAGTTTGGAGGATGTTATTCGCAGGGTGAGTGTTGTTGAGACGTGCTTGCTTGTGAGGAATCTTACTGACTTGCTATTGCTAGGAATTCTCTGGACACATGGAAGATGCTTTGCTTTTCCAGCTTCGACAAGGGCTTGACAAGTACATGCACCATGCTGCGCTCCTTGAGGATGCCATGGCGGGCGCTGGTACCAAGGACCATCTTTTGGTCAGCCGCATTGTCCGATATCACTGGGACCGTACCCACATGCAAAATGTTCGTGGTGCTTATGAGAAGAGATATCATAGGAGCCTTGTGAGCAGGGTCAGGGGCGAGACCAGCGGTGATTATGAGAGGCTGCTGCTCGCCTGTCTTGGCGAGCCCGTTTAAGCTGCTTATGACGATTTGCTTCTTTTCTAGACAGACATGTAATGATACCAATTTGATCTTCTTGACACCTAAGCAGGTATATAACTGGCAGTTATTCTTATGGGGTATGAGATCTATAATAAGAGCGCATGAGCATGACGAGCATGACGAGCATCAAGATAACAGTATCATCCGTATCTAGCGCTCGTGCGTGCTGTGCCATGTTATAAGAGCAAACAGACTGCAGCATGTTTGTTACCGTAGCAGTACCTCCCGCCGGCCATCATCTTGATAGCACTCTCGATGCATAGTATTTGGCACCCCTGGACTTGAGCTATGACAAAGCGAGATTTCATGCAACCTGCCACAGCTCTCCCGCAGGATAACTATCAGCGTTTGTGTTTCAGCATATGAGACGGGTACAATTTGACACAGATTGCGGGTAAATCTACGATCATGGTGGAGATACTTTTTTGTTAAGTAAGCCGAGTCCCCTGTCCCCCTTGAGCTTCAAAGAGGGTGACACAGTTTGGCGAGGACAAGGGAGCTGAAGGTCAACGCCGAAGCATTGCAGATGTAGTGGAGATAGCAGCAAGAAGAAAAAGCAACAAGAGGAAAAGTGATGATGATGTTTTACCTCCAAACCAAAGCCACCAATGTGCACACAAACGCGTGCGACAAGGGGGGTCAAGATCAGGAACGCGATCGGGACTTGCAAAGAGTGGAACCATGGGAAAAGTCTGTGGCCCATTTGTGATGGGTTGGCACAGGCCCCCCTGTGTTCAAAGTAGCGTTATGTACTGGTTAGCAAATATAATTCTTCTCGGAAGCTAGCTGGATTGGCTGCGAAAATTTAATTAAGTTGTTAAATGTTTATTAAACATGATGGACCTCCCTTTTTAACCGAAGAAAGTTACTCTCAAACGAGGGAAAACTTTTCTTAATAAAAAGCAAAGGTACTGCCATCCATCATAGCGCCGTTTTCTACGTTTTACTTTTATCCTGCGGTCCGTACACCAGCATCACGATCTTCTTCTCTGCTTTCACTGTCCAGCAGTTGATGCGGGCACATCATTCCTTTCTCTCGATTGGCAGTGTTACACACTGTGCATACCGAAGTCTCTGCGTGTGTGTTGCTCCCGAAGCAGCAGACTGCGGATACCTCTGCCGCGCCCAAGCCCGGACCTGAGCTTTTCAGCAATTGGCTGGAAGCTTAAGCTGTGCCCAGATCGAGACAGCCAAGAGCATCGCTTCGCCCCTCGAAGAAGAAGCAAGGACCGATCCGTAAAGTGAAGTCCCGTACTGGAGGTGCTGAGAGAGTTGAGCTGTGACGTGTGGGAGACTTGGATGGGCATGAAACAGCATTTTGGATGTTTCCGACTTGCAACACGAATCGTTAGCCCGATATCTAAGATCAAGTTACAACCAGAACAAAGACAGGAAGCTGCAGTCACACAGACAGTAAGAACCATGGAGTCCCAGGAACCATCACCATCAACAGCAGCAGTAGCAGCAGTAGCAAGCTCACCATCCACGGCGCATCCCGAAAACCCGCCGGCGGAGTCTAGACCGGTGGCCTCGGACATCCAGCAAACACCATCACGAACAACTGAAAATGCCGTGGCCATGGTCGGTGCTCAACCGGCCAGCTCGGAGACGCGTTCCGAAAACCCCATGTCCCGTCCTCGGACGCCGGCAACAGTAAACGGGCTCGTGGCCCCAGTATCAGAGTCCCTCGGCCGGCCTGAAAGTAGTAGAGACGAGCCAATGGCAGTAAATCCTGATGGGGGTGAAGTTCAGTCACCCACGACGGCTTCAGCACCGGCGTCAGCTCCAGCGCCAGCACCAGCACCAGCACCAGCACCAGCACCAGCATCAGCACCAGTTCTTTCAGCCCCTCCCCCAGCAGCCCCAGCTCCCTCAGCAGTCCCAACTCCCATCCCAGTGCCAGCCCAAGCTCTCGCTCCCGCTCCCGCCGTTCCGGCCCCACAACCGCAACAACCTTCGCAGCAGCAACATTCTCAGCCTCCACCACCGCAACAACAACCGCTACCACCGAGACCGATTCCGGCAGCACATCATCATCATCCGGCCCCTCCGCCTCCACCTCCGTCCCTGCCGCCGCATCCCGGGCAAGCGCAGCCGCCATTGCATCAAGCGCACCCTGCGCACCCTGTGCACCCTGTGCACCCAACCCAATATCACCCTTCGGTGCGTGTCGTGTCTCCACAGACGCGTGAACAAATTCCTCCGCCGCCACCACTACCACAATCGCAACCTCAATACCGGCATTGGACCGCCGCGCCCAGCCATCCACCTCTTCATCATCCACCGGCAGTCCACCACGCGCAGCACCACCAGCCACAGTCGCATCATTATCCCCAGCATACTTTGCCATCGTCGCAGCCACTCCCTCGGCGGTCCATGGCTGATCGGCCTGTGATCATGGACCCGCCTGCTCGGAGAACCAGTCATGTGCCGGCGCAGAGCTCTGGAGGCTTCCCGTCGCCGACACTCGACCATGCGAGCGTCAACCCCAAGTTCGTGGACGACTGCACGCGCATGACTTTTGCCATCCAACAAAGTCTTCCCGAGGCCGTCCGGCGCATTGTTCGGGACCACTGGGAAAAGTGCCTGTTGGGCACAGAGTTTCATCAAGCTTTTATCGTAAGTTGCATATTAATTACCCTCTTTATGTCTCTATTTCACACTTTACCCGCTATAATTCATCCATTCTTGACGCGCACATCCCGAGCACCCCATGCCCTGCTCTCGCCTGCGCGACTTGCGCTTGCTCTCATTAATGAGAAGCATTACTTACCTCTTGCCGGTTGAGGGCTATGGTAGATTGCCCTTCTTGCTCCCAGGGCAGGAGTGAAATAGTATATGCCTAGCTTCCAGTTATATGGCATACTACCTGCTGAGGTCTGGTAGTTCCTGCCTTCCAGTTTACAACCAAATTTAGCTTGGATTAACAATTTTTTATTCATTTCTTTTACTCTCGCACTCATAAAACTTCTCACCATTCATCTCATCCTCATCATCCCTCTCACCCTCCCCACACAGCCATGCCCGAGTCGCCCTACCGTCCTCCCCCAGGCGCGACTTTCCCCTCGGTGTCACCGAGGAAGAATGGCTTGGAACCATTTCCACTAACCTCTAAACAGCTCAATGCTTCCATTCATCATGCTATCCCGTCTATCACACAACGCGCCGTTCGCGACTTCGGGGGGAAGATGGTGGCCGACTCTGTCGTGGATATTATGAACCACTTCACCACTGCCGACATCGACAAGGTTGCCGATATCATTCTCGAGAAAGCCAGCGACAGCTTCTTGGACAAGTGCCTTGAAAAGCGACTTTTGACCATCGAGGCTGCCCCACTGACGAATGCCCTCGCAAAGGCCGAACGACTGGGGTATGAGTTGGGTGATGTGATTCCAGAAGCACAACACAGCCAAGGCCATGCAGCTGCTGCTGCTCCCAATGGCCCTCAAGGGCACCCTACTCAACCACCGGCGGGTTATCCTCCCGCCCCAGCTGTTCCTCCGCCACCACACCAGCCAATGCTCCAGTGTGCTAGGTGCTTCCGGACCTTTGCTCAGACTTCGGCTTTCGAATATGTAAGTTAAATATAGCTGCCAGGCAGAAATAGTTTGCTAACCTGTTACGTATAGCACACCGCGTACAGCATTTGCAGCATAATACCACCCAGCTCAGCTGGCTTCAGGCACTCGTGCCCAAATTGTGGCCAAGGATTTACCGAACATTCAGACCTACATGTCCACCTCAACGGCAGAGTGTGTGGGAACTTTGATACACCCAAGGTTTCTCGTGGGCCCGGTCGGCCTGCAAGAGTCGCTCCCGTTCAACATGCTAGCCCCGTACCCATTGTGCCATCCGCACCCAACCAGAGCCCAGCGCCAAACGGAACACCCGCTGATCCTCACTCAACTCCAGCGCGATCTCATTTGGTCAACCGTGCGATAGCAGGAACACCAACAGCCTCACCGATTCCGGGAGAGCCATATGCTCATCTCACGCCAGAGCAATTTCAAGCAATGAACGAGGAGCTTCACGAGGCAGAGCTGAAGTACAGACCAAGGTTTGCCGAAGCGGAAGCCCTTCCTGATGAAAATGAAAGACGCCAGAAAATCGAGGGTCTCAGAAATAGCTTCGGCACCAAGCAGTCGATGATCCGAAAAAAGTATGGAGTACGACTGCGCGAGCGACGAACCAAGGCTGAAATTCAGGCCGAGAAGGAACGTCTGGGCATCAAGCGTGCAGAAAGGGACCGGGCCAGGGCGTCCATGGAAGCTGGCAAGACGGAGGAGAGGCCCGTGATCATTAGCGATGTACCTGTGCCTGTGGTTCCACCTATGCCGGTTGCGCCAGCTGCAGCTGGATGGGTAGCGGCCAACACCCCTCGACCGAATCCCGTTGCTGCTGAAGAACATGACGCCAAGCGTCGCCGGACAGACACCAATGGTGGCTACCAAACTCCTTACAAGTCACTGGCGGAGGACACACCCACCCGCAAGGTATCAGCCAGCTTCGATCCAGCGACTGTCAGACCAGGTAGTTCAGGCAGGCAGAAGGCCGACCCATCGAAGGTCTTTGGCAATCCTTCCGGCACGCGAGAGCCCGCACAGCCTGCCAACTCTGCGGACCTCGCTGCCCAGGCTGCTGCCGCGACCGCCGTGGCTGCTGCTCTGAACGGGCACACTTCCAAAGAGCCCATCGCTATTGACGATGACGATGACGATGACGACGACGACGACGATGATGATTCCTCTTCTTCTTCTTCTTCCTCGGACGACGACGAGGATATCCCATCTACCCTGCCGGCCCACGTCCGAAGTAGTTTGGGATCGTCGGCGAACAAATCTGGGAGTAGTCGGCCTGGGTCTTCGTCGATGACCCCTGGCTAGGTAACTAACCTTTGCTTATTATCAAAGCGACACAAAAAACTATTTTGTACCAACTATTGTTAAACTACTACGCCCCTTTCTACTTCTTTGCATATATACAACACACTCGAGCTCGAGCCTGCTTCGACATAACACCATCATCATCATGATCATCATCATCATCTCTGCTGATCGGGTTTTTTTTTTTTTCAATCCATCACGGCTTTGGTGGCTTTAATTAGAAAGTTTGGGAAGGAAGAAGAAAAAAAAGACAGGGATATATAAGGTATCGGGCGAAATTGGTTGTGGATCACTTATTCTTCTTTTTTGAAGCATGGCATAGCGGGGGGGGAGCGAGCGAGATGGGCTCTTTCTTATTTTCTTTTGCGATTTTGCGATAGGTATAATAATTGACTACCTATTCATATAAACAAAAGATTTTTTTTCTATGCCTCCCATTTTTGGCTCGTATGGTGGAGTGGTGGTTGCTTGCTTGAGCTCTGTGTGCTTGGGGGTCACAGCAGTATGAAGATGTGCGATAAAATCGCACTACTGAGAATGCACACAAGAATCCTTACATGCCAAGATCTCTCTTTTGTAAATACAGTTAATGATATGTAATTCTGTACACTTATATACGCGTGCTATCTGACAGGTTCCATGCTTTGTCCTTCCCTGTTCCCCTCCCTCCCTATCAATTTCTTTTCTTCCTTATCATGATAACAAATCTGTGACCCGGTAAACTAGCCAAATAGCTAACGCAAGCTGGAGCTAAAATAGAGAAATCAACGCCTAGCATGCTGCCCTGCTAAAACCTCTCTCTTTCCTGAAATGATAACAATTATCCATTCATAAACCCATCCATAAACAAACTCCTGCGCGCGCTAAGATCCTGTCCTGCCGTAAAAGTCATACTGAAAGCCCGTCCCGCTCTCAGAGTTGATGATAATCCCCCTAGTTCGTAACTCTCCTCACCCACAAACCCGTCGGCTCATACTCGCTATCCCTGTCCAGCCTCTTATAAGCCCTATGCAACTTCAGCCCCAACTCATATTCCTCCCTCTGCACCTCCGACAACTCCTGCTTCAGCGCCTCCACCTTCTTCTTCTCAATCTCCCTCTTTCTTATCACCTCCTCGCTGTTCATCAGCTTATCTGTTGGCATCATCTCTGTCATTTGAGTGATTGAACGGTTGATGTTGATTCGTCTGTTGGCCAAGGCCCGAAGTTGGGCATTGAGTAGACTAACACGATCTTGGGCTTCACCTTCGGGCGGTGCTGGAGGGAGAGATTTGTTAATATCTGAGGCGCGCGAGTTGGGCCGCTCGATAGCTTGGGCACGAGCAATGGCTGGATTGACCATGGCCAACTGCTCGGTATGGGTGGAAAAGGGCGAAGTCATAAACTGATCAATAGGGGATGTGACCGGGCTGTTGTCAGATGAGGGGCCAATCTTGCCTCCGTGGTGGAGACCGACTGGGAGAGAGGGAACGGGTGGCTGATCCTCGTCTACTGGGTCGTCACCGTCGTCCCGAGTTGTGCCCGTATTACTTGTGGCGTATGTGGTTATGCTGAACCGAGAAGGGGGCTGCACATAGGTATCGTTGTTAGCTGCAAGAGTAGCTGGTGGGGCGATCCCAGGAATCTGAAGCGGGGATGTGTGTAGCGGTCCCTGGGATGGCTGGGAGTAGACAGACGAGACCGATTCCTGATGTTGATGGTTCGTGTGCACTGGAGGTGGCTTCCTGCGAATCATGTTGGACTCGTGTGATTTGGTGTTGTTAAACGTGGGGCTGGGGAGGGCAGCCAAGTTGGGAACGGCATCCCTGGCAAGCTCTCTGGCAGCCATTGCTGGTGCGTCCCCCCCGCCTAGCGGAGTGCTAGAAAGCGGCGGACTTGGGTAGCTCTGCGCATTTTCGGAGGGGAGGTAAGCCGTCGGAGGAGTCTGCTGGGACGGGGTGTGCACGATATTGTGGGACGTCTCCCGCAAGCCGGTCCTGACAGTTGGTGTTTCAGTTGCTGGAGGGCTGATAGGTGGGGTTTGTCCTCGCCGTGGCATTGCCCCTAGCGAGAGGTCAGGCTTTGGCCTTGCTGCCTGTACTGGTGTAAAAGTTCTCCTGCTGCTCTTCTCGGGAATTCTCAGGGGGGCAACTTCAGGAGTATCGCGAACAGGATCAACAATCGCAGTTCGACCACTCGCACCTCGCCAACCCGGGCGAGTTGATGTGAAGGCGCCAGCAGCGGGATCTGTGTCATGCTGGGGCTCTCTTTCTCGACCAGCAGCGGCCTTCTTTGCAATCCTCCGTACTCTGTCTGTGAAGGACGGAGGCACTGTAGGACTTGGCTGCGGGGATGCCCATGCAGTTGCTGTTATTCCTAAACCTTGGGAGAACTCGGCAGGATTCACTTGAGACGGCCGGCCACGGTCAACCTTTGTTCGCTCACCACTCAGCGGATCCCAGCGGGGTGGTTCTTGACCAGCCGGGCCGGTCTCACGTGGTGGGTGGTCCCGATTATTAGAGTTTGTCTCGCGCACAACCGTACCCGACTGCTTCCTCCGTTCTCTGCGCAGCATGGGAATGCTGGTAGCACCGCCACGGCTGTTGGGTGCCCGGTGAGGTGATTGCCTTCCTGTTTCCGGGGTAGGCGTCTGTCCCTGTCTCGAATGGCCATTTTGAGCAGTGTTGTGGTGGGGAGAAGTCTGTTGGTGTTGAGGAATAGCTGTCGGGTGGTCGTCTTCCTCTATTGGGGAGACATCGCCGGGCAAAAAGCGCTTCACACCCTCGGAATCGGGTTCTGGGGAGCTCGGCGGGGAGATCTCCTCCGCCCCGCCGTAGCGGTAGCCGTACTTGGTAGCCACGGTTACTGTGTAGTCCGATACCGATGGTTGTGGTTGTGTATCTTGGGAGTACACAGACGACGGTGGTCGATAGGTGGAGGTGCGGACTTTAATTCGGGCTGGGTTGCGGGGAGGTGGTTCTTGTATTACTGCGCGGGGAGCAGTTGTCTCACTGCAGCACAACGTGACGCTATTAGCAACAAGGAAGCGAAGTCGGATGCAGTCAGCTGCGGTGGATAGGTAGGAGATTTGAGTGAAAGAAGTAGTAATCGTCACTTTTTGACGCAGGGACTGGAAGATGTCCAGGTGAAGTCGGCTGGGTGCAGTGGGCAGTGGTGGTTGGAGGGGCAGTAGGTAAGCATGAGGCGCTGTAGCTGCCCAAAAAAGCACGCTACAGCCGAGCCCACATTCAGGAACACGGCAGGCACTCAGCGCTCGCCTACAGAATGTGACCCCGCCTAACTTGGGTTGGAAGGAAGAGGGAGAGAGAGAGTAGCAACTCACAGGTGAGACTCCAAAAACTCTCGAGGTGGTCGTGGGGGAGGGGACCTCCTTTGATCGAATAGCTGTACCCTCCCTTTTTTGGCGCATTATTATGGTTGTTGTATCCCATCCCCAGTCGTATCCTCTCATCGTCCTGTTTTTGGGAGATCTTGAGCCTGTCCCACATCATAGGCATATCTGCTGTCCTTCCCACGGTCCCAGCCTTCCTCTTCAAGTCGCTCTGTCTGGATTGCTCTCCCCACAGCATTTATTACCTCTGGCGCTCACTAGCCGTGATCTTAAAATGATGAATCCGGGCTCTGGATAGAATGCGGAGGTGGAGATGGCGGGATGCGGACAAGGCCGCGTTAGATCGTCACAGCGCGGTTTGACCAAGTCAGGGGTGCATGAGCCTTGATTTCTCCGGACAGCCAACCTGGAAGGCTGTGTATCGAGCGATTAAGTAGAGACGGCGCTGTTGGTCTCCCCAGGTGTATTCGACAGGTTGGAAAAGGCTGACAGCCGGGGTGAGAATGGAATGGGATTTATTATGTGAGATTGAGGGGCGTCAGGACCTTATCAAGTCTGCCGCACAGCAGATGCCGGGTATATTTGTTGACAATTCCAGACCTGTTTGGAAAGGTGTTGCGGGAGGACCAAGTTATTGGCTGTGGCCGATTTGATATCAACTGATAGCTATTTCCACGTGGAACAGCTCAGAGAAGGTCTACAGCCAAGTCGATGTTTTGGTGTCTCGTTTTTGACTTGAATGAGAGCATATCGGTCATTGGGTCAGAACAGCCCTTCGCCGCCGTGGCGCGCACGGCACTGGTCGTGTTCGGTGGTCTTCAGCGCGCGGCTTTGGGGCGTTAACGCGTGATTGGGGACGCTTCTCGATTTGTTGGTCTTCGTTCGCTCCTCGCTACTGCCGGGTGTGGTTGATGAAACGGCCGAGTCCTGCAGCCAAATTGCCTAGCCGAACCCAATGTCTAGAACGACGAGATGAAGTGTCTAGGGCATCAAGGGGTCTTTCTCTAGATATCTACGATACGTATTCAAGGTACGACTCCTGTCTTGATTGATGCGCCGATCAAAGCATCTCAAGTCTTCAGCCGCTTATAAGATCTGTCAGATGGTGTCCGCGCCTCGTCTCAGCATGCACGGCTGGGAAGCACAGGCCACACGTCTGCAGCGCCATTGGATCCCATGCCTTGGAAAAGAAGCAGATCGTGCAGAGACCGCCATGAGAACCCTTGGAAATTCCTGGCAGCAGTGCAGCAGCTGAAGAAGTAAGCTACCCTTGGAGTTGCAGTAGGGCGAGATGGATGGCTCGGTACAGGCTGTGGTGGGATGCATCTCATGACTGTTGTTTCAAATAGGCTTGCTGTCTTTGCTAGTATGAGAAGTAGAAGGAAGAAATGCACCATGATGTAGTCCGGAGTAGATGCCGCTAGCGTCTGATATTTTTGGAAGATGAGAGGGGCATATCTCTTGTTTCACTCTGAGGGCTCCACTCTGCACCCCTCCCGTCCCTCCGAACACCTCGGAGTTTGGACAACTTCACCTTGGGAGCTCCAGCAGGGCCGCTCTCTCGCATTTGACGTTTGCCGAGCTCCTTCTCCAGATTTTGTTGACAAGAGGTGGGAAGATGGCCTCTTGGACGGCGACCACTGCCGAATGATCATCATGGCGTCTGGGGGCCGGATCACACAGCTCCTTCAACCGCAACAGATCATCCTGCTCCCGGCATAAACTGTGAAAGTCATGGAAGCATGGATTGACCTTGAAGATATTCGAGCGAGGACATCAACAAAAATCCTGGAGGACTCAGACCGAGCGTGATGAGCAACAAGATCGCCAACTTCTCATGCAAGATGCCTTTCATGCCATTATGTTCAACCCTAACCCCACCCTTATCACTAACACGATAAGGATTTTCCCACCTCAACTCTGAATTAGACAACTCAGTAAAAGGATCATCCGTTTTCCCTTCAACATCTCTCGATGTCATTCCACATCGTCATTCCTACCACCAGCCCAATCTTAAGCGGCCGTATGGCGCAGGTCATGCAAGTTTGCCATCACAGAATTGGGCAGCCATTTCGTTGGCTCTTTCCAAATCCATCCCGCTGTCGGCTCGACTTGGCCAAAGCTTCACCACTCAAAAGAGGCGGGACCACTGTGAGCGTTGTATTTCCTCAACGGCGCAGTCAAAACAACAAGTCATACCTTGGTAACTACTAAATGGAAACAAAAGTATGACACTCACCGCTATCTCATCATCAATCTATACTGCTTACGGGTACTATATGCAAAAGCAGCATTGCGGCGCTGTTAACTGTTGTTTTTGCTTTCCCAGCTCCACTGCAGCTCTCCCGCATTTGGCCATCGAGGGTTTCATTCTTGGGAGACATTCGAGAAAGGATCGGCAATCTAACCACTGTTCCAGAAACTCGCGTGGCTCATCTTTTTGAGACTAACCTGGAAAAGTTCAACAGCTGAGGGAAAGCTGTTCAGGATGCGGGCTTGGCTGAGAATACACCTAAGCCACGCACCAGTTCGAGAACTAACTGCAGTAGAGTTGCGGCGCAGTTCACACCTTCGCAGTTCTCTTTTGGTTTGGGGGGAATCAATGTCGGTATTCTTCCCTCTCGCTTCGGATAGGATCGGCGAACCGATGTGAACCACCACCCAACACCTGCATTAGTACATATGGGGGCGGCCAGCTCCTACGACACAATGTAGGTAGGTAACAAGAACGGTCTACCGGCCCTATCCGAAGGTTTGCCAGTTTGTTTGAGCGGGACTTGGCAAATGATGACGATGTCTGCTTTTATATGCCTCCCGTCGTTTTGGTGTGGTGGCAAATTTTACATCAAGTTGACTACCGACTAGCACAGCCGCACAAGTTCAGCTGGAAATTCAAACACGAAGTTGAGGAAATAGAAATCATCGTGAGAAAAAATCAGGGAATTTCGGTGCAGTTGGAGGGTTTCATCTTCAGCTGTTTGCAGATGCTCCAACAAACCTGTCTGGGTACTCAAAGAGCGTTAGTCGTCTTCTTGCCCACAACTGAGGCGCACACAGAAGCCGTGATGATTTTGAAATACATGTTCGCCAATAGATTAAACACATATCGCGAGCAGGTAGACATAACAGGTATGAGATATTTCAGAGCCGCCAGAAATGCATTGGATGCCTGACTGTGTTATTACACCAGTCTCTTCTGAGTATCAGACGGTAAACGATAGAAGACGAAATCTCTGGTGCTGCATTTCAAAAAACTACAGCATTGATAAAATTCAGATAGGCAATGAAGAATGGAATGTATCAAGACACTGACATGCCATGCTCTGGACAGCAAAGCACGCAGGGACTTTACATGTCAGACAGGCCTATCGACTATCTTCCAAGGTCTGCTGAATAGGGTATCCTTAAAGCCTCAAAACAAAGTCGGTAGGCCTTGAAATATAGTCAAGAAACCTTGAAAGACAGTTAAACAACCGTTCAAGTATAATCAGAGCGCCTTTATTCAGCAACTCAGACATAGTCACATAGGTAGAAGACTGTGTAGCCGTCCCTGTTTTTCGTCCACAGTGTGCACCCCTATTTAGCTGCCGACAGTATCATCCCACAGCAATCAAATCCGATTTTCTATATCACTCCTTAAATCGGTGAACATCGCAATCACAGAGCACTTAGTTTTTAGCCATCAAACTGCAACCGCATCAACATGTGAGCAATGGATGATGTTGCTCCCGGTGTCATAACCCCCCCCCCCCCCCCCCAAAAAAAAAAAAAAAGGGTGCATCTCTCACTCAGCGACACCGAGAGTGCTTCTGTTGGTACCCAAGGAACATTGCTCTGTTCAGCTCCTGAATTCTACTACTCAACCGGTACCAGTACCTTAACGACCCTTCTGCTCTCCATAGATCGATCACTTGAGCCGGGACTCCATTCAAAAGCTCCACGTTCGGGACCAGCTTGTGCGATCAGTCTTTTGCTCTCTGTGCTCTGTTTGTTTGTTTGTTTGTTTGTTTTGTAAACAGCTTGCTCCAACCGGGACTCGTTCCGGTTCGCTAGCACACGAGCCAAATGTTGACGAAGCATCCTCCCTGTGACTGAGATAAATAGGATAAAGAAAATCAAAAAGCTCGCCGGCTAGCTCCCTCAAGCAGAGGGAGCTGGTATGCTTTTACTTCGGCGGTCGGGGCAGAACGGGCGGGACTCGAACATGTAGGGCTCTCTTGGCTTGTTGAGCGCAAGCCCCCATACCATTGAGCTAGGTTTCGAGGGATCCCGTTCGGTGAAAGCTCAGCGGTTAAACTGATATATATACCGTGGGAGAAAAGGCATGTCTGGTCACTGCATCACGAAAGTGCGGATGACATGTTAGATCTTCGATTCACCAGTGCAAACACATACACAGTGTTTTACATCGCCCGCCCTGGCACACTCCCATCCTCTCCAACATCAACAACGGTAACACTAGTCACAGTATCCATCTGAATCCCCCTCACCGTCCCACACTTACCCGCCCTTTGGCTTCGGTCCAACCCGATCCCATCGTCAGCTCCGACCCCACTCCCCATCATCCTAGTCAACGTCTCCTGACTAGCAGTTTTATTCCTCATCCTCTTCTTCCTACTCCCCACCCTCCCCAACCCCAAGTTCCCCCTCCTCATTCCCCATTGCTTTTCCCCTTCCCCCCCTCCCCCCTGCCGCTGATCACAACCACCAGCCTGCACCCAAATCATATTCCCAAACCTCCTCCCCGCCGGCGTCTTCATACCCCCTATCCCATCCCCCCAGAACCCACTAAAAGTCTCAATCCCTGATTCCTCAGCGTCGATCCCCTCCGATGTGAAGATGAGCCGATGTCTCGTCACGCCCCATAGCAACACGTCCAGCCAGCCGTTGCTCGCTATCAGTGCCCCTGCCGTGCAAAAGTACGAGATTGGCACGTGGGCACCGGCCATGGTTGCGATTCTGCCTAGGGCGAGGGGGAGGGTGCAGAGGATGTAAATTAGGGGGTAGAGGAGGAAGGCTTTTTGTTGGTAGTTTTTGTTTGGGTTGGCCCCTGAGGGGATGTTGACTGGGGCGGTTGTAGGGAGCGCTGGGAGGGGTTTGCTGGCGTTGATGGTGTTGACAGTTTGTGTGGGGGTGGGTTGTAAGATGGGGCGTCGTCGCCGGGTGTATCTCTCCTCGGACTGGGACCGTCTTGACTCTTTGCGGAGGGAGATGAATACAGAAGTGTACAGGATGGTGGTCAGGGCCAAGGAGATGAATATCCAGAGGTAGTGGAGGAGTAGGCGGTGGGTTTCGTAGTGGATGTTGATCCAGCACTGGAATTGTGTCAATGATTGTGTTGGGAAAGGGAAGGATGGACATACCCAAGCTGCGGCTCGAACATAGAGACCTCCTCCATCTGCTCCGTTTCTAGTGAGTATGACACCCAGGGCTGCCATGAGGTAGTTGAATACCCAGAGACCAACGACAGTAGCGTAGACTGCCCATTGGGGAGGGGTGTAGTTCCGCACTACGGCTAGATAAGTGTGAACAGCGATGGCGGTGATGAAGCAGCTTGATGACAGGTCACCAGTGGAGACAAGCCAACCCTGAGCCCAGCACGCCGGTGTGTGGACTATGATCCCATCTCTTCCGAGCCAGACAGCGTTTAGCAGAAACGCACCGGCTTGGTGGATGTCGGCCAGGAGGAGATTGTAGATCAAGACGAGAAACTGGTTCGGGTATGCCTTTTTGCGTCTTGATCCCAGGTTCTCTCTGCCGCGGCTGTTGTTATTTCTGCATTGAGGAAAGAAATGTCGCTCCGCGAGGCCAAGTGAAAGGTCAACTGACGAAGGGGCAAGGACATGGATCGACTTGCGGCGCTCCGACTTCCATGTTTTCAGGTGCCATCGTATAAGCTTGACGGTGAGGTACACAAGAAGGACCGTAGAGGAGACAAAAGACAGGCCGGCGAGGATGGAAACGCCCCAGAGTCCTTGACGATGGGCCAGTGGGAGAGGGATCAAGCTGTCGATTTCGTTCTCGGGGGCATGGGGATCATCTGCCGCCATGTTCAACACCACACAACACAACTTGAGGATCTCAAGATATTCCCGATATCTTCATCGCCAAGCTTGTAGTGACACTGGTGAGGTAAAAGCATGTGGGTCAAGAATGATTGTGTAAACGTGGCTGTCAATGGACAGATGTAGAAAGAACTCCGGTCAAGTATGTAGACGTATGTCAGATCACGCACAGCCGGTCCGGGTGCCACGGGTACTGAGGAAAGACCCTGGCTGCGGCGTTCGGGGTGAACGATGGGCTCTTGGGCGATTTTCTCACGATCTTCGCTGCGTCTTTGCGGCAAAGGTGTCATGCAAACAGACAAGTGCGAAAATAAGGTAGGCTGCGTCGGGTGCAGAATTGTAAGGGGCTGTCCGACTGGTGGACGTTAAAGTGCTGTGCCTCACCGTCGACCATCCAAAGGTGTCAACCAACGATCGTTACTTGGTAAGGATTGGGAGCCTTGCTTCAAACCATCCAAGTGAGAGTGATACCTATTGTTTCGTGCAAAAGCATGGCAATGTCTCGACTTCGAGTGACACACAAAATCATGGGACGGTAACTTTATGGGGACCAGAACGTGGTCTCCTCGAATGGTCCGCACCATCGTTCATCAGAATGTTTTATTAGCTGGTAACGAACCACCAGCCCCCAGGACTCTGTTTGCACGCAGCTTGTTGGCGTAGTCTGTGCTTTTGAGTAATTGATAAACGTGGGAGAAACCGTTTGTGGGTGACACAAGTGTCAGATAAAACAAGACAGCATCGGAGACAGGTACGCCAGAGACACAGACACAGACGGGGTGCTTGGCGATGTGTTGCACAATCCAGCCAGATAGGAAGGTAAGACGGCATTCTTGGATCGGGTTCATTCCCTCCGGTTCACGAGCCTCGGACCGGCACTTGCTCTTGCAAAGGGGGGAAGATTTCTCTGGCAAATGTCAGACTCGAGAACCGTGCATGTATCTTAGCAGCGTCAATAAGGGACCGGTATTAGGGCGCTGAGTGAGCAATTTCTTCAGACATAACCGAAGATTCCGGAGAAAAACAACCATGAGAATATTCGGCATTGGCCGGCAGCGGTTGAGTCTAAAACACTTCCCTGTGTTGAGTAGCAGTGAGCCTGAGCGGTGGATTCTCTGTGGAGGGAGCACGTGATGATGCACGTGCAAAGCTCATGGTGAACACTGGCTGAGTGGGTCTCAACCTCATTGGCAAACGATGGTGCAATCCGCGCTAGGCCCAAAGTGGATGGGTTGGAAAAGCATGGCCTTGAGGTGTCGACGACATCGTCCCTTTCTCCTCCTTCTCTCCCTGTTTCCTCTCATTTACAGCACCTGCGACTGCCTGGAGATGTCTCCTTTTCCACTGTATTCAACCGGTGCTCCTTGCATTGCGATGCGACAGTTGACGAGCAGTACCAGACAGTCACTTTCCTCATTTGGACGAGATCCACACCACGACAGCACGCTTCAAGGGAGTCAAGAGCAGTGGTCATAAGGGAAGTAGATCTCTCGTTGTCATCTCATTCTTTCCTATTATTCCGCTATATTATATGGTCATGATCATTATCCAAAGCCAAATCCTCCAACTCCGAGCAGCAAGTGCTGTCAACAAAAACGCACGCTTCACTTATCCCCATGGCAACACCCCTTTTCTCACAATTTCTTTCCATACGCTGAATAGTATCCGCAGTTCTTGATGTGGCTCTTCTTTCCAGTCTCTTCGTTGAAGATGTGGCAACCCCCCTTCGCGACATTTGGTGGAGTGTACAAGTGAAGTGAGACAGCGAAGTCGCTGCCTTGATTCCAAACTCTGTGGACGCCGAGCTCATCTGCCATGTATGCTACCTGGTTTTCCTTGTATACCTTCTCCGAGATCACCTTCATTGGCTTCCCTTCCTCACCCGCCTCTGGAAAGGCATATCTCGTTTCTGTCAAATCGCCTCGAAGGATTTTCATCAGGCAATGGGCGTTGCCGTGGTCATGGATGGGGCTCCCCTTTCCAGGAGACCAAACGAGAACAAGCTGTTGTCGTCCAATCAGTCAATCGCTCAGGGGCAAGTAAACAAATCCCCACTCAGGGGTCAGCACTGGGAAACATACCAAATTGCTCTTGCCGTTACCTTCATCCACCAGGTTCCTGGTGTATCCTCTACTGGCGTCGCCCATGGCGAACGTCGCCCATTCCCTTTCGTCAGAGTTATAGGCCTTCATCAGCTTGGTCAGGTACTCGACGTCCACATCGTCGGACGTCAGACCGGACGATGGGCCCAGGGCGTCCTTGAGTGCCAGGACGAGCCTGTCGAACCGATTCATGTCGACATGGAGGCTGCACTCGAAGGCAGCCAGTGCGCCGGGGCGAACAGTCTGAACAATACCAACCGCCATACTGAAGGTGTGAAGCGGGCTGCGGCTTAGGAAAGACAAGTTGCAAGATGGTTGACAGAGATTGGAAGCGTTCCGACACTGTCTGTGGTGTGGAGCTTGACGGGATGGCCGATGATAAGATTTACAGAGCGATGATAGCTCAAAGGATGGACAACGTTCAAGAACGATGTTGATGATGTCTCTATTGTGGTTGGGGTTCGATGAGGTCTTGAGGATCAATGGATGGATGAAGGATGGGGTCTCTGGATGTTGAAAAGGACAAAATGGCGGTGGAAGGGGGCTTCCAACTGGAAAGCCAGTCACTCCGGGGTGTTGAACCAGACGGCGCTATCCTGCCGGTTGGCACCGATCTCGGTGGGTCATCTGGAGGGGTGGCACGGCTAACCAGACCATGTGACCCAGTTCTTTACGTTATTCGAAGTCGGACAACGATTATCGTCGGATACAGCACAACTGCTCGCAAAAAAACAAGACAACAGTCAAAACGTTGCTTGTTTTGGGTTTATTGGATTTCTGGGATGGTGCTGGGGATGGTAGGGGCTGTTGAAGCAAAGGGGACGACGAACTTCAGAAATGGCTGTGTCGTCGCCGTATCAATTGGTGGGCCAGCCGTTGGAGTCTTTGAAGGTGGCACGGACCTCCGCCAAAGGCCGTCAATCCCTTGACGTGTTCACCACGGTCCGAACAGGTCTTGACAATAGCCATTGTTCGAATGAACACCAGAAGATCAGTGATATTCAAGACGTGGCGTCTTACAGCTAGACCCTGAAAAAACAAATCAAAAAGTTAATTGACCGTACAATGAAAATGTTCCCTCACATGCGTTTCGATGCACCGTCAAAGTTCCAAGCATTCACCCCTATTCTATTGTCTTGCATCAGCCAACACCACGCCAATGCAGAGCACAGGCCGGCTGGCTGCGCACAAGATAAGGGCCATGAAGTTAATCTCTGCCTCTTGTTGGTGAGACAGTGATGTGCGCAGATTGGAATGGCGGATGTGTTAGCACAACGTCAGAGGCTTCCCATCAAAGGCTACTCATGATAAAGCAATTGACAGTGACCTTCGCTTGAACACGCTCCAAAAGTCAATGTCCATGGTCAAATCCCCCGTCCACCTTTTGCATGGCCAGAACCAATATGATTGGAACACCCCATCAATCACAACGGCATGTTGTGTTTGTTCTAGGAGTTGATAATTAGCGGCTACCACCGGGCGCGGGTTCCGTTCCGGTCCCGCATCCGCTTTGCACCGGGCCCCTTTTGCCAAACCAAACACACATCTCCGCTGTGTAACACCGGCGCTTCCAAATGGAAGCTACACCTATTCCACGGTATTTATTGTTAGTGGGACAAGGGGTTATTTGGTGGAAGATGCTAGAAAATGACCCTGGCCACACTAACAACAAATTCCCTGAGGGTAGGTGTAGACAAGTATCCGTAGTGTAACACCAAAACACCCCAAAACACCAGCTCCAAATCCGCCAAAAAGTCAATCAATCAAAAGTCATCCCATTAGATATCTGCTAATCAAAAAAAAAACAAGATGAAGCGCTAGATCCACCACTCTCGCGCTAGCTACCCAAACCCAATGTTTGTAACCCAAAGAAAAACCACCCACACACACACCCAAACGCCTTATACCCATCAAATCTTTTCTAGATCAACACAACCATAACCAAAACAAAGATCATCACCTCCCCCTCCTCTCTACCCTCCCGCCTTCTATCCCATCACCCTGAGAATCCAACCCCCCACCCCCTTCATCCAGTTCCATCTCCGTCCCCTCCAATATCCCCCCTTGCTGCTGCTGTTGTTGTTGATTAACCCCCCTATTCCCCTCCCAGCTATCCCTCAACCTAATCCTCCCCCCCGACCACCCCGTAACCTTCTCACTCACCCAACCCGCCGCAGCCTTCATCACCTCCCACACCCTCTCCTGCCCCTCTTGCTCCATCCCAAGAATCTCCCTGTCTCGCTCCCCATTCTCTGCCGCTTCTGCTTTGAACTGATACTTTAGGCAGTCTTTGACTGTTACCAGCCCCATTAACCGGCCGCGGTGTTCAATCAATATCACCCTGGGGCCAATCTTGCGGAAAAGCTCCATTACAGTTTCCAAGGGGAGACGGGGGTGGACAGAAAGGGGAGTGTGGTCGATATAAGGCGTAAAGTCAATCGTTGTTTGCGTCGACGTGGAATAATCCGGTTCTTGTTGATGGTTGTTGGAAGAGGAGCTGGGGTGGTATATCGGCACTGTTGAATCGAGAGTAGTATTACGGGAGGCAAAAGTGCATTTTGCCAGTGGGGATAAAGTCCTCTCTTTTTTCGCCCGTTCAACCGCATAACAAAGCTCCGTACGGCCGATATACCCTATTAGAGTCTTGGAGGTCTCGTCATCCACTATAGGAAAGCCCTGGTAGCTGTCTTTGGACAGGAGACGCTCAACTGCTTTAAGGGTTAACCCCGTCGAGGGGATGGACACCACGTCCGTGATCATGGCGTGGGAGACCGGGACCCCAAAGTTGTGATCTTCTTTGTTGTCGAGGTAGGGGAAGCCGCTGAACCAGATCATGCGGTCGGCTATACCGCCCTTGCCGAATAACTCGCTGACGGCTTTGGTCACGCCGACCACGATCATAGTGGGGAGGATGTATGTCAGCGCGCCGGTGAGTTCGAACATGATGACGACGACGGAGACGGTAATGTGCATGATACCGCTGAGTGCTGCTGCTGCACCGAGAAAGGCGTATGTTCCAGGAGTAATGCAGGGGACGTCTGGCTGACAGGTTGAGAAGAACACGCTTTGGGGGTTGGCTTCGTGGAGGGCTTGGACAATGATCCCAACTGTCCGCCCAAACGAGGCTCCGATGGCCATGGAGGGCACGAAAATGCCAGCGGGCACTTTGCAACCGTATGAGATGATCACGAAGAAGATCCGGATAACCGTGGCTAGCAGGAGAGAAATGACATTGCGAAGACGATGGTCTGGCTCGCAGAGACCATGGTAGTCCTCCGCCCCCTCGCACTCAAGGAACAGAATTTCCATGCTCTCTGTCATTTCAATCCTCAAAAAGGCGTTCGGGTAGCAGACGATGGCAGTTGCAGCCGCCAACAAGGTAGCCTCAAGAATAGCGTAGTTCGAGAGGTACTTCTTGCGGAATGCCTGAACCCGCAAGTTCCACTTCATGACAAAGGCACCGTACAAACCCCCGAAAATGCCAATGATGATGTAAAACACAACCTCGAAAAAGTGCCAGGTCCGATCGTACCTCACCTGAAACATAACCAGCTGACCGGTGCGGAAAGGGTTCATGGCAGCGAGTACGGCGGTAGCAACCAAAGCGCAAAAGTAACTGCGCCACATAGTCTTGAGCGGGAAGTAACTCGACATTTCTTCCAGAGAGAACAACACACCACCGATGGGGCTGCCAAAGGCGACAGCTACACCGGCCGCGGCGCAAGCACTGAGAATTTCGCGGGTTTTGGAGGCATTCCGTCGGTACTTGGTGAACATTCTTGAGATGACATTGCCAGTGCAGACAGCGTAGTGGACACTCGGCCCTTCCTTTCCAACGGACAGGCCGGAACCGATAGCAAGAGGTAGAGCGATGGACTTGATGAGCAGGGTCCAGAAGCCGAGGAATCCCTTCATAACAAATCCTGCAATAATGCATTTGATCTCTGAGATACCTGATCCAGCTGCGTATGGGGCGTATGACTTGACCAGGGTGGCCGCGGTAAAGGCAAAGCAGATCTATAACCAGTCAGCAGAGCTGCGAATGCCGGAAAAGCGATATCTAGTACTGACCGCAAAGATGATGTAAATAAAATAGTTTGCTGGCTCGAACCCCGTCCACCGGTGCCAGTCGGCACACCCATTATCCTCTCCCCAGCAGCAAAAGTTCTCGTTCAGGTAGAATCCAGTCTTGCAGTAGCCGAGCTTGATGTCGGAGAGCCATTCGGTAATAATATTGAGGAAGGCGGCGTTGATTCCAATAGCGGCACCGATTATGGTTACGACGATCCATCCCTGTGCTGCCTCGTAGGACTCTAGTATCCTCTGCTTCCAATCGAATCGGCCTGTGTCGTAGAGACCCGCGGTTCGTTTCCTCCGTGACTTTCTGCGCAACTGTTCTCGTGCCGCATCTTGTACCCAGTCTATTTTCCGGTTTCGTCAGTACCTAGTTATCGAAATTCGCATGTACAGTACGATGCGCGCATAGTACAGGACCAGGAAAAGCATACCTATGGTTGTGAAATCCTAAGCCGGAAGAAAGCTGTCAGCTACATACGGTCTCCCAAGCTGTAGGGGCAGGAATAGGTAGGTATAACCAACCTCATAACGCTTGATCTTTGCTATTTCCTCCTCTATTTGGTGTTGCGCAGCAATCCCTTGGCCATTGCTGTTCTCACCACGTTCGGCATTGGAGACGGCAAAGGACAGTCTCGAGTTAACGGATGGGCGTCGCACTGCTCGTGGTGCTAGCGTCGACGAGTAGGACGTCGATCGTGATTGCGGATTCATGGCGCCCCTGGCCACCTGTTCGTCGTCGCCGGTCTGGGGGCATTAGGTTGCTTTTGAAAGCTGGGTGCTGGGGGGGACGAAGAGGTTGGTGATTGCGATTGCGTCGGTGTTGAAGCTGCAAGGCTGATGACATGTGGATTCAGTGCTCAATCAGAACGTCCCCCGCCTGGAAAAAGCTTGGCTCAGCCGCTAATTCAGCTCATCCCTGGCAGTTTCAGTGGGGGCTCTCAACGACACTCCTGTGGGGCACTCGATCTCTAATTGGGTTGCGCGCCAAGGACCCTTGATCGCGTCTCACGCGTGCCTCTTCATCGTGACTTGGTCTCATTCACAACCGTAAAATCATCATCCATTGAGGCCCTCGGTCAAAGACAACGAACGACCAAGCTATACAACCCAGCCAAGAAACTTAGACTTCTTTTCACACAAATAATTCTCAACAACAAAACACTCTTTTGACCGCTCAAGAAGGCTTCATCTTGTCCACCCTCACTCACCGATCTCATATCAAAATGCCTTACAACACCACCGCCATCCCTCCCCGAAAGGAGGTCACAGGCCAGACTCAACTCCCTCGTTAGTCATAATCTACATTCAACTCAGTGATCTCAAACTAACACCAACACAGTCACCCGCGTCAAAAAGATCATCGCCCAAGATCAAGACATCCAAGTCTGCTCCAACAACGCCGCCTTCGTCATCACCCTCGCAACAGAAATGTTCGTCCAATACCTCGCCGAGCAAGCCCAAGAAAAGACCAAGCTCGAGCGCAAGCCCCGCCGCAACATCCAATACAAAGACGTCGCCAACGCCGTCTCCCACCAAGACAACCTCGAGTTCTTGGAAGACGTCGTCCCCAAGACCACCTCCTACAAGGACGTCAAGGGCAAAGCCGCCGCCGCCCGGACCAGAGTCAAGGGTGAGAAGCCTGGCGGTGCCGGTGGTTCTTCCACCGCGGACGCAGAGAGGGGAGGGGAAGGCGCGATGCCGAATGGGAAGAAGCACAAGTCCGGGGGGGCTGCTACAAATGGTGCTCACTCTTCTCCTGCGGCGGCAAATGGGATCTCGCGGAGCAGGATTCTGTCGAGTGACTCTGGGGATCCGAACGCGCAGCTGGAGGTTGATATGGAGCTGGCTATGAGGGGAGGGAGTGGGGAGGATGTTGATATGACTGGTTAAGGGGATCCGTCGTGTTTATCAGGTGGGAGAAGCTATGATATCCTGAAGGGAATATGTCAGGCGGGTAATAACCAAACTGCCAAAATAATAAATGTTCACTTTTTATACATTCCAGCACCCGTCTCAAGAACATACCCAGCATTGCCATATTTCCAAAACAGCCATAGCTCACCTGCCACCCCTCCACCGACACATGTCTCATCTTCGTGTTCCCCCTATCCAGCCAAGCCACAGTGAGCGTATCCCTCCACCTCCAGCCGCATTTGACAAGCACTAAGCCCACAGAGGCTTACCCCTCCCGGAGCCCTATATACCAATATTCCTCCGAAACCAATCACCCGTTTAATCACCAGGCGGTGTGGCTCAACGCGCAGGACTGGTGGTTAAATGGGCCGGTGATCGGATTTCAACATCTTGCTTCCTAGAGCATTGTGCGTTCGATCCCGAGTACCGAGTAAAACCTACTAGGGTTTTCGTAGCTGGCCTACACTCCTCTACTAGGAGGCAGCTGGGCTGGTGAGCTTTTTGTATTTTTCTTTCGTGTTTTCGTGTCAAAATATGAAGACAACAACAGATGTGGAAAATGGGTTGTATAAGCAGATGCCGTTTGGGATTCATGATTCATGCATAAGATGAACGTGTCGAAAAGCAAACATATCATTGAAACCACCTCTCTGTCAAAATCAACGCCTGTCCGCCCCTCGGCCCAAGAAGATAAAAGAGATCTATCATGTCTACCCATCACAACCCATTATTCATTACCTTCTGCACCCCATTACTTCATCTCCCCCATCCCCACCCTCTCCAAAAACCTCCCCAACCTATCCTGCACCCTCTCCCCATTCCACCTCTCCTCCTCCCCCTCCCCTTCCAACACCGGCATACCAACCTGCTCAATCGCAAAACTAGCCGCCACCGCCCCCCACCCAACCGCCTCCTCAATCCCCTTCCCCCTCGCCAACGCTACCCCCAACCCCCCCAAAAACGTATTCCCACCCCCCGTCGGATCCCTCACCCTCTCCCCCCCCTCCTCCCCAGTCCAATACGCCGGCACCCATTTTTCCATCCCCTCATCAACCTCAATCTCCTCCCTCGCCACAACCCCCTCATCCTCCGCATCCCTCATCAACCCCGCAAAAAGCGCCTCTATATCCGTCTCGGCCGTCAAACCCCCCCTATGCCCCACCACCTTCTTCCTCTTCTGCCCTCCTCCCCCTTGTCTCTTACGCCCCCCATTCTTAGCAATATACGCCCCCTTCTCCCCCGCCCTCACAACCAGCGTATAACTCTGCAACGGCATCGACGCCAACAACTGCTCACACGCCCTCTCCACCGCAATGGTATCAACCCCCCCATCCTCCGTCACCCCACTACTCCCCATAAACCCCGCCAACTCCGCATGATTCGGACTGCAAATATCCACCACCGGCAGCGTATTCGTGCAATTCAACAGCTCCCCCGGCACGCACAAATCCGGCACCGGCTCCCAAATCACCACCGGCCGGCTGTACTCCTCCCCCTTTCCCACACTCCTAAAATACCGTTTTCTCGCAGCCAAAAACTCATTCACCAGCTCCTGACACCGAAGCGGGGAGCAAATCAGGTGGATTGCCTTTGTTGTCAGCAACACTGGCGATAACCCCGACAGATCCCCCGCTGTTAGCCGCCTTTTGGGGGTTAGATACCCAAAGGAGCGATGGGAGGGGTCGGAGGGGTTGTTGTACCCGTTCCAGCCGCGAGTTGTCAGTCTTGAGGGGGTGTGCCGGAAAATGGCGGAGGTGTCCCAGGAGGAGAGGTGGGATGACAAAGAAGGGGGGAAGTCAGAACCGCAGTCGATGATCATGGAGATGGTTTTGGATAAGTGGGGAGGGGGGGAGAAGAGACGGGCGCCGAGGGCGGAGTAGGTGCCTGCTCCGCCGGGGATGTTGATGCTGGGCGCGAGAGAGAGGGAGGGCGGGTGATGGATTTCATCTTTTTGGTGTGTCAAGGTCAGTTAATGTAATGGAATGAAGAGGGCAGGGAGAGGGAGGGGTGAAGGGTACCGATTATGAACATCCCCAGCGTGACAAAATCCATTTCTTGATCGGGGGCGATCTCGTTCCATGTTTCCACCACTTCCTCCCCGGACTCTGCTGGCTCCGGTTTGGTGTCATCATCCCCGTGTTGTTGTTTCTCAGGCCGGGTCACGGCGTCTGACTCCGTAAGATCCAGGTCCGGTGCCATGATAACGGAGCGGAAGCGCGCGGCCCTTGGCTCTCTCTCTCGGTAAGATGCAAGACACACACACACACACACACACACAAAAACCGTCGTTGTGTTTCTGCCCTTAGTGAAAAAAAAAAAAAAAAAGAAAAGAAGAAGCCAGAAAGAATGTCTCGACCTTCCGTAGTCACGACAACAAAGACAAAAAACGAGTGGAGGAAGAAAAAAGGGTGTGATTGTGAAAAGTGTTGTGCTGCTGTCCGAGACAAAGTAAGTCGAACCACATCCGAGTCCACGCCCGGCTGAGCGTACTGAGGTGCGATTGGAAGCAGTAGCAACAACAGCAGCAGAAGCAGCAGGCATGAAACACCTCCAGCTGCCTGCCAGCCAGACAACCAGACAGGACAGACAGACAGCCAACTTCCTACTGGTTGGTTGCGTAAGGTAGGGAGTGACCGAGTGGTTCAGGGCGAACAGCGCAACAGCCACAGGTGCCTAATTGGGAGATATGGATGCAGGGCAGCGCAGCAATCCGGTCCAGCTCCCCAAAGCTCAGCAGACAGAAAGTGGGGCAGCCAGCTTGCTACCTCCCTTACGTGGCCCTCCCTACATTCAACTTGAGACAAGGTGTTTAACATGTGAGTTATCATAATTTCAATGTGCTATAGATGTACACTAAAGATGCAGTCAAGATCAGGGGGCAAATCGACATTAAACCCACAAATGAAGTGTTCCAGGTTATGTGTGTGAATATGCTCAACGCCTCAGATTCGCCTTATTGGCTGTACTATCATTCCACTACAACAACCAAAAACAAAATCCGATCATGCTCATGCATGCTTTTTAGCCATGCCCACCATGCCAGCACGCTCGTATTCCATACCAAAAGTTCCAGAAACGAAGTGTTCAAAACAGAATCCCCATTTTGGCCCGGAATACAGAAATCCATCACCACTAAAAAATAACGCACGCTTTCCCATATCCCACATACCCCGCGAAGTAACCAAAAAAGACAGTAAATATCATGATAATGATCTCAACCGGCCCAAAACGTAACATATCCCAACAATTATCTTTCTGTTCTTGTCGTTGCATCGCCAAAAGAGCTTATTACATCATATTCCCAAGCCCACTCGCGGCTGCTACATTGTCAAAATTGAGCCCGTGCTGAGCCTCACCGTTGATCCCAAAGAATTGAAACCTGTTTTTACCTGTCAGTTGCTGTTTCTTGCCTCAAGACCAATATAAAAATGCTCACCAGTCTTCCACATTTAAAGTCGACGGCACGGGCTGTCCCTGCACCGAACTCGTGCTCCAGCTATCACTCGGGCTGTTTCCATCAACCATCTGGGTGTCAAAGTTCGTCTGCCAGATGTTACCCCCTTGACCACCGCCTGGGAAACCGCCCATCCCTGGTTGAAGCAGGCCGTTCTTGTTGCTGGTGTTCTGCATCGGGCTACCTGCTAATCCTCTGTGTGTTGGCAAAGATTGTCCAAATGAATTTTGTCCGTCGATCGGCGTTGGCCCACCTTGCATGTTTTGGCTTTGCATCTGAGCCATGATCTGAGCGTCGACGTTTTGGTGGTGTTGATGCGGAGAAAACTGTCCTTGGAATGGTGCTTGGACGCCCTCGGGGAACAGCTGATCAGGCTGAAAGTTCTCCCAGATGGACTGAGACAAATTTGGTGAGTTTCTAGTTACCAGGTACAAATCGGGTGGGGTCGCGGGAACGGAAAACGAAGGATTGAATGGAGTTGCTGGTCGAGTGTGAGGGCGAGAGGCGGTCCCGCCCATGAATGCATCGCCATTGTTGCGCGTGTGAGGTGGCGAGGTGGTTGTAGTTGTGGTCGTGGGGGGAGGCATTGCGTTTGGATTTGCTTCGGCCTTGTTCATAAAACTTGGCGTTTGTGGTCGTGATCGTTCATAAGACTCCTGATGCTGTGGTTGAGGTGTATTGACAGAAAAGTCAATAGCCATCTCATCATACTTGCGCTTCTCCTGCATCCGTTGATGCTGCTCAAGTTTCGAGAGGCTCTGCTGTGCCTTTCGGTGTCTCTTACCGGCCGCTTTCTGCAACCTCTCCTCGAGCACCTTATTTCCGAGGATGGACTCGAAAAGAGTGTGCACCATCTTGCCCACCAGCCAAACCTTTGACACATCCTTGAGAGCACCCATGCAAGTACGGATCCGATCCTGCGTGACCTGCTGGATTGAAGGTACCGGAGACCTAAGCTGATACACGTGCATAATCAGGGCTGAGAATAAACTGTACACCACATATGCTGGGCAATATCGCAGCTCCCCATGGGCCGTGAGGTTTTCGATAATGGATGTAATCATCGCGGCCGCCTGGAAAGCAATATTCCGTGATGGATAGGCCGAGTCTTCCGGAAACCTGTGTGAGCCACTCGGGGGCATGTGGGCGCGGTGAAGCAGGCAGAGGGTCGTGTAATAATTGGAATGAAGCAGGGCAGACCAGAAGTGATGCCTGGGCATTTCCCAGTACACAATCTTGGGGCAGTTTTGGAGCCAGTCCGCAAGGGCCATGTCGCTGTGTGTGAGATCGATGGCATTCTGTCTTCTGCCTTTGGCTGCCACCGAGTACTGTTGAGAAAGAACCAAGCCCATGATTTCGCAGAGCTTGACATACTGCAGGAAGAACTGAACGTGAATGGGGTCTGGAGGATATTCACCCGTGGGGTGGTCAGTGTCGTCTTCGATGAAATCATCCTCTGTCAACATTTCAACGTCTGAGTCATCGAGGTTGATGTGACAAGGCCGCCCAAGCGCAACTGCGACTGATCGATCCCTCGTAAATAGAGTCCACCAGATACGTTTCCATAACCTCTTGTCGGACTTGCTGAGCTGTGACCCCTCCACACTGCGGTGCATGCCCGAACCTTGGGCAACGATGGTGGCCACACGAGTCCAGTAAAAGACGTTCTTGGTGACGTCCTCGGGACCCTCCCAGTACCACCCCATCAAAAGAAGTGACTGGACGATGGTCACCCGGTCATCCTCATAGTTCGCATCGTACAAAGCCTTCGCTCTTTTGTAGAAAGTCAGGGCTGCCGGTGTTGAGGATCCGTTGGCGTCCATCAGCTGAGAGTTGGTGCACACGCGCGATCCCGCCAGAAGCATAGCCTGTAGCAAAAGCAGAGACGGTGGATTCTTAGGGTCCTTGTAGCGGCGCATGAACTTGGTCTTGTTGATAACAGGGACGACGGGATGAATCCATTTGAAGTACGAGTCGATCAGCTCGTCGCAAAGTGACCTCGGCGGGAGCAGGAATGCCCCTCGTTGGTGCAAGATATCAATCTCGACATTGTCCAACTCTGTCAGCCGTGCCCTGGACCCCTTGATGTTCTCTGGCAGCGGATAATGAACAACATCTGCTGAGCTCTGCCGGTCGTGAACAAGTAGTGTGAGGTTGGACGATTCTCCCAGGTAGGCCACCCTCCCGGCCTCGGTGATTGGGGCCCGCGTGAACTTGGGCTTCATGACCAAGTTCATATAGTTTGCCAAAGTAGCATTGTCAAATTCCTCCTTCTTTTGTTGCTCTTCGGTAGGAGCGGTCAGAGGGGTGGCTTCGTGGGTGTGGTAGACAGCGGGAGGTCGAGTGCCGCTGGGGAAAGTGCTGGATCCAGGGGGAAGTGAGGATGATCGATCGTCGACGTCGCCTCGTTCACTAGAGCCGCGTCAGCAACAAAGTATCAGACCGAACAAGCATAAACTCTAAGCTATTGAACCGCAGCACAGCAAGCGCACAGACGAGGACCCGGAAGGCCGGGTGAACCTGTGGGGAGGGGAGAGCCTCGCGCTATTTGTACTGTCGCAAAGTCAATGGATCAGGAGAGTAGGTGGTGTGATGTACCTATCAGAATCCTTGGACTGGGCAATGCTGCTAGCGACCTTTTTGCGCTTCGGCGTAGGAATGCGGCATTCGATCTGAAAGGCGACGCAGTTGGTACAGGGCACGCCGAGGCTGGCGGCATCGCATCTAACCTGCAACACTTGACGTGAGCATCCATGTCCGTACAATCATTCGATGGTTTGTGGGCTCTACACAGTAGAGTCACAGTATGATAAGACGAGAGAGTGTTCGTACTTTGCGTGCATGGCATGTCTGTTGGAAATGACTGGTCAGCTTTTCGAGGTCCAAAGATAACCACAGCTTTGGGATGTGGATGAGCCGAGGCACAAGATAGGCGAGGCAGTCGCAAATCGCCGAGGGGCACGTCAGGCCGCGGATTGTCACCAACATAATCCACCAGCCAAGGCAATAGATGGGAAACAATATAATAGCTGGGCTACTCACCTCGCATGCTCTTGAAGCTCGTTGTCTATTTCAATGGCAACAAGATAAAGTCAGCGCAACCAGTTCCATCTTCCCCCGCATGGCGCAGTGTGCGCGGGGAACCCACCTCCTGAAGCTCAATCCACCAGATGTATTCGTTGTGGATGTCGTGCCCCCAGCTGACGGAGCTGCGGATGGCGATACTGACTGTTGCGGAGATGTGGACATCTGCTTGTTGGGCGCCGCCGCGGCGTCTCGCGGCGCTGAATCGATCTCCATCTTCGACAAGGCTCGATGAACGTCGGTGTATGTGTGCGAGGGATCCGGTGCGTGTTGAGACCCTGGCCGTCGACAGGAATCCGACTGCGAGGGGCGGGTGAATAAGGTATGTTGTGTGCTTGGTAAATCAGCTATCTAATTCGAGCCGGTGTTGTTGTTGTATCCGCCACCGCTCTTCTCCGACGGTTTCTCGATGAGGCGAAGGTCTGGGGTGTAGTGTATCCGTAGCTGCGTGGAACCGTAGGTAGGCAATATCGGTCGACTTGGGTACCTGGTTATCTGCCTGCAGACATTGACGCGCGGGTGGCCTTCTGGAGGACAATTTCGTTGTAGAAAGTGAAGACTGAAGTTTGAAGGTGGCGGAAGACAAAGCAGCAGCTAAGACACGGAGGTCCAGGAGGTCCAAGAAGGCGTAGGATGATGGTTCGTCTTCCTTTGAGGGGGGGAAGATGGGGAGCAGCCTAACAACGGACGGTCCACTCACTGCTCACAGCAGCGCGCAAGGTGCAGACCCCGGATTGCCAGCGTCTTTAGCGCAAAAACGGTTTGGGCTAGGAACCTGGAGACTGCCTGCTACGTCCGGGTAGACAAATACCAAGACGCCTTTTTTGCGCACTCCTCAAATGACAGTTCGTCTGAGTGCTTGCATATAGCGCAGCAACCCCTCAGCTGGGAACGGGAAGATGCGGGATGCGGGACGAGGTTGGCATGTGAGAGGGGGGGATTTCGTTGCTTGTACTTGGACAGCAGTTTACAGAACATCCATCACCAAAGGATAACTCGGATGCACCTCCGGCCAAGGGCAACCGAGATTTGTCACGCGGAAACCCCAACCTCTTCAGGAAGTCATCACCGGCCCTACTGGTGCAGCACAAATCCGGGGATTCTTGGCCTTGAAACTTCACTTTGCGCGCTGCCCCTTGGCAGCTGTCCATCTCTCCACTTCGCGCAGGTGTTATCATGGACTTGCCTGCCACAACTGCGTACAATACGATTGATCCATCCTGGCCCCTTCAAGGATATCAAACTCTGTCGTCCGTAGCTTCCAGTTACTTAAACGTCATATCAAAGGTGTTGCCTGCGTGGCGTCTTCAGTCATGCGACTCCGTATCTTCAATGCGAGATTTACCTTGTTCACATAGTGTAGATTCCCTTTCCATCGATTACGATTCGCTGCTTTTTTTCGCCGTTTGCGGTGTTGATCGGTCCAGGCACAGTCAATGTCAGGTTACCAGCACAGTGGATTCCCGCGCATTCCGGTGATCCATCGTTGCCGTGGACGGTTTCTAGCGGACATTGGCGATGGGCGCTAGGCGGGGTCCAGTGTGGCAAGCTGTCGTCGCTGTATCCTTTGGTGATTTGTAAGGAAGATAGATGACTGGAGTTCATCCTCAATATGGTGTCCTGGTGGACTGACTGACTGTCGACTGCATTTTTGTCAAACCAAGCAAGAGGAGTACCAACCGACTTGTCGTAGTGTATGTATTTGTTTCACATCAGTACCTCATCCGATGTAGCTAATCATGCATGCACTTCGACAACAATCTCAAATTCAACCATGCCAGAGTCCAAGCGTTGAAGTCGATACTCGACCCCTTTTTATATGTACACCAGCTCGTCGGGTATCATCACGCTAGCACATCAAAATGCTCCTGAAACACCACCACTCAACCGTTTCCCGTCAGATTGGTAGGGACCACCAAAACAAGGCTATCTTTGGCTCCTAGCCAAGCTTCATCCATTCCTTTTGTTACCTTTCCGCCCCAGCCCTAGCCCACGAACGGGTATCATCCCCGATGGTGTGGCACGCCCTCTTTCCCCAGCCAGACCGGGCCCCCTTCCCACAATTGGCGGCAGGCCAAGTGTGGTACTGGCTGACCTGCCTTTGTAAGCTAGCCGTTTGCCTTATGCCTGTCACATGTTATTTTGTCTTCAGACTTCCCCCTCACCAACCGACCTGTCTTGAAGGAAATATCAGAGAAAAGTCTGGGGTAAGGGGGAGGCCATGAGGGGAAGAAGAAGGTCTCCCCCCGCGCAGAGTTGTGTAGGGCTGGACTAACGACGGGAGACTAGGAATCTTGTTGCTAGCTTGTGACCTCCATTAGTGAACATGGGATTTTAGATGGATATTGATGTCAGCTGGTTCATACGGTAGGTAGCTAAGATGGAGTAGTTAGTCCTAGTTTGCTTAAGTCATCATGGGAGCTTCTGTCTGAGGACCGGGGCAGTCCAGCTCTGTATGTAGGCTTGTCTGTCGTTTGAACAAGCCTCAAGAGATGATTGTATGCCTCTATGCATTCCGAAGAGGCTTGCAGCGGCGAGAGGTTATATCACAGCACACCAAGCCCATTGCGTTGTATCAAAACCAAATCATTCTCTTCAACAATACGCTAAGTCGATAATTACACCACCCCTTCCTTCACACCATACCATCTCAGTTTTCGCTAACAAACCAACCTTCCCTTTCAATCACCACCCCAATTCTAACCAGCATGACTAACAATCTCATTAACCATATCCCCCTTCTCCTCATCATAATACGAGCAAATCTGGTTCGGCAGCGCCAACTCCTTGTAATCGTGATCCGGCCCAATAACATTGACATTCACCCCCGCGCTCTTGCTCGTAAACACCCTGGTAGACGAACTCTCCTTGCTGAAATAGATCTGCGCACCATCAATCTGGTCCAACAAGACAGTCGGGATCGTCCCCATGACCTGGAGAGCAAAGTTCTGCGACTTGACCGCGTCAACGGTAGAGACAAGGTCTTCGACAACAAGCGACAGACGAGTGGTGTTCTCAATGGTGACAGCGTTTGCCTTGCCCTTGAGGATAATGGTAGTCTTAGTACACTTGGAAATGAGGATGGAGTGTGACATTTCCACGTTTATCTCAATAGGTGCATCAGGGCTGTCGTAGTTTTCCTAAAACGCACGATAGAGTTAGTAGCATGTCCCGACCTTAAACGCAACCGAGCGCCTTCATAGAAAAAGCAACACTTACGATAGTCCATTTGTTGCCCTCAAGCACCTTCTTGGAGGGCTTCTTAACCCGCATGCTCTCGGGCTTGGGTTTCTTTCCTGGCGCAGGGCTCTTCCCACGAGCGGCAGAGCCATCAGGTACCACCGAACTGGCGCGTAGCGATGGGTTCTTATGCGTCATCTCAGACTTATCCACCTTCCTGAGCCCCTTGGTCACTGCCTCGCCCTGGTTCAACTCCGAAAAGACAGCACCGAGCCCACTGGCCGGAGAAGGCTCCGCCTTTTGCTCATTGATCTTGAGCACAGGGGGAGGACCAGGAGGAGGTGGAGGCGGCGGAGGGGCACCGCCAGCCGGGGGTGCAGGAGCCGCAGGAGCACTGGTAGAAGAGGCGTTCGCCAGGGTCTTGGCTACCTCGGAGGCATGTGGGCCATTGGGGTTCCAGGTAAGGCCCTCGGGGAAATAGTCCTTGATATAGGTAATCAATTCGGGAAAGATATTGTAGTAGCTCTTCACCCACTCGAGGTGCTTCGCATCGCCGCTATGTATGGTTAGAACCTATCCTCTCACGATATAGGGAGGTATGTAGTCCGGTTGATCATACCTTTCCTTGTTGGCAGTGATGACTTTGTTCCCGAAGAACTGGGCCGAGTCTCTAGCTTCCTGAACATGCTTGTATGGCTTGGAACTAATTGTAGGCCAGGCAAGTACGATTATGCTGTCGGCAACGGCCGAGAGATGGTTGAAAAACGGCGTGTGCCTATGCGCCGAATCCTTGATATTATTGGCAGCTTCTATCGCACTGGCAATCGGCTTGATGAGCTCCTGATAGAGAGAGGCATCGGCGCCGTTGAAGTCGGGCTTCTTGGCCTTTGTTGAAAGATGGATAAACCGGGAGGTCTCTTGGTATCCCTTCAAGACCTGCTTAGCCTGATCGGCGACAGCGCCGCCAATTTCCTCGCTAAGCTTGACCCATTTCTCGACAACATTGGTGATGAATTTATTGAACTCCTCGACTGCCTCGGGAAGTTCTTCTTTCACGGGTGCGGGAGCTTTGGGGGCAGGTGGCGGCGGAGGGGGTACCACGGCAGCTCTGGCCGAGGGAGCGGGAGTTGAGCTCTGGGGAGTCGTGGTAGACGACGTGACTGGGGGTGTCTGGGCTGCAGACTCGAGATCGATTGCTGATTGCGCGATGTCCTCAAGGCGCGAAGTTGCTGCTTCCAGTCTGCGCAGCAACGTTAGGAGGTCAATCGCCGCGGCGGTCGAGATGTGTTCACATACCTCTTGATAAGAGTAGTGAAGTTGTGCATCGTGCTATGAGCCGCCATGGTGGGCAACAGCGGTGTTCCCGAAAAATGAGATGATGCGTACAAATGTTTTGTTGTATGTTGTCGAGAGAGAGACAAAGATGCACTTACAGTTGGGAGTTCCCTCAGACTGCCCCATCCACTCAATCCATGTGTCAAGCTAGCTCCTGGGGGGGCAGGTGGGGTTCAAGCTCCACCCAATGTATCCAATGAGATCAACATGTTTCTTACAGCCTACAGCCTCCCAAACAGTCGAGGATGCCTTCTTGTATCATCATACGAACGCGCGCCATCATCTGTTCGGCGCCTGCCTGTGTCGATTTATGACCTACGATTGTCGGCTTGATGCCTAAAAATGTCCAATTAACACCTGCCTAAAGTACAAACAGGCTATCACAATTGTGGGTATCAAGATTTGAGAACAAGACAAAGCGCAATGAAAACCAGTTTGTCTCCTTCAAATATATCTCTTTATTTTCATATCCTCTCTCTTAACCAAAACCTGGCTATATACGATCCACCGTTTTTATATACCTTTGCCCTCCCAATGTCCTACCCCTATCTTCCATATACATTATCATATACTCGCCTCAGCCTTCCCATTGCCCTTCTGATGCCCATTGCTCAACACTCCATTTCCCTTTTCCTGCTTCCCAACACTTTGTTGGATTTTTCTATCGCCATCTCCCTTCTCAACTTCCAGCCCCGAGATAAACACCCCACTGACCGGCTCCAAAGCCGCCACAAACACACACAGCAAACTAGCAATGACAAAGTGACTGATCGTGCTTCCAATCTCAAGCCACGACCCCTCGTCTTTCACCACCCAGAAGAAGTAAAGCGTCAGCACATCGCTGATAGCCATAACCGTCATAAACAGCGCCGACGGCGCGACACCCAATCTCTTGTTCAAGATCCCCAGGTTTGCTGAGATCAATGCAAAGGGAATCATCAACTTCAAGATCAACAACGCGCCTTGCGAGAAGGGGTCAAAGATGGGAATGAGCCGCAACACCGACTCGAGAGAGAAGGAAGAGACGGAGGCAACATTCCCGGTAGAGAAGAAGGCTGATTGGATGAGAACGAGGAAGAAGAGCGAAGTGCGGAGGTCGGGTAGAGTTAGCGGGCGGTGGTCGGTACCCTCGGGAGACGGTGGAGGAGATGGTGAGGAGCGATAAATGGCATGTTCGAGTCTCACCCAGCTGACCAGCACTGCAGAGAAGGCCACGTAAAACAGGCCTTCATAAGAGATGGTCAAGATGACAAAGGTCGGGGCGCAGGTAAGAAAGATGATAAGGAGGCGGTGGAGGTAGTGCGTGTTCGAATTATTGCTGGGCACAAGCCGGTAGGCGAGGGGCATTAGGAGGGACAAGATAAGGACGGCCCAGCCTACTATTTGGTTGCCCCGGGGAAGGCCTTGTTTTGCTTGCAGGGAGATTGCGCTAGAGCGAGTGACAACCATGGCCAGGGCTGTAAGGCCAATCTGGACGCCGAGGAGGGCGCGGGAGAAGTGGTTTTGCGGTGGGGAAGATTGCTTGGTAGGGCGGGAGAAGTCGGCCAAAATGTAGTCTTCGAACAGAAGATAGACGAGGCCGATTAGAACCATGAGACCGCCACCGACGAGGCTTAGGTAGGGTTAGTATTATTGAAGTAACAACTGAGATGGCAGAGACTAACATTTGATTGACGTCCTCGGTCTTCATAGCCGGGAGCAAAGTAAATGTGCTCATGGCCAGGCATGAGAGGAACCATGTGGTGGACAGAGCGGCATGCTGCCGTAGGAAAGAAAACCCATAGGCAAGAGGCCAGAAGGCGCCAATTACGAACAGGCCAGTCAAGATTTCACGGTGAATGTACCCCAATGCCTGTGCTAATTAGTATATGACCAATACCAGAGAAAGGAGGGCACGTAAACATACCAACGATACGATGATCGCAATGTAGATCGCAGTGTTAAACAGAAGGGAGACAACACTCGCACCCGACCTTACGTGGCCGAACAGTTGTTTGCGACCCTCTGCGATACTTTCCCTGCGAGCATAGACTCCCTCCCAGAAGAAAACGGGGAAGAAAGCATACACATAGTAGGTGGGTGGTGACTTGGAGATGGCGAAGGAGGCGTAAAGAGCGGCCAAAACAGACGAGAACACTATAGTGCCGCCAAGGGTTCTGGAAGGCTTGACCTTCCCATGCAACACATGCAAATCAATGACGGTTGTCAATGCATATGCCATCCAGCCTAAGTACCCGACTGTGATTAAGGCTCGCAAGAACAGCCAGTCGTACCTCTGGAGGTATTTGAGACCGCCAAGCCCGATTTTCATCAAGGCAGCGGATTCCTCAATGGCCTCCTCATAATTTCCACTCTCAATGAGCTTCTTGATGTCGGCGACACGGCGTTCAGCGGTAAGACCGCCCTCACTGAGGGGCTTGTAAGGCCTGTACTTCAGTTCGGTAGCCATCTTTTGTTCCTCCTTGACGCGATATTGCTCGAGGATCCCTTGGGCATTCACAAGCGATGCTTGAGCCTTTTCCTTCAGATCAGCCGCGAGGAACGACAATGGCAACTCGCCCACCGAATTGGCGGGGAATTCGACTCCAACAAGATAGGCCATAAGCGCAGCAACGTCAGCCTGCGCAACGTCGTGCCTCCTGACGTGATTGAGATTCCAGTCTGAGGAGTATTCGTCATGTCCAGGGGCAATCTCTCCAGGATACAGCTCAGGCTTGGCAACTCCTGAACCCCAAGAAATCAGGGGAGTCCGCGTGTTATCCGGATGGCCGTCACCGTGACTTCCCCAATCGCTCATGCCATGGTCGGCCGTAAAGACAAATGCCGTCCTGTCGTCGCGGTAAAAATCCTCGATCAGCTCGGTAATTTCCTTGACGCCTTGGTCCACCACTTTGATATTATTGAGGTACTCCCTTGAATACGGACGGTGAAAGTGACCGGTAGTATCCAACCCCAAAAGATGCAGGAAGAAGACAATTTTATCTTGTCGAAGCGCATCACCCAAGGTCTTGTTTGTCTTTGCCTCAGCAAACAGCTCCTTGACATGGTCGAAAACCCAGAGATCCAACACAACAGCATCTCCAGAAAAGTCCTCCATTTCGTGTCCGTACATATAAGCATCAACCCTTCCAGGCACGGCACCATGTTCGAACATTGGAAGAATATCTGGGCTGCCCCAACTCCAGGTATGCCTACTGCGGTTGAACACACTGTCAAAGTTGACAGGGTTCATCTTCCAGCCGGTCGTGACAGCCGACACATCTTCGTAGAGACCGGCAATAAGCGCAACATGACCTGGCCGAGATTCGGTGGGCACGCGCGTATGGGAAACACCAAATGTGCCTTTCTCCAGAACCTTGGATCGCAGGAAAGGGGCAAGAGGTCTTGGCACAAGATCGCCGTCAGACTTCGGGTATGGCTCGGGATGAGATTGAAATGCTTTGTCGGCGCGCAATCCGTCTCCTGAAAGCAGACGTGTGTGTAAGTTGGGGCACTCGGCAGCAAGTGGCTCTGGGAAGTGTACATACCCACAAACAAAACTAGGCGATCAGCAGGCGCTCGACTGGATGGTGGCCTTTCGATTTCGAACAAGCGCATTCCCGAGACAATGGGACTGACGAAATAAATGTCAAAGATAGAATATATGTAGGCAAGGTGAAAGATGACGGCGATTGCCAAAAACCGCAACCGCGGAAACGAAGCCATGTTGGCAAACGGTGGCCGGATGCGCCGACCTCGAAATTCCAAGCTCTGGCAAACTGTTGACGACGAGCAATGAGTGTCGCAAAGGAGAAAAGATTAGAATAAAGTGGGCAAAACGATCGGATTCTGGCGCATCATGGCGCAACAAGTGTCAAAACGGGCGCAATCGAGGATGTTGGAGGGGAAAACCCGGTTCGCGGTGGTGGACACAACGGTGAACCGTGATGGCTGAAGTCCCCGGGATCAGGTAAGCTTTCGCGCCTCGTTGCATCGGGCCGGCACAAGCCTGGTTAGGTGTCATCTCGACAGAGATCTTTCAGGGGCTGCAAGCCACTTTGGCCAACTATGGGCAAGGCCGCAGGGGCTTCATAGTGGATAACGTGACCTCGCGGCACCACTTTACGCTTTCTCCAACAGCAAAAGTCGCGACTCGACGCGTTCCCGACCTGTCGCTCAGTTGCAGTATCAAACTCGCCCTGAGCTCAACGACAGTCTGATTGAAAATACCCATTACCCTCAGATCATCATGGACACATATCTCAAACACCTGTCCGAGAGTGTCCTTGCGGAGGATAAAGTGGTATGTATTCTTTCTCATCGATACCTGATGGGGTGCTAACACGTGCAGGTTGATTTTCGGCTTCTGAGCCAATCTCTCCAAGTCCCCGTCAACACTGCCAAACAGTAAGAGCCTTACTCGCAGCTTATCTTGTCCACATCGATTAATTCGTTGCTTTCTAGGATGCTTTATGAGTTTCACCGGTCTCAAAACGCCAAGCGCCCCGGAAGTGTTCATGCCACCTACCTCATCTATGGTGTCAAGCACAACAGCAACTCGCAGAATGGGGCCGACGAGGAAATGCCAGATGCCGGCTCAGTGACAGATGTTGTGCCAGTGTTCGACCTCTGTCTTGTTACAGAGGAGAAGCTCAGAGGTGAGTCCACCAGTTTCCTGCACGGGGTTCAATATTCAGAACGAGAACTAATTATCCTCAAGATGTTCTTGCGGAATTTGAAGAGGTAAAAACGATCCATGTCTACAGCGTCGCTTCGCGTCCTACCAAGGTTTGTCACCAGTTCAAGCACTTTAGGAGCTCAAAATCAAGCTTACACTCTCACAGGACATGGCTCTGCTGGCAGATGTAGCACACGAGGTCAGCAGCAATGACAAAAAGGTACTATCTAATATAGTCAATCCTAATGTGCGCACTCGGGAACGGAAGGGCCCTGGCCTGAAAGCCTCCATTGCTTCGACACCTGCCTTTAAGCAGCAGCCAAAGGCAGCTTCAAAGGTCAAGGAGGACCCCAAGCCTGCTGAGGAAACCAAGCCAGCCATAAAGACCGAGAAGACCGAGAAGACCACATCATCAGCTCCAGCCAAAAAGCCTGCCCCTGCCAAGAGCTCCGGTATCATGGCAGCTTTCTCCAAGGCGGCATCACTGCCCAAGAAGGAGCCCAAAAAGTCAGCATCGCCAGCTGTTACCGAGACAAACACGCCAGCACTATCCGATGAAGATGACGACGAAGAAGAGATGCCCCAGCCGAAGCCCCGCGCCAAACCCGATTTCAAGACCTTGAAACAAAGAGAGGAGGGCCTGCGTCGTATGATGGAAGGGGATGATGAAGAGGAAGCGCCGGCGTCAGAGAGAGCTGAATCTCCCGAGGAGCCCGAGCCCGAACCTATGGAGGTGGAGGAAGAGGCACCAGATCCTGTGAAGGAAGAAAAGGAGGTTGTTGAGACAACAAGCAATGGCCGCCGGCGCGGCAAGAGGAGGATTATGCGGAAAAAGCAAATTATGGATGAGCAAGGATATCTTGGTATGTTCCACTAGCCAATGCATCGGTGTATTACAATGCTAACACTTTGCACAGTTACCATCCAAGAACCGGGATGGGAGTCTTTCTCGGAAGATGAAGCTCCCCCGCCCCCCAAGGTCGTCAAGACCACCAGCTCCGCCTCTTCAACCCAGGCAAAGAAGGGGGCGGCCAAGGGTCAAGGAAACATCATGTCTTTCTTTTCGAAGAAGGCTTGAAAGAGCTCAAAGTATATCTAAATCCATGTATGTTGAAGCCAATCAGATTTTATGAAACCAGAGTTTGGACCACCCAATGAAAGAGATATATCATGGTGCTCAGAGGTCAGTGAGCAGTCAGGATTACATGAGGTGGATTCCCAGCCCCGGGGCGCAAACGTGGCCAGGGGTTCTTCCCCGCACTTGCTGGGGTTCTTAGCTCGCCAAGCCCAGGGCTGCAGGGGAGCTTGGTCGTTATCTTATCCGGCGTCAGCGCAGCGTAACTTCTCCCAAGTAACCAGATGTTCAGAGAGCAAGTCTTGTGCCGCTCTTCAATTGGCAAATTCGACGACAACTCTCCGACTAATCTCGAGGTCTTAGGTCATCATCTAACTCCCCCGTTTCAACAGGAGGATAGGGAGTTCAGGATGATATGTTGCGATTGCATTTGAGCACGCTTGTCATCGGTTTCGCCCCACCATAGCCTCGAATCTTGGTCCTTACGATCGATTAAGAGAAGCGCAAAACTGCGCGCGCCACAACAATGCCTCGACTTCCCTGGAGCTCCCTCTTGCTGCCACTGCTGGCACTGGAATATGCGCCAGCCTCAGCAACATTTGGTGATCACGGTACAAACCAAGAGCCATTGGGGCACAAGTTTGACAAGGCGGCCTGTCCAGACTATGCGCACTACGCTGCATATCCCCAGTAGGCAATTCCTTGCGCCCAATGCCCGTGTTGAGATGTTGAGATGTTGGAGCTGACCGATCAAAGTGGACCATATTCGAAGGGACCTCTCGAACTTCCTTTTCAAAGACCCCATCCACGATGTCGAACATTCCAATCCGATGCGATCGAGAAGGTCATCAAGGATGTTACGTCACGGATGAAGGACCCAGACCTGGCGAGACTCTTTGAGAATGCTTTCCCGTCCACCACAGACACGACGGTTAGATTCCATACGGATGGCAAAGACGAAAAGGTTAAGAAGAAGATTCGTGAACGGGATAGGGGTAACAGCTATCGTGACGATGGGGAGTGGGAAGGACCACAGTCCTTCATTATCACAGGAGACATCATCGCCGAGTGGCTGCGTGACAGCACCAACCAGCTAAAGCCATACCAGGCCCTCGCGCTCAAAGACCCGGCCATCTTCACCTTGATTCTCGGGGCCATCAACACCCAAAGCGAATACGTCATCCAAAGCCCCTACTGTAACGCCTTCCAGCCACCACCCATCTCAGGCTTGCCTGTCAGTATGAACGGCCAAGACGACACCGTCCACCCCGTCTACGAACCAAACGTCGTCTTCGAATGTAAATACGAACTCGACTCCATCGCCCATTTCCTCGCTCTTGGCAACGAATTCCATAAACACACCAACAGCAAACAGTTCATCAACCCCCGCTGGCGCAAGGCAGTCCGAAATGTCCTCAACGTCCTCGACTCTCAAAGCCAGCCCACCTTTGACCCAGTAACAGCCAACTACCGACCAAACGAATACACCTTCCAACGCAGGACCAACACCGGCACCGAAACCCTCAACCTCCAAGGCGTGGGCAACCCCCTAAACAACGGCACCGGCCTCGTCCGCTCCGCCTTCCGCCCCAGCGACGACGCGACAATCTTTGGGTTCTTCATCCCCGCCAACGCGCAAATGTCTGTCGAGCTCAAACGCACAGCCGCTATCCTCAAAACAACAGGCGATACCTCTGATAAGCTCCTATCCGAAGAACTCGAAACCTGGAGCAAGAGAATCAGCGATGGGATCTGGGAACACGGTGTCGTCACCCACAGGAAATACGGCCAGGTTTTTGCGTATGAAGTTGATGGCTATGGTAGTGCGTTGATGATGGATGATGCGAACTACCCCTCCCTCCTCGCGCTTCCATTAATGGGGTTTGTGAAGGAAGATGATGAAGTATACAAAAATACAAGGAGGATGCTGCTGGAGAAGGAGGGGAACCCGTATTATTTGAAGGGGAGGGATTTTGAAGGGATTGGGGGCCCGCATATTGGGCTGCAGAATGCGTGGCCGATGAGCTTGTTGGTGCAGGCGCAGACGTCGGGGGATGATGAGGAGATTGAGGAGTGTCTGGGGTTGGTGTTGAAGAGTAGTCGGTTGGGGTTGGTGCATGAGAGCATTGATGTTAATTGGGCGACGAGTTATACTAGTAAGTACACCCTATCAAGGTATTATCGTTCCAGTTCTGACAATTGTTTGTTGTATGTACAGGAAGCTGGTTTGCCTGGGCGAATGGCGTGTTTGCCGAGACGATTTTGAACCTGGCGAGGAGGAAGCCGCATTTGATATTTACGGATGGGAAGCCTTATGAGATAGCTTGAGCAAGTTCCCTCTGCTTTTTTTTTCTTTTTTTGCTCCCTTCGGGTGACTCTTTTTTTTTTTTTTTTTTTTTTTTTTTTTCTTTTCTTACTCTTCAGATGAGCATCGTTTGCATTGGCGATTGCGATTGGGGCATTAAATTGTTTCAGAGGGCAGCTGGGAAGACAGCTAGAGTTTTTTGTATACCTACCTACCTAGGTACCTACCTACCTTCTTATATCAAGGCGAAATGAGAGCGAGAGCATTTTGTCCCGTTTTACTTTGGTGTTCAATAACTCCCTATTTCATCTTTGAAACAGGTGATATCAGATATTCTGGGGAATAGCAAGACCATTTTGCTTGCTTGCTTGCTTGCTTGCTTTTTACCATTCAAGTTCTATTCCACAGATGGACCACCAAACCCCCAAACGCCATCCGCTATGACAACCCGTTTCCCACAACCCTTTCTTTCAGACATCCTTGATCAAACCATCCCTTTAAATCTTATAAACCAAATCCCCATCGGTATACCTATTCCCATCAGTCAGCATTTGTCTCTCTCTCCACACCACCATCACCGCGTCAGGGGTACTCACATAATCTGATTCCTACTATCCATCTCCTTCAGCGCCAAAATCGCCTCCGCCCTCCCAAACCTAGCCTGCCGCCCAACCTTGGCATTCACACTCTCAATCAGCTCCTCCACCCTCGCCGAGTCATCATCAAACAAATCCGTCCCCAGCAACTGCCCCAGCGCCCGTCTGAAAACCTCCAATCTCTGCTCGCTGATCCCCTCCTCCTCTTCCTCTTCCTCCTCTTCTCCATCTTGTCCATCTTGTCCATCATCAACAGTCAACCCCGCCGCTCTACTCGCAATCTCCTCATCCTCTTGCGTCGTCTGAGAGCGCAACTGAGAAGAAGGAATACTAGACGCAAACGAAGGCTGACTCGACCTTGTTGACCTCCCCGTCCGTCTAGGCGTGGCATTGTAGATATCCTCCTCTTGCTCCCCCTCCTCTTCTGGTTCGCCATTGACGTCTTCTTCCGGGGAAGCACCACCAGGGGGTGTGCTCCTCTGGCTTCTACCATTCGCAGCACGACGGCCGTTCGCCGCACGCTGGGAAGCACGCGCAGATCTGGACCTCGCAGCCGTGGTGGTGCTCCTCTGCGTAGCCTCATCACCGTCAGAGTCACCAGACGAGTCACTGTCTGATTTCTCGTCTGCCAAGGGTCTAGTCTTTCTCCTCTTCTTCCTGGATTCGTCCTCGATAACCTCCTTGAATAAGGCAAAACGAAGGATAGATTCCGCCGCGAGGGCGTCTCTTTCCTCGACGCGGTTGGACAACCGAGACTTTGCGTGGGCGGTGGAGAGACGGATCAGTGTCTCGAGGGTACGGACTGTCATGGGAGACGTCTTGCGCTGGTTGCCCTCCATGTCGTCGTTACGCAGACCCACATAAATCTCAGCAATACGGTCGGACGCTTCCTGGGTCAAAACAGGCTTGATACGGGTCTTGGCGTATTGGATGTATTTCTTCATGAAGGGAATCGAAAGGATCTCGTGTTTCTTGTTGCTTCCCCTACCAGTGGCTTTGATCCCCACGTGGAGCATAGCGTCGTATTTCTCGTAGACATCCGTCGGGCGCTGGGATTCGGCTTGCTGGTTGAGGGCCACGTTGAGGGCCTGGCCTGCGTTTTCGCGGACGGGGGCGCCTTCTTCTGTACCAGGTTGGCGGTAACGATGCATGCGGAGGACGTGCTCTGACACCTGCCTGTCGCGGGTGTCTTCGATGTCGTCGGTGACGACGAACAAAAGATCGAAACGGGACAAGAGGGAGTCGGGGAGGTTGATGTTCTTGTGGGGGTCCTTGTGCGTGTCGTATTGCCCAAAGATGGGATTGGCAGCGGCAATGACACTGCAGCGGGCGTTCAGCGAAGTGTGAATACCGGCCTTGGCAATGGTGACTGTCTGCTGTTCCATGACTTCGTGGATGGCCACTCTGTCGACGTCAGACATCTTGTCGAACTCATCGATACAGACCACACCACGGTCAGCCATAACCATGGCACCTGCTTCCAGTCTGCGTTCTCCGGTTTCCTTGTCAGAGGTAACAGCAGCAGTCAAACCAACACCAGAAGATCCACGACCAGTGGTAGCAATAGCCAAAGGCGCAGTGTTGAGCACGAACCGAAGAAGCTGAGACTTGGCCGTCGACGGGTCACCAACCATCAAGATATTGATATCACCTCTCAAATGCGTCCCATTCTCCAGGTTCTTCTCCATACCACCCAGCAACATCAACAAAATTGCCTTCTTGATGTAGTCATGCCCAAAAATACTCGGGGCCAGCGACTGCGAGAGCAAGTCAAACACCTTTGACTTCTTCGCAATCTTGTTGATATTCCTGATGTCGGTATCAGTAATCGCAGCAGTTGCAATACCACCCCCAGACTTTGTCGACAGCAAAACAACATTATTCGCCAACAGCACCGTCTTGAACAGCGCGCTGTTGTGGTTTGTGTTCCTGTTACCGAGTGTCCTAAAGATCCCCACAAGCTGGACTCTGTCACCAGGCTTGCACTTGTCCACCAGATCATCATCCAAAATCACATCCACACCCCTGGGCAGCTGACCAGCAGGCGCCCGCTCAGGCATCTCCTGAATAGAAATCGTCTGATGATCCCGGTACGTGCACAGCCCATACTCGGTAATCAATGGGTTCCCCTCATTGTCCTCATGGGGATACACCGACGAGGTCGTCGCGCCGTTCGTCATGGTCTGGTCGCGGTACTCCTTCCACTGGAAAATATTCTTGTTCTCGTTGTAATGTACACTCTTGACAATCTTTGGTCTGATCAGCGAGCACCGGGTGACAATGCCCTCGATCGAAACCATGCTGTTGAGGTGCTGCGACGACAGCGTTCTCGGGTTGCAAGTGTTGAGACCGAAGCTGCCGGCGAATGCGCAGTAGTACAAGACGTCGTCGTCTGTCTGGTCCTTGCGCGCCTGCGGCAGGGCCTTGACGATCGATTTGAGGGCGTGGTTGAAGGCGAGGGTGAAGTCGAAGGGGTCGAAGAGCAGGCCCTCGGCCATTTCGGGGTTGTGGTCGCGGACTCGGTCGATGTTAACGACGAGTCTTCGCTGGTTTTTTTGCAGCATCGTGATGATGTCTGCTCTGTAGCCCTTGACATGTTGGTCATCTGTTGCGCGGGTTCACCACCCATGTTAGCAATCGTTTTGGAGAATCGCAGCGCGGGGGGAATGGGATCAGAGAAAAAAAGGGCAGAAAATTCATACGGGGGTCGAGAAACTCCATGGCCTGGCGCACCCGGTCTTGGGCCGCATTGTCGCGGAGCATTTCATAGTCCATTTTGTCGTCTGTCCACCGGGTATCAAATGGGAATTAGTTTGTGGTGGGTGGTGTAAAGGGAGGTGGTGAGGTGGGCGATGTTGAGATGGTGGAAAGGAGTCGCTGTGGACAGTGGCAGAAAGCGGTGTTCTCTCCAAGCAATGCCTGACCGACGAGAGTGGGGAGAATTTCGTTCGCAAAGCTGAGTCCAACGCGCCCAGCCGCGGTTTCGCGTTTCCTGCGCGTCGCCCCTGACAGGGGTTTTAATTGATTCAGACCCAATTGCAATTGCGGGGCGCCCTGACCGTTGCCCAGCCAGTGCACGGCCTGTGTTGACCTTGACCTTCTTAGTGGCCACTTACACCTTGCTTCCTGCCTTCTGATACCGTCTTTCAACTCATTGTTATCTTGAGTTTATGAAAACGTCACGTTCGACAGTAAAAATCTAGGAACAGGACGGGCATAGAAAAAGGTGCAGTTCTAAGATTTATCTCCAACACTCTTAAACTGGAGTTCAAGGCCTCTAGAGCGCGGCAATTCAGCATCACCGCCCGAGTCTGGGTAGTCAGAATAGTTTATCTTCGCAAGAGAAAGGAAAGGATAGGCAGGACAAACAAAAAGAACAAAAACATACAACACCGAGGATTCCCCAGTGGTCACCCACCTGAGTACTAGTTCGGCCCTCAGCTGTTTTACTAGGGCAGAGCGGACGGGATGCCGTATTTTCAGCTGGGTATGGTCGTATGTGTTGTTCGACTTGGAAATAGCTTCTACAAGGTAGATCTGAAAGACTTGGTCACAAAGTACAATAAACACGCAGTTGTTGTATGATAGAACCTGGAACGTGGTAGCGCGTCTGCAGCCCTTGAGAATCTCAGAAAGATAGTAACATTGCCAGCCTCTCCTTTCTGCTGAGGAATGATCCATCTCGGGATACCTCATCATGATAGTCCAAGGCACCCAAGGTCGCAAGAGTGCGGTACCGAAACACAATCCCAAGGCGCGATAAGCATTGGTTCAGAGGGGAAGTGGTATAATTGAATCACAATGACGAATCGGGGCCATCCCCGTGAGGTGGGAAGGCCAGCACACAGCACCGGTGGGCCCAAGAGTTTGCGTGTCATGCAGTGTGAACCACGCACCTTGGGAGACTGTATCCCCTACAAAACATCATGGCAAAGAAACAAGTTCCCATGACCATGAGCGCATTGGCCTTCCCGTCTTCCGTTCTCGTCTCGTCAAAGGCAGCAGTCCGACCTTGAGGTTGTTCCGCGATACGAGAATCATCACCCTGCTTCCTGCCGTTCCGCTCACGCGAGTTTTAGCGGGATATTATTGTGTGTCGTCTTGCCTTCTTTTCTTCCCAGCTAGGCCCGAGAAACCTTTCCGCATCGGGTCTCGGTATCATGCGGCCCAATGTTGCGCAACGACTTGTGTATTTTTACACCAAGCCCGGATATCTTGCCTGTCAAAGCAGTAGGTAGTGGCTGGGAAGATGTTCCGAGTCTCTGGTAGATATACCCAGCTCTATATCTCCATTCCATGAGCTACCAGGCGGCCTCCCTCGTCTTCTTCCACGATACCACCTCGCAAGCATCTTTTGAAGAGTGACCTGGCTTCCGAGTGGCTCAAACAGAACATCCAAACAGAACATGGATCCCTTGTCAACACGAGAGTTGAGTGACTTATCTAATTGGTTACCAAGCTGTCGGGAAGGAGGCTGGGCCGCCTAGGTTCTCCAAGTCCGGTCAAGGGTGGTTGACGTGGCGACGTTCATTCTCGTGGCAGGAGCGGGTGGGCCCTGGACAATGGCTACCCCGGTATGCCACATCGTGATCCTTGGCTGAATATCCCTCGAGTGTCTGCCGGGTAAATGGTCTGCGTGGTCATTGTTCTATGGCTAGGAGCAGGCCAGTAACAAATCACCACTAGCACAGGTAGACATCCTTAGTCTCGTGTACTCGAAGTTCACCGAAGGCGGGCCCTGCCTCGGAGTTGGATGCAGCCAGCCCGTATTATAAAGGAAAAATTTTTATCGGCAAGCTGCAAACCTCACGGATGTTGACGGTAACGGGAGATATACGCCAGCTTCTTCTCAGAAGAGAGAGCCCGAGGCACAGCCATGTCAGGAGGCAAGGCTCGGAAGTTGACATAAGAATGGCAACCGAAAGAGTCTCTGCAGAATTGTGACTTCAGATTCTGCGTGTTGTAATGCAATGCTGGTCGAAATAAAGTCCGGTCACAGCAAATTGTGTGGGTGTCAACCACGAGAAGAGGGGGGCGTTGATATCATATCGCGCAGCAGCATGACCATGCATAAGCCACGATCCGGCACTCGCCCAGTGCGAGAAATCAACGCCAGAAAATGGGCTGCATACGGAGAGAACCACTCAAAGTACACAGGTGTTCCGGATTCCCAGAGCCGGTGAAAGTCTGGTTCGCCATACGGGAAGCGGGTGCTAGAGGAGCACATTATGCGTAGATCTCACGGAGACGGTAAACAGTAACACCGGACACGCAATGCTCGTATGATGAAGATCAGAGCTATATGTCCTGGTAGGTATAATACCAGCGACATGGTTCGGAGCGAGTCAAAATGGACCGCCACAGTACCAAACTTCCGAGATAGGAGACCACCTATCAACTCGACCAACAAGCTTCATGGTACAAAACAAGCGGTGTGTGTCAGCGGGCTCAATTTCAAGGTGAACGTCGCATCAAATGGTATGGAAGAAGCATTGCTATGGGTCTTGATGCACGTGTCATATCATCATGATCAAGACTCGGACTCTGGTATCGGGATCAGTTCCGAGGGGGCCGACTGGTCACGCTTCCATCATCGGCAGGAGACATCCCGAGGGCCCGTGCGTCTCCCCTTGTCCTGCCGATGGAACCGAGGGCGCATCCCGAAGCGGCCGAAGCATGCCTCACATGGCCGTCGATAGTCATTGTCAGCGGGCCAAAGGATATCCAAAACGGCAATGTTGGGTGATAGATATGGTAAGCTGAGGACCAGTACGACACAGACAACAGGTACCTCCTGCAGACTGCAAGTATCAAGCAGCCTGCGGTGCGAAGCGGGAGAATTTCCTGATGATCCTGGGCTGTGTGGCGGAGAGCGGGACAAGGGTAGCTGCGGGTGATAATGAACTGCTTGGGCCGAAATCGGGATGCCGAATCAAACCTTGGCTTTTTACCCCTCACACCCAAGCTCCCGCAGCTTTTGGCGTCTGTCTGCCGAAGGAGGCTTGGGCTCTGGGGTCGCACAGCAGCAACACCGACCTCGAGGGCTGTCTGAAGGCGGCAGAGCGCAGGCCGTTTGTTGCACGTGGGACATGTGTGACCCCTAAATTCCGTTCCCATGGGCGTGCCTGACAGATGGGTTCGAGTACTGTTTTGATAACTTGTTTCCAGTGCGGCTTTTGTCCATGTTGTCCAAAAAGGAAGCTGAGAAGCTTTTGTTATCGGTCCTCCAAAACTCTCACGGAGGAGGAGGAGCTAGACTAGTGGGACTGTGCAGTGCTGGGCCTGGGGCCGGCGAATCATGCCAGCACCCGGAGGTCCACCTTGTCCTCGACCCAAACAAAGAGTCTCCAACTCATACGCTTCTAGCATGTTGACGGGTACCTATGTTCGGTGGGCTGCCCCGCATGTATATGCTGGAACTTGGTCCGGGGTGGCAGGATTGGCCAGTGGTTCCGCGCTCTTGTCCCTTCGCCAGGACAAGGTTGTAATGTGTTCGCTCATGGACTGCTGAGATGGGGAGGCATGTTCTGCATACAAATAATCAAGTATGTGTGCTCTTCCCCCGGCAAACCGTTCCTGCATACCCCCAGTGAGCTCAACACAAACCTTCCCTGTTCGTCACCATGGTGCTGATCAAGCTTGACTCCCAGTCCGAGGTGAACGGCACCAACGGATCCCCGGTACTCAGTAAGTCGGCTGTGCTGCACCGAGACCTGTCCGAGGACTTTCTCCTGCTCTCCAGCAGCGAAGGAAACCACCTCATCCTCGAGGATGGTCGACGGGTGTTTGATGCCTCCGGAGGCGCGGCAGTTAGTTGCATAGGCTATCGTAACAAGAGAGTGGCCGATGCTACTTATAAGCAGATCCTCGATGCCCCATACTGCTCTACCGTTTTTTACACCACCAAAGTACAGGAGGAACTCTGTCGTTTCCTGGTCGATTCGACGGGGGGCCATATGGCGCGGGCTTATATCGTTAACTCAGGTTAGTTCTTTCGTCAAGCCGATGGCTTCCCGCTCCCAAGTTGACCGAACGCAGGTTCCGAAGCAATGGAGGCGGCGATCAAGCTCGCGAGGCAGTACTTTGTCGAGCTCAGTCCATCACAGCCGCAGAGAACTCGCTTCATTTCCAGAAGACAATCTTATCATGGCATTACCCTCGGCGCCTTGGCCATGGGCGGCCACAAGTACAGACGTGCCAAGTTCGAGCCACTCCTGATGAAGAACGTTTCTCAGGTATCCCCTTGCAATGAATTCCGCTTCAAAGCTCCTGGAGAGACAAACGAGGAATACGTGGCGCGTTTGGCGAAGGAGCTCGACGATGAGTTTCAGCGAGTTGGGCCTGCGACTGTCTGTGCTTTTGTTGCCGAGCCTATCGTTGGTGCAGTAGGTCCATATCGCAGTGGTGATGGTACAATGGGGCGCTAATGAGTGTCATGTAGGCTCAAGGGTGTGTTCCCTCTGTCGCTGGGTATTTCAAGGCTATGAAAGCCGTGTGCGACAAATATGGGGCACTTCTGATTCTGGATGAAGTAATGTGCGGGATGGGTCGGAGTGGTACGCTACATGCCTGGCAACAGGAAGGGGTAGTTCCGGATATTCAGACCATCGGCAAGGCGCTTGGTGGTGGCTACCAACCGATAGCTGGGTTGCTGGCAAATCACAGGGTGATCGACGGAATCGCGAGAGGAAGCTCGTATGTGATGGTGAAACTCAGGACTCGGGGTATTCTGCTAACTGTGAGCCTAGTGTGTTCGTCCACGGCCATACCTACCAGGGCCATCCAGCTTGCTGCGCGGCTGCACTCGAAGTCCAGCGCATCATTCAGGAAGAAGACCTCGTGGCCCACGTTGCCAATATGGGCCAGCTGCTGTCCCAGGGCCTGAAGAATCGCATTGGCGGGCATCCCAATGTCGCCAATATTCGAGGTCGTGGTCTGTTCTGGGGAGTTGAGTTTGTTTCGGACAAGACGGCATCGACGCCATTCCCTGAAGCGGTTCATGTAGCCATGTGTATCAGCAAGCTCGGGTTGGACTCGAAGTATGGGATTAACGTGTACCCGGGGGCTGGCTCAGCGGATGGGCTCCTTGGGGACCACATCATAATCTCGCCTGCCTTCAATGTGCGAAAAGAAGAGGTTGAGTGGATTGTGGAAACTGTTGGTCGGCTGGTCGACGATTATTTTGCGACGCTTGAAGTATGAAGTGATGGATGGTAGCGAAAGAGTTGTACGGTATAGATGGTTTGAGTGTCGTTCTGGAAACGACTCCTCATTTTCAATGAAAAACCCCCACTATTGCAGTCCAGTCCACGAAACCAATGAGAAAAAGAAACGACCTGTGGGTGGTGCAGCTCGAAGCTGGGCCCTTTGCTCCTTTCCCAGTTGGGTACTATGTTGCCCCTCTTTTCTAATCGCTGGAAAGAATCAGAAGTCAGGCATCGATGAGCAGTCAGGGCATTGATTTATTCCACTTCTTTAACACTGGAAGATACCTATCAGATGAGATGTCCATATGTCACTGGTTTGGGAATTGTTTCAGGGTATAAGTCGTGTAAGTGAGGTTCGACAATCAAGAGATCTGATTGGATCATATTCGCCCCACAAATAGCGGGCAATCATCAGGGGACCCCGGGAGCTGTTCAGCGGACACTTGCGCTGGAGCCAAGCCTGGGGTTCCTGAACCAACTTGATCCAAGATCCCATCCGTCAATTCGCGATCGCAAACACCGTCTGCTTCACACCTCACTAAACCAGGCGCATCTTGCTCCAGCTGACAGAAGACCGACTTGCCGCAGGATGGCTGCCGGGCTTGCCAATGGCCGACCGGCCGCCGACGAAGAAGCCCGCGCCGAGGTCGACGTCCTCAACTCACGCCTCGAGAAGACAACCCAGTTGACCAAGAAGATCCAAGCGTGCTTGGGAAGACTAGAAGCCACAGGGAAGAGCGTTCGCGATGTCGCGGGACCTCTCAATGGCGAAACCAGAAAGCTACAAATACTCGGCAACAGTGCGTAGCTACCGGCTGCCAGTCTGTTTGTGACCAGAGCTGACATCCCACTCTTGCTCAGACATCGATTCCGTGATCGCAGCTATTGAACGACTACGACAGCCAGCAGACAGCAAGAATGACGAAGAGCAAATCATTCGGATGGGCCCCGACAAGGCCGGCCTCTCCAACTACCTTGGATCAATCAAGCGTCTTAACAAGGCTCTTAATGATATGAAAGCCTCCAACCTTCGATCAACACAGCAGACCGTCGCCGAACTCCAGCGCTTGGTCAAACTCGGCAACTCACAGCTTGAGAATGCTTTCGACAAGCTATTACGAAGCGAGACACCCCGAATGATCGAACCATTACACTTTATCACAAAGAACAAGCCATTCCCAGTCTTGTCACAAGACAAGTTCAACAAACTGGGCTTGATGAACTCGTTTGTCCACCAACAAAGTGCAGGCGGAACCGCGCCGCAAGAATCGCCAGTTGCAAAGATCTACGCCGAAATAAGGTCGCAATACCTATCCTCGTCATTAGTAAACATGGCCGCGGCCAGTTCCAACACAGCGAAGAAGAAGAACCCAGATGCGATCTACCGGGCGGGCACCAACGGGATAGGCACCTACGCGCAGGCGATGGAGGGCCTGTTTATTGCCGAGTACGAAAACATTTGCAACATCTTCACGAGAGAGGACTGGGGCTCTGTCTTCCAAGCAACCTGCCAGCCGGCCCTGGTAGAGCTGGGAAGAACACTGCGGGAGCTCAACGGTCACATCAAGCAACATATGAACACAGACTGCTACCTCGCGTACGAAATCGTCGAGATCATCTCGGCCCTCTCCAACAACCTCGAGAGCAAAACAGGCGAGCTGAAGAGCTCCCTCGCTGCCTCGTTAAAACCAGTACGGGAAACCGCCAAATCTTCTCTTGCTGAACTGCTAGAAGACACCAAACGCCGCGTCAACTCCCTCCAGACCTTGCCCCAGGACGGCGCACCAATACCAATCATCTCGGAAACCATGCAGCGGTTACAGACCATGGTCGACTTCCTCCGGCCAATATCCAGCATCATGGTCTCTCTCGGCGACGGCAACTGGAAGTCTGTCAGTGCATCCCGAAGCGGGGCGGCAGGCGATGCCATCCCGAGTTTGGCCTCTTTCGACGTGGGCGCGGACGGCAAGGAGATCTTTGCGCACTACTGCACAGACACGATCGAAGCGCTGATGATGTCCCTCGACGGCCGGGCGCGCCTCCTCCTCCAGAAGAAACCCGTCATGGGGGTGTTTTTGGCCAACAGCGTGGTCATTATCGAGCGAATGATCCTACAATCTGACCTTGGCCCGTTGCTTCAGGGCCGTCTTGCTGTTCTTGAGGCCTGGCGCAAGAAGGCGACCTCGCTCTACATGGACGCCTGCAAGGATGTCTCTGTCCATCTTTTTGACATGATCAAGACTGGTCAGGGGGGCAGATCTGGTGGGAGACCGACATCAGGGCAAGGAGGGGCGGTGGATAGCGCGAGTATCATGAAGGGGTTGGGGTCGAAGGAGAAGGCGGAGATTAAAGAGAAATTTCAGCTGTTTAATGCGGGCTTTGAGGATATGGTGCAGAAGCACAAGAGTTATAGCATGGAGAAGGAGGTGAGGCAGCAGTTTGCGAAGGATATGCAGAATATGATTGAGCCGCTGTATTGTCGGTTTTGGGACAGGTATCATGAGGTTGATAAGGGGAAGAAGGGGGGTGGGCAGAGGGTTAAGTGGGATAAGGGGGGGATTGCGGCGGTTTTTTTGGGGTTGTATTAGTTTAGGGGGAGCTGGACAGTGTATTGATTTACGCAGTGTGTAATGTAATGAAAGGGGCGGGCTATGATGGATGATGTGATGGGATTTGGGTGGGATGGGGGGTGAAATGGGTAGGTAATGGGGATTATTGACATTGGCATTGGCATTTGGCATTCTTTGGGGTTCGTGGGAGTCAAAGCAGGAAATATCAGACCACCTTTGCGTCATGCTCGTTCCTAGGCTAGTGCATCTAACTAGGTATCGTGACGATAGTAGCTAGCGTTTGCTGCCTTCTACATACATACAGGATGCGCCGAGACTACTGGATTGGGTGCTATTGGCGAATATCGGATGCCGATGGCTTAGGTTCACGAGTCTATCTTACTGAGCTCAGCTATTGTTGCGCGGCTGGGGTTTGACCACCTACGGATACCTGGTCAGCGGTTTCGAGGCTGTTGTTGATGGTTAACCATCCCCTGGGCCAGGCCCCGGCAGCGCAACAATTGAACCCATGCACAACCTACCACCCACCACCCCCATGTCAGGTTCTCGGGAAGGTAAGGTAGGTATGTAAAACGCAGACCGGGGAGGAGGGAGGAGCCGGGATCGGGAGTTGATGCGATGCGATGGGGTGCGTGTGGGTGTTTATTGCTTTTTTTGTACATACCTTCGGTGTGGTAAATGTGTGGGTGGGTGTGTTGCGTGCATAACTGCATCGTGATGCCTGGCCGCCGTTGAAGGTTCAAATACCTGTCGCTCCATGGTCAGCCTTGGAAAGGGCAGATCACTGCTTTGAAGGGCTTGGTTTCTTGTTTCGAGGTTGTGATGGAGGGGGTATATGATCTGATTTTCTATGTACGGAGGATGGGCACATAAGAGCTAGACTAATGGGGGGACAGCTTGCGAGAGTGAGGTACGTAAGCCGCCGTTTGATATGTACAATGATGGAGAGGTTGTTTCCCAGTCGTTGGGATTTAGGATTCGGCAGGAGATGGATGGAATGTGGGATTCCAAGAAGTCTAGGCCTGATGCGGTGTAGTGCTCGTTCGTAAATCTTGATCCGAAGTTGTGATGGCTTGTGCGTGCTTGCTTGTTGGGGGTCATGATCCTTGATGATGACTCTTTACAGATACTTTTCACATCATGAAATGTGTAGCTCGTTTTGTGTGTCGTCCGTCTCATGAGAAGGATGATGTCTCCGATAGTCAGCTTACCTCAACTTACTCGTTCTTACATACATATCGGCACGTTGGTAGCACTCGAGCCTCTTGTGCGACGTGATCTATCCCAAACCCAAAGTCAACATGAATCTGGCTCACATAAACTCAGACCAGCAACCACGGTTGGAGATGTTATGGTCACGGTACTTTGCCAACTCGGACTCTTCGGATGGTAGCTAGGTATGGGATGGATGGCTGATCCCCCGCCTTTTTCATGTTTTCCTCAACCAGAACCAGAGTTTCACGATAGCTGGAGATCAATAACTGACGGGATTGATGAAGTGGGATCAACCGTCCATCCCCCTCCTCCTCCTCCTCCTCCTGACCATCTCCCCGCCTTCACCCCAACATCAGATCAATGATTGTTAATCATGTTTTGTTTTGCCGCTGCTGCTACGTGCATCAGTGGAGATAATATCACCACCTCGATATACCCCATTCCATTCACCTGCATAGGTAACATCCCCAACACTCCGCAACGGAAACATTATATCGTCAAAGTGTATGTATTATTGTATCATCCGTCCAGCGTAGGATAAAGCGGAGGTTGTGCTCAAGGCGGGTTTCCCCCTCCCTCCCTCCACTCTGTCAAGGGGTTCAAGGTTCAACCCGTGCTCGCCCGTCTTGCCCGTCAGGGGTTACATTCAACGGCAGATAGCGGTTGTTGCATGGTCCGCACAGTCCAGCCCAGCATAGGCCCCCCTACGGCCCCCAAACCAGGGGTAATTGTTGCTAGTAGTGTAGGTCAGGGGTTCACGATGAGCCACGTCAACAATCGATATCAAACATCATACAGGAATAAAATATCATCATTTTACAGTCAGGAAATTGACAAAGAGAAAGCGAGGCGGCCGCTCGAAAGCAACGTTAGTTTATTTTCTGCGGCCCCCAGCCTGGGTCAATGATGGCCGCATGTACCAGACCACAAGTTCTCAGCCAGCCTTCTTTTTTGGTTCGCATGGCATGGGCATACATGTAAGAGAAACGACCTATATTCATGTATAAACATCCCAAAACAGAACCGAACAAAACAACACAACTCCACAGCTTGCATAGGCAGGTCGGCAGGAAGGCATCCTAGTCCATACATACATAAACATTTCATGCATCGTGGTGGTGGTGGCGGCCGCGGGCGGCAAGCAACCGAGCAGGGTCATCCATCAAGGTACCTACCTACCTAGGTAGGGAGCATTCGCGCACGGCCGGCCGGCTTCAATCCTCGTCGATTGTCAAGGATCAAGCAGATACCGATCTATTTTTTGTTTTCTTTCTTGACCGAAGAAGGATATGGGTGCAGGATGCATGTCCATCGGGCGGCAACATCCATCTCACATTTAAGTCATAGCTTGTGAAGAACATGGTATCATAATAGCTAGATTCACAAACACTAAAACTACAACAAAGGTAAAGAGAACTAGCTGGGGGGTATCTGTAAAAACAAGGGGTACCCTCACTGTGAGAGAAAACGCCAAAATCCAAAGAGTGTGTGCAATCCAAACTCCATTCCCAATGCCCTCCAGAAAACACCATTGCCTTTCCCCTCTGTGTGTGTGCGTGCTCCGATCCCCCAAAAACGAGAGTCCATCCATCCTCCATAGAGAAATGAAACTGATCCAGACCCAGCCACCACCACTACTCAAGGAAAGAAAGACATCATGAAATTGATGAAATCCACCCCCGTCCCATCCCATCCCTCATCAGCCTTGCATGTGCGGGGGTCCGAGTAACAGACATGCGTACTGCGTATGCACGAGTGAGTGAGTGATATCCAAGCCACCACAATGTCTCTCCCTGTCTCCAGCCAAACAACTCGTCGATCCGGGAATTATACCCCGGGGATCAACCAGACCGGTGAGACAATACCTCCAATTGAACTCCAAACGGTGTGAAAACAACCCCCGAGAGCAGGTGGAGAAAAGGGAGATGCCGTCGATCGGGCCATCCCCTGCCCTGGGATGGGTGCTGAAGTGAGACGTTGTCGAGGGCTGGGGTGAAAGGGTTGCAGAATGCATATGCTATGCCGGCCTCTCCTGCGTGCTGTGTACTCCTGCGGCCGGCCCAATCGGGCGGGTTTTTTTGTACAACAAGCACAGACAGTTACATTGCCCTATGCCTGTGCTCGCCCGAGGCACCCAGGTACAGTACTTCTTCAATTCAATAAGGGCACCGAGCGCAGTGGTCGCTCCCAGGGCAGTAGTCGTGGGTGCCAAAGTCGATGGCCTTGCAGCAGAAGGAGCAGCAGTGGTTGACTGGTTCCTGGCGTTCGATGACGGCCATTTTGTTGGATGTTGATTGATTGATAGGTGATATTTGTGGGAGAGAGGTTGTGTATCAAGAGTGTGACTCAACGGTGTTGAGGTTAGGGTTATGGCAGTAGTGGTGAAATGGTATAGCTTAATGGCAGCTTTGAAGGAGATAGATAGATAGTTGAGCAGCTGATGTATCTGTTCGTCTGAAGAAGAGTGCCTCGAACCAAGAGAGAAAAAGTGTGGGAATCCTGCTCCTTTATGTATCCATTCCCTCCAAGAGAGGCGTGGGCAAAGAGAGCCAGGTTTAAATGTCCAGGCGCCTCCCCCGAATGAGGAAATTGGCAGAGCAGATGCACAAAAATGAGAAAAAAGGGGGGGCACAGGCACAGGCATAGTGACCGGGCAAGGTGGGGGTAGGTTTGGGGAACTTCAGATTGCGGAAAGCATGAAAAAGAGAGAACGACGAACAGCATCACCCAAGATGGGCACGGGCTAGTTTGAGAGGGTAAACGAAACCTGGGGGATACCTGCGCTTGCATGGTGATCACCTCTTTGTTTCTATGCGAGCCAAGGAACCTCCCTAGGTACCTCTGAGGTTCTGCTCCTCCAAAAGAGGGGGACCCGACGCACGAAGAAAGGGCAAGGGAAAGCGCGTCACAGCAACGAAAATAATTGACGAAAAAAAAAAAAAAGTTCAATTAAGCTGCCCGCCAAGACTTGTCTCCTAGCCGGGCAGCTTCCCTTGAAGCGCTTTGTTGCGCCGTGCCAGAGAGCAGCCAAGAAGACCCAAAGAAGAGACCCGAAGGCGTCGAGCAACAAGGCGACCACAGGGGACAACAGGGGGGCGGGGACCCCAGAAACGCACTGAGGAACAGAGAGAGACAGCGGATAATGCGGCGGTGTGGCACGATACTTCGTAAGAGGGGTCACGAGGCGTCAAACTTTGGGACAAATTGGGCTCTTGATTTGGTTTTTTTTCTAGTCCACCAGTCCACCGCCGGCGATGAGATACCCGTCAGTATTACCGTTCCATTGACCTCTCACCATCGTTACCGTACCTTGTTCCTGTCACACCCGAGGTAGACTCACCAATAGCGGCCTTGATGCCCAGCTTCTTCAGCAACAATGAGATCACTTGTCAGGGCCCTGGTGCAAACCGTCTCTGCATGTGGTCGATAACCCCAGAAGTGAGGCTGATGATACACACACGGAAGGGGCACCTAGGGCAGGGGAATGTCAACGGCGCTTTGTTATAATTAGGCCGCTGCAAAACAAATGTAGAGGCAGGTCGCTGGATCAGGAAGTTGGAGCCATTCCTTCTGACGCATCGCTGCTCCGTGGAGTTATCCTGGCGCTGATAGTGCAGTCAGGTCTTGCAGATGCTTACCTTACCTCACATATTCGTATGGGCAGTGAGTAAGATCAACAGTGATTCCCTGGGACCGAGTGAACAGACTCAGCCCCGGGTAACGTCTTCACGCCCGTCGGCAGCCGCCCAATGCTGCGATCAGCCGGTGGAAGGCGTCCATCACGGGCAGTGAATGTACAACAGTACAACACACCGCTCTTCAACAAGTCTTGTTCTCGAGAAGGTATCCCCAACAGCGGCAACCCGGCTGACATCTTGTGGGCCTTTTTGCCCTAGGCTATCATGCCATCACTATCAAAAAGGCATGTCCGCAATTCCGTACTCCGTGTGTGCTCCCAGTCTTCAGAGCCACTCGTTGGGCCCGCGAGGGTGTTTCCGTTGGCTCCGGCATCCCCTGTACAGGTGACGTCTGTTCCATGCCCTGGGCGAGCTTGCTGGGAAGAGTGCACCAATAACAGCCTGCCTGCCAAGCGACTTCAATGGGCAACCCAGCCCAATCTTCATGTTTCACAGTCCGAGGGACTATCAACACCAGCATCCGACACAGCGCCAAAGCGCCTGTCTTGTGTTGTTGTTCTCCATTGGACCTCTTGGACAGCAACACGGCAGCTGTTCGGCCAACCCATCGGGAGCCTACCAAAGCTCCGAGAACCCTTGAGGAGTGATGTGGCGCGGGCTGGAATAATTGCTGCACAATGCATGTGCCGCATCCAGTTCACGATAGCCTCAGTTGAGGTCCGCAAAGGGGAAAAATTGGAAAGGCCAACTTCGGGGCTTCACCCGCGGGATCCATGGGCATAGGGCATGCCAATATCGTTGGGCGTGGGGGGACAAACCTACCTTACCATTGCTGATATCAATTTCCATCTGTGTCCCCGCTTCCTCATCGTTTGTTGACCGGATCCGCCCGATCGTGATGATGAAATTGGGTCACCTGCACTCTTTCTTTTTGGACAGGATAGAGCGCTCCGTGATAATCCATCCTTGCGGATTACCCACTTTGGCTGTGTGGCTCCATCGGTTTCGCCAAACCCCTCGTTGCAGAATGCAGGGCACATCTTCCAGATGTAAGTCATATCATTGAAAATTGTAATTATTTTGGCGGACCACCCGCTGATTCAGTCCTACGCCAACACTCATTCCAAGTTCGAAACTTGCTTGCGTGTGAAATGGGCTTTGGCTGGCGAGGTTGGGTACACAACATGTCTGCGGCAGGTCATGGAAGGGTCAGTCGGGACTGAGCGGGAGTGCCAGTGTGGTTGTTCAACACATTCAGAAGTAGAAAACTTCCAGAAGACTGCTCTTGGATCCATATCAGGGACGTCATTGTCGTACGAGACATCAAGTGCCGCGCGAACCCATTTGGCCTTACGGCCCTTGGGATGCCGGTTGATCCACTGCCTCTTGCTGCTGTCGTTGGCCGAACGTGCCCAACCTATCCGCATGCCCGAGTTTTCATCGGAAGCGGGAGCATCCTCGGCCTGCCAGTCTAATCCCGTGGGTTGGACTGCATATGTTTATTGGCGGACCGATGTCGGTAGCCGCTGCCCTTGCTGAATCTTTGCTAGGTAGGTGTTATGAGAGTGAGAGTGAAATTCCGCAGGGTGATGCGTGAAGGGCCACGATAGCCTCTTCGGTTGCCTTCCGTCTTGGGCGGGCTGTTGGCCCGCGCTCGGAGTCCTTTCCATGGTAAGTTGGATAAAGTCTGCCCAAATATGGATGATTCGTGGGGGTTCAAACATGTGCCGGAGATAAGACTCATGCCCATGAATGGTTGTTGACGAGCACATCTTTGGTCGACATCAGGAAGTTTTGTATTGCTTATTACGAAGTCAACTACATCGTTCTAGTTAGTTCAAAGTCTTCTTGTTCTCATGCAATGGTAGGTAAAACCCAGCTCAGCCAGGCATATGAAGATGGATAGCACAGCGACAGTTTTTCGTGATACCTACCTGATTCGTCGCCGAACGAATAACGTGAGTTGAAGAGCCCACTTGGTCTTGCTCGCTTCGAAGGTTCGAGTGACAAGACGCATACCGTCAGCGCTTGCACCATCTCGAGCGCCCAACGCCCGACATCCAGCTGCAATCCGATGTCGCAAGCATGGTACTTGAACTCCTAAGGATTAGTGGGAGACAAAAAAATGCAAGGGACTCCACCACGTGTGTGGCGAACTCTTGTTCCAGCTCTGCAGCCTTCTCTGCTGAAGCTGACTGGAGGGTCTAGACCCGAGGGAATGGACGCGAGATATGCAGGCTGACACCGTTTGCTTGTGAAACGCTCTGGCAAAGCGGCCCAGCAAGGGGATGGGGGTGGAAAGACGGGAGTGAAAGCCGTGAGTGAAAGCTGTTTGAGGTGACCCAAGCAATGTGAAGGAACGGGAGTCGTGTTCTGAAATGTAAGGGGTAGTATGTCAGGTTAAATTTTTTTCGAGGAGATCTGGAGAAGTTATTGAAGTTTATTAGACCAAATTTCAAGTAAAATTTCGACATTTTTTGACCACTGCTTCTGGTATTGCTCGGGGTTAGGGTTGTGTCAATCATGAGACCTAACCTACAGAAATTCTGATTGGTTAACGAGTATCTCTCTCTCTCTCTCTGAAGTTTAACTTAAACGTTATCTAGGATTACCTTTGACTTCACTTCAGGGCAGACTCTCTGGTAACCACGATTAAAGGCAAAATGAATGAAACTTTACACATTCTAACTTCACGCCATGCGCGTTCTGCAACCGAGTACTTGTAGGGCAAGGGCCTCCATTTTTTGCCAGCCCTTCAAAATGCATCAAGACTTCAACCTTTGGCACATCTCAACGACCAATCTCTTCAACATTCGGCACCTAGCTATTGAGACCACATTCAGAATCATCTAAACAAAAAGGAAACCTCCCCCAGTCAACATGCCTCAAGACGACCTGTATTACGGTATGTCCCAAGACGACCTGTATTACTATTTCAGACACAGTTCGGTCGACATCCTCTCCCCTTCCGATTTCCTGTACCTCTACATGGACCGTGAGCTCATAAAAGATGGTGAGATCATAACGCGCTTCAGGCTACACAAAACATGTCACGATATCTCCGATCTAAAAACACTCGATGAGTTAAACCCTTTGGACGAAGACTTTGACACGATCCCATCCAAGCTCATCTCGATCGAAGCGCTGCTATACATTCGATTTCTCCCAGTCACGGCCATAAAACTCTGGAACCGATGGGTAAAGATATGCAAGAGCTCAGGGCGCCGTCCATGGTGCGATGTCGATTCTCAGCCCTGCGACGGCTTATTTCTTGACATGATTATGCGCCACATGGAGCGCCAGCCAGTCTCCAACTGGGAAACGTATCTGGACGCCTGTGGTTTGGACGTCTCAAGTGTCGAAGCGTTTCTTAGCGACGCAAACCTTCCCCAGAGTGCTCAAGCGGAGGAATTCCCTTTCGAAACCAGGCGGTTCTGGGCTCAATATTTTGTCACTGAAAAATATAGCGATTTGCAGCACATCCACAGGACATCGATTTTGAGAACATGTGCGATTGATAAGCGAGAAACTGAGCGCAAAAACGCAGGGAAAGCAAAGGGTCTGGAAGAGCAAGACTCAGACGACGAGTGCTCAACAGACGAGAACTCAGAAGACGAGGACACAGATGGCCCGGAAGAGGATTGTTCAGATCGGGATAATCTTGAATACAGCGATTCAGAAGAGTAAGCCAGCATCGGGCGAGCTCTGGACTCTGCAGGATGCCCTTCTTTCTCAGAACAGCATGTTGTAGCAGACCTCTCCACCTCAGCCAGAACCCTAACCCGAATCTCAACTTCCCGGCTAACACTTTTGGATTCCGCGCTTTTTGGAACAGTCTCGACTCAATGGTGGTTCGCTCGGTTCTCGGGTTTAACTCACCAACTCAGCGGGGTGCTTTTCATGACCTTAGTGTCGGCTTTCTTTGCGGGAAAACTATCACCCATATATCACCTCGCTCATGGTACAGCTGGATGTTTCGGATGCCAAGCAGAGATGTTGCAGGGTTACACCATTGCTGCGATGCTTCCTCTTCTCTAGGTATGGACGAATGGTGTAAAGACATGCTGCTAGTCTCAACCAGGTAGTAATAGGAGTTGTATTGTTCCATTTCACCCGTCAATGACGGCATATCTTTTCCGTTGGTTTGTATGGAGATCAGGTGCCCGCGGTTGTAGCTTTGCTTGTCTGCCAGTCTACGGTCTAACGTTGTGTAACACCATCACCCTTCCCCTAACCAAAACACACACACACACACCAAACATACACCAAGCCTTCTCTTGATATAAAAAAATAAGAAACAATGGCCCAACAACCCTCCGGCCCCTTCAGACTAGTCACAGTCAACACAGCCCCCGAGCGCGCCTACAGGCTCATCGGCCGGGTCGTGGAAGACGTCAAGGACAAGTACACCATTATCCACGCTGGCAATGCTGACGGTATGTCTCCTCACCCCTATCTCAATCTTACAACAACTAACACTGAACAGGCATCGACAAAGTAAAAGAAACCGTCGAGGCAGCTCAGCCCAATGTCCTGGTAAGCCCCCCTCACCCTGGGTACCTCTCCAAAGGTCAAGTTCGTAGTTCTGATAAGAGAGCAGTTCACGGCATCAATGTGGACACCCGAGCAAGCAGCGCAAATCATTGCCATCGCCAAAGAAATCGTTCCAGATTTAAAGACGTTTTCCCTGCCGCAGGGCTTGCAGGTTGACAAGGGACCTGATGCGGTGGTGGAGTATATCAAGGAGAATTTGCCTAGTTTGTTGAACTAGAGGAGGTACTCTGATAGAGATAGAATAGAGAGATATATTGTCTTAGTTCTATTGTGGTACTTCTGCACACTCCCTTAATATACATTCTTTAATTTGCAATAAAGCAGGTAAAGAAATGATCCTGTATTGCGCACCCAACCCATGAAAACATCAGGGTTCACCTCTCAGTGTACGCTTGACCACACCCCTGGACGGTCATCTTCGTTTCTTATAGGCCCCGGGCATCTGACCTCCTTACTCCTGTCCAATGATAGCAAATCCCCTCCACCAGTAACCCTTCCGCTCCTATCCATCATCGATAGGTATCCAACCTTGTTCCCCACTGAAACCCCCCTTTTTCATCGCGAAAACCACCACCCTCTCTTGTATTGGTAACCTTCGTCCGCCTCACACCACCCCTTTCTCATCCTGCACACAACGGCCTGCTCGGGTAGTTTCGCCGCGTTATTCCGATCTCGAGCGGCAGTTTGTCGACTTCGAGACGCATTTTCTCATCTTCGATAGGTTGTTCGATGATGTCGGGTCTCTCGGGGGCTAGGCGGTTGTAGGTCGTGGATGATGGGTCGATGGTGTGATGTAGAAGAGGTGTCCGGTCGTATCTGTATACGAGCGAGCGAGTCTGGTGAGGGTGGTGGTTCTGTGCATCAGTTTTGATATGGAGAAGCGAGACGCGGGGGGTAATAGATAGTGGTTTGGTCTGAGGTTGCTTGACACAGGCTAGGTGGTATTGGAGGAGCCCTGGTTGAGATAGGTGTTGGGGGGGAGGAGAAAGTAAGTAGCTTGAGGCTTTTGGATCTGGTGACAGCGGTGCTGTGATCTTTAAAGTGCCCATTCGGAGATGGAGGCAGATGGGGTGTCCGTATTCCCAGTGTTTGTTCCGATCTGCCCCAGGGCTGGGAGACCTCTTGCTGGTGATTAGTACCATTCATGACCTCTTGTCTTTACTGTAGTATATCGTCAAGGCATTGTGGTCGAAGGAGACTGGTTTTCATTTTCTTCAGAAAGACGTGTGTCCATCTAATCATGCCTCAGCGACTTGATTTGACTTCCTTGTCGCGCCCGTCTTTGCTAGGCAACAACGCCAGTGTCAGCATAGTGAGGCTCATCGTTGTCATCGCCATGAAACCATTAGCATATTCCTCTTTGCACGATTCGGAGTACCGCGCTTTGGTCATCAGAGGGTCTTTCAGAGAGTTGTTCTGAGGACGGAAGTGTAGGGTCCTGAAAAGATGGGCAAGGCGGGGAAACATCGTGAAATGTGTTGTTGGTGTTGAACCTGGACGAGACAGTGGGCTGTTAACTGGATTCTGGAGGTGGATTTGGTTCTCTGGGTAAAATTGGAGAAGCGCAGACTGATCTTTAAGGAAATTTTCATGGACTTGAGTAAACTCTGGTGGCCTGATGGCCTGTGATGCTGTGAACTCTATATCAATTTTGCTTAAGGAAAAGTGAAATATCCACACTTCCAAAGTCTACCCCCAACACTCTATTGCTCATTCTGCAGCTTATTGACCAAGCTACCAATATGTGGCTGAATCTCCACGATAAACTCATCCCCATCATGAAGAAGCTCCTGGGGCTTGTGAGCGAAACCAACACCGGCCGGTGTGCCAGTGATGATCACTGTTCCCTTGGGGAGGGTGGTTCCTTGTGACACAAAGCTGACAATCTGCTCAACCGAGAAGATGAGGTCGGTCAGCGGGCTGTCCTGGACGGCCTTTCCGTTCTTCAACCCTCTGAGTCTGAGCTTCCCGACGTCCTTGATAACGTCCTTGGAGACCAGCACGGGGCCGATAGGGCAGGCGCCATCGAAGCCCTTGGAGTAGCACCATTGTGTCTGGGCGAACTGGGAGGCGCGGGAGGAGATGTCGTTGCAGGCTGTGTAGCCCAAGACGTAGTCAAGGGCGTCGGCCTCGGAGACGTTCTTGGCCTCCTTGCCGAGGATGATGGCGAGCTCAGACTCGTAGTCGGCTGAGTCGGAGGCGATAGTGTGCTTGGGGATGATGGTTGGCTCTGGGTAGGGACCGGCGAGGCAGGTGGGTGGCTTCAGGAAGAGGGTGGGGATATCGGGGATGCTCATCTTGGCCTCCTCGGCGTGACGCTTATACTGTTGAACCTGTCAGTGATGTTCTCAAGTATAGGTCAGTCTGGTGTGAGAGCCTTACGTTCAAACCAATGCAACGGATTGTGCCGGCCTCGTTGGCTGTCACAGGCGAGAGGATCTGGCCGATGACGGCAGTCTCACCCGTTGGGGAGCCGGCATCGAGGACTGAGCTTCCGCTGTAGACCTTGACCTGGACCTCCTCTCCCTTGTAGACAGCAAGACCGACATCGACGGAGCTGTCTACTGGCTCTCCGATGAGGACCTTGCTGCTGTCGCCCTTGGGCACAAATCTGACGAGACCTGGACACGCGTCAGTTCAGGAGCTCCCCCCGCATCTTGGGAAAGTTGGTATCTTACGCTCAAAAGCCATTGTTGCTGTAATTTTTCCCTGATGAACTGTTGGAAGCTTTGGATATCAAGATTGTCACAGAACGAAAGACAGTTTGAGAGGAAGAGTCGCAAATCACGAAGAAAGTAACCTGAGCACGTCGTTTCGGGACGGGACTTCGGGACTTAAATATCGACACCGGGCATCACTAATAGGTAGCGCCGCTGTCATCTAGGTCCCCCTAGCTTCGCTTCCTTTCCCCCAGCAGCACCTTAGCAGTATGCAAAGGGGGGATCGGTTTGTGAGATCGGCCTTGAATCAGCCTATTTCCGGCCCCTCTTTGGCCATAATCCCCGCTGCCCCCATGAAACGCGTATGCCGGATAACGAGAAGCAAAGTGAAGACCCCTTCTGCATGAGCTTCTATGCAGCATTACCACTCGTGGGGAGAGCCGTTCGACAGAACAAATGGATTGCCCCTCATTGTTCCGAAGGCCGGACAACTCCACAATCTCCCCGCAGCGGGGGGTTTGTGGATCTTTCTAACGAACGCTGCCCCGCAGCACACCATCGAGCGCTCGATTTGCGGAGTCAGGGCCGTCTCTGTCAGCAAAGGTAGAAGGTTTGTAAGTTATTAACTCACAGCGCGGCCCCAGATATCAATTGGGGCTGGTCAGATTCTGGAATGAAGCCTTCCAGTCCAGGTTGTTCAAATGGCCGCCCTGCGATATACGGGGTTAGGGTTGGGCAAGCTGGGGGTTGAAAAGGGGGGTGATAAGTGGGCGCGGTCTTGCTCTCAGACGAGGTAAACACAGCGCACCAGGAATAGGCCGTTGTTGATTACGAGATCAGTACTCCGGGGAGCTCTGATGAGATGGCGATGGGACCCTTTGTGGTCTTCTAAGAACTGATGAGGAACTAGTTCAACACTTACGAACAGCTTTGACGGACAATCAACTACCAACCGACGAACGATCGGAAGAAGTGCGTGGCGGGCTGCGTATGCTAACAACACGTCAATGCATCAGGGCATCAACCTCTGCGGTGGATGGAACTTTTGGTGGATGCCTATGATTTACTCACTTGACGGGACTGAGCTTAGGCAGGTGATAGTGTGCTGGGGACGCAACTCATCACACCGATCTTCGCTGTCATGAAACAGGGAGTCTCAAAGACTACGATGATATAAAGTGTTCGGGAAATTGTACACAGTCGATCGAAGGCCATGGAAGAAAAGAAGCAAGGCGGTCGGCGGCTATCTCTTAATGCTTAAAGTCTATCTGACAGAGGCAATGTGTGTTGGTGGTGCAGCCGTCGTGGCGTCAGCTGCATTTCGAGTTGGTGGTGGTGGGCAAGACACTTCTTGTGGTCCCTGAGAGGCCTAGGCCACTAGAGATGCGAAGGTGTGCATTGCGCGGCTAACTCCAACCTGACAGACACTAAACAATTGGATGAGACTGAAGTGTCTGTTTAATGGCGCGCCACTTCCTTATATCTCTTGTTATTATATACAGCCCCTTTCAGCTGTCTGGGATATAACATTCCAACATCAAGTGTGCCATTGAGGCCCTAGAAGTCCAGTTCCCACCAGTTTGGAGGTGGAACAAGGATCAAGGCCTCTCTCGTGCTGAAGGAGGGGCAGTTTAGCGTCATTGCGGGTTCTCCCCCGCCCTATTAGCCGCCAAGGTGCCGCCTGCCGCCGCCGCTATCAACACCTTGCTATCCCATGTCACCGTGTCAAGCTGCCCACTCATCCATTCATCCCACCTCGGACCATATTGCTCGTCCAATGCCAGAGTTAACATTCTACATCTCCGTCTCACTGCAGACAGGAATCTCGCGGAAGCCCACTACCGGTGGCACCCAGATCCGTTAGCCCTCCAACCATCGTAGAACAGCCCAAGGACCCATCACCTTTGCTCCACCACGCCACTTGCCTAACCTTACCTTACCTTACCTCAACCAACCCCGCCCTATTGACCTTCACCTAACCCGGGCCGTGCACTGCATCTTCACTCCAAGCTGCAAGCAATACCGTTCACGCCACCACACGTACGTCTCCTGGCCGCGTCGTATGCGACCCCGTCGGGAAGCCTTGGGTTTATGAATGTCGTGCCGAGCTTGACCGAACTTCTGCAATCAAAAGCATCCTCAACGAGCCTGGCTTTGATTTGCGCAACGGTCGACAGAACACCACACCCAGCAAGTGCCCAACATGGCACAAGCGCCCATGATCGCGGTGCCTCTCAAGGCCACCAACGAGATTGACTGGATCACCCCGCTCAAGTCGTATATCCAGAATACCTACGGCGACGACCCGGAGCGATATGCAGAGGAATGCGCTGCCATCAACCGGTTACGGCAGGACATGCGCGGAGCTGGTAAGGACAGCACCGCCGGCAGGGACCTGTTGTATCGGTACTACGGCCAACTAGAGCTTCTGGATTTGCGTTTCCCTGTCGACGAGCAGCACATCAAGATCTCCTTTACATGGTAAAATCTGCTCATTATGCTCTCTCTGGCTTCGTGTTTAGTGTATCTGACATGTTTCTAACCTCGGTTGCTCCAGGTTCGATGCCTTTACGCACAAAGCCACTTCGCAACACTCGCTTGCGTTCGAGAAAGCCTCCATCATCTTCAATATCTCAGCCGTACTTTCCTGCCATGCCGCCCACCAGTCTCGAACCGAGGAATCTGGCCTCAAAACTGCCTATCACTCCTTCCAGGCCTCGGCCGGCATGTTCACTTATATCAACGAGAACTTTCTCCACGCGCCATCGGCAGACCTGAGTCGAGAAACGGTAAAAACGCTCATCAATATCATGTTGGCACAGGCACAAGAGGTGTTTCTTGAGAAGCAGATTGCAGACCAGAAAAAGGTGGGACTGTTGGCTAAGCTGTCGAGTCAAGCAGCTGCGCTCTACGGACAAGCGGCAGAGGGTGTTCAAGACAATGTCAACAGGGCAATCTTTGAAAAGGTCTGGCTTCAGATGGTGCAGGTCAAGTTCAACCTCATGACATCTATGGCTCAATACTATCAGGCGTTGGCGGACGACGATGCGAACTCGCACGGCATGGCTATTGCACGTCTTCAGGTGGCCGAGACTCTTGCTAGAGATGCGAACAAAATCTCTCACAGTTTCCCTGGGACGCTACCTCCGAACGCGAATCTGAACGCCGATGCTCCCTATATCTTGCAGGAAATTACCAAGAGACACTGGGTGGCAGTTCAGGAAAAGCTACGAGAGCTTAACAAAGACAACGATTTCATTTATCATCAACCAGTGCCTGCAGAAGCAGGTGTCCCACCAGTGGCCAAGCTGCCTGCTGCGAAGCCTATCCCAGTGAGCGAGCTCTATGCCGGGCAAGATATCTCCAGAATTACCGGACCAGATTTGTTTGCCAAAATTGTACCATTGGCTGTCACAGAATCGGCCAGTCTGTATGACGAAGAGAAGGCAAAGTTGGTAAGGGCCGAGACGGAGCGGGTCGATCAGGCTAACAGTGAGATGGCCGCGAGTCTTGACTACCTCAGGCTGCCGGGTGCTCTTCAGGTGCTGAAGGGTGGGTTCGATCAGGAAATTCTCCCGGATGAGGATTTCAGGACGTGGTGCGTGGACGTTGCGGACCATGAGAATCCCGGGACAATATTCGATTCTCTACATGAACAAAAACAAGTCATTATGACGATTTTGGATAGAAGCACGAAACAGCTGGATATGGAGGAAAGCGTGTGCGAGAAGATGAGGTCAAAATACGATAGCGAGTGGACACAGCAGCCAAGCTCGCGGCTTACTACAACGCTGCGGGGCGATATTCGCGGTTACCGTGAGGCTTTGGACGAAGCGGCACGGAGCGATCAACAACTTTTTACCAAGTTGCGACAAAATCAAAATGAGTTTGACGAGATGAGACTTGCGGCCGAGACTGGGGAGGTTGATGCTTTGTTCCAGAGGGCGGTAAATAAGGGGCGCAAAGCCAGCAATACAAATAGCCCGTCGAGCGAACCGAACCTTTTGGATGCCGATTTTGACGATGGAGGACCGAGTGTTGTCGACCAGATCGCCAAGGTGGAGGATATTCTCAAGAAGCTGAATCTGATCAAAAGGGAACGGACCCAAGTGCTCAAGGACTTGAAGGAAAAGGTTGGTCAATTCCAGGAATTTAACTTAAGGGTTCAGCATAAAGGAGCTTTAACTGACAGATATAGGCACACAACGACGATATTTCTCAAATCTTGATTTTGAACAAGAAGAGCATTGTCAAACATGAACAACAATTGTTTCAACAGGAGCTCGAGAAATTCAGGCCTTACCAGACGCGTCTCGTTCAAGCCTCACACAAGCAGGCGGCAATGATGCGGGAGTTGACAGTCACCTTCAATAACCTTCTTCAAGATAAGCGGGTCCGAGCAGAGCAGAGCAAGTACGAGGCGATTCAGCGGACGAGAGCTTCAGTGATTGGCAAATACAAGCGGGCATATCAAGAGTTCCTGGACTTGGAGGCTGGTCTCCAAAGCGCCAAAAATTGGTACAAGGAGATGAGGGAAACAGTGGAGAGCATGGAGAAGAATGTCGACACTTTCGTCAACAACCGGAGATCTGAAGGAGCGCAATTGCTGAACCAGATTGAACAGGGCCGAGCAGCCAACAAGAGTGCGCAGGCTGCGTTGGAGCAGGAGCGATTAAGGGGGTTGATGGAGCGAATGACAATGGAACCACCTGCTTCACCCCCCAAGCAGTCGAGACCGGCACCGGCACCACTCACCTTCAATACCGCGCCAGCGTATCATAAGAGCAGCTATTCTTCCGGGCAGCACATACTTCCCAGCTCTCCACCTCCGACACAGACAACATACGGACATCATCAGCAGCAGTCGAGCCAGTCAGGGTTTAACACCATCTACAACCCTAGTTCTCATGGCAGAATTCCCGGCCCCGCCTCTCCTCCGGCAACACAGTCAACGTTCAATATTCCGGGCCATATGCGCGGACCGGCCTCCCCACCGCCTAACCAGACTTCTTTCCAGCACAGCACATACGGAAATCCCAACGTGCCGCAACAATACCAGCAGCCACCACCACAGCAGGGTGGTGCTGGTGGGTATGTCCCACCGAATTTTGTGCCTCCTCCACCACCTCCTGGACCTCCACCGCTGGGACCGCAGCAGATGATTAACTATGGGAATGATTATTATAATCCTAACGTGCCTAGGCCAGGGTCGGCTTCGCAGCACCAGCATCAGCAGCAGCATCAACAGCATCAGCATCAACAGCACCAGCAGTACCAGGGGCAAGGGGGGTATCCAAACCAGCAGGGCGGCGGTCAAGGGGGTGATCCTTGGGCTGGGTTGAGTGCTTGGAAATGAGGAGGAAAAAAGGCTAGATAGATTGGTAGGTAGGGGGTAGGGGGGAAAGTGGGAGGAGGTAGGAGTTGAAGAATTAAATATATCAAAATATACACTTTTACAACAACACGCTTAGATGAACATGGCGTCCTACTGATGATGAATTGTAAATGCAATATGATATAATATACAAACACCACAAGCTAAGAACTAAGCTAAAAGGGACAGCTATCATCCAACAAAACAGGCAGGACAAAAGGGGGGGCGCGGCGAGCTGCAGCGGTCTATGTAAAAGCCAAACCAACCAGCTGTACGATGCTATGATTTCCTTCTTCTTCTCTTGCCAATAACAAAATCAAAAACAAAAGGAAAAGATCTGGCGTTGCGTTCTGCTGCTGTATATGACTCTGTCTTCTATATTCGCCCCTTTTTGTAAGTGCCTTCCATCCCCTTTCCCCCCACACACAACCAACTCCCCTTGTGTATATTATCGATCTCGCCGCTTAGAGCTTGGCTTTGGGAGCCTCCAAAGTAGGCACCAGCAGATCCCTCATCTCACCCGCCGCCTCGCTGATATAATAACTCATCTTTTCGCTTCCGAGGCCCTTGCTGACGATGTTGAAGTTCAAGCTATTAAACCCCAGTCAGCACACACAAGTCTTTCACACCATTTGCCTGTAAGGGAGGGAGACATACCTATTCTCATTAATCATATACGCAATCCCGAACCCCTCATCAATCACCTGACTCCACCCGTACCCATTGAAAAACTCCGAGCTCAACTGACTAGTCGACAAATACCACGAGCTAGAATACCCGTACGCGGGGTCCTTGTAAATCTCAGGCAGCTCCTGCCCTTGCTCAACCAGCCGCTTCAAACCAAACAAGTGACGGTCGACGCCCTTGCCGTCCGACGCGGCAGAGATGTACTCCAAATGAGCATCAATCGCCTTCCGGAAGAGGGCAACTTTGTCAGAATCGGGGATCGAGGCGTCAGACATGGACTTGCACCAGTCCGCGCTCTCTTCCGAGACGGTCCGGCAGGTTTCGGTGCGGCCTTGCTGGAACCGGCGGGTGGCCGCGGACTCGTAGGTGGGTCTGTTCTTGCCGTACATCTTGAAGTAGGCGAGCTGGATGATCATCTGGACGTAGGCGTCGGGGGAGCACTTGAATTTCTTGATCAGACCCTTGCCGTAGCCCTGGTAGCCTTGCACGGCGAGCTGGTGCTGGCCAATGACGTTGTTGAAATCGGTGATGGCACGGTCGATTTCGGCTTGGACCTCCTTGTTGACGACAAACTTGATTGCTTGAGGCTCGGGGAGGTTGGAACGAACTGAAGGGTCGGCAAAGTCGAGCTTGTTGTTGAAGATGACGTCGTTGACAAAGTCGTTGAGGCGGTGGGTGGGGGTGCCGTCCATCATGCTGTGCTCGCCCATGAAACCAGAGGTGCCATTGTCGTTGACGATGAACTGGACGGGCTTGTCGTACCACCTGTTCTGACCATCACCGTGCCAGTACGCATGCGCGCGCTCTTCAAGGGTGACAGGGGCGGCATCGTCGAGGCAGACGACAAAGGAAGCGGACTCGATCGCCTCGAGGGACTGGGCGTTCTTGGGGTCGGCAGACAGAAGCTTGGCGCGGGCGTCGGTCCAGACGTCGCGGTTCTCAGAGGTGAGAGCGCCCACGGCGGGGACGCGCGAAGCCGCTAGCTCATACACCCGGCGGAAGGCCTGCTCGAGCTCGGAGGTGTTGAGCTGCTGGCCGTTGACCTCGTGGGCGACCTTGAAGAACTGGTTCTTGCGGACGACAAGGATATGCTTGTTCTGGGCAGCGTCGAACTTGACGGGGTAGTCGGCGGGCTTGGCGGCCACACGGCTGCAGTTGAACATCCACTTGTAGCTGTCCATGCAAATGGGGAGCTTCTTCATGTACTCGGGCTCGAGGGTGCCGGTGTCGACCTGCTTCTTGAACTCGAGGGCGGCGGTGGTGATGGCAGCAGCGCGCTTGGCTGGGTCGCGCCGCCTCTTGTCATCGCGGTGAGAGTAGAAGTAGCTGACGTAGGGGACTACTGGGTCGCGGTAGCTGAGGTAGGCCGCATCGTTCCACCACTCGTAGATCCAGTTTTTGTGCTTGGGGTCCTCGCGCCGGGCGATGAGCTTCTCCTGGAGCTTGCGGCCGGGGCCGTTGGGCGCAATGAAGTCCTGAACGGCCTTGGTGCTCTTCTCGAGCTCGGCAGGCGAAAGCAGAGGCTTGAGGGACTTGAGGTACCGCGCGGCGGTCTCTTCTAATGTTGGCACGGGAAGCTTGGGGAGAGACTCTTGGAAACGGAGCATAGGCCCCTTGGACTTGTCCTCGACGTAGCCAGCCGGGAGGGAGCTGTTGTTCCTTCTGGAAGCCATTGCTGTTATTCTCTGTGGTTACCGACTTGTTAGCTGTGTGCGCGCAAGGAAAGATCTGCTCAGAAGGAAAACGAACCAGTGGCGTCTGAGTTTGTCTGGGGAAGAGGTTTCTAAGAGCGGGCGACCGAGCCTCTGTCCTTGCGGTCCTTGCGATCGCGGCAAACATCCCAACTTTCCTAGGCAAGTGGAGCTAAAAAGCCGGGGAAGAGAAAACAAGTTGTTGGGGAAATGGCGGAAGACGAGGAAGACGTCCAGGAGGTAGGTGGTGGCCCTTGTGAATTTACGATACAGTAGTGTAGCAGACAGAGTAGCCTCGGGAGATTGACCGAGCAGGGTCGGCCCTTTCTTTGCGTGATGCTTTCCGCTTTCTCCGCGAGCCTAGGCAAAGGGGACAGGTCCGTTGTTTAACAGGGCCGGGGATCCGGTCGCATCGGCATCTCAGTAATAAAAAGCCCCCGCGCGCAACCTCTTTTCGTCCCTCGTCTGATTCTTTTGCAGTGCTGGAATGGGCCGAGCAAGGCACAGGGCGAGCAGGTGCATCAGGGTGCGCTTGTCCGAACGACCCCTCAAGCCGAGGCTAATTGCCGTCATTCAAGAGGGAAGTGCTGCAGCTGCCCGTGGGGTTTACCGAGTCAGCGGGGCCGCCCCTTCAGACCTGTTGGGGCATTCCCTGCCCCTGTGACGCTGCCGCGCTCGGGGGGCGCTGGGCCTGACGTCGCTGTTGTTGTCCATCGTTGCGGGCGGCGGCTCGTTACGGCCTAGCGGATGATACCGAAACGGGGAATTCACATGCCAGACAGTGCCCAGAACTTGTCTTCCACGCTTCTACCGAGTACGTACACCATGGGATGCACGCGTGCAGCGGAAAACCTTATGCAGATTAGGGTTGTTGGGTGTGTTCCCTCCCACGATCCAATCGAAAGCCGTAGAAATAATGCGCGCCAATGAGTGATATAAGCTTTGCCCTAGGCAGATGTCAGTTTGTTACGAACTTTGTAGTGTACACTGTACATACATATGCGTTACCCTAGGTACCTAATGCTGGCAAGTTGGACCCTGAGAGAGCCAGGCATAGCAAAAAACCGGACGGCCGTGATCTTGAGCCCAACGGCTCCCACAACACCATGGATATCCTTCAACGAGGTCGATAGCGGACCCCTTCAGAGCTTGTGACATACATACATCAACACATGCAAATAGCATCTTCACCTATTTAACAATACGACAGGACGCTGATTATACTGGGCACTATCTAACGTAACTCGCAGATCTTTTTCAAAAGACGTCCTCTCCAAGCCAGAAAGACCTATCCCTGCCCGTCCCCCATAGAAACCCTCATCACCCTGCCACTGCTAACTGTATCTGATACACACAAATAAAAACATCAAAAGGTGCCAGTGTCTTCTTTTCATACACCCACATTCGCACCGTTTGCTCCCAGAGCTCCCATAAACCATCCATCCCCAGCACGTAGCACCGAACCATGACGCCAGTAGAAAGAAAAAGAAAATTGAACAGTGAGGAAAGTATTGTTGGAGAAAAAAATTATAGCCGCTGCCGAGTCGAGCCTTCAGAGATGATTATTGCTAGGGCATTTTCTTTCTCCTCTGGGCACTGGGGTTGCTTGAGTCTTCAGAAGCCTTAACGGATTTTGTGGTTCCCCTTCTGCGCTTTCGAGTTTCACCTTCCGAATCTCCAGCCTCCGTTTCTGAATCTTCATCCCTATTCTCTGATAAACTGCAAAGGCGTGATGGAGACATAGAGGAGAGGGTCGAAGATCTAGCGTCAGCCTCCTCGTCCACCGCCTTTTGCTCAGCAATCAAGTCATCAATACCCTAAGACTCATATCTCTTGATTTGCCCGTCAGCACTAAGCTGCTGCACCGACCCAGCGGCAGGGGGGGCATCGAACGTCACCCGATCCCCATCGAGCGACAGCTCCTGCACCATGCGGAGACCCTGCTCGCCCCCGGTCGCGACAGCCTGCTTGAGGCCTTCCTCAACCTCACGTACGCGGCGCTTAAACGACAACCGGTCGAGGAAGAGCTGTTGTCTCGCCCTCTCCAGCTCGCGACGCTCGGTCTGCAGGATAGACTCCATCTCATCAAAGTACTTGAGCTTCAACTCGTCCTTCTCCAGGGTGAGGTTGACGCAAGCCGAAACAAGGCGAGTCATCTCTCGCTCCTCGTGTGACGCAAGCCCGCCAGCTCTGGCTCCAATGGCGGCAAGAGGAATATTGGCCAATGCGCTTGTCTTAGTAGTCGTGGTCGTTGTGGTCGTGGTGGTAGTGGTAACCTCGTGCCTGATATCCACCTCCATTGAATCGCCTTCCTTCTCCTTGCCCTTACCGTTCGCCTCATCGTCCTCGGGGACAGACTCAAGCTTGTTCCGCAGATTTTGCTTGAGAAGCTCTGCAGACTTGCCAGCGGCGGCCGCAGTGCTCGCCGGGTCCGCAAGGCTGGCCAGGAAGCCCACAACCGACATCACCGGGTTGTCAGTCTGACTAAACGGCAACTGGCCGCCATGGCTGCCCAGCATCTGCAGACCAACCGGCGCATCCACCTTCTCCGACTCCAAGTACTTGTCCTCAATATCAAGTTGGAGGAACTTGAGCACGCACTCCTCACGTGTGCGTGTCCCCACATAATCGGCAATTTCACCCCAGTCGTCATCAAACCGCTCAAGACCCTCCAGTAACCTGAGTGTCTCAACATCGCTCCACGGAGCGTCTCTATCAAGAATCGACGAGTATGTTGGGTTCTCCATCCGGGTGTAGTGAGCGCTAGTCTGGTTTCCAGGAAGGCGGCCTTCAAGATAGCAGCTTGGGCAAAGGTCGTACTTGGCCTTGGAGTTGGGATCGGCCTGCGAGCTGTGGTAGTAGATACGTGTGCAGTCGGTGCCGCAGTTGTAGCAGTTGACTCTGATGATGGGCGTCTTGGTTAGCTCGTCGGTCCCGGATACACCATTGGTTGCTGGTGTCTCTCCGTTGGTCTTGTTCTCAGTCTTAGTGAGCTTGGTGTTCTTAGCGTTGGCTTCGTAGATGTTGCGGCCAACTTCCAGGTTGAGCTCGGTCTTTGGTGCAGGGGTGGCGCTGGCCTTGATCTCTGTGTCCTTGTTAGGTCGCCCCTCAACAGTGGCAGGATCGGCCGCTGGTTGCCATGGCTGAAGGCCACGAGGAGTATCGCAAATGATCTTGAAGTGGCCAGTAAATGGTGGTCCGACGTGCGATGGGCGCTGTTCCGTGTCAACCTACAGATGGTGTCAGCATGGCTTGCACTGCATAGAACATTAGGCGAGGTGAAAGTACCTGATAGTTGATCAAACCCCACTGCTCGAGGAAAGAATGAACCCTCATGATGGCGCAGACATCGCCCGCCAGGTTGCGACGGCAGGCAGTGATGGTGAGATACTCGACTGGGTTTAACCGGTACGCATTGATCATGAAATCGCGATAATCCTTGTAGACAGCAGGAGTCTTGCTTCGATTTCTGTTGTTGAAGAATTCTGGCAACGCTTTTCTCTCGATGTTGTGGATGGTGTTCATGTCGAACCAGGCGCTGTAGCTGGGAAGGACGATGGCGTGGGTTTGCGAAATCAGGTGTTCTCTGGCAGCATTCTCGATGGATTCCTTGGTTTTGACCTCGCCGGCACCTTCATTCCCGGCAGCGCCATCAGCTTGGTCGGTGCCATTCTTAGAGGCGTCGCCCATCTCCTCATCTTCGCGGGCCGTCGATTCCGCAGGGGGCCGGTCAGGCGCGTCCAGCGGGTTGTCGGAGGCGGCGCCTGGTGCAGGTGTTGTGCTGTCCTGCTTGATTGTTGGCTCTGGGCCATCACCCATCTGTACATCTGAACATGCGGCAACACGTTAGTTGGAGGCTGGGCGATCCAAGAGAACAACATTGTGCAAACCTTCGTTCTGATCACTGACGTCCGGGAGGGGCGGTTGCGCAAGGATTGGATTGGCGCCCGGGGATGCACCATTGGTGGGTGTCCCGTAGCTAACCATGCTCTCATCCATTGTGACGACGACGACGGCACTGGCGATGATAGACGCAAAACGGGCTAATATTCAATAAGGGACAAGTTTCGAGGCTGCAGGGCAAGGGATGCAGCCCAATACAAAAAAAGCTGCTGGCAAGAAGCCGTGGACTGAAATGCCAAGTGTAATGAATCCGAACTCGACTAGAATTGCGGGGACAAAATCGGGATGTTTGCTGGCGCGAATTGACACTTTTGCGATGGGTCGCAGCTTGGGGGTGGTCGTGATCAGTCAGTCGCGTTGGAGAAAATGTTGTTCGCGCGCCAGACCACGGTGAAGGAGGAGCCCGCTGCAACTGCCAAGCGCCCACCAAGCAACGGTCGTGTCACGTGGAGCCAGGCATCAGCCACAGATTCTATCAACACACAAGCCACACCTTTGTAGCCCCTCAGCCCCTCCAGCTCCCGGGAAGGCCCCACTTTACTACGGTCCCCCCATGCGCTCAATCGCAAGTCAGTCAGAAGCTAACCTCGGGCCGCTGCAATCCGTCATCGACTGTGATTCTGCGCTCTGGTGCTTCCCAACTCCGGCCACGACTCGGCTCCGGATCACCGATTGAATCTCCTCTCCCCTCCCTCCCGGCAGCTGGTCTCCCGAATTCTTCTTACCTCTCGACAAACCCCCTCCTCAATCGCAGTCTACACAAAACCATGCTCTCCACAGCCACCCGCCGGGCATTCTCGGCCCTCGCCCGCCCTACCCTGCGAGATGCGACCAGCAGCCCCTTCCGCCCAACCCCCGCCGCCGCCGGTTCCTCCCTCCGCCGCCTCCTCTCCGCCCTCGCCATCCTCGAACAGCGCGACGGCAAGCTCAACACCGGCTCCCTGAGCGCCATCACCGCCGCCCAGAAGCTCGGCGGCACCATCCACGGCTTCGTCGCCGGCAGCAGCATCAAGTCCGTCGCCGAGGAAGCCGCCAAGGTCGAAGGTGTCGAGAAGGTTATCGCGGTTGACAACGCCGCGTACGACAAGGGCCTCCCCGAGAACTTTGCTCCGTTGCTGGTGGAAAACATCAAGAAGGGGGGGTACACCCACGTCATTGCTGGGCATACCGCCTTTGGAAAGAACCTCCTGCCTCGCGTTGCCGCGCTGTTGGATTCGCAGCAAATTTCCGACATCACCGCCATTGAGGACGAAAAGACTTTTGTAAGGCCTATCTATGCCGGCAATGCCATTGCTACGGTGGAGAGCTCGGATCCGATCAAGATTATCACCATCCGGGGGACTGCGTTCCCTGCTGCTGCCGTGGGGAGTGGCTCGGCCAGTGTAGAAGAGGGCGTTGACCCCAAGGCGGAGAGCGCTACGGAGTGGGTGTCGGAGGACCTGGCCAAGTCGGATCGTCCTGATTTGGCGACGGCGCCAAAGGTTGTTTCTGGCGGTCGCGGGTTGAAGTCGAAGGAGGATTTTGACAAGATTATGCTGCCGCTGGCTGATACGCTTGGTGCTGCTGTTGGTGCGTCGCGTGCGGCGGTGGATAGTGGGTATGCGGATAACAGTCTGCAGGTTGGGCAGACGGGCAAGGTTGTTGCTCCTCAGTTGTACCTGGCGGTGGGTATTTCTGGTGCTATCCAGCATTTGGCTGGTATGAAGGACAGCAAGGTGATTGCGGCTATTAACAAGGATGGTGACGCGCCCATCTTCCAGGTGGCTGATGTTGGATTGGTGGGGGATTTGTTTGAGAAGGTTCCTGAGTTGACGGAGAAGTTGAAGGCGTAGAAGTCTTTTGATTTTCTGCCATGTTGTTGTTGGTATACGAGAAGGAAAGGAGAGGAAAACAAAATACAAATGTATTAACTAGTTGTACAATATCCAGCCTCATCAGCCAGCCAGCCACAGCACTCTTCTTGGATGAATCAAAATTCAATACAATACCCAGCATATTTTTGTCCTTACATCTCATGGAATACATTACCCCTATTTATTTTCTACGTTGATCACCTTTTCCCCCCACCCCCAAAACAGCCAACATGTCCTCCCTCCTCACAAACTTTTCTCTTTCTTTCCCGCCCGCTTTCTGCCCTCGTTCAATCTCGGCCTGGTCAATCCTCTTCCAATCCTCCCAGCTGACAACCTTTGCATGTTCGAACATACCGCCACTGCTCAGAACCTCAGCCTTGACAGCCTCCCACCCCTTCGCGTCTTGTCCCAGCTTGCTATCCGGCAGGAACTTTTCCTGCTTGGATAAATCCTCCGTGATGGCGTCGGCGGTGGTAAAAGCATCCATCATCGTCTCTGCTATCACCCCTGAGGGCCGCGTTTGACCCAACCGGAGCAGTACAGCCCTTTGAAATGGTGTAGAAATTCAATATGAGGCTGCTTGTTGTCGGTGTGCTGCTGGGAAGGGGATGGAAGTTGATGAGGGTGGTGGATTTTTGTGAGGACTCGGCCGATGCCGTCGTTGGGGATGACGCCGGTGTGGGTGTTGAACGGGATGCCTAGATCAGAAAACTCGGGGAGGGGGGTGGATTTGTAACCGATGGATTTGAAAATGTAGTGGGTTGGGAAGGTGAATTTTTCGGGGTTGGGGGGAGGTGGGCGATGGCGTGGGGGTCGTAGAGACCGTGGTGTTGTTTATTGTCGTCGGATTCGACCGGATCGGGGTGTTGATTTTTGGGGTGGAGGACTGTTCTCCCAAAGGTGGCGGATGACACCCACCCCGGGGGGGAAGGGGGGCCGGGGGTATTTTGTGTCGAGTACTCAGGGTCCTGTGTGTCGAAGTGTAGAGGGGCGAGGCAAAAGTCGAATGTGACGCTGGGGTAGTTCCTCGAGGGGTCTTGGGTGGCTAGGCTTTTGCCCTTGCCGAGGAGTTCCATTCGTCGCTTTATTGGTGGGGGCAGGGGTTTGGATGATTCATGGTGATGGGGGGTGAGGTCGGTGAGATGATGTGGCCGGACTTCCACGTCGGGGAGTTTGTAGAGGGCACGGAGTTCTTTGGTGGTGAAGGCGGCTTGGATGGGGCCGCGGCGGCCGATGATGCGGATGTTGTGGATTTTGCTGCGGGAGAGGGCGTCGAGGGCGTGGGCGGCGATGTCGGTTTTGGCGAGTTCGGCGGGGGTCTTTAGGAGGATGCGGGCGACATCCATGGCTACGTTGCCGTTGCCGATGATGAGGGTGTCGTCCTGGAAGCCCATGGAGAGGTCCGGGTTTAGGTCGGCGTACTCGGGTAGGCCGTTGTACCAGCCGACGAACTCGCGGGCTGAGAAGATTCCCTTGAGATCTTCTCCGGGGATACCGAGTTTTCTGTCCTCGGAGGAGCCGTAGGAGAAGACTACGGCGTGGTAGTGGCGGAGGATGCTGGATAGGGGAACGGTGGCGCTGTCTGGGTGGTTGCTGGAGGCGCCGACGGTGACATTGCCGATAAAGGTGAAATTGGGGGATGAGGCTACCTCCTCGAATTTCTCGCGGCAGTTCTGGTCACTTGTTAGTGATTATGTTCCGTGGTGGAGAGCAACAGCATCAACTTACCTTCACTTCAGCGTGGTCTGGAGCAACACCGAATCTTACAAGCCCATATGGAACGGGTAAGGACTCATACATGTCCACTTTGGCCTGTTCATTGTTTTTCATGAACCGGTAGGCTGTGTAGAAACCAGCCGGGCCGGAACCAATGATGGCTAGCCGGAACGGTTCGCCGGTGGTGGAGGCCCTCCGGACCTGGGTTGTATATGTCAAGGCTAGTCGTCGATTCCATTGTGCAAACGCCCTTGGCCTCGCCCAGGCGATGGTGGCCATGTTGAATCCAGAGGGTGTTCAACCCACTGGTGGCGAGCTGGTATCACTTCAGAACAGAGGATTTCAAGTAGAAACAAAGGGCGCTAGTCACATGGAATAAGTAATGCCAGGTGCGGCTCACGGAGTCACAGTGCAAAATTCAGGGTTCGGGTCCCGGCTCCGGCGCTGCTAACGGCGTTGTCGGCCCTATGACTCGGATATTTTAGTGGGGAGCTGTCCCGGAGATAGCGGGGCCAGTCCAGTAATGTCGCAATCCGACAAGGAGAGCTTGGAGCTTGGATCACCAAAGCCCACCCAAAACAACGGCACCACAGCTCGTTGACCCACCATTCAAAACGAACGACAAGGCATGGACGATCATTGTGTGACGGGCAGGGTTGTTTCACCCAGTCAAATCCCGCGGCGTTTGCTCCCTCTTCCCGTCTTGGGATGGGTGGCACAGCACAGCAGAGTAAAGGCTGAAAGCGCTTGCACCGTTGCCCCGTCAACGCTGACTGAAAGAGGAACAATTGCAATACAAGCTGAACAGCTCCGTCACTGACCTTTTGATCCCGCGGGGCCGCCCTCCTGTGCTTTTACAACCCACATTCCTCCAATTACCAGCACCTCCAGAGAATCATAGCGTTGTAAGGCGCAGGTCGCAAAGATGGGGGGCTCCAACCAACCATACATGTACGAGCCAGTTTTGAGAGACGATGAACGCTTCCCGGTTCCCGTGTTTGACCCCAAGGCCGTCACTCGGGCGAGTTATGAGAAGAAGAAACCCAAGCCGAAGCCGAACGGCCCGCTTGTCTCGATCAACCGCCATCCAGAGTATGAGACTCCACACTTTTTTCACGTCTTGCATTCCAGTCGACCATTCCTATGTTTTGTGTTCTAGACACCCATGGATGACAGACTAACATTGTGAATAGTGCCCATGGAGTCCCAAATGGTCGGACAAACTTCAGAACTTTGGGTCGCTCGACCAAGGGGTGGATCAAGGGGATGAGAGTTGTACAGCTTTGTCTTCGGGTACTCGAGTTGACTGCCGCCCTTGGGTTTTTGACTCTGTACATTCTTTTGAAGGGCTTCGAAACGCTGACTGGGTGGGTTATGAGGGTCACTGTGAGTTATTGCCTACTGTCTACTTGCTGCTAGTATGCTAACTGCCCATCTAGTTCGGCGTGGTGATCATCCACTGCATCTACAGCATATACCACCATTCAAAGCCAGCCAGTGGCAAGACTCCTGGCTCCTCCGCCGCATACCAAGTATTCGGCGGCATCTCCGACCTCGCCGTCCTCCCTCTCTACACCTACGGTATCTTTTCCTGCCGCAACCAATCCGAGCAATGGGGTACCCTCCTCTCCAACGAAACCCTCGTCCAAAAGTACTTTGTCCCATCCCTCTACTACGGCCTCATGGGCGCCGCCGGCCTCCACCTCGTCTCCCTCGCGATATCCCTCTGGCTCGGCATCATGTTCCGCCGTATTTCCATGATGCCCCCGGATATGAACCCGCTCGAAACCCGCTTCACCTCCCGCGCCCACAAGCGCAACAAGTCCTCAATTGTCACCACAACAACCTACTCCGACGGGGGCGACGAAAAGCGCATCATCACCTCCTCGGATAGGATCCGTGACAGCCTCCCCGCCTACGACCCCGCCAATTCCCGCCCCCCTTCCATCCCATTTATGCACACTCGGCAAAACAGCTCCGAAACCCTTCAATCCCGTGACTCAAGAATGGACCTCCCCAGCAGGCAGTACCAAATCCCGCACAACAGCAACCGGTCTTCCGGCAGCGGTCAGGATGATGATTTCAAGCGCATGTCCGCCCCTCCCACCCCTGCCCACGGCTCACCAACCAAGTCCCGCGCGAGTTATACTGAGCTGCCCCTGGGGGAAACCGATCTTGGTTCTGCTGCTGCTGCTGCTGCTGCTCCCCGGCCAAAATCAATGTACAACCCCCCCACTGCCGCCTCCTTCCCCCTTTATGACGACGACGACGACGAAGACGATCTCAACCCCACCACCTCGGAGGTGAGGTCTTATCGCGCCAGCCAGGTGGTGTCGCCTTCAAAAATCCAACAGCCGCGCTCTGCGAGGTTCACGGAGGCGTGGTACACCTCCGACAGCCTGGTCAACCGCACCGCTGTTCGAAACCCAAGGTATCAATCCCTTGATCCGGATTCGGATTCCAACAATTCTGACAACGAAAATGACAACAATGGCAATGACTACAACTACCGCACTAATCTCGGCGGCCCTAGTAATGATCGTGACCATCCCAACCCCCTCCGCTCCAACCCCACCCCCTCTTCCTCCTCCCCCCCTCCCCCTCCTGTCCCAGCAAAGCGCCCATTCACGCCCTTTTCCCGCCTCCGCAACTCTATTCTTGGGGAGATTAACCTGAACGATAGACGGGTATCAGGTGACATTACCGAGCAAAAATCCTCGTCCAACTCCAACAAGGGTCTCAACAGGCAGAGCAGCATCCAGCAAGATTCAAGCTTTTACAGCAAGCCGTATGGGGACTTGAGGGCGAGGACACCGCCGGTGATTGTTGGGAGTCTTGGGTTGGGTGTGACGGAGGAGGAGACTGGGAGGGATAGGCAGGTTAGCAGTGGGAATGATTTTGATCTTGGGGGTATGGGGATGGGGGGTGGGGGTGCGAGGCAGAGGCATGTTAGTGGGAGAGAGGCGGAGGAGGGGAGGGCTGGGATGGGGATTGGGGGGGTTACGCCCCCGCCGTTGGAGATTAGGAAGCAGCAGGGTGGGGTTGGGGCTGGGGTGGGTGTTAAGGGGGGGCATGTGGCTGCTATGAGGAGTAGGTATAGTGTTTTGAATGAGTAGGTAGGGTGGTATAAGGGGTGGGTGGGTGATGATAGAGGGATATTGGGGGGGGGGGGGGATGGAATGGATGGAGGGATGGGGATTGCATAGTGGTCTTTTTGGGGACACTGGAGTTAATGGGTTTGTATTTTTGCTAATTGGAGGGGGTGGTGAGGGGGGGAGAAAACGGGGGAAATGAAGGGATGGATGGGTGTATGAATACCATGTGAATGAAGCTTGAATGTTAGGGTTGGGTTGGGGTGGGTTGGGAATGTTATATATTTTCTGTACTTGGGGTGCTTTATCTTTGATGTCATGTCAAATGGAAAATTTGGGTTACTTTTTACTTTTCACATTCTTGTCGGTTTGTGTGATTTGCTTCATTGTAAAGTCCTTGTTTTGAAACTACGGGTAAAAAATTATTTGGTTGTTCATATTTCGGTCAAATAAGGTATGCTTCTAAATATCTGTTCAAAAATAAAGAAGTACCATGACCCTCTATCCACTGCCTGTGCCTTGACCCTTGTTTCCAACCAGTTATCCCGCTCTCCCCTTTCCCTTCCTCAACCTCCTCTGCTCCCCCAACCACCCTTTCCAATCCGGCCTCTTCTCCCCCTCTTGCCACGTCTTCCCCTCAAACGACCCCCCCAACCCACACAAATGCCTCATCGTCGGCCTCCCATGTGGGCAGTTCCACGGCTTCTCCATCTCCCCCATGTGCCTCACTACCTTTTCCATCTGCCTCTCCGACAGCGCCTTCCCAATCATGATGCTGCTCCTGCACGCCCTCATCGCAAACATCTTCCTGACCTTTGACGGCCGGGGTATCGTCGTGGCCGAGCTGCTCGGGTTATCCCCAAGCAAGAAGATCAATTCTTCCAGATCTGACAAATCAAAAGTTGTCTCCCTGCTCAGAGGCAAGGTGAGGAGCTGGCAGCGAGAGCCGACGGGGGAGTCGCCAGAGGTGTCGGTTTGCACGACGAAACCGTTGCGTTCCAAAGAGGGGAGGTTCTCGAGGATGATCTCCTCCTCGAGGGCGGTCAAGGTGAGGGGTTTGGGCTGGACGAGGCGCTGGGATTGGACGGTGGTGGTGGATTGAAGGCGCTCAAAGTTGTATTTCTCGTCGGAGGCGTGTTGGTCGATTATGAAGAGCTCGTCGTCGTCGTTGCTGGCTGAGGAAGAAGGGGAGGCTTCCCGGACGGCGAGGATGAAGCCGAGGTTGAATTGGCCTATGATCTTCATTTTGCCAAAGTCTGTCTTGGTGATTTTGAGGGAGAGCTTCTCTTCGGGGTTGTCGGCTTCAAGACCGTTCTTGCCGTTTGGGGAGGGAAGGGGTTGGGTTCGTTGTGGTGGGATGTGTTTTGAGAGGGATTTGATATGCTGGTGGATCTCCTTTTCGTTGGTTTTGACCCTGTGGATGAGGTTCAGGGTCATGTCTTTCCGTTTTGGACGGCCCTTAATAAGCATTTGGGATCGCTTTTCGCTTTCTTCTGATGTTTCAACAACGGCGGCCTCGGCGGCATCGATCATCGCTTGCACCTTCTTGTCTTCCTGTGCTTTCTTTTCTTCCTCGTCGACGTACTCGTCGTCGGCTGAGTCATGATCGCAACATTCGGATTGCTCAATAGACTCTCTTGGGCTGTCTGCCTCTGACGGTATATTCCGGTCCCCGTCTGTTCCAGGATTGGGTTCCTCTACTTCTTCCTGAGAGGAAGGAGGTATGTCAGGTTCATCCATGTCTACGTCGTCATCTCCTCCCTGAGAGACGAACAGAGATTCTTCATTGTCATCATCCCGGTTTTCAGAGGGTTCAGCTGCATCCAACGCCTCTTCGGCCTCCTCAGCCTCCTCGATCTCTTCATCATCCACATCCACCTCTTCAGTGGTGATCTCGAGGTCTTCCGTCGACCCTCCCTTGCTGCTCGCCGCAGCAGAAAACATCTGAGTAAGACGCCCTCCAAAGGATGGCATTGGGACGGTTCTCTTCCCGGTCTTAGCGATGCCAGACTTCTGGGAAGGTCTCGAGGGTTCATCCACCCTCGATCGTTTTAATGGGCTTCTAATCACACTTGTCACGGTGTGATCACCTATGGTTATCGTTGCTACTTCCTGGGTAGAACGTTGGAACCGAGCCGAAGCTATTGGGCTGGACCGTGGAGCCGGAGGTTGTGATGGTGGTGGGATTGCTGGAATGGAGGACTGCGGCTCGTTTTCTGCATCTTCCATCTCATGATCAGATGTCTGGGTTTCATCTGGATCAATCTGGTCTGCTGGTTGCGAGTCCGCATGGAAGCCTCGAATCCGGCTTGGTTGAAAGTTAGGCAGATCACCTTGGTCGTCTTCTGCAGCTGCATTGTCATTGGACTGGTCGTCCGGTTCTGGACCAGGCGATTCTGATGCTGTCCTGTCAGATATCCGGCTTGTTTCCCTGGTCACAGGCTTTTTCTCGAGCCAGCGGGAAAGTGAAGAAGCATTCTCAGAAGGAGTAACTGATGGCCTCGGCCGAGCCGTCAATCTTCTAGATCCACGGGTGCTTTCAACCTCTGTCTCGTCTTCATCCTCCCGGTCCCCACCTCTTTCAAGCATGTCCTCCTCAGTATCATCTACAGCATCAACCGAGCCTCGTCTCTGTGGAATCGGCGAGTCTGGTTCAGGTGATTGATGGGACGGCGTGGCTGTTCTCTTGTTGCTTACAGAGGCAACCGAAGCTGGTGTTTGTGAGCGAGCAAGCGTCGGTTTCTTAAACGACGTCTGCTTCAGCCCCTGCGCTTGGGATACAGGTATGGTGACATCTTGGGTCTCGAAGAGTTCAATCAAGGACTCCCGGAGATTGTCGAGCATTTGACCTTGATCATGCAGCAAAATTGTACGTTTGTCTGGGCTAACATTGACATCGTAAAGGTGCGTATCGAGCTGAATGTCGGCAAAGATAAATGGCAATTGCGAAGCGTTGTACGAGCGATACACCTCATTGAATACCTTGACAAACTGGGGAAGGCCACACGGTCGCCCGTTGACGTAGAACATTTGACGATCTGGTGTCTGGCGGCCTTCACCAGGGGTCGGCCGGGAAACATGGCCGAGTACCCTAACCTCGGTACTGCTCCCATCAACCTTCGCTTTCCCCTTTACGAGAGGACCTGTGGTGGGTGTAAGCTGTAGCTTGAGATCCATGTTGATGAGAGCATTCATCGTCTTTACACCAAATACATTGATGATATTGTCACGTGTTGTAGGATTCCCCTTGGTCGAGAACAGAATCATTCGCTTTCCCTTGGTTGGCTGTTGAGAGACGGTGAACTTGACTCCGGTTTGTATGCAGGCATACTGGTTGAGCAGGCTGATAACCTTGCCCCATTCTCTCTTGATGTTTCTTTCCAGCTCACGACGGCGAACTGGGAGATTTCGGAAGAGATCTTCGACGAAGACAGAAGTACCACGTTGGCCCGAAACAACACTGGTGCTCTTAAGCTTTCCAGACATCTCAAACTCGAGCTTGGTGGCGCGGGGGACTTGCTCCTTGGTGCAAGTTACGACCGAGAATTTTGAGAGTGCGCAGAGGGAGGACAATGCCTCCCCCCGGAAGCCAAAGGTCTGAAGTGTTGAGAGATCATCGTATGTCGAGAGCTTGGACGTATAATGCTTCAAGGCAACTGACTCGTAGTTGTGTGGTTCAATTCCAGCTCCATTGTCTTGAACTTCGATGGAATCTAAGCCTTGGTTTTTGAATCTGACTTCTGCAAACTAATCAACACATGGTTTTTTCTAAAATGGAGGATAGCCATACCGATGTTGGTTGCTCCAGCATCCACACTATTTTCCACGAGCTCCTTGGCTACGGAGCACAAGTCGACAATGACTTGGCCAGCTTGAATTTGATGGACTGCACTCGAGTCGATGGCTTTGATGGTGACGTTTGATGCCATAGTTTGACTGTCTCACGATATACGGCCTGATTAGGACATCAGGTCATCTCATGTTGCCGCTGGCTAGCGGTATATCCGTACGGAGATGTGATGGCTGGTGGTGTGTTACACTAAGAAATCAATGAGAAGTCGAAATTCGAGACGCGACGCGTTCCTGCCTGCAGTGACCCGCGCAGTCTCCGTAATACCTTAAATGAAGCAGGCAGGCACCCCTCCATCTGGCAGCTCAGCTTATCATTACCCCGCCATGAATTGTGCTTGACAAGGTCAGTCTGATGACTATTCTTCGACTGAATCGAGGATCAATCATCCCCACAAACGAGAATAACTCCGTATCTATCTTTTTAGGCATTATTTGAAGAGAGTTGATGAGAATGCGGAAAGGGCTCTGCCTCATGTCAGCTGCGGTGTAACGCATCCACCGAGAATACGGAGTACAGACCCCAATACGCCAATGTTACAGTCGTTGACCGTGCCACATCAAGTCTTCTGCCTCGGCATTCGTTGAAAGCTTGCTTGAAGGAATATCACGCTAACTTTAAGCTTTTCTCGACGTTTGAGAAAGTCAGATATTCAAGGGTCCATCAGTGCTGCCTGACTCGCCGCAACTCTGGCGGGTGATTTTAGACAGATACTCCGTTTTGAAGGACACTGCAAATCGATATCCGGAATCAATCAATAAATCCATACTTTGAGACGTTCTCGGCACAATCCGTAGCCTTTAATGCAGGTCGGCTATTTCCAGATGACGTTATGCTTGGCTGATGTGGTAGCCAATCGAGCAGCTCGGCATATCAAGACTCGGAAGGAAGCATTGCAGAAAAGCGAAATAACTCAACACATTTCCAGGAAGCAAACCCTGTCAGAAGTTGTCCAGAACCAAGGTTTATGGCTCTTGGTGTTGTGATGGCAACCATACGCAGTACACTCGATTTCCAGACTGTATTGTCTGTCGCGATAAGAGATAAGGGTCACATACGCTCGGGCGACTGGACTGGACAGGAGCACACCCACATGCATATGCCATCAACTTTGATACGCAGCGCTAGCATTTCAGGAAGACACTTCCAGGAGTTGTCGACCCACATGCTGCCAACATTTTGTCAGGTTTCGGTGCTCAGTCCCGCAATTCCTGGGACCAGCCGCTGCAGCAGAGGTCGAAAATCCTAAAGATCATCGATGACTTCTCACAGCTGCCTTTTCTGTTTGGTTCCTATGTCGCAAGGATTGCGTATGCCTTGCCTGCATCGCCAACATGCCTCCCTAATCTCACTATAGGGACTGGAAGAGGGTTGAAACCCACAAGACGCTTACCATGGGATGTATGCTGGTGAAGTAGACCGGGTGCCGGAAGCCAGCCACCTCACAATGACCTGAAAGACTCCCGCGTCAATAAAAAAAAAAAAAAAAGGTGTGGTGCATGCTGCAGGAGGGAGATGATTCCCAGCTTTGGAGCTGGGTTGCAACAGCTTGCCGCCCACTGCCGCTCTGGAGCTTATATTCCGCAGCTTCCGCCCATCCCAGCCTCATCACATCCGATTTCTCTCTTCTTGGACGGAATTGGGAAACATTCGTTCATATCGGTCTCTGTCTTTCTCCCGTATCGTCAGACAAAAGTCGCTCGTTCGCCATACAACAAACACGCAGTTGATGACACAAACGTCACCTGAATCCTGGCACCGAAAACGTTTTGTGCCGATCCGGAAGAATCTGGGATCCCCTCGTTGTTCACCCTGAATACCAAGGGTTCTCACGTTATTGTTGGTTTCATCCGCCTGTGCGACCGGGACCCCACCATCGCTGAGGATCTTTATACACAATAATTATTACCGACTGCGAACACTCAGCTCGGACTCGAAGAAGTGGTGAAGGTTCGCTATCGGGTTGCTATCAAATCCCCCATCCAAAAAAGCCACCGCGGCACCTGCGTCGAATCATCTCGGCCCGTTTAGAGGCTGGTCGGAACACTTGTTTCCAAGCTAGAGCACGGCCAATAGCGGGCTGCAGCGCTGTGCACCTGCTAGCCTAGCCTGCCAGAGGCTAGCTTTGGGATTGAAGGGTGGGCTCCCGAATCAAGGAACCTGCATCGACCACCCACGGGCAATGCTCACGGTTTTTCACGTCAATTTGTTTTTTTATCTTCCTTACGAATAGAGGCTCGCCGGCGACAGGGAAAGCTTGGTGAATGCCCCAACCACCTCAGCCTTGCTCCGGTTCTAATCATAATCCCCAATCCCCACCAACCGGAAAGTCTGCCAGCCCCGGCTCATGACCGGCGTTTCGTCGCCGTCGCGCCCGTCAAAGTCCGCTCCCTCCCGTCTCCCTTGACCTGCCAAGGACCGCAATCGAGAAGCGCAACCTGCCATAACGAAACGCATATCCCCCCAGCGCAGGAGTCGTCCGCCACCGACCCTGCTGGGATGACGAGGCACTCATCAGGATCCTCCGAAGACGGTGACACTTCGCACGTCGAGGTTCCTCATGTCCATTCGTCCAATCAAGCCGCGCTGAGGCCACAAGCTGCGCAGCCATCTTCCACCTCGAGCAGTCCTGATAACGGCAGCCATCACCACCAGCGCCGTAGCAGCGCTGACCCACGAACCTCGTCCTCGATAAGCCGGCGGTCTACCAGCATCAATTGGAAGTCTTCGGAGGCTCGGAATGGGTCGATAGAGAAGCCGCCATCGCCGACGCGCTCGACACCTCCATCTCCACTCGGCTTGATTCCAACCGCGAATGGGGCACATGCAAGAGAGATGGAAAAGGCGCACGAGGCCATGTTCGCCGTACGGCATCAGCGATGGCGAAGCCCATGGGCAATTGGCCTACTTGCGCTCGTCGCATCCATAACCGGCATCGGTTTGCTGCTGACCGTTATTCACTCGTCGGTAACACGACAAATTGACCCGAAGGGCTGTCGAATGTCTTACTTGCGCCCGTCGTACGCCAAGCTCAACGAGTTCGACACGGAACATACCCGTCTCGCAAGCAAATACTCGCTGTACATGTATCGCGAACAGGGAATTGACCATGACACAAGGGTTCGGATCCCCCATCTTATGTCTTGGTATCTGTATGCCAAGCTCCCTGCTGGTCCACTACTAACGTCAGCTGTGCGCAGGTACGAGGAGTGCCCGTTCTTTTCATTCCTGGCAATGCTGGGAGCTACAAGCAAGTCCGACCCATTGCTTCAGAGGCAGCAAACTACTTTCACGATGTCCTGCAACACGATCACGAAGCCCTCAGTGCTGGGGTCAGAAGCCTCGACTTCTTCACCGTCGACTTCAACGAAGATATTACAGCGTTTCATGGGCAAACCCTTCTCGACCAAGCCGAATATCTCAACGAGGCGATACGCTACATCCTATCGCTCTATCTCGATCCGCGCGTTTCCGACCGAAACCCCGATCTTCCCGACCCGACCTCGGTGATAGTTCTGGGCCACTCTATGGGAGGAATTGTTGCGCGGACAATGCTCATCATGCCCAATTATCAAACGAACTCGATCAACACTATCATCACCATGTCGGCGCCCCATGCCCGGCCGCCCGTATCCTTTGACAGCCAGATCGTCAAGGCGTACAAAGATATCAATGATTATTGGAGGCACGCCTACTCACAGCAGTGGGCCAACAACAATCCGCTGTGGCATGTCACTCTCGTGTCCATTGCTGGAGGTGGGCTCGATACGGTGGTACCTTCCGACTATGCGAGCGTCGAATCCTTGGTTCCGGACACGCATGGATTTACTGTCTTCACATCGACTATTCCCACGGTATGGACAAGCATGGACCACCAGGCAATTTTGTGGTGCGACCAGTTTCGCAAAGTGCTGGTTCGCACGCTTTTTGATCTTTCCGATGTCCACAGGGCATCGCAAACGAAGCCGAGGGCTGAGAGAATGCGCGTGTTCAAGAAGCGGCTGCTCACTGGCATGGAGACCGTTGCAGAGAAGACGGCACCTCGATCAGATCCAACAACTTTGCTGACCGTAGAGGACAATTCTGACACGATCATTGCTCAGGGGGAACGCTTAGTTCTCCGCCAATTAGGCACAACTGGCAGAGTTCGCGCCCACCTTCTGACTATCCCTCCTCCAGGGCCCCCCGAAGTGAAGCGCTTCTCTCTGATGACGGATACGAAGCTCGACAAGTCTGGAGAAAATGGGAAGCTTGAGGTCATGTTCTGCAGCGTTGTCCCATCCCAGCCTGGTCAAGCTGGAGCAGGATTTCCCAGCCAAATAGACCTCTCCAAAGGCACTGCAGGAACTACCAGGTTGGCTTGCCGGAGCGCTGCGCCAGATGTTATCCCACTCCCTGGATCGAATCGAACAACCAGGTTTCCGTTTTACAGGGACCAGGAAGACGAAGTCTTGCCGTTTTACTACCTCGAGTATGACCTGGATGATATTGCCGAACAACAGTTCATTGCCGTGGTGGAGAAGGCAACCAATCCCACGCCCGGTTTTGTGATCGCAGAGTTCAGCGATCAGTCGCGATCACATCAAACGGCGCAGATAGGCCTCCAACGGCTGCTCACCTTGGGATTCAAGTTCACCATGCTTTCTGCGCGACCGATGGTCACGGAAATCAAGGTACCATCGCTACAGTCAAGCTTGCTGGCCTACAACTTGCGCCTTAGCAGCCACTCATGTGGCAGCAAATCAGAGCTCTTCACCCCGATGGTGAGGCAGTATCTGGTTGAGCCATACGAGTCCAAGTATTTCGTCAATGTCCAAGATGCGCCGATCAGCCTTCACGGTGTTGCTCCTTATGTTCCTCCACCGCTCACCAGGAGGTCTGCCAGTGAAGATGGGCTGAGCTTTCAATTTTGGACGGACCCGACTTGCAATTCCAGCATCGAGGTTGAGCTCAACGTCGACTTCAGGGGCAGTCTTGGCAAGCTGTATATGCGCTACCGCACCGTTTTTGCTGCATTCCCACTGCTCGTGGTGGCGCTGGTTTTGCGCAAACAGTTCCGCGTCTACGACACTACCGGTGTATTCATCACCTTTACAGAGAGTCTGGATCTTTGCCTGAGGCAATCCATCCCCTTGATGCTTGCTTCGCTCACCCTCTTGACCATGGCCACGGCCAATCCAAACCCAGCAGGCAGTGCGAGCTTTTGGCACTGGAATAAGAGCACCTCGTCACTCATCGATTTCCACTTGAACGACTATCTGATCGGCACCCAGGATCCGATGTTCTTGTTCCTGATCCCCATGATCGGAATAATCTGCGTTGGAGTGTGCACCGTCTTCAACTACATCACACTTGCCCTCACTCACTTGTTGAGCAGCCTCTTCAACTTGTTGGCTTTCCGCCCTGCTTGGGTTCGCAATGACGACCGCAAAAAAGGGGGCGCCGGATTTCTGCCTTCGTCGCCCAGGCGCAGGATGATTACTACGGCCGTCCTGTTATTCCTCGTGTCAACTGCTATCCCGTACCAATTTGCATATCTGGTCGCCTGCTTGGTTCAACTGACAACAACAGTCCGCGCGCAGAGGATCGCCCAGGAACTGCAGTCGGCAGCCAACTCGAGCTTTTACAACTACGTCCACTCCATACTCATCCTCATGCTCTGGATTCTCCCTATCAACCTGCCGACCCTCGTGGTCTGGATACACAACCTGGCTGTCCACTGGCTCACACCCTTCACCTCGCACCACAACGTCCTCTCTATCATGCCGTTCATCGTCCTTGTGGAGACCTTGACCACCGGCAAGATGGTTCCTCCGGTTACTGGCCGGATGAAGCATGTCACCAGCATTCTGCTGTTTGGTATTGCCATCTATGCTGCCGTATACGGGATTTCGTATGCCTATACACTACATCACCTTGTCAACCTGGTGGCCTTTTGGCTAGTCATCCTTCACTCGACGTCTGACTCTTGGCCAATATCGGGGTTAAGACACCTATACGAAGGCGATGCCGAGGACCGCAAGGGCGGGAAAGAACCATGATCCCTTTTTTTTTCTCTTAGACACGTTGGAATAGATTATCCAAAATTTAGCTGGACATCCGCCAAACCAGTTCACAATACCGATCACCTTTGATACCCAATCCGAATGGTTTCAGACATCACCAGACCACGATTGTACATGCCTTTTATATCACTATGTGGACAGGTGTTCATATAAGTTTTCTTTTCTTTTTCGTTCTCTACGACATACGACTTTATGAGGGCGGAATCCCGTCTGCTTCATCTCTCTTCTGTCACAACCACGGCACTTTCGACGTGACTTGTGATTTTGGCCGGCCTTCTACTCTTCCTCATTTTGCATTTGCATACGGGCTGGGAAGCAGTGATGGCCGTTTCAACATGCATCTAGAGTCGTCGACGACCGGTTTTTTTTTTTTTTTTTTTTTTTTTTGGGGCGAATGGGATGCTTGGATAAACCAGAGGTATTCACGGATGGGAGGGAAGGTTGAAGTTTTGTCTTCGTGCTCCCTGTTTTCTTTTTCTTTTCTTGACCCACTTTACCTCTCGATGGGATGGGATGACACATATATTCTTGGGTTCATAAGGGGGCGGCAAATTGGTATTGGTAAACCAGGGGATGGGGTCTTGGGGAAAGGCAGCATGGTATTAGGATTTGGGAAGGGGGGAGAGCCGACCCAAGCCGATTTGGCCGCTGATAATGTTTATGTTTTTTTCTTCATGTTCACTTCTTTTGTCGGTCTTTTCACATTCACTTCTTTGTCGGGCGGTGATCACCTATTCCTCACGCGATAACATCTCGCCTCGCCCGATACCTCTCGTTCAGCTCTACAGCACGCCTCTCTAGACACCGGCCCGGACAATCATTGAGGCACGGATGGGCATATATACAAAGGGGGGAAGTAATGGACGATGACACCAGAGACATTAATGGCGCATGTGGTCTCCGATGGAGGGATGATAGAATTACCCCAACAGCAGGCAAGGTGATTGAGGGCGTGTCGGTTTCAAGCCTTGTTAGAATAGCAAGAGAAGAGCCAAGAAAGCGAGAGGAGTTGGATTACTATAAATGGGACTGTGTAAATAGGTAGAGAGTAACTAGAAAGAAGAGCGGAGGGATGGTTGGTGTATATACCACACATGTATTTAATACGGAGAGACGTAAGTGCGGACACAGCCCTGTCAAGAACAGGGGGGGTTTTTGTGTGCTTGAGAGAGAGATGGGGAGAATACATGATCAAGTTCAAATAATTCTACATTACAATATGCGCGCTGTGAACGGAAAAGAATTGAGATCTGATCTCACAGCCCTGCCTTTCATACCTGGCACTATTAATTGATATAGGTCTTTTCCATCAGTCATCGCCCAGAGTGGGAAGCAAAAAGAGATAAAAAGCAACGCTGAAAAACACACAAACGCCTGTGATGGGCCAGGAGTCGAACGTGGATCTTTGGTCGAGTAAAACTCGGGAATACACTGACCGCTATGTTACCACGCCACGGAAGTACTACCAATATACCTTACTGAAATCAAGTACTGCGGTGGTGTAGTTGTGTCCGTGGTTGTGGCGTCGTTCTCTAGACCAAGGTTATTGTTGAATTCTAACGAGGTAGGTAGTTGCTGGTTGAGGCAGGAAAAACGTTGGATAGACTGAATATGCCATGTTACGTTCAACGGCAAGATAGATGTTGAAGACAAAAAACACCGCCCACGAGGTATAATGTGCTCCAAAAAGAGTTGATATATGAACTGACGATGAAAAACGCCCCAACTCCGTTCCATATCCTATCCTACCCGAGCTCAATGGTTCTAAACCAAACGATGCTCTTCTTCTACCACGCCTTGAATATCAACATAGAATTACAAATAAAGCTCTTAAAATGCTGATCCTCCTAAACCTCTACTCCTACAACCTCATGGTGATATACAGAAATGATCAAGACTCATTCAGCGCCCTCATAATCCTCTGATAAAATTTACTCGCCTGCGCCCTCGGAAACGCAATCTCATCCACCAGAAACTCTGGAAGAACATCAATCAACGCCCGGTCGCGGTTGGTGTCCAACAGAGGGTTGTACTCGCACTGAGACTCATCCCCATCGCCGTTGGACATTGTCAGTTTGAAGTGAAGTGCTGTTGTTGTTATCACATTAGCCAGCCATCTCCCAACTCTTGTGATTTGAGGAAACTTACTGCCATTCCTCCCAGTCTGTAAACAATCAAACTCCACCGCATCCGCCAGCACACTCACCCCCCTCACAATCAACCCCGTCAAATCCCCATACAAATCCTCCTTCCTCTGCGCAGCCAACGTAGCCTCCTGCACCAACAACTGCTGCCCCATCATCGTCCCCCCCACCCCCACCCCCATCCTACCACCCCCACCACCATGCATCCCCCCAACCCCTTCTTCATCGCGCTCCCCGGGACTTGAATCCCCGCGCTCCTGCTATTCGCCGCCGCCTCAGCATTCCTCGCCGCAGTCAACTTCATATTCAGCGCTTTAATCTCGGTTTTTTGCTCCGCTATCGTCTTGTTCAGCTCCGCTACCTGAGCTTCAAACTTGGCGATTTGCTGCTGCGCTTGGGAGAGGTCCGCTTGGAGGGAGGGGACGACGCCGCTGGATTGCTTCGCGGTGGCGAGCTCGGATTTTAAGGACGCAATGAGGGAGTCGGCGAGCTTGGATTTGGACTCGGATTGCTTGCGGAAGGTGTCGAATTTGGCTTCGGCTTGGGGGATGGAGACCTCGCGGAGGGAGGTGTATTTGGATTCGAGGGCGGTGTGGGATTTGGTTAGGTCGCCTAGGCGGCGGCGGAGGTCGGCTTCTGTTGATGATGATGATGAGGAAGTGGAAACGGAGGGGCGCTTTTTGGGGGAGAGGGAGAGGGAACGGGGTTGAGGGGGTGGGAGGGGGGGTGCTTCGTTGTCGGAGATGGGGGTGCCGGGTTCGAGGGCGGAGGGTTGGGTTTCTGGGATTTCGAGGGTGGGTTCTTCTTCTTCGTCGGGGGTTGACTTGGATGAGGAGGCTGATCCTTTCCTGCCGCCGGCGGTGGTCTTCTTGGGACGGCCGCGGGTGGATTTGGTTTCGGGAGTGGTGGTTGTGTCAGCCATATCGATGTCTTCTTCTGCTTCTTCGACTGGAGTGGCGGCAGCGCGTCTTCCTCGACCTCTTCCGGCTGGTTTCTCGGCGGGCGCGTTCTTAGCTTGCGCATTTGCTGATTTCTCTCCTAGAATCTCCTGCTCTACTGCTGCCGCGACCCTTCCGGCGGCGCGACGCGTCGTGGCGGTGTTTTTGGGTTCTGGCTTGGTGACCTTTGACGCGGCTGCTGCCTTTGTGGCGGCTCCTCTCTTCTTGGGTGGCATGGCGGCGGTTGCGGTGGTGGTTGCGGTGGTGGTTGTGGTTTTGGAGTTGAGTTTGCGTGGTCTTCCAATGTTGGCGGCGGCAGTTGAGGCTGGTCGCGCGACGACTCCAAAAGCGTTTCCACCCAGTCCGTCTTCCGAATCCGAATCCACCAGCTCCAGCAACTGAGAGCGGATCTTCGTCTTTAGCATTGAATAAACCCTGCTGGGATTCCTTGTCTTTATGAATTCGAACAAAATGGCAAAAGCTGATAGTCGAGACACAAAGAGTCCCGTGCGTTTGTTTTCACCTGAAACTAAACTGATAATCGCAAAAATGTGGCGATGCGTAATGAGTAGCGACGCGTTAAGACGGATGGTTTGCTTTCAGCTTGCGCTGACTTGCATCAAAGTAAACAAGCTGCAGGAGGGGCATATTGCATGGGCCCCACACTTAGTAGCTGTTAATCCGAATAAGGTTAAGGCCTTCCGTTACGTGGCCCAGGCCCACAGCCTGTCGCACAACCCCTGGTCTTTCAGCCACTGGGTGGCGCTAGCACATGGTCATCCGCCGTCGGCACAGCTGCCATTGCTCCTCGGCGCATCAAACTCCCCCTCGCCACAACACATCACCATTGGCGCTATGTATAAAAGACGGTGTAGGCCCGTTTACTGTCTTCTTGCCTGACCTGCGAGAAATCATCGATCCCCACTTCTGGTTGAACCGACACCTAGCAGCTGTGCGACATCTCGCACCGCTGCCTTGACAGCATGAGCGACAACAAGCGCTTAAGGGACCTGGGGGCGGGCTTGACTTCGGGCATGCTTCTTGCAGCTGGTGTACGGAATATGTTGTCCCCTGCGTATGCATATGAAATTGTCTTTGCTGACTATTACATAGGCCCTAACCGCCTACTTTATCCTCAAAGATGTCGTTGCCCCGTACTTTGCGCGGGTAGTCGACCCAGACCACGAGAAGAACGAAGCAACACGAAAAAGGGCACAAGCGAACCTGCAAAGGATACGAAAGAAAATCGCCGAAAATAGTGCAAATGATCCATCCAACACAGATGCATCACAGAAAACTGGGGTCGAGGATCTGGTCCTCAACGAGTACGAGAATCAGGTAGCTCTCGAAGTTGTTGCGCCAGAGGACATCCCAGTTGGTTTTGACGACATCGGTGGTTTAGAAGACATTATTGAAGAAGTTAAAGAGGCTATCATCTATCCATTAACAATGCCACACTTGTACCAGCATGGCGGATCGCTTTTGGCTGCACCATCTGGTGTGTTGCTGTATGGTCCACCAGGCTGTGGCAAGACGATGTTGGCAAAGGCTGTGGCACATGAGAGCGGTGCCTCTTTCATCAACCTTCATATCTCGACACTTACGGAAAAATGGTACGGCGACTCCAACAAGCTCGTCCGTGCCGTCTTCTCTCTGGCACGCAAGCTTGAGCCTGCCATCATTTTCATCGACGAAATTGATGCTGTGCTGGGTCAACGACACAATGGCGAGCACGAGGCTAGCGGTATGGTCAAGGCCGAGTAAGTGCCCTTCGTCTGCTTTGCGCGGGTTTCTGTTTCTTACATTGCTTAGATTCATGACACTCTGGGATGGTCTTACGTCGTCAAACGCTGCTGGTGTTCCCGCACGTATCGTTGTGCTCGGTGCCACCAACAGAATAAACGCCATTGATGAGGCCATTCTCAGGAGAATGCCCAAGAAGTTCCCTGTGCCTCTTCCGGGTACGGAGCAACGCCGTCGCATCCTCGAGCTGATTCTTGGGAATACCAAGCGCGACCCGGACTTTGATATTGAATACATTGCCAAGGTAACAGCGGGCATGTCTGGCAGCGATATCAAGGAGGCGTGCCGTGACGCCGCCATGGTCCCCATGAGAGAGTACATCCGCCAGCACCGGGCATCCGGGGGATCCATGTCACGGGTAGCCCCTGAGGGCGTCCGTGGTATGAGAACTGATGACTTCTTCGGTCGCCGAGGCGGGCAAGTCCTTTCTGTTCCCCCACCTGCTGCTGTTAACGGGCATTCCGAAAGTGAATGGCGCGATGTTCAGGAACTTGAAGAAGATGTTGTTACTACACTCTCTTAATTTGGTATGTGTACGGCTTGATGGGAATGATAAGATAAACGAAGGGCGATAGATTACAATGTTTGTACGTATATACATGAACAAATTGGGAGCTGGCTGTGCAAGCGATTGATACACGGCGGCATGCTTCCCCGGCTAGACAGACAAGGGGGGGGGGGGGCGGGGCGCGGCAGGCGACGAGTCTCATCTCCAACGTCCCCAATGTCTACTTTAGAGTAATAGGCAATCAGCCAAACACCGTCTACGTTAGGCATGACACACACCATCTGAGTCACCGGGGTGAGATATGGCCTAAGAGCGCCAATCTCTGTGTTCAGTAAATACGAGCACTGACAATTGTTGAGCTTTTCCGGTGTTTTCTGTGGTGCGAGGCGGCCACCAGCCAACTCAAAAAAGCCCACTTCAGCCAGGTTTGGTCATCAAACCGTCTACGTTATCTCTTGGTGATGCTCGAGGCAGGCCTTTAGCCGGTGTCCTAGCTGCTGTTCGGGCCGGAACCGAGCCTTAGGCAGAGACACGGCAAATCAAGATGGCCATGTTCCCCTCACGAGTCTCACGCGTCCATTTCCCCAAAGGAATGAGGTTGGTGAGACTCTGCAGGAAGAGATTTCGGTAACGGGCTGACGTGACAGTGCCCTCGCTCTTGCTCAGAGTTATCTCGAGTTACTGAGCTGCTGCCAAAGGCGGGTTCATCCGTGGCAGGCAAGCACGTCATTTGGATGACCCACTCTGCGTTGCATTCGAAACGTCGTTCTGGCCCAAGCGTTTTTTGCCAAGCTTCTGATCCAATTCAACACACACGCGCATCAGCCAGAGGCTTGAATATGCGTTCAATCGAGATTTTACGGCTACTAATGCTCAGGCCTAAGAAAAAAAGGTATATACTGCATTGGTATACCGATATCTACTATATAGTGCATTTTCTTCTATTTTAGCTATGTTGTGGTGTGTTGGTTACTGAAATTGTAATCTTTGATATAACGAAGCGTGCGATAGCATAGGAATAGGTTTTCTGCCTCAGGTACCAATTTTTCAATGCCAAGCTCACTTTTTAAGTTGAACAGCCGTCTTCAACTTACACGCTTACCTACACAGAATCGCTAATTACCACCACCACCACCTATAAAAGTGGTTGAAAATAGGTGCAATTGATGCCCTGGATATATATATACTATTGGTATATACTGGCTCAATTGCCAGGCCAGTATAAAGGCCTGTATATTGAATTGGTGGTTAAAGTGGTTGAAGTGGTTGATTGCGTGTGTGTCGGATTGGATCAGAAGCTTGGCAAAAAACGCTTGGGCCAGAACGACGTTTCGAATGCAACGCAGAGCACAACGCTTCGTTGCAAGTTGGCTACGGCGCTACCTGATTTGTCACTGATTTGCCACTCAAGAACAAGTCCCTCCTTAGCAGCCAACTCCTGTCCGACTCCGGAGTAAAGAGCGGTCGCGATGCAGTGTGTTACAGACCGACCAAAAGCAACCCAATCCCGAATAATCGAGTACTAACACTTGGGGAAGACGCAACGCTGTCCCGGCCGATCCATTTTTCCCCGGAAAATCCATATCCTCTCGTTCTTCATTCTCCAACAATACAAAGCATTGCCTTCTCTTGTGTTTCGCTGAAGTGGTGTGACACTCCTCTCCCCTTCAATTGCCCCTCCATTGACACCTTTGCGGCTTTCATCCCGCAAAACACCCCGCCTTCGACAACCAGATATTGAGTCACCTGTCACCCACAGCAGGACTCGCTCCAATGGCTTCCCCAAGTACGCCCGCGCAGGCTGCAAAGAAGGCCCTCTCTAGAGTCGATCTCGATGGCCATGCTCTTCCACCATCACCTGCCCCATCCAGTCCGCACCCAGGGTCACGGCGTTATGCTCTTGCAACCGAGCTCGTCTATACCGATTCCAAGGATCAATATGGCGCCTCGAGCATCCCAATCTACCAGTCGGCCACTTTTAAGCAAACATCTTCCAACGGCGGCAGCGAGTATGACTACACTCGATCGGGAAACCCTACCCGAACCCACCTTGAACGCCACCTGGCCAAGATCATGAATGCGACGCGCTGTCTGGCTGTCGGCTCGGGAATGGGTGCATTGGATGTCATTACACGTCTCCTGAAACCAGGTGACGAGGTCATCACGGGCGATGATTTGTATGGTGGCACAAACCGGCTTCTGACATACTTGAAGAACAACCAGGGGGTCATCGTGCATCATGTCGATACTACCAATGTGGGCGCCGTCAAGGAGGTGATCACCGAGAAGACAGCCATGGTTCTTCTGGAGACGCCGACGAATCCGCTGATCAAGATCGTCGATATCGCGTCGATCGCCAGAGTATCGCACGAGGCCAACAGCAAGGCTTTGGTTGTGGTCGACAACACCATGCTGTCGCCCATGCTCTGCAACCCATTGGATCTCGGGGCCGACATTTCTTACGAGTCCGGCACCAAGTACCTTTCTGGCCACCACGATATCATGGCCGGTGTCATTGCTGTCAACGACGCAGAAATTGGCGACAAGATGTACTTCACTATCAATGCGACGGGCTGTGGACTTTCCCCCAACGACTCCTTCCTGCTCATGAGAGGTGTCAAGACGCTGGCCATCCGCATGGAGAAGCAGCAGGCCAATGCCCAACGAATTGCTGAATTTCTCGAGTCACACGGCTTCAAGGTTCGCTATCCAGGCCTCAAGTCTCACCCGCAGTACGATCTGCACTGGTCCATGGCTCGCGGTGCCGGTGCCGTGCTTTCCTTCGAAACCGGCGACGTTGCCCTCTCTGAGAGGATAGTGGAAGCTGCTAGGTTATGGGGTATCAGTGTCAGCTTTGGCTGCGTCAACAGCTTGATCAGCATGCCCTGCCGCATGAGCCATGCGAGCATCGACGCGAAGACGAGAGCAGAGAGACAGATGCCTGAGGATATCATTCGTTTGTGCGTAGGCATTGAGGATGTGGACGATCTCATTGATGATCTTACTCGCGCTGTAAGTTGTGACCCCCAAACACTTTCTCTTGCAGGGCTCCGTCTAACAATTTGACTGTAGCTTGTGCAAGCTGGTGCTGTAACATTGACGATCGATGGCTTTCACGCAAATGATGTAAACGGCGAGAGCTCAACATCATCGGCTTAGGCTGCGCTTTGCCAACAGGCTGAATGATGTCTTGACTTATCAGGAAGAAATGGACGTCTGGGATGTTCATCTGGTTTCATTCCCCTTACAAGCATATCGGGCGGTTCTCTGGATTACACCAAAAGTAATGAAAAATACAACGAACACAGCTGTCGTTGTGACAACGCTGAACGACAAAGATCCTATCCTCATCATACTATGCCTGAGTCCGAAAGAAAGCCAACACGGATTTTGCTGACGGTGCGCTAAGTCCCAGTGCGGGCACTACTATCACTTAGTACTACTGAAAAACTGTCTAGGAGACACGGGATGAATCATGACACACCTCGTCAACTCGCCATGAAAAAGTGTCTCGTTGATGGTGAGGTTGCTACGGTTATGCTCGTCTTCCCAAGCCTTCAGCATGGGCGATTGCTCCTGGGTGGATGCGCCAGATTGACTGGAAGGCGGGGGAGTGACCTGGTGTCGGCTGGAACGACGTAACTTGAGAAGGGATCCACGGCAAATATGCGGCAAAACAGAGTATCACGAACCTTTGACTGCGGTCCCCAGATGCTTTGTCATCTCTCACGCTGTGAGGCATGGTCGCCTGGGGAAGGGGGTTTGGATGGGAGCAAATAGGGTCTACTCGAGTGGTAATGTTGCGGATGCGCAAGAAGGTTTCTTACTCCATACCACACTTGGGAATGGATGGGGTTTTTATACCAGGTATTCTGGTCGTCCTCTCAAGACGACCAGCTGTATGATGACGGCCTTCGATGTTGCGGGACGTCCCGCGCATCAAGCCGCTGAGGTAGAACGAGAGGAATAGAAAGGCATGGGGAAGTCGCTCTAGCGTCTTGCCTCTACACTCATGGACAACTCCCACCATTGCGCCATTCTCATCTGACCGGGGCTCGATGTTTGAGCCGCTCATTATGCAGGATACTGCGACCGATCAGTCGCTGTGACACCTAGGGGCTTGGATTGAGCGTTGGCGATCTTGGTATGAACATGACAGCTCACTTTCTCACCATCGATCTCAGGCCATGTCCCTGTTCGAGGATGTTATCTTGGTGGCACAAGCATCATTGAGAGGTCTCAGGGCGCTGCTCACGAAATGATATCGGTCAGAGTGAGGAGCATGATAACCCCATCCATGCCGAGATACTTGGTGTTTTCGTTTTGCGTCTGATGCCGATTCGCTGCTGTCCTCCGACCGGTTGTGGATTGTTAGTATGGTACGACCACACCTCTTTTCTCACGATGCTTCGTTGGCATGCGGTCGAAGGGATCCTAGGGGCAACCGGTCTACGAGATATAGACATTCAGATATTGCCGCGGAGTTGTCGGGTTGATCGTGCGATGTGCGCTGTATACCTGCAACGCGCCTCGATCGCACGAAGACCGAGAGAGTAGATGCTCGACGCTTCTCGCTGATGTTTGTTTGCTTCGCATGCCGCGGCTACAGCGAGGACTCTGGCAACCCCCAGTATCCCCTGCCAGCATGCGCAGGGCGGCCAGCTCTGCTCCTTCTCTCAAACACGACAGTGCTGACACCTCCGCACATGCAGAGCACCGACTTCTTTGCACGAGATGTGCAGCAACCTCTTTTTGCAGCGATATTCTGGGCTTCGGCTCTTTCGCATGATCGTTGTCAACAACATCAATACCATCCAGTGTTACGGGGGCAACCTGAGACTCTGCTTTGGCTTTGGCAAATTTCAAGACTCGGGGAGACACTCTCTGACAACACACAGCATAGTTTCCTGCGCTGCAGACTTAAAGCGCTCATCCCGGGTGATTCTCTCAACGGGGCCAACGCAGAAAAGCGGTGGATGTCCGGGCTGTTTCTGTGCCCAACTTTCTCTTTGTCATGCAGCCTCCCGTGGAAGCCACCTTGCACGATAGGGGCTGTAGGTGGTCTTGTGACAAACCTCGTGGCCGGACACCCTTCTCGAACGAGGTGCCGACATGCTGGGCTGATGGTCGGATGGAAGTTGGTGATAGGATTTTTGGTGTAAAGAAACTCGACTCGGCCGTGGTGGAGGACAGGGATGGGGGATACTGGCCGCTTTTGCGTGACCCTTTGTTGCACAACGCGGTCTGGTTACCCCAGGCCAGAAGCCCTGCACTGCTCTAGTGTCAACCCAGTCCTCGCACCTGGGACATTTCCTTATCTCTTCGTGGCTCTCTCGTGGGTAAGCGAGGACGAGACTCGCACAACACCTATCATTTACATCCCCGTGTTTGACAGCAGTCCCAAGGAGGGTTTTTCCAAGGCCTGTCAAGCAGCCCAACACCCCAGGTCTAGCTGCGTTTAAGAAGTTTCTTCCGGCCGAGATTCGGGCCATAGATCTCGGAATTATTTTCGCCATCACCGCTATCGCCTTGGGATTCTGTCTGTTTTCTAGGTGTGGAAGTTTGGCCCGCGCTGACCGCCAACTTGGAGGATATTGGCAGCTTCCAAAATTGCGGCATTTCCAAGCCCCATCTCCATGCACAGGAGGCGTAACACTGCTCTCCCACCCTCACGCTTGATGACGGGGTGCACCTGTATTGGCTTGAGGGTGTGGGGGAACAAATTCTCCCTGCTCTGCATGCAAGAGGGCCCTCAATACTGAGGGGCCATGTGGACTGGGCAAGTAATCCGCTCGAGTGACAGCCACCACGGCTTACACGCAGAGGGAATCTCACACAAGACAATCGCAAAGGTACCCAGCCCAAAATGCGAAAATTTCCCGGCTGGACACACTTTGCTGCCGCGACCCAGCATAGTATCGATATATGTCATCGTCGGACACAATCAATATGCACTCAATCATCCCACACCGGCCAATTTTGAGAGATAACAAGCCACCCAACCACCTGTCCATCCCTACCTACCCCAACAATGTTCTAATCACATTCTGTCTCCCCTGCTGCAGAATGGGAGGGGGAAGCAAGGCCCTCGCACTGGCTGGAGGTCATATGGTCTTTCCCACATGCGTCTGGCCCCCAGCTCTTAATTTTCTTTACCACACCATCAGCCGCTACCGCAGTACACCCTCTTTCCACTGTATCGGGTCCTACACACCTCTCGATGGGTTCGGGACGAAACGGCTCGTCTCGGAAGGCGAGGCAGCATAGGGGGAAATATTACCTACCTACCTACCTAGAGAGAAGAGAAGGCCATGTGCATATGATGTAATACCAACACCAACAGCATGACAAAACCCCATACCCAGGACACACTCAACCGTGATAAGCGTTACTTCGGCATCTGGCCGATTGCAAGAAGGAGGACATTGCATTATGGGGAGCACGACGTACAAAACCTGAGCTCACTGGCTGATTCCACACCCACAAGTATACTTGCATGCATATTTCATGCTCACACATCCACAAAAATACCTCCACACATGCAGAATCACCTACACACATACACCCACTCAAACAACACCATCCTCTCCCCCTCCCTTGGCCTTGGTGACGGCTTCTCGCAGCTTCTCCCTGCGAGTCTCTCTCTCTTCATCACAAGACATGTAATTTAAGCAGAAGAAGAAATAATGCCTCCTTCGCCGTAGGCAGCTTTTTTGTGAAACAGCACAGTGAGAACCTTGAGGGCTTGTGCTACCTATTTACGGCATCATTCATGCAGATTTGACCCTGGTTCAATCCTGCATACATACCAAAAATCCAGAGAGACAAGGGACAGGGACTGATAGAGTAGAGCAGAGCAGAACAGAGGACGACCAGGCAGGCAGATTAGAGACAGAAGAGGGGGCAAACCGAAGCGCAGACATACAGAAAGGGCATCAGAGCTCCCCCGTTCATACCACCTGGCTGAAATTCACATACCTGATATTTTCGCTCTTACTCTTCTTATTAAGGTAGGTAATCCACGAGTCGTCCCATTCCACTCACCCATGAGCACCACCAGTCTTGACATTTATCAACCACGAGGAACAAAAAAAGGGGGGATAATAATGATGATACTGACCCAAGATCTCATTTATTTCGTTAACAAGCACAGAAAAAAAAAAAAAACCTACCCATGCTTTCTGCACAATCCAGATACCTAAATAAGGTAGACGAAAACGCTTCTCAACCATCAACAATTAGTCTCTCCCATATCCACAAAGCTCTCCTCCGTCCCCATCTTCATAGCCAACGATGCTGATGGTTATATTGATGTTTGCTCTGATCTGATCCATTTATTCGTTACACACACACACACACACATAAACTCCCTCCCACACTCTCTCAACCCTCCTCCCACTCAAACTTAACCCATCAAAAAAACTCCAAAAAACTCCAGAACAAAAACCCTTGTAGCCGTAGCTCTCTACTGTACTGTACTATGCGATACCCCTCCTTAAATAAATACTCCCCACTCCCCTTACTCAAACTCAAACCTCTCCGGCAACACAATCGGCGCCACCAACGTCCAGACATACATCCCATAGCAAACCCACCCGCTCACAATCTTAACCCAGCTCGCCCACAGCGTCCTCCCCACCGTCGCAAAGTCCGACCCGTCCGCCACCTTCTTATCATCCCAGTCGCTCGTCAGCAGCGTCGCCACCCACGCCGTCGCAAGGAAGAAAATAACGTGGAACATGGCGTAGGAATACTGCGTGCTCGACCTCTCATCATCATTTGCACCGTTGCTCCCACTGCTGTTGTTGTGAACGCTGGTATCATCATCGTCAGACAGCAACGCGTCAGCGGGGAGGGATCCCTCCTCCACAGCGCGACGGAGGGCTTCAGCGCGCATCTGCCGGCGAGAGTTGTCGGGTTGCGTGGTGATGAGGCTGTGTTCGTAGTCTGCTGATTCTTCGCTGTCTGGAAGGCGGATTTGTCCCCCCTTGCCGCCGAGACCGAGGGATTGTGTGGCGGCGCGGGTGGTGGTGTATGCTACTGTTAGCATGGTGATGAGGGCACCGATTACAACGGTGGTTGTGCGGGTTCCTTGGCCTGCGATGAGCGGGTTGCAGTGGTGGTCTTCTGTTTCATCTGGTTCCATGGAGACGGCGGACATGGTGAGGTAGGTGCAGTATACCGCCACCATTGCTGCTTGGGCGAGGCCGGCTTTGGGGTTGTATTCTTGTACTGTTGGGTGGACTGAAATGACTGAGATGGCGAGCCACAGCAAGAGATTGATGGTAATGGCGGCTTGGTTCATCGAGCAACCGGAGCGGGCGAAGAAGATGTACTGGATGATAGTCATAGCTAACGAGGCGATGTACATGCCCAGGGTGGAACCGATGAGGATGACGCGCCAGGTCTTGGACTCGGAGTCTTCGATTTGCGCGAGGCAGTACTCAGCCCAGTTGTGGGCTAAGTCGACGAGAAGAATAAGGCCAAGGATGAGGAAGAGCATGGCGCAAATGAGAGCGACATAGTTGCCCCAGAACTGGAAGAAAGTATCCGGGATGAAGAAGGTGAGAACAATGAGACCGAGCCAGGCGATAATCTTGGGTCCCCAGAAACCATTCTGGATGGCGGCGCGCGGGTTCTTAGACGAGTGGACGCCAAGCATGAGGGCAGCGAGGACGAGGTGGAACATTCCGAGGGCAAAGTTGATTCTGTGGACAGCTAGCCATCCGTAACAGTCCCCTTCGCCGCATTTGATCTTGACGTAGTCGAGCATGAGATGTTGAAGTTTTTCGATGGCCCATTTCGTGAGCATTATCCATGATAGTATCGAGTTTACAAGAAGTATGAGGGCGTATGCGATACGGGTTGCGACGCTATCGAGGTCCCGGGTTAGTATGGATATGAAGACTTGGAGGAGGGGTCGTCGCGAACCTGTTGCCGCATTTCCCGCATGCGCTGCACACCATGGAGCATGTCGCAGCACCACAGCAGCTTGCTCCGAAAGATAGAAGCTAGATAGTTTCCGTCAGCTTATCGCGCCCTGTTGAAATTGTCTGGTTCTGGATCGTGATAACATACGGTGCCTAAGCTTGGAACCGCCATCAGCGGGATTGAGAGGAGGGCGCCCATCGCGGCAACTGACAGCCCTCAGGCTACACCAAGCTAGTCAACTCGGAGATTGAAGGCGGCGGGTTTTTCGATCGAGAGTAGTGGCGGATGATATCCGGGGTTGTTGGATATCGTGAAGCAATCAGATTGTTCACAGCAGGAGGTTGAATGTTCGAAACCATAGCCAACTGACGACGACAACGGCTGCGGCGCCGGCGGTTACGTGACGCCAGCGCCAAGCTTCAGTTCCCAGTCCTGCGCCACACTTGGAACTGGGGTGCCTGCTTTCACGTGACTTGAGATCGTTCTGCAGGGGTCCCTGCATGGGATTGGTGGAAATGTCAAAACAGGGAAGACCCTGCAGGTCCTGGGTTAGGGCTGTTGGAGCGTTCAAGAACGATATCCAAAAGCATGAGAATGAACCTCGAAGATGGATCTGTATCGTTTTGGGTTCAATGAGTAGAGGATGTGAGTTTTTCGTCAAGTGAATAGACAGCGGTTGTGATGAATCTACTTAGAGTTCACCATAAGGGTAAGAATTGAAGCTGCCGGCCTTAGCGGATCTGGTTTTGTAATAAGAAGCAAGAAGTAAACAAAACAGCTACGAAGTACTGCTACATTGATCCGTCGGTCATAGGCAAGCAGGTCAGTGAAGCACTGAAGGAAATATGGGAAACGCAAGTTTATGGGTGGCAAAGGTTTCTGCGTAAGGTATTCTGAACCTCAATGAGGTGGTCAAGACATCCGGCCCATCTATTGCTCGCATCAGTCCCTGTGTTCAATACGCACCTGGTTGTCAGATGTCTATTGTGGAATGGAGATCCGGGTTCTAGTCCCGCCCAAGGAGCACTCTGAAGTGTTTTTGATACAAAACAGTCGGGAGGCATCAATTGACGAGTTGGGGTTTGGCCTTGCGACTTATTCACCAAGGCATGTTGATGGGGTGCAAGTTGGCACAGGAGCCGTTGGTGTACTTCTCATTTCTGATGAGATCTAGAAGCAGGTATTAACACTTCTTCCGCTGCCTCTCCTATCTAAAGCTTTACTTTCACAAAGAATATTCCTAGCATCACTAATTCTTCTATCATGAGTTAAATCCTAGCTCTGTCGCGGAGACGTATGCGTGCATACATATGCCAATTTTTACCTGGCTTTTACCATCCGCATTCCAGCTTGATTGCAACTTTAACTCTCTAGAAGGGCTCACTCACATAGCATCCTGGTCAGATGTCAAAACAAGCTTTGGAAGATCTGCCAAGAATACTTTCAAGGCAAACACATCCTTGAAAGCTGAGTTGAATGATACCAGACAGACAAACTGGTTCGTTTGCAGGACCCTGAGACTACAGTACAAACGGAGCCGAGACTGTGGAGCTATGCCCCAGTCTGAAGAAAGCCATATCAACATCTGTCAGCACCGGACCCTTCAAGTTCGACATTGTAACAAGATCACCATCGCCAAGAAGATAGGAGATGCGTGAAGCTCTCGCCATTCGAGGCTTTGGCTACGTAGAAGTTGTCCCATCGTAAACTATTTTTCTACAATGAGTCCAACCGCGACCAACCAAGTCCTACGAACCTCCCATATCCCTCTGAATAAGTCCTAACACCTTCACCGTGTTCTAGAACACTGATGTTGTGAGGCGGAAAAATGCGGAAGAGGATCTGTTAGGTAACATGACGAGTTGGGCTGGTATCGTTATGTAATTTCGAAGAGCGTGGTGGTGTTGGTTAGGTAAAGTTTCGCCTGTGTTACGCAATACCAAGCTCCCGGCAATGTCTCACATGGGCACATGCCACAGGCACATGGCGGCAGGTCAGGCACCAGGTCCCATAGGTACCTTGGGGCCTTTTGTGGCCAATGTGTGACTTTATCAGATGAACCATACTTTTGAAAAACTGAAAAAGTCTCGACAGACACAAGACGAGGCTGGATGTTGAATCAAACGGCAAGAGTTGTGTAAATGATAAGAGGTCCTTTATCGGCACATCCCAAAAACCCACCAATCACCGGCGCTACAAAGGCACGGTTACGCAACGGGTAGAACCGATATCCACAGCCTGTTGGCGTCTGTCACCGGGGTTAAAGGCCCCGGCTGCTCTGCCTTATCTTGGCAAGGGGATTCGAAACAACGACTATCAGCGTCATCCCCCAAAAGTTTGCGGCTTCCAATTGTGCCCGTACCGTTTTTGCAACGTCCTTCGTCCTTTCCCAACGTCTGGTCTTTCCCGCGATGACTTGAGCGATCGAATTGCTCCCCTCCTAACGCATCTCGACCCGCCGGGATGCTCGTCCGCTGACATCCAATACATCATTGCTGTGCTCCGTTATCGCAGCATCTCGACGAACATGCATGACCAACAATTACGCCGCGCGCGCTTCGTTTCCAGCGTCGCCGCGACGGTCATATCGCTCGCATGCGGTACCAACGTATGTGAATCTTTGGGAGGGCATTAGTCGGCTGTTGGAATTGGTTCGGTGATGGCGCTGACGGTTGCAAACTCTCGTGGTTCAGTATGTCTATTCGGCCTGGGCCCCACAGTTCGCCGATAAGCTCAACCTCACGACGACACAAAGTAATTTGATCGGAGCGGCGGGTAATTTGGGCATGTATTCGATGGGTGTACCGATCGGACTGTTTGTCGACAATCGTGGACCACGACCGGCCGTTGCAGCCGGCGCGCTTCTTCTCGGTCTTGGATACTACCCCTTCCGCGCCTCGTACGAAAACGCCGCCGGTTCGGTTCCTCTACTATGTTTCTTTTCGTATCTTACCGGCTTGGGTGGTTGCATGGCGTTCCAAGCGGCAGTTAAAACATCAGCGCTCAACTGGCCACACCATCGGGGTACCGCCACGGCGTTTCCTTTGGCTGCCTTTGGGCTGAGCGCATTTTTCTTTTCCCAGGTCGGATCGCTCATCTTCCCCGGCGACACCAGCGCCTTCTTGACCCTTCTGGCCGCTGGCACATTTGCCTTGATCTTTACCGGATTTTGCTTTCTCAAGGTCTATCCCCATACACCGGCCTATCATGCTGTCCCTAACGGGGGTTCTGGGTCGGACACGCAGAGACTGCGGCGGACATCCTCATCGGAGGACGGCAAAGCTAGAGGAGCGCGTAGATTCCCTGATGTAGAACCTGGTATGTCGACGCCCACCACCTACACGACTCCCGCGACGTCGACGCAGGCACAGGCAGACGCAGAGGCTCCCGGACCGTCGTCGTCAGCCAGCGCCCAGCTCCGTGACCAGACCGATGTTGAATCCGCCCGTCCCTTGTCCCCCTCTCGTCGGACCCTGGACGAGGTCCCCGATAGAGACGTTGACGAGGCCTCATCCCTCATGTCAAAGTCATCTTCGCTGCCCGGCGATGTGTTAGTGCAGAGCAGTGTTGATATGGATCGTTCCCATCGTGTAGATATCCGTGGCTGGCGCCTGTTATCCAACGTCGAATTTTGGCAGCTGTTCACGATCATGGGAATTCTGGCTGGTATTGGTCTCATGACTATCAAGTAAGTTAGGCCAGCTTCCCTATGACCAATGCACTTGGCTAACTATTTTACAGCAACATCGGCCACAATGTCAATGCCCTCTGGAAGCGCTATGATGACTCGGTTCCCGAATCTTTCCTCGTCTCTCGACAGCAAATGCATGTCTCCATTTTGTCGATTGGCAGTTTCGGAGGACGATTGCTCAGCGGTGAGTCTTTTTTCATGCTCGCCTCTTCTGATGTTTTTGTTTACTAACAAAACTCAGGTGTTGGATCCGACTTCCTTGTCAAGGTCGTGGGTGCTAGTCGCGCCTGGTGCCTTGTCGTGGCAAGTTGTGTCTTTTTCATCGCCCAGCTCTTCGCCCTCAATGTGACGGACCCGCATTTCCTCGGCTTCGTCTCGGGACTGTCGGGACTCGGATACGGGTTCTTGTTCGGTGTCTTCCCCTCGATAGTGGCCGAGACGTTCGGCATCCACGGACTCAGCCAGAACTGGGGATTCATGACGCTCAGCCCGGTCATCTCGGGCAACATTTTCAACTTGTTTTATGGTGCCGTTTTCGACAGCCACATCATCGTTAGTCCCGATGGCGACCGGGCGTGCTACGACGGTGTGGACTGCTACAAGAATGCGTATTATGTTACGCTGGGTGCCTGCGCGGTGGGCTTGATTGTGACATTGTCGACGATCAGGCATCAGTATGCCGCGAGATTGAGGGAGGCCGGGAAGGGGACGGCTGAGGATTAATGGTCGCGTTATTACGGCTTAGTGGTTTGCAGGGATACAGTGGGAGATTTTGAAGTTCTGGGCATTTTACATAGCGTAGCACATCACATATGGATGGAGCGGGTACCAGATTTTGCTTTTTGTTTTTTTGTCGATGATCAGGGGTGATGTTTTTCTTTTTTACAGATCGCGGCGTTGCATGAGAGAGGCGTTGGGTGCGGATACAGCGGTTCAAATTATTTGGTAGACCTCCAGTAACGATACTCATAAATAATAGCTAGCACCTTTACTATGGGTGGTATCTCCTTATTATGGTTCTTTAGTGAATTTGTGGCCTACTATTCTCACTCCATCTTGCGTTGTTTACATCGCCCTCACCTGCGCTCGTCTTGTTGAAAATGGAATGCGCACCTTGATGGCCACCAACCTCAAAAAGGGGCAGCAGTCAACCCTAACCCTGTTTAATCCTGGCAAGTGCAGAGGCGATCCCTGTCGCAACTTTGGGGTCTGGGAGCTCAGCTTATCGATTATCAACGACATCCTGTCTTGTCTCCTAAACATTGCGCGCGCGCAGCAAGATCACGACAGCGACGAACCGCGCCGCCAAAATGTTATCATTTATTCTGATTCAAAACAGGCAGTATGTCTTTTCCTCCTCCCCCTTTTCCAACCTCCTACCACAACTTGCTAATTTGACACTGTAATATAGGGGCAAAACCCGCCTGGCGAAATGGTACGTCCCCTACAGCGACGACGAGAAGATCAAGCTCAAGGGCGAGGTACGAAGCCTTTCTCTTCCCTTGCCCCCAATATCCATCCCCCTACCCAACCTCCCGTCCCTTTCTATCATATCCCCCCATTCCCTAACCTGTTGTCCCCGCAGGTCCACCGCCTCGTAGCCCCCCGCGACCAAAAGTACCAATCCAACTTCGTCGAGTTCCGCAACCACAAGATCGTCTACCGCCGCTACGCCGGCCTCTTCTTCTGCGCCTGCGTCGACACCAACGACAACGAGCTCGCCTACCTGGAAGCGATCCACTTCTTTGTCGAGGTCCTCGACGCCTTTTTTGGAAATGTCTGCGAGTTGGACCTAGTCTTCAACTTTTACAAAGTCTACGCCATCCTCGACGAGGTCTTTTTGGCCGGGGAGATTGAGGAGACGTCTAAACAAGTCGTGCTGACGAGGTTGGAGCATTTGGATAAATTGGAGTGAGTGAGGGAGTGGGACACGCGGGAAGGGAGGGGATGGATGGATGGATGGTAAACAGCTCTATGCAGAGAGAGTTTGGGGGATACACACGGTGGTGTTTCAAAGGCCAGACAGGGAGTGAGAAAGTATAGCCCAAAGAATGAGGGAGGCAGTATCCAAGAGCTCGAGCTGGCCAAGAAGAGAGGAGTTTGGGGAGGTGGAAAGAGCCAGTAGGGAACACAGCACCCAGTAAACCATGAAGGGAAACACGACCTCAAAACAGCAAGCACAAGGTCACTAATCGCGCCGACAGAAATGTCAATAATCTTCGCATTGGATTCACTAGCAAAACACTAGCTAATGAAACTGATGCATGCAATATTCGTACAATATAATACAGATAACAAGTCAAACTCCAGACAACCAACCCTCGCTGAAATGATCCACGTGAGCAACGGGCTCACGGAAAACTGCCCCCTTCCTCCCAGTGTTAGATCAAACCGGAGGTAATAAAATACTTCGAAATGCAACAGTAATGCCCCAAATCAAAAAAATCCAGCAATAAAAAACCCCATCACCTGACATGTGAGATGCTGGCCGATTTCAATCATCAACCACCACAATGTCAGTCTGGGAGTCGTCATCAGATAACTCAGTGAGGTCGGTAATGTCGCCCAACCCGCTCACAATAAGGGAAGGCCTCCGCGCCTCTGTCATGACAACATCATCATCCACGTCTATGACGCCATGAAGATGCTGAATCACAGAGACATTGGCCCTCTGGACAGACTCATCCATTTCAGTCCCAAGAAAAGAGCGATCAAGCTGTTCGCACTTCACAAAACTGGGAGCCTGGTCGACCTCCATAACATCGTCATCCCCCTCCTCGCTCTCGGGGGGCATCTCAATGAGGTCAGTTGCAACCGGGCGCTTGCCTTTGGTCATCCGATGGACCTCCTTGTTCAAAAACAACTTGAAGAACGCAGGAATCAAGTCATCCTTCATCTTCTCCTCCTCGATCATACGGCCGACAGCATTGCTGTCCACTCTGATTCTAGGGGATGCGCTGGCGACTCGAATAGGGAGCGCTTCGATCTTGGGTACAACCTTCTTCTTTTTCCGAGGTAGAGTGACTCGCTCTGGAAGGGACTTCTTGGACTGCGTCTCTTCAGACGGCTCGTCGTAATATGAAAGTCGTCCCTCCTCTCGGGGATCTGGACTGAAAGCCGGAAGCCTGCGGCTGGGAAAAGCTCGAGGTGGGCTTTCGTTCCCAGCAGGCTTGTCTTGATCGACATAGCGGAGAACAACATTCGCAGATTTACCCCAACGGCAGTCGTCCCTTTTGGCACTGCCGCGAATAGAAAAGGCTCTATCGGGCTCGTCATCCGTTCGCTGAGATCCACGGCCCCTCTTTCGACGGGAACGAGATCTCCAGGCCGAAGAGTTAACTTCCATAATATCACTGTCACCACTGTGGCGTCGTTTGTGAGCGCGGGGCTCAGGGCGGTAGGAGTCACTGACGACTCTTCGAGGCGAACCTGGCTCAACTTGGAGATTGTGCGAATCTCTTGAGGATCTCTTTGGGCAGTCACCAATATAATGGTCAGCCTGCTTTCCACAGTTCTTGCAGGTATAATCTGCAGGTGCTTTAACAGCAAATCTCCAATCCCCATTCGTAGGGCAGTCTTGAATAAGATGACCTAGCTTGATATTAGCAACAACAACAGCATCGCTGCCAAGGAACTATTCTTACCACGAATGTTGCAACGGTTGCACACATATGACCCTGGCACCGTATACTCTTTTTTGCCTGCATGATTCAAGGGCGGCTCATCTGGCCGCTTCTCAGAGGGCTTCGTCTGTCTGGAGCTCTTCTTCTTTTTCTTTTCGGGCAAAGTTCCAGTGTCGTCATTAAACACCATTCGATTAGAACCGGTCAGGAATGAGAGGTCAGGCTCCTTCTCCTTCTCCTTCTCCTTCTCCTTCTCCAAAGCCTCGAGAGCCATCGCGTTCGCTCCTGATAAATAAGGCAAATCGGGGCAGGAAGGATCAAATTTGTTACCCTTGGCCTGTCTTCCTGTTCCCGTTCGGTTTCCCTCAATCGATTGGACACCTTCCTCCATCAACTCCCCAGGCTCAAGAGCAGCATCTCGAGAAACCTTCAGTCTATCAGGGTGCATATGTCCATACATGACCTCAGGAGCAGGAGATGAAGAGTGGGGATTCGAGGCAGATGGTACTCGATCGGGATGCATATGAGCAAACGTTGAGGCCGAAGAGGCATGCTTTGGAGACTCCCGAGCTGTTGAAACAAGAGACCTCCTGCCAGGATGTATGTAATCACTCATGTCTGCTCCAGGGGCAGTGATAGAGTCACTGCGGGCCACGGGGACTGACACCCTCCGATCAGGATGGATGTAGTCATCCATTGACTTTGAAAGGGCAACAGCTGAAAATTCGGAGGCTCTTGGTACTGATCTCCTCCGATCAGGATGTATATTATCATCCATCGGCTTTGAAGAAGCGGTTGAGGAATTCTGAGCCATTTGAGCCGACAACTTCCTACCAGGACGGGTGTAGGGGTCCTTGGCTTTCGCAAGAGCGATGGTTGAAGGATCGTGGGCTGGCGGGACCTGCCCTGGGGCTTGGGAAAAGGGCGGCGGAATCTTCATGAGTTCTCGCAACTCCTGTTCGAACATGTGGAGCCGTCTCGCGTCGAGAGGATATTTTAGTATGTGGTCATGTTCTGACTGAATATAGCCATCAATGATAGTCTGGTCGTCAATGCGGCAGCTCCTCAGAAGCTGATACCATTCTTTGAGCTCGCTTTCGGCACTTGATGGATCGGATACGTCCTTGTCAATGATAAGGCGTTCGATAAGCCATATGATAAAGCTGTTGAGGGTACGCTGTTTGTTGACCTTCACTGGAAATGCCCGGCCGAGAAAGTCGAAGAGCTTGCGGGCGGATGGGCATTGGCGAAAATCACCAAGTGGCAGTTCGCCCTGGTCCTGTCTGATCCGGTCCATAACTTCAACACAGGAGACACGGGCTCCTTAGACAGACTGGATCAGCAGGGTTCCGGTATGCGGTGACGTTGTGAGGTCGGAGGACAAACGGGTCCTCTGCGCGTTCCCTGCAGCTATCAGAGAAGGCGGATCAGTCTATGGTCATTCAGCATAGATTTGGGGGGGTGTTTCGGCTTGGTACCTCTGAAGGACACAGGGATTTCTGTCAAGGTAAGGAGTTGCGGAAAGTTGCAATAAACTGGCAGGCTCTTGATGGGAAACATAGACCAGATGTCACGACCGGCCGGGATCAGAAAAGCAAGGAAGCCAACCTGCAATCCGCAAGATGAGAGAGCTCCCTGATGATTTTCGATCAAAACAAAAGATGCTAAGGCTCAAATAGAGCGGCTTTGATTGATTTCGCACCCACGATGATGATTGGAGAGAACTGTGGAGAGAGCTGTGGGAAAAAGTCGCTTTGGAGGAAGAAGCCAAAGCCACAAAAGAAATCATCAGCAGCGCAGAATTGTTTGAAAGGCCCCGTTCCAGGTGACTAGGCTCGGCGTAGAATCTGCCGGAACATAAGGTAGGGCAGGAGCTATGGGGTTGGTGTTTTGTGAATATTCCACTGCATTGCAAACGGCAGGAGTAACCTACATGTCGGCGGCAGTGCCGAGAGGTATGCGATGTCACAACTCATAACAGACATGTAGCACTTGATAGCCGCAAAATTCTTCCATATGAAGGCTGTTGTATTTCGAAAAAACTGAATAAGAATAGGCAAAGGATATCCCAAATTCACCCTGCCAAGCTCCCTAGGACCAAAGAAAGTAGCAGTATACAAAACAGAAAAGAAGCCAGAAATCACCTCTTCAGCGCCGCGAACCTCTTTGCAAGCTCGTCCAAATCTGGAACCCCATCCCCTTTCTTCTCCACAGGCTTCCTCGCCGCAGCAGCTGGTTTCTTGGTAGGAGTTGTCAGCTCCATTCTGTTGAGAGTGACCTTGGGGTGGATATTGTCAGTGGAAGGACTGGGAGGGTTGACATGAAGCGGACTAGCTGGTCCAAATGATTTTGGAGGCGTAGCTTTACTCAGCTCCTCCTGCGCCTTGAGCTCAGCAGCAGCACCCTCATCCACGGCAACCAGCGGCTCTTCCAGTACCCTTTGCGCCTGTCCTCCACTTGGATTCTCATCATCGTCGTCCATAAAATCAGGGGGATCCCCAAGCTCCTTATTCTTGCCTTTTGGCCAGTCAACTCCATATGCCCGCGCAATTTCCTCGAGATACCCCAGAACTAGCTCTTCTCTTGGTGGTGTAACGCTCAGCTTCTTGACCACACCCTCGCTCACTTTCCCATCAGAGTTTTCCATGGCCTGTAGCACGAAATCTTTCCCAAACTTCTCACCCAACAATGTCCTCACCGTTTGTAGCTCTTTTATTTCTGTCTTGGGAGCGGCGTAGATGATGGACTTGACAGCCTCTTCCAGACCAGGGTCGCATGTGGGTGACGCCTCTAGCAAACCCGCGCGGGCTAGTAGAAGTTCGCAGTAGAGTTCTAGAATTTCGTGAAGTTCGGTAATGATATCGGATCTGATGATGTTCTCGACGCGAATTCTGGCTGAGTCGACCTTGTTCTGCTCGAGGAGCTGGGCCATCGCTCTGCGCTGTGTCTTTGCGAGGGCTTCATCGCGCTTCTGGACCATACGGAGGCGAGCTATTGCTAGTTTAAGCTGGACTTTGACTTTGGTCTGTTGTAACTTTGTTAGATGTGGTGCTGCTTGCTGTCTTTCAAGCCATGCTTTAAGATGAACAGAGAGGGCCATAATTACCACAAGGACCGGGGAGGCTGGGGGAGGCATCTCGCTGTCTGGATTGACCTGATGTAGACGAAGGAATAGTAAGCCTTAGAATGAGTGAGTGAGTGAGTGAGTGATGGGCTGTGATGCCCGGTATAAAAGAACAATCTCCAGGCTCCAGTATTTTGAATAGGGAGAGGTTGCGTATGCACAAGGCGGATGCGGCTGACAGCTTGAATGCTGATGGTGGGGTTGGACGTGTGATGCACGCGGGGTAGCACGCTAATCAGCCGTTATCAGTTTGCGACAGGCTTGGCTGTCGTCTTTGTGGAGTTGATCCCCACACTTCCCCAGTTGTGACAACAGCTGGCTCGTGCGTTCTACAACCACATGCCTTGAAGCACAGAAAGCAGCATAACCAGTGCCTTACTTCGGTGGGTAGTAACCTCCAATAAATATATAACAGTCCATAATTTCTATCTTCACATGTACTCCTCACTTTCCATCCGAAGGACCTTTCTGCTTCGTGGAGCAAGGCATGCTCACAGTCACGTGGATGATATGGCCCGTGCCACATATCAAAGGGTTGTCTTGGAGCCTCGCGCTTGGCAACAGTTAACCTTCCTTCAACTTTGGCTTGAGGAAAACTTTGAACATTACATTGCAATATATCATATCGCTTCACTATTCTCGCTCCTACAAAGTAGTTCACAATATTATTCATTGGAGACTACTTTCTTGGGGACCACACTTGGGCCCTCAACAGCCATTGATCACCGTTACTCCGCTCTTTCAACTATCAAAATGGCGGACAAAGATAAACAGTACAAGTATCGGCAAGAGATACAACAGGTTAGTAATGACTCTCATTATTCGTGAAATATTTCATGCTGGTGTTGGGGAAATGGCTTGATGGAGGAGGCATATGCGTTGGGCATCCCGGGATGGATTTGGGAGCAAGGACTGAATGACAACATGATGGATTGGCCTGGCAGGGCGAACAACCGGGACACGAATCGCACCCAGGCAAATGATATGGAGGATTCTTGTCGGTGAAGGAATAAAGGGGGCTTTGGAACGCGGCAAATGAACCTCTGTGCTATGGAGCGGTTGTTTATGAGCTGGCAGATCGAGTGCCATGAGGCCAAAGATGGACTTGTTCAAGGGCAATTGAACCCTTTCTTGGCTGGACAGGACACCTTCAGAAACATGTCAAATGCGCTGGTCTTGGGTCTACAGCTTCCGCGTTACTCTACGAAGTGATCATGGCAGGAAAATACGGGGCCTATCGACAGCCACACCCCCGGGGCTCGGCTCCGGCTCCGACCCCGGCTCCGGCTCCGCTCCCGGCAAGGCAACGGAAGCCCACGGAAGGGTACGGCAAGGCAACGGCGATATTCTCGGCGACAGCAACAATACACAGCTTTTTATTCTCTTCGCCAAATCGAAAACTACGCAACTCGCAACCACTTCTTCCACAGCGAATTGCGACAGCATCCACAAATCATTGGGTGCCAACAAGCCTCTTCTCTCGATTTACCCATCTCGGAAGAATACTCAAGACTTGAAGCGCATACAAGATTAGGATTCGGCATCATGGATCCTCCTCCGCCGCAGCCTAGCAAAGGTCAGCCAGACCAGAGACCTCCGAGAGCGCGGGGGATGCTGGCAGCATCTACTTTGCCCCCTCCTCACCCATCTCTGCCGGTAAGGGGGAACTGGAGCATACCTCCTGCTCTTGGGTTGAGTCAGGCGGGCTTGCAGGCATCTCCTTCTGGGAGAAGAGCACCTGGCGGCAGCGCAGGCAGGGGACACGACAATGCTCACAACCAGCCTGGGCCTCGCACAGCATCTCCCTCTTCAGCGCCAGCTAACCAAAACCGCACTGTGGACCCTTCCCCTCTGAGATCATCAATCGACACAGACTCGGTTCAGCTTGGTAGTTCCCAAAAGTCGCAGCTTCCATTGCAACAAAAGCCGCAAAAGCCGCAAAAGCAGCAGCTTCAAAGACAGATTGCGGAACAACAACTGCAAAAGTCGCAACAAGAACAGCTTCGACAGCAGAAAAACGACGAGCTTTTGCACCAGAAGAAAAGCCAGCTTCTGCAACAGATCGAACAACTCGAGATCACGCAGCAAGAACTGCCAAACTCGCAAGCAGTGTTGAAATCTCAGGAGCTGTCGCCACACCAGGTGCCAGAATCGCAACCAGCGACCATGCCTCAGCAGACATTGTCACAAGAGACGTCAAAGTCACAGCCAGCGGATATGCCTCAGCAGATTCTGCCACACCAGGCTCAAGAGTCGCGCCCAATGCCCGAAACTCGACAGGTGGTGTCTCATGAAGTGTCCAACTCGCAGCCAGAGCCAGAGGTACAGCAGGTACAGCCTGATTCAGTGCTTCAGTCGCAGCAATTTGGAGATTTCGCCCACCATCAAGGAAACGAGCCAGTTCAACAGCAGGAGGAGGTCATGTTCACGAACCAAGCGACTCTCCCGGCTCGACAAGAGGAAGAGAGCCCGTTTATGAACCAAGCGACCCCTCCAACTCAGCAGGTGGAAGAACCTCCGAATGTATACCAACCGACACTCCATGAGCTCTACCCTTACAGGATCGCGAACCCCCGAGCCGCCAAGTTCAGAAAGGCGTTTCAGAGAGGTCGACCTTTTATCCCGTTGCCGATTTACACGGTCAATTTTATTCCCGTGCAGCCCGAAGCTGCGACTTCGAGCTCTGCAGCTTCGAGCTCCACGGTTCCGACCATTGTGCTCCCGAGATCTGCGACTCCAAGCTCTGCGACTCCAAGCTCTGCGACTCCAAGCTCTGGTGCAAATCAATCCAAACCTTTCACTGGAGGACCCGGGCTGTTTGACGAGATCTTGTTGTATGGCCACCCCGCCGACCTCACTGGCTACGACATTCAACAAAACGCCGAGGGCACCGCCAATCTTGTGCCTCTCAATCTCGACCCTACTGTGGGTACAATCAAGGATCTGCTTCTCATCCCTGAGCTTAATGCTTTGGACAGAGAGGAGTGGAGGGGGAAAGGGAAGGAGGCTGAACAGCAAGAGGAGGAAGCTGATGTCGAGAATGAGAGGGAGGTTCGTGAGTGGATTACTGACTTTGTAACCCAGATGATGTATGTATCCGGCGAAACTGGCGAACCTTCAGCCGAAACCACAGGTATCATCGAGGATATCGTCCGTCTGCAGGTTGTTGAGATGGTGAGTCTTGTTTTCCCTTTCCCATTACTTCCGTCCAAACACGACTAACGCCGTCCCAGCTGCGCAGCTGCACCGAACTGGCTGCTCGCCGCGGCGCCCGAGCGATCACTATTAATGATCTGATCTTCCAGATCCGCGACGACGCGCCCAAAGTCTCCCGCCTGCGGACGTTCCTCTCCTGGAAGGACGTTCGCAAAAACGTCAAGGACTCCGACGACAAAGGAGGCGAAGCCGACCTCGGCGCCGGTGAAGATCCTGTGGGCGGTGTTGTTCCTGGCGGTCCCGTCGATGACACCGCCAAGAAGAACAAGAAAGCCAAGGTCGGTCTCCCCTGGGAGCCGTCCTCGTACTTCGCCGTCGAGGTCCCCGAGCGCGAAGACGAAGAAGACGAGGAAGAGGAGGAGATGAACCACATCACCCTCCAGCGCCTCCGCAAAGCCGACGAGCGGACCAAAGCCATGACCCGCGAGGAGTACGTCACCTGGTCTGAGTTTCGTCAGGCCTCTTTCACCTACCGCAAGGGCAAGCGGTTCAGAGAGTGGGCTGGTTTCGGTATAGTGACCGACAGCAAGCCTTCTGACGACATTGTCGACATTCTCGGGTTCTTGACTTTCGAGATGGTGCAGACTCTTACCGAGGAGGCGCTGAAGATCAAGGAGAATGAGGATCAGCACCGGGAGCGGACGGGCGAGGCGAACGCTGCGGGGAATGCGGCCAAGAAGAGGAAGATGGGTGGGAGTGGGGGGTTGTTTGATCCGCCGAGTGAGGGTAGGACTCCAGTTGAGCCGAGACACATCCAGGAGGCGTTCCGGCGGCTGCAGGCCAGGCCAAAGAAGAGCAAGGCTATGCTCAATGGGACTAGGATTCAGCAGAGGACGAACCTGAAGCTTTTCTGAGGTGGCTGTTGGGGAGTAACTTGGGGAAGAGGTGGAGTTTCGTGGAAGGGTTTTCGGTTCTTTTTTTCTTTGTCTCGAGACATGGGATGGAAGATGGGGTGGATAACACACAGCGGAGTAAATCCTTGCGTTCTGGTTTCCCTGTGCTGTTTGGTAATGGAGTTTAGATGGAAAGATGGGCTGGATAGAGGCGGAGTAATTCCTTGCGTTCTGGTTTCCGCTTGTTTGCCCGGCCTGGAGTGTAATGAAAGGGGGACTCTGGGGTTTATATTGCAGCGTTATGTTAGGATTTGTATGCATGGGTGGAGTTTGGGAAGGGGGGGGGGGCGTTTCTGGGTTAATAATACCCATATCGTCTTGTTAAGAAGACGTAGTTATATGTACTTGATAAATGTAAATCAATATTGCATACTATATATATCATGGTGTCTCATGTGCTGTGATATGCATACACAAAAGTCTCCATGATTATTCAAATTGATTGAGCTCGCAGCTACCATTGATACAAGATCACACTGTACAATGGAAATACCTTAATAATATATAGTAAGTAAATAGATTATTATGATTAAATTAAATTGAAGAAGAAGAAGTCTACAGACAGTCTGTTGGGATGATATTTGCATGCAGGGTCTATAGTGTACTGATCCTACTACCATTTTCCTATCAAATTCATCCGAGCTTGGATGGAAGACTTCGCTTGCAAACGCTGCTGTTTTCATCCGAGCTTGGATATAGGACTTCTCTTGCAAGCGCTGCTGTATTGATCATATAAATACCTAGTATGGTTTTCAACTCCAATAACAAAGCCATCGCCAGGACCTGGGTCGTCATGGCCTCTCGCGAGCAGACGCCGACGACTACAGTTGGCGCTGGCGAGCGTCACTGGATGCTTGACCAGCACACCTTGCCCACGATGGTTTCGGGTCAAGGATACCTGGACGATTCCGCCAATGTCGACTGCACGTTCGAGAATTGATCGTCCCAGGGGCTGCGGCCTCCCAAGGATTGATACGGTGGTTTTCCTTGGTAGCGTCGCGCTGGGACCCGCGCATGAATGGACCCATCTGGGCTGGATCACCTGCGGCAATGATGACTGAGGGACAAGTGGCTCGGTATCGACAAAATGGTTCGGGAGCGGGGGAGAGCTGACAGGCGTCACTGGGATAAGCGGCTCGGACTTCATCCGAGCTTGGATAAGAAGTATCGTTTGCAAGCGCTGCTGTATCCATGGTCGCCCTTGTTGGAAGATGCCATGTTGGGGCTTGGGCACTTGATGAAGAGTCGAAGAGAGAGGAAGGTCGAAGAGAGAAGGTGTGGTGAAGTGTCGAAGGTAGTATACGGATGGTGAAAAAAAGAGAGTAGGCAGAGATGTAGGAGGAGGATGTGAGGCTGATTACAAGTCCGACTGTGGGATCGAAGGTTCTTGCAAGGTCAAGTGTCGAAAGGAAGAAAATTCTGGGAGAGAATTGGGGTGGGAGGTCCGGAAAATATTTGAATAAACAGGATCTTTTACAAGCGTTGCTGTATCCATGGACTTTCCCAACCATTTGAATAAAAAAGGAACGCTTGTAGGCGCTGCTGTGTTTCTGGACTTCATCCCAGCTGTGGTCCCATTCATCCCAGATAGGTTAAGACGAGAAGGAAAGACTCCTGACATCTGGTTGACAGAATAGCTGCTCTCAGCTCAGGCGAAATGGGTGTCCAGCCAGCTCTGGGATTAGGTGCTTCTTGGCCATGTCGGGCATGGTTGACCCTCTCTACCATATGCCCTAGGGTACCACTAATCGTTTGGTGATCTGTAAAGGCAAGTGCATCAATCACGCTGACGACGGTGAATGTGGGCTCTATTGTACTCGCTATCGTGGTTCGAACGGGTGGTGGGTGAAATAAGGTAATGAGAACTGATGAGATTATCTATCAACCCTTCCCATGAGTGTATACTCTCCAGGTAATAAACCCATTTGTACCATTAAACCACTACCACCACCCCTATCTACTCCGTCTCATCCCCATCATCATCCCCTTGCCGTAATTGCTGTCCCACCTCTAAATCCATCCCCCCCTTCCACCCCCAAACAACAACATAATGCCCCGCCAGCAGCTTCCACTCCTCCACCTCATCCAGCCTCTCCAGCCCATCCACCCTTTCCTTCTCCCTGGTGGTAACCCACCCATCCCAGATTCCGTCAAAAGTTCTACTCCTGACTTCCCCCTCTGCAAACCCAGCTTCTTTCAACCGCCGTTCTTGATCTTGCTGCGTTTGGTAGACTGATAATGTCGGCATCGTCACCCCCCTCGCTGAGAGGTTCGAGACCATCATCCTCCCGAATGCATCACCAGGAAGTATCGGTTCATAGATGACCAACCCTAACGAGGGGAAGTTGGTTGTGAAGGAGGTGATGAGGGAGGAAGCGCAAGAAGGGGGGAGGTAGCAGAGGCAGCATTCTGATAGGAGCAAGGTAGGGTGTTCTGATGATATACCAGGGAGAGAGGTAGGGGAGGAGGGGAACATCCTCAAGTCAAGGGGGTGAAGTGTAAGGGAATTCCCTGTATCAGGCTCCTTATGCTGGGAGATATATGACTGGGTGGTAGTTGGGTTTGGAACCGGTGATGGGGTCGACAAGATGCCAGACAACGCTGTGATGGTACGAATGAGGGTGGACTTCTTGGAGATGATAACCGGGAAGTCAATCTCATGATACTGAATATTTTGATGTTTCTCCGGGGAGGTGAATAACCGAAACGAGCGGGTATCTGTCCCTGCCCCTAAGGAAACAATCTGCCTGGGTTGACCTGAGGAGGCAGTGCTGGAGAGGAAGCAATCTATGAGGATGTCGATTGCTGTTGTGCGGGTGTAGGTGCCTCTGTTTATGATTGGCAACCGGCGGGGGGTGGATGGTATTGAGCTTGGGCCGGAGTGAAATGATGGTGGGGAGGGGGTGACGAAGTAACTGGCGAAGGGGTCGGACAAGTAGCCGAGTTCTACTGCGCTGAGGCGGGAGACGGCCGCGTCGGTGTCGGTTCCTTGAATGATTGTGTCGTGGCTCACAGACGGTCCTGAGGAGGGACCCCGGTGTGAGCCGCCTCGGCCCCGGCCAAGGGATCCGTGGCCGCGGAGGGAGAGCAGGTTGGGTATTGATGGGGCTGACATGGTTGGCTCTTGAGGGTGTGGGTAACTGGGGATGAGGATGAATTTCAAATCAATGAGAATCTTCTCATTCCGTCTTTTGCAAATAAGATCTCGGGTGGTAGAATGAGGCTAGCAGTTGTGCTGCTGTGTTCCGGAATGACGTTGGTGAGGCTCATGAGAAGCTTGGGAGCTCTTGTGGGGTATGAAGGTCAAGCTTCCTTAACAAATTTGGCAGTTATTTGTGAGTCAAAATGCTAGAGTCAAGGGAAGCTTGTTACTGGTGGGGGTTGAACCATTTGCTACAATGCAGGAGCAACCTTGCATCTCATCCACTTTCAGATGGAACACCAGGACAAGACAGTCACATATTCTCTCCAATTTTGCCAACAAGACTCTCTTTTGGGTTATTTCTTTCAGTTTCCTGTAACAACTATAAATGATGGGGGAATCAAACAGTCACAATGCAAAGAAGCATGATTATTTCCCGTTAGGTCTTTTTGATTTTTATGACGTTACAGGTAGAAAAAGAAGCAATGATATTCGCGAGTTGATAATACATCCCGGAAAACAGCCCGCTTCTCAAACTCTTAACGCAGAGAATTCGGTGTTGTATCGAATCCCTGCCTATCCAAACAGCCTCTCAACCTCCGCTTTCAGTCATATCAACCAAGAGCACAATCTAAGCCCTCCACCCCAAAAAGAAATACTCAAAAGTCAACACAGCCACCACAAAGCCATACAACACCATCGTCACCCCAATAATCTTAACCTGTTGCACATACAACCTGACCCAAGAAGCCCAGCTCACCGTCTTCAGCGCGTGCTTCAAGTTACCGAAGCCCTTGCCGTTGATAACCTCGGGCTCAACGCTGCCGCCAAAAGTCCGATCAAACGGCACAATCGTCTCCTCCTCATGTGGCAACAGGGTCGCCTGGATTCTGACAAGCGCAACATGAGCGGGCACAACGAGCAACAGATTCAACCCCAGGAAAACACCCGAGACGCAGATCAGCTGGGCAATCTCTACACCTGAGATGCCCTCTTTGAGCTGGTTGTTGTCGTCAAGGGGGGAGAGGCCGATCAGCTTGGCGAGGAGACCGGGGAGGATGATGGCAGCGTGCACCGAGACCCAGTAGAAGAGGATGGGCTGGTAGGTGGCCACGAGATTGCGGCGCCAGGCGGGGAGGCGGGAGAAGAAAGTCCGACCGGAGGCACCGGCAGGTCTGGGGTGGGTGATGATGATGTGGGTGAGAGCGGTGTTGAGTTGTGAGGTGAGAAGCAAGACGCAGAGGTTGCCGAGGATAGGGATCATGGAGAAGATACCGCTCAGCATGATTGTGACGAAGCCAAGGAAGAGAGCACAGCCCAGCCCACGGAATTGGGAGCGGAAGCCGGCAATGGACTGGAGGGTTCGGTGCGTGGCCCGGAGGGAGGCAGTGATGGGCTTGGTGCGGGGAGCTGCGTCGCCATTGTTGTTGTTGGCCTTGTTGATATTGTCGTCGTCGCTGGCAGGATCGTTGATGGGAATGGCGTCGTAGTCAGGCAAGGGGTCCTCGACGATGGCGAGAGTGGGGTAGATGTGGGTGAGCGTGTAGAGGATATAGGTGAAGATGGGGACGAAGAGGATGAGGTTGAAGAGAACTTGAATGCCACCATAGGCAGGCCACTTGATGGGAGGACCCTGAGGGTCCTCGCTCATGTCTGTGAAGGTCGCCGTGAAGGTCGGCTTTGAGTGCACGGTGATGCCGCTGTTGGCAAAGTCAGAGACGGCACGCTTCGCGAGCATGCCGCCGGCTTGGATGACTGGGGAAATCATCTTGATGGATGATCTCTCAAATGGGATCTCTCAAATGCAACTGGCAATAATAAGAAAAATAGAAACAAAAAGTAATGATGGTGAAAGACTGACGATGGTCGGATGGTTGATAAGCAAACCACACCCAAGAAATGAATCAGAGACGCCCAGCCCAGCGGATGTGGCAGGCGTTGGACGTTTATAGTGGGATCCAACAGCCTGGGGGACGTGCAACCGCCTACAAAATGCGGAGCAATAAGCGTCTGGTGCCTTGCCTGATTTCACCAACGGCGGGTTCTAATTGGCTGTATTTCCAACAGGATCAAGCACCGCCCCATTCACAACCATCAAAAGTGCCACTGGCGGGGTGTTCTGCCTGGCCAGCCCGGAGACATATCTCGCCCCTCATCAAATGCACTGTGGGATTCACTGCAGTCAGGCGTTCAACATGTTACACGAAGTGACCAGTTCCGGCCAATCCGAGATCCATCTGGGCGCAAACACCTCGAGCACAAGGCCCTTGCAGTGAAGATTCAAGGTCCGAGGATACCCCTCGTCTCATTCTGGCACAAGGCTCTGACACTTTTCAGGTTTCTATTGCCTTGGCGCAGAGACTCGTGTGTGCTTGAGGAATGTTTAAACTGGTGAGAAAGAGAGCGTCTCATTTGTTTGTTTTTGAGCCTCTAGAGAAAGATATGACGCTACATCCAACCCTAACCCCTTTGCTGCTTACTTGTAAGCGTCATACTGATTTTACTTGTTAATTATCTGAGCAAAGCAATGTCAATGCCGCAGTATATCAAGATGAAGCAAATTGACTAGAGATAGTATCAAGTTTGAGATATCAGTGAGATAATTAGAAAGTAGAAAATGAAAGATAAAGCAGAACAACCACAACTCAGAGTTGCCACCGAACTAATCCACCACTCAACCACGCCCTCAACTACCCAACCCCTAACCTTCTTCCCAGCCTTCACTACCGTCTTGAACCGCATCTTAGCGTATATAGACTCTGAAATCCACTACACAAGCAGTTACATTCTCTACCTCTTCTTTGAGGGTCTCAAACCTCAAACCTCAAACCCATACCCGAATCTCAAAGGTTGAAGGACGGCCATTTTTCTCTCCAAGTGTTCCAAGAACTGGTGCCACAGAAGGTACCCCCAAAACCTCTCTCATC